>OX101752.1:31183548-32598548 GCA_944452675.1 Tachina lurida
CATGAATAAGAATACAGTAAGCTGATTTCTTTGCTTACTATTTCAAATTAAAATTTTATTCAATTGCCCTGCTATTGAATAAAAGGAGCTTTTATCTTAAACTCTGGTACAGGTAGAAACGCATGAGATTCTTTCATATACTACCTTTGCTGGAATCTTAGATACATATAATAACTATATAGAATTGCATTACGTTTATTTTTAAATTTTATGTTAGGATTATCATCATATGGATATGAGACTGAACTTAAATGTACTTTTAAATTAGTTAATTCATAATGAATAATCTTATTTTCTTCTTGAATAGCGAACAACAGAAAACGAAGTCGTTTTCTTACAATTTAGGTCTAACCTCTCAACTGGTCCTCTAGTATACAATATGACTTTATATGTCAACATTTCTGTCTCCTCTTTGTCAGCGTTAGGGATAATTAAATTTTAAACTTTTTATTCTTCAAATTGTGTTACTTCATACTGATAATATGTTTAAGTACATTAATAATGTACGAGTATATGTTTATTTTATGACGGGTCCCTATGGCTTTTATTTGATGTTCTAGATGAAGTGATTTTTTTTTCTAATTTTATTAAAGTTTAGCGTATTGCGTATATATTTCTAATATATTTAAGTGAGCTTTTTGTACCTGTCAGACAGAGTGTACGTATCAGTTGATCAGTCAGTCTTTCTTTTTATTTTATTAATTTTTTCTTCTAATGTGTCACTACTATTTTTTCAGATTTTACTACTTGAAATAGAAAATATTTATATAATTTTAAGAGTATTAACATACATATAGGTAAATATATGTATGTACGTAAAAATTAGTTCATATACAAAGAAATACATCTTTAATAATCAACTATTCTAGAAAATCGATCTAGGATAACACATTTACCTCCATCATCATTTCACCGTCAGTGTTTTCATAAAGTGTTAGAAACATTGGAATATCTATGTTTAGGAGAATTTTTACTTCAAGTGTTTCTATATAAGATTTGGTGTTTGACCCCTTGACGTTATTGTGGTTAACGTAGGCTGTGTTGTATCACATTCAGATCTAATAATTTCTCACTTAGAAAAGGTCCTCATTACCATCAATCATACCTGTATATAATACATTCATGAGTTGAGTTGATCCAGATACAATTGCTGTCTACAAATTAATGATTAGAAAATAGCTTTCTCATCATCTTCTATCAAGTTTAATATTTTGCTAGCATGCATGCTTTAGCATGCTATTCTATCAATAGTGAGGCGAGAGTCCGACATTTAGTGGTGTTTCAATTAAAAATCTATACAATTAGAATTACGAATTCACTCTTTTGAATTTTTAACAAAGTAGATACATATGTATGTATGTATTTCATTTGCCACAAACTCTTAAAATTTCTGTACTTATAAAAGTATGATGTCAGGAATTTTTTTAAATCATACATGCCTCGGCATGCTTCCAATATTTTTCTCGGTAAATTTATTTCATACTCATACAGATACAGATATAAAGTAAGATCTGTTTACATTCCATTTTACAATTTATGCATGCTTCAGCATGATTCTAGTTGAAGTCTGTATTTATTTAGTAAGTTTGTTTGATACCCATTCATACACATGTACATTGTTAAAGATTGGATATCAAAATCCAATTTTCTTAGTTTATCTAGAAATGAACAAAGTGAATATCTTTTATAATAACCATATTCACACTTTAAAATTTTGTGTGCTAGAGCTTTCGAAATGGAAAATGTACACCTTTTACTACAAAAAGTGGTAAACGATGTGTTGCTGAATATTGCACTGTGTTATAGTTCATTTTGAACTCTTAAGTTTTCACAATATTTCATACAGACCATCAAGTTTAGAGAATTCCAGTACATTAAGCTATTTATCTTCCCTGAGACCTAAAATTCCTAATCAATCCTTCAAAAAACCAATACAAATTAGATTTATCCTTTTTAATTTTATTTATATTTTCATTGAATTTCAACATTTTGTACCTCTTCAAATTACTGTATACTGTATTTTGCACCTTTTTCTCATTCGTTGAGTTAACTTTAATCGCAAATATTTTAATGATGTGGTGAACTTTTCTATTGTAGGCATTAAGTAAATCTTTGTGTATATCAATCCACTTATATGAACCATTATAGCTAAATTCTTAACACATAATTCCTTTTAATGATCTATTAATTTATTCTACTATTGATGCTTTCATATTATGAAATTTTTAATCCTCTGTTTATACATGAATTTTGCAGTGTTTATTAAAAATTCTGTACCAACATCTATATGTATTTTTTTGTTTTGATACTCATATCATTTCAAAAATATTTTCCATTGCCTTGGTTTTTTTCGAGTGCAGCTTTTATTTTCAACGATACTCACAATATAAATTTTGAGAATGTGTCAGTTACAGTCAGCAAAAAATCAATAATTTCTATTTTCTCTAGAATAGCTACCCAGTTCACCTAAATCAGCTCCATAAAAGATCATCTATTC
Source organism: Tachina lurida (assembly GCA_944452675.1). Classification (NCBI taxonomy): domain Eukaryota; kingdom Metazoa; phylum Arthropoda; class Insecta; order Diptera; family Tachinidae; genus Tachina; species Tachina lurida. The sequence continues at coordinate 31,186,046 of OX101752.1, forward strand.
CATTCATTACATCACTACAATAGACAAACAATTTTATAAATTTATTATGGATTACGTTTACTAAATTTCTTTTTAAGGACATTGAGTTGTTTTACAGTTTTTTGGCGAGTGTTGTGATCTACTTGATACATTTTCAGATATTTATACTAAAATGTAGTTAATTTTCCAATCTATAAATTTTATCGCTCAGCTCTTCAATTTGTTTGTCAAAAGATGATTTAATTTTTAGAATGTCTTTTTCAATTTTATACCTATCTTCTATCGTTAATTTTATTTCACACTCCACTTATTAATTCATCCTTTAGTTTCTCGATTTGAGTTTCCAGAAACAATTTACTGATAACATTGTTCACCGTCAGTGAACATTGTATACATTGGTAGAAATTATATATTTTATTTAGTTTTCAAAATCAAATTTGTCATACTATTTTCACGTTTTATCAATCATTAAAGAAAATAAACCCACTTTTAAGCCCCATATTTGATCATCAACTTGTATTTTATCTTTATTCAGTTTTAGATTTCTATCACCAAATTTCCACTCATTATTGAAGTCTTTATGTGAGTCATAGTTTGTATCTAATTCATTTCATCCTTCCCAGACTAATAAGTCAATATAAGCATCTTCGATGTTGGAAGGCCGTGAGTAAAAATCATCTTCTTCTTCTTCATCGTCATAATCATTCTCAGTATTAGCATCATTAAATAAGATGGTATTATCAAATATTGTTCCTTTTGAAAGTTTCTTTAACTTGTCTCTATCTTGAGTGATGGTTTTTCAGACTTTAAACTTGTATTATTTTGAACTTCTGTCTTCATTTTACTTTGTTCTTTCTTGTGTAATCTTTCAATATTTTTAGAACTATTTATGAATTCTTTGAGAGGTTCTGTTATAGGATCAAATATATCTCTTAGTTGTTCACGTGTATCTATTTCACCAGTTTTTATACTACGAAGCTTTTTCTTCAAGACACTTCTTATCAACACCGTTTTAAAATTTTCTCATCCATGTTTAATAATAGCAAATAAGAGGTATCAGCTATTAGATCAGGTATCACCTATTAGATCAGGTATCAGCTATCAGATCAGCTTATCAGGAGCTGCTCTGGTTTTCAGATCATCTTATTAGGAGCTGGTCTGATTTTTAGATCAGCTTATCAGGAGCTGGTCTGGTTTTCAGATCAGCTTATCAGGACCTGGTCTGGTTTTCAGATCAGCTTTTCAGGACCTGATCTGGTTTTCAGATCAGCTTTTCAGGACCTGATCTGGTTTTCAGATCAGCTTATCAGGACCTGATCTGGTTTTCAGATCAGCTTTTCAGGACCTGATCTGGTTTTCAGATCAGCTTTTCAGGACCTGATCTGGTTTTCAGATCAGCTTATCAGGACCTGATCTGGTTTTCAGATCAGCTTATCAGGAGCTGGTCTGGTTTTCAGATCAGCTTATCAGGAGCTGGTCTGGTTTTCAGATCAGCTTATCAGGACCTGATCTGGTTTTAAGATCAGGTTATCAGGTATCAGATCAGGTTATCGGACAGCTGATCTGTAAAACAGATCAGGTTATCAGGAGCTGTTAAGATTGTCACATCAGATTATCTGTTTTAAATTGGGTCATCAGATTACAAGTAGCTGGACATTTATAAAATTTAGATGAATGAAGTTTAAGGCCAGATAAAATGCGAAAAACTATACTGTTATGTAGTCAAATTGTTTTCTATGACGATCATCACTTAATTCAGTATCTTTCCTTATAATCAAAATTCCATATTTTTAATTCCAACACGATTTATATTTTTCTCATATTACTTAAACATTCTAACTACATTATGATTATTTCCTATCAAATATTTGGTGATTCTAGTATAAGTTTGACATAAGTAGAATGCATCAACATTCTTATCTTACCCCATACAAAAATATGCTTCTCACACACAACATGGTTAAATATCGTATTGGTATTACTTCTAGATTTCTTAAAAGAAATAACAGATTCATTATCTGTAAATGTGTAATACCCATGACTTTCATTAATGAAATTAATTTCTACAGGTATTTATATTTAGGTTGTTAGAGAGATTTTGAGTTTAAATATGAAGATGTTTTCAAGTTTTAGTCCATTAGAACTGTCTAGCCAACCAATCATAATATTATTATTTTTTTATATATTTTTTATTTATTTTTTTTTACCAATTTAACAGACCAACTATTCTTGCACGAATAAAAATTTATAGAAGGGAACTATGATTTATTTTTGAGCTAACGTTTGATGACTCATCAAAATTTCGTGCCATCCTATATTTAGGTTGTTTTACTAACCGCTTTTGTGTAACTAAATACATTTTATAAATATTATCTCTTATTATAAAAAACTAAAATAATACAGCTATTCGATTTCAGAAAATATTTTCTAAAATCGTATAGCTGCATTATTTTATTTTTTATAATAACAGATAATGCTCCATACTCACAATCAAAACAACATAAAAATATCATTTGTTTTGAGTATGAGTATGCGTTAATATTTATGAAATGCATTTAGTTACAAAAAATGTGGTTAGTAAAACAAAGTATATTTTAACAGTTTAAAATCAGTATTTTGTATGACAATACTGGTTTTAAGCTCTTAAAATATACTTTGTTTTGACTATGAGTAGGTACCATTATCTCTTATTATAGAAAAAATAAAATAATATAGCTATATGATATCAGAAAATATTTTCGGTTATCATATAGCTATATTATTTTATTTTTTCTATAATAAGTGATAATATTTATGAAATACATTTCATAAATATTGGTACATACTTATAGTCAAAACAACCTAAAAATAGGATGGTACGAAATATTGATGAATCATCAAAATTTCATACCAAGGTATATTTATGTTGTTTTACTAACCACATTTTGTAACTAAATACATTTTATAAATATTATCTATTACTATAGAAATAATCATACTATTTTTTTTTCTATAATAAGAGATAATGAGCCATACTCATACTCAAAACAAAGGATATTTTGACTCTGAGTATGCTTCAATATTTATGAAATGCATTTAGTTACAAAATGGGGTTAGTAAAACAACATAAATATACCTTGGTATGAAATTTTGATGATTCATCAATATTTCGTACCATCCTATTTTTAGGTTGTTTTGACTATAAGTATGTACCAATATTTATGAAATGTATTTCATAAATATTATCACTTATTATAGAAAAAATAAAATAATATAGCTATATGATAACCGAAAATATTTTCTGATATCATATAGCTATATTATTTTATTTTTTCTATAATAAGAGATAATGGTACCTACTCATAGTCAAAACAAAGTATATTTTAAGAGCTTAAAACCAGTATTGTCATACAAAATACTGATTTTAAACTGTTAAAATATACTTTGTTTTACTAACCACATTTTTTGTAACTAAATGCATTTCATAAATATTAACGCATACTCATACTCAAAACAAATGATATTTTTATGTTGTTTTGATTGTGAGTATGGAGCATTATCTGTTATTATAAAAAATAAAATAATGCAGCTATACGATTTTAGAAAATATTTTCTGAAATCGAATAGCTGTATTATTTTAGTTTTTTATAATAAGAGATAATATTTATAAAATGTATTTAGTTACACAAAAGCGGTTAGTAAAACAACCTAAATATAGGATGGCACGAAATTTTGATGAGTCATCAAACGTTAGCTCAAAAATAAATCATAGTTCCCTTCTATAAATTTTTATTCGTGCAAGAATAGTTGGTCTGTTAAATTGGTAAAAAAAAATAAATAAAAAATATATAAAAAAATAATAATATTATGATTGGTTGGCTAGACAGTTCTAATGGACTAAAACTTGAAAACATCTTCATATTTAAACTCAAAATCTCTCTAACAACCTAAATATAAATACCTGTAGAAATTAATTTCATTAATGAAAGTCATGGGTATTACACATTTACAGATAATGAATCTGTTATTTCTTTTAAGAAATCTAGAAGTAATACCAATACGATATTTAACCATGTTGTGTGTGAGAAGCATATTTTTGTATGGGGTAAGATAAGAATGTTGATGCATTCTACTTATGTCAAACTTATACTAGAATCACCAAATATTTGATAGGAAATAATCATAATGTAGTTAGAATGTTTAAGTAATATGAGAAAAATATAAATCGTGTTGGAATTAAAAATATGGAATTTTGATTATAAGGAAAGATACTGAATTAAGTGATGATCGTCATAGAAAACAATTTGACTACATAACAGTATAGTTTTTCGCATTTTATCTGGCCTTAAACTTCATTCATCTAAATTTTATAAATGTCCAGCTACTTGTAATCTGATGACCCAATTTAAAACAGATAATCTGATGTGACAATCTTAACAGCTCCTGATAACCTGATCTGTTTTACAGATCAGCTGTCCGATAACCTGATCTGATACCTGATAACCTGATCTTAAAACCAGATCAGGTCCTGATAAGCTGATCTGAAAACCAGACCAGCTCCTGATAAGCTGATCTGAAAACCAGACCAGCTCCTGATAAGCTGATCTGAAAACCAGATCAGGTCCTGATAAGCTGATCTGAAAACCAGATCAGGTCCTGAAAAGCTGATCTGAAAACCAGATCAGGTCCTGAAAAGCTGATCTGAAAACCAGATCAGGTCCTGATAAGCTGATCTGAAAACCAGATCAGGTCCTGAAAAGCTGATCTGAAAACCAGATCAGGTCCTGAAAAGCTGATCTGAAAACCAGACCAGGTCCTGATAAGCTGATCTGAAAACCAGACCAGCTCCTGATAAGCTGATCTAAAAATCAGACCAGCTCCTAATAAGATGATCTGAAAACCAGAGCAGCTCCTGATAAGCTGATCTGATAGCTGATACCTGATCTAATAGGTGATACCTGATCTAATAGCTGATACCTCTTATTTGCTATTATTAAACATGGATGAGAAAATTTTAAAACGGTGTTGATAAGAAGTGTCTTGAAGAAAAAGCTTCGTAGTATAAAAACTGGTGAAATAGATACACGTGAACAACTAAGAGATATATTTGATCCTATAACAGAACCTCTCAAAGAATTCATAAATAGTTCTAAAAATATTGAAAGATTACACAAGAAAGAACAAAGTAAAATGAAGACAGAAGTTCAAAATAATACAAGTTTAAAGTCTGAAAAACCATCACTCAAGATAGAGACAAGTTAAAGAAACTTTCAAAAGGAACAATATTTGATAATACCATCTTATTTAATGATGCTAATACTGAGAATGATTATGACGATGAAGAAGAAGAAGATGATTTTTACTCACGGCCTTCCAACATCGAAGATGCTTATATTGACTTATTAGTCTGGGAAGGATGAAATGAATTAGATACAAACTATGACTCACATAAAGACTTCAATAATGAGTGGAAATTTGGTGATAGAAATCTAAAACTGAATAAAGATAAAATACAAGTTGATGATCAAATATGGGGCTTAAAAGTGGGTTTATTTTCTTTAATGATTGATAAAACGTGAAAATAGTATGACAAATTTGATTTTGAAAACTAAATAAAATATATAATTTCTACCAATGTATACAATGTTCACTGACGGTGAACAATGTTATCAGTAAATTGTTTCTGGAAACTCAAATCGAGAAACTAAAGGATGAATTAATAAGTGGAGTGTGAAATAAAATTAACGATAGAAGATAGGTATAAAATTGAAAAAGACATTCTAAAAATTAAATCATCTTTTGACAAACAAATTGAAGAGCTGAGCGATAAAATTTATAGATTGGAAAATTAACTACATTTTAGTATAAATATCTGAAAATGTATCAAGTAGATCACAACACTCGCCAAAAAACTGTAAAACAACTCAATGTCCTTAAAAAGAAATTTAGTAAACGTAATCCATAATAAATTTATAAAATTGTTTGTCTATTGTAGTGATGTAATGAATGGAATAGATGATCTTTTATGGAGCTGATTTAGGTGAACTGGGTAGCTATTCTAGAGAAAATAGAAATTATTGATTTTTTGCTGACTGTAACTGACACATTCTCAAAATTTATATTGTGAGTATCGTTGAAAATAAAAGCTGCACTCGAAAAAAACCAAGGCAATGGAAAATATTTTTGAAATGATATGAGTATCAAAACAAAAAAATACATATAGATGTTGGTACAGAATTTTTAATAAACACTGCAAAATTCATGTATAAACAGAGGATTAAAAATTTCATAATATGAAAGCATCAATAGTAGAATAAATTAATAGATCATTAAAAGGAATTATGTGTTAAGAATTTAGCTATAATGGTTCATATAAGTGGATTGATATACACAAAGATTTACTTAATGCCTACAATAGAAAAGTTCACCACATCATTAAAATATTTGCGATTAAAGTTAACTCAACGAATGAGAAAAAGGTGCAAAATACAGTATACAGTAATTTGAAGAGGTACAAAATGTTGAAATTCAATGAAAATATAAATAAAATTAAAAAGGATAAATCTAATTTGTATTGGTTTTTTGAAGGATTGATTAGGAATTTTAGGTCTCAGGGAAGATAAATAGCTTAATGTACTGGAATTCTCTAAACTTGATGGTCTGTATGAAATATTGTGAAAACTTAAGAGTTCAAAATGAACTATAACACAGTGCAATATTCAGCAACACATCGTTTACCACTTTTTGTAGTAAAAGGTGTACATTTTCCATTTCGAAAGCTCTAGCACACAAAATTTTAAAGTGTGAATATGGTTATTATAAAAGATATTCACTTTGTTCATTTCTAGATAAACTAAGAAAATTGGATTTTGATATCCAATCTTTAACAATGTACATGTGTATGAATGGGTATCAAACAAACTTACTAAATAAATACAGACTTCAACTAGAATCATGCTGAAGCATGCATAAATTGTAAAATGGAATGTAAACAGATCTTACTTTATATCTGTATCTGTATGAGTATGAAATAAATTTACCGAGAAAAATATTGGAAGCATGCCGAGGCATGTATGATTTAAAAAAATTCCTGACATCATACTTTTATAAGTACAGAAATTTTAAGAGTTTGTGGCAAATGAAATACATACATACATATGTATCTACTTTGTTAAAAATTCAAAAGAGTGAATTCGTAATTCTAATTGTATAGATTTTTAATTGAAACACCACTAAATGTCGGACTCTCGCCTCACTATTGATAGAATAGCATGCTAAAGCATGCATGCTAGCAAAATATTAAACTTGATAGAAGATGATGAGAAAGCTATTTTCTAATCATTAATTTGTAGACAGCAATTGTATCTGGATCAACTCAACTCATGAATGTATTATATACAGGTATGATTGATGGTAATGAGGACCTTTTCTAAGTGAGAAATTATTAGATCTGAATGTGATACAACACAGCCTACGTTAACCACAATAACGTCAAGGGGTCAAACACCAAATCTTATATAGAAACACTTGAAGTAAAAATTCTCCTAAACATAGATATTCCAATGTTTCTAACACTTTATGAAAACACTGACGGTGAAATGATGATGGAGGTAAATGTGTTATCCTAGATCGATTTTCTAGAATAGTTGATTATTAAAGATGTATTTCTTTGTATATGAACTAATTTTTACGTACATACATATATTTACCTATATGTATGTTAATACTCTTAAAATTATATAAATATTTTCTATTTCAAGTAGTAAAATCTGAAAAAATAGTAGTGACACATTAGAAGAAAAAATTAATAAAATAAAAAGAAAGACTGACTGATCAACTGATACGTACACTCTGTCTGACAGGTACAAAAAGCTCACTTAAATATATTAGAAATATATACGCAATACGCTAAACTTTAATAAAATTAGAAAAAAAAATCACTTCATCTAGAACATCAAATAAAAGCCATAGGGACCCGTCATAAAATAAACATATACTCGTACATTATTAATGTACTTAAACATATTATCAGTATGAAGTAACACAATTTGAAGAATAAAAAGTTTAAAATTTAATTATCCCTAACGCTGACAAAGAGGAGACAGAAATGTTGACATATAAAGTCATATTGTATACTAGAGGACCAGTTGAGAGGTTAGACCTAAATTGTAAGAAAACGACTTCGTTTTCTGTTGTTCGCTATTCAAGAAGAAAATAAGATTATTCATTATGAATTAACTAATTTAAAAGTACATTTAAGTTCAGTCTCATATCCATATGATGATAATCCTAACATAAAATTTAAAAATAAACGTAATGCAATTCTATATAGTTATTATATGTATCTAAGATTCCAGCAAAGGTAGTATATGAAAGAATCTCATGCGTTTCTACCTGTACCAGAGTTTAAGATAAAAGCTCCTTTTATTCAATAGCAGGGCAATTGAATAAAATTTTAATTTGAAATAGTAAGCAAAGAAATCAGCTTACTGTATTCTTATTCATGATCGTATAATAGAATACATATGTATATACCCATCAAAGGACAAGTTCGAAAAGTCTTATAAATTGAGTAATATGGAAAACAACATAATTTTTATATACGTACAATGTTTCAAAAGTAATTCAAATGATTTCATCGCAAAAGAAGTAGCGATTGTTTTGAACAATTACGAATATAATGATTTCATTATAAAACTCAATAATCAATAAAAAATAAAAAAAAGAAGCAAGCTGGCTAACAAAAAACTATCATTACATAAGCTGGACTGCTGGATCAGTTTCATTTAAAAATGTTTATAAATGTATAAAAGGCAATGCAAGATGTTCTAAAATAAATGTAAAAGGTGATGAAAAAAGCCTACGGCTGGAAAAAATTTTATATCAAAATATTTCTAAGAATGAAGATAAGCTGCATCAACTTTAAACAAATGTAAATTAAATATAGGAAATATTTCTATTATAGTTACTATTATTCTAAAGTATGTATCTTAAGGAATTTAGTTTTACTTAAAACAGCAAATCCTCACAAACTATTAAGTAAATACAGATAAAAGTTAAAACAACGTTTTTTTAATTTCAAATAAAAAAAAAAACTATGAAGATATTTGATATCTATACATAAAAGACCAGGCGAATATTTACAACAACAATAAAAACAAAAAAATGTATTCAAACACGGAGGCAAACACTTATTTGTATGTACATACATATGTACATACATACATAAAATCAATTTGTAGATATGTATGTACACATAATATCAAATTTCTTATCAATACTCAAATATTTATTAGATCTTGACAATCACACTTACATATCTACATCATAAAAATATATGAACAACGCAAACCATTCAGTCAGAGCACATGCCCAAGCTAAACGACCTTATTATGGACAGAGAAACTATACATTTCCATGATCGTATGAAAAGAAGTTCAGCGAAAGAAGCCGGACGTAGTTAAATAAACAAAATCTGTAATATAAACAAATTTCTCGCAGGCAGACTTTAAAGCTGGACAATTTTAAGCATGACAAAATACCCAGCAACCTTGAGTATGAAAATATACTTATGTATATGTATCAGATATATGAAAGTATTTTATAGAACCAAATCTCGATATTGAATACAATTTATTTCTACGTACATAAAACAACTAGCGTGAGAAAATCATACGCACACACACGCACATATACCAGATTTCATCTAAGAAAAATTCAAATTATTTCAACAACACACCACCCCTCACAAAACACGGCCAACCTTAAATTCCTATAGATATACATAAAAAATTCTCACGGTCATTCCTACAAACAACACTGACAACAACACAAATCACGATCAGCCTTAAACTCCTACGAACATGCATACAGATTCCCACGCATACATATCACTCGTACGACAACACCCTCACCTATCCTCAAATCACTAATAGTATTAAACTTCTACAAACATATGTACATACACACAGACATTTTACTACACCCACCTCACCTACCCTAAATCATGATCAGCCTTAAATTTTCACAGACATACATACATACAGATTCCAACGTATACATATTACAACAACATCCTCACCTCTTTTAAATCACGATCAGCCTTAAGCACCTACAAGCATATAGACATACATACACGCAGTCGATCAACCTCAACTACACCGCACCCCCTCCCAATAACAGCCTCGCTGAAATTCCCCCAGACAGACACATCCACAAATTCCCATGGATACTGTTACTCGTACAACAACACCCTCACATACCCCAAATCACTATAAGACTTAAATTCCTACAGACTTGCAACACCTGCATACACGCAGTCGATCTACCTCAACTACACCCCACCCTTTGTCAATCACACCCTTACACAAATTCCAACAGACAGGTATACGCACATGCACTCAATCCATCTACCACAACTACACCACGCTCCCCCGACCAATCACAGCCTCGCAAAACAGACAGACAGACAGACAGACACATCCATAAACTCCCTCGGTTATGTATTACGACAACAGCTCCACCCACCCAAATCACGGCCAGCCTTAAACTCCTGTATTAGCATTAGAAATAACTTTTATGTTTTTCCTGTCGGAATTATGAAAAATCATTTTCCCGTCGGCATTTGAAAAAATAATAATCATGTTTTGCCGTCGGCATTTGAAAAAAATAATATTCATGTTTTACCGTAGACATTAGGAAAAATAATCATGTATTGCCGTCGGCATTAGGAAAAATTAATTTTCACTATTTCACCCCCATTAGTATTAGGAAAAATCATTTCATGATTTTCCCGTCGGCATATATACTTATGAAATATTAATCTTATGAAACCCCTTAATCCACCCCACAAAAAAAAAAAAATGAGTTAGGCCCTTTCTATATTAAGGTAACCTCAAAAATAAATCACCCGTTCACACAATTAATGCAACCTCAAAAAAAATCACCCGTTCCCACATGGGTTAATGTAAACAAAACTCCTTATGTAAACAAAAAATTCCTTATGTAAACAAAAAGTTGGACGGACTTAATGATCCACTCTCGTAGGGTATCAAATTTCACAAATTTCCAAGAATTTTAAAATTTTAAAATTTTAATTACCCAAATTTTAAAATTTTGTACTGAAATTCTCAAATTTCAAATTTTAATTACCCAAATTTCACAATTTTAATCGGCGCCAGGAGTGGGATTCCACTACTACTAATGAACTTTTTTGTTAAAATAATATTTAAAACTAGTGTATAAGCCAACATTTCATATTTTAAAATAACCTATTAACAATGATCATTAAACAATTAGCTCATAATTATATATAGATTAAACGATATAGCAATAATAATTGTAAAAGAAAAAAAACAATATTTACAAAATTTCCATTCAAATTCAAAAAGCCGGAAAAAAGCACAAATTATTAAAGCATTAAAAATAACAGGAGTAAGATGTTTATTTAATAGTTGGACAGATATAAGATAGAAAAATATATATACAAATACTTAATAACAATTTATTGATTATTGTATTAAAACAAACAAAACAACAAAAGCTCAAAATATTTATAATTGTTTAGATGTAAAACAGAGACAAAGTAAAAATATAGTTGATAAACTTAAACTCAGAATATAAAATTGATAATAATAACTCCCGTGTTCTGAACTTGGTGGCAAAATGAAAATTAATTTCGGAAAATGTTATAAAAAATTCAAATTTTTATATTTCACAAATGCCAAAAGAATAAAATATGTCTTTTATTTCACTTTTGCTATAATTTTGCCGATGGTGTACCACAATAGAACAGCCATTCACAATGAGTATCTTAAAATGTTAATGTGGCAACATCTTGAAATTTTCATTGTGAACAGGCAACGATATGAAACACAGTACCACAAAGTAGACCAGAGTTGAAGAAAGTGACTTATGAAAAAAGCTAAAATCATTTGTCGCGCAGATTCTGCGAGAAAGGGACAACTGCAGTATATTTATTATTAAAATGTTACCAAAAAAATCAAAACAAACAAGAGAAAATGTGTGCTTTGTGAAATATACACGTGTACATACATACATACGTACATACACATTTACAAAATTAAATTGAAGAATTTGTTGCATTTACTTAAAAAAACCGAATGTGAAAAATATTATTTGTATTAAAAAGTTATTAAAATTTGTTTGCAAATTATTCCTGATTTAACTTTAAGCATTTTCATTGAAAAATTTTAATTTTTACCTTTTATTTACAAAAATCACTCAGCGAATAAGACCACAAAGTGTTAAACGAAAAACATTTCAACAAGTAAACAATTTTGCAAAATTAGATGAAAGAATTTGTTGTGTTGAATTAAAAAACAAAGTGCGAAATAGCTTATAACTATTAAAAAGGCAATTACAAATTGTTTTAAGATGATTGCAGATTTCATTTGAAGCATTTTCATTAAAAAATATTAATTTTTATCATTTATTTACAAAAATCGTCAAGCGAATGAGGTTACAAAGTATAAATTGAAATTAAGCTACAAAATTCCACCACGAAAGAAGGTTAAAGAAGACGCAGTGACAGAGTGAGCGCGAGATCCGAAAACACAAATTATCTTCCGTCTCGTGTCATCTCTGGTATACCCTATGACAGTACAAATATTGAAGAATTAAAATAATAAAATTGTTAATGCATAAATATTCAATATTTTTTTTTCATCAACTACAGCTGCGCGGAAAGTTTTAACTTGCTATATTGAAATGACATGCTTTCCAGACTTTTAAGTTTGACTCTTGGTATTAAATTCGATTAACACAAAAAAAAAAACAACATGACTTGCCAACCCATTTTAAGGAATTAAAATGTTAACGTTGCAATATTAAGACATATTTTATTTAAAACGCTATTGTGAACTCCCTAAATGATAATTTTACCGTAACTAAAACAAAAACAAATACAAAGCGAATACGACAAAAAAATTATCAAATGCAGTAGAGCTGCCACGTGGTTAAGCACGCCTTGGTTTTGCCATTGTTACAGAAGTTTAAAATACGGGTTATAAGAAAAGAAATTATGAAATATTGTCCTAAGAATTCGTAATTATTTTTATTTTTCTCAGAAACTTACTTTACCACCTTTTTTAAAAAGCTATTCTCCAAAATACTTTCTAAAAAGAGTTTTATGTGTAGTTTCCACAATGCAAGCAAGCGACTGGTCTAGAAAATTTGTATAGGAATCACTCAAAAATTTTAGTGTTTTCATATATTTTTTCTAGAGAAGTCGCTTGCTTGCATTGTGGAAACTACGCTTTAATGTTTTGCCCTCTATAAGAAATAGAAAAAATTAAGTTTTTAGTGTGTTAGAAAAACTTGTTTTTATATTTCATAAAAATGCCGTGTTTGTGCAGCATTTTGTAAAATAAATATCTAAAACTTTTCTCTAAAGCTCCCTAAATATTAAAACTTAAGATTTGATATGAATATAACAAACGTATTTACTTTAATTGTTGAACTTTAAGACGAATAAAAATAATAAACTTTAAAAATTAAATTAAACAAAAATATTTGAACATTTATTAAAAATATTTTATAAGAAAAAGTTTAAATTAGTTAAAAAAAAAGATGTAAACTAATCATACAATTTACAGAAAATATAAAACAACATAAATACATACATACATATGTTCAGAGGAGGTAAAAGTCGGCATATGACGACTATAGAGTGCACTGAAGAACAGAAAGAATATTAAAATCGCTCTTTATGCTCTGAGGGATCTATCTGAGGATAGATTCAAAGCTGTGGATAAAATAAGGACTTACAAAAAAATTTTTTAAAATTTTTGAATTTTTAAAGCAATTTTATGTTAATTTTTTTTAGCTGATGAAAAAATAATTAATTTCATGAAAAATTTCATAACTGAACAGAACTGCCTCGCGAACACATTTTCCATACAAATCGACAGAAAAAGCATTGGAAAACAGCTGACATGAAAGAGAATCTATTTTGTTTTGATAGAGTTTTTTCTTCAGTGTGGCCGGAATCCAAATTTAATTTTACACAGACGAAACTTCAAAATTATTAAAAATTTTATAAATTACACAAAACAAATTTTGTATAACACAAACAATTATTTTAATAAATAGATACATAGTTGCATAAATATACAATGTTATACATGCATAGTCCCGCTTTACATACGTCAACTTTTGTCGATCAACTCATAATTCAACTGAATTAAAAGTTGATCGACAAAAGTTGACGTATGTGAACCGGAACATATATTGACAGTATGTCATATACATATTGCAATTTTTTATTCCAAGTCCCAGTTCACCGGAACTAATATTAATTTTTTTTTAAATTTCTTTGGTTGATTAAAAATGGTTACCTCTTGTCGTAAGACGACAATTTATTGATCATGCCAGTTTTTCTGAATTTTAATTTGCTGAAAAAATTCTTTCCACTGAACAGTTCGAAAAGGTTATAAAAATGTTTGGTAGTAACTTTTTAAATAGTTTTTAAATGAAAAGAAAACTTTTGATTAAAAAATTTACTTGTGCATAATGGGCCTATTCGGAAATGCATCTATGCACTGCATCTGATGCGCCTGTGTGATTACTTTGCGCAGCTGATACAAAACAGCTGATGCAGATGCTTAAATGAAGCGCACACAATTTGATTACAATTTCGAACGCGAGAACATTAAAAATGGAAAAATTAATAATTAACTTTTTTTTGACTTGGATGAATGCAAAAATGAGTTTAAAAAAAAATTATAAGAAACAATAAATTATTAAAATAAAACAAATAAATAACAAATCAAATACTTACTCATCTATTGCATCAGGTATTTTTGTGATTAGTTTTTGATGTTATTTTGCTCATCATATAAGTACTTCAGTGATGCATTTTAGAATTCACCACATTTGAAGTGTTGTCATCTGTTGATTTTTAAAACGCAGATGCGGCGCAGTGATGCATTTCCGAACAGGCCCAATGTTATGCTCCAAAAACAGCTCAAGAAAAAAATGTTTGTCCCATTTTTGGATAATTACATCCAAATCGGCAACACTGTTTTTCTTATGCTATCACATACTCATACTCTCAACAATGCTGCCATACTTTCACTAAATTTCATACATTTTGTAAACAAAATAAATGACCCGAGAAATAATTCCCAGCAAACTTACATATTTTCCCCGAGACTAAAAACCGTTTTTTTTTTAAATATGGCGAGAGAAAAAAAGTGCGAAAAAAGGTCAGCTATTTTGTTTCCAGTTGTTTTATTTCCTGAAAGCTTGTAAACAGCGATGCCAACTTTTTATAACCCCAACGCGCTATTCACCTTCTCAAAACGCGCTAGAACGCGCTAAGTTACAGCATTATCAACAATTTATAGTCAAAACGCGCTATTTTCCTACGCGCTAAATTAAACTTTAATAAAGGTCGATGTATGTATTAGTAAATACAATTAATTTTTTTAGTAACTCTTCTCCAGATTTGGCAATATTTCTTCTTCGAATTTATATCCTAAATAACTAAATTCATTTAATACAGAATCAGACTCGCCTTCCAAATATTCGAAATTCTTAGTTTTTATTTTATTTTTTTTTTGAAGAACAAAAATAATGGATGCTAATACGCTATATAAATTTTTTGTGTCACGAGTACGAGTACATATTTTTAGCTGTGAAATTTCAAAATATTTCCCATTTACAATATTAAAATGTGTTTTTAATTCTAACCACAGTCAAGGGAATTTTATTTGCAACATCTGAATCATTAACGAACTTAAACAAAAATTTAAATTTTGGATATTACAAAATTTTTTAATTTATACAAAAAAGTAAGAAGATATTAAATTAAAATAATATTTTTGACTTAAATCAAAACGCGCTAATTTAGCGCTTTTTTTATTAAACGCGCTAAGACGAAAAAAAGCGCGTTTGGCATAGTTAAAAAGCGCTAAAACTAGCGCGAAAGGCGCTAAATTGGCATCGCTGCTTGTAAAAGATTTTTTAAAACCGAGGAACCGGAACTAGGGGAAAAACTACCGGGGAATTGTTATTGAGAATGGGGCGAATTGTGAATTCAGTCGAATTGGAAACCAATTAAAATTTATAGAAATTGTAATCTTATAATAACAGACAAATTTGAAGAGTTTTCAATGATTTTTCTAGTTTTCTTACCTCTTTTTTTTACAAAAACAAGAGACCCTAGGCTTGACAATTTAAGAGAATGTTATATTTTACCTGCCTAGTTTATAAAAATATTACGGCTTTATAAGGGCTTAATAAGGAAAATTTTGTGTAGAAATCCGCTTTATAAACCCTTTATTAAGCCTCAATAATTTTTATAAATTGGACCTTACAAATGTAAACATATTTCTGGCGACGATTAAAGGCGTGATTATATTAATAATTTTTTTTTAACTTGCTCGTTTTGAAACCAATACAGACTTTAAGTTAAGACAAATAAAATTTAGTTTCAAATTCTACAGAGCATTCAAATTATAAAAATATGTATACATAAAATAAAATTAAAAACTAACAAAAAAAAATATAAATAACTTTCCGAATATATTTACATAAAAATCATAAAAACTAAACTAGAAATTCTTTATGTAGTATTTCTTAAAATTTTTTTAAGTATTGAAACCCGTTTTTTCTAGAACTACAAAAAAATATATATATAAAAATAAATGAAATTCACACATGTTTTAGCATTTAAAAATCATAATTGTCGTTTGTAGAGTGAAAATAAACAAAAAAAAAAAAAAAGATTTAAAACCAAACAACTCATTAAATTTATATTAAATAAATATTACTTAAAAAATAATACATACATAAAACTTAAACTAACAATAAAGCATTAACATTCATAATAATAATAATATTAACAATAAAAGGATAAATTACTTAATTTCATACAAAAATAAAATGGCATCAGGCTGATTTCTATGAAATTTTGTAGTTGAAGTATAACAGCAAATGAGGAAGCTAAATATTTATGAATGTATTGAAAGCATAACAAATTGTGCAATATGAAATGAATTTTTACAAAATTTAAAGACCGGAATAAAAATAAATCTAATTGAAAGTAAGAATAAAAGAAATAAAACTTAAAAAAAATTCCATTTATTTGAAAGCAAAGTGGTGAGTAAAATTTATTCTAATATTGTATGCTTATAGTTTTTATATAGTTTTGTAAAATTTTTAGACATTACGACAGTACTTTCCAGCTAAGAGACTCTCGACAAAATTAATTCCACCTGCTGAATATGTTTATGGGCATTAAATTTCGGTTCGAGGGAATTTTCTTGAAAATTAGGTTCATGTCTTAAGTCTTTTGTGAAGCTACCTTGCCACATGGTTGGAACATGATGGCTAAAAGACTTAAGGCACAAACATGGAAAAATTTATTAATTTTGAATTTTAAAAGTGAAATAAATTATTTTAGTGGTAATTTAAGCTGAATTCACCCAATGGTCTTGGAACAAATTTTTTTTTGTGCAAAAACTTATTTACCTGTAGTTTGACGCCAGGGTTGTCAGATTTACTTCGACCTATTTAGCCAAAATGATTTTAAAAATTGCCAAAATTAATTTTATGCAGTTTTTTTAAATATATTTGTTATTGATAAATTTGTTTATTTTGTAATATAAATTTTTATAAAATAATCGTATGAAAATTTAGCACAAAATCGCCTAAAAATAGAAATAAAATCGCCAAAATTATTTTTTATAAATTTTTCCCATCCAAATTCAAAACGCATTAATATAAGGAAAATCATTAAATTCAAATTTTTTTTTTAATTTCTTTTAGGAATTTTTTTAGAATTTATTTTTGAAAGTACTCCTGCAACAAACTAATTTTCCTGAATAACAAAAATGTTAAAGTTTAATTTTGTTAAAAAGTAGCCAGAAAAATCGCCAACAAATTTGTTTATCGCCAGAGAAATTGCCAGCTCAAAAATTTAGACGCCGAACTGATCAGCTGGCGATCTCTGCTGTCAAATCAAAGCAAAAAAGCAAAACTTTCGGAAATATTCTGACAGCAGGACATTTTGTACTAACAAATATACAAGGCGAATATGCAGAGTTGCAAGTCGAGACCAGTGATGCCAACTTTTTTGGCTCTAAAAGCACATCAAAATTTGAAAAAATCACTGAAAAGCGTAAAAAAATTTAATTTTTTTTGTAAAAAGTAGGGGTCGCCTTTTTAAAGTTTTCGCTATAACTTCGACATTTACAGTCGGATCTTAAAGTATGATATAACGATGGTTTTGTGTCGAGGAGACTAATGTTTCGCTCGATGGGCTACTAGTATTGACCCATTATAATCTCAGTTATTACCACCCTAATGTTAGAAAATTAAAGCTCGCAAAAAACCATTAAACTTTTCCAAAGGAAGTATTTCCATGATTTATATGTTTCAAATTTTCAAATCTAAGAAGCGTAAAAAGCACTAACGTGAAATCGAGTGAAGTTTAATAATGTTTAATATTTTCTAAGCTATGCTCTATCCCGACAATAGTATCAACATCTCTATTGAAATATATCAGACGAAAAAGGTATGCTTTACACTGAAAAAATATATACACCAAGTTTTTATTAAAGTAATTTTTAGCAAATATAAAAATTTTTTAAAATCATTACTTAGTGTTTTTTCTTAGTTTGGCACTAACACTCAAAATTTGGCGTTTTGAGACTTCAAAAAGCACTAAAAATAGTGCCAAAGCACCAAGTTGGCATCGCTGATCGAGACCACCTGGTATCAATACGCCTTGAAAAAAATAATAAAATAAACTTTTCGGAGACAAATAAAAAAATCTAGGCAAATTCATCTAAATTTATAGTTTTAATGTCAAAAAAATTTACTGAGAAATATGTGTTGCGCTAAAAAATCAAGAAAAGCCACAGATACGATGTGTGACGATATGAATATTATTTATTAAACTTCCCCTTAGCTAAATTTCTGCTCTTCTGAAATCGGCGCGAACATGAATGCGATTTCTGTGATAAAGGTATATGTAGTTCAATCGGTAACTGCAAGCCAAAATATGTATTGAATGCCTTGATAGTTATTTGGAGGAATATGAGAAAGTTGAAAATAGTTTCAAATAAAAAAGCAAGTGCAGAACTTTTTTTCAAGAGTTATTTTACTGGCCAAACAAACAAAAGTCACAGAAAAGGAAATTTATTTTTAAAAAATCTAAAAATGGAGCAGTTAAACTGCACAAAGGTATGTGTATTCAAATAAAAATTAATATTTTTAATCACTTTTCGTATAAGTTTTCACATGTTTTCTGTAAATAAATTGAATGGAAATAAATTCTTAATAGTATTTATTTTTCTCTTAGTTACCTAACTGAATTTTTGGCAATGAAAAATAATTATAAATATGTTATTGAGTTTTTTAATTGTAGTCCGGACAAAGGCTGAAACTATGTCGGTCCAAATTAACGAGGTTCTACTGTACATGGCACTAACGCTATGGCTCTTTTCCCTTCTCTCGCACAAACTCAAGACTTTGTTAAGATGAGGGTGGCGTTGGCTGAAGTAGTTAGCACGTTGACTACAAAACAGAAGGTCCTGAGTTCAATCCCTGTATGCGACAGTCATTAAATAACAACACCACGCATTTTTCTGATGTGCATTAGTGTCCCTTTGTGTCAGTTGTTGTAGGGAAGTTCAAGTGATGAAGGCATAGTCACTGGTCACTGAACTATACCGACTTCAGCAAATACTAATCCTAATGTAACATCAGAGCGCCCTCCTTCGTTGTGTAGCAAAATCATCGGCGAAGTAAAATAATCAATAAAATGGCTACAAGACACAGCTTCAAAAAATTGATACGCCCCATTTAACATCAGTTGCATTATTAAAAACGTGCGAAAAGCAGAGTTGTAAAAGAATGAAGCTTTCCTCTATCTCTTCTTTCACCACCTGTCTTCTCTCTCACTATCCCTTTCCTAAAGAAGGTAACACCTAGTATTAGCAGTAGGCATTAATTGCCTAAGTGTTACTTCTCTTTATAAAAAAAAAAAAATTAATTAAGCCGTCATTAAAATTTGAGTGATTTACTTGCCTTTTAGATCATCTCTTTCTTTCTTTAGCTTTATTTAGTTAAATATTTCCTTTTATTTAATAATTTTACTTCTTTATTATTTTTAAGATTATTTATGAAAAATAAATTATTAACAAATATAGTACAATATAATATACATAAGTTTATCAATCATCATATTATTTATTAATGCATTTCTGTTATACATATTTTTGATATTTAAAAGAATTTGAATACAATAAATATTAAAAAGTTCTTTAGTCAGCTTTGCTTAAAAAATATACATATTTAAAAAAAAAAAAAAGTCAAACTTAATTTACTTAGAATAAGATAAAATATACATATTAAATTAGTTGATAACAAATAAACTTGTTCAAAATCGTTTTAATATCTATTTGAAAGCCATTGTTTTTTTTTGTCTTGTTTTTTTGCAATTTGTGGACCAGGTTATTATAATGTAAGATTCTTTCACATTTTTTTTTTTTTGCAGTGGTTTAGTAGAGTTTCATTATTATTATTATTTTTAAAGTATTTTAGTAGTTTTTTAGGTTCAAGTTTTATCATTTCAAAATATTTATGTATTTTACAAAAAGTCAAAATAATAATTTTTATTGAATACAATTCCCAAAAAATAGGAGTTTGCCTATAAACATTCCGAAATCACTAACCACATTTTGTTGTTATTTATTTATTTATTATCTGTATTGTTTTTTTTATATATATTAATTATTTAAATAAAAGTAGTTTCTTGATTAAAAATATAATAACTAAACATGAAATTTAAAAATAAATACTCGTAAATGTGTTTGTGGTTTGCTCAAATTCGGGTAAAGCTAAAATCAGCGCATGCAATTTTTTTCCTATTCTGAATGCTTCTTAGTCACTTAATTTCTTAATTTCTCTTCAGGTATTTTATATAAAATTACAAGAAATAATAACAGCTCGCTTATGGATGGCAACTAAACTTCAGTTGCCTTGTCAACTGGCAACGCAACCGGAATTAAAATTAGTGTTATGTATGTACATAGTTGCCTTAAACTTATTGGAAACACAATTATGACCGATTGGCAACTGAACACAATATAGGCAAATCTTCAAAATATATTAGATAATATCGCTCATTTACTTCAATAGTGTAACAACTCAAAACAAAAACAGTTTTGCAGAAAACGCATTTTAAGTTTTCAATTTGCATACAACTCAATGAAGACATGAAAAAATATTCTTCTCTCAGGAGGCAATGGTACAAGCTATTTATATAAAAAGATAAAATACGAAATTCTGCATTATTCTGCATTATTAACTCAAAAAACTCATTTTTTGAGTTATGACACTATTGAAGTAAATGAGCGATATGTAAAGGCTAAAAAAAATCTTAAGTAAGAGCATACCACTTTACAGGCAAAACAAATAAATAGCGCCGTGCACTTTCGAATATGATGCATAATTGCAAGATAAATTAAAATAAAAATATAATTTTTTTGCCGAAAGTAGGGTTGACCTTTTTAAAGTTTTCGCTTTAACTTCGACATTTACAGTCGTATCTTAATGTATGATATAACGATGGTTTTGTGTCGGGGAGACTAATGTTCCGCTCTATGGGTTATTACCACCCTAATGCTAGAAAATTAAAGATCGCCAAAAACTATTAAACTTTTCCAAAGGAAGTATTTCCATGATTTACATATATGTTTGAAATTTACTCATTTTTTGTATAAAATTTGGTCAAGCGTAGGGGTAGAATTTTCGGCAAATTGATGTAAAGAAATTGATGCCGAAATTGATGTAAAGAAATAAATTGATACATTTTTATAATTTTACGTGAGATCAGTGCATTTTATAAATGTGAAATACTTGAAGGTGGCACCACTGAAATTGTATTTATACTTGAATATCACAGATGTTTGTGATGCTGCTGCCGTCTCCAAAATAATTAAATAGCTGGCTACAAGGCGACAAATGCAGATGGGAAGGCTTTTACATACGCAAAGTTTACTTTGCAAAATCTTGAGTTTTGTAGGAGTGAAGTAAAAATTATAAAAATGATTATTCATTGGAATTATTTTTCAATGAAGAGAAAGAAGTACAAACTGTTGTATCTACGACACTTGAGGCACAAGTCAAATCCTTTAGAATTATCGCCTCTACTGTCAGTAAAAGTTATTGCTTAAAATAAGTATTAAGTGATTTTTTTTTTCAGCTGTAAGGCATATTTTCACTCTCCGAAAGGAGGAGAATTTAATTTACATAGCATACAGGGTTATACATTTAGTGGTTTCAAAATCGCCGGCTGTCAGTCAGATGTTATCTGTATTCTGAAGTATCATTTATTTAGTGAAAGATTTGCCATTTACGAACATGGATCGTTTAATAATCGAAGAATGCGTAAAAATAGTTAAGACTTGCTACGGGGTGGTTATGGTGGTCATAATCGACCCAGTGTGCAAGGATTTGACAAGATTATAAAGAAATTTTAAGCGTTACAGATGTGATCAGGCCTGAGCATCAGCGCAAGTCCTGCGGGATTTCTCAGAAATTGGACTTATAGTATGTTTCCACCGGCATGATTTACACAAATCATGATGATTTGAGCAAATCATGTTAATTTATACATGATTTACCATACATTTTGCATATGAATAAATCACCTCAAAGTGTTTGATTTATTTTAAATAATGTCGAAAATACTATTTTTCGACCTCGATTTATGTATGCAACCCTGCGTTACTTTTAAAATTACAAACTCCATCCCTGGGTCATCCATCAATAGTGGCTGACAATTTCCGAAAAATGACATTAAGGAATAATTTAATCAATTTTAAATGTCAACCACATATGAATAAAATTCACATTACAGCTGCTGCGACCACCTTATAAAGCACGTGCTTAAGTTGAGTACGAAAATTCGTGCAACAAATCACTCACAAGTTCGGTGGAAACACTTTGAAGTGATTTACTTAAACCTACTTGATTTAAAGTCGGTGGAAACATACTATTATCTTATATTATTTATTTATTTCTATTAAGTCCATCTCACGCTATAATTAAATCAGGGTGAAAGTCGGCTGTTATTTTTCCAAAAAAAAAAATCCCTTAAAATCTGAATAATAATTCCCTGTCATTTCAAAAGCAAATTCGTCAAGTTATCGACGAGATACCGCCCAAAATTTGCGAAAAAAAAGTAGTCGTAAACTATCTCAAAAGCATCGACTGCTGCAACCAAAGCAAGAACAAAAATATGCTTAAAAGTGTACGACAGAACTACATATGTGTAGCCAAATTATCTTTTTATATTTTATATTCTAATTTTTTAGCTATAAAAACTATTCAGCAGCTTAAAATTTGTGGCTGCTCATATTATTGCAATCTGGCAACTGAAATTAACAGCTGTTAGTTGACAGTTGCCATAACATTAACATTATAACATTTTGGCACCTGGCAATGCCACTAACGTTCCGTTGCTATCCACAACTCAGCCATGACACTTTTAGAGCAGCAAATATATAAACAAAAGAAATCCAAATGTTAAGCATTCAATGCGATATAGTTTTTGATTTCTTTAAATAATTGTTAATGCAATTAATTTTAATCTACCACAGAATCTCCAATTAATATTCAATAGCTTTAAATAAGAAATATAAATGAATCCAATTAACTAAAACAAAAATCTTCATTTCCATTTTCTACAATAATTTTTTAACAATAATTTAGTTGTTTAACAAAATAATATAAACTTTAGATTTCTATTTTTTTTTAATTTTCCTATTAATTTTTTCTTTTTGTTGCTATTTCAATCACACACCAATTTTAAATAAAAAAAAGGTATTTTTAAAGTACTTTCTTTGCTTATTTTTTCCTTTGCACTAAAAACTATTGGAAGGCTGTTCCTCTGCTAAGTTGCTCTTAATTACATACTTTTCAATTTTGTTTAAGATTTTTTTTTAATTTAATATAGAATTAATTACACATACATATGTTTTTTTTTATTTTTGGAATAGATTTTTTCAATAGATTTTTGTTTTGTTTTTTTTTTACATTTATACGAATATAAACTACTGAGTGGCCAATTAATTACAAATTGTCTTGTTAATTTATTAAAAAGTTTCAGTTTTTGCAATTTTATAACTTAAAATTTAATTTTGTAGTTTTCTTTTAAAAGGATTATCAATTGGATTACTAATTAAAATTAATTATTTTTAAGAGTTTAGGTTTTAATTTGTTCTTTACAATTAATTAAAATTTAAATACATTTTAATATATTCTTTTAGAATAAGTTGCATTGTATTTAGATTTGGGAGTTATAGTCATAATTTTTTTTTTGTTAAAAGAAAACGTTAAAACAAATTTTAAAGACTTAAAATAGCAGCTGTCTTTATTAATAATGATAATTTATTGTGCTTATTTAATTAAAGAAGATGGGAAAAAATTGTCTTAACTTGTTAGTTAATCAATTAGATAATCATCCTTATTATGCTTGTCAACATCGACAAGTTTTGGATTGCTTACTTCAAACCAAGGCGAATTGATATCAAGTGGTCTCGACTTACAACTCTGCATATTCGACTTTCATATTTGTTAGTGTAAAATTTCCTGTTGTCAGAAAATTTCTCAACATTTTGCTTTAATTTGACATATGTAAGTGAAATCAACAGCTGATCATCAGCTGCTGAATCGAGATCACCGGATATGAATTCGTCTTGCTTCAAACTGTTATTATAATTATCGCAGATTATCGATGATTGTTTATGTATGATTTGCATTCTTTAAGAAAATTTGACGGCGATATTTTATTGAAACGACTGTGAATGTTTCGTCGCAAACAAACTGTTAAATGAAAATGAGAACAGGCAACTTGTACAAGTTTTCTTTAATCTATTACAAAAATGTCAAGATGGTCATCGTCAATGTCTTGCACAAATAATTTGTTAAACACACACACTTTATTTTTGTGCTGCAAAGTAAGGAAAGAATTAAATAAATGTGTCCTTAAAAATTGCAATAAAAAATGAAGATAATAAACATTATTGCCTTTTTGTTTTAATATGCTGTTTCCACAATGAATGATAGAACGACACGTTCAGAAATTTTTTATGAAAAGCAACCAGTATTTTTCTTTAGTGAATTCTATATAAAATTTTTCAGTCCGATTGAGCGAACGTATTGTAGAAACTGCACTTTAAGAGTTTTCCAAATAAAATTATAAAATTAGAAGTAAAATTCTTTCAATTATTCGTTTTATATATTAATTGTTTTTCTTTGTTTTCTATTTAATTTAAATTTATATTTATAAAGTAATTAATGTTGCTGTTGTATTCTTTTTTTAAGTTTATTTAATCATTTATTTAAACTTTTATTATCAATTGGTTGTCATTTAATTTTAAGGTTTTTTTTATGATTAAGTCGTCTGTTTGCTAAATTCCTGTTTTGAATTAATACAAATATTAAGGGTATTCACAAGGGCATAATAACTGTTGTAAGGAGTGGCTGTACTAATTATTATGCAATTTTTTTTTACAACTCATCCATACAGCAGTCGAAAATCAATCATCCCTTGTGCATATCTTTATTGTTTATGAAATAACAATTCCATTTTAGATTTCTGAACCATATGCCTAAATAATTATGTATATGATGTAATTTAGATTTTTAATAAACTCACAAGAAGGGTTAAAAATTTGTTAAATAATTTTTAATTTATGTAAACTTTTATATGCCGCCCTATTCTGAACAACAATTATACACGAGTTTTTTTCCTATTCCTTATTTCCCTATTTACAAAAATCATTTACGAACTTTCAGGTAAAATAAAACAACTGAAAAAAAAACAAAACAAACGAAAAAATACAGATGAATTGATAACCTCTTCGTTTTTTTTTTTTTGAACTCGGTTAAAAATATCTGACTACGAAAGTTCAAAATTAGCTCACTTTGAATTTTTCTCGCCCTGTGTTTAGAATAGGAGGACTTTATTCCCTGGGAATATTTAGAATTCAACTGATTACCTTTTTTAGACACGAACTTATTTTCGAATTCAAATTTATAAAGTTTTTTAAAACAATTAAAATTTTTTTTTAAGTTCATACTCAATTTTACTAAATTTCTGAATTTTTTATTAATTAATTAAGTTCGCAGTGACTTTCGGTTTGGCGAGACTTTTAATTAATTTTTCATTTAATTTATGCAATTTCGAACAAAATTTCGAATTTGCAATATTTTAAATTCATTTTAACAAACAAACAAAACGAAATTTTACATTTATTTTAAGTTTTAATTTATCTTCCACCTCAACTTCGAATATTCGAAATTTAAAATTTATTTTAACTTTTCAATAATTTTTAGAAAATTCAGACTTGGTAAAATTTTGCATTAATTTTAAGTTTTAAGAATCTTTTTTTAATCGAATTTTCAAAAATAAATAAAATGTGTTTGAAATCTATTTTAAGAAAATTTTTTATGAATATGGGGGTTAAAATTTATTAAAGCTTTTGAGCTGTTTTTTTTTCAAGATTGAACTTAAATAATTTATTTATTTATTTTATTTATTTTTAATTATTAATAGTAAATAAATTTACAGATTAATATTCGATAATATTTAAATACATTTAAGCTTTTAAATGAAAGTTTCGAATTAGTTCTAAGTCAATTTAAAATTTTAAGCTTTCATTTATGAAAGTTCGAAATGAATTTCGAATTTGCGGAGTTTCGAATTCATTTTAACATTTCAATAATTCTCAGAAACTCCAGATAGAACGAAACTATTTTAGACACTTTACGAAATCGCACTGAATTTCGAATTTACAAAAGAGTTTGAATAATATTTTAAAACTTCGAACTGACTTTTGAAATTTTAAACAATTCAAATTTATTTAAGATTTTTTTTTCAAGATTGAATTTAGAAAATATTTAAATCTATTTATACATTTAAATTATTTTCTGAAGTTTCGAATTAACCAATTTTAAATTATTTTTCTTAATTTTCATTTATTAAAGTTCGAAATAATTTGCAAAACTATTTTAAGCATTTTTTTTAAATCGTGCTGAATTTCGAACTGAACTTTGAAATAATAAACAAGTCAATTTTGAATTTCGAATTAACAAAATAAATTAAAATTAAACAAATTAATTAAATGTGAATGCCGTCGTCGACGTCACATCAAGACGACAGTAAATATTGTCACTTGTCGATTATTTATCGGCAACAATTGGCTCTTATTGATAATACTCAATTAATGTCGACAAAGAGTAATTAAGTGACAATTTTTACTGTCGTCTTGATATGACGTCGACGACGCCATTCGCAATAGGAGGGAATAATTTAAGACTTCGACTTTCGAAATATGCATTTTGCAAAACGAATTGAGGAGAGTCTACCTTATCAGCCTTATTGTGAATATCATCTCCCAGGGAATTTATTCCCTATTCATTGTTCCCCCATTTTAAAAAGTTATTTGCAAGCTTTCAGTTATAATAAAAAAAACTGGAAAAAAATAGCTGACTTCGAAAATTCGAAGTTCTACCTCATATTAAAATTTTTATTTAGCTCAATCTGCTATTATTTTTAGAAATAAATGAATTTCTTAGCAACTATTTCCCGGGGAATATTTAGAATTGGGCTGTATATAAATAAATGCTACTTGCAAATTTTGAAATTTTGGAACAATTTTAAATTGCAAAAAAAATATTGCTCCTTACACAGAAATCTCCAAAAAGAAATAAAATCTAGAGAAAAAAAAATTTAAATCTAAACCTCAATTTTCCTACAATTACCACCGTATTAAGTTAGTTGTCAATTATTTTTAGTTTTAATTATTAAATATTTTCATTGATTTGTTGTTATTTTTTTATTTTTTTTTTGTAAAATTGTCTACTATTTCAATTCGTTAGGTTGGTTTTGTTGTTGTTGTTGTTGTAGTTGCTGTTAATTGGTGGTTTTATTGTTTACCGTTATTTGAAATTTATTTTTAAGTTGTTGTGTTTGTTGCTGCTGCTGTTATTATTGTTGTTGCTGTTGTTTTTCTTCAATAGTTGCCATATTTAATTATTTTGTTTTTATTTGCAATAATGGCAGGATTAATTTTTTTTATTTTCAATTATTTAATTGTTATATTTCTTATTGTTTTTCATACCAATTAAATTAAGTTTTTATCTAAAAAATTTTTTTGTGATTTATTTTAAATTTTTACTTAACAAATACCCTATAGCTGCGTACATACATACATACATACATACATCCATACATATGTATGTATGTATGTATGTACATTTGACTGGTGTATGCGCTCTCGTGTCGTTCAAATTTCTATTGGAATTATTTTTGCTTTCTCTTAGTTTAATACTAATTATCAATTAACAATATGTTTAAAAATAATTTTTTGTTTGTTTTTTCTACTAGAGTTTCTATTTGACAGTTTAAAGGTCTATTAAAGATATAGTGTTGCGATTATTTCGTATTTCATAATCGTTTGCCGGTCATCAAAGGTCATTATCGAACATTTGTAAAGATCTTGTGACAAGATCATCTTTAAGGCATGCCTCCAGAAATTCTTCAATTGTTATAATGCCATCCTGATTTAGGTCCAGTTTGCGAAAAACACGATCAACCTGTAAAATTAATTGAAGGATATATAACCTTTGATGCCTTAGGCATGTAGTCTTGAAAGGCTGGTACTCACTATCCTACACAATTGCGCGATTTTTGAGAAAATACAACCACCAGGGTTGATAGAGTTTATGACAATAACAATTCATTAGATCAGGGGTCTATTCATTATTTTCGATAACAAGCTGATTCGATCACGTTTTTCAGTTTGAGATTATGGCATTCGCTATCGAACAATGTAATAATATGGTTCGATATCGAATGTCATAATCTCAAATTGGCAGAACGTGATCGAATTAGCTCGTTGTCGAAAGCGACGATTAGACACCAGGCTTTTATTTTTTCATAGGTCATGCGATTGTGTAGGATTGTGAGTACCAGCCTTAAGTAAAATACGAGCAGTTTAAATGCACGCACTTGATCTCTGGCTTTTCGATCATCTTCCGGCTGATGTGGCCTCCGACCCATCAACTCGTGTATGGCCAAAACAATTTCACTTAACTCCGAGCGACTGATGCGGCCATCACCATTTAAATCATAAAGTTTAAATGTCCAACGTAAACGTTCATAAACTGAACCGCGTAATAGCGTTGACAGCGTAACCAGCAAGTCCTAAAAAAGAAACAACGACAACAAACAAAATGTAAACAAAAATGAGCGATAGCAGCAAGAAAAACCGCAAGCAAACAAATAGAGATTATAAAATGCTAAGCCAATATTTATGTTGATTCTATAAAAATTTATTACCCGAAAACTTATGGCACCATTGCAGTTCACATCGAATGCTTTGAACACATAATGAGCATATAAACTTGAATCTGTAATAGAAAGAAAAAAGAGCAGCATATAAATAGTGGTATGAAGTAAAATAAATATTGTAGAATAGGAAATTGCAACAGAGATAAGGCATGAACTGTTTGTGCTGCGCTGCGCTGCACTGCCTAGACAGTAAGACCGCGCTATAATGAATTTAAAATTTTTATTCTCTAGCAATTTACTTTAGCCAGATTCAACTGTTCTATTTGCCTTATTGCTGCAGCTGGTGTAAATATTTTCTATGAATGTGTGTGCATGTGTGTTTGTGTGTTTGTGTGTCTGTATGTGCATATTTACCCTGCAGGAAATGCGA
This sequence comes from Tachina lurida, assembly GCA_944452675.1. Classification (NCBI taxonomy): domain Eukaryota; kingdom Metazoa; phylum Arthropoda; class Insecta; order Diptera; family Tachinidae; genus Tachina; species Tachina lurida. Next base: position 31,215,769 of record OX101752.1, read on the forward strand.
ATAGTGAAATAGTAGTGATTTATTAGTGACATTGTCACTAGTACTACTGACTAGGTGTACCCCAGCCAATGTAATCATCTATTGACATTTAACATTAGCTTGTCATTGAAAATCCACCACTAGACTGTAGCAATACTGACTAAGTAGTTCTTTTGGGATCACATGGAGACATTGGCACCAACGATTCACTAGTAAATTTTAGGGGCTCTATTCTACAATATCGATATTTCCTCGCTTGATGTCAATAGTAAAATTGTAGTGATTTACTAGTGACATTGTCAATAGTATAACTGAATAGGTGTACCGCAGCCAATGTAATCGCCTATTGGCATATAACATAGGGTTGTCATTGAAAATCTACCAGTAGACTTAAGCACTTACGATCTTATGGAGACATTTGAACTAAAAATTCACTAGTACATTTTAGTGACCCTCATATTCAATTTTATAAGGGTTAGGACAACAAACTTAAATACATACTTACATATGTGCGTAAGTTTTTACATTATTGCATAGCATAATAAAAAAGAATAACAAACTATTGACGCGTTCATTGACAATGTCACCAGAAATACACTAGAACTGTTGTCTCTAACGTATCTCTACTGGCGCATAAAAGGAAAGTTGTCGACATTTCAACTAGTGCAATTGTCGCTAGAAAAAAGAGTGTTGACATAGAGACATATGGTTCTAGGCTGACTAGAGGGTAGTTAACAAGCTGTAAAAGTCGCCGTACGGAAACTTGTTTATGTATGTATGTATGTATGTATGTTCCTGTTCATTTTTGTGTATTTGTGTAGTGTTTTTTCTTTGTTGTTGTTGTATTTACTTACTGCCATGTGGAAAAAATTTTGCATAAATATCCTTGAAACAGTCTTCGTGCACCACACCTTCAGGACATTCCTGTTAACATTTCACAAAGGGGAAGAAGCAGATAAGAAGAAGGAGAAGAGAGAAAACATTAACGATAAGAGAAAACAAAGCAAACATCATTCGAAAGGAAGTCGGCCAGACCAACTGGCTCGGCTTGGCTTGGCTTGGTTGGGCTGGCAGGTGGTGGCAGTGATGCCAAAACTGCATGTTTATTATTTTTTAGTTTTCTTAACATTTTGTCTACAACATTTGCATTTATTCACACAACAAGACTCTATAAATGTCATTAAAGGAAAATAATGTTTTTTTTTCAAATTGCTTTAAATATGTATCCATACATGTGTGTGTGTATGTATGTATACATATGTATGTACTTTAGTTTATTAAACGAGCAGGTATTTTGCAGAGCTTTCAAGATTGTCAAGCATTTGATGATGAATGAATAAATCAAATAAATTTTTTATTTATATCTGGTTTATATACATATGTATCTAGTATTTTTAAGTAAAACCATCAGATGTGCATTTAATTGAAAAGATGAGGATATGCCATTAATAATAAAAAACAATATCACCCAAATGGCCTGACGTTTCCAGAACTACATAATTTTCATTAAATTTTCCATTTCCAATTCGAACATTTGCGGCTGTATGTTCTCGATAACTTCTCAAATTCACTCTTTGATGTCTTGAATTGATTATGAGCCATCGCCATAGAAAGGTGTTAAGTCACAAGATCCTAATGGCCAATTGTACTCGTAGTTATTTCTTTCTTTCAGAATAACTTTTTTTTTTTAACCAAACACAACCCGCAAAGCGACTAGCTTGTCTGCGGAAAGCACCCACGGTCTATGGTGGGAATCGAACCCACGACCTCTGGATTGAGAATCTAACATCGCTACCACTCAGCCACAGGGAACCCTGTCTCTTCGAGAAATCATACGGTCAAGGAAATTTTTCACACAACGAGTTTTATCTTATTCACCCCTATCGTGAACAGGTTTTACCCTCGAAAGATTTTCCCTTTTCCCCAAATTGCAAACGTGAATAATTTTTCCCCTGAAATGCGTTCCCTTTCTTAATACCCCTTATTGTGAATAATATTTTTCACATGGATTTTTTCACTTTTCCTTGGTTTTGTTCAATTTCACTTTCAATATTATATTTGCAATTATATACAAAAAGTTATAAATATTTATTTTTAGGACAATAACAATAAATAATAACAACGATTAATAACAATAATTTATTACAACACCTTTTTTCATTGAACATGAATCTTTTTGGTTCACATGCAGTAAATTTTATGGCTGTGGTATACTAAAGAATTTTTTGCACGGCACCTAAAGTATTCTGTGACACAACTTTACACTCAATAACACTTAATTTGAAACCCAAAATATGTATATTTCTTTCTATGATCTGTATCTTCCAGTTCCGGTCATACAATATCATTAATCATCAATCGAAAGAGAAATCCATTCACCGTAATGATTGCTTCAGCCTCATTGTCGCCGCTAGACCAAAAAGCGCGCCAAACAGTCACATGTTGAGGATGGAGAGACATCTTAACAATAATTCTTGGGTTTTCCGATTCCCAAATTCACAATTCTTCCCTTTAATGCAGCCTCCGAGTTGAAAATGGGGCTCATCACTCGAGATAATTTTCCATGAAATTACGTATCAGTTGATGCCTTTCAAAGACCATAAGACACGGTCGGTTTTTTTGATGGTCGGTAAGCGTAACTTATTCACCCCTATCGTGAATATTTATTTATTCCCTCGAAATATTTCCCTTTTCCCTAAAGCTGCAATCGTGAACTATTTCCACGTGAGATAACTCGCATGTTTGAAAAAAATATGGCATCGCCGATATTTATTCCCGTGAGTTTTTCCTCAAAAAAATATGTGTGTTTTTTTCGCGAACGTTTTGTTTGGGAATAAAAAAAGAAGCACAATGCAGTACATCAATTCACAATAGCATGTTCGACTAGCAACAGATGTTTATTTTATTCCCTAACAATTGGCGATGCCAATTTGTTGTTCATGGGAATAAAAAATTTATTCCCAAGAATTTTATCCCTTGAGATTCGCGATAAGAGTGATTGTGTTAACTGAACCTTAAGAACCTTAAGCCCTAAGTCTTTGTGCAAAGTACGCTGTAATGTCGCTTGTGCAATGCCCAATTCCAAATATCGACGAGAAATGGATAAACCTAGGTTTATCGTAGCAATAATGCCTACAAGAGCAATTTTCGCAATTGTTCTTGAGCGTCGCGTACGAGTTTGATTCATCATAACACCTCAAATTTTTCCACTAGTTTCACAATTGCTGGTCGAAAAGTGCTTAACGACAAACCAAAAATGATTTAATTTTTCGAACTGTGATTTGTTCCGGACTTTGGGATTTTTTGGAATATCTTTGAAAAGTTCGGGGTTGTCAGAAGCAAATCTCATTTGTTTTTATACTCTCTAATTAATTGCATTGCCAAAAATATTGATAAATAAAAATTTTATAGCGTCTGTTTTTCTAGGATCTTCTCGTTTTAATTTATGTAAAACTAAAACAAATCTTCTTCTACTGTAAGCACGTGCAGGTAGTTTCAAGTAACAAAACCGATCAGCTGTTTCGTTAGGGGACGTAGACGTTTGGCTAATCCTACTTTAACACTTTCTTAAGCTGTTGCCGTAGTTGGTTAAAAAGATGACTGAGCTCAAATAAAACACTTTTGAGCCAAAACAGATTAAAACAGATTAAAAAAAATTTGCAGTAAATATCGAAAACTTATTTATATTGCAAAAACTTAGAATTAATGATTTTGTTTAAGTTTATTTTCAGAATTTGTAGGAGGAGTATTTTTGTAAAATATTTTAAGGCTTAATAAATATTTTATAACAATTTAAGGGTACTTTTTCACACTTTCTCCAAAGAGATAAAAAAGGCTGATATGTAAAAAAGTAATGTAAAATTTTAGATAAAAGTATTGAAGCCATTGCTTCATGCTTTTCTATACCGATTTGCCATATCAATATGTAAAACGGATGAGCTTCAACTTGAGTTTTTCTTATAACTTTTCTACTGATTTCCTTCTTAGAGCCCATTCACCAATTTATTTAAATAACAATTAATATTTAAAAGTCATTTTTCCATACCAAAATTAATGAAAATCAACATTTAAATATGAATTGATATTTAAATAGATTTGGTGAAATTGGCCCTTAGAAATTCATCAATACAAGTGAATATTACACAAATATTTAAATCATTAAAAATTACATTTTGATTTTTTATTCACTCCTTGAAAGCCCTGGCTTAAAACGTGCATACATATTGCTACCTTAGGATAGAAAGGGCCTAACTCATTTTTTTTTAAATCGGGATTTTTTTATATTTCGTTAGAAGAACATCATCTGATGCATCGTAAAATGCAAAAATCTCAATTTCAAAAAAATAATGTTTTAGGGCCTTTCTATATTAAGCTAACGATATGCATGTCTATTTTTTATTTAATATTTCTTATTTAACAGCAGCACGAAGTGCTTGACTGGGAAAAAAAGCAGCTCATGCAAATGAAATTCACAAATACAGACGTGCATTTGAATTGGCTTAGATTGCATATGAAATAGAATTGAATTGAAATAAATGTGAAAAGAAAATAAAAAAGCCATTTACCGTTTTAAATCCTCTATACATAACACGTATTTCCTGTTTTGTAAACTTTGTTTGACGGCACAAGTCCTCTAGTGCAACGGGTATTGGCTTAGGCACTCGTGTTTGTTCTAGTTCATAGACCACCTCCTCGATGGGACTTTCAGGTGGCGAAGCCATATTTATTTAAAATAATATTTATCTTGTTGCTTTTTCTTCTCTAGCCTGTCAGTTTGTGTGTAATTTTTAGGAATATTAAGAGTTGTGATGATGATGTGATTGATTTTGTTATTTAGTCATCATTTTTTTTTATGTAAGCTGAGAGCGTAATATTTTAAACTAAATGTTAGTTTGGCCGTTACTTTTGTTTTGTTGTTTTATGTGAGTGATAGCAAGTAAAATTGCTTTTTGGTTTTCTACTTTAAATTCGCTTTGAAATAATTTCGTTTTAAAATCTTTGATTTCTTGATGCAATTTTATTAGCTGATCCTGCTGGTTGGGCTCAATTTGGTGGTTTGCGTTGGTGTTTTGCTGTAATTTATTAAACTAAAGCATACTTTTAGGATCCATAGTAAATGTGTAAAATTTGTTTTTATTACTTACATATACATAATAAATTTGTTATTATTACTGTTGTTGTTGTTAGTGTTGTTGTTGTTTCAATATTTTTCTCTTTTTTAAAGTTTGCATATTTTAACAACTGTTAACTTTTTGTTGTCAGCTCGGTGTACTTTGTTTTATTTAGTTTATAGTTGCAGTTACAGTTTTTAGTTTTTAATTTTTTCTTCTCGTTTGCTTTGCCTTTTTTTCGTTTCTTTTCAGCAAAAAGCTGAAAGGTGAACTCAATAATAATAAAAAATGTCACGACATTTGACTGCAATGAAAAAAAAAAACAAAGTTAAATAATCGTATTAGATAAAAGTCATCAAAATAAACTTTTCAAATTATTAAATTATAGTTGCATTACAGTTGGAACAACAAAAATTTAAGCAATCAATCTCAATTAAAATCGAATGATAGTTTTGTAAATGAAAATGGGTTGAATAGTAAACTCCAGAAAATATACATATATCGCACACTCAATCATAAACAGTTAACCACTGAAAATAAATCAAATGTTCAAATGTTGTTAAAAACAGCTATAACGGTATTTAATACCGTTCAAGAAGACTTTGTGGCAAAAGAAATTGTTTGTGGTCGTCAGAGATGTGTTCAGTTAATAAAGAAAACTCTTTTAATAATTTGTGTTTGTGACGTCATATTTATGTTTTAGTGTGCGATATGTCCATTGAATTCTTAAATGAAATCTATGTATGTATATGTGGCAATATGGTATAATAGTAGACTTAAGAAAATTTAGCTTTATTTTGCTCTATTATATTCCAGTTGGAATTTGTTGTGTTGAAAATTCTACATATCGACGGCCCCATTCCAAAACATGCTAAGTCGACATAGCATGTTATGCTGGGAATAGCATTTCTGAATTCAACGTTTATTAACTTAGATTCTGTAAAATGTTGATAGTAATCGAACTATTCTATCAAAAGTTATAAGCAAAAATGTACTTAGCATAATTTGTCAAGTTTAAAAAACCTCCCTTTTAAATGTTTTAAGTACACTTAGCATGATTTAGTTTGCAATTAAGTGCTCAAAGAAAAATTAATTTAAATTTTTCTTGAAACTAAAACATGCTATATGTACTTAGAGGGTCATTGTAGGTGAGAACAATCTTTAGTATTCTAAGTCACTTTTAACTAAGATCTACAACAAATTTATAAAGTTCAAATAAACTATAAAAAATGCTATTGCAATTATTATATGATTACAAAAAGTCTCAAGGTTCTATCTCATAACATTCCCGAGATGTCATCAATAAACTTTGAAGGCGCTTATCTCAAAACTAGCTTTTTTGACTTAGCATGTTTTAGAATGGACCCGACGATATTTAAATAAAGGATTTCGCGAGAGTAAAATCATGTGTTAGGGCCTTTTAATGTCTTAGTGGTAGTGTTAAAACTTCCAAAAAGTACTGCATTGCTTAAGTAGACTTAAGCTATTATTCCATATTGCCTACATTAGATTGAATGAAACAAACCTCAACGAATGATAAACATATACAAGACTAAAGGTTAAATTATACGTGACATAACCATGACCATACAAAACAGCTATTTGAACCAAACCAATGGGCAACACTGTATTTGTTTATTGGTGCACTCAGACGTGCCATAACCATGTCATAGAAAACAGCCCTTCGAACCAAACTAATGAAATCCAATTCAAGTTTGGTCTGGTTTTGGCACATAATTGTCATAGATCCTTTTATCATAATAAAAACTATTAAAATAATTCTCTGAAAACGTTTTGTTTGTTAAATTGTAACAATTGCCAAAAATAAAACACTAAATTATTAACTTGACTGCACCAGGTCAAAAATATTTGTGTGGCAACACTCTATTCTTGAATAGCTGTTTGTTGTTATTGAGGTAGTTTACACGAGAACAATTTTTAAGCCGCTCAATTTTTCTTCTTTTCCAAATTACACGAGACTAATTCATCTGGTATAAAATGGATACGTATACACAGCTTTGTGTGTTTAGTGTTTTTCGTATTCATTAATTAATTAATTAAATTTAACATTTGCTGTTTTTTTAAGTTGTGTGTGTATTGGTTTTGTGCTGTTAATGCGAGGTTGTAGCTGGTTGAAAAATTATGCCAAACACAAAAGCGCTCTCTTTGCCTCTCTTACCAACAATCTGGCATGTTATGCCAGCGCAATTATTTCCGTGTAAGAGTCTAAACACAATGTTTGCGGTGCGGTGCGATTTCTCGTTGCGGGAGAGAAATATAAACACAATACAACGGAAGACGGCTACGGCGATACTTGTCATTGTTTGGTTAAACTTTTATTAATTTTTTTTGTACATACATTTTTATAAATAAAATTACTCTTTGTGTTAAATATTTTGTAATGGCAGTAACTAAAAACAAAAAATTATTAACATTTTATAGATTTCCAGATATATTTGATATATTTTTTCAACTTTTACATTTTATGACAAAAAAAAATCATGTTTTTTGTTACAACAATGTTGTGAACACCGCCAATTATTCAAAAACTATGGCAACATCAGAAAGAGAAAGAGTGTCAAAAATTGAGAGAATAAGAAAGTCCGCAGAGAAAATAAAATAGATTTTAATTTTATACCGTTCCGCATTGCGGTTTTTTCCTTCAAAATCGTATGAGAAACCGCACCGCAATAAATTATCGTTGCATTGTGTTCAGACTCTAAATCAGCGCATTTACATTTATTTTCTTTACATATACCCCTTTTAGACACGGAAAGTTTACTTTGCAAAGTCTTAATTCAGCTGTGTGAAAGACGGAGGAAGGAATGCTATCTCTTTCTGTCTTTCTCCCAGCTGAATTAAGACTTTGCAAAGTAAACTTTCCGTGTCTAAAAGGAGTAATACACTTTTGCAACTACAATTAGAGCTGAAAAAAAGTCAGCCAATATAGTAAAGTAAGAAAATAAAAAACATGTTGATTATTGAGTTCTTGTTTCAACTTTGTTATTTGTTGAGCTTCTCATTTGTTTAAATGAAAGTTTAGCATAATAACTATAGTTGTTCTAAGAAATGTTTGGGTAAAGGTTCCCTGATGATCTGCATTAGCAACAGTGAAATGTGCATAGGATAATCAATTTCAATGTAATTTTAATAAAAAAATTATTTTACTGAATAAGTAAAATACTAATTTGGGATTATTAGTGCGTTAATAAATGTTAAACTTAACTTTTTGTTTTATTTAAAATTAATATCGTGGGTTTTGGTTGGACCATCCTTTATCAAAATTAAACCTCTTGTTGGAAGGCCCTTTATTGCTGAGAGATCGATTATACATACATACATAAGTACGTACACACGTCTGTATATTTGCTATTTTAGCAACTACAGTCAAATCCCGATAATTCGTAATCGCAAGGGACCGGCCATTTCTTACGAATTATAGGGGATTTCGATTTAACGGGGTTAAAATAAAATAAATACGAGTTAACGGGGTTTTTGAATTTATTTACTGGATTTTGTTGTTTTTGTAACACCGACAGAGTTTTATGCGTGCGCTTTGACATTTTTCTTTATTATTCATGTAAAAAACTGATCTTAAAAAAATAAACACACACACAAGCAAAAGCAAAAACCAACCCAAAAAATAGCATTAAACAAAAAATAATTCTTTCCATGTTTCTGCTGTTTTTATTACGAATTATAAGTGGTAGTTAGCAAAAAATTACGATTTATAAGAGGTAAAGGATATTTTATTTGAAAAAAAAATTACGAATTATCGAGAGGACCAAAATGTATGGAAATTTTACGAATTAACGAGATTTTTTCAAGGGACCGACTGTTTATTACGAATTATCGGGAATTACGATTTATCGGGGTACGAATTATCGGGATTTGACTGTAACAGATGGCGGACATGATTAAACCAAGTTACTTAATTAGAAGCACCAATAACATGATTGCATAAAAATACTTCCAAAATTGCGTACAAATTGATAAATTGTTTGTTAAGATTATCCAAAAACATAAACGACTAGTCTTCTCTTTCATTAAGATACTTTTTCAGATAATAATTAATTGTTGCACAAGTTTTTTTTTTTAAATTAAATTTTTATTGAATAGTAAAATCTTCCCACCCCCCACCGGCAAGTGCCATAATCTTAAGATTTTCTTGACAACAATGTCTCTGCTATCAGGGTCATTCAGATGCTAAAAACAAAAGCCATAAAAGATATAATAAACTTAACTTAAAGGATTCTTTTTTTCTTGCTGCTTGTCATTCACTCACTAAGATATTCTTTGTGGTGTATGTATGAAGAAAAATTTTGCTGGAAAATATAGGGAAAAATATATATAAAAACATAAAATGTTGCTGAAATGATGAAACACTTAAATGAAACAGAATAACAACCAAAAACAATGTTGTTAAAACTGATTTACAAGCGCTACGACAACATATCTAGTGTTCTTTAAGGACATGCTTGCACACACACACACACACACACAGGAAAAGGAAGAGACAGCAAACAAAACCACAAACACACACATAAACACACACATTCATACACGCGCATGCATGTTTTTGTAGCATTTTTTATGACTTTTGCAAAACACTAGAAACAGAAGAAAAAACTGTCTTTATGATATTTCGTTATAAAAAATAAAGCCTGAAAAAACAATAATTGAAGGACATCTTTTCTAATAAAATCTCCAAACCAAAAAAAAAAAAACAAATAAAAACTAAACTTAATAAATTGCTGTGATGATTCATTTATGACGCTAAAAACACCAGCTAAGACAGATAAATGCACGAGAATATGGCATTTTTTTTTTGTTTTTTTTAATAGCAACATTAATTTTAAATAAAAGCACTGAAGGATAATACAAAAAAGGAGCCAGTTCGAGAAACACTAAAACAAAACAATGATTAAATAGAAAATATTAGTTCGTTTTTCATTTGTAATCTCGTATATACATACATCCTCATGGTCAAACGTATTCACTTTAATAGTTTAATTTAGAAAGGGGAACAAAGACTTTTTCTAGTCCAGTAGTGTGTCTTTTAAATGATTTTATGAATAAATCAGAAGTTTTTGAATAAAAATCATTTAATACGCCCCATTGACAGTAGAGGCACTGCAACAATGCATTATTAAAAAATCGTGGTAAAAAGCAGAGTTGTTCCTTCACCAGCTGTCTTCTCTATCACCACACCTCTGCTAAAGCAGGTGACATCTAGTAATAGTAGTAGGCATTCGTTACCTGAGTGCTACTTCACTTTTATTTAAACGAAAATGGGAATTATACCGAGTGCATTCAAAAAAATGGTCGCCATGAGTTTATTAGCTTAAAACCACCTTGGCCTTCTTCAGCGCCATTTCACCCCGGGTAACCCACTGTCTTCACTGTCTGGTGTGTTGTTGTGGATCCCTGTTTCGTTCACGCAAACACTCCTGCGAAGTTGTCACAAATGCGGTACCCATCTTGCGAAAAGCTTTCTCATACGCAACAGATCATTCAAAATTGAAATCACTGGCATATGTAAGATGGCTTTGGGTGCGCACCACCCAGCAAATCCGTCATGAACACTTGCACATACATAACGGCATTTGTAGGACTTTCAACGAATAAAAAATTTCCATGATACTCGTATCTAGCACAAACTCTCTTTTATCTAAATTTAAAGCTATAAAGTGCTTAAACAAATACCCTTTATTTGCCAAAAAAATACAATACATAATAGCAAAAATGAATTTAAAAAATTACCCTCCAAAACTTGTACCACCATCCCTTTTTTCCAATTGTGCCGGCACACATATGTAAATAAGAAAAAAAAATATCTTAAAGAAAACAAAACAACGTTTTCACCCAAACAAACTTTTACATCAAATTAACTGTTTCTTAAACGCAAAATATTTACTTCAAATTTACATACATAATCGCAGTATGTGTTAATGTGTGTGTGCGTGTGTGAAAAAATAACTGCTTTTTTATGTGTGCGTGCGTGTATTTATGTTCAACACTCTCACCGCGATGAGGTGAGGTGGTAAATTTCGTTGGAACTACAAAATGAAGGACAATACATGCTTGCATGTAATAATAAATATTTCGCATGTGATAAGGACTTTACGTGAAAAACCAACATCAACTTAAACGAACAAAAAAAAATTAAGTAACAAACAACTAGAAATGGAAACCGAAACCTAAAAGTATGCAAACATTATAAGATTTGAATGATACACATTGTTCTATGCAAACGCACACACATGCATACACACATTCACACAAATATATTTACATATATTTACGAGTTCTATGAAAACATTGTTGTGCCATATTTTAATGCTGAATGTGCAATGTTGCCAACGATTTTGGATGCTTTCTTAAAATTGGCGATTTTGTAGTAAAGAACAATTTTTGTAAATTAAAGCTGTTAGAACAGTAATAATTTTACGGGAATAATTTAAATAAGTGTAAAAAATTATTATTCCTAGATCACGAAATTTTTGGCACATGAAAATAATTCGAAACTTTTCGAATAACTTTATGGAACAAATGAAGATTTTTGGAAAAACACATGGACTGGGCAGTATAGGTTCGAGAGTATGTATGTATGCAAGAGCCTACACTCAGTTTGGTGATTTTAGTGACCACTCTATTTTATGGGACTCCAAAGATTTTGAAAATTAGTGGGCCCTCAAAAAATAGTGTCATCCCCTTATTCAAACTTTTCGATAGCACTTAACCATATAGGGCAATAATGTACCTAACAGTTTGTCAAACAATTTTTATAAACATTTTATGCCAAAAAATTATTTCTTCATTGACTTTTTTTTTTTGCAAAAATTAAGGAAACATTTTTTTCACTTTTTTCAGAATAACTTAAAAGGACTCCTAATTTTTTGCTAAGAATATTTGGCAAAGTTGTAGCTACTATAAAGCTGAAAATTTTTTGTCAACATATCAATATAATTTGAACGTGTCTAGGGACCCTAATGGCTCATTAACACTTGACAGATGATAAATAAAACTACGCCATTAATAGAAATGGAACGATATACGCTTCAGAAACGCACTGGAATATCAAATCTCACTAAAGCAGAACAGAGGCACATTTTCGGCCAGCAACTGAGAAACTGGTGGAAAATGTTTGAGCCATTGAGACAAGTTATTGATGTGAAGAATCGAACTCTTGCACGTCACTCAAGAGCAACTGAGTCCATAGTGTTAAGAAATACCCAGGTTTGCCAATTTTTCGTCCATCTTTGGAAGTGGGCATTCCACGAGTGCCATTACACAGTATTTTGCATAAAGACTTAGGTCCTAAGGCTTTTAAAGTTCTGTTAACATAAGATCTAATCCCTACCGAGTAGTGATGCACGAATATTCATATTCGTATTCGAATTGTCGAATATTCGGCCATTTTTATATATTCGTATCCGTATTCGTATTCGCCAAATTCAGGCGAATACGAATATTTTTCCAAAGAAATGAAATAAATAAATGCATAAATCCTAAACGAAATTTAAATAAATGGGTAAAAATATTAGTTTGTACAAATCCATTAAATTCATGATCAAATATTAATTATTTAGGATCATTAAAATTTTGTGTATTTTTTATTAACTTTAAAGTACGCCAACAGGAGTATGAAGTCCTTTTTCATAACAATTTTTTAGTATTTCATATTGCAGGCGTAAATAGAACCCCAATTTAATGTCTAAAAATTTCACATACAATATTCGTATTCGTATTCGCGAATATCGTCAGTTAGCCAACTGTAATGGAATGTAACTGCAACGTAGGAAACAGCTGATCGATATTTTTATGTGGAAAGTAGGTTACGTTACATTACATCTCTATAACCATTTTCAATTATTTTCACAAAACAATATCGATCAGCTGTTTTCTACTGTTGCAGTTACATTCCAATAAAGCTCAGTTATCCGATTGTAATGTAAAGTAACTGCAACAGCAGGAAACAGCTGATCGATATTGTTATGTAAAAAGTAATGAAAATGGTTATAGAGATGTAATGTAACGTAACCTACTTTTCATATAAAAATATCGATCAGCTGTTTCCTACATTGCAGTAACATTACATTACCGTCGAGTAACTGAGCCTTTACAGTCGGCTAACTGAGCCTTAAGTCTTGTTTAACTAGGGTGACCATACATCCTCGTTTTTAGAGGACAATCATTTGTTTTTACTCGCTGTCATTTATAAAATTTGTGTCCTCTTTTTGTCCTCTTTATCTGTTGTCATCTCTAATACTAAAAGAATGATAAATTTTTTTTATTGAACTTTTGCATTATATGGTTTTACAGTAGGACAATATCGTAAGCTTTGAGGCAGATGAAACAAGGTAGTCGCACTTTCATTTGTATTCTATAACTTTCAACTAAGATTCATATACATATAATCAGCTGCCTTATGGGCTTACCTGGTTTGAGTGTACCCCCTAGTATGCTTAATGTGTTCAGTAGACCGTATCACAAAAAAAAAGTTCTCCGTACACCAGCGAATATAAAGTATTGTTCCAAGGAGATTTCAAAAAAAAATTTATTTTTTTTGCCGAACGTAGGGGTCGCCTTTTTAGTTTTTTCGTTATATCTTCCATATTTACAGTCCGATCTTAAAGTTTGATAAAACGAATTTTTTGTCTCAGGGAAGCCAATATTTTTGCTCTTAGGTCCATTAACCTCAAGTGTACCGTTCTAGTACTTACCCCCCAAATCTCATTTCCTACCACCCTATTGTGATACCTTAATGTTAGAAATTTATAGTTCGCAAAAAATCATAAAACTTTTGCTAAGAAAGTATTTCGATAACTACAGCACAACTATTTAAAAAATGCTTTTATAAATTCATTGTTGCAGACCGTAGGGGTCACCTTTTTAAATTTGTCATAGCTTCAGTATTTACATACAGATATTAAAGTATAATATATCGATGAGTTTGTCTGTGGCAGACCAATTTTTTGTTAATTTAAAAGTCTTTGACCTCAAAAGTCTTTCACCTCAAGTAACCTTTACATCATACCTCAAATTATACAACAAGGAATAAGCAACAGAAAGCAAAGTAATAGAAATTTTAGTCGAGCATATCTCGACGTGATTCAAGTTGGCTATATTTTTGACGGCTCTAGAGTTTACAAAAAATGTGGCCCATGCGTTGCTCGTCGGTGACCGCCATGGCAGGTGGCGTTGCTGTAGCAACGTCAATTGCATCGGGGGTTTTTAAATTTTTATTTTTTGCCATATAACTAATTTTACACACATACATGCACATATGTATATGAATATAACTTTTTCTGTAAAGTATGTAAAAATGTAGACATTTTTAAGTTTTTCTTGTAAAGTATGTAAAAATGTAGACATTTTTAAATTTTTTACTATTTTTGTTGATGTCATCTTTTTTTCTCCGAAATCTGGTCACATTAGTTTAACTAAAAAGTTCCCAAAACGATATGGTATTTGAAAGCTAAATATCTAACTGAGCTAAATTGGCAACACTGTTTACAATAGTTTTTGTTTTTCTTAGAGAGTGAGCGGCAGAAGGAGGGCACCAAAAATAAACAAAAAAAAAGGGAGTGTTTTATTTATGTTTATTTTTACATGCTTACTTGTTTTCTAGTTATTTTTACTGTTTAAATATAAAACACTTTGTTTACTTTTATAACTAGACTACGACGGTATAAACAAACTTTATTATTCGAGGTAATAAAAAATACAGAAAAATATCATTAAGAAATACATACATATATAAGCAAATATTATAAAAATGCTTTTTTAAATGTAATGAATTGTATTTAATAAAATTTAATTGATTATGGGCATTTGTACAGGAAAGTCCATTTCCGTCACGTCAACTTCATTAATTGCCTGTTGTTATTTAAGGACTATGCAATAATTCATATGTATGTGCATAAAACATTAGTAATTATTTATTTAATATTATTCGAGGTTTTTGTAGGCTATTTTTCTATTTATTTGATATAAAAAGAAAAAAAAACGGCTATAAAATTATGAACAATTAAAAGAAGGTAAGGTAATGGAGTTTGGAAATATGTAGATATTTCAGTGGAAATGTCCACATATCGTCGGTTGGTTTCTGGTTTGCGGCAAAGTATATTCAAAATACATTATGTCTGCAGCAAGCCAGAAACCAACAGACGATATACAGATATAAAATATTTTATAGCAGAGTCATATCAATATCATAGATTTTTCTGATATTTATTAGTATATACATATGTATGCTATGCTTGGACGATTTTTGTAGCAATGAATCGTTGGCAAGGTAAAATAACTAATAAAATGGCTGCATAGATTAAAAATAGTGTACCTAATTAACACCAGAGGCGCTGCAACAATGTTATAAAAATAATTCTGCCAATCAAAACTGACTTCAATGCAAAGATCTGATAGAACATTTTCGAGAAAAAGTGGAAGTAAGTTCTTAAAAAAAATAAAATCTCTTGGTTAACAAGAAGTACGTGAAACTTAAAACTAAATTTTAATGGGCGTACCTTCGCCCATTTTCGCAAGATTGTTTTTTAAAGCTCAAGGTGTGTGCTAAGTTTTGTAAAAATCAGTTAATATAAAATATTAAATTTTAATGGGCATAACTCCGCCCATTTTTTAAATAAAAGATTTTGTCTATTTTAGAGCTCAAAGTTGTGCGGTAAGTTTCGTAAAAATCGTTTAAGTAGAAATACGTGAAATATAATAATAAATTTTAATGGGCGTAGCCCCACCCATTTTTTCAACTTTGAAATTGTGTAATTACAAGAATCAAAGGTATTTGCTACCAAGTGAGTAGAACATCATAAAATCTAATAAAAAATTGGGCGTGTCCCCACCCACTTTTTTACAATGACACCAAATGGCAGCTTTACCCTCTCAGACAAATAAAGAATTTTTACAATCGATCTAAAATGCACCAAACTATGAAGTAAAAATGTCAGAAAAAAATACAGGCGAATTGATAATCTCCTCCTTCTTTTGAAGTTGGTCAATTAACAAAACACTTATAAAAGCAGGGTTGTAAAAAGAGTTAAGGCTCAGTTAGCCGACTGTAATAGAATATAATTGCAATGGTAGGAAACCGCTGATCGATATTGTTATGTGAAAAGTAATGTACAGATTCGTACATGCCGGTTACATCTCTATAAATCCATCAGCTATTTCCCAGCATTTCATTACAGTCGGCTAACTGAGCCTTGAGCCTTTAAGCTTAATAATTTAATACTTCACCCACTCGCACTAGTTAATATGTAGTTACTACCTCCTTACAGCCGTCTATTGCCTTTTCTAAATTGTTTACATTGCTGCATCTACTTTCTAGTACATTAAATAATGTTATTGGTTACATTTTATGAGCTTTTGTGGTTTTGGTGTTACATTTGGCAGTTATGACTAATTCAGAGAACACAAAAAAGAATCATCGAATTCTTACAATTTTATACTTTAAATTTCGCACAAAGGAAGGCTATTGCTGGAATGAATGATTTTTTTTTTTCTTCTTCAAATTTTTATTGTATGTATTTGAAAGCAGAATTTTTTGGCAACCAACCTTTACACTTGTAATGCCAACAGTTTGTATGGGAGATAAAGTGAATAGAGTCGAGTTGAGAAGTTAAAAGCAGAGAATGTTTGTAAATGGGATGAAAGATGTAGTGAAGGAAGTCATGAAGTAGACGACAGCCATAAATCAAAGCCAATTACAAAAAAAAAAAAACAAAAAATTAATACAGACTTATCACATTTTTACAAAGAAGTTGAGTAACTGATGGGGCTTGTGTCGAAATTGGAAGCAAGAGTTGCAATAAATTTTCATCTATTGACAGCAGAGACGGAAGTATGGGAAGAGTGTTAAAAGCATTTGATTTAATGAATATTATAGCGAGTTTCTAAGGTTCATTATTAAAACTTATAAATCAATAGTTAAAGTTAGAATATTTTTTAAAAGATAAATATTTTTAACAGTAGGTTTGTCCTTTCAATAAAATAAACTTTAAGCATTTGAAGCTGCCATATTTTCTGCTGAAGATATGGTAACCTCAACAACATCTTTATTAGATTGTTACATATAGAGGGTGTCACAAAATTAACGCATTTTTTGATTTTAGTCTTTGAGTGTTATTTTAAATAGGATAGGAATACTTATGCGGCCTTGCATACACATACGCACATGTTTTTCGAACTTTTCCATGACCATTTTACATAAATGTGGCTGAATTTCGTTGATGCAACGCTGAATCTCCTCCATCAATGCACGGGTTGTTGTGGGCTTGTTGGCATAGACCTGTGATTTCAAATAACCCCGTAAAAATAAATCTAATGGTGTTGATTTAACACGATCTAGGGGCCAATTCTGATCACCGAATGAAGAGTGCATATGACCTGGAAATGTCTTATGCAGTAATTGAATTCCTTTACGGGCTGTATGGCATGAGGCACCGTCTTATTTAAACCACATATCATCCAATTTCAGCAGAAAGACGACGCCAAATTGAGGTTCCTGGATTGTCACCGACACTCACAAACTGCTTCGAAATTGAAATTTTTGAACGGCTTGTTTTTGCACGACCAGTGTGTCTGGCGTCTCTAACGGATCCAGTATCCCTGAATTTTTCAATTAATCTAATATGCTTAACAAGCCCCTGCTGGCAGGAGAACAATTAATATATCGCAAAATTCCCATTTATCGTTTATTTTACTGCTTCCTAAATACCCACCTCCATGCAAAACAAGCATTTGCCTAACAAAATCTTTCATAAATGTACTAAAAATAATGAAAATGAAAAGTTTTGCCAAGAATTTGATTGCAACGAACCCACAAGAAAAAATCTAAATTTTTTTGGTATATTTCAACTACAAGAACATGAAAGTTCGATTGTTGTTGGTGTTGAAATGACTTGTTCCCTAAAATTGGCAATTAAATATATGAAAAAATCAGCTGAAAATTTAAAATGTTGCAGTTGAGAATTCACTGAAAAAAAAAAAGAAATCAACAAGACAGTGTTTTTATTTTTAATACAAAAAGTTCAGTTTTTATATAACGTTGAAATACTTTTAAAGACTTTTGTCATCACTACTTAGCTATAGTGATGATGATGGAGACATAAATATTTGTTTTATTTTTTTCTTTTCAAACAATTTTTGCTTATAACATCAGGGAATTTTTGCAAACGAAATATTTTATTATATTCCACAAAAGAAAGGAGGCGTTTTATGAGAATTTATTGAAAAAGAAAAGCGCAAAAAATTGTCTTTATTATTGAGTTGGACATTTTAGTTGAATTATGGAAAATAAAACACTTCAATTAAAGAAAAGCCAAAAAAAAAAAAAACAAACCTCATAAATTTATTTGAAACTATAAATCTTTTCAGACTTTTTTGCAATTTTTTTTTGCCTATTTAAATGAATATCCTTTATTTATGAGGCCGTCTTTAGTTGCCTTGTATAGTTTGCTTTGCCTATCCTTTTAGTTTCCATAAATAACAAGAGGAAATAAGAGGGTAGAAATGTATTTAATTTTATTACCACTATAAAAATACAAATTCGTTGAGAAACTAACTTAAATGTAAGTAATCACTTGGTGTTTCTTTTTTTATTTTGCTTTTAGGTTTTGCCTAAATTTTAGTTTAGTATTTAAATGTATTTCATTACATACTATACATGCACACTCGTTGATATAGAGACTGTCAGGAATTACTTTGCACATTAAAAAAATTTAAGCTTTTTGAAGTTTGTTAATGAAAAAATATTATTTTACAATAAGAATTGAAATTACTGAACTCAAGCCTGATTAAGAAATTATTTCTGATTAAAATTCACTACAGTTCAATTAAATCTAAAAATGTCTCATTTAATATTATTTTATTTTAACAATTTGCCAAAAATTTGCAACAATTATTAACTTGGCAGCACCCGTACAAAAATATTGGTGTGGCAACACTCTATTCTTGCTAAAGCAATGTATAAATGTTATGTTTTTTACAGTTATTTTCAATTACAAACTTCTTAGAGCCCGTTTAGATGAAGGCAACAACCGTTCAAAAATATTGGTGTGGCAACGCTCTATTCTTGCGAAAGCAATGTATAAATGTTGCGTTTTTTTACAGTTATTTTCAATTACACCCTTCTTAGAGCCCGTTTAGATGATGGGTGGTCTATCTGCGACAAGTCGTCTGCAACTCGTTTTTGTTGGCAGGAATTGAAGAGAAGCTTGCGACAATTTTAACTCTTCTCTTTAACATATTTCTTTCTGTTATATTTCTGTTGTGGTCAGGGTTGTTAGATTTTTTCCAACCTATTTCACCAAATTGATTTTATAAGTCGCCAGAGGTCACCAAAATCAATTTAATGGAGTTTTTCTTAATATATATTTGATAATAAATTTGTTTTTATATAATACTTTTTTTTATATAAATTTTTACAATATAAATGTATTGTGGCCAAAAATTATTTTTTTTTTCAATTTTTCTTATCCAAATTCAAAAAGCATTAATTACTATAATTAATATTCGAAAAATTATCAAAATCAAATGGTTTTGATTTTTTGCAGACGAGAGTTTCGGTAGGATTTTTTTTTTAATTTTCCTGAATTAAAAACAAAAAAAGTTTGAAGTTCAATTTTGTAAAAAAAAAATAGTTTTAAAATTGGCAATGTCGTTAAATTAAAAATATATATCCCAAACAAGTTTAAAAATTGGACAGTTCACGAGAAATGGCCATATTTGACAACTCTGGCCATGGTATGTATGTATAATTAGTGTTGCCAGATAGACTTATTTTTTGTGGTATTATTGGGAAATTAGTGAGTAGTTAATTTATGCAACGCGCTTGAAAAACACACTTAAAGTACAAAAATTATAAGCAAATAAACTAAGAAGAGAAAAGGAATTATTACATTTTGGTGGTAAATTAAAAATAGTAAAACTATGTCGACATATTAATTCTACATTTCCCAAACTAACAATTAGTTCCTTTACGAATTAAGGAATAGAAAGCATTGATAAAATTAACAGCAACGACTATTGCAACGAAAAAGTCTTCATGTAAGCGCTAGTGGATTTAAGAAGGGACTCCAAAAGAGAACGTAAGCGTTGTCGCAGCTACCTCACCCTTCCTCGAAATGGTATCTTACAACTATAATTTGAGCTGCAGTAATGTTGATTATTGAGTTTTTGTTTCAACCAAGGTTGGAAACCGAAACAAATAACGGTATCGGTATTGATACCGGTACAATTATTTTTTAAATTTCGGTATCGGTAGCGGTATCGGTATTTTTTTTATTTCGGTATCGGTATTACCGGTACATACCGTTATCGAGTTTATAATACCGGTATACCGATATTATTATAAATTACTTAAAAAATGGAGTATTTTTACATTAACATACGTATAAAAGCATATATACTTATTTGTTTCTATATATGTTTTTATACTATTATTAAACAATAATTTATTAAAAAAGTGAAACGAGGAGACAGCAGTTCAAACTTTACATATATAAAGTATACATTTTGGTTAATTAAACAAAATAGTAAAAATATAAATTTTGTCTATACTGATAAATTACACTGTGTGACAAATTTTGATAAAATCGAAATACCTGGGACCTGTTACCATTTTTCTGCTAGATATTGTCGAGTATAATAAAAATCTGTATTTGAAATTTTCCAAAATCTTGAGTTGCGGGTAAAAACCGATTTTTCGTATCCGTAGGCACTTATCAACTCTAACTAAGTTAAATATCAACCGATTTTAAATTAATAAACGGATACAGAAATAAGAGACTAAGACCTTTCGAAACATATACATATATATTGTTGCAGTAAATTTCAAATATACATATGTCTGTATTTTGCACCAAATATAATTTTTTCGGTTTTTTCGACACTTTTATACTTTGGAAACATTTTTAGGTAATATTTTTGTACTGGACCCATATTGTTTATAACTTTCTCGCCAAATTCAGACGAAACGAACATTTGAATATTTCAATTCAAAGAATAAACGATATTCTTTTAGCCAAATTAAAAACAAAGAAAGCAATATTCTTGTTCAATTAACATTATAAAACTTAAAGCAGGTACTTTTCTTCACCTCAAGAGAGGAATCTTTAACTTAAAATATAAAAGTTTAAAGTTTTTTCTCTGCCAACCTTATTTATTACGGTGAAGTGTGTAAACAAGACCACAACCAAAAAAAGAAAGTTAATTGAAATATATTTTTCCAAGTTCTGCCCTTATTACGGTTTACAGCTCAACTAAGTTGGATTGAAACTGAAACAACTTAACTTTTAAACAACTGTTTTTTTGGTATTCTGAATAACAACTAATTTTAGTTGTCTTCGAAGATTCTTATCTATGCTATGTTTTTTGAAATAGTATCCATTACAAAACATTTTAAATACTTTTAATTCTGGCCTTGCTATTTTTCTTGAGATTCTATGTTTTATGAACATGGCAATAATATTGGTTGACAAATGGGATTGGTTAGCGTCTGGAATAATAAAGCAAAACGAACACAATGGACGAAATAAAAACCAAAATACAACTGAAAAAAATCAGTTGTTTCATGGTTAAAAAAGTTTTAATACATAATAAAAATTTGTAGTTGCCAAAAAACTCACCTATCTTTTATTTTTTGGCCGGAATCGGTATACCGGTACGTACCGGTATAGACGTAAACGGTAGTCTGGGTACCGGTATTTTCTAACCGAAATGGATTTACCGATGGTTACCGATACCGGTATCTAATTTTAGCGGTATTTGAATCGGTATCGGTATTTTTATGATACCGTTTGCCAACCTTGGTTTCAACTATAATATTAGTTGAGCTTCTCATTTGCTTAGTTGTTCTAAGAAATTTTTGGGTAAACACCTAAAAAATCTTTAAATTTCAATTAAATTCTTATTTATTAAACAATTTTAATTTTCGATTTTACAAAAGCATGCTAACGGATATGATTCATTATTCACTGCCATTAGTTTTGGGACAGGAAATGCGTACAAGATTAATTATTTTCATTTTTTGTTGCCTATTTTTTGGCTTAACGTTTTAGCGTTATTGCCACACTACTTTAACTAATGACTGGTGTTTCAGGTCAAATAAAAATAGTGTCTCAAAAACCGCAAACTAGTTAAACAATACTAAATGCTTTATATCCGTACATACATACATACATACATACATACCTACATACATACGTATTCCATTAAATTTAATTTGTCCTGAAAACAAGACAATGTTTGATTACATTTTTTGCAGTAAAAAAAATTAAAAAAAAAACACCTGGCCTTAAATTAAAAAAAATGCCATAATGCCAGTCTAAGTAGTTTTTTTTCATGCAGTAGTATTTGTTTTTTACCAGCTTATAAATTATCTTTAGCCACATTATAATTTGTGTCTCTCTCTCTCTCTGTTCTTTCTCCGCTCCTTCCTTTAATATCTTGCTTTTGTGAAAAATTTATTTAAGGTGTCTATGTATGTATGTACATGCACGGTAAACGGTAATGACTTTAAGTGTCCTGGGGTCGCGATGGCGTTTTTTATTAGAGGTCATAAAACTAAAAGACGTTTAATTGATAGTTTTGCCACATGTTTTCTTTCGCCCAAAACAAACACTAACAAAAAACTTTTAAAGTTGCTTGCTTTGTCCAAGTTGGAAATGTTAATTAAATGAGTGAAATAAATTCTTCGATGTCCGTAGCGAGGTCACACATTATTTAGTGAATAGATAGTGAGTGTTAAAAGAAGAAATAAATTATTAAAGAAGAATTGTATGCAGAGACCGAATGAAAGGTTAAGAGAGAAGTTGAAAACCTTTTTTTTCATATAATTGAAATTTCGTAGTAAAGTGAAAAAGAATTATCTGTGGACTGTTTCTGTTTTTTAGAGAAGGCAACATAATTTTAGTTAATTATTATTTTTCGAACTGTATTTGTTCCTTAAATTCTTATGAATTGAATTAGGCTACTGTTCGTAACGCTTTTTAAGCCAAATTTCATGTGATAATTATTAATGAACAAATAACATCAAGTTAGTTGTAAATATTGTGACAACAACAAATAGTTGAACGGAACAGCCAGCCGTTTTCGAAGGCCACTAAACCTTCCTCATCAGCGTTCTTCTGTGTTTTGGTCCACCGTGTGTGGTGTCAGTTGATGTAGATGTCTGCCCTATATACGAAACTTTATTGCAAATGGAATATGTGAATTGGTTTGACTGGCTGTTCCGTTCAACTATGTGTTTTATATTGAAAACTATCGACAAGGGGCCCGTTTCTCAAAACTACAAATTACAAATCTACAAATAAAATACACAAAAAACAACAACACTTTTACAAATTTTATTGTTGTTTTGTGTGTATTTTATTTGTAGATTTGTAATTTGTAGTTTTGAGAAACGGGCCCAAGGTATTACGATTTTTAAAACTACATGACCAGTCAAAATTAAAACTGGTAATTTTTCTTTAAAGCAAACTTTGAATTCAACTGTTTTGCATTGAAAGCAAAATTACTCATCTACTTAATGAATAACGGTAAATATGTATTAGAAAGAGTTAATTATGTGGCTACACTCTGCCTGCATATGGAAGCAGGGTTGTCAGATTTTTTCCGATCTATTTCACCAAATTGATTTTAAAAATCGCCAAAAATTGCCATATTTCTTTCTCTCGTATTTTTTTCATGGTCGGGTTGTTAGATTTTTTCCGACCTATTTCGAAAATTGATTCTAAAAGTCGCCAAAATAAATTTTTTTGTAGTTTTTCTAGATAAATATTTGATAATAAATTTGTTTTTATATAGCACTTTTTTTAATATACATACATTTTTATAAAATAATCGTATACAAATTTAGCAGAAAATCGCCAAAAGTAGAAATAGAGTCGGCAAAAATTATTTCTTATACTATAATTACATAATATAAGGAAAATCATCAAAATCAAATTGATTTAATTTCTTGCAGACGAGTTTTGGGAGGGTTTATTTTTGAAACTGCTCCTTCAAACAAAGTAATTTTCTTGAATTGAAAAAATAGTGCCAAAAGCATCAAGTTGGCATCGCTGCACATCACTACATAATTACTGGTCTTGGCAGCACTAATAACAAATATGTGGCAGCTCTAGCTAAAATGTCAATAACAAAGAACAACTAGTGTTATTATGTTAAACTTTCCTTTAAACCAGAGGTCCAAGCCGTTCTAAAATTTTCGGCGGCGGCGGCTTGGCTAAAAATGACCGGCGGCGGCTCAAAGTCGGCTGCAGCCGACGATTTCTTAGAAAAGTATGATTTAAATTTTTTCAGTTATGATACATAAAATGAAACAAAAACATGGTCTTAAAGAGTTTTGGCATAAAGCTATATATACATACATAGATTGCAAAGTTTTATATGGGAAATAAAAAATGAAATAATGGATCAATCATGAATAGAATTCAGCCAGAAATTTTTCCCGTTCAACAATAACAAGTAATATTGAAAATAAAAAACCTGTAGTTGGAAAAGGGAGAAATACTTTATATGTAACATGCGTAGAATGCGGAAAAAGTACCACAATTTAGTTTTTTCACCTTTTAACACCTAATAGTACACATATCGAAAAAAAGTTTCCGATATATCAAGTCTACTTTTTTATTCCCTGCTTATAGACTTTTTGCTCTAACTGCACCCAAGTTATCAAATTATTAATGTAGCATCAAATTATATATGTATGTTACAGTATGTACTTACGATTTAATTATCGTGTCTTCAGCCTCGAAACACAGCTTGCAAAATTTATATTTGTCTAGAATTTTTTTTCCACTAATACAAAAATCCCCAAAAAAGTTCCAACATTCGGAAAGGCCGCTTTCGCAAACAATTTTCGACACGGCTTTCAAATCGCTTCTTTCTTTTAGCAGCTTTTTATAATACGAAATGTCGCCAGATGCTAAACTATATGTACTACTCACATGTGATCCTTCATCTGAATCGGAGGAATTGCCCATATTATTTGAGGCATTCTCCTTAGGAAAAAAGTTTTCAATACTTTTCTGCATCTTGATTTTTTTTGTTGGCAAAAGTGGAACAATAATAAGTAAAAAAAACTTTCAATTTTAAACCAGCCGGACGATATGCTTATAAATATCTGTGCTTATAAATGTGCTTATAAATTTCAGTTTGGCTTCAACTTTAAAATTAAAAAGCTACAAAATGAGTATCCCAACGCCAATGAAAAATAACGGAGATTTTTTTACAGGTCTGCCAGACGTAAGGATTTTTTTATTTTCTACGATTTTTAAGTCTAATAATATATTAAAATCTCCTGTGGTGAAAAGTCAAGATCAAAATGCATGGCAAAAGCATCATGTATGTACGAGTGTATAAAGGATTTCAAACATTGCATGCTAAATTAATATAATCTTTTAATAAGCAAAGTGCAACCCAATTGTCAAATATTGTTTGAACGTCCTTCATACACACGTACATACATGATGCTTGTGTCATGCATTTTAATCGTAAGTACTGCGCTTTACAGTTCAAATATTTCTTGACACCACTACTTTTCGCACACAAATGGATGTGTTCGTAAATGCATTACTGCTCTGCAACATTTTATTTAAAATGCAATACAAGTTCGCTGATAATCTGCCTTAGTAGTAATCATGTTTGTACACCATATTTGACATTTATTTGTGCGTTATCTTCTTCAGTGAACCAGTTTATAACATTTAAATTTCCGTTTGCATCGCAGCGATGCATTTACGAACACACCCAATGGCTCATAAATCAATGAATAATTATGTAACTTGTTTCTTATATTCTTATGAATTAAATTAGGCTACTGTTCGTAACGTTTGTCGTTTTCACAAGCTGAAGTTTTCAAACGTATGATACTCGTCGACGAAATAACGCGTGTCATCATCATGTAATTAAATATGATTTATTATTAAATATGATTATTATTATTATAGTGTTATGTACTTTCACCTTTACCTAGGGTTTACACGTGCAGGTGCAAGTTCGAAAAACTCAATACACTCAAACTCTTTTACTAACTCATCTTCACTTTCGGCACTTGCAGTCTACTTCCAACTCAACTGCCAAGGAATTTTACAAGACAGTGACTTGGTGAACTTGTAGCAAGTAAATGGAAAGTTAGCTAACAAAGTTGCCCTATTAATACTTTAGCACAAATTAACTAAATTTCAGTGTAATGTTATATGAGTTTTTACTCATTCTAAATATATTTAAAAGCTAATTTAATAATTTTTTTCTGAAATATTAATAAATCAAGCAGTTAATTAATTTTTTAGCTTAAATAACACTGAAACAATACGAATAAAGTTCAATACTATATGGTTCCCTTAAAATTAAACTTTTTTATGTTATGGACAACTCTGCACTAAAAGGTAAACATGCACGTTGCAAGACAGTCGGCCATTTGTGCGAAATTTTCGTTGATAATACGTACACAGAGCTTGCATGCAAGGTACTTGCATGTGTATATTATACATTAGTGGTACATGTCCATGTTTTTACTAATGTTCTTTCGGCTGTGGGCATCTTTACGTTACGCCTTTTCCTAAAAAAAGTCTGGCAGCACTTTTTCTACATTGCATGCCAATATGTATATATATATTGATGATGCGTGTTTTTGATGATGTGTTGCCAGAGCACTGCAATATAAAAAGTTCACAGCTCCTATATATATATCTTAATATATCATATAACAAAACTTACTAAAAAATTATTTGCATTCTGTAAATATTAACCGGCTGGAAAATATTAGTCGGCTGGAAAATATTAGTCGGCTGGAAATATTAGCCGACTTTCACTTGTTAATCGGCTGCAATTATTAGCCGATGTGAGCCGTCCAATTCGGCGGCGGCTCGAGCCAAAAAATAATGTCGCCGGCTGTGAGCCGCACGACTTGGACCTCTGCTTTAAACAAATGAGAAGCTCAACAAATAAAAAAGTTGAAACAAGAAACCAATAATCAACATGTTTTTTATTTTCTCACTTTACTACATTGGCTGACTTTTTTCAGCTCAAAATTGTAGTTGCAAAAAGTATGTAAAGAAAATAAATGTAAATAACAACAACAGCTATTCAAGAATAGAGTGTTGCCATACAAGTATTTTTGACCAGGTGCAGTCAAGTTAATAATTACGGTTTTTTTTAACTGTTACAATTTAAGTTTAACATTTATTAACGCAATAATTCTTTTTCAATATAACCGCTCAAAAATAGATCAAAATGGACTCCTAGACTGTAGAAGTACAAGCGGGTGTTTTATTTCTGTACAATAGTCTTTTGGAAAATTATTATTTTAATATAGCAAAGGCATATAATATTTTTCCATTCCTTAATATTATTTCAGTAATTCCAACCAGTCTTAAATATTCAAAAGATTTTAAATCATAGCAGCAGAGATTTATTACTTCTGACAGCTTATGTTACATTGTTATTCACGATATGTGAATAAAAAGTTTTAACAATATTTTTAACATTTTGTTTTTTAATTAAGCTGCTTATACTTAACTACATTTGACAAACTTTTATTCTTATTTTTCTTACCAAATATGCAAAGAAAAAGAAAAAAAAACTTATATGTCACTTGTGTTAAAAAATGCTGTTATTTGTTTTTTGTTTGTTAAATAACTTTCATAGAACATTCAAAAAACAGTTGATGCTATGAAAGAAAAAAAAAACGCTAATGCAGAGGGGTTAAAATATGACTCCAGAAATATTTTGCAAATGATACACATACACTGCGAAACACTTAAATAAGGAATATTATTCTAACCCAAAAAAAAAATGTTTAGAATCGATGGACCAGACAAATGCAACTTTTATCTCCACTACTTAAGAAAAGAAGACACAGCAGGAAAGGCCGTGGTAAAATTTGCCATTTCTTAACTGCCCTGGAGACGATCAAACAAGTTCATCAATCACATAGTTGTGTGTGAGCATTAGTGTTTTTTCACCCACATGTACGCATTGTCGGCAATGGTTGATGAAATTACTTGATCCGCTCCAACTCTGATTGACAAAAAACATCAATCACTTTCTTTGTGATTCTTGTTAATGATGGAGGAGTACGCGAACGAAAAAAAAGTTAATATTGCACTCCAAAGTAAAAATACAAAGTAAAAATACAATATTTGTTTGAACGTCTCTTTTTAAGCGAGAGCCATATTATCGGTTGGTTTCTAGTTTGCGGCACAGTATATTCAAATACATTATGTCTGCAGCAAACCAGAAACCAACCGACGATATATTGCTCTTGCATACGCACTGATTGACGGGTTTATTTGATCGTCTCCAGACCAGACTACTTTACATTTATATGGCACTATCGACTTGTTATTTGATAATGGAAAAAATTACTAAAGCATAGGATAGTAGAAGGCGCTACAATTCACACTGCCAGAGCTGTAAATCAGTGAATTCGTGAGCGAGCTCTCGAACTTGTAAATTTGCCTCCATAATCTTCAAATCTTGTGTGTGTGAGGGTGGCTTATTAGAAAATTATACAATTGCTTAAATAAATTTGATGCAGAGAAGTCTTCAAAGGGACGCAATAATACTAGATTATATAGTGTCTCCTTACTGCTCAATTCGTAGATGCTTAAAGTGTTTTTGGAAATATGCACAACTTTTCATCAACTTAGGAGCAAGAATATGGGGTTTACAAGTCCAAAATATTTGCATCCCCCAATATCTGATTTGGAAAATATATGCGTTTAAAATTTTTTTAAATTAAATTCCTTATTTAATTGATTCGCAGTGTACATAAAGTTGTCTTATAATTCTTTATTTTTATTTACATTTTTTTTTGTTTTTTTTTGCAACTTCAAAACTTTAAAAAAGAAAATGCAAAGATGAAAAAACTTCATGAAGGGCAGATTAAAAATTGTTTTAAATTATACATGCACCAAAAAGTTATATGCTTTATGCTTTTTAGGGTTCCGTTCACCAAATGTGGAAAGGAAACCTATTATTTTCGCTACGCTGTCCGTCTGTCCGCCACAGGCTGTTCTCTCGAGAACTGTAACAGCTAAGGACCTGAAATGTTGACAGAATATGTAGAACTTTGGCCTTTTGACTCCTACAACAGGTTGTGAATTGAGCAAATATTGTACTAAATAACTTGAATAATTATTTTGGATAGTTAGAGTGTTGCCGAAACTTTTTTTTGTTCTAAATTCATCTTCGATATAAATATGTATGTAACATCAACTTGCCTTCATACGTTACACAAGCACAAATATGCCCAATGCATATTTCAGTTTTCCCTAGCAGGGGTAGTAAGTAGTTGTGTTGTAAAAACCTTTTGCGACTGCAAAAGACCATAAACCAAAAATAAACTGCTTAGCCACGAGGGCCACGTTAATCCAATTAAACTTTGCATAGAGTTGTCTCAGTACGTAATGCGTTACTAGAATTTCTATGGAAAAAAGCAGTAAATTTCATGTTTTAGTAGTGCGTGGCATTTTAGCAAAAAATTAAATTTAAAAAAAACGACCACAATGTTACACTTTGGATCAGAGACGAAGCAAAATATGTACATATGTATGTAAGTATTTCATTTCAAGTGTTTTCAGCAAACTAATTGGAATATAAAATCTAATTAAATTAATAACATTAAGATAGTTTCCAAACTACTTTCGTATATGTACGTATGCACTGACATACATATGTATGTACATTCATAGATACTACATGCCTAGATACATACAATATATGTATACAATGTATAGTATATGTATTTATGATGTGAAATAATGTTTTCCTAAAGACATTATTTTAGCTCTATAGTTTATAAAAATGAAACTACTCTATCAGTCTGTTTGACGCCACAAACTATTGCTAATGATGCCTTTTTTATATACTCATGGATATATCTATGTACGTGCATATAAACATATTTAGCTACATAAATGTTTATTTTATTCAAACTATGCAAATCGAAATAAAAAAAAACTGCTGAAAATAACAATTTGTTTTATTTGAAAATAACTAAATCCCTCAAATAATCACAACAACAAAACTTTTTTTTTGCATATTGTGCATAAATATATATATATATATTTTTTTACTATTTTCTATCTCACTGTCTCATTTATTTATTAACTTCTTTTAAATAAATAATAGTTACAATAGTTATAAAAATGATTATGAAGCGAACGTTTACAGCCACATCAATGCTCATACATACATACATAGATACATACGTATTTATGTATACATACTTACATATATAAATATACATGTATGGATACATGGCTTCCCAGAGGGAAAAATAAAGAGTAAGGATGCCTTCTAGAAGGCCTTTGTACTCACATTTAGGATATACTTATTCATGCTTAGTTTGGATTCGATTGGAGAAAGTAGAAGCAAAGAGTATGTTCCTCTCTTTGGTTTTTATTATATCTTGGTACAAAAATAGCCTTTCCATATAATATACCAAAACTAAAAAAAATCGCTAAAATTAAAAAAAAGACGAGAGGTGTTCCAGGACACCCGGTTAGAGCTATGCTGCTTAGTTATATAAAACAAAATTCAGGTGTTAAATAACAATGCAATAATATTATATTACATGATGTCAAATTCACATTTTCATTTATTTTCCATTATATTACTTTCTAGCTGCGTACGATTAAATTAATGTGCTGTTTGTGCTCATGTGCAAAAACAATATAAAAATAAATTGAGCAATCGCTTTCCTTTGTTTCTGTTTTGTTTTTGTTTCACTCACCTCAGAGAACGAAACAAAACAAAATCCAACATTTTGTTTCATTTATTATCGTAGTCTGGCTTTATGTACAAGGAAATCATAATAAAAATAAATTTAAAACTATAATAGTGTCGAAAAGTCCTAGCTCCTGTGTCGTGGCATAAAGAGCATAGCTCTAAAAATATCTAAAAATCGACAAAATGAACAAAAAAAGCACCAAAACTAAAAAAATCGTTACGCTAAAAAATATCACTAAAAATCGACAGAGCGCTAAAACTGGAACAAGCGGAAAAACATTTTTTTTTTAATTTCTACATCCGGTAGGATATTCGATTATATAGGCTAATATATAGTTTCCGTACGGAACCCTTCGTGTTGTCGTTTCTTAAAGACTTAATAATTTCAACAGCAACCAGCGCTCGAAACTAGTTATTTATGCTGAATTTGTCATGTTACTTTTGACTTTCAAATAGCGCTAAAAAAAAGTACAATTGTACCAACTTTTCCATTCCTGATACATATTCAAGAGCGATTGATAATTTAATATCATATGGTTTACGTGGCTGGCCACTACACGCAGGCATTCAAGTAGAATATAGATGATTCCTTTTTGAAATTTTAATATCATATATTATTAAAAAGAATAAATAAGAAAATATAGGATTTTACCGAGTTACTTTTCAACCATATTTCCATTCTGTGGCCCTTTTCTTAAAGCTACAAGTTACAAGTCTACAGGTGAAATACACACAAAACAACAACACTTTTTAAAATTTTATTGTTGTTTTGTGTGTACATATTTTATTTGTAGATTTGTAACTTGTAGTTTTGAGAAACGGGCCCCTGGTACTTAATATACATACGTATTTACATGCATATCAATTATCACAAAATGTACGAGCCTTAAAGTATGCCTCAGTTTTTTATTTTTTTTGTGTACAGTACTTAAGTACACACGATTGTTTTTTTTTTCACAATAACAAATATAAAAAAAATGTTATTATTTTATCGCTCTCATAAGAGACTTTATAATACAACATACACGCCATAATTGTTAACATTTTAAAGATGTGTTAAAAACAATGGCTGTTTAATTTAGTAATTTATAGTATGTGTGTGTTTATTATTGTAACAACTGCAATTAAACTTGTTAATAATTTATGACAATAATATGTTTATATTATAGACTCTCACTTGTATATTACTAATGAAAATAAAGGGCAAACACATACAAACATACATACATACATACATACATACATACATACATACTTGTATTTTGAAATCCCTATAAAAAAAAGAAAGTTCAACAATGTGGTGAGGTGAATATTTTGAACATTTTACAACAAGAACCGTTGGTTGTGTTGTTGTTGTTGTTGTTGTTGCTGTTCTGTTGAGTGAGTGAGAAAGCAAGTGGAAATTTTTTACGAAAGAATTTTAATATATTTTTTTGGGGAAGAAATTTAATTAAGTTAAACTGTTCAACTAACACACATACATACTTTTGTATATGTATATTTAAATTACATACATGTATACACACATATACACATATTTTAAATGTAATAAGAACGGGTAGATGTTTTTTTATTAACCTAAACACAGATTGACTATTGAGAAATGATTTGGGCAACTGCTTTTTCACTTTTTAGTGGCAAACAACATTACATACATATATTTTAGTTAATTTAATTATTTTTCGAACTGTATTTGTTTCTATATTCTTATGAATAGAACAGGCTAATGTTCGTAACGCTTTTTAAGCCAAATTACATGTGATAATTATTAATGAACAAATAACATCAAAGTTAGTTGTAAATATTCTGACAACAACACAACAACAACGGAACAGCCAGCCGTTTTGGCTTAAAAAGCGTTACGATCATTAGCCTGTTCTATTCATAAGAATATAGAAACAAATACAGTTCGAAAAATAATTAAATTAACTAAAATTAATAGTCATTGGCTTGTGGCAAAATTAAATAAAAATATACTTAATAGTAACAAACCAAAAAAGTTTGTCTTAAGTAGAACAAAAATAAGCAAATTAACAAACATGTGCATAGTTAGTAAGGAACAAACGACAACGGTAAGACTGTTGTAAATATAGAGATGGTAGCTTTGAGCCTTCATTACAAAACACATGAGCAAATTGAAATGCAATGAATCAAACCAATTCACATATTCCATTTGCAATAAAGCTTCGTATATAAGGCAGACATCTACATCAACTGACACCACACACAGTGGAATAAAACACAGAAGAACGCTGATGAGGAAGGTTTAGTGGCCTTCGAAAACGGCTGGCTGTTTCGTTCAACT
The DNA here is from genome assembly GCA_944452675.1 of Tachina lurida. Lineage (NCBI taxonomy): Eukaryota > Metazoa > Arthropoda > Insecta > Diptera > Tachinidae > Tachina > Tachina lurida. Next base: position 31,248,922 of record OX101752.1, read on the forward strand.
ATGTGTTGTTGTCACAATATTTACAACTAACGTTGATGTTATTTGTTCATTAATAATTATCACATGTAATTTGGCTTAAAAAGCGTTACGAACATTAGCCTGTTCTATTCATAAGAATATAGAACATTACATATATTTTATTATATGTGACACGCAAAATAGAAAGGGACCTAAGGGTAAAAACCGGTTTTGTTGGTCAACCTTGAAAACGCGCGTAGGTCGTCCCTACCTCTTGTTTTGTGTAGTTGGCCTTTACTGTTTTCTACCTAGCGCGCTGTTTCCATGAGTTTGATATCAATTTTGCTCGCGTTTTTCGAATCCATGTTTATTTTCTGAAATTATTAATTGTGAATTATAATAAATACTCATTTATAATTCTTTTAAATCGTGAATATCACTCTGTTAGTACGAACATTTTTTCACATAACCTTAGAATCGTAGACTTCAAACAACGTCATAACTCAAAAAAGATAGGCTCGTAGTCATAGTCAAAACAAAGTACACTTTAAAAAGTTAAAACCAGTATTACCATACAAAATACTGGTTTTAACTTCTTAAAGTGTACTTTTATTTTGACTATGACAACGCGCCATAATCTTTGAGTTAATGATGCAGATTTAGTCCTCATATCGTTTACTCAACTCTTGAAAGCAAAATAAAATTTTATTTTTGCATTAAGTTGTGTGTAAATTGAAAACTTTAAACTCGTTTTAAGGCAAACTAGTTTTTTTGTTTTTGAGTTGTGACGTTGTGCGCGTAAATTAGAGCAGCTCTCGAAAACAAAACGTGTTAGTTACTTACTCCTCGCAGATGATAGATTGCTTTAGTTTATAAAGATTCCCAAAACGTTTTCTGGATCTAGTGACAACCGTTCCTAGAACAGGAATTATTTTACAGTGAAAGTTACGTTTAACTTAATTGACTATTATTTTTAAAGACCGCTGTGATGTAAAACTATTAATTTTAATCAGGAATCATTATAGTTCAATTAAATTTAATATGCATCACTATTAATTTTAGATGTATTCAAAATATTTAAGAAATTTATTATTTGACATGTTGGCATAAGTTTATTTTAATTGAAGTTTATTTGCTGGTGATTACCCTACGCCTACACTTGATATATTTTTATCATAACAAAAGTCAAACTTTATATTGGAAAATAATTTTGTTTATGTTAGCTCTTTTTCTTATATGGAATTTGACATTTGTCATGATAAAAATATATCAGATGTAGACGTACGGTTAAGCATTGTCTATATATTTCATTGGTGCTTTGCCAAATCATCAGTTGAATTCAAACACATATTTTGAACAGTCTCAAAGCTTTTATCTTATGCACAGACTTTCAAAAACTATTGGAGAATTCAGAAATATTTATAGAACTCACAAATAGTTTGAGAATTTACAAAAAGTTTTTGAATGAATTTCAATTGTATTTAAAACGTTTACAATTTGACTTTTATCCTTTTTCCACTGTCTGCTCTTTCGTTTTCTTTCTAGATCATTTTTTCTGCCAAAATAATTTTTTTAGTATTTCACAGTTTCCTGTAATTCTCTCTCTCTCTTTTTGTCTCTCTCTCTCTCTCTCTAACGTTAATTAGAGTTTATATTTTGCTTTATTGGCTTTTTTGGGTGTGACCAAATATTTCCTTTAACTAATTACCCGAATATTTAAATGGAGGTTCACACAATTTTATGTAATTATTAATTGCGCTCAATTGTTTATTGTTGGAAAGTATCAAGTATTCATTTTGTACAGTAATCATTTTCTTAAACCCTTTAAATTTTTACTGTGACGGGTGTGACTGAAAATTGTAATACTTCAATTTATCAACTAAGCTCTCATTATAAGACATACAAAGGCGTAACTTTAACAAAAAGCAAACAAGAATATAGTCTTTTGAGAGATAACGATTTGTATTAAGGATGAGAAAGGTAATATTTTCTTTTAAATAAAATAAAGACCAAACATACAAAGAGGGAGGGTATAGTGTTAGAAGTGTGTATTCTAGAGAAACAAGCCGCCTTAAAAAGTACGCGGCGGCGGCCGATACTGGTTTTGACAGCCGGTGGTCTTGACAGCCGGTGGTTTCGACAGCCGGTGGTTTTGACAGCCGGTGTTTTTGACAGCCACTGGTTTTGTCAGCCGCTGGTTTGAAAAAAATTTCAAGCAAAATGTGGTAAAAATTTGCTACTACAAAAAACAATTAGCAGGCTGCAATTTTGAGCCGAGGCTAGCCGCATACATCGGTGGCGGCTTGAAGTTATGTTGAAAGTTGGCGGCGGCTATTGAGCAGACTGTGAGCCAATTGGCTTATTTCTCTGGTGTACTCATGTCAAAGCGTTTCTAACTGCCTGTTTATAAAAGACAAGTAAAAATTCACTAAAATTTTCAAATTCAAAGAATTTTTAATTCTCTTCTATAAACTGGCAGTTAAGTTATGAAAATACTAGCTAATACCCGCGTAAACTCCGCTCACGTTAATTTATTCAAAAAATATATAAAAATCTGTTTCAAAAATCTGGTTAAACAATCAGTTCCGAAATGACAATTACCGTAACCAGCCTAAAAATGTGTTTATTGGAAAAAAAAATTTACAGGTATAAAAACCGGTTCCGAACCGGATAAAAATATTCTATATTAATGTAGCTTACCATTGGTGAAAGAATTTTCAAAATCGGTTACAAATAAACTCACCTTCACCTTTATAATATAGCTCCCGGGCCAGACTTGAAATTTTTGTTGCAGCAATTCTTGAATATGTATGAGAATGCTGAAATAGAAATGTGTATGTATATACCTTTTGTATACTTCTCTACCTCTTTTGCACTAAAAAATAAAAATTTGCTGCAACAAAAATTGCAAGTCTGGACCGGGACTTAGTAAGGAAAAAGTTTATATTTCTTTCATAATTTGTCTTGTGAACACAATTGGACGACGATTTTTATCAATAATCGTTTCTTTCTGTTTAGAATCGTTTTGAGTGTAAGCAAGTATGTCTTATTTAAATCGTAATTGACTAATTTTTGCAAATTATATATATATATGTATAACAGACAGAAAAACAACTCAAAGTAATGAACTCGGTCATAACTCTATATTTTTTTTACCATTAAACTAGAACTAAATTTTGCAAAAAGTCGCGTGCAGTTTGTCTTATTAGATCAATTTTTTTATCGCAAATTGAAAAACAAATACAAATTATTCGATGGCAAATACATAATCTCATATTAATATTTTATTTCTTGCCTCCCACAGTTTAGCACTTGCAATACGAGTATAAATACAAATGACAGTCAGTAATAAATTATCAAATGTATTACACTACTAGTAACTATATACAGTCGCTATACACTCTTTAATTTGTTTTACACAGGATGAATAGTTGAAATATATGTTATTTATACTTCAACAAACATGATATGTGCATATGTATGCACATATGCGAGAAGCCCTGCAGTTGTGGAGAATTTAGCACGCCCATAATTTGAGTTCGTGTCAACAAAAAAACCCGTAAATTGGAGTCCAAATTTGTTGCAAAAGACAATCAGACAGTAACCTGAAAATAACTCCGAAAATAGCGTTACATAATATGTGAATGACCCCTAACCTAGAAATGACTTATATTTTCACGCAGTTCAGTGCTCCATATATTCACAATATTTTTAATATCATTTAATATTAATACATATACATATATTTGAGAGATATAGCATTTCTTCATAATTAAAAAAAATATAAGGACATCATAAACCGTTAAGAAGATATGCCCAATTCGATAAGGCTCAAAAATTTTATTTATTTTTTTATTTTCATTGGAAAAAAATCACGTAGCCCGTTTTCCCAAACTTGTTATGATTTAAAAAAAATTGTTCTGGGAAATTTCCGTAGCAGAAATTTCTGGCAACGTCACTAAACTTGTATTGAAATTTTTGCAGAAACTATTGCATACTTTTAGGGCAGGTAATTATTTAATATTGCATATAACAATTATTTATTAAATTAAAAAGGGGGACGAAAAGTGTGCAGAGATAATTAAAAACAAAACCGTATGATTTTTAGGATTATCAAATGATCATTTTATCATTTTGTTGTTAACAAAAAGGAAGAATAACAATATTTGTGATTTTAATTTTCAAAGTTCTTAAAATTGTTCTGTATACATATATAAATAATTATGATAGGAAGAATTGTGTAAATAAGCAATTAATTGCAATGAAGAAATTAACTTATCAAATACTTTCATAAAAGCCAAAAACTCGTAACTCATTTTAGATAATTTTCGAACTTAATTTTTTTTTACCAAAATCAATTATTTGCGGTTATGGCTCGATTTCAAAGTTAGTGTATTTTTATGCAGACACAACAATTCAACACTGAAATTTACAAAATCAAAATTAATGGCCTGTTTCACAAAAACGAAACGAAACTTTCGACTGAAAATTTATATTGAAAACAACAAATAAAATATGAAAATTTGTTTTTGTTTTCAATATAAATTTTCAGTCGAAAGTTTCGTTTCGTTGTTGTGAAACAAGCCATAATATTTTAATGGGACAACTTGCTATTTTCAAAAACGCTAAAACTAAAAAATCACAAAATAAAAAAAAATGCCGTAACAAAAAATCGCCAAAATGAAATAAATCAATGCAAAAGATCACCAAAAATTAAATTAATCGCTAAAGCCTGGTATTCTGTTCGAAGTTGTGAAAATTTTTCAGTGACATTGATTATTTCGCTTGAAATTTTTGACATGTACTAAATGTAGTCCAACTCGAGGTTTTTTTTAATAAATTTCTCGCTTTTATTGCTTGAAAGTATGCAACATTGTTAACATGAGTAGTGCTAAAAAAAAAGTTGTTTCGCAGCTGAAACTAAAATGACGCCAGAGTCATTTTGCATGGAAAAAACATGCTGCCAGATAGATTTTACGTGTTTTTCGCAATAAGAACAGAGTAATACATTTCGTCGGTGTAAATTAAATGGGTTTGAAACAACTTTTGATTCAAACGCTCTCAAACTAGTTCAAAAAGAACTGTTGGACACAAGTCTACTGCAGACATAATGTATTTTGAATATAGTGCGCCGCAAACCAGAAACCAACCGACGATTTGCGAATTTATTTCGCCAATAGCCGATGAAAGTCGACAAGAAAAAAGAAAAGTGTCAAAACTAAAAAAAAAATCGCTTAGACTTAAAAACAACCGAAAAATCGCCCAAAATTAAAAAAATCGCCAAAAGTGAAAGAGTCGACAAAAAACTAAAGAAAAATCGTTAAAACCCAATAAAAATCGACAAAAATAAAAAATAGCCACAACTAAGAAAATCGATCAAACTAAAAAACAACGAAAAAAATCGGCAAAACGAAGAAAAACGCTAAAACTAAAAAAATGCCAACACAAAAATAAATTCAAATTAATTTAAAAAAAATTTCTACGTCTAAATAAGATATTCGATTATATGGCCTAAGGTTCGTATAGTATTACCTATCACTCATTTACTTCAATAGTGTTATAACTCAAAAAATGCGTTTTTTTTTTTAGTTAATAATGCAAAACAGTTTGGCATTTGGTATTTTATCTTGTGTAAAAATTTCATTTAAATAGCTTTCATTACCTCGTGAGAGAAGAATATTTTTTCATTACTTCAATGAGTTGTCTGTAAATTGAAAACTTTAAACGCTTTTTCTACAAAACTAGTTTTTTTGAGTTGTGACACTATTGAAGCAAATGAGCGATATGTAGTGTTCGTACGAAATCCTTCGTGTGCGAGTCAAAGACGCACTTTACTGAATTTATTTATTCTAGAAAGTGCATGTGTACCAAAATCGAAGAATAAGAAAAATTATATGCAAAAAATCTGATTAATTAACACAAAAGTAGAATAAGACACCTTCTGCAATTCAAAAGCAGATGGAGATGAAACTCGTATTTGCAACATTTTTCTGTAATCTAGGGCCAAACTTCGTAGTCGAAATACGTCAACCAGAATAAGGCCCAATATAACAAAGTAATAGAGCAATTAAATTAAATATATAGCTTGGAGTTACAAAACTTTTATGCTGAAGGCCTGACGTACACATATGCATATGGGCATTTCTCCGAGAAATTCCACTTTTTTGTCGCGTGCGACAGTAAGCAATTAGTCTTGTATTTGTGAGCAACGTGACTCGAGTTTTCTTAAAATTTTACCTAACGTAGAGCTGCTTACGGCCTGCACAAAAATATAAAGAAGTAAAAAAAGTTTCGTTTTATTTGAAAAATTAAGCATAATTGCTTGGTGTCGCACGCTACAAAAAGTTGACATTCCTGTGAAAATGGCCATATACATATGCATGTACATCGGCTCTTTGGCAATTTGAAACTCGTTTATTTGAATCTCTCGATAAATTGAACTGTTTCCCAGGTCCCTTGAATAACAATCAATAACTTTAAACAAATCCATATGATTTGGTACCCTCCTTAATTTGAAATTATGTATTTGAAAGGTAACTTGATCACCGGCTCTCTTTAATTTAAATTTTTTCGCCTTTACGCTCTATAATTTGAATTATTTAAATGTGAATTGTTTTATAAGCAAAAATAAAAACAAAATAGTCATCTTGCTCGCCGATGTTCTATAATTTCAAGTTTGGCTTTTTTCTAAGCTCTATAATTTGAGTTGAAATGCAATTATGTCCGGTTTTTTGGAACAAATGAAACTTAAATCGATGGCTTTAATTTCCAGGCAATGCCTTTAGCCTTCAAAACGGCTATAATTAATGATTTTTTCTCAGTTTTTATCACACTCATAGGTTCATGACACAAAAATAGATCTGTACAGACAAATATATTATCCTTCGCTGAAAATTCTTCATCTATTTTACATACGTAAAAAATTAAGCTAATAATACTCTTAGATTCCTTGAAACCACATTTAGGAAAAATTAATAATATGACCAGTGAAATATTGTTCCTTATCGGGGGAAAAAATTAAATACTTTTTTCAAGTGAAACAATAATTTTTATTTTCATGCAAAGTGGCAAAGTTTCACGTCAACAAACTGTTCGTTTTTCTTTGCAATAAGGGCCATTAACTTTTATTTTTTTATAGCAAATTACCAAATTACTTTCAATAAGCTATTTTTGGTTAAACTTTTAATTAAAATAAAGGAAACAGGTAACTAGTTTTAAGTTGTTATAGCTACGAGTACAAACTTCTAAAATTTCAATTTAATTATTCTACATAAGTCTCCTCATATTCATTAACAAACGCTTTATGATATAATAAAAATAAATATAGAAAATAAAAAATAATATAAAAAACCAACATATTTTCCTAAATAAATATTAAATATGAAGGATTGAAATAAAACGCTTAATTTAAAAATAATTACCTTAATAAAGACAAAAAGAAAAGGCAGTCGAAACAGATAAAAAAAAGGTAAACTAAATGAATGGCACTCACGGGCAAACTTTTACACAAAACACACACGCTCACATGACAATCTGGAGGATATGCTGTTTTCTATTCTGCTCTGCTCTGCTCTGCTTGAGAAGATGCTGCTGCCGTTTTGTTTATCACTCGCATACACACACACACACACACGCATATACGCATATGCACACACCCTTGCACTTAGTTTTAGGCTTGCTGTTGTATTGTGTATACTCGTTTCTAATGTAGGAGTGCTGTCATTTGCTTTTTTGTGTGTGTGTTTGTGAGCATCTTGCTGTCGGTTCTCACTTCCTTTATGGCGTATATTTCCGTTTTATGTACATACATACATACGCCAAACGTGCTGGTGTGTGTGTTCCTTTCGTATTGTGCTTAAGCTTATGGTAGTTGTGCTTGTTGTCTAACGGTTTTTTGTGTGTTTCTTTAATTTTTTTTTTCTACTTTTTACTTTTTGCTGCTGTTGTTGTTATTAATGTTGTTTTTGTGTGTGTATTTTATTTTTGGTAATGTTTAGGTTTTTTTTTGCTTTATGCTTTTCTTTTGCCTTGGTATACATATGTACATACATATATATGCATTTACATACATACATACATATATTTTAATCTATTTTTTCTTTTACTAAACTATTAATATTTGAGACATTAAAAAAATTGTTGTTGTATTTGTTGCTTTTTATGGCTTTCCTAGGTAAATTTTTAGTTAATTAATTGAAGTTTGCGTGTTGAATTGTCAATTTTCTTTATGATGATATTATTATAAATATTTTTAGACGTAACGAAAACTTAGCTTTAATTAATTTATTTGTTTTGCCATTTGGTGTTAACAATCAAATAACTTAAAAATTTTGTGTTTAATTACAGCGTTGGGAGGACTTTAGACGTTTTAATTTCATTAACTACACTTTTATTTTATTTCACCTGCTTGCTTGGATATTTATTTCAGCTGTAAAATTAAATGTATACCGTTTTGTTTTAATTTCAAATAAAACATACATTTTAATGTATAAAATATTTTTATTGAACAATTTTCAATTTTGTTTTATTATAACTAAAATTTCTGGTTACAGCTGCCATTTGTGTTTTTATTTTTAATTTCTTTTAAATTTTAATTTTTAAGTTTAGTTTAAAAAAAAAATTTTTTTTTTCAATTTAAAACATGCGAGTTCTTTCTTGGTGGCTTTTAGAAGCAAACTGTAATTTTCTTCTTATTCTTCCTCTTACTCTTTTCTTACTTTTCAGCACTTCAAAATCTGCGCACGTTGTGTGTATCTTTCCCTTCTATTTTCTTTTAGAATATTATCCTGGATGTCTATGCTTTTATCAGTTGCTTCACAGTAATAAACACTTTGCCCACTTTTGCCATACACACGCACACACACAACGCACACACTATACGTATATTTTATTTTACTGTTATTTGTATATGCACGTATTGAAGAATCTACTACATTTTTCTACTACTGTTTTTTGCTGCTTCATTTTAATTTAATTGGTTTTGAAAGTGTAGCCAATTTAGTGATTTGTTTTTATATACATATGTAATGCATACATAATAAATATTGCTAAAAAAAAATTAATAAATATTAATAAACAAATTTTAAGCTTTGCGAAAAACACATGAATAAAACTTTGTGACAAATCTTTTTTTGAAATTTTGCAAACACCTCCAAAATCTTGAGTTACGTGTAAAAAGCCGGTTTTTCGTACCCGTATTTGCTTATCAATCTCTAACGAAGTTCAATATCAACCGATTTTAAATTTATAAAAGGATTTAGAAAGAAGAGACGTAGACCTTTTGTACAATATACATATATTTTATTTCGGTAAATCTCAAACATACGTATGTGGGTATTTTTCTACCAAATCAATATTTCGGGTTTTTGTCATTTTTCTACTTTTAATTAGTTCTTATACACAGTATTTTTATAGACTTATTTATAAGACCTAATTGATTCTCAGTAAAAAGCAGGTTTGTATTACAAAATTCGTTTGAAATTGACTAAGTTATTAAATAAATATTTCGTTAGAATACCTTTTTTTAAAAAACTATCTGAATAATGTGTTTCGTGTCTAGTTAATATAATGAAAAAAATTTTGAGATATGTATATGAGTATAATATATGTATGTATATGTGTATATGTGTACGTACATTATACAATAAATCTTATTATTCATTGCGTTCCGCGATTGCTTAAGGCATTTTTTGTGGCAGAAAATTTCGAAACTATTCATTATGTTGCTGTTATATTCTTCGGTGACTTTTGCAAATTCCCGCCTCCTAACTAAAAGGGAAACACTGGTTCTGTCAACAGGTAACTGTCAGTTGAATTCTGTAAAAATTTTAATAAACTGATCCATTAAATTTATGTTTAACACAGTCACTGATAGAAAATAGAAAACAAGTGAATTTCATGAGCTCAAACAGCACTCAAAACAGTGGGTTTATAGGGCTGAATGGGCACAAAGAAGGCCAAGGTTGGGTTTTCAGCCACCTTAGCGTGGGATACAAGTTGTATAATCCCCACTGACTACCTTCGATTGGATAAAAAAAAAAATTTGTGGTGAATATTATGCCAACTTATGGGGTGAATTTAAAGAGAAAAGACTAAAAAAACAACCGCGTTTTGGCCAAGAAAAAAAATATTTTTACCAAGACAATGCAAGGATGCTCACATGTGCAGTTTTTATGGCATAAATCCATGAATTGGGCTTTCAATTCACCTCCACATCCACCCTATTTTACGGACTTAGCCTCGAGTTACTATTTCTTGTTCCCAAGCCTGAACAAATGGCTCGGCGGAAAAAGATTTGACTCCAACGTTGAAATCATAGATAAATGTATTATTTTAGCTTCATTGAACCGCTCTAACATGTTAAACAAAATATCATACCGATTGTTTTGAAAAATTCAATAAGACCATAAAATGGCATAAGAAATTTCATGAGTCTTTAATTCGAATATAATGATTTTTTTTTTCTACCAACATAATTATTTTATTTAAAAAAAAAGGTTTTGCCAAGGTCCATTCATTTCCAGGTAATATCAAGATTACAAAAAAACAACAATGAAAAAAACAACATTAGTAAAGAACAAACGACAATGACAAGACTGTTGTAAATTTAGAGATGGTAAAATTTTGCTTTCATTACAAAAAAAAAAGCTTTCAGCAAATTTAATACGATGAATCAAAAAATTCACATATTCCATTTGCAATAATGGCTGAGTATATAAAGCAGAAATCTACATCAACTGACACTACCTACATGTTTGTCAGAATATTTACAATTAACTTTGGTGTTATTTGTTCATTAATAATTATCACATGTAATTTGGCCTACAAAGCAATACGAACTTTAGCCTGATGAAATCATAAATATGGAAACAAGTTGAGCAATAATAATTAAAATTAACTAAAACATGGCCTTTTGGTTGATTCAAAATGTCAAATGTTTAACAAAATAAAAATAAAAATTATATACCAATAACAAAATTTGCAACTTTTAGCACTTTTCACAATTTTTATATTTGAACAAAGAATTTTTTAATTAAAATATTTTTCATGCTGAAATTTGTTTAAAATTTTTTTAAATTTCTTCCTTTTTTCGTAAAAAATTTTTGAAGTTTCCGATCAACTTTAATTAAAAATGTGCCTTGGGTTATGCTTCCTCAATATATGTATGTATGCATGTGCACATATACGTATGTGTATTATTTTCCTAATTCTAAATTTCCCTTCAAAATATTTGAAATTATGTATTCTAAAGAGTTGACATCACTGTTATTTAATTTCCTTTACAACAGCTCTCTTTTCTCAGTATCTCTCTCTCTCTCTATCTTTGTCTCTCGATAACTGTCTTTTCCTCTCTCTTGACATTACTTTTTCCTTTAGTACACAAATTATAATCATTTACAGCAACAGCAAAAATTCCACCACAACATTAATTACAGCAAACATACACATTTTACTAATTTATAAATAAATAAATATTTTAATTTAATTATTTATAGTTTCCATTTAGAAAAATTTCTATTAGTTGGCACTTTTTTTATGAAAAACACTATATACACTTTTTAATTCTTTATTTCTATTTTTTCCGCACAACAAACAATTTTAGAAAAGAACGTACATGTTCATAGACCATTTGACGCTCGCGTTACGCACACAACTGATTTTAAATGTTAAGGACTTAATTTTCATAAGCTCTATGCTCCCATAAGCTCCCTTACAAAAAGTTTCATTTATAAAAATGCTTGTTGGTTCTTCTTTACTTTGTTAGTTTTTCTTTTTTCTTTGAAAAAATTGTGGAATTGCACTGTGGTCTATGTTTTGTAAAATTAGTGCGAAAATTTTTATTATTATCGAATAGTTTTTTTTAAGCCGAAACATTTCATTGTTATTTCAAAGAATAGTCTTAACTTTCATCAGGATATACTAGGCTTGTTTTCTTTTTCCCGGAAATTGTCCTCGAAAAAAATTGGCGTCCCGAAAATCTGCTTCCGAAATATTAATTTTCGCAGTATTATTACTATAGCCTAAGCCAATTTTGAATTAAAAAAAAATAAACAAAAACTGGGACAAAGTTTGAAAAATTAGAATTCAACGTGAACACTTCCAATTTTTCTGTACGTTATGCATGCATGCATGTATGTACAGGTACATAAGTTTGCATAGCTTTTAAGCTAACGGATATTCAATTTCAAAATTTTCGCAGTGCCACAAAGTTCAAATTGACGTATCTTTTAAACTACAACTTCAACTTCAAAATACTTTTAGTATTATGAGTATAATTTAGACTAATTTCAAATCAAAAACGAAACGAAATTGGCACAATGTTAGATAAATTTGAATCAAAAATGTTCACTTCCGGTTTTAAAGTGCGTTCGTTACCCTTCTAAAGAAATTTTCCTAACTCACAAAGTTTTAGAGATTCTCAGCCTGTTTGTTTTAGACGTTGACGTTACAGATATTGGCGTTTTTCTAATAGATTAAAGGAAATTTGTACAACTTTTCTTTAATCTATTACAGAAGAATATAAGAACTTTCTAGGCTAGTACATATTGGCAAAAAAAAAGTAACGAAAAAAGTATCGAAGTTAGAAAAATTCTAATGTGAATTGGTCATTTCCGGTTTCGTAGATACAAATTTTTTTAATAATTTTTTTTAATTCAGACGATTGTTTATGCTTGTTTGCATAAGACAATAAGACAGAAGCGCTAGGATTACTAACGTCAACGTTTTACACAAACAGGCTTCAACTCATTTTCACCAAAAAAAAAAAAAAAAATAGTTGTTGTCTCTGATAATGAAAACGAAAAACAATTTTATGCATGCATTTTGCGCTATTTTTTTACATTATATGAAATTTTTAAAAGCATACTTTTGGGAGGGGGTACAAATAAATACGTGATTACTTCATTATGGCATTTGATGACATCGTAGTGGCAACGACGAAGGAGGTTGACATACATACATACACACATGTATGTATGCATACATAAACAAGTACATACGGACACACCACATATTCAAAAAAAGTAACGTGTGCCTCAAGTGTACGTTAAACCCGGTTTTTGTATGGAAATTTTGTTTTAACGTACACTTCAAGCACACGTTATATTTTTGCATATGGGGATAATCTCCAAAATAGTCAAAACCGACTTTAATTTTACATGAACAATTTTCATTTTCGTAAAGTTTTACAGCCTTTTTTATATAACTTATTAACACTTTATAAAGGGGTTTTAAAACGAATTTTCATAAAATTTTTTTTAAAAAGCCTTTATAAAACCTTAATAATTTTTATAAATAAGGCTGTTATTTTATCGGCCATGTTCTGTAAACCGAATCCGAGTAAATTTCTCGTTTTCCAAAAATAAATAATGGCCCTATTGATGTGTTTTAAATCATATATCCTTAATTAATTTCAGATATGATATTTCAAGCTCTAAAAAATAGAAAACTACAAAAAAGTCTGAAAAAAATTCGCTATTAGTGGACTTAATTTTTCTAAATCGAGCGTTTTTAAATCGACTCCATTTACAGAACAGGCAGGTATATGTTTGTAAATGAAAAAAAACACCTTCCTTCGTCTTGAAAAATATTAAAAACTTTAATTCAATAAATATGTATTAATAAATTGAAATGTTTTACAAAAATAATAAAGAATTCGTTATAAAATAATAAAGGTATTCACAAGGGTATGCTAAAGATTGCATAAGTTATGTATGTATGTATGTATAAAAAGAAATTAAGTAAAAATATTTCTGAATGTCAACATTTTTATATAAATTTTGTGAAATTTCAACACATACAAGCTATACAACATTAAGTCGTACAACGTTGTGAAATTTATTAAATAATAACTTAAACATCATTTGAATAAATTAAATACAAAACTAAAAAATAATACAAATAAAAAAGATATAAAAAATATTGGATGTAAATTATATGTATTTTAATTTTTTTAGAGTCTACACGCGATAAATTAATATCATAATCAATATTTAATTCTGTGTAAAAAGAGCAGTATAAAATTTTTTGGATTTGTCATATTGAATTTGTGATGTTCAGCGTGATATAATTTGGCATCAATTGTGTAGACACTAGTTTAAATAAATACAAAAAAAAAACTTAAACTTGAGACACAACTTAACTAAAACAATGTAGACTCAAAACAGCTGAAAATAAAACGTTTAATGAGATTGATTATTTATTATGTATTGTAAGTTTTATAATGCATAACTCTTAAAGCTCTTAAAGAGAGCTTTAAAAACATGATAGGATGTACAGAAAAATCAGATGGATTTATGAATATTATACTTTTTTTTTAATTGTTTACTTGTGAACTGTTAACTACAAAAACCATAATATAAAAATGGAGAAGAATTCTTAAGATTCTAAGCTTTAAAAGGTTATTATGGTTTTGTAAAAAACCTTTAAGGAAAAACTTGAGTGTTTAATTGACTTCAACTGCAATAATTGGCTCTGCGGTTTTAGTTACTTCCTCTAACTCATCCTTAGGCTCTGCCTCCATCTCTTCAGGTGTGAGTTTATTTTCTGGCGTCGTCTGTTCTGTTGCAATTTCTCTTTCGGTGTCATTCGAATCTTCAGGATTTACCACCACCACTTGCTCTGTTTCCAATTCAACGTCCTTAACACTGGAAGCATATTCGCAAATAAGCGGAGATGATTCCTTATTGTTATTATTATTATTATTGTTCTTCTTCGATTTGGATTTTTTGTTTTTCTTCTTTTTAATTGTCTCCTCTTGTGCTTGTAATTGTTTGCATTGCTCTTCAGCTTCGGCACCTTTTAGATTTAAAATTTTCATTTGATTTTGCAAATTGGCTAAAGTTTGCTTAAGTTCTGCGCAATTCTTCGACATCATATCCATCTTATCCTTATCAGCCCCGTTACTTATGGGTGCTGTATTCATGAGCTCCGGTTCCGAGGGCAAAGCTGGAAGTGGTGGCACTTCAAAATTATTCTCCTTAATAACTTTATACAAGTGACTGCGTTCATTTTGCAAGGCCCTTAAAAGCTTTTGCAACTGATCAACTTGTTTATTACAGCGAATGGCATGATCGTCACGCTCTTTTTTCTCTGTTGCCAATCCAATTAAGGTGGCATTACTTTTCTCCCATTTGCGTTTCCATTCCATTGCCTCCTTTTCTAATTTGCGTGTATTCTTGGACATTTTTTCCAACTCAACTTTATAAGTGGCAAAAATATCATTGGACTTTTGTAATGAATTTTGAAAGTCATCATATTTGGCAGTGTAAATACTCAATTGCTCTTTGAGTTCCTTTTCGCGTTCGGTGATTTCTTTAAGCATTTTTTGAGTGTTCAAAAGTTTTTCCAAAGCAATTTGTTTTTCTCTAAGAAATTATTAAGTGCAATTGAAATCCATTTAAATGCGATTATTTATATAGTGAACTTACTTGATAAGAATTTCTTTCTCCATGGCTGCTTCCACTTGCACTTTGCTTAATTTGGCCTGGTGCAGTTGCGATTCCAGCTGCACTTGCTCGTTGAGCTTCTCCAGTTGCTGCTCGCGAGCCTGGTACTGTTCAGCCAAAAATCTTAATCTAGAAAATAATAAAGTAGAATTTTAGTCAAACATGATTTTGCATGTGGAATTATAAATAGGGGCAAAAACACTGTTTTTCTCCAACTATCACAGTTGGTTTTCACTTCCACTTTGACCTACAGTGACTTTCAAAACTGTTAAAAAAAATTTGCCAAATGTTTCAGTTTTGTGGAACAGGATTTCTCATAATAATTTTCTTACTTGAGATTTTAAATAGGTTTTTTGATCGGAATTAAACATTTAATTTTAAGATTCATAAGCCATTTAGTTATAACTTTATGTGGGTAATTATCCTATTATATTATTAGCTATTAAGATTTAAGATCTAAGATCTAAGATTTTCTAAAAGATTAAAAGTCCAGATACGAATCGACTACCCAGATTTAAATTACATGGGTTTGATAAATAGTTTTAGTCAAAAACGACCGATTGAATGAGTTCGACTAAATTATAGTTTTATTCGAGTTGCAGAGGAAAAGGCCAGGACACTAATAATAATAAACCATACTCCCCTAAGCGAACGTATGAATACATATGTATCGTATCTGTTGAACTTGTAGAAAACAACCTATGTATGAATTAAAAATTTTTCTGTATAGCGAAAATACTGTTCAAGTGCTTACGCAAACTTTTAATATATGTGCCTATAAAAATGTGATCGTTAGACGTAATTAATCGAATTTGATTAGAATAGTGTATACATTTCTTTTAATTTTTCGACATGTTCAGCTTTATTATCGTTGTCATAGTCGTAACGAAAACGATACAAAATTAGATAATGCTTGGTATACATACATACATACATATGTATGTATGTATGTAACAAAAATGAAAGTGAATCTAAAAATTTTCGTAAGTCAACTTAAGCGGTAGTGCTAAAAGTCCACAGATACATTAGTTTTGGTTTAGATTATAGTAAAACATTTATATTGAAAACAATATAATTAACAATATATTAAGTTATTGTTTTCACTATAAATTCTCTAACATCAAATGTGATTAATCAACTTAAAAATAGATGAGAAAAATTCTTTTGATTTTTATTTTCATACTCGTATTAGAAAATTCTTCACTTTAAAGACAATTGTGGAATGATAAATTATGAACATAAAACCTTCTAAAATGCATTAAATTGTTATTAAAGTAATATTTATTTAAAAAAATAGTTTATTTTACGAAAAAATTCTATCCCGAAATCTCGCAAATCCCGTGATCCCGAAAAAACCCGGGATCCCGGGATTTTCGGGATCGGGATTTCCAAAAATCGATCCCGATTGGCATCCCCAGTATACATACATGCATACATCTTTTCAGAGGTTTTATTTACAATGAAATAATAGGTGTGTTTCTTTACTCTACATTGGGATCCCGCGGGATCCCAATTTGCACTAAAAGCGTTCCCGTACTCGAAAATTGGATAAATGAGAGAGTTTTGTGAGAGTAATGTTCTTCTTCTTCTTGCACGAAACAGCCCGTACTTTTTCTTCGTGCTAGTTTGGGCAAACACAAAATCAATCAGCTGTTTGAAAAATAAACAATTTCAAAGAAAAATTACATTTACCTAAAAACTAAACAAATGAACAAATGTATGAAAAAATGTTTAGAAACTAGTGGTGAACAATGTTTTATAAGTTTTTATATGAAATTAAGATAAAAAACCTATGTTAGTATGCTGAATCTTGTAAGTAAATACGTGCGTGTGTATGTACAAAAGTATGTGTTTAGTTATGTGCATACGTATGTATATGCATACATGCATTGACGTTTATTTTCGTGTTAAAATGTTGGTTTTTCGCGTTCCCGTACTTTTGTGCATTTTTGTGTATATTGAGCGAAATTATAGTTTCCTCTCATTTTACCGAACTTTACCCAAAAAGTAAAGAAACAAACCTAATATCGTACATACTTATGTATATGAAAAACTGTCTTTGCTATCAGAACATTCAAGCATGTTTTGAATGTTCTGTGTGAATTTTGATGTTCTATTTTATTTTTGTTTTGAAAGGCTTGATATTACTTCAACATTGTTCTATTGCAGTTTTGTGCTGTACTTCAGTATTCGTATCTATTGTTACAAAAGTTTATTTCGGACAGAGAAAATCAATTCAATATAAAAAGTCATTTCATGAAAAACTATGAAAACTAGATTATAATATATTTAAGAACAAAGTAATATAAAAATACAAATAGAAAACATATGCTGAGTTGCAGTTTAGGGAAATAATCTAACACTCCTTCTCAAATCTGCATATCTTTATAGTCTACGAGTTTTTTAATCCTAAGCAGTCAACAAATTTTGTATGCTTTTGTTTACATAAATTTTTTGTTAATATATCTGCAGGCATACTATCCGTTGAGATATAACGGATTTCAATTTCGTTGGCTCGAACAACTTCTCTGACATGTTGACATTTTACATCTATACGCTTACTCCTACCATGTAGTACTGGATTCTTTGCAATATGCTGGGCTCCAAGATTATCGCCATACACAGTAACCGGCTTTTCTTTTGGATAACAATTGACCTCGCTTAATAATCTCTTTAAGTATACCGCTTCCTTAGCCGCTGTTGACAGCGCCACAAACTCAGCTTCTGTGCTGCTGAGTGCGATGTTTGATTGTTTTTTACATTCCCAACTGAATGCGCAACTAGCCAAGAAAAAACAATATCCCGAGTATGACTTTCTGTCCTCTGTGCAGCTCGCCCAATCTGCGTCAACAAATCCTTCAAGCAGCTTCCCAGTTTTTGTGAATCGAAGTTTTAAATCTTTTGTTGTGGACAAATAGCGCAACAAATGCTTAACGGCTTTTTGATGCTCAACATGTGGATCCTGATTTCTTTGCGCTAGTTTACATACCGAATGTAAAATATCAGGCCTAGTACTTATTGCCAAATACATCAGCGTTCCAATAATTGATTGATAATCATCAACATTAACATGTTCACATTTCTCATTTTTACAGGCGATTTGAAAACCTGGATCAAGCGGTGTAAATGTTGACCTACAAAATTCCATGTCATATTGCCGTAGTAGATTATTTATATACTGACTATGACCCACACTGATTTTTCCAATAGCGCCATCACGCTCAATCTCCATGCCAAGAAAATGTTTCACCATACCATTATCCACTACTTTAAATTTCTTTGAAATAGCATCCTTTATCGATTTCAATTCCTTAATATTTGAGCAAGAAATGAGCAAGTCGTCAACGTACACAGCAACTAAAACTAATTCATTAGCCTTCTCCATACTGTATAAACAGGGTTCACTTGGACAAGGTTTCAGACCAATATCTCTGAGTGCTCCATCTAAAGTGCTGTTCCATGCGCGTCCTGATTGTTTTAAGCCATAAATGGCTTTGTTTAAGCGTAAAACTTGATTTGGTTTACCTTTATTGAATCCCTTTGGCTGCTTCATAAACACTTCCTCATTTAACTCGCTATTTAGATAAGCTGTTGATACATCAACGTGATGTAAACGAAGTTGTTTTTCCGCTGCCAATGCAAACATCATTCGAATCGTTGAGTATCTAACGAGCGGCGAAAACGTCTCGCTATAGTTTATACCATACTGCTGGCTACACCCTTTAGCAACTAGGCGGGCATTGAATTTTTCAATTTCTCCACGTTCATTCCTCTTGACATTGTACACCCATTTGCATCCTACTACTTTTTTTCCAGCGGGTAGATCAACTAATGACCATGTGTTATAATTTTTTAGCGAGTTAAATTCTTTATCCATTGCGTCTTTCCATCTTGCTGAATTGTTACCGTTAATAGCTTCCTCATATGTTTGTGGTATTGAGACTTCACCAATTCCACCAACAAAATTAAGCTTGTTGTATACTTTCTTTGGACGACCAACCTTGCCATTACGAATGAGTTTTGATCTACCAGGTCCTCTGTTTTCATCTTGCGTTAACATTTGTTGTGGTTCTTCAGTAAGTTCAGGTTCATTACAACTTTCAACATCAAAACCAAGAAATTCAGATTCTGAGCTTGATTCATATTCTTCGTCAGTTTGAGACCCTGTTGATATTTTCTCATTATTTCTAATTGTTGTTGAATCAATGAAAGAAGGAACAAAATCAAACGTATTCACTTCCATTTGCTCTTGTGAATCGGGCATTGTATTTTCGGAAAAATTTTCGATGAAACATTCATCTCGTTTTTCAACAATACATTTGCTGTTGACATCATACAATCTATACGCCTTAGCAGTTAAAGAATACCCAACTAATACATACTCTTTTCCTTTTGCAGAGAACTTTCGAGATTGCGTTTTGTCCAATCCAATTGCAGGACAACCAAAAATTCGTAAATGTCCAACATTTGGTTTCTTACCGTACCAGCTTTCAAAAGGAGTTTTATTCTTCAATATTGCTGTTATTGAACGGTTTCTAATATAAACAGCAGTATTAACTGCTTCCGCCCACAATGAGTCATTAACTCCGGAATGAACAATCATACTACGTGCCATCTCTACTATTGTTCGATTTGCTCGCTCTGCAGTTCCGTTTTGTTGAGGGGTGTAAGGAACAGTTAACTGCCTTTGGATTCCATTCTCTTCCAGAAATTTGTTGAATTTGTTGTTAACGTATTCGCGACCATTGTCACTTCTAACTGCCTTTATTTTTCGTTCGTGTTGTTTCTCAACCAACGCTTTAAAAACTTTAAATTTGTCGAAGACCTCATTTTTATTTTTTATAAAATAGACAAACGTGTATCTTGAATGATCATCAATGAATGTAAGCAAATAACGAGCACCACCGACTGATGAATTGTTCATTGGCCCACACACGTCAGTATGAATCAAGTCAAGTAAGTTATTTGCTCTTTTTTGGTCAGTTTTTATAAATGGTTGTGAACTTATTTTTGATTTCATACACGTCTTGCAACTAATGCCATCAGGAATACGTTTTACTTTTATGCCATTTACTGCTTCATTGCGTATCAACTCCTTCAAGGATCTGAAATTCAGATGTCCATAACGATTGTGCCAACGCATAGCTTCGTTATTCTGTAAATAAAAATTTTTTTTAGAACTTTCGGAAAAAATAAATGAATTCCCCTGTTTTCTTGCAGTTAAAATAATTTTTCCTCTTTTTTCTTTAATTTCAGCAACATCAGATTTAAATTGAACTAACAAACCATTTTCGGTAGCTTTTCCTACGGATATGAAGTTTCCAACAATATTAGGAACATAGAGCGTATCGCGTAAAGTTATTTCTCCGCTTTCTGTTTTAATTATTACATCTCCTTTACCTTCAGCTTCTATGTATTCGTCACACGCTAGCATAATTTCATCTTTGACATTCTCAAACGTTGAAAATTGTTCACGTTCGCTGCACATATGCGCAGTCGCGCCACTGTCTATACACCAACTATTTCTTTCAAAACTTTTTTTATTCAAAGCTGCAAGCAAACCAAACGCGCGACGTTTCTCTTCCTTTTCGACATTTGCCTTTGTTGTTTTGCAGTCTTTAGCAAAATGACCACGCTTATGGCATTTGTAGCATTTAAACTTTCGGCCGTTAATGTTACTATCTATTATTGTTGTTTTTCTCATATCGATGTTGCATGTTCGAACGAGCCGCAAACACCCTCTGACCTACAGCTCCTGCGTTATTTTCAATTTCATCTTGTTGCATTCTACGATCTCCTTCTTCTACCAATTTAAGCTTAAGCACATCGAGGGTTGGTAAGGCATCCCTTGTTTCCATAGCTATCACAAAGTTTTCAAACTCTGTTGGCAAACTTGATAATAGAATGATTACCAGCAACTCATCTCCCAAAACGATTTCTACTTCAGCTAACTTTTCCGCAGTCTCGGTAAATTTATTCAAATAATCGGTCATTGTACAGCCATCACTCATACGAAGACTTAAAAGTTTTTTGTATAGGCTCACATTGCGTAAAGGACCGCTAGGTTTATAAATACCAGCCAATTTTGTCCATGCGTCTTGTGCTAATGTGCAGTTCTTTATGTAGTTAAGTTGTGATGGTTTTGCCGACAACATTATAGTAGCCAGGGCTTTTTCATTCTGTTGCTCCCATTTTTCAGCATCTACAGCTACTGTTGGTTTTGTTATTTTTCCATTTGCAATACCCCACAGATCAGAATGCACCAAAACACATCTTACTTGGACACACCATGTATCGTAATTGCTGACGTCCAACTTTTCTATTTGGTATAAAGAATTCATCATTTCACAGAAAATCAATCGACAAACGTAAAACTTTTCAATTCCTTTTCTTAAAAATTTTATTTTTTTATTTTTTAGAGCTTGCCTGGGCCCATAACCTATTGTTACAAAAGTTTATTTCAGACAGAGAAAATCAATTCAATATAAAAAGTCATTTCATGAAAAACTATGAAAACTAGATTATAATATATTTAAGAACAAAGTAATATAAAAATACAAATAGAAAACATATGCTGAGTTGCAGTTTAGGGAAATAATCTAACAGTATCGAAAAGCAAATCACATGCCTTTTGGAAGTATTTGTTCTACAATAACGCATCAATACACACACACATTTTGAACTTTTTGAGATGGCTTGTAAGCCATTTTTTATGGCTTGTAAGCCATTTTTTATGGCTTGTGCCACACTTTAGTATGTCCATATATTTTTGCGGGGAAAACGGTGTAAATAATTTTGCACAAATTACACAAAAAAAAATGCGATTTGTCAATTTTTCGCCAACTAAAAACTCTAAAAATAATTTTTAAGATCTTGTAAATAGTTTCCGATTTTTCAAGAAGGTTTGTAGAACTAACTTTTGAATATTGAATTAAATATGTATATTTGAAAGTAAAAACATAATAATAAACAGTACAAGTGCTTATACAGCTGCTTTGTAAAACTGCTTGCAAAAGATTTATATCTGGAATCACTGAAAAACTCAATTTCGTGAAAATACAAGTTAGGGATTTTCTACTTGTCAACAGCGATATGTATAATAGTCATGAACCAAAAAAAAAACAAGATTGCGCATTGCGCAGGCCCTTTATATTATTTTCTGCTTGTGACGTAGATATAGAATATTTGTTAAAAGCAAAATATTCATACATTTGTGTGTGCTCTGGAATTATCAAAATGAAAAAATTGTTGATAACTTTTAAGATACAGGCTGTATAATTTTATCGTAAGCTACAATTTACGTACAAAAACATATTTGAATATTTTCAAAAAACCTTCTGCTGAAAACTTTAGTTATTGTCGCTTACGATAAAATCGAAAATAAGGCTCGATATGTATGTATTATTGTTGAATTTCGATAAATTTTTCTTGGTGTCCTTTCCATATACATATATGTATGTATATACATACATATATTTGCAGAAGTTATTATTACTACATTAATTTGAACAAACAAAAAGTTTTGTGCCAAAAACTATTTCTTACTTTGAAAAAAAAAACAAGCTTTTTTTTGTTTAAAAATAGACTTTACTCTCCACACCCCCATACCCAACATATGTATGTACATATCTATGTATGTATGTATCTATGATCATCATATGGATACACATATGTAGGCATGTAAGCACCAAATGCGATAACAAAACCGCACATGGCATCATCAAAAAACACCTTTTAGTTCAATTGCTTTTTTACAACGGAAGTGAGGCCGGCAGGGAAGAGTTAACCTCACTTTAAAATTTGTATTTATGAAACCCTTTTTCCTCGCAAACAGCTTAAATAAACAATTTAACAATTAACAGTCGTACTTACTTTTTGGTCATTTCAATATTGTGGTCACGTAATTTATTATTTTCCTCATTATTTTTACTCAACGACTGGTTAATTTCATTCAAGGAACTTTGAAATCTGGATTGGCTTTCCTTACGTCTTTCCTCTTCTTCGCGAATTTTTTGCATGCTTTCATTTTTAACAGACTTAATTAGTTTTTGCTGCTCCCTGCACACTTCCTCCAATTTATCCCTAAATATAAACCAACAAATTAATTTTTTTTGCAAGATTTTCATTTGCACATTCAACTTACCTCATTAACACATTTTTATTATATTCCCTCTGGAGGTTTTCCTTCTCACGCATTATAGTCTCCAGCTGTTTTTCGTGGACCTTGAGGTCCTGTTTGAAACGCCTATTTATACGTTCACTTTCTATGTATTTGCTGAGCAGCAATTGAAATTTATCCTCCGTTGTCTTAGCCTCTTCCAATGATTTTAAGATCTTTAGAAAATATACATTTTTTTATTAATCAACTACACAACCAAATGACCTAATTAAGATCCATTATATTTTTGACATATTGCATTAGTATTTTTCTTTTTCGAATCTGTCCCCGACATACACACCTACCTGCTCTTCCAGTTTTTGATCTTTTGCTTTTTCATCTTTGGCTTCTTTTTTATTTTTCTTCGTCTGTTCCATTTTGTTAACGACTTTAACTTATTTTTATAAATTTTATTCAAAATGTTTAATTTGCACTTACAGCTGCAGTATAGTCTTTCAAGCAAGGTATAGTATATTTACCTCTTGTGTTATTTTGCCGTATTTGGTGGAAAATGTATTTTTTTTTTCGTTTAAAAATAAATAAATTTGTTTAGTGTGGCATGTGTTCAGTAAGCAAATATGACAGTGTTGCAATGCAGCGATAAATTTACATTCTTATGCAAGTTAGATCTAAAAGCTCTATTTTGGGAATTGTTGAACTCGAGTTTGATTTTGCTTATGCCGGCCATACACTACACAAGTTCAGTGCTCAAGTCTTGGCACTGCGTAAACTAAGCTTGTGACACACAATATACAAGTAAACTGCGCATTTTTTATTTTAATTCGCTATTATCCTGGTGATTATTTGTATAATTCTAGGAACTCTGTCCAGAATATTTGTTCTGCGCTCATTTCTTTGTTGAAGTGTGTGAACCGGGACTTAATGTTAATTTGTAGAAAAGTTGTAGAAAAATAAAAAGATTCGTAAAGCAGCTCTGGGCGAGTCAACATCACGCGTCGTTGGCAATTATTTCTTAAATGCAACCAGGCCACTGTTGTTTATTGGCCTTCGAGAGTTTTGCGTCTCGCCGCATGTGATTAATGGTTGCCGTTGGTTTCCATTAACCACATGCAAAAACAAAAACAACAATAATAAAAACAACCACCACAAGGGAGTGGATCTTGGAAACTCCTACTTCCTATATGAAGGTATAGGTCGTTCGCAGCAACCGAAGGAAGCTCCTACACAACAAAACAAAATTATCACCACAAAGGTGGCACCATGGATTAAGTGTCCGAAGCCACCTTTTTTGACATACATAGTATGTCAGCACAGGAAGAAGAAGAAGAAAAATAAAAACGGATCCTATTTGCAATTACAGAGAATTATATGGTCGAAAGAAAATCACTGTAAAGTTAAGTTTTGTGAAGCATTTTACGTTTATGTAAGTAATTATCAATAATATTTTGCGAGTTTTTCTACACATATGAAGTTGTTTAATTTTTTTCAAGAATTGTTTGTTTGAAGGCTAGTGATGAGTTTCTTAAGCCGAAACGAAATGCATATAGTGGTGCCCAACCAACAACAAACAAAAATCCTTCATGTTAAGTTTAATATTTTTATCGCTTATTTTCCCCACAATTGTTTTTTCTATGCAATGAAGTCGACTATTGTAAATGGAGATCACCAGGAAGAAATATTCTCTTTATCAGGTATAGGAGCTAACTCAATGCTCAAATTACTATAAAAGTTTTAGAACAGTAATTTTATAACCTTAAATCAATTTTAATTTTTCTCACAACTTTTCACAATCACTTTCCCGTTTGGTAGCAATAAAGTATTTAAACGCTTTTGACTTGAAATGTGCCTGTTTCGACTACACGTGTCACATTTGGATTTGAGACTCAAATACTATAAAAAAAATATACACCATGGAGTCGGTTGGTTGGTTATTGGTTTGCTTCAGTCATAATGTATTTTGAATATACTGTCCCGCAAACCAATAACCAACGGACGATGTAACTACTACTACTTATTTAAAAAAAATTTAAACAATATGCAGCAAATTCTCATGGCATCACAGCCACATGTGCTTGTGAGTTTTTACATATAGTGTACTTTAGGTATAAGCAGCAACGAAATACCTCTAGACAAATTCATCACAACAGTTTATTATGATTATCATCAAATTTTAACAAATGATATAAACTTAGTTTTATTCAAAACTAGACCGGCAACACTTCGTAAACAATGAGCATTTAACACACTTGAAATCCAATTGTGGCTAACGAGACTCGCAGTCCACACGTTTAATCAATATTTTTATGTGTCATATGACATTTTTCGCAGTCCACTAAAGTATAATAAAGTCGTCACTTGTATGTCTACTTGTCTGGCGAACAGTATACATGATTGCAATTTTTAACAAGTAAAAAGTTATAAAATATAATTAGAAAATGACTAGCCAAACCCAGGGTATCCAGCAATTGTTGGCCGCTGAAAAAAAGGCTGCCGAGAAGGTTGCAGAAGCCAGAAAACGTAAGTTATAAATTCTTAATGGGTTTGATACATACATAGAAAGAGATGGAAAAGGAACAAAAAAAACCTCATTGAAGAAAAGGGGTCACATGATAAGCTAGTGATATGAAAAAATTATACTTTATGAAAATTTTAAAGCAGGTGTATATATATATTTTTTTAAGGCAAGGCAAGACGATTGAAGCAAGCCAAGGATGAAGCCACAGAAGAAATTGAAAAATATCGTCAAGAAAGGGAACGTCAATTCAAGGAATTTGAAGCCAAGGTAAGCGTTAAAGTGTTATACAAAATAACAAACAGAATGTCAGGGTGGGTGGGAGAACTGTTTGGCAGTTAAAACTTGAGGGTAGAGAATTTAAAATTTATATTAAATATTTTCAGCACATGGGTTCCCGCGAAGGTGTAGCCGCCAAAATTGAAGCTGATACCAGAATTAAGTTAGATGAAATGAATCGTGCCATTGCCTCCCGCAAAGAGCCAGTTATTCAAGAAATTCTGCAGTACGTTTACAATATAACGCCCGAAGTGCACAAAAACTTTTATCACAAAAAGTAATTTCAATTACACAAACAATAATTTGTCAACTCTTTAAAAGTTTGTTTTCTTGTGTAAAATGTTTTAAAGTTCATACAAAATTTAGACCATTTTGATTATATTTCGTTAGAGTGCGAATAATTATGTACAAAATAAATATCTGCATTTCAACTAGCAGGCTTTCATAAGGCTTAAATCATAAAATAATAATATAATTTTTAAACCGAAAATAAAATCCTCAAACTAAAGAGTTGAAAATTCCATTTTAATTTTTTTTTATCATTTTAAGTTCAGAAAATGACAGTTTTTTGCTTAATTAGACTATGTTGTCCTGAAATAAAAATTTATTCTGCTTTTAGGGGAAATTATTAAACAAACAAGTGAAATTTACTTCACATATATTAAAAAATTACTACTAATAGATAATTATTATCTTAAAAATTAAGTTTAATCAGTTGTATTATATTTGATGTCTTATTTAAAAAACTGTTAAATAAAGTTTATTTACAAATAAATATGTGAAAATAAACACGGAAAATTTTGTTTAATTTTTGCTATTAATTCTCGGACATAATAGAGGACTTTAGGTCATATATAGACTTGTATCGAACTCTTTCAGTAGCTCGTTTTTGACACAAACCAATTATCAAACCCATGTAATTTAAATGGGTTTGATCATTGGTTTGTGTCAAAAACGAGCTACTGAAAGAGTTCGATACAAGTCAAGTCATATACTAGTATTAGAGCAGTACAAAATTGACTTTGTATGGAAAATAACATTGGACTTTGGGAACGAATTCCAACCGATATTAAGTTTAATAAATACTGAACTAAATATGTATAACATTTATTAGATCAGAGATTCAAATGCCTATTAAAAATAAAATACATATCGTCGGTTGGTTTCTGGTTTGCGGCACAGTATATTCAAAATACATTATGTCTGCAGCAAACAAGAAACCAACCGACGATATGTATGCACTCATGTAACTAAACTTTTTATTAGATGTTGATGTGCGAGTATTTTGTGTAAGTACACTCTGACTCAATTTACATAGTCACCTTGTGTGATGCAGCTGTCTTGTGTTTATAAATGTTCATTGAAATGTAAAAAAGGTTTTTAATAAACCCAATTTTCAATAGCTATGAATTATTGGGCTAATGGTCTAGTTAAAACACTCAAAGATCCTTCCACGCATATTATATCCTCAAATGTGGCCGTAGTTATATGCGATAAATATCCAAAAGCGAAACATCATTATTTAATATTGCCTCATGAAAACATACACTCGATATTTAGTGTGAGTAAAATTCATTTATTTCTATATGTATAACGTTTTACTTTTCTACGAAAAACTTATTTTTAGTTGAATAAGTCCCATATTTCTTTGCTGGAAGAGTTATATCTACTGGCCTTAAATATAATAGAAGTTAAGCAACAGAAATTAAATAATTTTAAAATTGGTTTTCACAACCAACCCAGCATGGAACGTTTACATTTGCATGTTATTTCTAAGGATTTTGTTTCGGATTGTTTGAAGACTAAAAAACATTGGAATAGTTTTAATACAGAATTGTTTTTATCATATGAAGGTAAGCAAAGAATAAGAAACGTAAAAACATTATTTCATAAAACTTTATTTTGGTGCAGATCTTCGTCAGCAGATAATAGACTTTGGACAAGTTAAACGATTGGATAGCGCTACTGTAAAAGATTTATGTAGCATGGAATTAAAGTGTAACCATTGTGATTTCATAGCTAAGAACATGCCTCTTTTAAAGCAGCATTTAGAACACCATTGGCATAAAAAAATTTACTAGCCAACAAACTAATATTTGTTATAGCCGACTGAAAATTTCTATGATAATATTTTTAATATTAAGGTTCTACGTAATAGTTGTAAGAGTTGCTTTAATTCATTCTCATTTGCCTTAAAAAACAATCGTATAAATGAATGTTTAACCCTCATATTTATATAAAATAAAATGTGTTTGAAATCCATTTTCAGAAAATTTTTATAAAAAATTTTAAATAAAATACATTTCAAACTCATTTTAAATTTTATGAATACGGGGATAACTATTTATACATATAACATATGGTTCTCTTATTACAAATCTAGAAAGGTTATAGATAAAAATAACACAACAGCTAGTTGGAAAGAGCGCATCCTTTCGCCATAAAGTATACAGAGATGTCAGAAGACGGAAGATAAGTAAATTTTTCTATTTGTCTCGCTCTCCTTGAAAATTTGTTTTTTTTATTTTTTTTTTATTTGATTCTTTATAGTGCAATACAATTTCAACGTGTAGTAATACAGTACAATAACAAATACACTATATTTGTCTATTTTTTCCACGAATTTTTAATAATCCGATTCGAGTTTTTTATATGTCACTTTCTACACTTTTGTATATATTCTGTGCTTTCACTCTCTCAAACTTCATGAAAAAAAATTCTTATTCAAATCTAGATTTGAATAATTATTTGTAATGCTTATGAATTCGCTTATTTTCTTCATAGACCATTCACTATTTATGCCAAGGGTTAAAGAATCAAAAACATTTATATTTTAATTAAGTGTAGCATATTTCTAACTTAGCACTGTACTTGTCAGCTGTTTTTTGTTTATTGGCAAAGGTCATCAAACCAGTGTGAATACGTATTTATTTAGCCATCAAAAAATTAAAATCTCTGACTGTTTTCAAATAAAACACATATTTTATTTTATGGTCAATAATTAAGAGTTCATTTATAAAAAAAAAATGAAAACTGGCTCATTCCGAAATACACATTGGGATCCTACTCTTCTCATATCTCAAATAATCTCAGTGCAATTTTGTGTTTACTTTACATTGGGCATGTTAGTGTGTATTGCTAATCTTCTGGCTGGTGATAATTATCGTTTGGACAACATATTTGAATATCATGTAAGTGTATACATATGTACATATGAATCAATAAAACGAAATGCTTATTATATTTTATGCAGGAAATCCATGTCTCCGATTTAGGGGGAAGACTTATAATTTGTGCGTTTGTTACAAATTCATTTTTGGCTTCTTTGGTGCTGTGGTGCATAGTGAGAAGGGCAAAGTTGTGTTTAGATTTTAGGTAAGCTTAGAAAAGAAAACATTAATATAGATATGTAAAGCACATGCGTATGTAATCTATTAATAAAACTTTTTTAATATTATTTTGTAGTTGCACTTTCCATATTTTCCACTTGTTAATATGTTGGTGGTATAATAATGCCTTTCCTTCGAATTTATCTTGGTGGCTTCTAAATTGTATTACTGCCACCATTATGTGCATTGGTGGAGAATTTCTATGCTTAAAGTCCGAACTTAAAGAAATCCCAGTCGGGTATTCAGCTTTAAATCAAAAATCAGATGTATGATATTAAAATATGAAGAAAATTTCCATATTAACTGTGAAACTAGAAAGTTAAGATAAATTACTTCAGTTTAAAATCTCTCCGCATACTTGAAAATGTCTACGAAAAAAAAAATAACCACGCAGTGGTAAATATATTTATTTGTAAACTTGATTTGTTAAGTTAATTTAATAAAATACACCCACATATGGTTGTTATTCCAAAAATATATTCTTATTTATTTTAAGGACACAAGCATATTGCAGTTAAATACAAGTGCATTTTATTGGAAGAACTAAAGATTTCAACTCTGCTTAACGATACCGAATGAACATATTCGTTTTAAATTGCAATCTGCAATAAAATACGATTAAAAGCTTTGTTTTTGCTTTTATTGTAAATTATACGAGTAAAACGAACTTACACTTTCGATATTGTTGAACAGGATTTCCTTTTATTTCTATTTTTATTATTTGTTATTTTGAGTTTCTGCCACCTGTTTCGGTTAGTGATTTGTTATAGGCACCTATTCTTATTAATAAACCAAACTAGGTACATATAGTGTTTGTTTATTAATTTATAAAACTACAATTTTGGCAGTTTATCCTGTAAAATTTGCTTCAGGTAAGTTGTCTTATTCTTGCCCTATTTCGATAATCAATGTAATTAGTAGTTTTACCAATTTCTTATTCAGCACTATCCGTTCTATTTGAAGATAAGTGTTCTTAAATTTTGTATAGAAATAGATAATTTGTATTTATTGCACTTTCGCAGCCGTAAAGCAGCTCTGTGCTGAAGGACAGTACTCGCGACATCGTAATTATATTTGACTCAAATAACCACTTAGATTTGTGGTTCTTTTATAAATGGGAGCTCTTTTCCCTTCTCTTTGACAAACTCAAGAATATGCAAAGTAAACAATGTTCATACATATATGCACAATGTATGTACTTACCATTATATTATCAGTTCCTTCTAAGTTCTTAATCCTTTATTTCTTACAGCATAATGTAGATTTTATTTGGCTGTGAAAACTTTTCTTACAATGGTTTTGATCCCATTTTTTAAAATACTGTAACAACTTTGAGCATAAACCTTTTTCTGAAATCTAACTTCCATTATGTAAATTTTTTGATAGCATACTTTGGTATGTATCATTAATTTATATTAACAATTTTATTCAACAAAATTATTCAACATCACAATTTTTCGGCTCCACTTATTTAAAAATATATTAATAAAATTAATTTTTATTTTGCAAAAGATTCTGAAAAAATTTTATACATAACTTCGTGGTCAGCACCAAACCAAAAAATTAAGCGGCAAAACAAATATACCGATAACAATTTTCTATACATATTAAACACATCATTGTTGTTTACGAGTTGGTATTGGCTACCGATTACTTTAAAACGAAGTGAAAAATAAAAACGACCAACACTAATTTTTAGTCTTCGTGAATACTTATGTCGACCATTTTTTCACGCGTTGCTTGTAGTGAAGAAATTATCAGATTAAAAGATTTTCTACACATTTATAGTGTATCTAATTTAGTAGAAAAGGAATCTATTTGAATAAAAACAATTGACAATAAAAAACAATTAAAAAATATTAAAGAAAGTACGTGATATATATGTATTATCTGCAAAAGAATATCAAATAATAAAAAAAAATTTCCTGCAATTTGTCTATGTATTTGTGAATATACGGAACTTTTTTTTCGTTTATTCGTGTGCTACTGAGTTGATTGATATACATAGATAACTTTTTCTTAAAATAATTTTTTTTTAACTATTATTCAAAATAAGACTTGTTCTATAAAATTGTTCGAATATTGAAAAGTTTCCTAAGGGGAAAGCACCGAAAAAACTAGCAACTGATTGGAAAGTAATATGAGTAATGCTATTAACCAAAATGGCACAGGTCTAGAGCAGCAAGTAAGTA
Organism: Tachina lurida; assembly: GCA_944452675.1. NCBI lineage: Eukaryota > Metazoa > Arthropoda > Insecta > Diptera > Tachinidae > Tachina > Tachina lurida. The sequence goes on from OX101752.1 coordinate 31,280,817, forward strand.
AAAAGATTATTACTTCCATAATATTGTTTTATTATAATGGGATTCTATATATAATTAAAATATATATATGCATGTGTGTATGTATATTGATTTCATAACATTTTTGTTATTGCTGGTACCCAAACGCGGTGGCGGACTAATCATGCTCAGCAACAGAAAAATATATTGAATCTCTTTCCCTCCTATATATTACACGAATGTGTTGTGAATTTGTTATTTGGTTAGCTATTGTGCTTTCTGTGTAATTTTTTTTCTCTAGGTTATGATTATGAAAAGATAGCCATCCACGTTGTTGTAATTTACAATATATATTTTGTTCTTTTTCCCACATTCGTTCTTTGTTAATTATAATTATTTATCATCTGCATCTCATTAGATCCTTTATTTCATTTTGTACTACTTCGTGTTTTTAAAGGTTATGTTTAATAAACATAGCACGGAATTCTAGAACTGTGTTTCATGAAAAAGGGCTGCCAACTTATTAAGATAGGAATAAATGATAAATCAAATACCGATAAGTCCAAGGTTTTGGTAGTTGATGTAAACTAATTAAAAATTTGTTTTTTATACCCTTTACCAAAAATGGAAAAGGGTATATATAGGTTTTTCATTCCGTGTGTAATTTTCATAATATTCATATGCGATCCATAAAATGTATATATTCTGGGTCCTTATGAATAGGGAAGACGAATAAGCGATGTCCGTCTGGTGTACGTGAAATCGGTTTTCCGAAGCTCCCAGAAAAGCTAGAGACTTCGTTCTTGGACTGGTGTGTCAGATATGGTCCAACTTAGATTGGTATTGAAAATCAGCAAAATCGAGCAGACGGTTTCAGAGCTGGAAAACTGAAACTTGATTTTGCCATATAAAAGTAACTAGATAACACATTTTTTTTGTTAAATAAACTTTTTTTTATATTTCAGTACGAATAAAATTTGTATTAACAATATAAAAAAAATTTAAAAAAATCAAAAAGGCGTTTCCAGGGTTGGGAACTTTAAAATTTTTGTTATATAAAAATAACCTACTAAAACTAATTTTACCTTTTTATCTATAAATTTTAAATATCTTAAATTCTTAAAAGAAAAAGATTGGTGCAAGAAATCAGAAAAATTTTAAATTTTGATTCCAGTGTTGGGAAACGTACACTTTTTGTGATATACAAAATTAACTAGGTGTAATAATTTTTTTTATATTTTTATTTATAAATATATTTTATGTTTTGGAAAGAAAAGTTGGGTATAGAAAATTTGAAAAATAAAAACCACAGCTTCACAGCTGAAAAATTTAACCTTTTTAGGGTTCCGTACTCCAAAGGTGAAAAGGAACCCTATTATTTTCGCTACGCTGTCCGTCTGTCTATCATAGGGTATTTTCTCGGGAACTGTAAGAGCTACGAACCTGAAATTTGGACAGAGTATGTACAACTTTGGCCGCTACAACAAAATAAACATGAGAATTGGAAATTAAAGGGTGTTTCAAAACGGGCAACGAAAAATGTTAAAATCCCATGTAATATACATACATACAATTGTATGTATCTACACTTGAAATTTGTGAGGTTAGTGTATTTTTATACAGACTACAAAAATTAACACTTAAATTTCAAACAATTTAAATTAAAGGGTGTTCCATCAGTTATGCAATTTTCACTATGCAATTTTGAAAACTTGCTGTATCTTGGAAACCGTAAGAGCAAAACTCTTGAAATTTTCAAAAACGTTAAAACTAAAAAATCAAAAATTTATAAAATCGCCAAACCGAAAAAAAAAATCGCCAAAAACAAAAAAAAAATCGCCAAAAACAAAAAAAAATCGCCAAAACGAAAAAAAGCACCAAATTAAAAAAAAAAATTCTAAGACTAAAATTAATCGAGAAAAATCGGAAAAATCGCCAAAATGAAAAAAATCACCAAAATGAAAAAAATCACTAAATGAAAGAAACCCCAAAAACAGAAAAAAAACGTCAGAATGAAAAAAAACGCCAAAATGAAAAAATCCCCAAAAACAGAAAAAAGTTGCCAAAACGGGCAAAAAACGACAAAACTAAAAAAAAATCGTTTAAATTGAAAAAAACTTAAAAAAAAGCAAAAACTCCACATTAAAAAATTTCTCAAAACCGAATGTACGGAACCCTTAGTGCGCGAGTCAAAGTCGCACTTTACTGAACTTATTTTGATATTAAAGTAACTAAATCAAATTAGTATTTTCCTTACTTCTTTTTCTCTTTGTTCACTTAACATATTTTATATATTTTTTAAGGAACAAGATTGATATAAGGAACCAAAAAAATCTAAAATGATGATTCCAGGGTTGGGAAAAGTACACTTTTTTATATATAAAACTAATTAAATAAAGCTAGTTATTTCTTTGATAATTAAATATATTCTATATTTTAGGAAGAAATAAATTAGTACTCGTATTAAAACCAGAAAAATTTAGATTATGGTTCCAGGATTGGAAACTGAAAAAAATTTGTTCAGTTAAACATATTTCATATTTTAGGAAGATCTAGTGATGGGCAAATGAAAAAAATGTATCGATATATGTATATCGTATCGATATTTTTGGATGGTATCGATATATATTTTTTGAAAACATCGATATTTCGATATATCGATATTTTTGCTTACAAATGAAATTCCACAAAAAAACCGTAAGATTATTTCCGTGGCAGACCAGACAACCAGTGCGAGCGAGACGAAAAACTCTCGAAGGCCAAACAACAGACACAAGCCTGACCGCACTTAAGAAATAATTACGATTACGCGAAATGATGTTCTTCAACCCAGAGGTGCTTAACGACTAAAGCACAGTTTATTTCGAAATGTTTTTATTTTAGTTATGTTGCCATTTACAATTACTTAACAGTTTATTGATTTTCAGAGGTTGAACCGAAACAGAACAGGGGCCCGTTTCTCAAACCTATAAGTTACAAATTTACACTTTTACAAATTTTTTGTTAGCTGATTCGTAACAGAACAGAAAGTAAACAATAATTCTGTCTTCAGGCGCTTATACCCACACAAACCAAATTTGTCATTTAGCTTAGTTAAGTTAGGTCACCTTATAGATGCGCCTTGTTATTATGAAATTTCTCTTTTTTTTTCTTCGCATCACTAGCAATGATGCCAATATTGTACAGTTGAAACCCGGCTAAAATTTTTAGAGCTCTTAAAAATATCGAAACCCGATACTCGTAATTTGGAAATATCGGCGATATATATCGATATTTATTTTCGCAAATATCGATATTTCGATATATCGATATTTTTTGCCCATCCCTAGGAAGATCTTTACTCAAACAAATTCTTTAGTCGATAAAAACCAAGAGGTCACTTACTAAAAATTGCAAAATAACAAAAAATTATAAATTTTATCACAAAACAAATATGTATGTATGTACCTATGTATGTATCTGTATACTATATATACATACCTTGGTAAAGGGTATATAAGATTCGGCACAGCCGAATATAGCACTCTTACTTGTTTTTTGTTTGTCAGCTTATTTATTCCGAAATGGAAACTATGAAATATTTTATAAGATTTAATTCATGGTGTAATTATACAGGTGACTGCGTAAGGATTTGTTATACAAAAATACGGCAACCATAGCTGTGTAAAGAGCCGAAGAATGTCAAAAGCACAAAAATAATTGTACTAAAACCAAAACAAAATCGAAGTTTTTGACATTCTTCAGCTACAAAGCACATAGAGCAAAAAATTATCAGCTGAAGTAACGCTGCCACCTGCTTAAATACACCTTGATTTAATTCTAAATACAATTATTTTCTTTTTGAGTGTAATTTGTTTAATTAATGTATTCAATATAATTCAGTTAAATTTATTAAAATTACAGTCTAGCCCCCATATTCATAAAATTTTATACGAATTTGAAATGTATTTTATTTAAAATTTTTCATAAAAAATTTTCCTAAAACGAATTTCAAATTCATTTTATTTTTTTATGAATACGGAGGTAGCAATATAAAACTTTAGTATTATAATACATACATACATTCACTAAATTCCTATCTTCTGAACAATTTGAGATCGTGTGAAGATAAAGAAAAATCTAAACAATTATATACATTATTACATGTACACTTAGTCGCAAAACTCTACATACGACTTAATATTTTAAAAAAATTTTACTTTTTAAAGGAAAATCATTAATTTTGTCAACTTTTTTTTTATTTTAAAGTAGAAGTAATTTAAATTAAATAAAAATACCACATTTGATTTCACTAAACAATATTAAACAAGCAAAAAATAATAAAATTCAATATTTTATCCGATTGCAAAAGTGTACATACGATGTATTCTTGAGTATATTGTGTAAAATTTGTTTTAAATTTTAAAAGTTTGTGTGTCCTCTTTTTGATCAAAAGCTTCTCTAAGCATTTTGGCTATCGAAGAAACCAGATCTTTAGTTGTTTTCGCCGATACATTTTCCCATTTTTATAATTGTAATTATTTGAGATAAGAAACTATGGCCGCTATTTTGACGCCTCTACTTCAAGGAAGTTCATAAATAATCGATCAGATTTAAATCTGGGGTCTGTGGAAGATGTGGAAACTTTGGCGCCTCCGCCATTTCTCCAACACATTTTTGTCATCTCGAAAATACCTTTCATTTGATACCCATATCATGAAAGTGACAAATGGACATAAGTGTCCACTTTTTGGCGCCTACGCAGTTTTTCCAAAACATTTTTGTCATCTCCTCGAAAATACCTTTCATTTGATACCCATATCATGAAAGTGATAAATGGACTTACATACATATGTATGTAAGTGTCATAATTACCAAAAAACTCTTTGATATATCCCTATAATTCCAAAGTCCAACAGGCTTAACAGTACTTATTAGTCCTTATACTAAATATTAAAATGCATTTCTCAATGTTATTGGTGCTGCTTGATTTAGCAAGAATGGGGAAGAGTAGGTATTGCTGAACTTTCTAATATTTAAAAAATTAATCTAAAAACAGATAAGCGGCTGTTACTTATTTAAAAGTGTAATAAAAATATATTTCTAGTTTGCTGATGCATAGGTCGGCATAATAATTACGTATTGAGCAGTTTTGTCTACCACCACGAAAAACTTCCGCAGCTTATCATAGCTAAATGTATTTCAAATAATCCAAAAGCTCGTTTTCCGTTCCTAGTGAGGTTATAATATCTCGAAATCTTAGTGTGCATTATGGTACAACTCGAAACCGAGCCAGAGAAGGCAATTGAAAAAGTTACATACTAAGAAAACACTATAGTTGACCAAGAGATAGATACTTAAAAAAAATCCAGGTAAATCTTGTATTTAGTTCATACAATTTTATTGTTTTTTTGCTTAAAACGGAGTTCAGTAGTACACACCGTAATTGAATCCTAATAAAATGGGAAACCGATGTTTTTATTGAAGAATTCAAGTTCCATATATGGAATTGGTATATCATCTCTTCAATGCGGCGCTTGCCCAGCAAACCGTTTTCGCCACGAAATGTTAAAATGAGTTTTAAGCATAACAGCGGTTAGGTGATTTTGATGTCTTATATTCCGACGTATAAAGTTAGACAATTCCAAAAAATTTATAAAAAAAAATATCCTTGAAATAAAAAATATTTGGCATTTCGAGTGGAATAAGACTCTTTTATTGGTTTTTCAATGCGGTAGTATTCCATAACATACTTGGAAGTTGGAAAAAAAGTCAGGAACATTAATTTAATTCCAATCCTCGCTTTACCGACAAACGCAGCTTTCTCGATCGCCATTGCAAACCTCTGTGCAAGAATCCGAAGGAGTGTTTTCGGAAAATGGATCCTAAATTGCAACGAACACTTCAAAATTCCATTAACTTAGCCAAAATGTATTCCTTAATGCATAATAAATAATATTTGAGAATTTATCCACGTTGATATCCACGTATTATGAAAACACTAAAGATTATACAAAAAGGATTAATTTGTTGCTTTTGTTATGCACAGCTTCATATCAAAGTCTGGACTATTTTCTATAACTTTCAAAACCCCAGTTTTTTTAAGAAAGATTTTATTCAATACGATACATAGGGCATATAAATACAAATAAATTATGCTCAGAGTTCTTGTTGCATATGATGTACATATATTCTGAAATATCTAATCGTCTCCATTTATTTTTGCAGAGTTTGTTGCTTTTGTTTTGCACAGTACTGTAAGTGTCCACTTTTTGGCGCCTCCGCCATTTTTCCAACGCATTTTTGTCATCTCCTCGAAAATACCTTTCATTTGATACCCATATCATGAAAGTGATAAATGGACATAATTGTCCACTTTTTGGCGCGTCCGCCGTTTTTCCAACACATTTTTGTCATCTCCTCGAAAATACCTTTCATTTGATACCCATATCATGAAAGTGATAAATGGACATAAGTGTTCACTTTTTGGCGCCTCCGCCATTTTTCCAACGCATTTTTGTCATCCCCTCGAAAATAACTTTCATTTGATACCCATATCATGAAAGTGATGAATGGACATGTGTCCACTTTTTAATTTTACCCCGTGTAAGTGTAAATTTTCAAGATTCTGTCCAGAAGAAAACAACGCTCCAAAACGCTTTTTGCTACGTTCAATAATTCAGAAGATATTTCGAGTGCTATAACCCCTAAAAGTACACATATCCAAAAAGTGCCCCTTATTACCCCCTTTAGCGGTGGAATTTCAAATAATCTGTTCTTAATGGCTCAATACATCGGAACGCGAACCTACACCAATTTTCAGCTCTCTAGCTATCTATAGTCGTTAATAATAAAATCTCCTCAAAAAAATTTTAAGTCTTTACTTTGAATTATGTACATACATATGTATGTATTTGTATTTTTAATTTAATCGCGAATTCTATTTTCTATTCGTTTGCGAATTTTATTTTTAAATTTGCGAGAGGAATTTTATTTTGCATTCGTTGTTTTTTTTTTATTTGTAAAATTTGCGAATTAAAAAGAATAATTCTTTACAATATGGAAAATAAAATTCGTTCGAATTAAATTCGTTTGCGAAAGAAATTAATTCGAGCACTCTTCCTACCCTGTTTACAACTAATATAAAAGAATACAAATTTATTGTTTAATTGATTTAATTATAATTTTAGGTTGCTGGTCTGGACTTGAATGGCGGCAAAGCTAATAATAGCAGCCCCATAACAAGTAAAAATTCTACAACTTCCAGCTCTGGTGGCGTTTATGTGCCTCCACATTTAAGAGGTGACAGTAGTAGTACATTAAAAGCTTCCTCTTCAACTGACGTTTCACAGCATCGCGAGGATACAAGAGGAGGTGGCAATACTAAATACGATAATAGAGATCAACAACGTGGTGGTGATTATCGCAGAGGAGGCGGTGGTCGCAATTTTAGCTCACGTGGTGATCGTCAGAGTGGTGACTTTAGCACCTTCGGTAGTGGTGGAAATAGCGGCGGTGGACGTCGTGGCGGTGGAAATAGATACGAAGATAATTATAACGGTAAGTTACACAATTTGTATATCCTGACCCATAATTGTACCTATCTACATATGTACATATGTATTTGCATACTACAAATTATGATTATCGCCATATACATACATACATATGTACATACAATTATGAAAAAGAACAAGTAATCACCCGTCCATACAGTGACACATTTGCTGCAAAACTTTTGAGTTTGTTGATGAACGGGGAAAGAGGAATGCAAAAGGGTACTTTGTTTCATCTACACGAAGCTCTTGTTGAGTACGTCATTCTCTCCTCATTCTCATGAGAAATATATGAGAAAGGGTATTAAGATGTAAAACAAAAACTTCACAGTGTGGACACGAATGCAGTTTCAAAAGAGAAAACAAAAATGTTTTGCTGCAAATGTTTCACTTTATGGACGAGGACTTATCGGGAATAAAAGTTCACGTGAAATATGTTCCCTTTCCCAAAAATTGTTATCGCCAATGTTTGCGTTGTTGTTGTTGTCAGTATACTATTTTCTAATTTTGTTCACCATATTTTGTTCACGGGAAATATTTCAAGTGAAGAAATTGTTCACCTTTTATTCCCGATAAAGGTGAATATTAATTGACATCATTGACAGAATCACATGTTTTTTTAAATATATTTTTAAAATTAACTAAACTTAAATTAAGAAATATCAAAATTAGGGAATTATAAAAAAGCAAAAGTGCTCGTATGATGCAGAGCAGTGATGCATTTCCGAACTTTGCAGCCTAAATTTTTTATTTTTTTTTTTTTTTTGTTGGCTAAGCAACATCTATGTATGTATATGCATTTTGATGTGGATTAGTTTCTTAATTAAAATTGAAATGCATACAGATGTTGGTTAACCAACAACAAATGAAAATTATTCATGTTAATACATTGCAGGCTTAACGTCAGGTAAATATGTATGTAGTAGTGATGTAACGAATGTCAATTTTTGATATTCGCGAATACGAATATTTGAAACGATATACGCGAATACGAATATTGTATGTGAAATTTATAGACATTAAATTGGGGTTTTATTTACGCCTGCAATATGAAATATTAAAAAATTTTTATGAAAAAGGACTTCATACTCCTGTTGGCGTACTTTAAAGTTAATAAAAACTACCAAAAATTTTAATGATCGTCATTAAATAATATTTGAAAATGATACAAAGCACTAATTTCTATAAAAAATTTAAAGGATTTGTACAAACTAATATTTTTAGCCATTTATTTAAATTTCGCTTAGGATTTATGATTTATTTATTTAATTTGTTTTTGAAAAATATTCGAATTCGTATTCGTCTGAATTTGGCGAATACGGATACGAATATCTAAAAATGGCCGAATATTCGGCAATTCGAATACGAATACGAAATTAAAAAAATTTATATGCAGATTGTTCGTAATCCTAATTACTTACACTTAATTTTGTTTTTACGCGATATATGCGTTCCTCGAGAACTCGTGTAAAAAAAGCAGCCATATTAAATGAGGGAATTGGTTCCACGCATAAAATAGGTAAAATAAGATAAATAATTAAAATTCATGTTGCTTTTGCACATACACACTTTTTTTTATTTAAACAAAAAAAAGATAGAAAACCGGTTCATTTAAATATAATAACAAAATCAAAAAATTAAAAATATAAAATTATTTATATAAACTAGCGGACATTCTAAATTATAATTAGTTTGCGTATAAAAAATTAATACACACGTAATAAATGAGTTAAAAGACAAAATTTTATTAATTACTGCATTGAATTCAGAAATATTTATGTATGTATGTACATATCGTCGGTTGGTTTCTGGTTTGCTGCAGACATAATGTATTTTGAATATACTGTGCCGCAAACCAGAAACCAACCGACGATATATAATCATATACATATGTATACATATACATACATATGTATATGTATATATGCAAATATTTTTTCATTTCGGGCTTGTTCTGTAAATCAGTATAGGTATGAATGTCAAATCACGGTGATTTTAAAAAATTAATAAACGCTTAATCATTGCTTTTGTAAATTGCACAATCTATAGCGCTGGAAGATGAAATAAAATGTTCTATTATAACTGAAAAAAGAAAAACTTAAAATACAAAAAAAACCCACTAATAAAGTCAGCTATTAATAGTTTGTTTTAGAAATCACGCGATTATATATCACCGTGATTTTCGGAACAGGCCCGATTATAAAAATTTTTAAGGTACATAGGTACATACATACATATGTATGTATATAAACCATGGGCCTAATTTTGTAAAACGCAACAAGAAGAGTTGACTAATTTTATATGGAATAAATTTAAAGTACAAAAACAAAACACATACAAAATTTCTTAACGCTAAGCGTTGAGTTTTACAAAATTAGGCAATTAGGCCCCATCTTTTTTCGCCATTACATTTAAATTAGACTTCATTCTTGGAATCTTACTTTCACCTAAATTTATTTCAAATAAACAAGTTAAATCCCCTGTTTGGATTGTGTTATTTTTCGTACCACACGATTTATAGTGCTGCTATGTGTTTAATTTAAAATCCTCCAAATGCAGTGCAAACAACGTTTTTCTGATCAAAATACATACAATTTTAGATCGCGTTAAATCAAATTAAGTCGCGTAAAAACAGAATGAAATGTTTATTTAGAAATGCGTCGAATCAAATCCGCGTAAAAACAGAATTAGGTGTAAACAATTTGAAATATATTATTAATTTGCTTTCATTATCAATAATCTCCCAACAGGTGATAACGATTCGAGACGTGGGGGAGATAATTGGAACCGTGGTGGAGGACGATCTCAAAATAATCGCAACTATGAACGCCGAGACGACGATCGTGGTAGTAGCGGTAATTATCGTGGTGGAGATCGTTCAAATAGTCGTAATGAAACGAATGACGATCAGCAGCCTCGCAACAATCGTTGGCAAGAACCAGAGCGCCGTCCTGAAGATCAACGAAATGGCGGCGGCAGTGGCGGCGGCGAAAGAAAACTTGGAGGTCGCTGGAATGAAGACCGTCGTGGTGACGTTGATTACACCAAGCTGGGACCGCGAGACGAAAGACTTGAACAGGAGCTGTTCGGCACCGGTAATACCGGCATCAATTTCGACAAATACGAGGATATACCCGTGGAAGCGACGGGACAAAATGTGCCCCCAAATATCACATCCTTCGATGATGTTCAGTTGACCGAAATTATACAGCATAATGTGCAAATGGCTAGATATGATAAACCTACACCGGTACAAAAGCATGCGATTCCAATTATTATAAGTGGACGCGACTTGATGGCTTGTGCCCAAACAGGTTCAGGCAAAACGGCTGCCTTTTTATTGCCGATATTGAATCAAATGTATGAACATGGTATACCACCACCTCCCCAAAACACTCGCGGCTACAATCGTCGCAAGCAGTATCCGTTGGGTTTGGTGTTGGCGCCTACTCGTGAATTGGCCACCCAAATCTTCGAAGAAGCTAAGAAATTTGCCTACCGCTCTCGTATGCGTCCGGCCGTTCTATACGGCGGCAACAATACATCGGAACAGATGCGTGAATTAGATCGCGGCTGTCACTTGGTTGTGGCTACTCCAGGTCGCTTAGAAGATATGATTACTCGTGGCAAAGTATGCTTGGACAATATTCGTTTCTTAGTTTTGGATGAAGCAGATCGTATGTTGGACATGGGTTTCGAACCTCAGATTAGACGTATTGTTGAACAATCAAACATGCCTGCAACTGGGCAACGCCAAACTCTTATGTTTTCAGCGACATTCCCAAAACAGATACAGGAGTTGGCCTCAGATTTCTTAAGTAACTACATATTCTTGGCTGTCGGACGTGTAGGTTCGACTTCCGAGAATATTACGCAAACTCTTTTGTGGGTGTATGAACACGATAAACGTTCATACCTCTTGGATCTTTTACAAACCATACGCGACGGTTTGGAGTACTCCAAAGACAATTTGTGTTTGATTTTCGTTGAAACAAAGAAGGGTGCCGATGCACTCGAAGAATTCCTATACCAATGCAGCCATCCGGTTACCAGTATTCATGGTGATCGCACACAGAAAGAACGTGAGGATGCATTGCGTTGTTTCCGTTCCGGAGAATGTCCAATTTTGGTTGCCACTGCCGTCGCTGCTCGTGGCTTAGACATTCCTCATGTTAAGCATGTCATCAACTTTGACTTGCCGTCAGATGTAGAGGAGTATGTACATCGTATTGGCCGTACCGGACGTATGGGTAACTTGGGTGTGGCCACATCATTCTTTAATGAGCGAAATCGAAATATATGCGGTGATCTTATGGAACTTCTTATTGAAACGAAGCAGGAAGTACCCGGCTTCTTGGAAGAAATGATGGCATCAGAGCGCTCTCATGGTGGAAACAAACGACGTGGTGGCAGCGGTGGTGGTGGTGGCGGCGGCGGTGGTGGTGCACGTTATGGTGGTGGATTTGGTTCACGTGATTATCGTCAAACGTCTGGCGGCGGTGGAAACCGCAACAGTAGTCGTGGCGGTAATTCTGGAGGTGGCGGAGGAGGTGGCTCTTACCGTAGCAATGGGACTTCAGCCGGCGGAGGCAGTGGTGGTGGCAGCTCTGGCGGTGGATACTACAGCAGTAATTACGGAAATGATGGCGGTAATTATGGTGGTAATTCTTCTTCTGGTCCTGACTGGTGGGACCAGTAAAGTTATTAATCGCAAGAAATTATTTAAAGAAGAATTAATAAGTAGAATACTTGATGGATGGATTTCTATGCGAATCAAAATCCCGGACATGAGTAAGAAATAAACACAAAAATTTATTTGATAAAAACAAAATAATAAACAAAATATCAGTAAATTAATTTCATTAACAAATTTTCAAGAAAAAAATCCTTTGAAATAAATATATTACAAAAATATATTACATAATCTTAAATATATATATATACATATATGTATTATTTAAAAACAACAACCTTTTTCATTTTTTATTTTTATAATATAAATACAAATAGCTTAACCCTTACATTTATAGTTTACACAGTCAAGAAATTATAAAAAATAATTCGAATGAACACTTGTAGACTTTTACTTTTATAACCATTAGGAATTTATTCAGTTTGTTTTTTTGTTTTTTTTTTTTTTTTTTGTTCTTTCATACACAACCACCCAATCCAATCTTAAAATAAATACAATGCAAATTCATGAAAAATATAAATGTTTTAAATCTGAAATATTACAAGAAAAATAAAATACAAAAATCGCTAACTATTAAAACATCAATAAAAAATTAGAAAAAAAACGTAAAAAACCTTGAAAATCATTTGGAATTTGTTTTATCAGCTAAAATTTATCGGTAAAGTATCTACGTGGAGTTTTGCAAATTTTTTTTTAATATTTATCGTATTCCTTTGTATATGAGATGTGCGAATATTCGAATTCCCGAAATCGTAGACAGTATGTATACGGGTCTATTCGTAAATGCAATGTAATTTAAATGTACTGAATCTAGTACGCAAAGTTAATTATTGTTCGATGCTAAGGCTTAGTACGCTTTTTTCAAATTTTATAGGAGAGAGAAAAAATAAATACATAAAATTATTCAAGTGATTGAAGTAGAGTTTCTCTGTTTTCATTTTTAATTCGACCGACATTTATGATACAAGGTTTGAATTTTTTGTTGACGATGTGTCAATAAATGCATTTCCGAATAAATATGCACTAAATGTATAGGCCGGGGCACATAGAATCCGTCATACGTTAAACTTCGCCTTTTTCAACTGACAGCTAAGTTCAAATACATGGTTTCTTATAAGATCTGTTACATTCAGTACGTGTCCGTCAACGCAAAGCGCAAAAATTTTTAAACTTTTTGCGTACGTTGAGTAGTTTGACAGATATTGGTTGGTTTTTTGTATATTCTGATTTAGGTTTTGTGGCAGCAAAAATAAAACGAAAGAAATAAATAAAATAATGTTGGATTTAATAAATAAAATGGAGAACCAACCTATCGAAGCTGTTCAAATGCTTCCGTCAATAAAGTGCATACTCATTGTGCCAAAGCTTATCCGTCGTTGCGTTAATGTGAGTTTCATTTTTTCATTTAATAAATGAAATTAGAAAATTAAAAAAATCGAATTTTAACATATAACGGATTCTACGTCCCTGTGCTTTATCAATCTGTTGGTGTATGTCCCGAAAATTCAAAAAAATGAGAACAAATTCCGAGAAATACGTAGTAATCATTTCGAATTTAAGAGGACCAGACAATGCCAGCACTGACTTGTACTTTTCACCACAAACATTGGCCCCACTGAAATTATTTATGAAGTAAAATTAAAGCAACTCAACACAGTTATGCTTAATAACATCATTCTACAGCTGTTAGTTTTTTTTTACCAAAAACCACTAAAAGCGAATAAAAAGAAACGACACGTAAATAAATATTTTTCCGCAAAAAGAATTGCTTACAATCTAATTATAAAAAGAAAACATCAAAATGACTACCAAAACTGAAGATAACAACCAAAATAGTTGGGATGTTGATGACGACAACGACTGGGATGATTGGGACGATGCGGAAGATAATATGCCTGAGGAGGCTCGATCTAATTCAGAATGCAAAAAATCACAAGCGCTAAATGAATCACCAAAATTGGCAAATAATAACACAGATTTGAAATCAAATGAAACATTTTCGAAATCTCTAAATAATAATGTTACATCCCAAACACTGCAGCAATCAATGCTAAATAAGCAGCCCTCATCAGGATGGGGCAGTTTATTTGGCGGCGTAGTTTCTTCGGTACTAAGTACTGCTACTGAATTGACAACTACAGTATCACATGGACTAGATAAAGTTATTGGCGTACCCGATCCCGCTGAGATGGCTCGAATGAATACATTAGAAAAGGCGAAAGTTCAAGAAAACAATTATCAAAACCAACAAACTGAGAGTGCAGAAAATTCAACGCTTACCACTACAAATACGGCACCAGGTTTTGGCTTAGGCTTAGTGAATAATGTTACATCGTTGGGAAGCAAAGTTTTGAATACCGGCTTAGATACATTGGAAGGAATTGGCAAGAAAACTATGAATATATTACAAGAAAACGATCCGATGTTAAAGAATAAAATTAAAAAATTAGGCTTAGAGCAAGACAAGCCTAATTTAAGCGAGGTAAGTTTGCATAAGTCATAATTGTTATTACCGCTAAATATGTTTATATGTATGATACTAAAGGTTCTTAAAGAAGCCAAACAGGAAAATGAACAATTGGAACAATCTTTAAAAGAATTGAATCTAGAAAAATCTAGAACGCAACTAAGGTTTGAAGTTTTATTTGAAAATTATTGTGGTTTGGTGCATTTGGAAGCTTTGGAAATCTTGTCCAAAGAATCACAGCTAAAAATACAAACTTTGAAAGAATCAGTGTCTGGCAAGGCATTGGAAGAACTGATGGAAACCATTAATGAGGTAAAGGAGTTGATGGAATTGGAAGACTTGGATGGTGAAGTTGAAAATGAAGAGTACGGCGAACAGGAGCTTTTAGATAATTTAAAGCAAGCCATAGAGGATACTGGTTTGCAAATTCAGTTTGAAGATATTGCCAAGTAAGTATTAAAAGACCTAGAAAAAACAGCACATATAACAAAATTAATTTTGTAGCTTATGGTCCGACAGTAATGTCTGGCTTAGCAACGAAGAAATACATAATGTAGATGTCCAGACAGTATTTGCAAAGGGCATTACCTCTTTGTCAAAGACGTGTGCTTACGAAATGTTGAAACTACATAAAATTGCTGAACTTTTGCTGGTCAAAGAGCATCATAGCACCGCCAATGAAGTTGATGGTATTGTCCAGTTGTGCAAACAATTCTGTGTACATCTACAAACAACAGCAAATGTGTTTGCTTCTCATCTTTCCAAACACCAGGAACAAAATGAAGCCAAGTCCCATATAAACACACTGTTTGCTGAAATGGTACAAGCTCGTCAGCAAATTGAGAAGGCTTTTCATCTATTTATACCCATACTGCAAATAGGAGCAGTTTAATTGAGTCTCTAGCATACAAATTGTCAAATGAATTTTACTCCAACATATGTATTCAAATTTATAGAGAATAATCATTACTGTAACGTTTAACTTTTTACGTTATTGTTATTTGTGTATCTTTCATAAATGTAGCATAATAAATTTTTGATCATCTAAAAGTTAAAAAAAAAGTTCAGCACGAAATATTTCAAATGAATCGTTATTGAACGTGCTTTTTATGGACTCTAACTTAAAATATGTAGTAAAATATGCTGCCGAAAAAAAATATTTGTTCCTTCAATATTTGAAGTTTCAAAATTGGAAGACATTTTATATACTGTATAAGCTCCTTAATACAGCTTCCAAAAACACTAGAAAAAGCTTCAGCTAAGAGTATCCAGCCGAATCTGCACTACTGAGCATCATTTAAATTGTTTGTTATTAAATTTCTTTTTTAACAATCAAGTCCCTTCCGTATAGACGATGAATAAATAAGTTCACATTCTTTTTAATTACAACAATTTTGTTTTATTTTTATAAAAATCTTGATTTTTATTTAATAAAACATTTACGTTTTACTTATTATTGGTTAAGAAATAGTTGGTTTATGTTGTTTTGCAAAAACTAAATTAAAATATATGTATACATATTTTTTTTTCGAACAACTAATCTAGAGAATTAAAGAACAAATATGACTATTTAAAACTATATATGCATATAAAATGATTATTTAAGTGTACGTAGGTCAAAAACAACAACATGGATAGGTCATGTTCATTCAGTATCTTAAATCTGGTTTATATTTCGCCATGTATCTAAAAAGAAAATGGAAATTAAATAATTAAGACTTTTTATAAACTTAATAAAAGCTTAATGTTATTATCACATTCGATCATATTTTATTGATATACAAATTGAATAAATATTTAACTTACTTGTCCAGAGTTTCCCAAAATGTCATTAATACTGCACGATCTAAATGTCGTTTGTTTTGTGAAAGATTTAATAAAGTAACGGACCATTTGGCCACATTAGCATCCAGCTTTAATTCCGAAAAACGCAAATGAAATGCAGAGACTGAAATATATACATAAAAAATTGTGGTTTAATTTCTACTACGTAAAAATAATATTTTACATACTTTTTGCAAAAATTTCTACGGGATTTCCATCCCAAGGCCATCCCTTAAATTGCCAAGCAGGTCCCATAACAAAAACAGCCACAACACGTTGCCAATCTTGAGCACTTAGCTTCTGTGGATTATCAATTACACGATACGGGACGGTCATATTTTGTTTCTTTCGCTGAAAATATATGTAAGTAAACATCACAATATTAAAACATTAACATGTCCGTTGGCGCGCACATTTTTCCTTTATTTGTTAAATTATACTGGTATATCATTCCTACTAATTTTAATAAAATGTAGTTTTTCTATGTGCTACCCTAATGTAATAAATTGTTCGGCCTTATAGGCTTTATTACTGAATTCAAAATAAATAAATACATACATATATCGGTCATTTACTTCAATAACGGCATAACTCAAAAAACTATTTTTACAGAAAATTACACAACTTAATGGAAAACGCAAATTCTTTTAAAATATATTTTCATTTCACGTTATACATTTCTCTGTATTTGTATTACATTTTTACACAATGTTAATAATGATATGACAATTAATTTATCATTATCAATTAAAGCAAAAATCTAATTTTTTGAGTTATGACGTTGTACAAGTAAATGACTGATGTGTATACACAAATACAAATATAATATAATAACAATATTTATTCTCACCTGCAAGAGCACTTCGTTATCTCTAGCACAACCAGCCCGTTTCTTCTCTTCCGTGCTCACGTACTTTAAGTCTTGCAACAAATCCTTGACATTGTACATGGTTATAAGGCTAGTATTGGCTGAGGGTATGATAATAATTGGAGTTCGAGAGGTACGCTTTTGTGGTGTTGGGGGTAACTGGCGCGCCTGCGTAGTAGGCATTAGCTCCTTAGGACGACCTGCAACTAAAGATATTTATTTCTTTAATTAATAGTTGTAATTAGTAATATATTTTGTGAAATAATACCTGGCGGTTGTGGCTGCAATTGAGCCCTTCTTTGAGTTTGCGATCCCTCAGTCACTGATTTTAAAGACATGCCGTGGTAAGTACCCATAGTATCGATCTTGAAACCCTCGGTTTCTGTAAATACAAATGTAGACATGATTTTTTTTAATATTATTTTATAAAAATGGCTTTAAAAAATAAAAACTGGCTATTTTTGTAATTTTTTATTGCGACTATTTCTGATTGAGCCCTGTTTGAACGCATATTTTATAATACGTACCTTCTTTTTGTCTGTAGAATCGCTCCTGGTCGTAACGATTATATTGTGTTAGCTGAGGTTGAGGTTTATTTATTCTTGATTCTGGCAATTTTATTGGATTCGGTTGTATAGGTCTGTTACGACCCTCTTCTCTAGCCTTTATCCCTTGTAATATGGCAAATATATTTTTGGCAAATATTTTACCATTGCTCTGAAGAATGGTTGTCCGTGTTCGCCATTGACGTTCACGACTTATAATATCCTTAGTTGAGTCAACATCGAAATCCAATATAGCTCTCAAGTCGGTAGCCATAGCATCTTCATTGTCAGTACGTTTAATAGTTGTTCTCTTGTTTGCCAAACGCTTTGCTTTAATGGCAGCAATCTTTTCAACCGACATGGTTTCAGACAAAGATTTAATATTATCCATATTGACAGTTGCTTCCTTTTTGTTGACATCCCAACGGGCCGCCAACTGTTCTCTGACTTTTTGTACTTGAGTTTCTTCGAAACGTGCCTTTTTGGCTGACGACTCTCCACCTATTGTGTCGCCATCGGCTAATCTTTTAACTTGGGTGGGTATTTCCAGAGGAGCGCTCTTGTCAATGCTAGGACATGTTGTGGTCTCGCCATTCAGATAAGCCAAGAGTTCTTTACGATCGGGACGGTTAACGGCTGGTATGTCTTCGGCAGCACATTGCCTAACATAAACCGAATGCTGCAACATAACATTTTTCAGCAGATATAGCAAGCATTCTAAAGTATAATATTCGCGTGGTCCACCCTTTTTTCCCGAACTGTAAAATATTGATGATATTAATAACAAAGAAAAATCTTAAAATATTTTAAGCACTTACCCATATTTTAGATAGTTTGTTTTGACATTTTTCGGCCAAGAGAATTCACCGAATATAATTTGGTCCTCGCGTTCTATAATATCTCGTTTGTTTATATTATACTGCCGCAACAAACTCAAAGGATCCGCCATTTTTTACTCTATTTTTAACAAATCGTTTCAAATTTCTTTAAGTTTTAGAACGTTTTTCACATAGGTAGCTTCTTCACAATATAAATTATATAAATCAATTTTCTTATCCTCTCACTATTTAATTATAAACTAATACGTTTTTATTATCAATTTTTATGCAGATGCAGTTGCTAATTTTTTTCGTTTGACAGTAGCCGTCAACGTGTGGTAATGTACAACTCTGTTTTAGATATCGTTTCTCAGGCTGCCAGACTATATCTTATCAATCCTGCTAATGAAGCTACGGATATATATCAGGCACTATTTCAATGCTGCAGTGTATTGCTGAAATGAGATATTGATTCGCTAAAAATTATTCAATAGTAATATATAAAATCGCTTATATTGCTAATGAGAGCAGACTTCTAAGAAAAAAAGAGCATTCAGTACTCAAATCCTCATAAGCACATTTGTATTTCCTGGGGCGGACTTATACCTAGGATCGTTAGGGCCGGGCCTAGGATGGCTTAATTTAGAGGTTACCAAAATTTAAAGGTAAAAGAATGAAATACAATTAAAATTCGACGATTGATTTAGCTAAGGTTTGCTTTAAGGGAGATTTCTATTAAATTAATGAAAAATAAAATTGGCTTCAAATTGGAAAAAATATTGGAATCAATGTAAATAATAAGAACGTAAATATATGTAAGTAAATTAATACTCAATAGTGACCTAAGTCCGCTACTGCACATTGTTGATTGTTGTACTTAGCTTTTTTTTAAATTAAATTCACAAATTTTTGATTTGTTCTAAAATAAATATGTATACCTAGAATAAATGCTACTTCATCGAATTCCTTAGCTATATTGTTATATTCAACACATATTTAAATTTTTTCTTGTAATATTACACGGTTTGATGAAAACGAACGACCTTAAAGTCAATTATTTCAGAATAATAAGTAACGAACTTGTGGGACGCCAGATAATTACTAAGCATACAAAACTTTAAACTCGTCCTCATTACATTTTTTCAGTCTTTTAGAAAAGGAGAGCTATATGCCATGTACATAGATATGTATATGTGCATCTAATTATTACACATTTATAAATAATTGTTGGTTTTGGATTCTACCTGCTCTAACACATTAAAAACTAATTAAAGGCCATTTCAGACTTTAATACAAGTATTAATACTTTTGTGGAAAATGCAACTGTGACATGTTGAGTTGTTACTGTGTTTTGAATTTTTTTTAAACAGAAATCAAATCAGGGAGGCATTTTCGTCAAAAGTATCAATACTTGAATTATAGTCTGAAACCGCCTTAACTGACATAGTACTAATCTCAAATAATTTTTCTGAGAAGTCATTAAAAGATGATTAAGATAATTAATATTAAGACAGGATGCTTAGATTTTTAATAGAGTGGCATGTTAAAGAGGGCACACTCCTACTCACGCAATGCTAGTCTGGCATAACGTTCACTTCCTTAAAAAGGATATACAACAGAAAAAAACAGGTAATGTGATGTCAGGAATAATGCAAGGTGAATTCAGTATCAGGTGACCTTATCAGCCCGGCTGATTATCAGCTGTTGATGCCAAATTGAGAATTTTTAACCAAAATGTCAAAATTTGCTTAGAAATCTTCTGACAGATAGGTTTTGTAGCATAGCAAACTACGTGTTGTTTTTTGTATTGTATTGTTGTAGGAAAGAGTTCACCTGATACTGAATTCGCCTTGGAATAATGTAAACTATTATTAAATAAAATTGCTCTGTCTAAATCCACTCTAAAAGTAATCGAGTACTTGTTCCAGTCTTAAAAATCGTTCGAATAATAACATTGTCTGGCAACTGTCCTCCAATAAGAAATGTCAAGATATTTATTTTGAGCAGTCTTGCATGTGGAAAATATTTAACAAAAGAGAAAATGCTAAACAAGTTATTTAATTTGTGCAATGTGTTTTAAATAATGATAAAATTGAAAGTATAATTAAAGTGCTAAAGTTTTCTATGATATAAAAGTGTCAAATTAGTTAATAAGTCAAATTAAATATAAAAAGTTTTTTTTATAAAAGAAAAGTAGAAATATAAATTGTGTGAACATGGGTCAGTCGGCAAGTAAAATTGGTAAGTAATTTTTTAATTTTTCTTTATTGTCTGTTCCATGAAAATTTCTTTTGTATTGCAAATTTGTGTAGCAAACAGTTTTATTAATTACAATACAAGTTATATTTAATTTTAGGAAAATAAATTAATTTTCTGATTTTCCACAATGGAATGTGTGCGGCACATTTGCTTGTGTCATGTATCATCATGTGTGCACCTCTTCCGTTAATTGGGTGGGTGGTAGTGCAGCTATAATGTTTTTGCTTGTTGTTTTTGTAACGTGAGAAAATTTTATTCTGCCTTAGAGCAATGTTGCCATATTGTGGCATGTAAATTAACACTAGGATGAGACGATTGTAAAACGATAGCAAATAATAGAAATTAATTAATGTAATGTTTAATATGAGATGTTAGATAATTTATTATATCTATTACATATATATATTATTATATTATACATATATATATGTAATTAGCAGGGGCAGGGGCTTCATGCAAATGCATGTTTTCCCCCTTAACCCTCATAATGGCAAAGACGAAATATCTTTACGAAACAAGGAATTTGCGTGAAAATGGCATATTTTACTGAAAATGCATTTTTTTGCATGATTTGGTCATAAATGCATATTTTTGTCTCACATTTTGGTATAATCACATGGTTTTGTGTCATATTTTGTGAAAAATTCAAACTCCAAAAAATATTATTGTTGAGAAAATATTAATACAAGACTGTTTTTTGACAAACTTATTCGCTTGCATTGTTGTACAATTGTGGAAGGGTTGTACAAGAACACACCCACCAAAATTTAATGAAAATTGTCATTTTGATGATTGCAAGAGGAAATTGTCTGCTATTAAAGCCGAAAGTAGTGTAACAATTTTGTGGAAACTTGATTTAAAAAATAAATCTAATAGCTAGTATTCAATTCATTGTAATGGTTGTTTTAAATAAATATATAGCATTATATAAAAGGAATCATTTAAATTTGAGCCGATTACATCCACAGACCTTACAAGGAATTTTTCAATGCATAAAAGCTTTCTAAGAATAAATTGATAGAACTTCCCATTCGAAAATATTAAAAATAATAAATTTTAGAATGAAAATAAATAAATAACATTTTTATTTTTCTATTTACGTATTGCCCCTTTACTGCAATATAAATATATCTCGAAAAAGGCGTGTTTGGAGTTAATAATGCAGAAAAAATCATTACATCGTATTTAATCTTGAGTAAAAATTTAATATAAGAGGCCTGTACAAGCACTGTACAAGAAAATAAAATATTTTATATCTTTAATTAGTTGTATGTAAATTTAACTCTTTTTTTTTAATAAAAAACGTTTAAAATATGTGCATATTTTATTGTTTTTAGTGCATATTTTGCGTCTATATTTTAGCCGCCTAAAATAGCTTTTTTAAATGCATGCAGTCCTTGTCCCTTGTAATTAGGTATGAAAATACACGATTATTATGAATTAGTAGGGCACTGCTACACATTCAATATATATTGAACGCGATCCAGTGTCGTGATATTTATTGAACGTGTAGCATGCATGCGATCCATATCGCAGAAAGGCCTAAATTATGGAATCCAGATCACGGATCACGAGAGAAATATTGAACGTGCAGCATTTTCATGACATTAGATCGCTATACTTTAATAAGAATGGAAATAAAACAAATAAAATAAAAGACGAGGTGAAAAAAATTTAACAAATAAAAAGTAAAAAAGTTTATTACATTTGTGTAAAGTTTGTTTTAATAAAGGGTAATGGTAGAAGATAGTGAAAGCGAGTGGGTTCTGCCGGTGGAATCGGAATTAACGACCGAAAAATAATATAATATAATAATAATATTGATTACAAATCGGTAAAACTGTAAGAAATGCAAAAAATTCGGTGAAAAAGACGAAAATTCGTAAAAAGTAGCTAGCAGCGGGATGATAACAAAGTCTAATATCGCTTAAAAATCGGCAAAAATGTTAGAACTCAGAAAACATGAAAAAACTCGCTTTTATCGCGAAGTTTGCAAAAAATTGCGAAAAGTTGCAAAATCTTAAAGAAATCATAATATTGACTGAAAATCTAAAAATCCCAAAGGAATGCAAAAAAATCGCAAAAATTACGAAAATTTGCAAAAACTTACTAACAGCGGGATAATAACGAAGTTTAATTATTGTTTAAAAAAACTCTCAGGAAGCTGAAAACATGCAAAAGTTACTAATGTCGCAAACTTTGCAAAAATTCGCGAGGAGTTGCAAAATCAGAAGCAAGCCCTACAATTTATTAGAAATGGCCAATGCGATTGACAGCTTGCAGCGCTACTCGTTACGTTGTACTACAGCTACTATTCTGTTCCAGCCTTTAAGCTAATTAATAAATTTATTATTAATAAACCGATCTGCACAGCACAAAAATAACGTAAATACTGACGCGATAAATATTGAACATGTAGCATACGCTCGTGATCCATCAATCCATTAAAATGGATCGCGAGCCAAATATCACAATATATATTGAACGTGTAGCAATGCCCTAACTTTGTAGCCATTTTCGATGAAAGGATTTACTTTGCCGACTATTCATTGCTACAAATTTTTATTTAATTTTACAAGTAAAAATAATTATTCTGATGATCGTAAAAAAATAGTGATATAATATCGTGCTAGACGGAATACAAGAATTAAAAAAACAGAAAAACATGGTAAATTAATAATGGCATACACATTACATATAATCATTTCTCGTATTCCATTTCATTAAAATTTCATGTTAAATATCTGATATTGAGCAGAGATTGGCTCAATTAGATAGACATGGGTGCTGATGAAGTGGTTGGCGTCTCAGAAAAATGCCGGAATTTCCACCAGCTAAAGTCTAGTTCAATTTTTCTTGTCTTAGAAAATCACATTAATTCATAAATATATGTAATTCATTCTATAAGAATTGAAAATTCTGAACTTAAGCCGATTAAAAAATTATTCAGAATTTAGAATAATTATGATAGTAGAGCCTTGTAGATTTTCAGAAGATTCGGTTTAAATTTTACGACTTTTCTAATTAAATCCTGGTAATCGCTGAATTTTGCAAATTTAAACTTTGACCTCAATGGGGCATAGCTTAGAGTTGTCCCACAAGTCTCATAATAATCCGCCCGGGCTTTTACGAAAATCAAAAGTTGAATTTTCATTGCCACTTAAATGTACATACATATTGTCGAGTGGTTACTGCTGCAAACGAATAACTACACGACGATATATATATATATATATATATATATATATATATATATATATATATATGTATATATACATATGTATATACACAAATATATACTAACATACATATGTATACATATATGTATGTAAGTATGTATGCAGGCCCTTACCTGGTGAACACTGAAAAACAAATTAAAAATTTGTGGTTTTCAGATAAAAAAGGTTTTTCCTAATAAATGTAGCCAGAAATTGTTTCTTTTAAACGTGAACAAACGCTGAGTCGACATGGTTTGATCAAAAGCATACATTCTATACTACATTAATATGCACACATGTATGTCTTCTGCATGTACTAGCGAATGAAGAACGCCATATTGTTATTGGGAGATAAGAAAATGTTTGGTATCTGCATTTCGCAGGAAAAACCAAATTACTCAAAAATATGTTTCTCCGTGTAGAAAATTCCTTTATTGATTTGAAAACAAAAGCTTCACGTGCGTACTTCTCGCTTTATGATAAGCATACGCACAGCAAGGATCAACGTACATATGTTAAGAAATTGTCCAAATATTCGTACCCACATAGAGTTTTCCTCTTGTCTTTTATACCTTATTACTACCTGGTAGGGATGGGCAAAAAATATCGATATATCGAAATATCGATATTTGAGAAAATAAATATCGATATATATCGCCGATATTTCAAAAACCTATATATCGATACATCGATTCTTATTTACGAGTATCGGGTTTCGATACTTTTAAGAGCTATAGCCGTTTTTTAACTCTGACCCAACTAAGGCAGGTTACTTTTTGGATTGTGTAAGTATAAGCCTAAGGGCAGAATTTGTTTTTACTTTGTTCTGTTACGAATCAGCTGACTCTTTTTGGTTTATAAAAATCATATACATATAAGCCATTAGTTTTTCTCTCCTTAATTCTGTTATGTTGCGTACACATTCCCCGATGCATGTCGTTATTCACTTTATGAATGCGATGGTAGAACTATAGCTAAAACTTTACAACAATTACGCCCGGGAACTGAAATTGTATTCTTTTTTTGACATGTGTTTATAAACGTTAAAAACCGAAAAGTTGTTCCCACTTTCCCAGGAAATGAAAAAGTCCGGGCAAAGAAAAAATCTAATAACAATGGACGATGCAAAACTCATAACTTTAGTGGAAAACTGAGACCATTCTGCTCCGAAACAGCTGATAATTTATTACAAAAAAAGTAAAATTTAGAAACAGAACGGCACAGCACAGAGCAGCAACAGAAAGACTAATGAAGTCTTAAGGAGCTACATTAGGTTACGTATTACTTAACATAAATAGTTTTTTTGTATTAAATTTCTTAAAGTAAGTAATTGTACATTCGAAATTAATGCAGCAAAAAATATCGATATATCGAAATATCGATGTTTTCAAAAAATATATATCGATACTGTTCAAAAATATCGATACGATATATATCGATACATTTTCTTCATTTGCCCATCCCTACTACCTGGCCAAGGTTAACACTAAATTAGTGTTTTACTTGTGTTTATGGAAAATATTTGTAAATAGTTATTGGGTATTTCCGAATTTATTTTTAGTTTTCATTTACTAAAACAATGCCATAACTAAAAAAAATTGATTGCCAGCAAACGAGTTTAAAGTTTTCAATTTAAAAAACAACTTGATGGGAAAAGAAAATATTATTTTTTCTCAAGAGTTGAGTAAACAAGATATTTGTATGAAATTTTTACAAAATATGACTAACTCACTGCATTTATTATTCTAATATATTTTCAGAGTCAATTTTATAATTTTACAAATTTTTACCCAAAGTTATGTTAAAATAAAAATAAATGAATTTATTTTTTACTTAAGTATTATACAGCTTGAATTTTTAACACAATGCCTTTCCATTTCGAAAAGTGAAGTTTAATTCCATTTATTGTAGATACTCTCTAACTCTACTTTATTAAATAAATCCCTAAATACTTAAATATGTATATATTTTCAAATTTAAATTTGCTTGCTATTAAATTTGAAATGCAGATGATGATAAAACTGTAATACTACTCAAATTTCGTGTTCAATACAGCTGGTTTACAATACAATTAAAAAAACTATTTAATTTTTAATTTTTTTAATTTCTGATTAAAACTAGTTATCTTTAAATGTTAAACTTATCTATGTATATAATATTAATTTATCCCTGTAAATACTTACATAGTTACATTTTTTCTCCTTACAATACATCATATATTGGCCATGAAGGCTTTCATTGTATTGATATTAATAAATAAATAAATAAATAAATAAATAAATAAATTCAAAAAGGATGCGCATGCGCGGAAATGAATTTTTGGAGTTAAATTTTGAAACACAGAAACTGCGCACAGCAACCGCAATATAATTTTTATTTTAAGCTATACATATCTACTATTTATTTATTTATAAAATAAAATGCATTAATCAAACAATTTATTATCTACCCCAAAAGAAAATTAAATATAGATGAAAATTTATGAAACATACATATGTACATACATATGTACATACATACATACATATATGCATGCAAGTATGTAAATTATATTAAAAACATATGTTCGTATGCCAAGTTGCTTTCCCCACAATTTCTTTATTAAATACAGGTAAAAAGATAAAGTAAATACATACCCTGCAGGAAATGCGAATAGTGAAATAGTAGTGATTTATTAGTGACATTGTCACTAGTACTACTGACCAGGTGTACCCCAGCCAATGTAATCATCTATTGACATTTAACATTAGCTTGTCATTGAAAATCCACCACTAGACTGTAGTAATACTGACTAAGTAGTCCTTTTGGGATCACATGGAAACATTGGCACCAACGATTCACTAGTAAATTTTAGGGGCTCTATTCTACAATATCGATATTTCCTCGCTTGATGTCAATAGTAAAATTGTAGTGATTTACTAGTGACATTGTCAATAGTATAACTGAATAGGTGTACCGCAGGCAATGTAATCGCCTATTGGCATATAACATAGGGTTGTCATTGAAAATCTACCAGTAGACTTAAGCACTATTCTTTTACGATCATATGGAGACATTTGAACTAAAAATTCACTAGTACATTTTATTGACCCTCATATTCACCCTCTAGTCAGCCTAGAACCATATGTCTCTATGTCAACACTCTTTTCTCTAGCGACAATTGCACTAGTTGAAATGTCTACAACTTTCCTTTTATGTTTGAGTAGAGATACGTTAGAGACAACAGTTCTAGTGTATTTCTGGTGACATTGTCAATGAACGTGTCAATAGTTTGTTTTTCTTTTTTATTATGCTATGTAATAATGTTAAAAACTTACGTACATATGTATGTATGTGTTTAATTTTGTTGCCCCAACTCTTATAAAATTTTAGACGAGGGTCACTAAAATGTACTAGTGAATCTTTAGTTCAAATGTCTCCATATGGTCGTAAAAGAATAGTGCTAAAGTCTACTGGTAGATTTTCAATGACAACCCTATGATATATGTCAATAGGCGATTACATTGGCTGCGGTACACCTATTCAGTTGTACTATTGACAATGTCACTAGTAAATCACTATAATTTTACTATTGACATCGATCGAGGAAATATCGATATTGTAGACTAGAGCCCCTAAAATTTACTAGTGAATCTTTGGTGCCAATGTCTCCATGTGGTCCCAAAAGAACTACTTAGTCAGTATTGCTAGAGTCTAGTGGTGGATTTTCAATGACAAGCTAATGTTAAATGTCAATAGATAATTACATTGGCTGGGGTACACCTGGTCAGTAGTACTACTGACAATGTCACTAGTAAATCACTACAATTTCACTATTCGCATTTTCTGCAGGGCAATTTTATAAGGGTTAGGACAACAAACTTAAATACATACTTACATATGTGCGTAAGTTTTTACATTATTGCATAGCATAATAAAAAAGAATAACAAACTATTGACGCGTTCATTGACAATGTCACCAGAAATACACTAGAACTGTTGTATCTAACGTATCTCTACTGGCGCATAAAAGGAAAGTTGTCGACATTTCAACTAGTGCAATTGTCGCTAGAAAAAAGAGTGTTGACATAGAGACATATGGTTCTAGGCTGACTAGAGGGTACATACACACATGCATACATACATATGTACATAAAGGGTGTTTTTTATTGAGGTATAGAACTTTAAGTTGGCAACACTTTTTTAACTGGCGGCCATTTTGTCAGCTGTCAAGTGATTAATATTTAGTTTGGTTTGCCATTTCATCATGAACAGGTTGACAAAAGAACAACGCTTGCAAATCGTGCAAATTTATTTCGAAAATAATGGTTCAGTTCGCGAAGTTTACCGCAAGCTCCGTCCATTTTATGGTCGACATAATCGTCCATCAGAGCAATTAATTCGGTTAACCATGGATCGTTTTCGCACTACGTTTACTCTATGTGATAATACGCATCCGCAGAGACGTCGAACAGTGCGCACCGAAGAAACAATTGCCGCTGTAGAGCAAAGTGTTGAAGAGGACCCGAATGAATCGATTCGCCACCGTGCACAGCAATTGGAGCTTTGTCCATCAACTTTATGGAAGATTTTGAAGATTTTGAATGTGGATGAGTTGTGGTTCCAACAAGACGGCGCTACATGCCACACAGCGCACGTCACAATTGATTTATTGAAGGAAACATTCGATGAGCGCATAATTTCGCGGAATGGACCTGTCAATTGGCCACCAAGATCGTGTGATTTGACACCATTGGATTATTTTCTTTGGGGATATGTGAAGTCGCTCGTCTACGCCAACAAACCAGAAACGTTAGGGGACTTGGAAGCCAACATTCGTGGCGTTATTGCCAACATACGGCCCCATATGATCGAAAAAGTAGTTGAAAATTGGACCTGTAGAATTGGCTTTATTCGAGCCAGCCGCGGCGGCCACATGCCCGAAATCATATTTAAACATTAATGGCATAAAATTATCCTTCCAATAAAGCCAAATTGATGGACATTAAAACGATTTTCTTGTGTTTTATTTCAATTCGAAGTTCTATACCTCTAAAAAAACACCCTTTATATTGTTAATTAAATGCATATTATGTGCAAATAATTGCTGTCCTGGAACAAATGTTATTTTAAAAGTCCCTGTTTAAGGCTTTTTTCTTCCTGCATTTTGATCTGCTAAAACGGCCAGACAGAAACGCAGATGGCGTATGTATGCATGTATGTATGGACGTATGCATGTTTATAAAAAGTTGCCAAAAGTATTTGGTAGCTTCTAAAAGCGTAAAAATTCTTTTGTTTTGATAAAATTTGTTTTAAAAATTTGTACTCATCTTTGCGAAATCAAATGGTGAATTTTATGTAATTAATTTATTTTCTGTTTTCAAATACATAATTTAATCGGAATATTTTGTGTATTAAATATGTATGTATTTAAATAACGATTGTGATGGCTTTTATGATCAAGAAAGAATGCATATTCATTCATATCCTGTCTTAAGCAAAGCTATACAGCATCCTGTGACGGCCTCCGGGACAGCTGTTATAATCAGTCACTCTTATACAGATAAGAAACTAAAACCACTAAAACAAATTTAACTAAAACATTTGTGAATGCATGTGCAGCACACAGTCAGTCACAATTAATACATATTTTGAAAAGGAACTAAAATTATCCTTATGTTTGCATTTATGCATTTAAGTACGAATGTATAAACACAGACAATCAGTCTTTCGTCCTTCCTCCCCTCCTTATTCCATCCACTGATGCCTGATGCAAAAGGAAAAAAAAAGAGTTTTTCTTAAACAAAAGCCAACAAGCAATATGTTTGCAACACACAAAATTATGAATAATTTCAGTATGACAAAATGCTTATGCAGCCAAAACAATGCCAGTCCGAAAGCTGAACTATTTACAAACTACCACCGAAGTCTTACAACGACATTTACGATAAATTGAAGCATGAATATGTATATTATAATTACAATTGGTGCGACAGGCGATTCGTTTATTAGAGTTTTCTTTTTAAGTATATAATTCGAAAACTAGTCTTCTGCATGATTTTTAAAATTTTATAAATCTTGTGGTGGAACGACAAAATAACACAGAAACAATATTTTATTGAAAAAGTTAAATAATAATTTGGGATAATTAGTGCGTTCAAAAAAGATTCCACTTAATTGTAACAATTCCTAAAAATACTAGTGTGGCAACACTCTATTCTTGCCGAAATCAATGTATAGCTGTTGTTGTTTGCTTACATTAATTTTTAATTACATACTACATATGTACATACATACATACTTCTTACAGCTAAATACAATTAGAGCTGTAATAAAGTAAGCCTAAGTGGCAGAACTAAAAATTAAAAAATCATTTATAATTGAGTATTTATTTCAACTATGATACTATTATTCCAATTTCTCATTTCTCATGAAAATTTAACATAATCCTCCTTATAGTGGTTGGTGTTTTTATATTTCAACTGAGACGTTTTTGTAATATATGAAGGAACACCGCAATATATTTTATTTAATCTAGGACCACAAAGTTGTAGTCGTAGTAGAAATACGCCAACCACGATAAAGCCACATAACTAGCTCTAGTTGAAATAAGTAAATTTATGGGTGAAAACTGCCTGATGATCTGCATTAGAAACAGTGAAATGCTTTTAAGACTTACCTAACCCCGCAATAAACAATTTCAATGTATTTTTCAGCAGCAAAATTTTACTGAATAAGTTATTAAATTAATAATTTGGGATAATTAGTGCATTAGGAATGTTAAACTTAATTGTAACAATTCCTAAAAAGCACCCGCTTAAAAATACTTTTATGGCAACACTCTATTTGCGGAGAAAGCAATGTATAGCTGTTGTTGTTTTTTACATTCCTTTTCAATTGCATACTTCTTAAGGCTCAATCAGACGTGACATAACCATAGCCATAGAAAACAGCCGTTCGAACCAAACTAATGGGCAACACTGTATTTGATTATACGTGACTCGCCATAACTCTCACCATAGAAACCAATTGAATTTTGGTTTGGTTATGGCTATGGCATTATGGCAATGTCACGTGTAATTTAAGCATTACATATTCATACAATTGGAGGTGAAATAAAGTCATGTTAGTGGTAAAAGTAAGAAAATAAGAGAAAACATGTAGATTATCGAGATGTTGTTTCAACTATGATATCACTCGAACTTTTTTGTATTTGTTTAAATGCAAGTTTAACATAATATCCCTGGTTCAACTAAGAAAATTGTCTAACGATTTTTTGCTGACAGAGGATATACTAAAAAAGACTAATCATCAAAGACGGTTACTATTGTAGTGCATCATCAACGAAAACCATGTAATCCTTGCTTTTTGGGTATATGATGTCTGTCCTACAAAAATATTCGTCATAAAATTCTATTATCAGTCTCTGAATATAACAATGATCGAAATTAATCGTTAATACCTACTAGAAAGTTGTCAAAACTTAAAATTACAGGTATAAAATTTGTCCAGATTTCTTATGAAAACTGTTAGCTTTTATTACTTATTGTAAAGCACCGTTATTTGATGACGTGATTTGCATAACAGGCCAGATTGTGTAGTTTTGTGTATTATCAAGCTGATAAATAACTTTGGGAGTGAGTTGCCAGATTTTTTTAAATCAAATTATATGCTTTTCAAAAAATTACAGTTATAAATATTTAAAATAGGTATACGCAAAATCACCATCGGGAAGACAATTAATATTTTTTAAATGGAAGCCTATGTAAATGCAAAATTAACTGTAAAATGGATTTCAAGGCTCGACGATTTTCTGATGTCAGATTTTGATTTGAAACTTCTGTGTATTCAGAAAATTATAGTAGAATTTTAATGAAAATATCTTTGTATATACGGAGAAGTTGTCGTGTATGTACCGGGACTTATATGTATAGTATAATTTTACAAATATCGTATTGCTGCCTTTATTCTGCACCAGTCCAAAAGAAGCCTTCTCGTTTTAAGACCTTCACATTCGTTTACAACGTAAATTTACTCCACTATGATAATTATTAATTTTACTCCCAATATTTCATCTGTTTAAATTTTGTTTTACTCGTTTGTTTCTTGAAAAAAAAATTGTTTGCAAAAAATCCAGGTGTAAATTTAAATGCCAGCAATGTCTGTCTGCCACACACTCTCATTATTGTGCTGATGAAAAGGGTTTCGTTATAAAATTTAATGACAAAATCATCAAACAACCCCAACAAAAATATTCAATAACAAACAGACAGACAGAGAGCCAGCCAGTCACATTCTGATTAAACACTGGACGTGTGTCTAGCATACGTGTGTTGAGCATTTAATTTCCTCTTTATTTACTTGGTTACGAGTATTTATACATACATGTTGTTATTTATTATGTTAAAATTCTTTATTTTTACTGATATGGATTTGACTATCGATCGTTCTTTTTTAATTTGAAGTACCTATGTTTTTTATATTTTATTAAAATTTAACACTCTTCAATAAAAGTTAAAAAATTTGTCAATCTTTTTTTGTTTTTTTTTTGTGGGGATTAATTTTGTTGGTCACGTTTCTTTCATTCCAGATTTTATCTGAAAAAAAATTTTAAAAATTTCATGTTAAGAATTTTTTAAATCGTTTTTTTTTCATATCGTTTTCATAAGAAACCTAAGTATAAACACACTTTTCAACCGTATCGGAAAGGGGCTACATAAGCACAGATAGTAATTTTTATAGAAAATAAATACATACATATACATACATAATACGAATAGAAATTTTTATGAAAAAAAATTTATTTTATTTTTTCGAGTTATCATCATATTTCGACGTTTTGAACTCGACAGTATTTTCTAACTATTTTCGCGGTGATGTTCGTATGATTGTGTGTGTATGTTTGTAAATACCTCATATCTTCAGAACGGGTCAACGGATCGGAAGCAAATTTGCTACATTTGAAAGATGTTTAGCTCGCTCAGATATCGCCAGCTGCTAAATCGATTTGGTTCCGCAGGTTTAGAAAATTTTCTCCAAACTGTTTTTTTTTTAAATAAATTTTAAACGACTAAGCCCTAGTTTTTAACTTAATATTTAGGTATGTAATTAGCTATTTTTTAATTTAAATTGTATTTAAATACGATTTAATTTTTTCAGTGGTTAATAATTAAAGTTCTTATTAAATTACATTGAAAGTACGGCAGCACTACAAAATTTCCCATTATTATTGAAGGCTTTTCAAACTACAGCTGTTTATCATAAATAAGAAATTTAGGTTATCCAAATGCAGAAAACTAAATTGTATAAAAACACATTTTATGAAACCAAACGAGCATAAGAATGCATTTTTTTTATTTATTTATTTCATGATATGGAACTATGTATTCTATATGTTATATGTTTATGAAAATTAAAGGACATTTTTTTTCAATAAACACACACACACGCACAAAAACATATCCCTGAAGGAAATGTCGATGGTGAAAATGTACTGAGTCGCTTTTGACTTTGTCACCAGTACTACTCTCTAATTAATCCCCATACAATGCTTTGTGCTATAGACATTTAGCATGTGCTTGTCATTGAAAATCTGCTAGTAACACTAAAACAATTGACTAGGTAGTGACTACATAGTTCTTATGGGAACATGGAGACATACCAACCAGACATTTAGTGGTACATTTCTATACATTACGTACATACATACAATTATATGAATATTGACAAGTTGTTGCAAAAGCCACCAGAAATACACCACATTTGTTTTCTCTCTTTCTTTTATACTGACGAATAGAAAAGAAATTGTAGACAATGTAGCTACTACTAGAATTTTAGTGTTGACATAGAGACATTTGGACCCAGTCTGACTGCAGGGATGGTATGGTCATAAAACTTGATTCGTTCGAGAGACATCGTTGACGAACAATTTCGAAAAATATCGGTTTTTTTGTTTCTAATTTTTATAGACTTAAAAGGTGTATCGGATGCCGAAAATTTGACCAAAATCTCTAAAAATGGTTCGAGAAATACGTATCGTTGTCGAAAATGTGCGAAAAAAGTGCGTATTTTATGACCGTATTTTGAATTAAAAAAAACTTACAGGATAATGCCCTGCAAGGTCAACCGATTCTCATATTTTTTTAATTCGTGCATACATACATTCATACATACATATTTTTATTGTTGGTCACTATGTAATATCATCAATATTTGAAATAACTGAACTGACTGTCTGGCCGTAAGTTGAAGTCTCATTTAAAAATTTGCTGACCAACGGAATTGTTATATCTTTATTTAGTTTTTGTTAGAAAAATGAAACGATGTGTTGTTCACTTTATAAAAAATTCGCTTCCGTTTTCCGCTTCCTTTGCCAAATATTTAAACATTTCAACACATTTCAAGGCATCATCATATCATCTTAAAATTTATTATCCTTTTTTTCTATCCTCATTCGCCCTCTGTTCCTTTTGTCCTCCTTAATTTGTCTTACCTTGGCACACTTATACTTTTATTTTTGTGGCACTGCAACTGTTTTGTATTTGTATAAATGTTTGCTTATACTCCGCGCAATATTAAAAGCAATCTGCTGGTTTAATACGTACAAAAACAACAACAAAGCTAAAATATGTATGCACGATAAAAATCAGCAACATATCAATACATACTTGCATTCATGCCTACGATGGCGAGGGAAGAAGGAAGACAAGGGGTGTTTCAAACATCTGCCATCGACGACATTCGTTTGCAATGCATACTCATTAACTACTCCACTTTTTTTTCCTCCCTTTTGAAATAACATTTACAAGTAGAAACATATTTTATGCTATTTATTAAAATTTCATTTCTGCAGCATGCCTTCTTAATCGATAAATATATTAAATGAAGGAATTTGAGCAATTATTTACGAGGTTAGGCCCATAAGTGCTTTCAGCAACAGCAAGACTTAAAGCTGATTGCAAACTCAAGGGCGCCGCGGATGAAAGTGATAACATCATCATGAGTTTTTTGTACTTGGTTTTCAGCAGCAATCGACTGAACTTTTGAACTTGATCGACTTACTGGTTTAAAATTTGCTTGAAAAAGAGACAGTTTTTTGAAAATTTTATTATCGAAAATGTATGAAATCTACCGGACCGAATCGATTCACGATCTTACGAAATCTTTAGCTTTTTATGCTATAATTTTGTGTTTTAAAACATTTTAACCGACCCTAATTTCTAATGCACTAAATTATCTTTTAACCGGATAAACACCGTTTTCCGTTTTTGAAATTTTGCGATTTGAAAACGAAATGGTTTTTATTGCACGGCCTGTAGCGGTAAATTTGCTTCCGATCCGTTGACACACACACATACACACACACACAATTATGTACATACATCGATGCGGACATTCAGATCTCCCAGTTTAAGTTTATATCTTATCCCCAATTTTAAATTTTTCATTCTCAAAAATCCCCAAAAATAGCTATTTTCTTTTCCCCAAAAATCCCCGCAGTTCCTTAAAAATATAATAATAATAATTACCCCTATCGTGAACAGTTTTTCCCTCAAAATATTTTCCCTTTTCCACAAATTGCAATCGTGAATAATTTTTCCCCAGAAATCTGTTCCCCTATTTGATTCTCCTTATCGTGAATAATATTTTTCACATGGATTTTTTCACTTTTCCCTTGGTTTTGTTCGCTTTATTTTTGCAGGCGGACTGAATCAATACATCGTGCAGTTTGAGTATTAGGCCCAATATATGTCATTTATCTTTAAAATCCACTTAAGTACCGAATTCATTTTTTCAGTACAAATTTGAGAGACATTTAAGTGCCCAAACTTGTGGACTTAAATCACACTTAAGTTTTACGAGCATACCATATGTTATTGTGCTTGTGTGTGTTTATTGAAAACATCTACATGAACATCATGTGGTCGTATTAAAAAGAATTTCTTTTAATTTTCATAAATATAAAACATATACAATATATACTTTCATATCATGGAAAAATAAATAGAAAAATGCATTCTGATGCTCTTTTTGTTTCATAAAATGTGTTTTTATGCAATTTTAGTTTTCTTCATTTTGATAACCTAACTTTTTTATTTATAATAAACAGCTGTTGTTAAAAAAGCCTTCCATAATACTGGGAAATTTTGTAGTGCTGCCGTACTTTCAACGTAATTTAATAAGAACTTTTAATTAACCACTGAAAAAATGAAGGTACATTTAAGTGCCACCTAAATTTAAGTGGCAATTAGCTAAATGACATATAATTGGGAGGTCAATTATTGGGCCTTAAACTTGCAATTAAATATTAAAAGTTATAAATAATGTCCACGATTAATAACAATAATTCCGTTCAACACATTTTTTCATTGAATGTGATCCTCTTTGTTTCACATGCAGTAAATTTTGCAGCGATGACATACTTAAGAATTTTTCCACTGCACGGCACCTAAAATATTTAAAACCATAACTTTACACTTAAAAACATTGCATTTGATACAAAAAATTTGTGTATTTCTTACTATCAAACATAAATTTGACTGATTTTCAATTAATTTTTAAGGCCGGGGCACAATGAATCCATCATACGTTAAACTTCGCCTTTTTCAACTGACATTAACGCAACGACGGAGAAGGTTGGCACAATGAGTACGTTATTGACGGAAGCATTTGAACAGCTTCTATAATTCGATTCTCCATTTTATTTATTAAATTCAACTTTTTGTATTTTTTTCGTTTATTTCTTTTGTTTAATTTAATTTTTGCTGCCACAAAACACAAAAATCTAAATCACAACACACCAAAAAACCAACCAATATCTGTCAAACTAATCAACGTACGCAAAAAGTTTAAAGATGACGGGCACGTACTGAATGTAACTGACCTCATAAGAAACCATGTATTTCAACTTAGCTGTCAGTTGAAAAAGGCGAAGTTTAACGCATGACGGATTAATTGTGCCCCGGCCTTTAAGCTTTACAAGTCTTCCCGTTTTTTACATTCACTACGAATTGATAGCGGGAACAAACGTTCCCATGAAGTTCCCGATAGCAAATTTCCCTTCATGGGGAATGAAAATCTCATGGAAACAAAAATTTCACATTTTATTCACGATAGGGGTGAATATAATAATAAAAATATTAGATTATAAACTCAATCAATCAAATTAATAATAAAATTAAGATAAAAAATGGAAATAAAAATTTTTTGAAATATTTTCTTTAGAGTTGTACAGAAACTCAATAAAATTGTGTTTTTTATGGGTTAACATTCACAATTTGATTGAGGTAGTTTACACGAGAACAATTTTTAAGCGGCACAATTTTTGTTCTGGTATAAAATGTATAAGTATGCACAGCCTTGTGTGTGTTAGTGCTTTTCGTATGCATTTAACATTTGCTGTTTTTTTTTAAGTTGTGTGTGTATTGGTTTTGTGCTGCTAATGCGGGGTTGCAGCTGGTTGAAAAATAATGCCAAACACAAAACCACTCTCTTTTCCTTTCTCACCCGCAAACTGGCATGTTATGCCAGCACAATTATGCCCGTGTAAATCAGCGCATTCATAATAATTAATAACACAATTTTTAGACTTGCCAGACATACATACATTTTCATAAACATATTGAGATTTTTTCGATGTTGCCATCAGGATAAAATATGTTTACATTAATTTGAAAAAAAAAACATAAAGAAGAAAAACTAAACAACAAGATTTTTAACCCCCAAAATCTCCAGCGAATAAAGTGATGTCCCCCTACCACAATAAAAATACCTGGGGATTTTCATCACATTTTTCTCCACAATCACAAAATTGAAGCGCTGCAACAAAGGTCATCCCTAAAATAGTCAGAATGGGCTCCCAGGACCTCAAAACGGCGAATAATGTATAATGAAAACTCAATTTTCGTACAGCGGTTTCCAAATAAATTATTACAATAATATAATGGTAGATAATTAAAAATAAACGTTAAAATTGATAGAATAATTTTTCTTAATAAAATTAGGACAACGATCGTAACGCTGGCGACAAAGCCAAATTTATTTGACATTTGATAATTATAATGGCGCGTAGTCATAGTCAAAACAAAGTACACTTTAAGAAATTAAAACCAGTATTTTGTATGGTAATACTGGTTTTAACTTCTTAAAGTGTACTTTGTTTTGACTATGACTACGCGCCTATGTTTTTACATTTATAATACATACATACATACATAAGCATGTATGTAGCTACATACATATGTATTAATTTGTTACTTCAAACATATTATTTATAAAACAAATAGGTACATACCCTGCAGGAGATCGAACTAGTGTCCAACCAGTATTTTACTAGTACAGAAATCACCACCACTAGTTGCCAACCGTAAGCTTTCCTACACCATCTTAATGCTCAAATTAGCATTGAGTGTGTTCAGAAAACTACTAGTGCCATTGGACTAGTTTATTACCAGCTCTTTTGTAAAGAAAAATTCTATAAAATTTGTGGTTTTATTCCATAAGTTACCCAGAGACAACTTACAGTTAAAATTCGTCATTATTTATCAAAATTAAAAAATATAAAAGGGTAATTATAATTATTTTTAGATAAACCTAAAATTTTAATAATTGTATGATACCAATTTTCAGTTGGTTGGACAGTCAAAAATTATTTTGCAATGTGGTGCCTTGGAACTATGTACTTCATATACTAGTCGTAATCAGCACTAGTAATTTTACACAACGATTTTAACCATTCTTGCACTTTTTTTGCATTCCAGTAATTATACTAGTAGCTTTTAGACAATTATCGCCTACTGTCCTGCAGGGTATACCCACACGCATACCTACATACATATGTAAATATATGTATGCCAATATGTTAAAATAAAGAGGTACTACGAGATGGCTCTAATAAAGGTACTGAGCAGACCAGACTTTGTAACTGTTTTAGTATGTCAAAATATCCCAGTTGGCCATGTCTTTCGTAACATTTTGCAAGATGGATGCACGACAATTTTAAAGCGTGTAGGACTCGTTGGCGGTAGCTCAAATTAGGGATGGGCAAATGAAGAAAATGTATCGATATATATCGTATCGATGTTTTTGAACAGTATCGATATATATTTTTTGAAAACATCGATATTTCGATATATCGATATTTTTTTGCATTAATTTCGAATGCAGAATTACTTACTTTAAGAAAATACAAAAGAACTATTTATGTTAAGTAATACGTAACCTACTGTAGCTCCTTAAGACTTCATTAGTCTTTACTTTCTGTTGCTGCTCTGTGCTGTGCCGTTCTGTTTCTAAATTTTAATAGTTACTTTTTCTGTAATAAATAATCAGCTGTTTCGGACCAGAATGGTCACATTTTTCCACTAAAGTGATGAGTTTTGCATCGTCCATTGTTATTAGAGTTTTTCTTTTCCCGGACTTTTTCATTTCCCGGGAAAGTGGGAACAACTTTTCGGTTTTTAACGTTTATAAACACATGTCAAAAAAATAATACAATATCAGTTCCCTGGCGTAATTGTTGTAAAGTTTTAGCTATAGTTCTACCATCGCATTCATAAAGTGAATAACGACATGCATCGAGGAATGTGTACGCAACATAACAGAATTAAGGAGAGAAAAACTAATGGCTTATATGTATATGAATTTTATAAACCAAAAAGAGGAGTCAGCTGATTCGTAACAGAACGGAAAGTGAAAACAAATTCTGCCTTTAGGCTTATACCCACACAATCCAAAAAGTCACCTGCCTTAATGGCTTATATGTATATGAATTTTATAAACCAAAAAGAGGAGTCAGCTGATTCGTAACAGAACGGAAAGTGAAAACAAATTCTGCCTTTAGGCTTATACCCACACAATCCAAAAAGTCACCTGCCTTAGTTGGGTCGCAGTTTAAAAACGTCTATAGCTTTTAAAAGTATCGAAACCCGATACTCGTAAATAAGAATCGATGTATCGATATATAGGTTTTTGAAATATCGGCGATATATATCGATATTTATTTTCTCAAATATCGATATTTCGATATATCGATATTTTTTGCCCATCCCTAGCTCAAATAGCTCAATGAGGAAACTTTCGAACAAATGGTTCAAAATATGACAACAAGAGCGATATTTTCGCGCATATTTTCCTTGTTCCAGTAGAACTGACAATTTCTATGACATTTTCATTAATTAAACTAGCTAGGTATAAACAATCTTACAACGAACGTTGCAAGATTAGATTGCGGACAATAACGACAAATTACATATGTAGTTTGATGCATAACCAGTTGAGTAGTTTTTCTTTTACCGAGTCTTTGAGTAGGCTTTCTGTCAAATTGTCTTAACATAAACTGTAATCTACAAATATCGTGCATGACAAATATCAAAATTTCGATAAATAGTCGTTGATGAAAGTGTGCTCTGCGACAAGGTGGCCAATTGTGATACGTATGCAAAAATAATGTTCCCATGTACAACACATGCAAAGGTACATACATACATATGTACGTATACCCAGGCACAACTATCCGTAATTTCAGCCAACAACAAGAATAATAAGAGCAAAAATCTTCAAGACAAAATAAAGAAGTTCATCAACCACCAACTGAGCATTAAACATTCACATCAAGCTAAGAAAAAATTATAAAAAAAAAATAATGATAAACCCAAACTAAAAATACTCCTCACAACTGAAACAACTCCCATAATATAGAGACGATCGTACTACATTTATCTTATTATTTCACATGTAAGACTTGTAGCTGCACATGCTGATTTATGTACGTACTCCAAGTGCACATACATACATACATCCATACTTACTATATACCAGGCAGATATTTGCAATATGCACCACTACTCTACTATAGACCCATACCATGACCTGACATCTGCAAAATTCCAAACAACAGAATGCAAAAAGTAAACCAACAAAAACATCATTTTCACTACACCTTCAATTTAGAATTTAACATCATTATATTCGCTTGTTATGGCAGCAAAAACAATAACAAAATCATTATGTATTTTCATTTATAAGGGAGGCTACAAAAAAAAACTACAATAAAACAAATACTACATATACATATATAATCCACACATACACACTCTCAATTAGAAACTCGACTCCACTTTAGAACAGAGATGGAGAGTTCAATTATATTTCTCAGTAATTTCTCATAATCCCCCCTGTTGTGAATGGCGTCGCCGACGTCACATCAAGACGGCAGTAAGCATTGTCACTTGTCTGCTCTTTATCGGCAACAATTGGCTCTTATTGACAATCTCTTACTAATCTCTAAGGCTTTCTAAATTAATATACATATGTAGCATGTTAATAGTAGTCAATTCTTGTCGACAAAGAGTCGACAAGTGGCAATTTTTACTGTCGTCTTGATTTGAAATTCTTACATCATTTTCTCTACTCTGCCGCCATGAAATAAAGTTGTATCCCTTTTTGTTATATAAGAGCATATCGGTACCTTAATATAGAAAGGTCCTAACACATTTTTTTTTTGAAATCGAGTTTTTTGTATATTTCGATAGAAAAATATCTAATGAATCGCAAAACACATAAATCTCGAGTTTAAAAAAATAATAAATAAAACAGGTGTTTTTTCTTTACTGAGGATTTGTGAATTTTAAGTTGCCCCCTTTGGAGAAAAAAAGAACAATATGTCGAAAGAGTCTTTCACTAAGTGCTTAGGTTAAGTTGACAGTTTGTTGAGAAAAGAAAGTTTTTAGCTCACTTGGGTCCAAATAACAGGTCCCTTTTTGCTTTACCTGAAAGTGAGGTAAAGTTTAGTGAAAGTAGAGATGGTGAAGTGACATTTACATAGATAGAGAGAATTGAAGCTAAATTAATTTTTTTTTATAGCAGCGTTGCGGCGCCTCTGGTGTTAAGTTGGTGTATTACTTTAAGCAATTGTATTAGTTATTTTATTTCGCCGACGATTAATGGTAGAATTAGTCGATTCGTATCGTGTTACTTTTGAAGTGGTAGTATCGTTTAATTCTGGATGTTAGTTAGTAAAAACGTGAGAGTTCCACCAAACGTTTCAGCTGTTGTTGTATTTCTCTTTGCTTTATACATGTGTGTGCATGTATGTAAGAGAGAAGTTGACGTAGAAATCTATTTTCTGTTTGATTTCTACCTCACATACACTTACGATACATATTAAATAAACAGCAACATGTTATATTTATGCTACAGATTTTCTCAGCTGCTCCGTCAACTCACGATACGAATCTACTAATTCTACCATAACTTCTACAAATCGTCGGGTGGTTATTGGTTTGCCGCACAGTATGTTAAAAATACATTATTACTGCGGCAAACCAATAATCAGCCGACGAAATATCGACGAATTCATTTAAAAAAAGTGTTTGTGCGATATCACCGACATTTTTTATGCAAATGACTGGCACATAAATAAAGCTATGTACAGACGGTTGTCAGATCTTACAATATTGCCAGTAAAATGTACACAAAATTTCTTACAACCGTGTGAACTAACAATTTTTGTCAGACGTCGTTGCCAGAAAAATCATTGTCAGTCCATTGCAAGACTAGCAGCTGACAACAAATTGTCAGACATCTTACAATCGTGTGAACACATTGCAAAATTATTGCCAGATATTTGTCAGACATTTTAATATTGTCAGATACGCGAAGTTCGTGCATCTGACAATGGCGTCATTGTAAGAGAATTATTTCTATGGGCAACACTGTACACGCTTGATTTTAAAGAAAATATATTTAATAAAAT
Organism: Tachina lurida; assembly: GCA_944452675.1. Lineage (NCBI taxonomy): Eukaryota > Metazoa > Arthropoda > Insecta > Diptera > Tachinidae > Tachina > Tachina lurida. The sequence goes on from OX101752.1 coordinate 31,323,735, forward strand.
ATATGCAGGCAAAATCATTGCAGTTGCTTCTTTATGGTCCATAATAATTAATATTTTCACTTTTTACATTTAACACCACCACAAACGATTGATATTTAACAATTTCTAACAAGCGCTTTGAGTCTGGCAACGCATAATAATGTCTGGCAATTTTTGCATATGACAACCGTGTGAACTTACAATTTTTTTGCTGACGATTTTGTCAGCTGATTTTATTGTCATACAATCATCTAGCAATAAATTGTAAGATTTCCTGACAAATTTGATACAACCGTGTGAACTGTCAATCTGCCATACACTTGCAATTTTTGATTGTCAGTACAATGTCAGCACATTGCCAGATCTAACAATATTGTAAGATCTGACAACCGTGTGTATATAGCTTAAGGCAGAATTTGACCTATAATATAGGTTATGTTGGCTTTGAGGGCCGCTGTGCCTTATTCACATAGAGCTGCTACTCAAATCGCTCGTACAGAATGTCCAGTGTGACTTGAGCTGCGTGGCATGTAGTTGGAATCCTGTTGGAATCATATGTTGTCGCCCATATCATACAATTCTGACCTATAGCGCTCGCCGTTGACGGTGATAGCTTGGCTAAAGTCGAACTCAAAGAAATATGGACCGATGACAGCACACTAAACTGTGAATTTTCGGGAAGCATGGGATTCTCTTGGATCTCATGTAGATAAGTATCGTTGCAAATTAAACAATGTTGTTTGCTGACGTACGCATTCGTGTGGAAATGGGGCTCATCGCTCATCGCGACGAACTTCTATGGTCGCTTACCTTCAGCTACTGGATCAGTTTGAATTTTGTACGGTTATGGGATCAAGTCACTACACAAAATTCTCCAAATTGTGGTTGCGAAAGCACATTCGTTCTGAGCGATGAGAAATGAAAGGATGTTCCTGAAAAGTGTTGCGTTTCGTAGACATTAGGGTGTTGGTTGATTGTTTATTGAACCAATGTAGTCAAATTTATGGACCCTAAACTGGAAGAAGAGTGTGGAACGTTGCATGAGCAGAACACCCATTTCGACAAAACAATTTTATGATTTGTACCTATTGTTAAATATTATTTCCGTCCATGGATATGGCAAAACAGACTGAATAATTGACAGCCACATAACGTAGCTTTAACGGCCTGGGGTTTTCTGTAAATCGCACGAAAAACTGTTCTGCCTTTGCGGAAACGCAATCGAAATTCAGAACAAAGGTGATTATTTTAAAGTTTAGTTTATTATAATTTCAAAATATATGTTATCCATGCCTGTCTATATTGTTGAATTGAAACTTTAACTACAGGGGGAGAGAGAAAAAGAAGAGATTAAACATTTTGCTACGTGAGAGAATAAAACTGCATTGAAAACTTCTTAACAGCTGCGTTTTTATGCAGTGTATCAGAGTTGGCGGAACAATTAACAAAATTTTAGTAAACTTTATATAAAAGTTGTGAAAAGAAAATAAATCTAAATAAGCTTCCACTCACCAGTCTAAAAAAAATACACTTTTTCCATATCATAGTTTGCTGACTGACCCAAATGGAAAAGAGGTATTTACAGGGGGCTCATGAACCACAGTTGGCGGAACCCCTGTCCTAGAAAACTTTTTCTGACTCTTTAAAAGGTATACATACATACATACATACATACATACATACGTACTCATATTAATATTTCATAACAAATTTTTTCACGCAAAAGCATGTGTCTAACAAAATATTTTCCCTTTGTGAAATAGAATTGTAAAATAAGCGATTCTAAATCGAGATCAATATAAAAAAATCAAAATTTAATTCTCATGATTTTATTTAAAAACTAAAAAAATATTTTTTAAGATGTCTTAAATTTTCTGACTGGCAACACTTTTAACTGCTTTCTGACGAGAACATGTACATGTGTACACTACAGACACTTAAAAGTACAAGATCTTAAGAAAAATTCATAAAATATCTTAAATGCATTATGTGTGCAGCAAACCAGAAACCAACCGACGATATGTCTTCCTTCAACACCTGTCTTCTCTATCACTATCAATTCCCTAAAGAAGGTAACATCTAGTAGTATTAGTAGGCATTAATTTCCTGAGTGTTACTTCTCTTTATTTAAAATAATAATAACAATTAAATATATACATATGTGCATTTTTAAGCAAACTTAAAAACATATACATATGTATACTCTCTTAAAGAGCCTAACATATTTTTAGTTTTTGTGCAAAACCCTTTATGGAAATATGAAAGCTAAAAAAGCAAGTCCTAAACTTTGTGACATGTTACACTTTCGCGATGAAAGACTTCAATAAATATAAAATTTAACAAATTCCATATACATATACGAGTATTTATACAATATCCAAAAAAAAAATTATAAATTAAACTTTTGTGTTTTCACTTACAAACGTTAAAGAAAATTCTTAAAATTTCTTATTTAATAATTAACATACAAAACTTGTATAAAAAACAAGACATAATAGTCGAACTTAGTTTTTTTGACCAAAATCGATTTTTGGAATCGTATATAAAACGAGGTAAAAAAATTTCTCGGTTAACCTTTTTTTCGACGGTTATGGCTCGATATGTTCTTCTCTTTCATTTTTAGTTAAATAGTTTTTATGTCCATTAAGATGATTCTTGTCCAATAAATAACTTTATTTTCTCAATAGCTTAGCCTTGGTTTTTAACTAAATATTTAAGTAAGTAATTTGCTAATTTTTATTTAAATTTAAATTGTATTTAAATACGTTTTAATTTCTTCGGTTCATATTAAGCTACATTGAAGGTACGGCAGCACTGCAAAATTTCCCAGTATTATGGAAGGCTTTTCAAACAACAGCTGTTTATCATAAATAAGAAAGTTAGGTTATCAAAATGCAGAAAACTAAAATTGCATAAAACACATTTTATGAAAACAAACGAGCACCAGAATGCATTTTTTATTTATTTATTTATTCCATGATATGAAACTATGTATGTATTCTATATACGAAATTCAAAAACATATGACATACATATATGCTCATAAAACTTAAATAGAATTTAGATACACAAATTTGGGCATTTAAGTATTATTTAAATATGCACTGAAAAACATAATTTCGTATTTAAATAGAACTTAAAAATAATTACAATTTGATTTACAAGTAAAAAATTGGCCCTTAATTGACTCAATAGCTTTTTATTTAAATTAACAAAAAATATACATAGGTATATTCATAATACATCCTATCCTATGAATACTATCCAATAAATGAAAAATTTTATTAGAAATAAATAAAAAAAAATTTACAATAAATTTCCTTCTTTAACTCTATTTATAAAGTGATCTAGTGTCATATTATTTTAAAATCTGGTTACACTGTACGTTAAAAACAGCTTGAACCAGTGATGCCAACTCTTGGGTCATCAAAATCACTGTGAGCATATAAAAATAGGGTAAAAAGGGTAAAAATTAAAAAAATTTCATAAGAATTTCTTAAATTTGCACAAGTGGATTTGCCACACTTTGTTTAACTGTGTTCACGCATGCGAATTAAAATAATAAAATCGTTGCTTAACAAATGAATAAAAAAAATTTATTATTAAAAAAATTGATTGAGAAAAGTCGAAGCGTTTGCTTGTTTGCTTTAAGTTACAAAAATGTTGATTATTTGAAAAGCACTGCGAGAAATTGTAGAAAGAGCTATAAACACCCATCCGTATTTAATAAAGTTTCCGGTACTTCGAAAGGAAAAAATTACCAAAAAAACCCGAAAAGCATTAAAATGGCAACGCTGGCTTGAACTTAACAAGAAAGTCCTTGAAATGTCTGATGTATATGAACATATTTCTCTCTCTCCTTTAGCTACTCGGTGTTTTTCGGCCCTTATTTTTTTTTGTAGACTCCTTTTTGTAATGTCTACGCTGCTGTCTGTCTGTCTGGCTAGTTGTTAAACAAAATGTTTCTCAAGCTAAACCAGCACTAACAACAACAACAACAACAACAACAAAGTAATTGTATAAAACAATAAAGAAGTCTACCAAAGGTAACAGAAAACAACTGCTCCTGTTGTTTTGAACTACACAATGTTTATGTTTTTTTAGTCTGAGCACTGCTGCTCGCACACTCACACACTCTGTTATTAAAATTCTATATACATATTTATATCTGTGTGTGCTAATGACTGTGTGTGTGCGTGTGTGTGTGTATGTGTAGATTTGATGTCTGCTGAAGTTTCTTTTGAATGGTGCAATTCAGTTGAGGTCGTTTGTTGTGAATTTTAGTAATCAGTTATAATTTTCACGTCATAGCGTTGAGATCCATTGACTGCTACGCGTTATTTCGTTGAGCTTTTTTTTTTTTTGAATATCGGTCGGGTAAAATAGCTCTCTTCAGGAAAGGAAACAAACAAATAAGTTCCACATAGGGGTTGATTTTCGAATTAAAATCAAATACTTTACAGGATAATTAAAAGAAAAAAAAACTAACTACCCATTAATTTAAAAATGTATTGAATAAAAAAATACTGTGTTTATACAAAAAGCGTTTTGTTGAGAAATCTCCTTGAGAATACTATATACCTATAATTATTATTTTTTTTCAAAAAGTTTATAAATTGTTAAATAATTGCCGTAACGGAAGTAAAAAAATGGGACTTACTGAAATGCCAGCTGGTTATAGGACTCGAAATACTGTCAGCCACGTTATGGTTATGGAGCAACATCATCACCATCATCATCATGATGAACATCATGACAAGGATAAAATGAGTAGTAAAAAGAAAATGCATTTATTGAAAAAAATCAAACGACGTTTTGGATTAGGTTAGTACATATTACCTATTATAAATTAAATTTTTTTAATTTTACAAAAGTTTCAATAAATTAACTAGGTAGTAACTATTAAAATTGTTTAAACAACTTTAATACCTACAATTATAGTGAATAATGAAGCATCCTTCTTAATTATTTCGGATATTTTGGTTTTTTTGGAATATAATGAAATGCAAAAAAATTACATTATGACAAATTATTTTGTTTTTAGATACATACATACCTATGTACATAAAATCTAATTTTTAATTTGTATTTTCTAACTAAGGATTTGGATTTTAATTTTACCTGTACTTCTATTGTGATCTTATTATTTTGCTCTTCCTCATCACATTTGAAAAACATCAATATGTATTGCATTAGTTTTTCTTAGTTATATTCATACATACCTACATACATATATTAAATTTATACTTTCATTAGGAGAAATGAACCCTTTATTATTTATACGTATACATATGTATGTATGTAAGTATGTGTATATATAGTGTAGCATGCTACACGCTATTAGACCGTTAATTAAATTTATTTTTTACATGGCACAACATGGATTGAACAATTTCAAAATTATAAGCCTTTAAAAAAAAAGAAAATCATGTAATTTTTCATAGCAGCCATGTAAAATTTTTTTTTGTAAAGAAAACAATAGATTTTATTGTTAAAAAAAAACTAACGCAGAAATAGGCATAAATATAAACATGCATTAAGGAAATAAATAGAAAAAATCTAATAAATAAAACAAACAATTTTTAATAAAAAAAATATGATAACAAATATTTACGCTTCAAAGATGTGAAAAAACTCTCTAGCATTCACAAGAAAACAAAAAAAAAATGTTTATAAAACCGCACTTATGAACCTTGATTTTTTTTTCAAACCATCATCTAGTACATAGCTAAATAGTTGGTGCAAAGTTAGTTTGCTAAGAAGTAAAGATTTTTCTTATTTACAAACTATATGAATGCAATTATTTCTTTTAATATTGTTTCACATCATTACTATGTATTCCCAGGTACCGCCATAAATTAATTAAAACAATTATCTATTTTTATATTAAGTTTCACACGAAAAATTATATTGCATTTAAAGCTTTATCCATTAAACACATTCACCACAGCAGGCTACACGAACACACGACTTCAAATGCCGCTAGCAGCATTTGTCGCCTCGTAGCCAGCTACTTAATTATTTTGGAGACGGCCGCAGCACCATCTGCAGCTGATATTCAAGTACAAATACATAGTTCAGTATTGCCACTTTCATATATTTTGCATTTATAAAAATTAATTTTTCTTTTAAAATGTACTTATTTCACATAAAAGTACAATAATGAATCAATTTATTCTTTACATCAATTTTTGGATATTGTTTCTAGTAAATAGTATGAAATAATTGTACGATATCATTCCATTCACCATTTTGTATTATACTGGTAACACTGCATTTGCTCATTGTAGCCAGAGAAATAGAAATTAGTTTAAAGTTGACGACAGCTACAACGGTGGTCGTGCAGTCGTGTAGCCTGCTGTCGTTAAAATAATTGTTACCATAAGAATGTGTGTATTCTATTTTTGACAGATTGTAGCCCGTAGCATGCTGTGTCGAATGTGTTTAATGCTTTAAAAATACAAACGTTTTTTCATCCTTTTCCATAATCAGCCCTATTTTGAATAACAATTTTCCGGGAGTTTTTTTATGTTCGTATTCCTTGTTCCGCTATTTTGAAAAATCTTTAGCAAACTTTCAGGGTAAATAAATCAACGGAAAACAAAATAGCTGACTTCGAAAATTCGAAATTCTCTCTCACTTTTTATTTTTCTCTCCTTCTGTTTAGAATAGGAGCAGGGATGTCAGATATGGCGATTTCTTGCCAAAATGTGACGAGTTTTCAACTTGTTTTGATTTGCCAACATGGCGATTTTTTTTTGGAGATACAAAAGTAAATCTATTGGTGATTTTTATGGCTATTTCTTTTTTTTTAAAGAAAATTTAACTTCGAAATTTTTGTAATTCAAGGAAAATAAGTTTGTTGAAGGAGTAGTTTCAAATATCAATCCTGCCAAAACTCGTCTGCAAGAAACTAAAAATATTTGATTAATTAAATTTACAGGAAATGATTATTGGCAATTTTCTGCTAAATTTGTATACGATTATTTCATATTAAAAAAATATACTACACATATGTCTGTATGTATGTATGTATATTAAGAAAAACGAAATAAAAATTGATTTTGGCGATTTTAAAAATCAAAAAATCTGGCAACCCTAAATATGAGGAATTTATTGTTGGAAACAATGAATTTCGTGGGAATTATTTCCCGGAAAATATTTAAAATTGAGAAACAAATTTCATTACAAAACTGCAGTTTTTATGTATACAGCTTACTACATACAACAAGCATAACACCTCTTAATCAATGTACTAACTTCTTAAATATCAACTCTGAATTTTAACGATGCCACATTATCGTAATGAAATATGCACATAAGTATTATCTTACATACATATGTATGTAATATATATATTTTTTCTATATAAGATATTGGGGGATTAAAAAATTTTGTACTTTTAAACTGCCTGGGAACTTTTTGGATTAATAACTGAAGAAAATTTTAATTCTCTTACCATGACGATGGAAAGAATGACAATTATTTTGAAAAATGCTTAAAAGAATTTCGGAGAAATTGATTTTTTGTCTAATGCAGTCTTAGCTTATTTCTGATTACTCAGCAAAAAAAAGAAATAAATGTTCATTGGGCATTTTCCCAGAAACCAAAAACAATAATTATGGCATCTTTCATTCATCAAAGCCAAGTTAGTTAGTTTTTTTTTCTTGTTTCTTTGTTTTATTTACCTTTATTTCAAACGCATTATTTGTTGAGTGATTTAATTTTTCTACGCACGTCTTGGCTGCGTAATTTATCTCTCTTTACAATTATCTATTGTAAAGAAAAGCTTCTGGTAAAGTTTCATCTCTTTAACCCAGAGTTAAAAGAGATTTTTATCATCGATGAATTAAAACAACGTACATGTTGGTTTTGTTTGATTTTTCTACCTGCTTGATTAAGTAGTTTTGTATTCTTTCATAAATTAACCAACAATCTATGAGTAAGTTTTATTAAAGACATTTAAAAGTCGTCAATGTTGTGTTTGTTCTATAACAACAATGAAAGAAATAAGTGACTGTATGTTATTAAACTAAAAATATAATTGTTCAATTCACAAGCCTTGTGTTGTATCGTTTTAAGTTGTATTTTGTTACGAATAGTTTATCATACCCAGTCTTTTTGGTCCTTCTTTTTCCAATCGTGGGAAAACAAACCATGATTTCAACCACCTTTCGTTAAAATTCATTTAAATAAGTTGTCAGCACTGACAAAATACACGTAGTTTCAAAAATTCCCTTTTGAGCTTAAATTAGACGTGACATAGCCATAACGCCATAGCCATAACAAACCAAAATTCAATTGGTTTATATGGTGAGAGTTATGGCATTATGGCGAGTCTCTCCTAAGGTAGAAATAAATAACACGCGTTTGTTCGTCGACGAATATCGTGCGCTTGAAAACTTTACCGCATGAAAAATGGCAAGTTACACAACACGCGTTACAAACGCCTTTTCTTTCAGCTTTTTTATTAATTTTTACATTGAAAAATTATCTTGGAACATTTTCAAATCCTTTTTTGTGCAATACTGTATAGTTTTCAAACTCTTTATTAAGATTTTCCTTCATGATTCTAATTTTTTTTTTGTCAAAACATCAAAACGCGTTAAAAAGTTGAAAGTTAACCAACTTTCTGCGGCAAATGCGTCAAAGAGTTTAGTATGTACCTTGTCGTATGCAAAAACATTATTTCAACTTTTTTTGACAGATGCCTACAGTTGGCACGCGCACTAACGCGTGTTATGTAACTTCACCTTTACTCTCACCATAGAAACCAATTGAATTTTGGTTTGGTTATGGCTATGTCACGTCTAATTTAAGCTTTGATCCCGCGCTTCTTCTTTTATTTTTTTTTTAAGAAAAAAAAAATTATAGCGAAGCTCCGTTACGTTTTTCGACCAAATGACAATAGGACGTTTGTACAATTAAGAAGGAAGAAAAAGAAGAATGAAAAAAGTAGATACAGACTGTACGCGTAGTGACGGGAAGAGCCAGGTTAGTGATCGAGACAAGTCGAAAAATTTAGTTTGTGCGGACAAGAAAATAAAAATCCTGAAATTGCCAGGATATAATAAGTAAAAAAATCACTAAAGTACACAAAAATGCAAATTAACAAAGCTTAGTGTACGAAGTATCTTGTGCATTAACAATGAAACAATAAAAAAATAGTATCGCTTAAAGTGGACATGGCAAATTTTTCTTAAAAAAATAAAATCGAAAAATGTACCTTGGTATGTTGAAGACATCTTAACATACCAACCTAACTAAAGTTAAAGGATAAGGTAAGGCTGACAGATTTTGTGCAGGGACTGCAATTATAGTAATTTTATTTGGACTCTTGGTTAAAAAGGCATGGAAAAGTCCAATTATATGTTGTACGCTAAAACACGGGTCAAATAACCTAACAACCTGAATCGAGCTAGTCGGGAGAATTTTATCTGCTCCATGCCAACCTTGGTAAATGTGTTTAATTTTGCTTTAATTAAAAGTAACGGGTATAACAATCTGAAATCAATAACAAGTATTTGTGAAATGTTTTTGCTTTAAGAAATTTTATTTGAAATTGTCTTTGCAAAAACGTACAACTTTAAACGATACAACAAGGCTTGAGAATTGAGCATTATTTATTTAATTGTTTGAATTTAAAGATTATACAACGCAACTAAAATTAAAATTAGTATCGTATTATGTATGGCAACTTTCTTCAGTTGCCAAAAAGTTATCAGAAATACAATATAATGACAGATTGGCAACTCAACATGGAGTAAACAAAGCATTTTAAAGCTAAAAAATTTTTAATTAAAAGTGCTTAGAAAATATTTTTTTTAACGAAGAGAAGGAAGTACACCATGTGGCATATATTAGACAGAACTTAAGAGACAATTCAAATCCTTTAGAATTACCGCCTCTACTGTTAGTAAAGGTCATTGCTTAAGGCCGTTTCACACTATAATACAAGTATTAATACTTTTGGCGAAAATGCATCCCTAATCTAATTTCTGTTTCAAAAATTTCAAAAGACAATAACAACTCAACATGTCAGAGTTGCATTTTCCACAAAAGTATTAATACTTGTATTATAGTGTGAAACGGCCTTTACCAATATTATTGCAATTTGGCAACTTAAACTAACAGCTGTTAGTTATCAGTTGCCATACGTAATGTTGTATTAGCAAATGGCAGCGCCATCCATAATCGAACGATAAATCACTAATTTACAATTTTTAATAAAATAAATTAAAGAAAGAAGACTTATGTACATATATAGAAAATGCACATTGTATTGCGTTTCTGTAATGATATATTTATTTGTTTATTTCAATTTATTGATTTGGTAGGGGTCTGGTCGGATTTTCTTGTTCTGCTTAAAAAATGTCAATACAACGTGATTTTACTTACTGCTTTCTTCATTAGACGATAAGATAAATGTGTGTGCTAACGCAGTTCCAAACATTTTTACCAGCATAAATATGTTTTCTGAAATTAGTTTATGTCTAATAAGCTTTTATTTTCCTCAGTGTATTTTAAAGGTATTATTTGATCAGATCTTATAAATACATACATATGTATGTTTGTATGTATATGCAGTTCGTATGTATGCATGTCTGCATGAGTCTGCTCTCTTGCCAACTTCAAATTTCTTGAAAATGCTTAATAAATTTCTTTAACTTCTCACGGTTTACTTTTAACCCATCTACATTTTTCCTTCAGACATTTGTTGCCTTCTTGTTTGCTATTTAATTTCAAAGTTTATTATTGTTTTTCTTTTTATTATTTTTTTTTTTATTTTTCTTTGTACATATTTATTTCTTTGATTATTATTGTTATTATTTCCAATTTACATATTTGTACTCTTACAGGGAAATCATGTAAATAACTAAAATGTTCTTAAGTGAAAATATTAACAATTTTTAATACGTTATTAAAGAAATCAAATCAGCAAATACAATTTATTATCAATAATTCCTTTTAAAAATAGTTTGACTCATTAATTGTATATAAAAAAATTAGGGAATTTTTCGCACAAATAACTAATTTCCGTTCTGCACTTTTTGAGTAATTGCTTTTTATTTTCAAAATTGCCTAATCTAGGAGACGATATTCTATAATATTTTAAAAACATACACTTCTTTGCAAAAGATAAGATTATTTGCATAACGAATTAGTAATTGTTTTGAAAATATATGTAAGCCATCTTTGTAAATAACGGTTCACTTAAAATTTGTACGCATTGAGTTCCCCATATATTTTGTTTAAAACTAATAGACTTACCCGGTTATGCATTAAAACCACATACATATGTTTTATTGATATGGCAAGGCTAAAGGAATTTTATTTTTCATAGTTGCATAAAAGTAGTGGGTGGTAGGTAAGTTGCCAGATCTGACCAACATTGTGCTGGGAATATGTGAATAATAAATACCAGAATGAAATTATTTTTTAAACACTATTATAATCCCCATTTCCCCGTAAAGCAAGGCTAATAATTATTTTTTTATGTTTATACTAACTCCACTTTAATTTGAGGAATATATTTCATTGCGCATAACTTGCACTTACGCATACACATTCATGCACGTTCATTTTGCAAGGAAAAAATAATTAACGTATCATCATACAGACTGCAATTAACCAAAAACGAAATTTCTATTTATTTATTTATTTCAGTCTATGGACAAAAAGTCCTTTCAGACAACGATAACGATATGAAGGTAAAATACTAGGATAAATAACTTATAAAATAGTAAAAGATAAACAAAAAAAAAATAATTAAGGCTAATTTGTATGTATAAACAAAGTTATGAAATTAAACAAAATTCCAAATAAGGTATTATCTTATTACGCTTAGAAGAACAAGTTTAAACTCATTTTTCGCAGTGCTGAATTCTATGTAAGACTTTGATTCTCTTTGTAATTTAAAGTTAATTTCATTGAGAAATGCGAAAGCACGGGTTAATGTGCCATTACGGCCATAATTAGTCCGATGAAAAGGAACATCGAACAACTTAGTTAATCTTAAATTTCTATTAGGTATAAAAAATGGAACAGCATGAAGCAAATCATGACAGTCAACGTAACCATTGATAATATCGTAAACCAGAAGGGCGGATTGGAGTTTTCTACGTCCTTCTAGAGTACGTAAGCCAATAAAAAGGCACTTAGATTCATAAGGAACATAAATTAAATATGGCAATGAACGTGTAACAAATTTAATAAAGATGCGTTGAAGTCTCTCAATACGAGAGATAAGATTTGAGACATGAGGATTCCATATAACAGCAGCATATTCCAACTTTGATCTAACAAAGGCCGTATAAATATATTTATGAGTGTAGGGATTAACAAACTCAGAGCAGTTTCTCTTCAGAAAACCGAGCATTTTATACGCTTTAGGAAGAATATACTCAACATGAGCTACAAACGACATAGAACTATCAAAAACAACACCTAAATCGAGTTTAGAATTCGAAATTTTCAAATTAATGCCATTAATGTTAAATATCAGTACTATGGGATTCATGGATCTATGAAATGAAACATGTAAACATTTATTTATATTTAGATGCAAGTAATTAAGTTGGCACCAATTACTTAAATTATTAAGCTCATTTTGAAGAGTGTACATATCACTCAAAGAATCACATTTCATGAAAAATTTTAAATCATCAGCATATAACAGATACTTTGACCTAAGAAAGCAGCCACCAATATCATTAATATATAAATTAAATAATAACGGGCCAAGGATACTCCCTTGGGGAACTCCAGACGTTTGACAATACGGCGTGGATTGAAAACCTTCAATATATACTGAGCAAACTCTATTAGATAAGTATGACTTAAGCCATAACAAAAAATTGGAATGGAATCCCATTAAACTTAATTTTGACAACAGAATGAAATGAGATATTTTATCAAACGCCTTGGAAAAGTCTGTGTATATAACTTCTACCTGGCTACCATGCTCAAGAGAATCTAGACAATATTCACTGAAAAGGGTCAAATTAGTAACAGTTGATCGGCCGGCATAAAAGCCGTGCTGATACGGAGAAATCCAAGGTTTAATTTGGAAAAATAACTTTTTATGTAGAATATGCTCAAAAATTTTAGAAACGCAAGATAGCTTAGAGATAGGCCTATAGCATTTTACATCATTTCTGATGCCATCTTTAAAAACTGGGGTGACTATGGCAGACTATGGAGGTACTCGATTTCTTTAGGAGATAAGTACAGAGACCATCACAATCAGATTTTAATGAATTCTTTACCTGAGTAATAGCGTCAGATACATCGATCTCAGACACAACTAAGCAGCCCAAATTTAGGTTGCTAACTCCTCCCGAAGTGGAAATATTATTATTGAACGGCTCAAAATTAGAACTAAAAAAGGATGCAAACATATTTACTGCCTCTTCACAGGAATTAGAGATTTTGCCATCTAGGCATACTGTATATGGAATGTCCGACGATTTTCTTTTAGAAATTTTTTGGACAAAAGTCCAAAACGCTTTTGGGTTAAGAATAATTTCTTGTTCTTTCGACAAGAGAAACTGCTTATAGAGAAATTTATTTAAAAAGTTAAATTCTCTGCTGTAATGAGAAAATTTAGCTTGGGATTCGGAATCACCCATTTCCAAAAACTTTTTATGGAATTTGTTACGCAAATTTTTTAGCTTTTTTAGGCCCTTGGTGTACCAAGGTACATAGCTTATAAGGTTTATTACATTTAGTTGGAATATTATCTGTACAAATTTTATTGACTTTATTTATAAAAAGTTCGTAGCACTCTTGGGTTTTCAACCCAGCAAAAAGATCCAACCAATTAATGGAGTCAAAGATAGCATTCAGCACATTAAAATTACAGGCATTAAACAAATTTGATTGCTACAATGCACCAAATAAATAAATTGTCTCAGTAAATTTATTTGCCATTACACACAAATTGCTTAAGCTATGTACACACGGTTGTCAGATCTTACAATATTGTTAGATCTGGCAATGTGCTGACATTGTACTGACAATCAAAAATTGCAAGTGTATGGCAGATTGACAGTTCACACGGTTGTATCAAATTTGTCAGGAAATCTTACAATTTATTGCTAGATGATTGTATGACAATAAAATCAGCTGACAAAATCGTCAGCAAAAAAATTGTAAGTTCACACGGTTGTCATATGCAAAAATTGCCAGACATTATTATGCGTTGCCAGACTCAAAGCGCTTGTTAGAAATTGTTAAATATCAATCGTTTGTGGTGGTGTTAAATGTAAAAAGTGAAAATATTAATTATTATGGACCATAAAGAAGCAACTGCAATGATTTTGGCTGCATATATTTTATTAAATATATTTTCTTTAAAATCAAGCGTGTACAGTGTTGCCCATAGAAATAATTCTCTTACAATGACGCCATTGTCAGATGCACGAACTTCGCGCATCTGACAATATTAAAATGTCTGACAAATAGCTGGCAATAATTTTACAATGTGTTCACACGATTGTAAGATGTCTGACAATTTGTTGTCAGCTGCTAGTCTTGCAATGGACTGACAATGATTTTTCTGGCAACGACATCTGACAAAAATTGCCAGTTCACACGGTTGTAAGAAATTTTGAGCACATTTTACTGGCAATATTGTAAGATCTGACAACCGTCTGTACATAGCTTTAGCCAAATTATGTACATACATGTAATAATTTTTAAAGAACAAATTAAACCAAACAGACGTGCCATAACCATTGCCATAACCATAATTAAAAACAGCACATTTTTATTAACCACAAAATTTAAAATACATACGGCCATGTTATGAAAACCATTTCGTTTTGAAACCGAAAAATTTCAGAAAAGAATTCAACGAGAAAACTCATTGCAGCTTTTTGTTTGGCTTTAAAGTTTCATATGCTTGAGATATTTTATCTGAACTTAATTTCGAATGTCCTCAATTATTCGATGAAAAGAACACTGCTTTCTGTTTTTGAAATCTTGCGATTTCAAAACGAAATAGTTTTCAGAACATGGCCGATAATTTTAATAAAAAAAAATTAATAAGCTAAAATATAAAACAAAACTTACGAAACAGTCGTAACAAATTAAAGAAAGTTTTTACTTTCTTTTTTACTTCACAAATGCATTTGATCAGCAAACAGCTGTTTTTGGTTACGGCGGAAAACCCAACATCATCAGTTATTTTCTATGGTTTTAGTTATGGCAGTGTTGCCATAAGGTTGGATTGAAATTTCCCATGGAAGTATGTCAAATAAGCCCTTAATAAACCTAAAATATTTTTTATAAATACATCAGTTAAAATTTAAAGAAAACTATTTTTAGATTTTGATCTCATAAGACTGCTACTACTTTAAATACCAAATTTTTTTAAATGTTTGCTTTGCCAAGTTGAGCGCGTACAAATTTTATGTGAACTGTTCATTAGATTTAATGAAGTTTGTGTTCTTTCTTTGTTTTAATTTAAATTCATAATGAATACGAAATGGGCGGCAGTCAGCTTTGTAGTTTAAAAACTAATAACAAATTATAAAACCAGTTTACATAAAGTTTAATAATAAAACTTTTTTTTTTTTTGTGATAAGTATTACAAAAATTTTTTATCTAAAGAAGCAGCAGCTGCTGTTAAATGTTTTCCCAAGAAACTGTAGCAAATTATTTAAAACATAGTAGTAGGCAATAATTTCTTGAATTTACGTATGCTACTTATGTACATATGTATTTAAGCATTCCTAGCAATATCATATACGAGTACATACATATGTACGTACATATAATTGAAATTTTCATGTTAAACAGCTGCTGCTTCTACGTTTTGATACTATGCGTATTCTGAAGAGGAATATTTATGTAGTTTAACATAACTTTATCGCTTAACAGGTCAACAACATGTGTGTACATTTATTTACCTTGTTATCTTTACGCAAACATATCGCGGCTTGCAGAAGAAAAAGACACACAAAAATGATTAAAATTCCTTTGAGCTGAATTTAGAAACAAAAAACTGGCCCTCATATTTATTATTATTTGAGTTCGTAATTTTATCTCACCTGCATTTGGTAGGCATTGAAAAAGTTATTACCACCACTTGCAGCTGTTTTTCAACAACAAATTCAATTTCTTACTCTCTAGGTGTTCGATTTGGAATTTTATTATTTATTTACTCTTTCTAAAAGAAATACATGCATACATACATACGTACATGCATTATTATATATATATATATATATCTAGTATGTTCATTGGCCCTTTATTGTATCCTAAAGCTGGCAGTAACTTGAAATTTTTATGTTATTCTTTAAAAGTTTTTTTATGGTCTTAATGTAATTTCACCCAAAAAGCATTATCTTATTCTTATATAAACAAAAGTTTTTTAATCAATTTCCATCGTGGGCGTTTTTTTTTATTAATGTAAAGAATTTCTGGCATCGCTGCTATTGAACTCGTTTGTTTGTTTTTTTAATTTTAAATTAAAAAGAAAACAAAAAACATTTAAGATTCTTAATGAATTTTCGAGCATGATTCAATCAATCATCAGACTTGCTATAACTAACATAACATAATCATAAATATATTTTCCTCACCTATTAGTGTTGTCATAACCATAAACAGCTGTTTATCTTCTCATACATATATTTAGTAATTTCAAAAGTGCAAAAACAAATATGTCTATCCAACAAACTCTGTTTATGATTACGGCGAAAAACTAAAATTCAATTGGTTTCTATGGTTATGCCCATGGTGTAATTATACAGGTGACTGCGTAAGAATTTGTTATACAAAAATACGGCAACCATAGCTGTGTAAAGAACCGAAGAATGTCAAAAGCACAAAAATAATCGCACCAAAACCGAAACAATATCGAAGTTTTTAAAACATTCTTCAGCTGCAAAGCACATAGAGGAAAAAATTATCAGCTGAAGTAGCGCTGCCACCTGGTTAGATACATCTTAGTTATGCCGTTATGGCGAGTCATCTATAATCAAATACAGTGTTTGTATGGTTATGGTTATGGCACGTTTAAGTGATTTGATTTTAAATGTATTCGTACCAGTGGTGCCAACTATTTACAACCTAAACGCGCTATTCGCCTTCTCAAAACGCGCTAGAACGCGCTGAGTTACAGCATTGTCAACTATTTATAGCTAAAACGCGCTATTTTTCTGCGCGCTAAATTAAATTTTAATAAAATTCGATGTATGTATTAGTAAATATACTTTTTTAAGCAACTCTTTTTCAGATTTTGCAATATTGCTTCTTCGAAATTATATCCTAAATAACTAAAATAATTTAATACAGAATCAGAATCACCAAATAATCGAAATCCTTAGCTTTTATTTAAATTTTCTTTAACAAACTTTGTACCAGTAACAACATACTCGTATAAAATGTCGAACAGTTTTGCGATTCAAATGATTTTTGTACTTCAGCTATAATAGATGCTTTATAAGTTATATATATTTTTTGGTCACGAGTACGACTACATATTTATTGTTGTGAAATTTAAAGATATTTGCCATTAACAGTATTAAAATGCGTTTTTAATTCTAATCACAGGCAAGAGAATTTAATTTGCAACAGCTGAATCATTAACGAAATTAAAAAAAAAATTGTATCAAAGTTTTGGATACTAGAAAATTGGTAAATTTATACAAAAGAAAAAAATTTAACTGAAATGATGTGACTGACTTTATCCAAAACGCGCTAAGTTAGCGCTTTTTTGATTAAACGCGATAAGACGAAAAAGAGCGCGCTTGGAGTAGTTAAAACGCGCTAAATCTAGCGCGAAACGCGCTAAATTGGCATCGCTGATTCGTACGTTGCTTGACAATCTGAGTAAGATGCATTGTGCCGTTTTCTATTCTCGAAAAAGTGCAAAAATGTTTAACTTCTTATTTAGTAAAAATGCAATTTAGCGTTCGTTTAAAGCAAAAAAAAAAAATGTTAAATAATAATTTCTAATAAACTTTCTATTTAAAAAAAAACATTTTATTGCGAAATTTCATAAAAAAATTAAATAAATATAACATTATTTTCTAGAAAAGAAAACTCCATTAATATTTTTAATAATGCGCTTTATACCTTTTTTAGACAATTACTTAGATATAAATATATTTGAATCAATTCATGATTCTAGTATAATAATTATAAATTTTAATTTAATTTAATTAAGTTTAGTCGCTTTTAAATTTAAAAGGTTGCTCCATAATTCACACACAAATCACATGTTCAAAGGCTTCATGCCAATGCAAAGTTCGATGATTATATCTTAGCTTATGTCACATGTGTGGTGTGGGAGATTTTTTAATAAAATCAAATTTTATTATTACTTTCTTGATATGTAAAATATCTGTATTTATTCTTGTGGCAGGCAATATGTTTTCTCAATCAGAATCTGGTTTAAAATTTGTTTATTTATTTTTATAATGACTTCTTAACACAACATTTGTTCAGCATTCATATTTTTAAACGAGTTCCATTGATGTTTATAATGATTTCTTTAAAGTATACTAACACATTTTATTTATTGTTTTTACTGTTTTAATTAAATTTATCTGAAGTTGGCGTTAATATCTTTTTAATTATTTATAGTATTTGATTCTGTTTAAGCCGCTAATGACTAATGCTTACGAAGAAGGGTTTCTTATTTCTCTTTTAAATTATATTACAATTGAGCTTGAAATTAAAGGGTTTTTAAACTGAAGTATTTCTTATAATGCGTGTGAAATGAAGCTGTAGCGAATATCGGTTATAATATAAGATACATACTTTCTTCGCTTCCGTTGATCCATTCTAAGTTTTTGTGTTTCGATAAACTTTCTGTATCAATTTTAACACATTTGGGGAATTCACAATGAATATCTTAAAATTTTAATGTGGCAATATTGTGCCATCTGAAAATTTTCATTGTAAGCAGGCAACGGTATAAATCACAATACTATTAAAATGTTTTTTTTATATTAAAAATTATTGTTGGATAAATTTATCAAAATTACTTTTGTTCTGCAAAATGCCTAGACACAGCGAAAAATACCAATATTTTTTCATCAACTACAGTTGTGCTGACAGTTTTAATTTGTTTAGTTTAACGTTACCATGTTGCCATATTCTATACTTTTAAATTTGCCACCTGATAATAAATTTGATTTACACACAAACAAACAACTTGCCAACTACTGCAAAATACGTACATTTCGTGTGAAATTATTAAAACTTTGCTTTTTAAAAGTCAGATGACAAAGTTTCTATTAGGGGCCGTTCTATGTTGATCTTACAAAGCATCTGACATCAGCTGTCTTGGTATAGGAAAGAGTTTATGTCAGATGTCATTAAACATGTACGTTTAAAAGCAAAAATTAGTTGTCTATAAATTGATGATTTTGGCAGACATTCTAAATTACATATGAGTAGTATAGCTGAAAAGCCAGTAGACTTCAACCAAAAGATTTGTGAAATAAGGTAAAATAAACTCCATGAATACATAGGTACATACATATATATTTATAGAAATACTCTCAATTATTTTATTTTACTTAAAAACTTGTGGTGTTTCATTAATCTTTAATTAAATGAAACTTTAGCATGCTTCAGTGAATCTGTTTTATAAGAAGCCGCACTAACATTAGTTTCTTTTAGATGTTGGAGTCATAAAATTTAATTTTACGACAATTTTTTGTTCAAATTTGATAGACTAAAGGGAAGTATGTGTGTACAGTGGAATCTCGATAATTTTAAATTCAGGGCACCAGAGAAAAAGTTCAAATAATCTAGAGTTCAAATTAATAAGATTTTGATTAAAATTTCTGATTTGTGTGGAAATGCCCAAATCTAAACTAAAGCAACTAATTTAATTTTTTGGTAGTTTCAATAACACGGATATAATCAAATTATCACATATAGAGTGTAGTAGCCTGCGAACAAGATGACATTACTATCTATGTACATATCGTCGGGTGGTTACTGGTTTGCTGCACAGTATATTAAAAATTATTTTTTTGTTTTTCTTTACTTTTTTTCATTAAATTATTTCAAATTATAGAGCATAGCAACGAAAAGAAATTAAAACTGCATTAAAACAATTTCAAAGTAACGAGGGATTGGTCACTTAGATTCTTCTTGTCAATTTATTGAATTTTTTCAAGGGACCTGGGAAACAGTTCAAATTATCGAGAGATTCAAATTAAAGACTTTCAAATTATCAAGAGTCGACTGTAGTAGTATTTATCTTGCTATTTAATTAATTACAATCAAACGTTTCAAATAAAAAGCGTGCATTTTAATTACATATGTATGTATGTATGTAGATGCTTATTTTTATAAAAATTTCTTTTTTAACCAACCAACTTGTAGAGAGTTTCATTAATACGAGCATTTGAACGAAATGAAACTTTAGTATGCTTCAGTGCTTAAATTGGTTAAAAAAAAATAAAAAATAAAAATAAAACACAAAAAGTATAAAACTAAAAGGAATACCTACATTTTCTTTAACATAAGGTATTAAATTAAATTTTTCTTTTATTATTTCTGTTAATTTGATATTAACATGTTTTGTTTTTCTTATTCTGTTACATTGCAATGCTTCGATAAACAAACTTTGTTGTAATTTCTATTTGTTTCTGTACTGTTGTTGTATACAGGCTGATATTTAAAAAGATAATGAAACGGAAGAGAAAATTTTATTGCAATACACACAAAGAAAAAGGCGAATAAACTTTAATACTTACATAGGTACATATACATATATTTTATATTTATTTGTGATTTCTGTACGTAAAAATAGTTTCTTAAAATACTTTGGGGCAAAATGCAGATGTATATACATATATGTGTGTGTGTGTGTGTGCATTTGTTTTTGTAGGGATTCTAAATACACAAGTAAAAATAACTTGTCATATTTATGGTTCAGTGATGCATATACACATTTTTTATATGGACGTGCAGAGTTGATTTTGTAAATTCTTAGAAGGGGTCTTATGCATCAGTGATTTGAAGAAAATGAAATCGTACACAAAACTTTGTTTTTGTATCTACTCGTATATATTTGTGTATATGTATATGTACCTACATACACTAAATACGTGTTTATTTTTAAATTACAAAATTATGGAAATATGTTCGCTTATATTAATATAACTTTATAGATACATAGTTGAAAAATTATTTTAATTTATTAAGGAAGATTTCATGTATGTATAGATATTTGTATGGGCGTTTGTCATCAAATCATAAAAAAATTAGAAATCTTGCGTGGTTGTCTTATTTACCATGACAGTGGCTGGCTGCATGGCGCTCAGGTCACGTGTCTTACCAGTTGATTATTATGCCTGTACACACTTCAACATTAACAACACCCCAACACCCTGTTAATTTTAATGACTCTTCAGCAATGCATTTGAAAATCACTATCATGTGTAACCTTTTTATCATTAAAAAGCTAAAAGCTATTTAATTTTTAAATTGTTTGGCGGTAAGTACGAGTAAGTGTGTCAACAACTAGTTTGTTTGCATTAAACTATACAAATAACTTCCAACAAACAACAAACATTTTCATTTGGTCAATGAAACCGCCTCAAAGGTCTTTGATATAATGAACGGAAGTGAAAAACAATAATATGAATTTTAATTTGTAAAATACAAGTAAATATTTTCATATCAAAAAAAAAATGAGCCCTTTGTTTTGAAAATCACAATTTTACATTTTTATTGCATTACATTGTTATTTATTATTGTAATATAATACATAGATTTGATCATAAATACTCCCACATTAATTAAAAACTATAATTGGCTTATTAAACTATGTTAATTCAGCTTTTACAAACAAAAAAAAAGAAGAAAATCATCAATGAATTTCAAAAGAAAAAAATGCGTGGTGTCTTTACTACACCTGCAATTTACTATAAAAGCCGTTTTACCTATCAACTAAACCCACATAAATTATTTAAATAACTAAATTATCTACATATGCGTGGTGTCACTAAAATCGTATTTATGTTAAAACTCAATGAAAAAAATGCTTCTCCACCCATACAATTTTTTTTTTTGGATAAAACAATAAGTTTATTAAAAAAAGTGACTTAATCACAGTTTTAGTACAAAGATATTTAATGAAAAACAGTGCTTTATAGAAAGTATAAGCCCATGAAGCAAAGTCTTGCAATCGGATAGACTTAAAGACCTTTTAAACAAGGTTTAAAATAGATTTTACAAATAATGAATTTGATTCATATACAATTCTAACAAGTGAATTATCAATTCATAATACATTTTCTTTACAGTACAGTCCGCATATTCTAACAAATGAATTATCAAGTCATAATATACATATATTCTTTAAAGTACAGTCCACATATTCCTGTACTCCTCAATTTGATTTGTTTATATGTACTCGTATGTGTAAAAACAAAGTTTAAAAGAGAATTACAACACATTTCTTAAAATCCATTTTCCCTATTGTTTAATAACTTTATATACGGCCATGTCACAGAGGTCAATTCCGTTCGGAATCGAAATTCAATCCACCCCATTTTTATGGGAGATGGTGTCTAAAAAAAGAAAACTAAAATACGGAAATTTGTCAGGTGTGTCCAGATTGTGGGAGTCGGTGGTATGCTAAGGGTTTGCTCCGGCCAGGGCTTGACATTTTGAGGTTTATTCAATTCCAATTCCGAACGCAATTGAACTCTGTGACATGGCCGATAAAGCCGATTAAACAAATATAGAAAGGCTACCATTATTATTATCATTATCATTTAAATCTATAAAATTTCGTTTTTTTCGGGCTTCTTTCTCCATTTTCTAATATGTACATAGATTTAAAAGGTTAAGTTTTCCGACACAGGGATTAAACTATCACATAGTCAGCTGTGTGAAAGACAGAGGGAGGAATACCGTCTTTGTTACGTTACAGAATGAGAATGTTATTTCAGTTGAAAGCTATACATCTCTAAAAAAATACCCTGTTCTTGATACATATACAGTAATTTCTGTTTAATTTCTCATTTATTCGATACTCTGTTAATTGATCCATTAACGCAATTAAAAAAACCCGCTTTTTAATTAAGCATTAATATCACTAATGCAAAACATGCTACAATCGCATGAATAAAAAAAAACAAGATTGCGCACTCAGCCGTACAAAATAGTTTTATATTGCGCATCTACATACATACGTTATCATAGAATACAAATGAGTATTTATTGTAAAAAGTGTGTGTGTGTGTGTGAGAGAGAGAGCACTTTCCATACACACTGCGTGACCGTTTGACCGACTAAAGTGGCGAATTTCCACTTTTTCGACTGCCTTGCCACTTTTTGTCCCCCTTTTGTTAAAGTGAATTATATAATAATACATTAAAAATAAGAAGTTCAGTGTAGTTGTCTCGTTTTTTTTACTGTTGCCCCTTTTTTTTTTGATAAATTCCCTATTTGGTGCCACTTTTTGAGAAATATCATCGGTCACCCTGCATACACAAATGTGCTTTGTTTACAACACATACATACATATTCTATGTCTACGTCACACAAACAGACAAAATAACGGACCTGTGCAATGCGCAATCTTATTGTTATTTTTTTATTCGTGCTAATATGTCATGTTTTACACTCGGCAGTTTTACTTGAAGCAAGTCTGAGTTTATAGGAGAGAAAGGAAAGAAGAAAGAAGAGGGGTACTGACTTGTCTGTACAGAAAAGTTACTTCAATTCTGTTTTGTTATTTCATTCGCTGCATTAAAACAATACGAAAATTGAACAAGAAACCGTCTGAGTGTAAACAAATGGGCAGTTTTAAAAGAGAATTGAAGAGAACTGCTTCAAGAAAAACTGCCAAGTGTAAAACATGACTATAGGCTGAAATGATTATGTATGTATGTGTGTAGACATGATTTGAAGAGTTGCCACATCATTTTATTTAGTTTTAATAATTGCCATTTTGTGAAAATTTTCAACCGGCACTTTTGTTCGGGATTTGTTAAAAAGGGATTTAATTGTAGAGTCAATTAAAAAGGAACTGTTGTAATATATGTATATGGAAGATGGTAAATTTTGAGCCTTCATTACAAAACATATATATGAGCAAATTGAAAAATGCAATGAATCAAACCAATTCACATATTCCATTTGCAATAAAGTTTCGTATATAAGGCAGACATCTACATCAACTGACACCACACACAGTGGACCAAAACACAGAAGAACGCTGATGAGGAAGGTTTAGTGGCCTTCGAAAACGGCTGGCTGTTCCGTTCAACTATGTGTTGTTGTCAGAATATTTACAACTAGCTTTGATGTTATTGTTCATTAATAATTATCACATGTAATTTGGCTTAAAAAGCGTTACGAACAGTAGCCTAATTCAATTCATAAGAATTTAAAAAGGAACTCTTTTATTTAAGCTTAAACTACTGTACATAGTACATAATTCCAAAAATAAATCAAGTATTTATTAGAATTAATACAATAAGAAATATATGGAGCAATAAAGCTTGTTTCTATGAAAAATATAAAATATATACTAACAAATAAATTTGTGCAGTTAGAACTATCTTGCAGCAAGGGCTCGGTATATTAAAAACGCTATAAAAAGTTTTCTTTTTTGCTCAATTATTACATATACTTATACACACACACATATGTAGAATGAAATTAACACTCCATTAAATAATGTTTTAAGTGAGTGCGCAATAAGCAGTGAATTAATTGTTTGTTTTAAATTCTATTGTAATTAAAAAATAATAATTATATCATAACATTTTTTATCTTTCTTTTTTATACCACGACCGGCTGTACTTCGAGTACACAAAGATCATGATAATTTTTCTCAAGTATTCAAATAATCACTTAAAATACAAACATGAGAGGTCATAAGAGCACTTACAACTGTCGTAAACATCTTCAAAGAAAATGCGGAAAAGGGTGCTTAAGTAAAAAAAAAAAACGGTTGCTGTATGAACCGTGATCATTTATATTACAAATACATACTTTTTTCTGTTGACTCACACTTTTTATTTTATATTTACATATATCGCTGATTTACTCAAAGAACGTCATAACTCAAAAAAAAAAACCATTTTGCGAAAAAACCAGTTTAAAGTTTTTGATTTACACACAACTTAAGGAAAAATAAACTTTTATTTTGCTTTCAAGACTTGAGTAAACAAGATATTTGTATGAAATTTTTAAACAACATAAATGACGATTAATTATGCATTATCAAGTTAAAAATAAAAATTTTGTAGTTATGACTCTATTGCAGCAAAGACTCGATATAATTATCAAAACTGGATGTTCTCCAAAGTTTAAATTGTTGATTGGGTACATTATTACTCGTATATTGTTCTAGTTACATAAATTGTAATATGTGTGAGTTATCAAATTACTCTTGTTTTATTTAATTATTGCTGCTACATTTTGTAGTACATGGCTGTTGGAAGAGTTTATTAAACTTTGTAAATATAATGACCATCCATATTTTTTTGCACTTGTATGTAATACAATATAGTGATTATAGTATATTTTTTTTGCAAACTTTATCTAGTTTGCTTGTTTTTGTTGTTACTGAATGTGCACAAAACGGAAGTAGTGTGCTGTTGTTCTTGATTTATGTCAATTCTTTGCGTCTCATTTTAAAGCGCGGTTGTTTTTAATATGCTTTAATATGTATTTATGAGCTTATATTCCAACGCTGGCTGCTAAAGAAGATTGATTATTGGTATTATGTTGTATGGCTTCTTACAAAATGTATTAGAAGATATAAAGTTACGTTTAAGCCTTTAGTTTTTTTTATAAAAAAAAATCTCAGGAAGCATTATTTATAATAAATTTTACGAGTACAAAGTTGTGTATACCTATTTATTTATAAGTATATATGTATGTAAAGCAGTAATGAATAGTCCTTTGAATATAAGCATATATGCAATATAAATATATGTACGTATGTATATAGTAGGGATGTAACGAATACCAGTTTAGCGAATGCGAATGCGAATAAAACATTTTAATTTTTGCGAAAGCAAATGCGAATGCGAAAGCGAATGCAAATATTACAATTCGTTAAAATATCACATGCAAATAAATTTATATAAGAGTACGTATGGATAATAATTAATAATAAGTTTACAAAATATTAGGGAATCAACCCATTCCTACTTTGGCTCTAAAGCCTGGTACTCTATTCAACATTTCATGTGAAATGTTGTCAAAATACATTTTAAAAAAGCTTGGAATAAATTTTTCCAAAAAAAGATTTTGCAAAAGTAGTTGTGTTTTTTTGACGTTTGTTAATCGCCAACTATTTTTATAAAAGAAATACAATTTTTTTGTCGCCAGTATTCGCTTGAAATATTCGCTTACATTTTAGCGAATGCAAAAGCGAATGCAAATAGCAAAAGTAAGCGAATAATTTGCGAATGCGAAAGCGAATGCGAAAGCGAATGCGAATATTCGTTACATCCCTAGTATATAGTACATGTGCATGCATGTACTGCACACAGCGATGCCAATGAACCCTATTGTTTTCGCTACGCTGTCAGTCTGTCAGTCACAGGGAGTTTTCTCGAGAATCGCAAGAGCTACGGTCTGAAATTTTTACAAAATATGTAGAACCTACATATACATAAAATCCCAAATTTATAAAATCGCCAAAAACCGAAAAAAATCGCCAAAACCGAAAAAAATGCCAAATGAAAAAAGCGGCAGACTAAAAAAATTTCTAAAACTAAAATAAATCGCCAAAAACCGAAAAATGCGGGAAAATAAAAGAAACGCCAAAACGTAAAAAAAATCCAAAACTAAAAAAAAAATGGCAAAACTAAAAAACGCCAAAAACCGAAAAAATCCCAAAAACGAAAAAATTCCGAAATTCGTAGTATTACATATCTAGTGTCCCTTTTGAAGCCTTCAGGCCGGGGCACAATGAATCCGTCATACTTTAAACTTCGCCTTTTTCAACTGATATTAACGCAACGACGGAGAAGGTTGGCACAATGAGTACTTTATTGACGGAAGCATTTGACCAGATTCTAAGGTCGATTTTCCATTTTATTTAATAAATTCAACTTTCTGTATTTATTTCGTTTATTTCTTTTGTTTAATTTAATTTTTGCTGCCACAAAACACAAAAATCTAAATCAGAACACACCAAAAAACCAACCCAATATCTGTCAAACTACTCAACGTACGCAAAAAGTTAAAAGTTGACCAAATTTTGTACTTTCCGTTGACGGACACGTACTGAATGTAACCGAGTTCATAAGAAACCATGTATTTCAACTTAGCTGCCAGTTGAAAAAGGGGAAGTTTAACGCATGACGGATTCATTGTACCCCGTCCTTTCCTATGCGAGTCAAACTACTCGTAAACTAGCGCGTTTTTAATAAAGTCAATAACATCATTTCGCTCATTTACCCAAACAACGTCATAACTAAAAAAAACTCGTTCGCCAGTAAACGAATTTAATGTTTTCAATTTACACACAACTTAAAGGAGAAATAAAATTTTACTTTTCTCTCAAGAGCTGAGTAAACAAGATATTCGTATGAAATGTTTACACAACATGAATGACGATATGATAATTAATTCTCCATCATTAACTCAAAAGATCCATTTTTGAGTTATGACGTTCTTTGAGTAAATGAGCGAATTAAGTTCAATATTTTTTACTTTTTAACCGACTTCAATAAAAGATCATAACTGTTTACACTCTAGGCCGATTGTAAAAATCATTTTTTTTTGTCTGAAAGGGTATAGTTTCCAATTGGTCCCATTGTAAAAAAGTGGGCGGGAATACGGCCACAAATTGTTTATTTGATTTTATGATATTCTACTTATTTGATTGCTGTGAAACCTTTGGTTCTTGAAATTACACAATTTTAAAGTTAAAAAATGGGCGGGGCTACGCCCATTAATATTTAATAGTATATTTCACGTGGTTCTACTTAACTGATTTGTATGAAACTTACCACATACCTTGAGCTCTAAAATAGACACAACTTCCATTTTAAAAAATGGGCTGAGTCACGCCCATGAAAATTTAATATTTTATTTTAAGTGTTTGTATTTTACCGATTTTTATAAAACTTAACACACCCTGAGCTCTGAAAAACACTCACGCCTTTGAAAAATGTGCGGAGGCACGCCAATTAAAATTTAATTTTATACATATTTCACGTACTTCTTAACCAACAGCTTTTCAAAAATTTTTTTTTTGTTTGAAAGGGTTTATTTCCAGTTTGGTCCCATAAATTTTTTTCGAAAATGTTTTATCAAATCGTTGCATTGAAGTTGTTTTTTTTTTTGGTACAATTATTTTGTATAAATTTAACAATTTTCTAGTAGCCAAAACTCTGATAAAATTTTGAAATTGGTCAATAGTTCAGCTGTCGCAAATAAAATTCCCTTGGATGTGGTTAGAATTAAAAATGCATTTTAATACTGTAATAGCTAATAAATCAGTGAATGTTTAAATATAGTTTGAGTTAATTTTCATTAAAAATTAAAATGTGTTTAAATACACTTTCATTTTTTCAGTGGTTAATTAAAGTTATTATCAAATTAAGTTGAAAGTACGGTAGCACTACAATATTATGGAAAGCTTTCCAAAAAACAGCTGTTCAATATAAACAAGAAAGTTGATTTATCAATTTGCAGAAAAGTGAAATAACAAAAAACACATTTTATGATACAAAAGAGCATCAGAATGCATTTTTCTATTTATATATTTAATGATATGAAAATATGTGTTAAATTTGTTGTACATTTGCGAAAATTAAACGAAATTCATTTTAATACGACCACATGATGTTCATGTACGTACCTGCAAAAAACAACACACATGCACAAAACATATGGTGTGTTTGTAAAATTTAAACAACACTTAAATCTACAGTGTTGGCTGTTTAAGTTTGATTTAATTATGCAGTGAGAAACAAATTTTTATGTTTAAATAAGATTTAAAAATAAAATACAAATAATCATTGACTGATTTATTAGCCCTAAATTGCAAATGTTTTGAAATTTAAAAGAAACAAATATGTATGTACTCACCTAATGACCCAAACAATTTACATAACTTATTAAGCATCTATTCCAGCTGAAGTACAAAAAGCATTTGAATCGCAAAGTTATCCGATAATTTATGTAAGTTGTTACAAAGTTTGACAAATTAAATTAAAATAAAAACTAAGGATTTCGATTATTTGGAAGGCGATGTTGATTTTGTATTAAGTGATTTTAGTTTCTATTGAAAAATCTGAAAAAGAGTTACTAGAGAAACAAATTAATTGTATTTACTAATACCATACATCGACTTTTATTAAAATTTAATTTAACGGGTAGGGAAATAAAATAGTTGACAATACTGTAACTTAGCGCTTTCTACCGCGTTTTGATGAGGGAAATAGCGCGTTTTGGCAATAAATAGTTGGCAACGCTGGCTGCACATGCACTTGTACTTTTTCCATTTATGTATGTTTGTATGTGCGCATACATACTACATATTTTTTATTATGTATTGTGTATGTACGTATTAGTTTTTTCTGATTACTTTCTTGCGCTAGTCATTAGATGCATACATACATATGTACATATGTACTTCATATTTCTATTTTTTATTTATTTTAAAGCCCTCCAAAAAAAACGGGAATCTTACAAACCTAACTAACGTGGGAAAAATCTATACAAATCCATCTGTAAACCAGAGAGCCGACCGTCTATCGTATGGCTGCTCTCCAGTTATGTCAATGATTTTTTCTCTATCTCGCTGTAATTTTCTACAACCTGCATGTAATTTTTTTGTGCAATATGCAATTGTTGCTTTTTAAAGTATTAGAAAAATAAAAACGTATTATATTGTCTTTGTGTATGAATGTATGTATGTATGTATGTGCATTTGAAACTAACAACTGATTCACGACATCTTTTCTAAGTTTAATCGTTTTTATGTTTCTTCAGTTAGTTGATTGTGGGAATTTTTTTCGTATTTGAAATACATAAACATTTTGATCGGCATTAATAAAATTAAACGAGCAACCGAAGACTAGCAAAAAATTTAAGAAAATTAAATAGTAAATGTAAATCAGGTTTTTCTTCGTTACATGAAATCATTAAATTTCAATATACATACATACATATGTACATAGATATGTATGTATGTAAATATGTTTGTATGTATGTATGCACATTGATGCAAATATATGGTTTTATGTACTATGTACATATGTAATTACTTATTTATGTACATATTGCGATTTTTATAGTGCCTAAAAAGAAAAATGTTTGCTTTGTAAGTAATCAAATTTAAACTAAAATATTTAAAAAAAATTAAACAATTATGCACATGAGGATTAAGGTTGGTAGTTTTTTTTCGCAAAAAAAAAATCCTATAGCAAACATTAAAAATAAATCCCAAGAAAGAATGGGTGCAAAAAGAGTATGATAGCATACAAGCTTATGTCATTCCGCGCATAAAATTAAAGTTTTCTGCGCATTTAGTAGCAATGACACCACTCAGTTCTTATTAGCTACTTATATTAAGCTGTCAAACTTACAGTCATTTTATAATACGAGTATCCGTAGAAGACGACAAAACTGAAACGCAACCAGTCGATATACATATAGACGACTACGTAAGAAATATTGCTTAAAAAAATTGTCTTAGAATGTTCTTTTTCTTAATTTTTCAGCCATACAATTGACTCACCCTAATATATTGTATGTGCATTGAAATATCTGAAATTATTTGAGTTTTAACACAAAAATTAATACATACATATGCCTGTTATTGCTTGTGGCTGCTTAAATTATTAAGAATTTCTTAAGAGGGTGAAAATTTATAGGCAAGTAAAAAAGAGAAAACGTTGAAATTTATTATTGTAAGAATATTTTATTTTTATTTTTCTAAAGGTGGATGAAGCATTTGTAATCTTTACTACATACAGACATAAGCGTACATATGTATGTATGTATGTCAAATAATATGGAAAATAAAGAACACTTGTTTGGAAAATTGTGGGAATAAATTTGTTCTTTATTATGGACTGAAAAAATTGTATTATTTATGTTATCTTAAAAAACAAAATTCTTATCCTTTTGAAGAGTGCTACTTCTTCTTTTAAGAATTGGAGAACAAGTTTACCCTCCCACACGGCATTTGAATAAGATTTCATGCTAAAATTTGTATGATTCATTTGATAATTTGTATATGTGTAGTGCCTCATTCACACACATCAAGTTTACTTGCTTAAGTTTTCATATTGTATGAGATATAATATTTCGCTCTTTCTTTCTCTGTATAAAATTAAATCCTGAGCAAGAAAACTTGATGTGTGTGAACAAGATTTTACTAAACATTGAAATTATTTGGTGGGTCTTTCTTAGGATTTTTATAAACAACTTATTTCATGTCTACAAATAGTGCTTAAAAGTTTTACATATTTATTTATTTTTATGAAATTTCTATTAAAAATATTTGAGATATTGTTATTACAATTTTATTGATTTTTGAACGGTGAATATCTTTTCATGATTTTCTTTCAAACTGGCAACTCTATTACTACATACCATAGTATGAAATGCAACGGTAAGTAATAAGTGCCAATATGTTTGATTTAAATGCGTCTTACTTAATTAAAATTGTTTTTATTAAATCAATACATACATATACATATATGTATGTACCTATATACAATTAGAAAGAATAGGTATATCTGAGTTTTTGTCAAATAAAATCTAATTTTTAAA
The DNA here is from genome assembly GCA_944452675.1 of Tachina lurida. Lineage (NCBI taxonomy): Eukaryota > Metazoa > Arthropoda > Insecta > Diptera > Tachinidae > Tachina > Tachina lurida. Next base: position 31,355,457 of record OX101752.1, read on the forward strand.
TGGTGAATATCTTTTAATGCTATTCTTACAAACTGGCAACTCTATTACTACATATCCAACATATGTACATGGTTTGATGAAAAAAGGAATAAAATGCAACGGTAAATAAGTAGTGCCAATAGGTTTGATTTAGGCGCGTTTTGCTATATTATATTACATTCGTTGGAATGTTAAAAGAACAATTGCCAAATTATCTCTGGTATTTGGGTAAGCATTTTTTATTTTCTTTAATAATATACATATGTATGTACATATGTACATACACACATACATAAAATATGTCATGTTTTCCTAATGATTTCCTCAACATAACAATTCCAATAAACGATAACATGAATGATTAATTTACTTACAATAAAAAACATATGAATGAATAAAATTTTTTATCAATGCTTTGAGAAATCAGAAACAAACAAAAAAGTAATTTTTTAAGCATTACCTCTCTGGTGTTTAATGAACAAATTGTAAAGCATTAGAAGAGAATTATAAAACTTAATGAAAAAAGTTATAAAAACGTGATTTCCTCTTAACTTAATTGTATATTGCATTTGTACCTTGTAAACCGGGGTTCTTAATATGTGTGTATGTGGAATTTTCTACAGACGTTATAAGAATAGTAAATGTTTTAATGTATGGCCTATACATAACAAACTTCTAACCTAAATACGTATGTACATACATATGTATGTATGTATGTATGTATGTATGTATGTATAAAGAGAAAACGCCTTTTATGCATAATTTCTTTTTTTTATCATTCTTTTGCAAGCACATCTTTGAAGTAGTGGTTCTTAGAACGGAAGTAGATTCAATGTGCCTGTCTTTAAGTTTTGTTATGCTTTTTATCATGCTTCTTGTATTATAAAAAAATAGAGCTGTTAAAACAAGTTTAAACTTCCTTAAAATGCGGTTTATGCATGTACGTACATATGTATGTATGTACGTAAACATATTAAAGTGGACATGATATAAAGCGGAAGTTAAACTAATATTCATAATTTTAGGGAGTTTATTTTCTTTTTCGTTTTATACATACATATCTTCTTGAATACATCGAAACTGGCTTGAATTATATTTCTTTAAATTATTTTTGTTGTTAATCTTTATATGCATACAGACGTGTATACCTACAACTTGCATACTTTCTAAAATTATTTTTTTATTTTACTTTTCAAAATATCCCCCTTTTTAAAAGAAACTAAGAAAAAATTAATTATTTGTATATCAAATAACATCTGTCGTTTTTACGTTTTACTGTTGAATTTTAAGGGGAAGAAATCAACCCCTAATACTCAAGTACAGGCTAAGTAAAGTTATGAAAAATAAAAATTATTTGTAATTCTCTTTCTCATTTCTTCTTATCTAAAATTAAACATAATCATGATCAACCCCTATTGCTTTCTTGTTGCTTGTTATAAATTACCTGCTCTTTTTCTACAATTGTCTCTTCTTAGCTATTTCTTATGTAGATTTTCTTTTCAGCATTTTCAAACATAAAGAAAAAGATCTAGAGACCTTTTTTGTTGTTTAAAATCAGGTTTTATTTTAAGTCTTATTTTAATGTATTTTGCTTAAAAAGCCAGCTGGCACATGCCCTTTATTTATACAGAATGTTTAATGTTTCTTTATAAATATGCTTTATAAAAAGCATCTCTTTCACGAGTAGTATGGGGGCAAATGTTGATTATGTTAAGCGAAAAACATGTGCATTTTTTTTATTGTTGTCACCAGTTATGCATTAAACACATTCGACACAGCAGGCTACGGGCTACAATCTGTCAAAAATAGAATACACACATTCTTATGGTAACAATTATTTTAACGACAGCAGGCTACACGACTGCACGACCACCGTTGTAGCTGTCGCCAACTTTAAACTAATTTCTATTTCTCTGGCTACAATGAGCAAATGCAGTGTTACCAGTATAATACAAAATGGTGAATGAATGATATCGTACAATTATTTCATACTATTTACTAGAAACAATATCCAAAAATTGATGTAAAGAATAAATTGATTCATTATTGTACTTTTATGTGAAATAAGTACATTTTAAAAGAAAAATTAATTTTTATAAATGCAAAATATATGAAAGTGGCAATACTGAACTATGTATTTGTACTTGAATATCAGCTGCAGATGGTGCTGCTGCCGTCTCCAAAATAATTAAGTAGCTGGCTACGAGGCGACAAATGCTGCTAGCGGCATTTGAAGTCGTGTGTTCGTGTAGCCTGCTGTGGTGAATGTGTTTAATGCATTAGTTTTATTGTGAATGGCGGCACGCGCCAAGACAAGCCATCGTCCTTATGCTCTGTCCCTGCACATAATAAAAATAGGCATGTTGTTTTTGTTTGTTCCATTTATCATAAAGCTTCTCTTGTAAATGTTATTTTTGCACTTGTTTTTCAAGTTTCTTTTTGGAATTTTTTATGCTTCGAATACACATGTTGTTTTTAAACCTAAATTTAAACTAACCACATCCTTAAGTTGATAAAATGCAAAAAAAAACTTACATAATTCCAACCGCATACGAAAAGTAAGAACAATTATACCTGTTTAGTTAAGTAATTGCGATGAATCACACAAGAACAATTAGCAACATTTGAAAAATATTGCGTGAATTTTTGGATAACTTTGGGTTTCCAAATAAAAACGTTGTAAAGTTAAAAATATTTAAGAGTTAAAACCCAACTCCCGTTGAGTTGTATAAAATTTCCCATGACGATTTGTCCTAATGAAATCGAGCAATAAAAAAGCCAAAACAACAAACCAACAATCTGGTACCCTGACACCGGACAGACAAAGGTATTGCCAGTCGTTAGTAAAGTCTGCCAATTTTGAGTCCCATGTGACCAGCGATGCCAACTTGGTGCTTTTGGCACTATTTTTAGTTAGTTAGCGTTAGTGCCAAACTAAGGAAAAGCACTAAGTAGCGCTTTTAAGAAATTTGTGTATTTCTTAAAATTACTTTAATAAAAACTTGGTATATTTATTTTTTCAGTGTAAAGCATGATAGTATTCCTGAAATAGAGACCAGCTTAGAAAATACTAAACATTATAAAGCTTCACTCTTTTGAATCTTCACTCGTTTTTCACGTTAGTGCTTTTTACGCTTTTTAAAACTCAAAATTACGCTTTTTAATGTTTTTTTTTTAATTTTGATGTGCTTTTAGAGCCAAAAAAAAGTTAGCATCACTGCGTGTACCCCTTCACAAAAAAAAAATCATTTAAGCCAGTCAGCCTATCTTTACAAATATAATATCAAAATAATTGAATTAGACTCCGCAATGTACAAACTTTAGCTTAAATAAAACCAAACAGATTATTGAGCAAATCTACGTCAAATCAACAAAATAAGAAACTTGAAAATAACAACTCCGATTTCTGTGATATTCATCATGGATATGGATAACCCATTAATCGTGTTTGTATGGAAATTTCGATCGATATCGAAAACCGTGTTTTTCAAATAAAACGTAATTTAAAAAATCGTCAAAAGTCTTAAATTATTATTTCTAAAATACAAAATTTGACCATTTTGCCCCTATATAACTCGGAAAGTAGCAGTAGCTACTTTCAAAGTGTAGAGAAAAGAGAAACTGGTGTAGGACTTTCACCCCAAGACCTTTAAAAATTACCATTAAACTTGAAAAAAAATCAACACATTAAAGGATTTATTTGAATCCTTAAAAAGCATTAAACACAACGTTCTACATTTATTATTTTAGAAGTTTCAATTGAAGCTTTACCCATATTTGAACAATTTTTAAAGTCATATTTCGGAAACCGAAAGTTCTTGTAGCACACTACTCGTATCTATGGTAAAATTCATTGTAATGGGAGAGTTAATACGAATCGCTTTCGATTTGATTTGGATTAAAAATACAACCCTTCCAGGGTTGTAAATTTCACTCTATTTGCGCTAGATTTATCACATTTTAACAACCAAGAGGTCAAAGATTTCTTCCTGATTTTTTTTAAGCGCTGTTGTCAGAGATGCAGTTGTCTAATCCGTTAGTTCCAGGGTTGTCAATTCCTGAATTAATATTTTTAGTGCTTTTGTCAGGGATGATTTATTTATAGAATTCGTTAGTCCCAGGGCTGTCAATTCCTGCATTTTTTATTGTTATTACTTTTTTTTTTAAACCCGCTGGCTTAGCGTTTTTCTCAGGTAGTTATTTCTATAATCCGTTAGTTCCAGGTTTGTAAATTCCATGCCAATTGTGTTAGACTTGTCACATTTTAACAATCAAAACATCGACTTTTTCTTTCTGAATTTCAGTTTTGAAAACGTGCTAAATTAGCGATTTGTTGTTAATTTATTTTTTGCAAGACTCTTCTAAAGAAAATGCTTTCGAATTTACACGTTATTAAAACTCAAATTTGAAAGTGCTTGCTTTCGAATTACAGAGTAGACTCCGTGATCTTTTTTGATATTATGTTACTTTGGCGAAGTCATTTGTATTCTTTTTTAGCGTTGAGAACGGGGAAAATTGTGTCTTGAAACACACTTTTAATAAATACTTAATTAAATCAGTACTATTTTATATTTTACTTTTAGTACGTCGTTCACCATCATCTTGCCCTGGTCCCAATAACTTGCCACCACTACAATTTCACCATGTTCATGGCGATAATATACGCATTTCTCGCGATGGCTCTTTGGCGCGACGTTTCGAGAGCTTTTGTCGTGCCATCACATTCTCAGCCCGTCCCGTACGTATTAACGAACGCATTTGTGTCAAATTTGCAGAAATTTCTAATAATTGGAATGGAGGGATACGTTTCGGCTTCACCAGCAATGATCCATCCACTCTAGAGGGCTCCTTGCCCAAATACGCCTGTCCGGATTTAACGAATCGTCCTGGTTTCTGGGCTAAAGCCTTACATGAACAATACTGTGAGAAAGATAATGTTCTCTACTACTATGTCAATTCAGCGGGTGATGTTATTTACGGCATAAACAATGAAGAAAAAGGTGTTATATTATCCGGCATAGATACTAGAGGTTTACTGTGGACTATTATTGACATTTATGGCAATTGCACGGCTATTGAATTCTTAGATGCACGCATTTATATGTATCAACAAAGTGGCGGTGTTGGCATGCCGCCCACTTTACTGGCTCCCGGTATGACTGGTACATTGCCGGGACCCCAGATAGCCGCTTTAGGTCAACATCTGAACCAACAGTCAAGGAGGTCATTGCCAACAAGCCAATACGATCACGAATTGGAACGTACAGTTATGACATCTATGCAGTCGCTGAACTTGACTGGAGATCAAGTGGCCTTGGCATCTGATCTGGCCAATGGACTGCCTCCTCTAAGATATAATAGCAATGGTCGTTTGATTCCTGTACCCTTTCACATTACCAAGGGACGTAATGTGCGTTTATCACACGACCGTTTTATAGCTTCTCGCACGGAAAATGATTTCTGCCAAGGTTACGTATTCACTGCCCGTCCCATCAGAATAGGCGAGAAAATTATTGTGCAGATTTTAAAAACTGAACAAATGTATGTGGGTGCTTTAGCTTTAGGGTTGACTTCTTGTAATCCGGCTGCGTTGCAACCCGGAGATTTACCCAATGACTCTGACTTCCTGTTAGATCGTCCCGAATACTGGGTGGTTAGCAAAGATATAGCCGCTGCTCCACAGAGGGGTGATGAGATTGCGTTCTTTGTGGCGCCCAATGGGGAAGTGACGATAAGCAAAAATAATGGCCCAGCGGTGGTGGTAATGCATGTCGATCAATCTTTACAATTATGGGCCTTTTTGGATGTCTATGGTTCCACACAATCGGTGCGCATGTTCCGCCAACAACTGCCCAATATGGTAAACTATCCGCCCTCGGCTGTGGCTGGCTCTTCCCAGCGTATAGTCAACATACCAGTGTCCGAGTCAATAAATAGTCTGAATAGCCAAATCTCCGATAATCGCAAAAGCATACACCCATCCCAGTTAAATGTAACACGTGGCACAATAAGCGCCTCCAGTTCCACATTGGCATCAATGCAATCAACTAATAACTTAGCGACAGGTACCACCTCAGGTATATTAAATGGTACTTGCTCGCCACCTTCAACGGGCGGAAGTCGTTTGATTAGCGTACCTTCAAATGGCGAAATGATACAAATTCAACCAAACGGTGGGGGCACAGTACTGGTTGTGAACTTACCGCCTGCCACTTCTGCCGTAGATTTGAATAGTGCCTTGACAGCTTCACAGGCACGCATCAATCAGACAACGAATACAACGAACAACAGCGTGGCGGCCACATGCTCAAGTGGTGCCAGCAGCAGTTCAAATGTTAATACATTAGTAGGAACTATTAATAATGCACAATTTTTGGAGGTAAATATTACTTATTCAATGATTCTTTTCTAATATAATAACGTAAAAATTATTTTTATCCCATTATTCTTTCAATTGAGTAAAGTTTGTGTGTTTGTGTTTGTATTTGTTTTATTTTTCAAATCAAGGTCATTAACAATTGAGAAGAATTAATTGGTATTTTTCAAATCATTTGCTATTGAATATTAATTTTTAAAAAATTTATTGTACATCTGTTTGTTAGCAGTATAATATGAAAATCTTAAATCGGAGATTTGATTTTGTGCACATAAGCAACAAACATTTTATGTTTGCGATACTTGACACTAAACAAAATTTAGTAGTATGTATGTAAATACATATTTGTTTTTGTTTATTTTTCACTAAATGTGATTTTTTGCAAAATATAAATAAGTATATGAGTTAAAAAAAAATATGTAATAAAACAAAATTAAATGTTTTATTAATAAATTTCAAAAAGTTTAATTGTGCAAAGTAATTCTTGACAGACTGTAAATCACACATAGTTATCTATGCATTGCTTACAAAAAAATAATTGGCAACACTACACTTTATTTGCAAATAGTGCGTTAATACGAATTTCTTTTTCGTGTGTTTGTTGCGTTGGGGTTCTCATCCATTGCCAGACCTATCACAATGTTAGCAAGTATTAACAAACAATTTTCTATTGTTCTAATAACTTTTTTTTTATTAAATTTATTTGAGGATTTGAATAAGTTGTTGCATGCTGATGTAAATAAGTAAATGTTGACATTATTCATCAGCTGTGGCATGAAATGTCAGTAAAAGATTGGAATAGATTAACAAAAATAAGAGGTATTGCCAGCAGGGAGATGTAGTATAAGATCAAAGAGACATCTCTGTCTCATTGGAATTTTTCGGAAAAAAACGAATTTAGGCGTTAAATTGTTGGTAGGATAGGAAAATTAAAAGGAACAGGGAAACTGAGTTCGGCTGCAAGCGCCATTACCAAAAAAGTTATTGAAAAGTAAAGGTCACAGCCTGACCACTAAAAGAAAAAAAAATAAAACTACTGGCGATTATTATAATTTAAATAATAAATGTACTCCCGGGGTGTGTTTCCGTAAAGTGCTGTGCTAATTTTTGTGAAGATTGTGCAAAAGAGGGTAAAGTAATAAGCTGAAAAAAATTAAGAGAAGAAAGAAGTGAGTCTGCCAGAGAATTTTTTTCCTGGGGCAAGAGCGCCAGTTACCACGGAGTTAAAGGTAATAAGCTGAGAAAATAAAAGAAGTGGTCCTACCAGAGATTTTTTTTCCTGGGGCAAGACCGCCAGTTACCAAGGAGTTAATACCGCACGGCAAACAAAAGAAGAAAAACCCCCGCAAGTTAAGTACATAAGACTTTTCATATAACCGCTATCTACATATATATATTTATACATACGTACAGATATATACATATATATATATATGTATATACATATATAGTCACTGTTTTTTGGTAAAAAAAAAAAAAAAAAAAAGGAAGTGATTTTTTTTGTAACGTTATTTTACTTTTTTTTAAATATAATTAAAGGTTAGGTATAAAGAAAAATTTGTTGAACTTAATACTGCCTAAACTTGTGGTAATTGTCATAAGTGAAACTGTGAATAGGTCAGAAACCACATACAAAGACCGGTGAAAGTTTTGGTAGCATAATAAATAATTTCCGGAAGAATTGAACACATACGTATATGATTGCCCCCTAAAAGAGCTCATTTAGGTAGGAATTAATGTCTAGTAGCTGGTAGTTCGCAAGGTTTAAAAGGAAAACCATAATCCTTTGTAAGTGGTGGAAGAGCTATAGATACAAAAGGGTATAAAAAGAGAAATAAGGTATACACAAATTCAGGCAATAGTATATAACATTATTGATATTTTTTTTGTAATAAATTTCTTATGTTAAGAGAAGTGTAAAAATTATCAATAGTAGAATTCGAAGAAACATAAGTAAAGAAGGAAATTTAATAGAAAGGATTTAAAAAAAAAAATTTTCGAATTTGGTTAACAAACCGCTCGTATAGTCTGAAAAAGACAAATCGTTTTGTTTTAATAAATAATACAAAAAAAAAAAACCAATTGTAATTAAAATTTAGCATATATTTATTTTGTCCAATTATATAAATTTAAACCCAAACATAAAAAGATTAGATTTTGATTGTAGATTTAAAACTTAATTATAAATAAATGATTCTGTAATAAGTTTTAGTGAAATTTAGCTATGTGCTGGTAAACATTTTTGTGGGTAGGGTTAGCGATGCGGGGTAAGTAAAGTACGAGTGTGTGTAAACAATGGGGATCACAGAAAATTTATTGAGGCCAATAGTGAGTGATCTTGGTTGGGTGGGCGATTTGGAGGTAAAAACATCTGAACCTCTCTCTTAATGTCTGTCCTTTGTAGTATTAATTTAATGTAAATGTCTTATTGTTTTGAATAATTGTTCATTATAGTTTTTTTTTATTTGTGCTTGCCCTGGTCACAGTGGTGGGTTGGAACCCTTCCCTAAGCAGATGCTGAGCTTGCTGGCTTCACCACTGTGATGCAAATAAGGACATGTTACAATAATGGCGCCCAATCAAACGAATGAGGTTTCAAGTTGGTGTATCAATAATGGCCCAAAGGAAAAAAAAAATAGAAAAAGACATTATTGGCGACAAATGGTTGCGACAACTTGAAGTCTGAACGAAAGAATTAGAAATTTTAATAGGGTATATAGTCCAACTAAATATACCGGCAATAGTCCACTAGTTTTTGATGCAATAGCCCAGATTACATACCGCGCTCATTTCTTAAAGTTACTGTGTATTTGTGGATCAAGATCCCCAAAACAGGAATTAATTCCGGTTTTGCGATACAGATGCATGGTATCAAGGGTAGTGAACGTTAGGTTGTGTAGGATATTAAATAGACTTAGTAACCCGGGACGTGAATAGTTCACTGAATTGTTCATTGGGGGTATACAGGTCAGATACAGAAATTAGATTATTAGTATTAAATTTGTGAAATAGAGTTGTGAACTGCAAGGATAACACGGGTGATATCGTCACTGATCAGATTGAATCAGATGATTGTAATATATCCACTCAGTGAGTATCTAGGCATTACTTAAACTTGTCATTCCCATGAAAGGGAAGATATTGGGGTAATAGCTACTAGCAGGGATCGAAGTTTTTTTTTATTTTTTTTATTTAGTCAAATGATGAATGGACATTAAGAGACCTAATATTTTAGGCACAAATATAAGGATTTGAAACACACTACTCACTGAACTCGCATCGTATGTTAACCTAACCCGAATGTCTTATTGATTTATAATACAAACATATATTTGAATTACGTGTATGCGTTATAGCTGTTATTTTTTTATTATTGCTGATAGCATTTGAGAGCGTTTTTTTTATTGAATTTAATATCAATCTTTTTGGATTGTCAATATTTGATGTTGCTGTTAGTTTTTTTTTATTGTTTTTTTTTTTGTACGAAATAATTAGCGGACGTGCTACAAGTGCTAATCAAAAGGTCAAACGAAAGGGTTGAAATTTGTTATAAGCCATAAGTAACTACTATTTTCGTTTACACCAAATTATTATTTTTTGAATACACTTATAAAAGCGGTGATATCATCCACCATATTTTTTTATTATAATTTTTGAGATTTTTTTCTTTTGTTTTTCTTGATTTGATAATTGTATCACGTCTGTACGACGGATTTTTTTTTAAAGTTTTTTTTTGTATTTGCAGTAATTGTCAGCGGTTAATTATTCAAATTTTCACGGTTTAGTGTAGGGCAAAGCTTTATTTCTGTTTTTTTTTATTTTTTTATACTTATATAGTACTTTTTGGTCCCGACAAGAGGATAATTAATGCCTACTCCAGTACAAAAGGAGAGGGAGATTCTTAAAAGGCATAGGCACAGAAACGTTACGTTTGATCTTAATCGATCATCGCCACAGGTCAAAGAAAAATACGTAAAAGATAATCAAGCGAATAGAATGCCACCACCGGTCAATATTGACATGATAGATTTGTCTGGAACAATAAACGCACCAAACCCTAATACAGGGGCTAAGCCAAAAGTAATGTCTGTTGAGGCAGGGGCAGCTGCTTTAGAGCGGAACGAAAATGTGACAGATGAATTTCCACAGTCGGTTAAAGCAATGGTGTCGGAAAGTGTAGAGAATATGAAAAGGTCAGTCAACCAGTCCATACGAGACATGGTAGGAGAAAGTGTTAGTAGGGAAATGGGCAAAGTACATGAGACTTTGGCGATATTAAGTGATGCGATGAAAAATCTATCATTAAATAAAAATGTAGGCAACAGAGAGGACATACCAATAACAGGAAATCCAGGTGTGCAGAATCAGCGCGCAAATACGCGACGGTATGATTTTCCACCGCCTCCTCCTTATAATGGCCTGACAGCTAATGTCCATCACCCATATTATGCAAGTCAGCAAAATAATAGTTTACCCGCTCAAACTTTTCCGTCTCCAGGGCAAAACATAGCGCCTGCTAACTATTATGTAAATAGAACAAGAGTTGATAGATTTGGTTTAAAATTTGATGGGAATGAGACTCACCTGTCCGTTGAATCGTTTGTTTTCAGATTGGAATATTGTCAGAGGCAATACCAGATACCCTGGAAAGAAATTCTGGACGATTTTCACTTGCTGGTAGTAGGACCTGCTCTTGACTGGTATTGGCTATATGTGGAAACAAACCCGATCACTAACTGGGAAAACTTACGTCATGCATTATTGAGCAGATTTCGTACACTTCGAACTAATTTAGACATTATGCATGAGCTTGTAGAAAGAAAACAGAGAGTAGGGGAGAGCATTGATAGCTACTTTTATCATTTAAATTTATTACGTTCGAAACTAGCACAGCCACTTTCAGAGTTTGAATTAATCAAGTTAGCTAAGAAGAATTTGAGGGAAAATATAGGGCGAATTGTCTACCCGATACCTGTTTCTTCACTTGAACAATTGAGGCTCGAATGTGTAGAGGCTGAAAGGAATTTTGTGAAAAGGGAATCTCGAATAGAACAACAACCACAACAACACCGAAAATATGTACATGAAATTGAATTAGGCCAAGAAAATGAAGAATTGGTACAGGTCGAAGAAATTAACAAGATTATCGTATGTTGGAATTGTAAAGAACAAGGTCACATTTTTGTAGACTGTCCTTCTACCCAGCGGGAACTTTTTTGTTATAAATGTGGAAAACCGGACGTCATAACCCCGAATTGTCCGATTTGTAAGACTCGGGAAAACCAGAAACGGGGCGTGGTTTCTACGGGGGAGCCACGTTCTCAGAGGATAACCCCAAATCAACAAAGGAATTAGAAATAACACAACCATTTTGTAAACTTCGTCACTATTTACCTATAGAACAACGCCAACAACACTATGAATCGATGCGCAAAAAAATATTTGGCGGTAGTAGCACCACCAGTTCAAGCATAGCTGAAGAGTATCAGGATGAAGAGAACGTTGTTAAAGTTGTACCGCGATATGAAAATTCAAAAGCAGTGAGCAAACAAATAGGCAAAAATAAACAAAATTGTTCAGGAAATCATACTAGGATATTAAAGTTGAGAACTGATTACGTAAAGAGAAAACATAAACGAAAAATAATACTAGAATCAATAGTCAAAGCCGCAAAAACTGATCCGCGTCCTTTCGTCCAGATATTAATAGCTGGAGAAAGCCACAGGGGATTATTAGACTCAGGAGCGTCTGTGAGCATTTTAGGCCGAAATTGTAGGGAATTAACAAATCGAATAAACGCGAAAGTTATATACCACTGGGCAAATGTATACACAGCCTCAGGGCAACCATTCCGAGTACTAGGGCGAACAGAGTTAAAAGTTGAGTTTAAGGGAGAATTAAAAACTATAAATTTTTATTTATGTCCAGACCTAGAACAGGAAATATATTTAGGAGTTGATTTCTGGAGGGAATTTAATATAGCACCAGAGATAATGCAAAACTGTGAAATTAGCGTCGAATCAGCAGAAAATGTTCAGTCCATCTACGATTCCAATAGCGTGAAATTGCATGAATTAAGTAATGAACAAATACAACAGTTGCGTGATGTTGTAAAGAAATTTCCGACATTTGAAGAGATGGGTTTAGGGCGAACAAGTTTAGAAAAGCACACAATAAAATTAGCAGAAGGGGCCCAGCCTATTAAGGACAAACACTATCCAATTTCCCCCGCAGTGCAAAACTTAGTTTATGCAGAAATCGATAACATGTTGAAACTTAACGTAATCGAAGAGAGTGAGAGCCCATGGAGCAATCGGACTACATTAGTAAAGAAGCCAGGAAAAAATCGTTTTTGCTTAGACGCGCGAAAACTAAATGCAGTAACTGTAAAGGACGCATATCCCTTACAGAACATAGATGGTATTTTAAGTCGTATTGATCAAACTCACTATATAAGCAGCGTTGATTTAAAATATGCTTTTTGGCAGGTGGAATTGGAGGAAGAATCGAAACCATATACAGCGTTTACAGTACCAGGCAGACCACTGTACCAATTCCGGGTGATGCCGTTCGGGCTGTGCAACGCGGCCCAACGCCTCTGTCGCTTAATGGATAAAGTGATACCAGCCAAGCTAAAATCAAATGTTTTCATCTACCTAGACGATTTGCTTGTAATTTCGGACGAATTTTCTAGCCATTTAAAATTTTTAGAACAAGTAGCAGAATGTTTGAAAACGGCAGGCCTTACTATTGGTTTAAAAAAGTCTATGTTCTGTTTCAAAGAACTGAAGTATTTAGGTTTTATTATTGGGGGAGGAAGTCTGAGAACAGACCCGGAAAAGGTTTCGGCAATTCAGCGAATTTCCATACCTAAATCGCCTAGGGAAGTGAGAAGTTTTTTAGGTACTGCCGGGTGGTATAGGCGATTTATAAAAGATTTTGCCACAATATCAGCACCGTTGACAGATACGTTAAAAAAAGGAAAAAAATTTCTTATGTCCACGGAAGCGAAAGAAGCCATGAGAATGTTGAAGAATGCTTTAACCACCGCACCAGTCTTGCGCCATCCAGATTTCTCAAAAGTTTTTTACATCCAGTGCGATGCGTCAGAACACGGAATAGGGGCTGTTTTATATCAAAAGAACAATGACGAGTCGGAAAATCCTATAGCCTTTTATTCCCAAAAATTTAATAAGTGTCAAAAAAATTATTCGATTACCGAGAAAGAGTGTCTAGCAGCCGTGTTGGCAGTGAAGCGTTTCAGACCATACGTAGAGATGATGAAATTTACGGTGATAACAGACCATGCTAGCCTCAAATGGCTCATGTCAATGAAAGATCTTAGTGGGCGTTTGGCTAGGTGGTCCCTACAACTTCAAGCCTATGACTTTTCCATCGAACACCGTAGAGGTTCAGAAAATATTGTAGCGGACACTCTCTCAAGAATGGCAATCGAAGAATTGGAAACAGATGAGCAGCAGTGGTTTGAGTTTGAGACAAATGAGTTTGAAAGTGAAGAATACGTAGAACTGGCTAAAGAAATAGAAAAAAATCATGAAAAACTCCCAGATATAAAGGTAAAAGAGGGGAAAATATTTAAAAAAATATATGCCCACTCAAATGAAATAATGGAAGAGTCCATATGGAAATTGTGGGTGCCACAGCAGTTAACTCAAATATTAATCGAAAAAGCACACAAATCGATGACATCCGCGCATGGGGGAATAAATAAAACACTCAACGCGTTAAGGCGACTGTATTATTGGCCCCGGATGGCTATTCAGGTGCGAAATTATATAACAAACTGCCAAATCTGTAAAGAATCAAAGCCCACAAATCAAATCCTGAAGCCAACGATAGGAGAGGAGGTAAATACGGATAGACCGTTTCAAAAATTGTACATCGATTTTTTAGGAAAATACCCAAGGTCGCATAGGGGACACGCCTACATATTTGTGGTCGTGGATCATTTTTCAAAATTTACCTTCATTAAAGCAATGAAAGATGCCACCGCAAAGAACGTAATTGAGTTCCTGATTTTAGAAGTGTTTAATAAATTTGGTGTGCCAGAAGTCATCCATAGTGATAATGGGCAACAATTTACGTCTAATATATTCAAAGAAATGATAGAAGCGTACAATATCAGACACATGAAAACGGCATTTTATTCGCCACAATCGAATGCGTCTGAAAGAGTAAATCAATCCATATTGACAGGTATAAGAGCGTATTTGGAAACAGACCACAGAGATTGGGACTTGTATTTGCCGGAAATTGAATGTGCTCTACGCACTTCGTTGCACTCCGCGATTGGCACGACACCGTTTTTTGCACTGTATGGGTATCACTGGTATTCCAACGGGGCAGATTACAAGTTAGCGCGTACACTACAATCCATGAACGACCATGAAATAGTGGCGCTTAACAAAACGGACAAACAAGAAATGATACGCGAGCGTATTAAACAAAATCTACATACCGCCTACAACAAAAGTGCAAAAAGGTATAATGAAAGGACTAGTATTGCAAAATTCAGACCCGGTCAAGAAGTTTATAGACGTAATTTCACACAATCAGATTTCAAGAACAACATAAACTCAAAATTCTGTAGGAAATTTATAAAAAGTAGAATAGTTCAGCCAATAGGTAATAATATGTTTGAGTTAGAAGATGTAAAAGGCAGTCCAGTAGGAATTTATCACGCAAAGGATATAAAAATATAATTATGTAAAACCGGTAAGACACCAAGAGGTATTAGCATAGGAAGGCACCTGTGATAGTATGGAGAAAACGATAATCAAAAATAACTAGGGTATCACAATACAGGAAACGCTATAAAAAAAAAAAAAAAAAAAGAGAACAAAACAGGAAATATAAGGAAAGGCAGCAAATCTGGCGAATTATGAAAGATGCTGTTGCATTTCATTTGGTTTGGTAACGATACATAAAGACTCTACCTACAGCTGGTACAGTGGAACGCAATTCTGATGAAGTAGGTAAGAACAACAAATATAGTGTTCCAGTAAATAGAAGATCTTTATTTTTCTATGTAGTAGGAATACGCTCGGAAATTTTCGTAAACACATCTAGAAAGTTACATACCTTCGAAGTGGCATAAACAAAAAAGGCATTCGATTCGCACCTGATTTTCAAACGTTCAACTATCTAACGGGTTAAAATGGCAAGTTATTTGTTTATCTCTGTTCTTTGGTTTTGGAGTATTGTTTTTTTTTTGTTTTTGGCCTTACTAATAAGGTATGGCAAACGCCTTTAAAAGATATTTTTATCAAAACTCGAGTCACAGAGTCGAATGATTTGTGGGTCGTTCTTCTGAAAAAAAAAAAACAGTTTCAATTGGTAGGCCAACTCAACGACAATAATAGCTTTATTATCAATAGATAAAGTGGTGATGAAACGGGGGTTGAAAACAAAACTTTTATACAAAATTTTTTGTTTGTCAAAATCACACTTTTCACAAATCACAAATTTACTCGTTTTTTTTTATCGAAAATATATCGCAGAAATTCCAATAGGTAATACAGCTTCAAACAGCAAATAACGAACCACCTATCAGACCCGAAGTGTGGTACGTAATGTTTTTGTTTTGGTAACATTCAAAACGATGAACCAGGGCCGTGCTAAATATCGCAAAAAGCAAAATAAAGAGCAATACAAAGTCATGTATAAGCGTCTAGTTGGAAAAGCGAAATGATAGGAAGGTTAGAAAACTTACGTTGAACATGGACAAACAAGATTTTCATAGTTGTAGAAAGAGCAAATGAATGATAGGCGAAACTATAAATAAAATGAGGGAATACAATATACATAATTAGTATTTGCAGATACTCACGTGTATGTGCCCGGCTGGTTGAAATTCAGGGTGTGGGAGTTCCCCACGTGTTATTCACCGATGCATGGATATAACTACGGGCAAGCCCAAATTAGGTCGCACACCAGTTCTGCCAAGGTAAACCTCGCAGCACTGGAGTTTTGTTGCGTTGGGGTTCTCATCCATTGCCAGACCTATCACAATGTTAGCAAGTATTAACAAACAATTTTCTATTGTTCTAATAACTTTTTTTTTATTAAATTTATTTGAGGATTTGAATAAGTTGTTGCATGCTGATGTAAATAAGTAAATGTTGACATTATTCATCAGCTGTGGCATGAAATGTCAGTAAAAGATTGGAATAGATTAACAAAAATAAGAGGTATTGCCAGCAGGGAGATGTAGTATAAGATCAAAGAGACATCTCTGTCTCATTGGAATTTTTCGGAAAAAAACGAATTTAGGCGTTAAATTGTTGGTAGGATAGGAAAATTAAAAGGAACAGGGAAACTGAGTTCGGCTGCAAGCGCCATTACCAAAAAAGTTATTGAAAAGTAAAGGTCACAGCCTGACCACTAAAAGAAAAAAAAATAAAACTACTGGCGATTATTATAATTTAAATAATAAATGTACTCCCGGGGTGTGTTTCCGTAAAGTGCTGTGCTAATTTTTGTGAAGATTGTGCAAAAGAGGGTAAAGTAATAAGCTGAAAAAAATTAAGAGAAGAAAGAAGTGAGTCTGCCAGAGAATTTTTTTCCTGGGGCAAGAGCGCCAGTTACCACGGAGTTAAAGGTAATAAGCTGAGAAAATAAAAGAAGTGGTCCTACCAGAGATTTTTTTTCCTGGGGCAAGACCGCCAGTTACCAAGGAGTTAATACCGCACGGCAAACAAAAGAAGAAAAACCCCCGCAAGTTAAGTACATAAGACTTTTCATATAACCGCTATCTACATATATATATTTATACATACGTACAGATATATACATATATATATATATGTATATACATATATAGTCACTGTTTTTTGGTAAAAAAAAAAAAAAAAAAAGGAAGTGATTTTTTTTGTAACGTTATTTTACTTTTTTTTAAATATAATTAAAGGTTAGGTATAAAGAAAAATTTGTTGAACTTAATACTGCCTAAACTTGTGGTAATTGTCATAAGTGAAACTGTGAATAGGTCAGAAACCACATACAAAGACCGGTGAAAGTTTTGGTAGCATAATAAATAATTTCCGGAAGAATTGAACACATACGTATATGATTGCCCCCTAAAAGAGCTCATTTAGGTAGGAATTAATGTCTAGTAGCTGGTAGTTCGCAAGGTTTAAAAGGAAAACCATAATCCTTTGTAAGTGGTGGAAGAGCTATAGATACAAAAGGGTATAAAAAGAGAAATAAGGTATACACAAATTCAGGCAATAGTATATAACATTATTGATATTTTTTTTGTAATAAATTTCTTATGTTAAGAGAAGTGTAAAAATTATCAATAGTAGAATTCGAAGAAACATAAGTAAAGAAGGAAATTTAATAGAAAGGATTTAAAAAAAAAAATTTTCGAATTTGGTTAACAAACCGCTCGTATAGTCTGAAAAAGACAAATCGTTTTGTTTTAATAAATAATACAAAAAAAAAAAACCAATTGTAATTAAAATTTAGCATATATTTATTTTGTCCAATTATATAAATTTAAACCCAAACATAAAAAGATTAGATTTTGATTGTAGATTTAAAACTTAATTATAAATAAATGATTCTGTAATAAGTTTTAGTGAAATTTAGCTATGTGCTGGTAAACATTTTTGTGGGTAGGGTTAGCGATGCGGGGTAAGTAAAGTACGAGTGTGTGTAAACAATGGGGATCACAGAAAATTTATTGAGGCCAATAGTGAGTGATCTTGGTTGGGTGGGCGATTTGGAGGTAAAAACATCTGAACCTCTCTCTTAATGTCTGTCCTTTGTAGTATTAATTTAATGTAAATGTCTTATTGTTTTGAATAATTGTTCATTATAGTTTTTTTTTATTTGTGCTTGCCCTGGTCACAGTGGTGGGTTGGAACCCTTCCCTAAGCAGATGCTGAGCTTGCTGGCTTCACCACTGTGATGCAAATAAGGACATGTAACATGTTAGTAAATTGCAATAAAAAATTATGTTGCAACAGTTTCCATGTTTATTTTCAAATAAGACGTGCCTATAAACGTAGTAATTAATTTATTATGTAATAAAATCGAAAATTTAGCGAAAGGAATGAAAGTTGCATATTTTTCTTGTCTTATTGCTGGCAGTGTTGCCAGAAGTTAGGACGAATGCCGACGTTACAGAACGTAGTATGAATGTGTACAATTGCAAAAAATACATTATGAAATTAATAAAATAAACTTTTCGTTCCATATTATACTTGATTACTAGCTGTATAAAAAAAGTATATTCTCTTAAAAATATATTTATTGAATAACATTTAATTTGGAACATATTTTTTTCAATTTTAGCCCAGTACTGCCTCCTCTAGAGCTGGTTGTGCCAGTAATAAATTAGTCGATCCCTCTGATTCAGCTGGTGCTGAATGTACTATTTGCTATGAAAATCAAATTGATTCTGTACTTTATAGTTGTGGTCATATGTGCATGTGCTACGATTGTGCTATCGAGCAATGGCGTGGAGTCGGCGGCGGACAATGTCCTCTTTGCCGTGCTATAATCAGAGATGTTATACGAACTTATACAACGTAAGTTAGCAGCATAGTAAGTATTACAAAATAATCAATTAAAAATGAAGGACTGACAGCTCCTTCTAAAAATTAAAAAGAAAGCTAAAGACAACATTATTTGAAAGTAAAAAAAAAATAAGGAATCTTGAATATATTTTTAATAAAAGAAAAGAACTCGCAAAAAACTGAAATCAAATAAGAAAATACTAAAACTTAATAAAATATTATTTAATTCAAAAAGTAATAGTAAAAAATCAGTTAATAATTAAAATTTTTAATTAGAAACATTAGCGGTATTCACAGCCTGAAATTGTAAAACAAATTGTGAACTTTCTATTCATATTAATATGGACGAAATTTAAATAATATTTAAATTAATTTGCTTAGATTTATTATAAGTATTATGTGATTTTATTAATAATTGTATTATAGTTTTTAAAATTAAACAAAAAGCATTTTGTATAAACTTGAATTAAATTGTAATTTCTTATAATTAAGACTAAAATGAAAATTAGGGCCTTTTATTTAAAAGAAATTTTGCTTTTTCGGGTTTTTTTTAACTCAATTTTATCAAGTAACTATAATAGAAAATTTATTATTACATATTATTATTTTTTTTAATATATTTAAAGCATAATCCAAATTATAGTTCTTAAACCAAAGTATTGTTTGTCTTGTTTTAGTTTTTTTCTAAATTCGTTTTTCAAAATTTATTAAAGTGCAACATTTGCATAAATTTTTCTATATGCAAACAAATGAAGTTTTGGTGCTAATTTCAAGAAATGACAAAACTTTTTGAACTGAAGGCTAAAATTAAAAGAATAATAAAAATTATGGAATAAAAATAAATTACTTCACTACATACAAAGAATTGAAAATAAATATAAGATTGAATCATGTTTTGCAACAATAATTTTGTCTAAATTTCCAATTTCATAATAGATGCACACATTATCAAAAAAAAAAAAAAAATTCTGACTTCAACTACAATCTTTCTTTAATAAGAAAGTTATATGTAATTTGCATTGAAATAATTTTTCTCTTTCTAAAACTTTAAATACATCTAAACATTTAACAGATAATTTGTGAGATAAAAATATTAATTTTAAATAAAAAAAATAAACAAATAAAAAGAAATGAATTTGAACAATAAATTAATATAATTTTTTTGTAAAAAAAATTATTTTAAAACCACTTTGATTTTGTTTCAAAACAATATAAGAATTTTACATGTAAAAACGACAAACAATGATATACTAACAAAAAAGAATTAAAAGTAAAAGAATTTTGTTAAAATAAAACGTATACAAACCTAAGCCACACTACCCACTGAATCCCAAATGCTCAATATAAATATATACATATTTAATTTACATGCAAAGATTAGCCCAAAACGTAGTTTTTAATTTATTTCTTAATTTACATTTAATTTTTTTTTAACTTTTTAAATAAAATTTAATTATAATTTTATTTTAGTTCACAAGAAAGGAAGACATTAAACAATTCATTAAAAAAGATATTACTACAATAATTTTGATTTTGTATTAGTTTTAAATTGTATTTTTTAATTATATTTTTTTATTTAATATCGTATTTTTATTTCTAGTCATCACTTACAATAAAAAATAAATAAATAAAAACAAAAACAAAAAATTTTTCATACACAAAAAAGAACAGATATTGGATTTTTAATTTAAAAGGATAAAGAAAATTAAATATTAAATAAAATATGTAGAAATTGACAATTACTTTATTAAAAAAAAATAAACAATGGAATTAAGAAAACAACAACACACCTAAAGTAAAGTTTAAGAAAAAAAAATGGTTTTGTTTCTTCTCATATTTTTATATATTAAAATTTTTTACATACATAATTTAGTTGGAAGTATTCACACATATACATACATACATACATACATACCGACATGTCTATGTATGACACTGATTTTGTTATGTCTCTTTATTATGACTATAAATATTGAATCCTATAAAAAAATTAAAACCGTCATTGAAACTAAATTTATTGCAAGGCAGTTAGAAACAAATCCTTCGAAAGAAAGAAATATTATTAGTATTAAAAATATTTGAAAATGAAACAATTAAAAAATATGAAAAATGCAATAAAAATATAAGGAAACATTAACGTTGAATTTTATTTAAATAAAATATTTAACAGTATAATATGTAGTTTTGCCCATTCATTTCTAAGCATGTTTATAAACAAAATAAAATACTGCATTTTATCTAAACAAAACACTATAAATGTGCTATCAAACATACTTTCGTACTAAATGCACTGTCTTCCTTGCGCATGGGAAGATAAATTTGCAGGAAATATGTATTTTTAGGAATCGCAAACATACAAAAATCATGATATTTTAACAATAAGTAAGTTTTCTTGAAGAGTTAGTTACTAGAAATCGCTTATTTTCTAGCACACCCGTAAATACTGATATGTATTTCGTGCAAAACTTTTTAGATCGGGGGAAGTTTTATATAGATTCAAACGAAATTTCAATTTCTCTGTCCAAAGCCGTAACTGGTCCATAGTTCTTATTGTGCTTTTATTGAATTATGTTGTGTTAATATTATATAAAATATTTATGGGAATTGGATATTATTATCAAAAATAAACGTACTAGGCATAGGTCGTATAGTCAGTCACGGAACTTTTTTGAAAATACTGTTAATAACATCTTGGGCATATGGTCTAGTTACTCCGCCCATATTCGTGCAACACCATACTATGCAAATTTACTTTGTATAGTATGTTTAATAAATAAATAAATAAACGTACTACTAATCAAATATTTTCTTGGATCTGGTCACACCGTTTCCTAGACATTGGGCAACTTTAACATTAAGCATATTATGTTGGCAACATTTCTGATTAGCTTGGCGTTATTGTTTTGAGTTCGGTCGGTAAATGTTGATCAAATAATAAAGAAAAAAGTAAAAAATGCTAATATTTTGTTTATAAAGTTAGCAAATAGTAGTTACTTTCAAGAAAATAAGTGAATTAAACAGATAAATGAAAGAATTTGTGTTGAAAATGACGAAAGTAATTCATTGTCATTAATGTGATGGAATATCGTAAAATTTCAAGCCACAAATATGTGTAAATATGAATGTGTGTGCTTCCATGTAAAACACAAACATGCATACATACATATGTATGTAATTATATGTATACATACTATACGCAATTAAAATTGGAGGTAAGTTCAATATTTTATTGTCATTATTCTTTTATTTACTCCAAAAAATTAATACAAAGACCATGAGCATGTGCACTTGTATCTTTTTACATACGTATGCCCAGTAGGAGTTTTAATGTCGTCGACATTTTAATCAGCCCAGTTCTAAACATGGTGAAATAAACAGCCGGCATTACAAGTCAACAAATTAACAATTTCAACAAAAATAGGAATTTGTGTTTGGAATGTCTTCGAATATGTGAAAAATCATTGTAAACAAAAATTGAAATGTTGAGGCAAGTCAAAAATGTTTGGTTGGTTGTTCACCGCCGTCAAAACTGTTGGCGGCCGTCATGTACATTTTTATTAGTTTTTGTTGCATAAAATTGCCTTTGGTAATTAATATGAAATGGCAACTCTAGGCTTGTTTATTAATGGTATTTTTTTTGTTGTTGCATTTGTTCAATATTAATTCAGTATGGATATTTTTCTAAAAAACTTACCAAAAATCGAGCTCCATGCTCATCTTAATGGTTCATTGAATGTTGATTCCATTAAGCAGCTTGGTCGACAATTATATGGGAAAAACAGTAGAGAATTTTTGAAACTATGTGAGAAATTCATAGATTTTGAGAGCACCGATTTAGACAGTTGTTTTCAAAAGTTTACATTTATGCACGAATTAACATCTACTCCAAGAGGCTTACGATCTGCTTGTGAAATGGTAATAAAGAATTTTTCCACTGATAATGTTGTGTACTTAGAACTAAGGACTACACCTAAAGTCAATGAGAATATGACGCGTAGAGAATGCATTGAAATTCTTATTCAAGCTATAAGGGAGTATAGCGTACAATATGATATAATAGTAAAACTTTTACTATCCATAGATCGTACCCAATCTGTGGAGTACGCTGAAGAAACTGTTAATTTGGCAGTGGAATTCAACAAAAAATATCCTGATATTATTAAAGGTGTGGACTTAAGTGGCAATCCTTATA
Source organism: Tachina lurida (assembly GCA_944452675.1). Lineage (NCBI taxonomy): Eukaryota > Metazoa > Arthropoda > Insecta > Diptera > Tachinidae > Tachina > Tachina lurida. Next base: position 31,378,549 of record OX101752.1, read on the forward strand.
AGGGCAAGTTCAAGGATTTCTTAGACGTTTTAAACAAAGCCAAACAATACAACTTGTGTTTAGCAATACACTGTGGCGAAGTCTGTGATCCTGATGAAATCCAGGAAATGTTAAATTTTAACTTTCAACGCTGTGGTCATGGTACTTTTTTAAGCCAGGAGCAACTCCAGCAGTGCCTTAAACATCATATAGCTATTGAATGCTGTTTAACGAGTAATGTAAAATGCGGAACAGTCAAATCCTATGGTGATCACCATTTTAAAAACATATTTGAAAATAACATGAAAGTAGTTTTATGTACAGACGATAGTGGCGTTTTCGATACCACTTTAACGGAAGAGTTTGCATTAGCAAGTAAATATTTTCAATTAGGCAAAGCCGATGTTTATAAACTGAGTTTGAATGCAATAGATGCTTCTTTTGCTAGTCAAGATGAAAAGTATATTTTAAAACAACGTATTGAAGAATATTTTCAATAAACCAAAAACAGTTTGAAATAAAAGCAAACTTTTATTATTTTTTTATTCAAATTTGTCCGGAGGAGTGACAATATCCTTATCTATATTTTCATTTAAATTATAGTTTATTTCCAAATTTTCAACATAATTGTTGTTGCTATATCCAGCAGAGTTCTGCTCTTCCGGGTTATGTTCGCTTTCAGACTCTGCTGTTTCACCAACTTCTGGACTGTTGACATGAAACTGGTGTTTACGCATATGTTGAATTAAATGTGAACGTTTTATATAAGATTTGCCACACAAGATACATGAGTGCTGCCTTTGTCCTGTATGTATGGTCAAATGACTACGTAAATCTGAATGTTGTCTAAAACTTTTATAACAGTAATCACATTTAAATGGTCTTTCTCCTGTATGTATTCTCAAATGAAATTGCAGCAGAAAGACACGAGAAAAGGTTTTGTTACACACTGTACAGACATGGGGACGTTCGCCCGTATGTGAACGCATGTGAGCAGTAAGATTGCTTAGTTCGTAGAACGATTTACTGCAGAATTCACAGATAAAATCAGCTTGCCCAATGTGCCTGTGAAAATGGAAATAAAGTTACATGTTAAAAAATATTTTTTTTATTGCAAAAATTTATTATGTACCTTTTATGATGAACATTAAGTTGAGACTGTGTTTTAAATGACTTTGTGCAATATTTACATAGATATGGTCTCTCTCCTGTATGAGTTCTTAAATGCATCCGTAAAGCAAATGGCGTAGAAAAGCCTCTTTCGCAATATATGCATTTGCGACTGTCGTCAGTCTTCTCTGTTGGACTGAAACTTTTTTCAGATTCAAGCTTTGTATTTCCTGTGCTTACTTCTCTGAAAAGTTTACATTTTTCCACGTGCTTGCAAAATTCTGTTTCTAAAGAGAAACTGTGGTCACATTTATTACAGATAAAAGTATGTATAAGATCGTGCGCTTTTTGCAAATGCTTTTGTAAGTTGACAGCTTGTTTAAAAAAGGCCCCACAAACATCGCATTTGAATATATGAATCATTTTAGATTTTACGTTTGGCGGCTTACGAAACTTTTTATTAATTGATTCATTTAGTAAAAGGGAAGGTGTATTAGCTTCATATTCATTTACTGTACTAAACTCTGTCTCAATTGTTTTTTCGATGTACATATGCGATTGATTAGAATAATCTTCGGATATTGTAGCCTGCTCTATTACACATTCATGCAAAATTTGGTTGGGCAGTTCATCATTTTTGAATGGCTCAACGACATTAAACGATGAATTACCAATATCTGGATTAACATATTCTACTTCATCAATTAACTGTTCTGCGTGTTCTTCGTGACATACTACAAAGTCTTCAATTATCAAATCGTCTACCTCAATATCATTTGTATCCTCATTGCAGTATTCTATTAGATCATTTGAATTGGATAACTCTTCATTGACTATTACCTTTGTGTTCTCTAATATTTCCAAAAGTATCTTTTTAGATTTGCTGCATTTTTCCCGAAAATTTGATGTCACTAGTAATTCACTGGTACACTCATCACATAAATATTTAGGAAAAATATCGTCTTCTTTTATCTGTAAAACAAATTGGCTTTGCAAAACATATATTATTTAAAATAAATGAAGTAACGTACCTCAAGATTTGCACATGCTTCTAAGAGGTTGCTAAGATTTGTATTAAAATCCTCCAAGTCATCAAAAATGTTTATCATTACATTCTTTTCCTCCAAACAAACTCGACATGTTAATTCAGTTATATTAAACATATTAACAAGAACAATTATATTTAAATGTTTCGGAATATTTTGTGGTCACAGACATGAAATAATCTTCCTTCCGAAAATATTAATCTGCTTTGTAAATAGAAACACACGTGCATACTTGCGTATGTACGTAGATATGTGCTTATTTGTAAACAATTTTTTTTGATTAGTTAACAGTGTTGCCAAAACTATTCAAGGGTATTGAGTTTTTCGAAATTTCGAAAATTTCTTCGAATTTGTATTGTCATAATATATTATATTTTATAATTCTTTTCAATCAATTTTATATATATATATTTCGTCAAATGGTTACTGGTTTGCTGCAAAGAATATTAAAAATGCATTATTACTGCGGCAAACCAATAACGAGCCGATGATTTCTTGTACGTTGTGTAAGAAATAAGTATTTAACACAAAAAAATGTTTTCTTATTTTCCATTGCTGTAGACCAGTGATGTGCACTAACAAATAAACACACTACAGTGTAGAGTTTCAAATAGTTAATAAAAATATGTATACTTTATCATAGTTTATTTTCATAGTAAATGTTATTTAGAAGTTATTTTCCTATTATTATTTCCCTTATCGAAAATTTTACAAATTTGAAAACAATTCCCTTCAGTCCAATCAACTGTCTCTGCACAATCTTATAAGAACATACATATACTTACGTATCGCTTATTTTTTAAATTTTTTATTAAATGATGCAGAATTAATCCTCATATCTTTATTTAAATTGTGTAAACATTTCTTGTTTACTCAACTCATTAGAGAAAAAGTTAATTGCTCTTTTTCCATTGAAGTGTGTAAATTTAAACTCGTTCTCTGGCAAACTAATTTTTTGGAGTTATGATGTTTATTTGGTAGTATAATGCTAAAGCGGTAACAAATATTGACTAAAATGTTTTACAGAAAAAAGAAAAGAAAGAAACGCTTTGATATTCTCACATTTATTTTATTTAAATGGTAAAACTGCAACAAGTAAATCTAAGTTTTTTATAATTTTTTTTAACGAATGCTTTTTGAAAGAATTTTAATAAATCTTGCAGTGAAAATTAAAAGTTGGCAACAATGGTTTAGCACGGCAAGCCACAGTGCAGTGCCGTCAGATATAGCGATTTACGTGGCGGTATTTTGATTCCTGGCTGATAGTTTTGGCTATATGTACATGTTTTTATTATTTTAATAAGGAACTTTTTATACAACCTAAACTCATTCCGATAGGCATTACCTATTGAATTTCAAATCTAATATGTATTGGAATAAAAAATATTTTTTATAGCTCAACTTCGATGTTTTATTATATTGGCGATATTTGGGTTAATTTGGCGATGTTCGACGAGTAATTTGCCGGGGAAGCTTACATTAAATATGGCAGCACTGCCACAGAGGATATAAATACCACAGAGAGGATACAAATCCCACAAAATTAAATTATTTTTTAAAAGTTATGTTATATTCCTTAAAGTACAGCTAAAAAAATTAATTAATTAAAACAACATGAATACGGAAAAAATATGTCGATGTTGCCTGGTCTTGGATGGTCCACTGTTGTCCATCTATGATGGTGGATCAGCTGGAATGGGCTGTGTGGCGGACATGTTAAAGCAAATAGCCAAGTTAATGGTAATATAAAGCTGTTTCTAAAATTAATATGGATATATGTACGTGTATCCCAACATTTTTCTTTTTATTAGCCACATCCCGATGATAATATGCCAGATAAAGCATGCCTGCAGTGTATTAGTGAAATCAATCGTTGTTTTGTGTTCAAAATGAAATGTGAAAATTCAAATAGAACTCTTAGGCAGTTGTTACCTGAGGCAGTACCTGAGTCATTCGATGTCATGCCTAAAAAGGTTATTGTAGTCTCTTCTGCTGCGCAAACAGACGATAAAATACTTGTATCATCTCTTGTACAAACAGTAGTGGAGGAGAAGCCTTTAGTCCGACATATTAGTGTACAAACAGTTAAGCGATTTGGGAATCATAAGGAAATACAAACAGAAAATGAGGCTGCTCAATTGGATCCTGGCAATATTCTTATATATGAAGAAATCGACAATTCAAGTGATAAATCTGAAAAGCGTGGCGGACAATGTTCACCTGAAAGTGAACCAGTTTGCAAAAAATTGTATTTAGATAGCAGTAAAACAAATAATTTCTTAGCTGTGGAGGATCCCCAGTCTAGTGTTCAACAAACGGCTGCCTATGTACTATTAGAGGACTCAAATTGTTCGGAAGGAACAGAAATATATACAGAAACCACTATTGAAAATCAGGCGTATTCAGATTGTGATCGCTATGAATATTATGAAACTGAAGTTGATGAAGTAGCAGATGGTGATAACAACGAAAAGTTCAAAAGTGACAATGTCTATGAAATTGATAGTTCAGAAGGCAAAACAAAATCTGATGAAGAAGCTGAAACAATAATTAAACCAAGAAGTAATAACAAGAACAACAAACCTAAAGGACAATACAAATGCTCACAATGCATAATGACATTTGTAAGCATGAAGGTTCTTAAGAGACATTTAGCCAATAGGCATGAAATTAAAGATGCTGAACTTATAATTGATTATTTACCATCCGAGGACTGTGATACAATGGACGTTGAAAAGAAGTCATACAAATCCATTGAAGAATTGACGGCGGATAATGTTGCTAAACCACAATTAACCAAAGGGAGAACAGTGCCCTTAGTAAATAATGAAATGCTAACAAATATAAAGTATTTTTGTAATAACTGCCAAGCTGGATTTGCACAACGTAAAACACTGACCATACATATGAAAAATCGAGTCTGTATGGCGAATAATTTCAAGGTACATATGTAATTATTTTTTATATATATGTACATATTTTAACTTAAGCGGATTTATAAAAAGTCAAAAATATTTTAGCTGAGAAGTTGAAAATGTTAGATATCCTACTAAATCGGGGGAATGTTAATTTTTAAGTAAATCTTTACATGCTATTTTCAAAATATTTGATTTGTTATAAAAAATATTACATATAATTTTTTATAACGAGGAGATAAAAAATTTTTTTTACCCAATTTTCTAATTTAAGAATTTTTAAATTTTTGATTGTTTGTGATGCTTTGTATTTGATAGAGGCCAAATAATTTTTAGTTTTAAATACTAACTTAAATGCAAACAAACATATATGTATATATATTTTTTTTGGAAGAGTTTTATTTTTTAAAATCTCTTATTTACTACAAAACTTAGGACATTTTATTAATATATAGATATGTATTCTATTTTTAAAGTGCGACACATGTGAGGGTATATTTGTCTCTGAAAAAAAGTTGGAACTTCATAAACTCACTCACGAAAATCCGCACAAGTGTCTTGAATGTGATATTATGTGTAAAACTATTGAAGAACTGAGCCAGCATATGATTGAAAATCATAATAGGAGTGCCCGTAATCAATGTCATGTCTGCAAAAAAGGTAAAGTTAATATGTCGTCCATAGCCAATTGGATTGTATTTAGCTATTAATTAAATTACAGTTTTTACAATGAAAACATCGTTAAATGACCACCTGCGCATACACACCGGTGAAAAACCTTTCGTTTGTTCAATATGTGGCAAAAGCTTTAGCCAGAATTCAAATCTACGCCAACATTTAGTACGTCATACAAATGAGAAAAATTTCAAATGCGACATGTGCCCCAATGCTTATGTTACCAAGGCAGAATTATTTTCCCACAAGCGTACCCACACCGGCGATCATCCTTATAAATGTGACACTTGCCAAGTACGTTTCACCACTGCCTGTTCATTGAAAAAACACTTACGAAAACATACAGGCGAAAGGCCGTATGCTTGTGAATGTTGCGCCATGCGCTTTACTTCCCTCAATGTATTGAAAAATCATCGACGAATTCATACCGGCGAGAAACCTTACAAATGCGTTCATTGTCCGAAAGCTTTTACACAAAAAGGAGACTGTGTAATGCACGAGAGAACACATCTGAATAATTATTTCAAATGTTTTTGTGACTCGAAATTCTCGAAAAAATCAAATTTAACTTATCACATAAAGACCCAGCATCCCGAGTGCAGTGAGCAAGAACTTCAAGTTTTGCTTGATAAATCCCTGAGTGACAATGATAATGCCGAATATGATATAACATTGAGCGAAAGTGCAGAAACTGAAAGAGAATCTTCAAATAATAACGAAGAACTTTTGGAAATTGTTCTGGCAGATGTAGGTTAAATGAAATAGATATTAAATTGACAAATGAAAATTATCTAATAAAAATTTTTATATTTTAAGGAAAATGTATAGAAATAGCTGAAATTAAATTTGTATTGCAAATTGATATATGGAGAAAAATACTTTAAAAAAAAATTTAAAAGGTAAGTGGAAATATGTATATATATTTAAACACAACTTTTCTAAAATCAAGTTTTCTTCTCAATAACTGATATGGCTTCCTTTTTTAACGAAGAAAATAATGTAATATAAATTTTAAATATTTATGGATATGAATACTAGCATCTTCATGCGTCTTTGTTCGCAATCAGAAAGAAACAGAAGAACAGATCGTCCTATGAAATATATTTATATATAAAGTTTAGCAAACAGAAAAAGTAAAAAAAGTAAAAGTTTTTACCCGTTGTACCTCTCAAAAATTACCTTATATTTTAAATAGGACCATGTGCTTTCCGTTTACCAGTTTTAATCCAAACTCACAACAATATACAAACTTTCACTTTTATAATATACATATGTACATATATTAGTAGGATTATTGGCCAGCAATGGGTTAATTCATGTCAAAAAATCTTGGAACTTTTTCTCAAAAATCTTTTTCATTCTGTTACCAAAAATACGCCCCTTATTGGAATTTTTAATAATGGTGTTCTACAAATTACTGGCTTTGGTGACATTCGCAATTAATCTGGAATAAAATATTTGAACGTCAAAGTCAGCTGGTGGTAATAAAGAAATCACGTTTTAAATAAAAAATTATGCATTAAAAATGTCGGCCTCTCAATCTATCACAGAAAAACTGTTTTTATTCATACAAATAATTTTTCTTCCTACTTGAAGCAAAACGGTAAACAAATATTTACATTTTTTTCTATTTGGTCGATCTTTTTGACGATTTCTTCCTGTTTGGAGACAATTATCTCCGCGTTTTTGCTTGTAATTAGCTGGTTATGCTCCAGAGTATCCAGCCTTTGCTCAATAGTGGTTATTTTTAAAAGTACTTGCTCCAATACAGCATATATATCTGAAACAAAAAATAAACAATAGTTGCTAGTCTTTTGACATATAAAAAATTTATTTCCATTTACCTTGATTTTCTTCAGGTTTTTTCAGCTCAACATCCTTAGTAGTTAAACCATCCTCCCTAAGATTAAACGTCTTTTTCTCTAGTAATTGTTGGCCTGGAAAATGTATGAAAAATATTTTTGAGCAATATCTGTGTCTTTTATAGAAGAAAGTTCACTAGAACTTATACAACTATGTAACAATAAAAATTGATAATAATTTTCGCAACTGATACAATCTTTTAGAATAAAAGTTCGGGTGTACCTATAAAAAAATGCCTAAGTTCGGTGGATTTTCCGTTACTAATTTCATATAATTTTCTTGGTACAGGACAAAATTCCGATGAGACACCGAGTAATTAGAAACGAATCATTATTTTTCGCTATATTTCTTTTACAAACTAAAATATTACGCAATTTTTTTAGTAACTCCTAAATCAATCAACTAAAAGCATACTCTCTAAAGGGAACTGAGTGACCATTTCAAAACCTGATGCTTCCAAAATACTTCTTTTCTCTTTAAATGGACCTAGCTGGGGAGAAGTATAATACCTAAAATGAAATGTCTCAGTTCTTGGGATGCCGCATTATTTTAGAAAACATACGCTTCTCTCCTTATATAACCCTTCTTGACAACCAACATTTGCGGCATACATATTTGCTATTATGTGAAACATTTTCTCTTCTGCTCTTAAAAAATGAAAACGGCCTATCATAAATGGACTTAGATTAACAACACTTACGATTGCTCTAAGAATGGGCCACAAAGCTCTATTTGAGCTTTAAAAAATTTTGAGACCAATATCTACATATAAAGAAACTTTTTCCCTGTCATGTAAACTGACGAATGTACCCGATAGAAAGTATTTTTGAATTCCTAAATACATGATTTCACCATATTGAATATTCGACACATTAACTATGTACTTGTTTGATCACATTAAAAAGGGTTTTGGCCGATAATAGCAAATCTTCAATTCCTACCCTTTTTAATGTATGGAGCAAATCATGCAAAGACGGGTATGAGAAATTTCATTGCTTACAGCCCATGATTTGATCTCATTACTGTTACCCTGCTTACTTACAGAATTTTTTATAGATCCTATGTACATATGAATGTACTTATGTACAGAGAGCAGCATAAGTGAAGGTACCCCAGATAATATCAGCAAGTTTATAAATTTTACAAAGTAAATATATATATTTATTAACCCTTATTTATTATTTTATTAATTTTCTAATTTATATACAATCCCAAACAAAAAAAAATTGTGGAAAATAAGAAAATATGAAAACGATACTTAAAAAAATTTGGTAACTCCATATATATGCACAGCAAAAGTCTTGGTACCCTTTGTACGCTGTTTAGAAAAAATACGGCAACGTTTACTTTAGAACTTTTGTTTTTGTATTTATAACGGAACTTATAAAATAAAACTACTCAAGAATATTTTTAGAAACAAGTAGAAGAAAAACCTGAGTTTTAATGATAAAAAAAAAGAAATACAATGTCTCGTAAGGAATTAACAACTGAAGAACGCACTATCATTGTTAATAACCACAAAATAGGAAAATCTTATTCTGAAATAGCTATTATAATGAATCGAAGCAAATCCACCATCCAAAAAGCTATAAACCGCTTTATATGTACAAGAAAATAGAATTGCAAACAAAGCCAACACAGGACGCCTTCGGAAACTTACTAACAGGGAAGAGAGAACAATAGAAGCAATAATCAAGAAGGATCCATTTAAAAGTGCACCACAGATTGCCACCGAGTTAGGTGAGACTCTTGACAAAAGTATTTCTGCATATACAGTACGCAGATCGATCAAAAGAGCTTGGTATAATGCACGTACTGCACGAAAGAAACCATACATTAACGAAACAAACAGAAAGAAGCGAATAGACTTCGCAAATTTATACAAAAGCAAACAAAGTGAGTTTTGGCAGAAAGTTATCTTTTCAGATGAATCAAAATATAATATTTTTGGATCGGATGGCCGCGCATTAATGTGGAGAAAAACAAATGAAGAGCTCAATCCGAAAAACACAAGAAAAACTGTTAAACATGGAGGCGGTAGTGTGATGGTATGGGGCTGTATGTCAGCTGCAGGTGTGGGGAATCTGGTGTTTATAGATGAAATTATGAATAAGACAGTTTATTTAAATATGCTGAAGAATAATTTACTTCAAAGTGCTGAAAAGCTACAAATTTCAAATGATTTCTATTTTCAACAGGACTACGATCCTAAACACACTGCAGCTGATGTCAAGATGTGGCATGCGTACAATACCCCACACATTCTTAATACACCTCCACAAAGCCCAGATTTGAACCCAATTAAGCATGTGTGGGATCATTTAGAAAAAACGGTACGTAGTCGCCAAATTTCTAGTAAAAATCAGCTCAAAACTCTGCTCATGGCCGAATGGCTAAAAATATCTTCCGAGTACACAAAAAAACTTGTCGATTCAATGCCATGTACTGCCATGTATTGTAGGGTACAATATCCCGAAATAAAAATTCATGAAACTGGTGTGCAATTTGTTGAATCCCTCAAATGTTTAGGTATAGTAATTGATAACCAACTTAATTTTAGTGAACAAATTGATGTAGTAAGTTCTAGGGTTACGTCAGGTCTAAGATATCTATATCATTGTGGATTACATTTGCCCATAAGAATAAAATATATACTTGCACATACTTTATTAATGTCTCATGTGAATTACTGTCTTGAAATAATCTCTGGTACTTTAGTATAAAACATTAACAAATTAAGCAATATTATAAAGAGGATTGTAAGATTTGTGTATGGCATTAAGTATCGTGATCATATATCCCGCTCCGTTATAAGCTTTCTGGGCTGTTCTATACCGCAGTATTTCAATATTCGTATTTTAATTTTCTTTTACAAGGTGATTGTTACTGGCATACCCAATTACTTAAGATCTAAATTTCAGTTTCAAGGTCTAAATAAAAATAAATAAATAAAAATAAATAAATAGGCTGAACGAAGTTCTTCGTCTTAAGGGATATCCCACTAGATATTAGGTATAATTTTATTTACATTTAGGCCATCATCGTACTTACATATCTCTTTATATTTTGTTAAGGTACCAAGACTTTTGCTGTACAAAAAACATGAAGTCAGCAAAGTTTTTAATTTAAAATTATGTTTTTGTTTTCTGGAATAATAATATTTGTTTTGTTTTTATATTAAAGAATAAATAAATTAAAAAATGATAAACAAAAAAAATTTAACAGCGCATCTTGGTGAAAATTTGGTAAGTTTATTAATTTCAGCTGCGGTACCTTGACTTATGCTGCATAGTGTATATAAGATTGATCACTGGGCTCTGAAATTTTTTTAATGACAATTGGCACATTTTGTATTATTGTTTTTTCTTTTATATCTCCAAGCATCAGCTTTCTATATATTTCTTTACATTCGACTCATATGCCTTCTTTTCTTTAGACAATAAATTTTGAATGTTCCTTTTGCTCATTTCAATTATCTTTTTTTATTACACTTTCTTTAATTAAAAAAACAATAACTTTTAAAACTTTAAATTTTGGCCACTTCTTCGATGAAAGACGCGTTGTTTTAAAAAATTTTAGCAAGAACTTTTGCATATCGTCGGTTTGTTCTTAGTTTGCTGCAGACATAATGTATTTTGAAAATACTGTGCAGCAAACCAATAACCAACCGACGATATATACATTTGCCTGAAGTGCCACTAGCAAAAATTTTTTTCAATACGTTTTTTTTTACTAAAAACCCCAAAATTTCCAAAACCCATTTTTATACTACAGTATGTTTTATTAAATCCCTTGAGAAAACCTCTTTATTGCAAAGTTTTTCATACAAAAATACACTATAGCTATAACGAACAAATTCTGAACAAAATAGCCTCTATATAGCGAAGTATTCCTTCAAATGCCTCAATAAAACGAAATCAGAATTAATCCTAAATGGTAAAGTCCCGTTAAAAAAACAGCGAACTCTAAATGTATTTACAAGCGCATTTGTAAAGCCTCTATACAACGAAATACTCGTACAAAAGCCTCTATACAACGAAGTAAGAATAAAATTGTGTATAGCAAAATGGTAAAGTCTAGTTATCAAAAGAAATAATTCTTAATGTGTGTGATGTTTTATTTTTTATTTACCTCATGAAATATAAGCTTTTATTAGCATTCTCATGTTAAATAGAATTTGAATAAAGAAAACTATAGTTATAACGAATTCTTTTCGTATTTCTTCAAATTTCGTTGTATCAAGGTTTTTCTGATTATATTTATAGCGAATTAATGGATATAACGAAGTATTTACGGATCCCCTTGGAATTCGTTATATCGAAGTTTCACTGTAATTATATTTCTTTGACAATAATAATAGCCTGTTTGTAGCATATTCTGTGGTTTGTAGAACGCGACAAAGGCGACTCACGACGAGCCAATTCATGGACGACTACGTAATGAAAAGAGTTTGTATAACAGAAACTCCATTAATAATGGTAAGAATCTTTGTCCGATTTTCAGATTCTCAAGTGTGCAAGAACGAAGAGAACGTACGCAGTACTATTGGGAACAGAGCAGTGTTGCCATAAGATGTAAGAGGAAAAGTGCTAGATTGCAAAAATAAAAGTGCTAAAATGTTCTACAGCCCACACAACAAAGTGCTAAAATAAGTTAACATTTTTAGTTTCTCTCATTTCTTAAGTGGCCCATACACTTTCCATAATTATATAGTACTCGTATTATGTCGAGGTTTTTACTGTGAGAAAAATAGTAAATTGTGCGAGATTTGACCTTTTTAAGTAACCCCAACGATGAGAACAATAACATGTTTAATAATATTGTATGTATAGGACGTTTGAAATATTTAATTTATAAAATTTGAATTCATTTGTGAATGGAATACCAAGAAAGAAAAAAATCTTTAAGAGTGTTAAATAGAGTAGATAAATAAAAATATATTTGTTTTCTAAATAGATAAATCAGATGAACCTATTTATATATTTATTCAACAATACTATACAAAGTAAATTTGCATAGTATGGTGTTGCACGAATATGGGCGGAGTAACTAGACCATATGCCCAAGATGTTATTAACAGTATTTCCAAAAAAGTTCCGTGACTGACTGTACGACCTATGCCTTCACATAGGAAGTAGCAACGTGGTTGTTAAAGAAATTCCACAAAAAAAAACCGCAAGATTATACGGTTATCCGCGGCAGATCAGTCAACCAGTGCGAGCGAGACGAAAAACGAAAAAAAGTCGTGTTCTAAAACCCCCCAAAAAAATAATCTAACATGTAACATGTGTTCTACAAACAGGATCTAATAAATAATCAAATAATTATAATTTATGGAAACATAATTTTCAATAAAACTACAATTTAAACAAATGCGAGTATTTACAACAATTACTGTACAAAAATATGCAATAAGACTTATAAAAGCAATCGTTCAAATTTTATTGAAAAAAAACACAAAACCAAAATAAATCGCCAAAAACTGAAATAATTGCCGAAATTAAAAAAAAACACCAAAACTGAAAAACCCCAAAAACCAAAAAAAAAATCTCAAAAAAGCGCCAAAAATACGAAAAACCGCCAAAACTAGAAAAATCGCCATAGACCGAAAAAAAATTTACCGGGGGATACTTTAAGTGAGACATTTTTAGATTTAATTGACCTGTAGTGAATTTTAATCAGAAATAATTTCTTAATCTGGCTTAAGTACAGTAATTTCAATTCTTATAGAATGAAATATTATTATTAATTAATGTGAGTTCCTAAAGAAGAGAAGAAAAATTAAACTAGACTTTATTAGCTGGGGGAAATAACGATATTTTTCTGTGCAGCCACGCACTTCATCAGCACCCATGTCTATCTACTGGGGTAGCGGTTGTTATTAACCATCAGCTATTTAACGCTAATATTCAATGAAATGGAATATGAGAAATGATTATGAATAAAAATTATTCAAGCTGAAGTAAAGTTTTTTTATTTCCATTTTTAATTTGGCTGATTTTTTTTTAATTTAAAAAAATTATATTTTACGATGCAATACGCAATAATTAATTAATAATGCGATCCCGAATTTTTTTTTAGTTTTTTTTAAACTTTTTTAAAGAGAAGTAACACTCATTCAATGTATGCCTACAACTATTACTAGGTGTTACCTTATTTAGGAAAGGGATAGAGAAGACAGGTGGTTTTGCATTTCTGCTAACTACATATATGTGCTGTGCTGATTTTAAAACAGTGACTTAATTACTGATTCATAAATCATGCTTTCACACAATTATCTATGTATATATATTATGAAATGTTTATAGTGCTAGTTGGTCTATCTCCTTAATAAATATTTGTTCAACCAAAGTATTTTGTTGAAAGAAAAGAAAAAACCAGTTTCTAAAAAGACTTCTTCCTTTATTTTTTCTTTCTTTTCTGTAATTTAAAACTATTTATTTTATGTATGTATTAAAAACGTAGGCTGCATTTTGAAGTTATTTTTTGTGTTTTTAGAAACTTAAACCACAATTTATAATTAATTTCACTTTAATTTACAAACCTAATAGTATTGGCCAAACTGTTGTTGTTGGACTTGGGGGCCAATTGGCTGATGTATATATTGTACACTTTGTTGAGGTTGATTTAAAATCACTTGAGGTTGTGGAGGCAGCTGATGCTGCATTATAATCGGCTGTTGTGGCACCATTTGTAGGTGCTGCTGCGCGGAAGTTGAAGCAAATGATTGCTGTGGTAATTGCTGCTGATGCTGCTGCTGTATTACACTTTGTGCAGGTAGATGAGATGTGAGCGTGAGATTTGATGATAGTTGATGTGGATTTGGCTGCAGTTGGTGGTGCAGAGGATGTGACATTAAATCCATTGCAGCGATCGGCATTGGATGAGACTGTTGCATGATTTGTTGATTTATAGGCAATAATTGTTTAGCTGTAACTAATGTGTTGCTTGCATCACATGTGATGGCAGCGACAGCATTTGTGGCGGGCGGCGGCCCTTTAAGCCAATCGACTAAAGAGTGATGTATGCTCTGTACACATTTTAATTGATCAGCTATTAGGTTTTCGGAATATTTTACATGATTAGCATATGCTTCCTTTTCGTGGAGTATATCCTTTGACATACGATGCAAGTCTTTAAGTATTGCAGAACCCCATAACTGGACATGAATATCCGGAATTTTGGAAGCCAGTTGCATAGCCGGTGTTACCATATTCATGCTTTCTTTAGAGTTGCCTATGCTAAGGAAGACATGTGACAACAATACCAAAGAACATGATGTTAAACGATTTAAATCCTCAGCATTGGCCATTTTCAATGTTTCGCGCAGAAAACGTCTGAAATCGTCAAAAGTTAAGATGAAATATTTCAAGACATGCTTTATTATGTGTGTACTTACTTGGCTTCGTGAAAGCTTGCCTTATGAAAAGCATGAAGACCCTGGACATAATAAAACCCTCCCATTAAAGCTTGTGAACTATATGTTTGAGTATTTTCTGTAGAAACAGCATCTAATATTTGCTTCAAATCTTGATCCCTTTTCGTTCTTAAGTATATGATGGCCAAGTTTAAATTAGCAAATAATTTCAGATCTCTTTCGCTCGTTTCAGTTACGCATGTTAGAAATTGATTTTCGGCATGTTCAAAGAAGCTAGTGGACATGGCATATAAGCCCACTAAGCAGTGCAGCTGTGCTGAATGACGTTTAAGTAATTGACCATTCGGGCCCGAGGCTAAGCACACGTCGCGACAGGCTGCAATTTCTCGTATAGCTAATTCACGATTGCCCATAACCATGCGACACATTACAATGTGCTCCAATAGTATTACTTTAAATACGGATAATATAGGTTTGTCATCTTGTGCTTTCAACTTTTCGATTTGTGTTAAAGCCTTTTCAGTATATTTTTGTGCTTTATCCATGTAGCCAGCCATCATGGAATGTGATACGGTTACTAAGTAAACTAAAACATATAGTTGTTCCTTGGGTAACCATCCAAACATATCCAATGGATTTTGTCCAAATATTACTAAGGGGAAAAAGATTTCAACAAAACATTCAAAAGAGCGGGTATAAAATTTCTCACCTTCATCTGCCGGCCAATTTGGCGCCATAATTGTTTGTATAGACATTTGCAATTGCTTTAAGCTGGGCTTTACTGTCTTCACCTGACCTAATGCTAAATAGTAACATACTTGTAGCACCAAGAAAAATACCTTCAAGTATTCCTTGTGATGTGGATTTGTTATATGATTGTCTATAATAGCACCAGCGGAATTGAGTAAAGCTAAAACATCATTTGTTTTGCGCTCTATCATTAAGATCATGGCTCTTGATAATAGAAATAAAACTTTCAGATAAGTAGCATTCGCTTCTTCTGCCGACTCCGCGCCCACAGCCAAAAGTTCTGAAGCCAAAGTGTATTCCTTGTCATTTGCATGTAGTTGAGCCAGCTGCAGCAATAGTTTGCAGTGCCAATAGACGTTATTTTGCGATAGTTCTATGGCTCTTCGCAACATGGCCTTTGCCAAAGAAGTCTGTTCCGTTTGTCTGTACAATTCCGAAAGTAGAGAAGCAGTATCAAACTTTACGTCATCAAAATTTAACAATGGCTCAGATAATTTCCAAGCTGTCTCTAAATGCGTTTTGGCCAAGTCAATGTTGTTGGTATACGCCATTAAGGTCTGTCCCATTTGTAGATGAGTCCTGGCCTCAACCTTAGAAGGTGGATGAAATGTAAACAGTGCTTGTAGGCATTGTATACATTTTTTTATGTTTGGTGGTTGTGAGGTACGAAAATATTCTGCCAAACCCAATAGCGAAATGTAGCAGGCGTCCTGGGAAGTTGTCGCAGTTTGAGCAATTGCCGGTTGCAAACTCATACTTTTTGTAAGTTTTACTTAAAACCGCGTGAATAATTTGTATTTTTTTATGAATTGCACAGAAAGTGTATATTTCTTCCATCAAAAAAAGATACCGTCCGCCTATATTGTTTACTTTCTCTAAACGTCACGATGCAATGCTGTGCTGCCAACACTTTACAAATTGAACGAACTTTAGCTATTTGACGCTAGATGGCGCTCTGTTGAAAGGGTTGTAATAAATGCTATGTTCTGGGATTTTGTTCCATACGTTGGGAATTCATTTGTAACGTATGCGTAAGTAATTTGAAGTGAAAGAAAATAGGCCTAATTATGATTGTCGTATTTTGACTATGACGACGACTAGTACAAAATCATCGTTGTCGAAGTCGAAATACGAGACTCGTAATTAAGCCCAATGTTTTCGAATTATGGTAGAATTAGTCGATTCGTATCGTGTTAGTTTGGAAGTTGTCTTATCGTTTAAATCTGGATCGCAGGACCTCAAAACGTCGAAATATGGTTTAAGGGTAGATTTTTTCGTTTTTAAATTTGGAAAAGCATTTTTTTAAACGAATTTTCGTTATTTTTCATACAAATTTAACAGAAGATCTCTCGCCAGCGAATGGAGCCGTGCAAGTATTCACGGATGGATCATGATCGGGGAGTGGTGGCGAAAAGTTGGATGAGGAAGTATACATATATGTATATATTCCAGAATTCGTAATTGAATTGGCCTGCAGCCTCCCGCACGAATATTACAGGTAGAGATATTAAAAAAAAAACACACTAGCTAAGGTTTTGTAGGATATCAAACAGAGATATCCATATTAAAACAGACAGCCAATCTGCAATTAAGTCCTTCACTGGGTGCGTAGACACGGGACTAATTCAGGCAACATACTTGCGGATGACCTGTCAAAGAGGGGAACCCTGCTGGTATGGCCGTTAACCCCTTTTTATGGCGTGTCTACACACATGACTCTTCCCGACCCAATCTCTTCTCTCCTCTAGGAACTATTCATCTATAAGTATATACCCCTACCATCTTTCCTACCTCCCTTTCTCTACTTCTATATACTGTCCAACTTATTGGCAGGGGATCATCGTATTGGACCCAAGTGAGCTAGACCCTTAACTTTCATCTTTCACCAGCAACCTGCTCACCTAACCTAACCTAACCTAACCATACGAGTACAAATTTGAAACGTTTAGAAACGAAATTTTTTAGAAAATCTGCCTATAAAACTCGATTTTTGAAAATGGGGGCTAAAATCAGTAACTTCCTATATTAACATATTCTTTTAAATAATTTATTAAATCCATTGTGAAAAAATTACATTCATATATATATATATATATATACATATATATATAGCTTATTTCGAAAGTGATCTAAATCAAAAGAAGTGATCTAAAACAAATCACATTACTCATTTAAGTAAGATGGCAAAGTTTACTTCAAAGAGAATCTTTTTTTATTTCATAACACTTATATTTTAACAATAATATGATGTTAAAACATATTTAAATAATAAATTATATCCTTTTTATACAAATTCAGCTTTTAAATAAAATTAACTTCATCCCCACTTCAATACCGCGGCTATTCACTCAAATAGTTTCAGTTCCCTAGCAATTTTCTTAATTTTATTATCTAACGTTTTATCTTCATATTCGCAAAGATAATGATGTCGTGTAGTGCATTCCTGTCCATGATAATTGTAACTATGCTTGGCCGTGTTATAAGACAATCTCAAACATCTGCCATGGCCTTCAATTTCCACAGTATTATTTAAAATTTTCGTGCTGTCAAGTTTATTTTTGTCATCTTTATCATCCACATCAATAGTATTCGATTCGGTATTATTATGATCCGCTTGTTGCTTATGGGCCATAGCTATTGAGGTTAAATTCATGTTGGGATTAACAGGCTTAGCTGAATTCGACCAAATCCATAATAGACCGGGATTCAATCCGCCTAACCAGTAATCACGACCGCGGTGGTTGGGTTGATTCAACAAGTAGGCTATGATTTCTTCATTTTCAGAAGGCTTTTCAAACTCAGCCAAATGTGAGTTTAAGGCTTTGCAGGCAGAATTGGCGGTTTTCCAATTAACAGCCTGATAACTGTTTATGTAATAACAGTTATCGCTGATTCTGGTAAAGTTAGCAGGGCAGGGATCACGCACTGAAAATGATAGACAAAAATCAAATTAAAAACTTTCTTAAAAAAAATTGAGATCAATGTACCTTCCGTTTGCTGCTTATTACCAGCCATTAGATAATAAATCAATTGCTCTGTTCTTCTTACTCTGCTCTCCAAATAGTCGACACGATACACTAATTTTTCTATGGCACCCAGCAGATATAAATCATTTTCCGAGACTGCCCTAAATGTTTGTGGTCCATTGTGTGAAACATGTTGCTGTTGCGGGACTTGTTGTTGTTGTTGTTGCAGTGGCAGTGGTCTTACGTGTTGCGTAACTGAAGATCCCCCGGGTGATGTGGGAATATTTGAAGTTGGCCTTGTTATTATACCCGACTCCGATCCACCTAATCCAAATAATTGTTGTAAAAATCCAGCTTGTTGATGTTGTGCCATTTGATTTGTCATCGGTCGAAATTGTGGATTTACAACCAGCTGTGGTGGCCTTTTATGCGGTTCCAATTCTGCACCAACTTCTCCAATGCGCTTGTTAATGAAAATATTTGGTCTCTTATAGACAGAAGAATGATAATTTACGGGTGGTTGTGGATTTGTAGGATTAGGGCCCATACCAGGATTTACCATCATTTGAAATGGTGTACCACTTCCGGGTCCTGTCATCTCGCTGTAGTAGGGTAAATCCTTAGAGGAGCGTGCACTAGAGCTTTGACTAAACCAAAAAAGTTAAATAAATTTTTAATTAAACACTTGACAAAATTTGTCTAAGCAGTTATTTTCAAATTAAGAAAACCACTTTAAAAAAAAGGTGGAGATGAAACAATTTGAAACAATTGTTCTGCCACATTCACAGTTTTCCTCATTTATCACAAATCAACATTTTCTATGCTTATCTCGACAACTTGTAAAATGCCTACACGCATATCGTTCATTTACTTAAACAATATCATAACTCAAAAAATGCAATTCTCGAATATACCACGAACATAAAATTTACTGCATGTAAAGGTTTTGCAGGGAAAATTATTGTTAAGAATCAAAGTAAATATTTATAATTTTTTAATATTTAATTGAAAGGAAAATATTGAAATCAGCAAATGTAAAGGGTATTTTTTAGCAACTTTCTTTTTGGCAACACTTGTCTTGGCACCTCAGCTGTTTTCGTGTAACATGTTACATGAGTGACATTATATCGTTCGTTATACCGGGAGTTGTCTGTATTTGAAAGTAACAAGGATGGCAAAGTATCGTTATTTTTTAACGTATCCGTGTTAAATTTTTAGGAAATATATATTTTTTGTTATTTACATCATTATCAACATATATTTTGAATTTTTTGTCACTTACATATATTAGGTGACAATATGTAGTTATATATAAACTGATAAAATAATATATATGTAAATGATAAAATAAATTCGATATAAGCATATCAAATAGTGCTTCGTGCTAAGTCCGCTACTGTTGATTGCTGCATCTAGCTGAATTTAGTTAGTGGTGTTGAGTTTCAGCCCCCCCCCAATAATAAAATATGTATATAAAAAATCTACTCTTAAGATTTTGTATATTTGTTAATTTTTTTAAACGAGTTTTCGTTACTTTTCATACAAATTTGAAACGTTTAGAAATAATTTTTTTTTTAAATCTGCCTATTAGTTAACTATTTATTATATTTACCTTAAAACATAATCTTCTAGAAATTGCGACCACACCATATCAGCTGAATAAGCGCACAATTCGCGTACATTCAATAATGATTCATTTCCATATTTCCTTGTCACTATATTGGCAATAGTTGTTGAATTTAAATTTATCGCAGTTTCTTCTGTGGTCGTTGTTAGTGTTGACAATTCGTTTTCACTATCGTTTTCATTAACATAATTACATAATGTTAAATTTACTAAATTTATAAGTAAAACTGCTGAAAACCACGACAGCATTGTGGTATTTTTATAACGATTATGAATTTGTTTGGTTGACATTGACGACATTGAGTAAATTTTTATATTTTCAAATATTATTCAACACTTTCGTTTTCGTTTTGAGAATAAACACGATAAATATATGTATGTATGTATGTTGGTATGTATGTATGTAATATCTTCTGTTTTAGTAATATGTATTTAGCTCTATTTAAATATTAAAAATACTACAAATTATGTTTCTTTAGTGCCTCAACATATTCCAATAAAAATATGTAGGCATGTTCTTTCAAATATTTTCTGTAAGTTTTATTACTTAATTGGTTTATTTTCATTTGGACATATTTTTTTTTTTAAATAAGCTTTAACCGTTCCGCTTGTTTATTTAACTCTCAATGTGTTGTTTATATCTTCACTGTTCCAAGTCAACTGCACGCATGCGTATATAATTTTTTTTTAAGTTAACAGGGGGTTATTGACAGTGATGCCAACTATATACAACCTAAACGCGCTATTCGCCTTCTCAAAACGCGCTAGAACGCGCTGAGTTACAGCATTGTCAACTATTTATAGCTAAAACGCGCTATTTTTCTGCGCGCTAAATTAAATTTTAATAAAAGTCGATGTATGTATTAGTAAATATACTTTTTTAAGCAACTCTTTTTCAGATTTTGCAATATTGCTTCTTCGAAATTATATCCTAAATGACTAAAATAATTTAATACAGAATCAGAATCACCAAATAATCGAAATCCTTAGTTTTTATTTCAATTTTCTTTAACAAACTTTGTACCAG
Organism: Tachina lurida; assembly: GCA_944452675.1. Taxonomy (NCBI): domain Eukaryota; kingdom Metazoa; phylum Arthropoda; class Insecta; order Diptera; family Tachinidae; genus Tachina; species Tachina lurida. Next base: position 31,399,884 of record OX101752.1, read on the forward strand.
TAACAACATACTCGTATAAAATGTCCTATAGTTTTGCGATTCAAATGATTTTTGTACTTCAGCTATAATAGATGCTTTATAAATTATATATAATTTTTTGGTCACGAGTACGACTACATATTTATTGTTGTGAAATTTAAAGATATTTGCCATTTACAGTATTAAAATGCGTTTTTACTTCTAATCACAGGCAAGAGAATTTAATTTGCAACAGCTGAATCATTAACGATTTTAAAAAAATAATTGTATCAGACTTTTGGATACTAGAAAATTGGTAAATTTATACAAAAGAAGAAAAAAAATTTAACTGAAATGATGTTACTGACTTTATCAAAAACGCGCTAAGTTAGCGCTTTTTTGATTAAACGCGCTAAGACGAAAAAAAGCGCGTTTGGAGTAGTTAAAACGCGCTAAATCTAGCGCGAAACGCGCTAAATTGGCATCGCTGGTTATTGATATGTGTTGGTGAGCGGCAATTTCTTGGCTTTTAAACTTGCGTACAAACATTTGTTTAATACCGGTGTTGACGCGAAATCTCCCAAACTTTCTCCACCAGTGCTTTTTTATTTCATTGTACATACTTACTTTTGTTTTTCTTCATGTAGGTATGCATAATTTTGTTTGTTTTACTCGTACATTTGTGTGTTTTAAAGACCTCTTATCGTACTAACATACATACATATGTATATATAAACTTCAATATATTTCAGAGATTTGAAGTTTTTTTTTGGCAATATTTTGTAAGCCAAATGCGTAGGTCCTATGACTGTTTCATTTTTCAATTTATAATGATTAATTAAAAAAACCCTGAATATTTATTTAGTTTGCAATTATACATACATACATACATCAGCCCACATTTATACATACACACATATGGGCATTTCCATGTTATGGTACGTGACATTTGTACGCCTGCAGAGTGGAATGGATTTTGCAAAAATATTAGTAGAGGTAGAATTAATAAAATCATATCGTAATGTCGAGTGTCTAATGTAACGTAACCTACTTTTCGTATAAATGCTCAGTTAGCCGACTGTAATGGAATGTAACTGCATCGGTAGAAAACAGCTGATCGATATTTTTATATGAAAAGTAGGTTACGTTACATTACATCTCTATAATCATTTTCATTACTTTTCACATAACAATATCGATCAACTGTTTCCTACTGTTGCAGTTACTTTACATTACAGTCGGATAACTGAACCTTAAAAGTATCGATCAGCTATTTCCTACGTTGCAGTTACTTTACTGATGATTATATAATAACGCTGATATAATATTAATAAATTGAGTCTATACGTGATGAATTTTCATCATAATATCAGTTTGACATTCATCATGATATAAATTCATCAGGTGTGGACACTGTGTTATAGTCGGGTAACTGAGCCTTAATGCATGTTGCTGGTTATAAAATATGTGCTGGCAACACTGGTCATGCAGAAATCTACAGAAAACAAAAACTACGTTTATACGTTTATAAATAAAATTGGTAGCACTTCTATAGAAAACTTACTTATGTTGACAAAAGAAATAGTGTAACCTGCCCACGATGTCGACAAGAAACTTTCTATCGATTACTTGTATTGAAAGAAAAACCAAATTTTCTTATTTACTGTTGTTTTCAATACAAGTTGTCGACCGAAAGTTTCTTGTCGATATTGTGGGCCAGGTCGTAAATGTACAAAATATCAAATAATTATTTTTTTTGAATTGTTATTATTCCCCAGCAAAAAAAATATTAAAAAAAAGGTAATCGGGTTTGGAATTAAGCATATTTGGTGGAAGCTCTTCCTTACTGGATTACCAACTTAATGATTATAACAAGGCGTGAGACTTAAATAATCGATTCTTGAGAAGTACACAGAGAAAACAGTGCCTACTAAATACCTCATAAAATAGAACAAAACAAAAAAAAACCTTTTTGAAAAAATCAAGAAGAAATCTTCTAGTTTTTATTAGGTTATCTTATTGATTTTTTCAATTAGGTTTTCTTCTTGTTTTTATTAGGCGACCTCATAAAAAATAAATTGCGTCTTTATTCTCTGTTATGTACATACATACATACATACATACAAATGTTATATTCTTAACTAACTTACTCACTAAGTATTGAAATATGCCAACAAGCAGCCAGAATAACCATTGAAATAATTGTGCAAACATGCTTATACAAAAACAAAAATATCATGAAAAAAATTTTCTCTATTACTACGTTTATACGCAGGGCTTATTTGCAAATAAAAATGTAAATTGTTGCCATATTATTGTTTTTATTGTGACTTACTAATTCAGAAAACTATTCACGATTAATGCACTATTTGCAAATAAAATGCTTGAGGTTGCCACGCTTACAAATGTTTGATAACAAAAAACAATAAATGGATAAATATTGCACAAAAACCATAGACCATAGAAGCACATAATGACAATAAAAACTAATAATTATTTCATATTTTGTACATTTACACTACTTTTTTTGTCAATATAAATAAGTTTTCTATAGAAGTGCTACCAAGTTTGTGCTGTATAAACAGTGAGTTAATTTATTTGCAAATATTTTTATTTGCAAATAGTGCGCGTATAAACGTAGTATATGTCTATTTATAGATATGAAATATAAGAAAACCTAATAGAATCAAGAAGTTTTTCTCTATGGGTTTATTTTGGTGCCAAAAATAACGGAAATTGAGTAAAAAAAAAGCTGTGAATAATAAAATTTCTTCTTGATTTTATGTGGGTTTCTTCTTGATAAAATTAATAAGATTTTCCACATAAAAACAATAAGGAATCTCTATGAAAAAATCTTCGCTTCTTTCTGCTGGGATACCCCTTAGCCTAAAAACGTTTCATAAGGAAAATCTTCTTGATTCTATGAGGCAGTTTTTTCGCTGTATACTTACTTTTTTTATTTTGCAACTTGTTCACGTAATCTATTTAATCTAAAACAAATTATTCTCCTCATTTACCAACTTGTACATAATTTTTTTAAGTTTTAGGTATGTAATGTGATTTGTAAGCGAGTAATGAAATTTGGTAATCAGAAAAGTAAGTCATTATATGGCAAGCAGTTCTGATGGTAATATGTAATTTTTTGCTGGGTTGCTTCTATCAATGTTATTTGTTCAATAATTATCCATTTATTGTTTTTTGTTATCAAACATATGTAAGCATTTTATTTGCGAATAGTGCGTTTATTAGGAATTGTTTGTTTGAGTTAGCTATTTGCAAATAAAAAATTAATTTTCTGCTTATGCAAAATTTTCTATTTGCAATATTTTTATTTGCGAATAAGTCGTCGTATAAACGTAGTAACAAATATTTGCCGTTGCAAATGTAAAAAAGTCGCATTAAAAGTCAAACAACAATATCCAGGCATATTCTGAAAATCACATTTTTCAAATCACGTGATTTTAAAAATAATAAGGTCATTCACAAGATCAAAAGTTTTTTTTCTTCACGGCGACAGAAATTTATCGTATATGATTTTTTTTAAATGATCAAACAGAATTGCGGCATAAACACATTTTCCATACAAATTGACACAAAAAATCAGCACCAGAAAGCAGTCGATAGATAGAATTTATTTTATTTTGACAACGTTTTTTCTTATGCTCTCACATATAAATACTTATTCTCTCAAACATGTTACCATACTTTCAATAAATTTCATATATTTTCTGAACAAAACTACAAAGAAAAATAAGCACAAAAGAAAATAAAACTAAAATTATAGAGCATTTGAAGTTACTGCCGTAGATTTTATTATGGGCTGTTAATTTGACAACGATTTTTCCTGAAGTTGCGGACATATTCTGTTTGATCATTAACTTGACTGCACCAGGTCAAAAATACATGTGTGGCAACACTCTATTCTTTCAAAAGCAATGTATAGCTGTTGTTGTTTACATTTATTTTCAATCACATAATTATTGCAACAACAATTTGAGCTAAAATAAAGGCAGCCTATGTTTTAATGGTAAAGTAAGAAAATAAAAAAACATGTTGATTTTTGAGTTCTTGTTTCAACTTTGCTATTAGTTGAACTTCTCATTAAATGAAAGTTTAACATACTAACTCTAGTTGTTCTCAGAAATTTTTGGGTAAAGGTTCCCTGATGATCTGCATTAGCAACAGTAAAATGCGCATAGGATCCAGCTAAACCCTCAATAATCAATTTCGATGTATTTTTAATAAAAAAAAAATATTTGACTGAATAAGTAAAATAATAATTTCGGATTATTAGTGCATTAGCAAATATTAAACTTAATAGTAACAATTTCCAAAAAAAAAACACCAAATAAAGTTCTAAAAGTTTCATAGTCTGGAGCAGGGCTGTCAGATTTATTTTTACCTTTTTCGCCAAATCCAATGTCAAAAATCCCCAAAAACGCCAAAGCCCCTTTTTTTTAGTTTTTGACAATGAAATATATATATATTTGATAAATTATTAAAAATATATTTTATAAATTATAAAAAATTAGTTTGTTCCAAATCGCTAAAATTCGCCAAAAATGGAAAAAATCGCCATTATATATGTATATTTTGTTTCATTTTTATTTAGAACAATGTAAAAATGATTATGAACATGAAAAGGTACAATGGTTGATATAAAATAGTTTATAATAGTCTACATAAAGAAGCTTTTGCGGTTAGTATTAATCAAATATTAGATATATATATGTATGTATGTACATTTTTATGTAGTTGCAGTTCTATTACATATCTAAAACGCTATATGCTTCATCGTCAAGACATTCCACATTGTCTTCTTCTTTCGCATATATCGTATGGGAATTGAACTTTTTCAACACATCTTGCGAAGGTATAAAAGAAGTGCAACTTGTGAATTCACTTTAATATGATAGCAAAAAAAAGGCTGCCAGATTAGAATATTTATATAAGAAGACGCTAATTAAAATGTCCTTAGCTCTCCATCTACACGAGACAAATACCAGAATAAAAATAATATTTAACGATTTTCAATTCAATTCATGGCTCATCAAAAATAGCCAACAAAATCGCCGATTTTTTTATAAAACGCCAAAATATCGCCATGTCGCCAAATCGAAAATTATGACGCCAAACTAACTGTTTGGCGAGAAATCGCCACATCTAACAGCCCTGGGGGGTTACTCTCTATTACGATGCGAAAGAAAAATGGTACGAAATCGTACGATTGGTACTCTCTAATGCGTTTGCGCATTTACCTTTCGCATCTTTTATTTTCCGTTTCGCAAGTCTGGTATCACCGTACTCTACAATGCGAAAGCGCCTGTCAAAATCGCTCGATAAGCGCAAATATCTTGCGTTAGCTAAATACCAATCGCAAAGTGAGAAAAACATGTAAATACGTTGAAAAAAATATTTATATATTGACTGTCTTATTCATAAAAAATATTTTTGTTTTATAAGAGGTATATTAAACTAATTTTCTATGGAAATTTGATTAATAAACGTTTTATAAAACCAAAATATTTATATTTAAATCGTAGTTTTTAGGGAAAATGCCAAAAAATTAAAAACAAAACAACGGCAGTTTGAAATTTTAGTGGATTGCATGTGAGCAAATGGCAAATAAGCCGCAAATAATTCGTGGACAAAATTGACAGACGGCCTAAATTCTAATGGACCTCCTGTAAGGGATATAGCTGGTTGTTTATAATGAAATGTGACACTAATAGTACTTATAATATTACACATGTATGTTTGTATGTATGTATTCATATTTGATTTTAAAAATCACACCAAGTGAAAATGCGTAATAATAAATTAAGCATTTCCAGCACAGTTGATGGTCCCTCTCAGTTTTGTATTTTCTCAATCGCTTCGTAGAGCTCTTAAGCGACGGGACATTGACTGCTGCTATATTCCTAAGGTATGGTCCTGGCCAATTTGATGTTGGTATGCAGCTTGGCCAAGTAATTTTAAGGCAGCGGCTAGTTTTATAAACTTTTAGCTGGTGCTGAACAGCGTTTAGAACATACAGAAACGCAAAATTTGTACAAAGTTAAAATAAAGCAATATGTATTTGACATATTCCGCTAGATTTTTTCTTACCTGCGGTCATTTAAGGAAAGTATACCGGAACAATCTCTTAAGCTTAAATTAGAAGTGACATACCCATAATGCCATAGCCATAACCAAACCAAAATTTAATTGGTTTCTATGGTGACAGTTATGGCTTTAAGGTTGTTTTCTATGGCTATGGTTATGTCACGTCTAATTGAACCTTTAAGACTCGTCTTGCAACTCGTTATACATGGACGTTTTCTTCATAAAACCATAACGCTACAGAATCCATCACTTTATTTTCAATTAAAAGCTGTTACACTTCACTTTTTCTTAAATTTTGATTTTAAATGTCGTTTTTTTATACATATTTTGACATTTCAGTACTGCCAACCTTTGCCATATTTTCTTTTGCAATGTCCGTGGTGCCACTTTTTCAAACAATTTTGCGAAAGGTTTTGCGAAAGTAATAGAGAGTACCAAATTTGCATATCAACGCATTTAGCTTTCGCATCGTAATTGCTTTCGCATCGCAATAGAGAGTAACCCCCCTGGTCTGGAGGGGGCTAACGATTTTATTTCTTTAGGCTCACAATTAAAAATCGAGCCCTTAAGTTTTTGCCGTATTTAGCTCATATACTTCTTAACACTGCTAGTACTAGTGTATAATTAAATAATTATATAGTCTGTGTTCCGACCATGCAAGTATTATTGCTAATACTTTATAGTAGTGAGAGACGAGGGGGAAAAGAAACGAGTGCTGAGCCTCATATGCTGTCAATACGTTTTGTTTTCTCATTCGTAATGTCAAAAACGCACACATGCATACACCAAGCTGTACATAAAAAACATGTCGCCAACAAAAAGTAAAAATATTATCAATCTAAAAGAATTGCATAGTGTGAACATAGACATACGAAAATAAATTGCATAATTGTAGCTTTTGTTTGTTTTAGGTATGTATTTGTTTTTTAATTAAAAAAAGATGTAATTAAAATTATAAATTATTTTAAAATATGTACGATTATAAGTTATAAGCTTCTTTTTTCCAAAAACAAATTTATTATCGATCTTAAGTATTTTTTATTCACATTTAAAACTTTTGCAGTAACACACACTGACACTGGCGTGCACGCCCACTGACAAATGGACACACCGTTTTGTATATATGTATGTAGGAAAGTTGCAGTTTGTATCCTTTATTTAAAATCTACAGCACTCGTATGGTTTCAATAGATGGATGAGTGTGAGCTTCCGCTGGAAGAAACATCATCAGTGTTGGTGGTTGTAAAATTTTGTATGTTGATGTTAGATTTAATTTTTTTAGTTTTTTAATTATTTTTTTTATTATTTTTACAAGATGGAAAACATATTCAAAGTATAAAGAGACCAACAATTTAATAACCAGCCAATTCGGCGAATGTAGAGTCCATTTCGTCGGCCAAAGATTTGTATCTATCCTTGTTGATGCCCAATTCGTCTATAAAAATGGGAAAAATTAAACATTTCAAATTAGTTTTTAAGTTCATTAGAAAATTGAGACATATAACATTACAAGAAAAAAAGAAGAAAAGTGTAGTGGTGCTTAAACAATACTTCACGTTTTTGTGTGTTAGTGAAAAAAATACTTTCTTGATTAGTGCAGAAAATTTCTTATGGTGCATTGATAACGTATTAAATCAGACAGACATACACTTAGAAAAAAAGGTTTACAATTGACAATGGGTCCCATACATTTTCTATTTAAATTTCTTTTATATTATAGAAATTTAAATTTATTAAACAAAAAATTGGAGAGGTTTAGATACAGCAGAACAATTAGAACGTTTCTAGGCACACAAAGCTGGTGTGTTATTGAGTTTTTTTTTTACATGTACATTTGTGGTCGAAATAGACAGCGTTGAAAAATTCTCAATTTCTTTTTACTACATCTTTGCTAAATTTCACTTTCTGTTAGTAAAGAAGTATGTAAATATTTTTGACTTTATTCACTTTTCGTTTTATACTTTGAAATATTTAAAATGTGCGAGAGCGGGTCAATAAGTTCGGTACTTTTTGAATGAAGCACAGGTTTATTTTATAAAAAAAAATATTTTATTTTTCAACATAGTCTCCTTTAAGCTTATAGTACGTTTTCATATACGTGCTTTGGAGCAGAAAACTTGTTTTGCCCAAAACAAATGTTTTGCTACATGTTTTCCATACATATTTCATATCAGCAAAACACCTCAAATAAGTTGTTTTCCTCCAAAACATGACAAAATTTGTCAACGCAATACTGCGTTGCTGGCTGAAACTTCGAAAAAAAAGCTGCAATATTCTGTAAAAGGTGGCACTAACTCACAATATTAAGTTTTTTAAGCAATTCGTATAACAAAAACACATAAAAGCATAATGGAAACACTTCGAAGTGTTCTGAGAAAAACAACTAGTTTTGCTCATAGTGGAAACGTACTATTAATATATATTTTGTCCAATGTTTCTGCAATTTTTTTAATCCTTCAAAAAAAGTTTAACATTTGCTGACGCACAAATAATCCCAAATTATTATTTTTTATATCTTATATTTTCTTATTATTAAAAATACTTTTAAATTGATTATTGAGGGGTTAGCTGGATCCAACAAGAATAACAGTTATTCATTGCTTTCGCAAGAATATATTATAGAGCGTTAACAAATGTTAAACTTAATTGTAACCATGTGGCAACACTATATTATTGCGAAAACAATGAATAGCTGTTGCTGTTTTTACATTTATTCTCTTTACATGCTCTTTACAACCACAGTTTGAGCTGAAAAAAGTCTGCAGCAATGGTAAAGTAATAAAAATAAAATAAAAAACATATTGATTATTGAGTTCTTGTTTCAACTTTGATATACATAAGTTGATCCTCATTTGTTTAAATGAAAGTTTAACATAATATCTCTACTTGTTCTAAGATATTTTTGGGTAAAGGTTCCCTGATGATCTGCATTAGCAACAAGGAAATGCGCATAGGATCCAGCTAACCCCTCAATAACCAATTTAAATGCATTTTTAATAATAAAAAATATTTTACTGAATAAGTACAATAATAGTTTTGGATTATTAGTGCGTTAACAAATGTTAAATTTAATTGTAACAATTTCCAAAAAAAACACCAAATAAAGTTCTATTGGCTTAAATAAAGACCCTCTCTTCTGAAGCAAAAGTTTCGTAGTCTGGAGGAGGACGTGGCTATAAAAGATATACTAAATTATGCTGCTTATTAAAATTTGTACATAATTCAACTGCCTGTTGGCAGGAACAGTGTTATCTTTTCAGTTAAGAAGTGGGGAAATTTAAAACGTGGTGGACTTATTGAACCGCCCTCGTAAGTAAATTGAAGACAAATCTGGTGGCAAGTTAAAAATTATAAAGTTTGCAAAAACTAGAACTGGACAACACTGCCTGTAAATGTACATGTATGTATGTACTCGTATATATGTATGTATGTATATAAAACGGTGAATTGACTTTACAGGTGTTGTTGGTTATACACAGTGTTGCCATATACGTTTCATAAAAAAAATTTGCCAGCATGGAACAAAAAACTGTTTTTCAGAGGAAAAAACTGCTCGAAAAAAACTCTAAGTCCTCGTCCAGACTTACAATTTTTGTTGCTGCAATTTTTTAAAATTCTGCTTTGAAATTGCATAAGTGTCCACATTAGAAAATTCTGGTTTTGCAATTAAGTATTAAAAAATTATATTTCACAACAAATTTGCCTGAAAAATTAACAATTATTTTTATTGTTTGTTACATTTTGTGTTTTCAATATAACTGAACAAATAAAATAAAATAATAATAATACACCTACAAACTTTAAATTAAAAACTGCGAATTTCAAAACAAAAGAGAATTGCCGAGCACATGAAACTGTGTACCCCGCCCCTATATTCTCACCGCTTGCACCAATAAACTCAAGAATTACTGCAACAAAAATTGCAAGTCTGGATGAGGACTAATAGTATCAATAATCATATTTTCTTCACAAAAATGTTGTAAATTAAATAAGTATTTAATTTAAATACACTGACATTGTGTTATTAATACTGATTTAAAACCCAACTGTAAAAAATTCACCAAGTAAAAATAATGTAGGCGATATAGAAAACAAAACGAAAGTATCAAAACTTTTAAACATTTTTCATACAAATCCTTCAATGAAGGAACGCATAGAAATTCAGACATTGCTTTGCCTTTCATATCGTTTGGAACTTGTTTGTAAAATAAACAAATTTTTAATATTTTTGACTTTCCATATAAATAGCACTTTGATGAGGTTTCACTATTATGAACGCGTATAAGTATAAGGAGCAATTAATTAGTGCTGGTTTGAAATATTTATTGGAATTGAAAAAATTACTGAAAATTAAGAAAGCAAAAGCAAAGAACTAAAATGTAATAATTTTAAAGAAATACTGGTTTTTAAGCAAAAAACTGCAAGATCTAAAAACTGCGAAAAACAGTTGCTCACTTGGCAACGCTTGTTATACAGTAAGAAGTACAGTAATACAAAATAAAATTAGCATAGTTTTTCAGTGTTGCTAGCATCGGCCTAATATTAAAAAAACTCCATTTTATTAGCAATAAAGATTAAAGAATGTAAAAAATTCTATGTACGGAATTTTAACAATTTTAAAATTTTTAGTAAACATCGTAAGATATGAGATTTTGTGTCCGAAAAATGCACTTAAAATGCAAATGAGTGTTTTAAATCATTTAGGGACAATTTCAGCAACTCTATTTAAATATCAATTCATATTTAAATGTCGATTTTTATTCATTTTTGTATGGACAAATGAATTTTTAATATGAATTTATATTTAAATAAGTTGGTGAAATTGGCTATTAAGATGTTGAAAAAATAAGTGATAGTTGCGTCATTATGAGAATTTTTTTGTACACGCGAGAGCGGTCCCAAAATTAAACGATATGTTAAAATTTTGTTATGACATTTAATTTTTTTTTAACCTAAACCTAAGGCGAATTCATATCAGGTGGTCTTAAGAGCCCAAATAGTAAAATTTTCTATCCACTTTCCTTTAAAAATAAAAATATTGTTTAAATAAAATATTTTTCTCTAATGAAACTAGTAAATAGTTTCGAATAAGTGAAGTCTTGAATAAATTAGCAAATAAACAAATATACGAGTTTGCTTATTTGGAAATAGTTTTCTATATTTTAGAAATTTTCGAGTTCATGAAATTATTAACGCAATGTAATTTGAATATGACAATAATATTTTTGTAGGAAATTACATAAAAATATATAACGAAAATAGAAATATAATCAGTAAAAACATTAACGTGTGCTTATTGTGTGACAAAGGATATTTGTTTTTTGGTTTTGTTTGGAATCAACATCATGCCACATCAAACATTAAAAAAAATAAAATTCAACTCAAAATTATATATGTATAAGGTATTAAAACAAATTATATAAAGGCTTACAACAAGATATTTATGATATTTTTAATACTGATGGGCGAGAATTCAATCACCTTAATAACGAACGGTTGGTTGGCATTTTTCTAATTTACAAGAATCGCTGAAGGCAGGTCAGGTTGGCTTATTTGTTTCTTTTTTTTTAATAAACGCTGTTTATAAATCTTTTTACAATGTTGTTTTTTTTTCAGTGTGTTTTGTGTTTAATTTAAATATATACACTTAAAGAAAAAAATGTTTACAAGAATAAAAGCACAAAATTTTTATGTTATGTATGTATGTATGATGGACTGACTGTGTGTGGCTCAAAAGGATATATATATATACATATATAGTATATGTGACATATGATAACGAATTAGTAAAATTATATGCTAACTGTGAAGCCAGAGTGGGAGGGGGTAAAAAGCGACACGTTGAATGATCTTTGAAAAAAGTAGCATAAGGATAAGGATAAGAAAAATCTATCAAAAAATCTCCAGTTAATTTACAAAATGTTTTTTTTTTTAAGTAAGAAAAATTGTGGGAAAGAAGATTTGTAAGTGCCAACTGTTTGTTCTCTGTGTGTTTGTCTTTTTAGCTAAAACATGGTGCAGTGTTTCTGCATAATAGTGTAAAGTGTTGTTTGTAAATGGTTTAATAAATTGTATATATATTGTTTATATATTTTTTTAATATCCGGTAAGTTCGGCGAAGGTGGAGTCCAAATCATCGCAGATTGCTTTGTATTTTTCTTTTTCATGGAAGAGACGGTCTGCAAAAGGCATTTTTATGTTTGTTTTTGGTTAAATAATATTAAAAAAGCTTTTTGGCATATTTTTATAATTAAAACTTAAAAATCGATTATAAAAATACTATTATTTTCCTTTTAAAAATTAAAATATATGTATGTACTTATTTACAATAATTTTGATTTCTAATTTAAGGTTAGTGGAATTTAAAGCGAAAAATTATTTCTGTTTCCTTTTGTTAAAAGTATACCATTTAAATTCGTTTCAAATATATAGTCGCGCGAAAAAATTAAACCTACCTTCTAGCCTGTCGACTTCCTTTTGGAGACGCTTGACATGCTTCTCAGCATGTTCGGCACGTTGTTCGGCTTCCTTCAATTTAACGGTCAAAGTCTTCATTTCACGTTTGAATTCTTCAACACGTTGGTTGGCCTTTTCTTCGGATACTTCCAAAGATTTCAAAGAGTTACCGACAACCTTGATTTTTATTAATAAACATTGTTATATGGGTAGTTCTTTAATATTCACGTTTTTTTTTTATAGAATTACCTTCAACTCTTCTTCAAGTTCCATGATCTTGGCTTCACCGGACCTGACACGATCTTCAGCAACCTCCAATTCATCTTCAACGAAGGCCAACTTGCGTGATACTTCATCAGATTTGGTATCAGCATCTTCAGCCAACATACGGGCTTCTTTCAATTGGTTGGTCAATTGATCCATACGCTCTTCGTCTTGTTGGGAACGATTTTCCAATACTTTGCACATACTGTAATTGTCGATATAAAAAAGAATATATATTCATTGTGTAAAATATTGAACTGTAAGAATGTAATCGAAGGTGACATTATCGCTACAAAATGTACAACAATAGAAAAAACTACATGTAGTTTGTCCGGATTCAAATAACCGCATCTGTCAAAAACACTTAATTGAAATGTTTTTCCAGCTAAAACATATTGGAAAATATTTTGACAGTTGGGGTCTAAAACAATTCAATTCGGCATAAAACAGCTGATCATCAGGACTGATGAGCAGCCATGCCAACTTAGTGTTTTTGGTACTTTTTTTAGTGCTTTTTGAAGACTCAAAACGCCCAATTTTTAGCGCTAGTGCCAAACTAAGAAAAGCACTAATAGCTAATAGATCAGTGAATGTTTAAATATAGTTTGAGTTAATTTTCATTAAAAATTAAAATGTGTTTAAATACACTTTCATTTTTTCAGTGGTTAATTAAAGTTATTATCAAATTAAGTTGAAAGTACGGTAGCACTACAATATTATGGAAAGCTTTCCAAAAAACAGCTGTTCAATATAAACAAGAAAGTTGATTTATCAATTTTCAGAAAAGTGAAATAGCAAAAAACACATTTTATGATACAAAAATAGCATCAGAATGCATTTTTCTATTTATATATTTCATGATATGAAAATATGTGTTACATTTGTTGTACATTTGCGAAAATTAAACGAAATTCATTTTAATACGACCACATGATGTTCATGTACGTACCTTCAAAAAACACACACATGCACAAAACATATGGTGTGTTTGTAAAATTTAAACAACACTTAAGTCTACAGTGTTGGCTGTTTAAGTTTGATTTAATTGTGCAGTGAGAAACAAATTTTTATGTTTAAATAAGATTTAAAAATAAAATACAAATAATCATTGACTGATTTATTAGCCCTAAGTAGTGCTTTTAAGAAACTTGGTGTATTTATTTTTTCTGTGCAAAACATACCTTTTCCATCTGATATATTTCATTAAATAGAGAATTGCTTAGAAAATATTAAACATTATTAAACTTCACTAGTTTAGATTTTCATTCGTTTTTCACGTTAGTACTTTTTACACTTTTTAGATCTCAAAATTTCGCTTTTTAGTGTTTTTTTTTAATTTTGATGTGCTTTTAGAGCCAAAAAAGCTGGCATCATTGCTGATGAGGGCACCCGATTCTCAATTCGCCTTGACTTCAATTACAGCCTGTTTTTAGGAGACGACACGATTGAAACGCGACCAGCCGATACATAGACGATTACGTAAGAAATAGCGTTCATAGGACACGACACGATTTTGTCGCGTGACTTACGTTGCATTACGTATATATCAACTCTGTGTCAAAATGTCATGTTGCCAACGTGATCAAAAATAGTTTTTGTTTATCTTTTTTCATACAAAATTATGTATGCAAATTATGTATGTTTACCTCTTTTCCCCCTTTCCATTTTGTTTGTTTTATTTTATGTCGCTATTTGTTTATTTTCTTTGCAATAAAAATTTTATGTTGCTTTTGTCGAAATTTTATTTATTTTTATGCACTTTTGTTGAACACGAGTAGAATTTTTCAATCGTCCACCTTGACGTTTATGACGCGATAAATCGTTTAATAAAAACCTAAATAAATTGACAGTTGTTACGCTATTTAGTAAAAAACGTCAACAGTCGCGTTCTAAAAACCAAAAAAAAAAGAAAAATGCTCATTTGTTAGCGATTATTATGAATGAGTCGTCTCCTAAAAACAGGCTGTTAGTTTTATTTTATATTTTGCCCTGACAAAGTTGAACAACTGAGTTGCCACTACTTTTAATTTTTTTAGGCAAAGAGGTATAGCAAAAAATTTGATATTTGTGTTAAACAGCTGATGTTAACTGATCTGAAAAAATGCCTGTCTGTCTAAATTAACTTTTTCCTGTCTTATTCAAGAAAATCACAATAATTAATAAATATATTTTCATTTATAATGGAAAAGAGTATTGAAAATACTGAACTATGTTAGTTTAGGTGTTACAGGCTGCCAGCTTCATGAGAAATTCCTTTCATCATCGTACTTGCTTGGCACTAAACCAAACTGAGTTTTGTGCGAATATATTTATGCTTCTAATATAAATTGAACTAGAAAGCCTGACTAAGAAAAATTATTCCTGCAACTATAAAAATTAAATTACCGGTTATTTTCATCAGCAGCCTGAGTGGCTTCTAATAATTTTTGTTGAGCACTGGTTGAGCGTTCTTCGGATTTTTCCAAATCTTCTTCAATTTGTTGTACCTTGCGATTCAAAGTGGCAACTTCGGATTCGGTGGAGGTCAATAGTTTTTCTTTTTCATCCAATTCCTGGTTGGCCTTTTCCAAAGCATCCTTCGATGACACTAAATCGACTTCAACTTGAACAAATTTTTTCTCCAAATCACGTACTTCTTCCTTCAATTTGTCAGCACGGGAATTGGCATCTTTGGCTTGATTTTCACAGGTATCAGCCTTATCAACAGCATTATCCTTTTCAAGCTTCATCGCTTGCATCTTCTTTTTGATGGCATCCATGTTTCTGTTTCTTTTTTTTTAACTACTAAACGGGAAGGAAAGAATTAGAGAAGATGTAACACTGTAAAAGAAAAAAAAAATAATATTTAATTATGGAATAAGTGAATTGTAAACAAAGAGAAATAAATGAAGATAACGCTTAATTAGAGATCGTTCACATACATCAAGTTTTCCTGTGCAAGTTTTGATTATACAAGTAAATATCTGCAATGAATTGGGCCAATATTGATTGCCCTTCCTAGCAACTTTCCCTAATTTATGTTAAAATATGGCCGATTTTATTGAGTCAGTCTTGTAGTTAACATAAACTAAATGAGAATTCTACACATACTAAGACGTCAAGACATCCAAAACCTGTGGAAAAAACCTAAAACATAGACTTTCGAACCTTCGAAAGTATAATTCATAAGAATGATTTATACTAATTCTTTTTATAGAGGTCACTTGATTGGGGGTTTTGCTCCTGCTGCATGGGTCAAACGGCAATGATTTGTATTCGAGAGTTGTAGAGAAGTTTGAGGGTTAGACTTTATATATAATTGTAAATCTATGTTACAAACATTGATGCCATTTTAGCATTTTCATTGCTAGATTTAGCACATGCTTTCGTAAAAAAGCATTCAAGTTTTTAAAAAATCTGCTAAAACCTCTATTTAAATTTAAAATGTATAATTTTATTTTTTCTTCTGTATAACATTCTAGCAGATACTTTGGACATATTTAATATACTCCTATCATAGTTCTTGGCAACACTGGTTACAAAATGGTTTTTATTTATTTTTAATTTCCTCTCTTTCGTATTCTTCTCATGTTGGGTATAAGCAGTGTTGCCAAGTTGATTGATTTCTATATTAGGTTTGGCAAATTATTTACGACAACACCATATCTAATGAATGATTAAAAAGTGGGAGTCCATTAAACATCGAAATGACTCTGGTACAAAACACTTTCTGTATAAATGTACCAAGACTTTCGAAGGGATATGAAAAGAAAATTCAATGATTGTAGTAGGGACAAAACCCAAATTGTAAAAACCATTTTAATTACTGCTTTAGCGTTTGGAAGTACAGCATATGCCTATTTAGAAGGTGGATATCGTTAGACCTGGTTCTTTTTTTTATGGATTAGTACTCAGGGGATGGTCCCTTCTCATGCAGTACCTTGTGATACCACTAGCAAAATATGTTATGGTTAGGATATTCCATTTGAATATTTCGACATTAAAAGTGGTAGGGAACACCTCTTGCGGCAGTTTTTTCCTACATACGAACCGTAGGGACAAAAAACAAATTCTCTCTGTAATGCGCAGTGCGCTTTACTGGCCAATCGACCTCAAATAGATGTGCTCTTATGGCTTGTTCAGCCGCATCGAAAATTTACATTCGTTTTATAATTTAAATTGAACACAAAAACAACTCTATATATTTTTGTTTTCAATATATGTAAATTATAAAACGAACGTATTCTTTCGACATCATTAAACAGTCCTTCAATGGAGAACGTTTTGTGCATAAAAGTATTAGGGTATCGGGAACAAGTTCCCTGTTTTCATTACAACACCTGCCATTCTAGTAGCGGTAGAATAGCGAAATACATCCCATATTACAATTTCCTGTACACGATCTAGCAGACCAAGCACATCCAGAGCTTCTGTCTCCCTTGCCGGCCTGGCAAGTCAAAATATGCCTTCTGGCAAAACTTCAAACTCTTCCGGCAATAAATAACGATTTTAATGCACTATGGGGTTTATTTGTTAAATCAAACGAAAAATTTTAAAATCTCATGTAATATACATACAATTGTATGTATGTATATACACTTGAAATTTGTAAAGTTAGTGTATTTTTATACAGACTACAACAATTAACACTAAAATTTAAAAAATTTTAATTAAAGGGTGTACCATTAGTTAATGTAATTTCGACTATGTAATTTTGATAACTTGCTGTATCTTGGAAACCGTAAGAGCAAACTTCTTAAAATTTTCAAAAACGGTAAAACAAAAAAATCGCCAAACCGAAAAAAAATCGCCAAAATCAAAAAAAAAATCGCCAAAACAAAAAATAAAGCACCAAATTAAAAAAAATTCTAAATCGAAAATAAATCGCGAAAAACCGGAAAAATCGCCAAAATGAAAAAATCGCCAAAATGAAAAAAAATCGCCGAAATGAAAAAATCGCCAAAATGAAAAAAATCGCCAAAATAAAAAAATCGCCAAAATGAAAAAAAATCGCCAAAATAAAAAAATCGCCAAATGAAAAAAATCGCCAAAATTAAAAAAAAATCGCCAAAACGAGGAAAAAGCGAAAAATAATAAAAAAAATTATTTCAGCTGAAAAAACGTAAAATAAAAAAACACTGTATTAAAAAAAATGCTCAAAGCCCAACGTGCGTCAAAGTCGCACTTTACTGAATTTATTTATAAATCTTATCTATGCAAACGTGAGTAAATTGTCGTAACTCGCAATAACCATTTCCATAAGCGAAGTCAAATGACAAAATGAATGAATATTTGTTATAAATTTTTTTGTTATATTTATTTATTTAACATTTCAACTGCATCAAGTTACATATATCGAACAGGTATCAAACAGGCATTAGTAAAATTACTAATCAGCTGTTTTTTGTTTACACGTTTACAAGCACAGAGTTGTATCATGGCTTTTTATTTCACGTTATACAAATTTGGTTCCCCTCAGCTTTCTCGCTGTCAGCCAGCGAAAATGTTTGATTAAATATTTGCTTTTGTATCCATTAGCCTCTAAATTTGAAATATATACTTTTTTGCCCACATACAATTTATTTTTCTCCATTTGTAGCTTTTTCTTTTTTAATGAAAAAAGCTTTTCCTTGTTTTTAAAAATAGATTTTGCCCAGTTTTAATAGAAATGAATACATGCATAAATATGTATGTAGGTGTATGTACATGAAATTTTTCAACATTCAAAATTAATTTTCTTGGAACAACAAGTGTGGGCATATTCTTGTTTATTTGTTCTTTTTTTTTAATTATTTGTTTATTTTTAATTCTAAATAAAAACTGGCCTAAATATGTATGTATGTGTGTATGCATGTAACTAATAAGATATTTATTATAAGTATATAATGTTTGAACTTAAATATTGTAAAATTTATATATAATTAATATTCATTTGTTGGTATTCCGCCATTGTGTAGAGTTTAAGGGGTTTAAAATATGAAAAAAAAAGGATTTGTTGAGATAGGTAGCACAAAAAGATAAATTTGTTAAAGTATAAGCCGTTGCTGGTGAAATGGAAAATCTGGAGGAGAATTTAAAATGAAAGCTTACGGTGTGTTCCACGATATAGATTAGTTACTTTTTCAAGGCAAGAGTATTCTCTCGAGACAATAACGGGATTAAAAAACCGTGGACCTGAGGAGTGTTAGCCGGAAATTGCTAGCACACTCCATTAGTCTTAGGTTCGTATGGAAACCTTGAAGACCACATCATGAAATATGAATAGGACAGCAAACCCTGTCACAATACCATCCAATCGTCCATCTTGTTCGAAATTAATCGATTAATGATACCATAATGATCCTACGCTCCACCAGGAGTTAAAGAAATGTATGACTCAGACGGGAAGCAGTATATAAAAATTAAGAGAAACGTGCTTCGTGACATGACAGAGGGCAAAATGGGATTTTGGTGTCAAAAGCCCCATTTTTCAACCACTCAATTTCAAAAAATTGAATAATGCAGTTTTGTAGAGAAATTTTTAAATATAAAATGTGCATTTATCGTATTTTAGGAAAATGTAACTCCTGGCCCACGATGTGGACAATAAACTTTCTTCTTAACGCTTACATATATTGAAAACAAAAACAAGTTTTCGTATTTTATTGCTGTCTTCCATATAAGTTGTCGATCAAAAGTTTCTTGGGGAGTTTTTTTGTCTTCCCAATCATTTGTTTCCGGGAAAAATTACTCCTATTCTTAATAATCGGGGAATAAGTAAATGCGGCTGAGAGAAAAACCTTGCTCAGCTGTTTAATGTTTACATTTTATTCTGCACTAACGCAAGAGTTCAGTAATAAAAGTTTGTGGTAAGGAATTAAAGGTTCAATTAAACGTGCCATAACCATACGAAACAGCTGTTCGAAATAAAATTATGGGCAACGCCGTCTTTGATTATAGTTGACTCGCCATAACACCATAGCCCTTAACCATAACCATAGAAACAAATTGAATTTGAAACAGCTGACTGTTGTATAGACATATTTGGTGTTGCACTTTTGAAATGAACAAACAAATGAGAGCATAAACAGCTGTTTATGTTATGGCAGCACTAATAGGTGAAGCAAATACATATATTTTTGGCTACGACAATTTTTATGGCTATGGCATTATGGTATGGAATGGATTAAATTTTATAAAGTTCTTCCTGTTACCGGTCTTGCAAATATTATAGGGAAACAAATCTTCCATTTACCTATTTGCACGGCTAAAACGAGAGGGAAATATAATATTAATATTATAAATATAATTATTAATACATATGTATAAGCAGCGGGCTTATCTAAACTTTTTTTTCTCAATAAATGCTTACATATGTATATTATTTTTCTAAATTTTTTAATGTAATTTTTGCATTAGTTCCCTTCAAAATGTTTGGGGAGATAAAACTCGCAAAAATTCCCCCTCTATCTCATATTTATGGGAGAGATATAGTCCAAAGAGCATAACTGCGACAGCTAATGGATCTTTTGTGCTATAATATTTAGAATACATACTTTTTTCACAGGGCAGAAAGGGAAAAGGAAAAAAACTTCCCGGGTAAGTGCTATTCATAATTGGGCTATATATTTAATAAACATAGTATGTATATTTCCCACCAGCTGTTCTTTCAATAAAATGAAAAGTGGGAATGTTTTCTATCGATTCTTTCTTTATAAACAAAAAACTGGAGTGATTTTTCTCACCATATTAAAATCAAATTAGGAAATTAGGTGTTGCCAGTTCGTGGTGAGAATATAACTCATACAATTGTAAAATGTACTAGTATAGGTTGCCAATCGCTGGGTTAATGTCGCGAAGCGAAGCTTGTCATCAAATGTCTGCCAAAAACTGTTGCATACTCTTAGGCCATGAATTTATTGAATATTAAATATAACAAGAATTTACATATTAACAGTTGGTGCTGATGCAGTGCGTGGCTGCAAAGAAAAATGCCGTTATTTCTTACAGCTAAAAAGTCTAGTTTAAATCAGTGTCCCGCAAAATAAAACATGTTTATATTGGTGAGAAAAATGAGAGTAAAATAAAGTTCCACTTGAAGAAAAGTTTTGTAATTTGAAGTACATGCTATGGTTATTAATTGTTTTAATATTTTTTGTAAATGAGCAGTTTAATAAAAATTTAAGTAAAAAGTAAAAAATCTAATAACCCATTCAATAATGTAGTGTATAAATTCCAAATTATATTTATTCGCATCGCTGCGAAAATTATTAAAATGCCTTTTTAAACTATCTTTCCTATTATTTTTCAATGTTTCATAGCATAAAATACATTGTATATTGCCAAAGGCATTTTTTAACAAAATATTTCTTAGCTTCCATAATTATTTTTGGCCTTTGTTTGCTGTACAAATTTATTAAATTTGAACTTCAATTTCGTTCCGTGTGTTCAAAAAAAAAAAAACTAGGCAAAAAACTAGGAAAAAATTCATACATGCATGCACAACTTCATTCGTCGCTTTCTCAGTGACGACTAAATGAAAGAGCATAAGATGTCTGCGTACGTATGTGTCCACAATTGTGGTATTGCTTGCGGGTTACTGGTTTAAATGTTCTTCTCTTCTTTAGAAAATCGTATTAATAACTAACAGCCTTATTTATACAAATTATTAACGCTTTATAA
This sequence comes from Tachina lurida, assembly GCA_944452675.1. NCBI lineage: Eukaryota > Metazoa > Arthropoda > Insecta > Diptera > Tachinidae > Tachina > Tachina lurida. The sequence continues at coordinate 31,421,307 of OX101752.1, forward strand.
AATACAAAATTTTTCTTATTAAGCCTTTATAAAGCCTTCATAATTTTTATAAATAAGAATTGAAAATACTTAAGATTAAGAAATTATTCCAATAGTAATACTATTTCCAATAGTAACATGTGGCCAGAAAATCACTTCGGAAAAGTTCAATAACTACATATCAGAGTATGGGATCAGAGTACGAAAATAAACAATATGAAACGTTTGGTTTCGTATTATTTCGTTCCTTGCAATGAGTATGATTGGTTCATTTTATATAGAAAAATTTATTTTATAAATCTCTTACAGAAATACAATGTCTTATTCATAAAGAAAATATTTTTGATTTATAAGAGATTTATAAAAAAAGTTTTCCATACAAAAAATTTGTTTTATAAACCCTTCATAAAACAAAATTATTTTTATGAATAAGACAGGAATTATTTTGTTTAATAGGCAGGTTTTGTAAAAAATTTCGTTTTTAAACATTTCAAATTTGTATGAAAAATAAAGAAAATTAGTTTCAAAAAATATTTTTGCCATACATATTGCAAAACGAAAAAGTCGTTTGTATTTACAATATTTACCCTTAAATTTTAAATTTACACCCCCATATTCATAAAAAAAATAAAATGATTTTGAAATCCATGTTAGGAAAATTTTGTATGAAAAATTTGAATTAAAATACATTTCAAATTTATTTTAAATTTTATGAATATGGGGAACAGTATTTAAAAATTTTAGGAACTATGTATATCTAAAAAAGCGTTAAAAAAATTAAGCTTTCAAAATCAAAGAAATAATGAAAGAAACAACAAACAAGTTGGTGAACTTTTTTTTATTAGATGTGTATTTTTAAAATCTTGGATAAATGCCAAAGTTTAGAAGACACTTTAATAATTTTCAATAATGTCAAATATGCATAAATATGTGCATATGTATGTATGTGTGTGTATGTGTGTGTTTAAAAAAATATTGTTTCAAAATTAAATTTATAAAAGTGCAATTTCGCAAAATTTCAAATTGCTTATATTTATTCATTTAGATATTTTTAATGCAAAAGCAAAACAATTAAAAAAAAATCAAGTTTTCACTAATTTGTGGGTGTGAAACTCAAGGCTATTGATTTAAATATATAGCATATGAAAAAAAAGCTTTTAGAAAAAGCTTATTTCATACTCATTTTTATTACTTTCTGTTAGAATTGTGAAAAAAAATCAAAAATTTTGATATTCATTTTTATAAAAATATGAGTGTGTAGTATGTATTTTGGTATTTATTTCATTTGATTTATTAATTTTTTTTTTAAATTTCAAGTGTTGAGCTTTTTTTGTGTGTGTGAGTAAAGTTTTTATAACGATGTATAAAAATGGTGGAATATGTGTTTTTGTTTATATGTATGTATTATATGTGTATATGTACATATGTATGTTTGTGTGGTTAATAGTGTATAAGTAAATATATACATATGCGTGCATGTATGAAGACATATATACATATACATACACATACACACACGTATGCGTATTTTTATACATATACATACATACATGTCTGCAAAATTTTAACATATACTTTCATAATATTTTGAATGTATTTTTATACAGATTCAATTACAGAATTCCTTATTTGTAAAATTCAAAATATAATTTTGCATGTATGTATGTATGTGTGTATAATTTTTCTCTTTACTGTATTTTTAAATATAAACACTTCCAACTTAGAGGCAACAACAACACTTTTTTTGGACTCTAAATATAACAGTATGTTAACGGTTTTTTTTTTAATGTTTGACGTTTTCATTTGAAATGCATTTTAACAAAAATGTATTAAGGCCATTATAAAATGTTTAGAAATTTATTTATTTTTGTTATATCATATTTTTAATTGTTTGATTTATTATATGTTTAATTTTTTTCATGATTTAATTTAATTTAATTAATATTTTTTTTAATATTTAGCTCACACACACATTAAAAGCACAATTTGATATATTGTATTATAGATTTTATTTTGCAATTAAAAATTATGTATACATATGTACATATAAATGTATTTTTTACACAGATACATACATACATACATACATATGCAAGTACTATGTAGTTAAACTTAAAATTGCCTTTTTTTCTTGGCTGAAAAGATTTTTTGAATATTCTTGCTTGAACTGTCGTTTATATTATTAATAATTTTCTTTAAGAAAAAAATTGAGGTTATCCTTTATTTTAGTTGTAGAGCAGCGACTAACCTTAGCGTTCCAACACACACTATACGCTGTCAAAACCCCGAGAACACTGATGCAGACCAACTTTCTAGCCACACAAAGCCCTCGTCGCAAACAAATTATTTTGTTTCACTTACACACACACACACACACACACCGAAAGTTTTCATTTAAAAATCTCATAAAATACAACCAGAACAGACAAATAATTTCCCCCTAAATTTTCTCTCACAATACGGCCATACATACAATTCTGTGGATGGATATTCATAGAAAATTTCCTTCGCAAAGATAAATCAAAGATGTTTTCAATAATTGCCTGCTTGCACCTACTCATTTTTCTAGACTTCATAGATATGTATGTATGTATATGTATGTATGAGCAGATGTGCACACATACATACATAAATGCGTAGAATTTTGTGGTAAAAGCACACGCATACGAGTACACAAGCTTATAATGTACATACACATATTCACCACGGATTTCCTGTGTATGTATACATACATGCATACATACATATATGTATACATATACATATGAATGCATAGATCCATTCTTGTGTATATGTATATGTATACACGAGCAGTAAAGCTGCGTATACATGTATACATGCACTTGTTGGTTTTTCTGATTTTTCTTTAATTTTCATTCATATAAACATATTTACATATCAGAAAATTTCTTTTTTTTTTTGTTCCTCACTCTCTCTCTCTCTCTCGGTAATCATTTCCGCTCTTAGTACTTGTCTCTGCATTTTAGTACATTTAAATTTTAAAATGTTCAATATTATAAATAGATCCCTGCTATTGGTGTGTATCGGATGAAGCTTTTTGCTTAATGTATAATAAATTCCATGTTTATTTTTTTTTTGTTAGATCCAATTTTTGGAATACATTTTTATTTTATTTTGCTTAAAACGAAACGTTTAATAATTCCAAAAATCTCATTTCTTTCACCATTTCAAAGAGATAAGTAGGTCAAAACAAATTGTGTCAATATATGTACACATATTGTAATATTACAAGCATTTGAACTACAATAGAAAAAAGATGATTTTATAATTAAATAAAAAAAAAAAAAAACATTCCCAAACTTTCAAATATTATTTGAACTACAATAGGAAAAAGATTATTTTATAATTAAATAACAAACAAAATATCATAATAATTTTATTTGAACTGCAATAGAAAGTAGATTATTTTATAAAAATAATATCATAATATTCCCAAATTTTAAAAATTTTATTTATAGAAATACGATATAATATTCATATGTATGTATAAATGTACATAAATACGCACATGTGTATACATATTTTCATTAATCATTGAGAGAGTTTCGTGCTTGTATATTCAAGCATATCTATTATGGTAGATAGATATGCTTTTTTCTTTTTTTATAAAAAAAAAAAATGTGGGTGTTGTTTGAATTGGAATTTACAAATTATTTGTATAATTAAGTAGATATATAAATTTCAAAAAAAAAAAAAACGAAAAGAAAAATACAAATAAATTTCAAATTGTTAATCACCTTTCAACAAGTTTTGCTTATTCAACTTACAAAATTGTTTTCTAATACAGCTGCAGTATTTGTCTTTGATTGGTGCAAGGAATCAAACTGGCTAATGCAAATGAATTGCTCTGGAAATATACATACATACATACATATGTACATATCGTTAGCTTAAATACAAAATCACGTAACTATACGCCTTTAAATTTTATAGGAGAGAAAAAAGAAACAAACAAAAATATTCAAGTGACTGAATTAAAGTTACCTTAATTTAATTTTTAATACGGCTGTTTGTTATGATAAAGGTTTGAAAGTTTGTAGGGACATGTGTTTCGATGTAATACCCAATAATTAGTTAAAAATTCCATTTTGAATTTTTTGTTAGTTACGTGGTTTTGCATTTCAGCTGATATTTAAAATATAAAATCTGTGGTTACATGCAAAAAAAGTCACCTTACGTAATTGCCACCTTACGTCACCAAGCAATTAAGCTTGTAATTTAAAGCTATGCTGTTCGATTTGTTCTTATCTTTTACGTAGAGCTAACTACGTTGTAAACCAATATCCAAAAACGAATATAAAATATACGTTTTTCTTTGGAAAAACAAGCCATTTCACCAAGTAACGTAACGTGACAAAAAGTGGACTTTTCTGTGGAAATACCCACATGAAGTTACGAAAAAAAATCGCTTTTAATATTCGAAAAAGTTTCGAAAAAAAATCTCAAAGGCCGTTAGGAAAAAATTTTGTGTTAAGCTAGGATCACACGATTGCGGCAAATACACCAATTTGACCCAATTTTTATTGCGCTGAATTGGTGCACAATAATAAAATTGTCCCAATCAAATACGTTGCAGTCACATGATCGCCCCATTTTATAAAAATTTTATTGCCGCAGATTGGCGAAAAATTAATTTGTGGCAATAATTGCCTCAGCCCAGTCACACGATTGTAACTTGTGGCAACACAAACAAACAGCTGTTGTGGTAGTTTTTAATTGTTTTTGTTTTACGCGCAAATAGTTTTTTTTTCTAAAGAAATTATTTTTTTTTTGTAAGTGAAAATGATTTAAAAGATATAAAATTGCCTCTGCTTTTTATATTCTGTGTCCATTAAATATACAAAGCAAATGCAATTTTTGTTCTTTTAAACGAATAAAAACTAAATATATGGTGCATGTTAAGGTTTCAAATAAGTTATAATTGCATATAAAAAAAGTTTAAATTTTCGGTACTTGGCGCACACGAAATTTTAAATTAATATAAGAAATTGTCGCGTATTGGCTATTTATTTGATTGCCGCTCGAGAACACAATAAATTTTTTGAATTTTTAACTTTTTTATTGGGGCGTGGTTGCGTATCAACCGTTCACACGATTGCCGCACCAGAGTTGTATTTGATTGCAGAAAATCAGCACAATATCGTTCTCGATCGTTGTATGGGGCAATAAATTGTAAAATCACACGATTGGCATATAAAATGGACCAATAATTGGGGCATTGCGGCAATCGTGTGATCCTACCTTTAGTCGTAAATCGTAGAAAGCGACCAAAACTAGATTCGTTTGCTTATTTTTCCAGTAAAAAATCCAGTAGTTTAGTAAATTTTGGGTAATTTGAAAATTTTACTCTCAAGAGTTTCTGCTCTTGTGCTAAAAAGTTCGCGGGCGGAAAAATTTTAAAAATTTGCAGATTAATAAAAACAGCTGATTACCAAGTACCAATTTTTGGTTTCAAAATTACACTTGGTTTCTTTCTCTTATGAATTAAAAACACATTCACCACATCAGAATACACGAACACACAACTTCAAATGCCGCGAGCTGCATTTGTCGCCCTGTAGCCAGCTACTTAATTCCTTTCGAGACGCCATCATAAGCACCTGGTATTCAAGTATAAATACATCTTTCAGTGTTTTATAAAAAATAATACTATTTTAAAATGTACATAAATATATCACGTAAAAGTATAAAAATTAATTTATGTATTTCTTTACATCAATTTCGGGATGTTTTCTCTGCTAAATAATCACCCCTTTCGTGAACAGTTTTCCCCCGAAATATTATCCCTTTCCCCAAAATTGCAATCGTGAATAATTTTTCCCTAGAAATGTGTTCTATTTTTTTGATTCCCCTTAACGTACATAATCAGCCCAATTATGAATATTCGCGGGGAGTTTTTTCTCTTCCCTATCATTTGTTCCCGGGGAATAATCCTCTTACTCTAAATAGCCGGGGAATAAGCAAATATGGGAGATAGTAAAATCTGGATCAGCTGTTTAATGTTTACATTTTTTTTCTGCAATAAAGCAAGAGTTCAGCAATAGAAATTTAATAAAAATTTTGTGTTTTCATTGCCAATAAGATTGTGTGTTAATAAAAATATCTCTTTTGCTTAAATAAAAAATAAAATAAACAGCCATGCAGAATAACTTTATGCTGAGAAAGTGATCCTAAACTGCCCAGGTGCAGATGCGAATGGATTAAATTTCCAATGACTGTATATGTGCAAAGGAATTTTTAAATGTCATAGTTTTTCTTATCGGTCTTGATATTAGAGGAAACAAATTTTCTATTTACCTGCTATATGAACTTAAAAGATGCGTGCAATTTTTAGTGGTTTAGTTTTTTTTTTCTAAAGGCTGAAGTAGTTCATGTTTTTTAAGTTGATGAGCGCAGGGCTTGGATAAAAATGCCTAAAACTAGAGAGAAATATAACATTCCGTTGCTTATACATATAAACTTGTTGTTCCAAATAAATGCATATACTATTGTTTTATAACATTTATTAATTTGATTTTAAAATTTTTGCATTAGTTCCCCTCAAAATGTTTGGGGAGAAAACTCTCAAAAAATGTTCCCTCTCCCTCATATTTAGAATACCTACTTTTTTCCCGGGGAGTTTTTTCTGCTGCTCCCTTATGTTTAGAATAGCTACTTTTTTCCCGGGGAAATTTTAATTCATAATACGACTAATGGGAAAGGGGAAAAACTCCCGGGGAATTGCTATTCATAATTGGGCTGAATATTTTCCGTTATTTTTGCAGGCGACCTGACTTAATAAATCGCATAATTTCAATATTATACTTCCAATTATATAACTATTAAAAGTTATATAATATACACATATATATATATAATATATATATATACATATATATATAATATGTATATATCGTCCCCTTAATAAAACAAGTGTATAATTTTTTTGCCGTTTCGAGATAATGGAGTTTAAAGTTATTGTGTTATTAGACATCTAGGAAAACAGTAATATTTCATAAAATATTCAATGTTAGGGTGCCTCGGTAGGCTAGTGAGTAATGTGCTAGCCTATCAGTGAAGAGGTTGTGGGTTCGATTCCCACCATAGACCCTGGTCTGTTTCACTACAACGGGTGAAGGTCTTTGTTTCTATTCTCGTTTAAATTAAGTTATGATATAATTTGTAATTGTATTTGTAACATATAATAACAAAAAAAAATTACGGGCTGGCCCACGATGTCACGAGAAATCGTTCGATCGACAACTTGTATTGCAAACAACAACAAATTTTCTAAGGTTATTGTTGTTTGCAATGCAAGCTGTCGATCGAATGATGTCTGGTGACATCGTGGGCCAGGCCGTAAGCTGTGGTCATTTAAATATGTATATGGTGGAATCAGTTATGTAGACTCTTATTATGCAATAAACAAATTATGGTGTACATGCGTATGTACTATTGTTTTATTGAGGGGACGATATATATATATATTAAAAGTTATATACATATACATATGTTTTTTTCATTGAATATGAACCTCTTTGGTTTACATGCATTAAATTTTTGGCAAATTTTTTCCACGGCACCTAAAATATTTAAAAACTTAAAAAACAGTTCATTTGAAACCAAAAATTTGTGTCTTTACAAGTCTTCTTCCTGTTTTTTACATTCACTACGCATTGATAACGAGAAAAAACGTTCCCATGAAATTCGCCATAGCGAATTAACCTTCACCGGCAATGAAAATTTCACCTTTTATCATTGTTGCCATTTTAGCATTTTCGCTGCCAGATCTGGCATTTTCATTACCCGAAAAGCATTCAACTTTGAAAAAATTCTGCCAGATGCTTTTTGGCAGAATTTGCTCAAAATAAAAAATGCTAATTTGTTAATTTTTTTTAGTGTAGAGAATAATTCCTTTTATAAATGTATTTTTTTACAATTACATATGTGTTTCCTCCCAGTCAGCATTTTATGAAATTAATGATCATATTCGAGTCTTTTTCGACTCCTTAGCACGATTAAAATAAGCATTTATGCGCTCGTTTTCGAGTCGATAAAAGTTTGCAGCCTGTTTTTTAAAAGATGTGAAACATTCTGACATTTTGATAATTCTTAAATATGGGTAGGCTAGTATTTTAATTTCAATTCAAGTTTATTTTTTACAACATCTTGCTTACAATTAAACCGAAAATAGGTTTCGATATACAGTGGAGGCTCAAAAAAGTTAAGTAGTTTGTTTTGGGGGTGATGAACTTTTCTGAAATCTTAACTTTTCCGTAGTATGAAAAATTCAAGAGGTTATATGTGTATTTGTACATTATTTATTTATTTTTTAATTGTCAATTAGAATTATATTCTACGACTAAAGCTTAAATTAGACGTGACATAGCCATAACGCCATAGCCATAACCAAACCAAAATTCAATTGGTTTCTATGGTGAGAGATATGGCGAGTCTCTCTCACTCTCACTCTCACCATAGAAATCAATTGAATTTTGGTTTGGTTATGGTTATGGCGTTATGGCTATGTCACGTCTAATTTAAGCTTAATTTCTTTTACAACCAACTGATGAGAGCAACTACATTATGCATATAAAATTCACAAAAAAATATATATAACGGTAACGGTTTTAATTTTACATGTATACAGGCGTATATGACTCACTATATATATAAATATGTATTGAGGGTTTACATACAAAAGTTGAGATCATCTTAGGAAGAGAAAAAAACTATATATAAAAAAATTGTCTCAGAAAAGTTGAGAATTACTTAACTTTTTGGAGTCACCATGGTGAATAAAAGCTGCTTAACTTTTCCATATACTTAACTTTTCTATGACTTAACTTTTTCGAGCCTCCACTGTACATACATACATAATACATACAAACATACATATTTACATAATTAATGTTTGAAAATACATAAACATTCATATATATGCCCTGAAGGAAATATCGATGCTGAAAATGTACTGAGTCGCTTTTGGCTTTGTCACCAGTACTACTCTATAATTATTCCCCATACAATACTTTGTGTTATAGACATTTAGCATGTGCTTGTCACTGAAAATCTAATAGTAACACTAAAACAATTGACTAGGTAGTGACTACGTAGTTCTTATGGGAACATGGAGACATACCAACCCCTAGTACATTTCTATACCTTACGTACATACATACAAATTTACTTATATTGACAAGTTGTTGCAAAATACACCAGAAATACACCACATCTGTTTTCTCTCTTTCTTTTGTACTGACGAATAGAAGAGAAATTGTAGACAATGTAACTACTACTAAAATTTTAGTGTTGACATATACACTTGACCCCCGCCTTACTGCAGGGTGGATAATAAAACCTGTTAATAGTAATAACTTTGTTTAAACATGAAATTCAAAGCTATTTCAATAATTTTTTTTAATTTAAATCTGGCATTATACTTTACTTCTGTAGAACATTTTAGCAGAATTTTTTTACGGATCTAGCATTATCTCATCATCATTTTCTGGCAACACTGCCTTTTATGCATGATAGGGGTGAATATGAAATAATTGTAAACATATGTTTACATATTATCTATCCTTGGCATTTTGAAGTCGGTAGCTTGCCGTGGTGAATGTCTTTAATGCTTACCTAATTAAGTAATCCAAAAATTAATTCAATCTAACATGAATTGAGTTTGATGTTTTTAAGTGGTAGTTTTAATGTATAAAAAAAATTGCTACTGCGCATCTACGTCAATATAGAATACACACTAAAGTGTGAAATATTCTAAAACAAACGCTAAACAACACTGTTGGCAAGACATTTTTTTGAGTTGTTTGTTTTGCCAAGTGTTGTTAAGCGTTTGTTTTAGAATATTGCTTATATGTCTTATAAATGGTCTTGTGCAGGACATTAATACACACGTGTGTTTGTTGTAAAAAGTGTGTGAGAGAGAGCACATTACACAAACAAATGTATGTACTTTGTTTGTAACAAAATTCTATGTCTACGTCACAAACAGAAAATAAAATAACGGACCTTGTTTTCTTGATTCATGTACTGTACATACATGGTATTACCATACTGAGGAAAAAAATAGTGGCAACACTTTCTGTACAAAAGTCATAATGTTATTAACACACTTTGATTTTTTGTGAGAAGAAGAAGATGCAAATAAAAGCATATACATATGTGCCCTTAATTATGAAAGTGGTATAAGTCGTATATTTCTTTGGTCGCAATATTTAGTAGATTACATTTGAATAAAACAAAATATATTTTAATACTATGCAATAATATAATTTAGACTTGTATAAGTCTCGATTAATACAAATTTATTGAAGTTTTTGTAATATTTATTTAACATTTTCCACTACCCAAAAAACACATATAAAGATTAAAGTCTCCAAGTCGCGCTCAAAAAGCGGCTCTTAGAAAACCAAACTTAGTTGAGAACGACAACAGGGGCTTTAATTAAATGAGCCGAAGTGTGCATTATTATTTTAAGGATTACATTTAGGGACCAGTTGTCATGTGTAACCACAAAGCAGAATGCGTTTAGGGAGCCAGCCTTACATACATACATATGTATGTATGTATGTATATGTATTTATTTACCTGTTGTATAAACCGGTTTTCCAAGAATTTAAAACAAATTTTTTTTTTGTAAAATGATTAATTATATTATGTACTTGTGAAAAAAATAACTAAAAGTATTGCCATAAAAATAATTCAATGCTTCATAATAATTCTTTTTTTTTTAATTTTAAGCTAATACTATATTTTAAATTTTCATAAAAAGGCAAAAATGCATATTACATTTACACATTTATTTATTTAATTCTAAACTAATAACTGAGAAATTTTAGTGTAATTGTTAGAAATGCCAAAACGGGAAAACAAAACAAATTAAGTATTTTAATAGTGAATTGATTGGTGGGTTCTATGATGTTAAGGCTAGGGCACGACTTTTGAAAAAATGCAAACCTGATTTAATGAATTATTGTTATCTTTTGAATATTTTCATAAATTCCATTATACCAGGGGGTCTACTCTGTAATTCGAAACGAAAAATAAAAATGCTTTCGAATTTGGCGTGTTATTAACATAGAAATTCGAAAGTATTTGCTCTCGTTTCGAATTACAGAGTATACACCAGGGTTGTATTTTCTGAAAATTCGTACGGTTGTGTATATCCTAGCCTATAATATGTATCCATATGTGTTAAGGAATGTTTAGTATTTATTCATGATTAAATGACATTGGCTTTGTCTTATGATATATGTATGTATTTAAAATGTCCCACATAAGTTTTTTTATTTCCATATAATTAATTTTTCCGATAATGAAATCTTTTAATTTTTTTGTAACAATTTTGAATTGCTCCCAACTGATTTACCTGCAAATTTAAAGGAACAAGGATAAGGAAAAAATTTCAAAGAAATTATTCAGAACCCAACTGAATATTTAACGAACGCATTTTTAAAAATTTTACACTTTCGAAACTTAAGGTGTTTTTTTTCTCGAAAATAGTATTGCATTTATTGCATTTTTCAATAAAAATTCGCAATATAATGGCTTTTTTGAAATTGCATTTTTCTTAATAAAAATTAAAAAAAAATTTTGCACTGTTTCTAGAAAAGACAAAGGCATTAATTTTGAAAAGTCACACGGAATTTGTCTTTCCGATATTTGAGTGTAGCAGTGGTTTCATTATTTCCGTAGAATTTAGACAAAACAACCAATCAAAATTAAAATATTAAAATGAAAACTTAGTGGGACACTTTGTGTATGATGCGGATTAAATTTGAGTTGCATATTTTCTTAAAATATTGAATTTAATAGGCAGTTTAGTTTTTTTAATTATAAAAGATTTAAATAGTTTAAATGTTATACATTGATTTAAATATTCGTCTTTTTTTTAATATGGAATGTTTTTTTTGTAAATAAAATTTGTATTTTTTTGTTAAAATAATTAAATAGGGCATCAGATATTAAATTAGGTTGTTTGGCTATCCTTCCCTTAAATATCAAGAAATTAGTAATTATTCATTTCAGCATATTCCAATTCTTGTGCAATATTTTTGTACTTCTCTTTGCTTTTGCTCACTTCCTCTGAAAGAAAATTTATTTGTTTTGATTTTTATCGTTAATTACAAAATAAAACAAAAATTTTTTTCTACTTTCCATTTAAATAAGATTCTAGTTTATTGAAATAAAAATTAAAAAAAAAACAAATATAGCTCAGATATTTAAATAAATATGCTTACAACGGTTTTATATAGTTATTCTTCATTTTTTTTAATTACACAAAAGTACATTGTAGCTAAAAAAAATAAATAAATACGAGTTAAACAACCAAAATCCAAAAATATAGCAACTTAAAATACATAAATAAATAAAGGCGCAGGGGAAGTTTCTTTTTGTTTCAATAAATTTCTTTATTTGTTTTCCCTTTTTACTCTAAAACCAAAGCTTCAATACGTCTACTGTACTGGTACTGCCGCTGGAAAAACAACAGAACAATATGGCATTTGCCAGGGATTTAGAGAGTTTAAGGCACGATTTTATGCATTTATTCCTTGAGGATAAGTTCGACGAAGGCGGTATCGAGATCGTCGCCAATATCCTTGTATCTTTCCTTTTCCATGACAAGATCGTCTAATTAAAATAATAAATAATAAATAAATAAAAAGAAAATTGTTAAATCATAAAAAATATGTGAAATTTTAACATAAAAATTACATATAAAACTCTACTCAACACAATTGACAAATATTTGTTCTTTACAACACTGTTTTTCTTTCTTTCTTTCTTTCTTTTTTTTTTTGTGATACTTGCAATAACTGTAATTATCATGTAAATATAAACACAAACATAACCTAATAATAAAAGAAATAAAAAAAAATTACCTTTGTAGCAGCAAATAAAAAAGGAAGCATTTCAGTTTTTTTTTAAAGCGGCTGCAATTATAAATTCTGGAGCTAAATGCTGAGTTATTTGGAGATTGTTAATATTTAAAATAAAACATTTCAAAAAGAATTCTTTTAATTCAAAATATATTTTATAAAAACCATGCTTATGTGCATATGAAGAACGTACATATGTATGTAAGTAAGATTTTACACATGTATTTTTATTGGCGGTATAGTGTTAGCAGTTGTGATTATTGCAGGGACGGCAATGTTTATAAATTTTATTTAAAAGTTAGTTTTTAATCATTATTTCTGGAGTTTTATTTTTGCGCTTATATAAATAAAAGTTATTTTTTGAGTTTTATTTTTTGCTTAGAAAATTAAAATTATTTAGCCGTTTTATTTATTGATCAGAAAATAAAATTTTTATTTTTTGCTTAAAAAATATGAGGAATATATTTACCGAGTTTCAGTTATTCCTCGGAAAATAAAAATTATCTTTTGCTTAGGAAATATAAAAGTAATTTTATAAAAATAACTTTTATTTTTTAATTAAAAAATAAAAATCGAATAGAAATTTTTAATTCCTAAGCAAGAAATATAGAGGGCTATCATGAATAAAAATTCGGCGAGAAATTTTTCCCCGGGAACAATTTCAAACAATCATGAATAAAATTCCGCGAGAAATTTCTCCCTTTTCCAATTAGAATTTTTTTGTTTTCCCTATTGCTTGCTGTTGTTTGAAATTGTTCCCCGGAAAAAATTTCTAGCGGAATTTTGTTTACCCTCAATAGCAACTAATAGGAGGAAACAAAAAAATCTAATTAGAAAAGGAAGAAATTTCTCGCGGAATTTTATTCATGACTGCCCTGATAAACTCAAAAAATAACTTTTATTTTCTAAGCAAAAATAAAAATATGAATAAATGAAACTCCAAAAATAATCGTTAAAGTTGAGTTTTTTTTTTAATAAAACTTAAACAAATCAAAATTAATGCATCTAAGGCAGTCCATGTAACAAGGATTACATTGGTGTATTCCTTGTGCACGTAACACTTCTCTTTTAGTTTCATTTTTTTTAGTTTAAATTTGGAAAATATGTAATCGTTATAGGCGGTCCCTGGATTATGGTTATTGAATTGATTTCCAATTTTATAGGCAACATTCAGTGATTGTGAGTATTAATTAAATTGTTTTTCCGATAAAAGTATTTTTTTTTTTGCAAAAATTGAGCATTTTTAAGATGCAGGGGCTTCCGCTGGAGCTGCTTCTGCCGGTGCAGGAGCCGCTTCTGATGGTGCTGGAGTTGCTTCTGGCGCTGCAGGAGCAGCATCCGCAGGTGCTGGTGTCGGCGCAGCTTCAGCAGTAGCAGGGGCAGCTGGAGCAGCACCTTCGGAGGCAGGGGCTGCTGGTGCAAGAGCTGCACCTTCAGCAGCTGGTGGAGGAGCAGCACCCTCAGCTGGTGGAGCTGCGCCATCGGCAGGAGGCGCTGGAGCAGCACCTTCAGCAGGCGGAGCAGCACCTTCAGCAGGTGGAGCAGCACCTTCAGCTGGTGGAGCAGCACCCTCTGCTGGTGGGGCTGGTTCCGAACCGGGTGGTGGTGCTTCATAATTCTTAACAAATGGTACTTCAGCACCTTCTGGTGGCAGATCAATGGCGTATTCGAATGGTGGTGGTGGCGGTGGTGGTGGAGTTGGTTCCTTCGGTGGTTCCGGCGCAGGAGCGGCTTCCCCTTCAGGCGCAGGAGCACCTTCGGCCCCAGCCTCAGCTGCCTTAGGTGAAACAGCACCTTCACCGCCTTCAGCAGCTGCGCCCTCAGCTTCGGCACCAGAAGCTGCTGCAGCCTCCGCTGCAGCTTTAGCGGCTTCTTGTGCAGCGATTTCCTCAGGCGTAGGTGTTGGCAATTTTGGTGTAGGTGGCTTAGGATTGCGCGGCGTGTAGAATGGCTCTAAACCAGGAATCAAATCCATAAATGCCAAATCCAAACTGTCGCCAATCAAGCAATAACGTTCCTTTTCAACAATGATATCATCTTTTTTTTATTTTATTGCCAGGTGGACGTTTTTAATTTTTAATTAGTTGGCGAATATTTAATGGTTTATGGATAGAAAAGTATGAAGCACAGAAGCAAAAATAAAAATAAAAAATTAAATAAAAACTGTGATAAAAAAAGAGATTGCATAAAAGCGTAAAGAAAGTGAAAAGAAAAAGAAAGATAATAGATATAGAGCCTTACGAGATTAGTTTAAGCTAAGTAAGTAATTATTTGAACAGACAGAAATTAAAGTAGGAAATAGGAAGAAAGGATTGTATTTAACAAAAGGAATTACAGTGCAGTGCGATAGATATAGAACAATGAGGTAAAATATATAGATTAAAGTTAGAAGTATTAAAAATTAGTGTGGAAAATATAAGAAGGCTTTACCAGCCAATTATAATGTTAAAAAAAATAAAATTTTGCAAGCATTTTGTAAACATAAAATCACAGGTTTATTGAACATTATAAAATGTGTTAGATTTTAAGCGGGTGGAGCTTCGGCTGGTTGAGCAGGAGTATCACTAGCAGGCGCGGGGGCCGGTTCTGCTGCAGCTGTAGCTTCTGTTGGAACGGTTGGTGCACTTTCAGTTGGAGCAGCAGGGGCACCCTCAGGTGGAGCGGCGGCAGGAGCACCCTCAACTGGAGCAGCGCCTTCAGCTGGGGGAGCGGCACCTTCAGCTGGGGGAGCGGCACCTTCAGCTGGGGGAGCGGCACCTTCGGCTGGGGGAGCGGCACCGTCAGCTGGGGGAGCAGCACCTTCGGCTGGGATAGCGGCACCTTCTGGCAGTGGCGCTCCTTCAGCCGCTGATTCTCCTTCCGCTTGTGGTGGCTCTTGACTTGGCTCAAAGTTTTTAACATATGGGACTTCAGCACCTTCTGGTGGCAAATCAATTGCATATTCAAATGGTGGGGGTGGTGGTGGCGGGGGAGTTGGTTCTTTCGGTGGCGGTTGGGCTGCTTCACTAGGCGCACCCTCTGCTGTAACACCTTCCTCAGGCGGTGCTCCCTCACTGGCCGCTGCCGCTGCTGCTGCATCTTCGGCGGCTTTAGCTTCAGCCGCCGCGTCTTCGATTGCTTTAGCTTCTGCCGCTGCGACTTCTTCTGCTGTGGGTGTTGGCACTCTAGGTGTTGGTGGTTTTGGATTGCGGTCAGTATAGAATGGTGGCATTCCCATTAATTCTACAAATGTTATGTCCAGACTGTCACCAATAATGGCATAATGTTCTTTTTCCGTTATAATTTCATCTGTGGCAATTCGTGGCAATAATTCGTTTGTATAAAGAAGTTATGATGGTTCAGGTATAACACATAAATTTTAATTCAGGGATTGGGTCGCAATATATACATTTTTGTGGTTATATTTATTGGTGGGGGAAGCATTATTTTTGGTATTAGCAGGAGGCGAAGTAGCAAAAGTATAAAATAAAATATTAAAAATAAGAATAAAACTGTTAAAAAGAAATATATTAAAAGCAGAGTTGGGAGTAGTAAATTAAAATAGTTTTTTTTTTAATTAATATCTAATAAATATGCTTTGGAAAAAACAAACAAAAGGGAACTTAAAACTGTACAAACAATTACACAAGTTAGAAAAACAAATATATGTATGTAACTGTTAGCACTTTTGTTGTTTGTTGGGAATTATTAAAACAAATAAAATTTTAAAATATTTTCAAGAATTTTTTTTTAAATACTTTTATTGTTTTTTGTGCAAATTGCAGCGAAATTTGTTTCTTTTGATTTTTTGTTGTTTCATAGTTTATTTTGTAAATAATAGTTTTATATGTATATAAATAATAATTAAAAAAAGGAGTTGTAAATATGGAAAATATACTATATTGTCTTTTTTAATTGTTTTCTTTTTTTTTAATTAATTTATGCAAAATAATTACTATTTTAATTTCTTTAGAAATATATTTTTTAAAGAAATACATTTATAAAGGAATAAATATTATTTGTATATTTAACATAAAAACCAAAATTTTTTCGTCGTTTTGAGAAATGTTTTTTGTTTTTTATGGAATGAAATTTTTCTTAAAAATTCCTTCAAATTTTTTGATTGCTTTGTTGTCATAGAAGAGTTTTTTTAAGAACAAATTTTGATCAAAAACCTTAATTAAATAACTTAAAAAATATTACACAATAAAATACAAATAAAAATATGGAATTGTATTTTTTACAACATAAAAAAAGAAAAATATTAATACGGGAAAACACACAAAAATCTTAAAATCAAAATAATAATTTTTTTAAGTAAAAAAAAAAATCATTTACTGGCAAATGCACTACAAAGAAAATCTTTGATTGGAATGCTTATTTGATTTCCTTTTTTCACAACAATTTGAAAATATATAAATCTTTAACTTGGAATTTTTAAAGTTTAGTAAAAATGCGGCGAACTTGTTTTTTTTTGTTTTGTCTAAATTAACATCATAGAAGTTAAAATTTTAAAGCAATATTATATATGTATGTATGTATGTGTATGTGTAAGTATATTACGTTAAAAGTATATAAAGAAAATCTCTTTTACAAAAACGCTGCATTTTTCTATTATTATTTTTTTATATGTAATAGTTTTCTTTTTTCTTCTCATTACAAAAAATAAAAGGATTCACTGAACTTTGTTTCATGTCTTATTTTGAAAATGGAAATAAAAAAATGTCAGTGAATCCTTTTAAGGCTAGTATGGTAGTTTTGTATCTCCTTTGTTGTTGTTGTTTAATAATTGTATAATATGTTATTAGTTTAAAAGTTTTTCACATATTTTGAATATCATGCAGAGTGGCTTCCATTTCTTCTTGTAATAGTTTATTTTTGGAGCGTTCGTTCATTAAGTCATCTGTTTTTGGGTTTTTGGTTAATAAGTGTTAAAAAAACAACATTTTTTTATTAATGCACAGCAGCACAGGTACGCACGTACACGCACACACACACACATAAAACGCAGGATATCGAGTTTGGTTTTGAGCATTTTTTTATATTTATAAACAACATATAACATTTTGTTATGGCAGGCAGGAAGTAGGCGGCAAATAATTTAAATTTAAGCGAAATTTATATATAAAAACAAAATAAATAAAGGAAAACAAAATGTTAATGAAAAAAATAAATCAAATAAAAATAAAATAATAGATATAAAAAATAAATATTACAGGAAAATATGCATTTGTTTAAGCATCGTTACTTCTAGAACGCGTTGACCGGTCACTGGCGAGCGATAACGTAAATGTGGAATATAGGTTTACCCATCAAGAAATCAGCGCAAATGGCAACATAAATCACTAAATTACTGTGGCAGCACTATAAAAGCTTCTAGCTTTTGGTTTAGAACGATAAAAATTAAATTACTGCTAAAAATTAAAAATTTCCGGATTTTCTGAACATCAAAAATCACCCAAGTGCTTTCAAAACATTTCGCGATTTCAGAACATAATTGATACATAAATACATATGCATACACAGATATGTGCATATCTTTATAATAAAGCTAAATAATACCCCTTTTAGACACCGAAAGTTTACTTTGCAAAGTCTTAATTCAGCTGGGAGAAAGACAGAAAGAGATAGTATTCCTCCCTCTGTCTTTCACACAGCTGAATTAAGACTTTGCAAAGTAAAGTCTAAAAAGTGGTATATTATATTATAATTTGTTTATTACTTCTTGCTTTTCACTTGTTATTCGTTGTGAAAAGGATTTTGGGTAGATTTAGATACTTATTTATTGCCGATGCAAAAGAATGCGCACTCAACTCAATATGCGTTCTAGAAATAATATTTCATTTAGCAAAACAACGTCATAACTCAAAAAAAGGGATTTTTAGTTAATCATAAAAATTTAATCCACATATTGTTATACATATGTATATCGACACCTAAATTCAAAAAGGCCGTAACAACCAAAAAATTCAAAATAGACTTTTTGATTGATTGTGATGTGAATAACCAAAAAACCCATTTTCTTAAAATTCTACTCACATGTTCATAAATACCGATTTTATTCATTATTCAATTTCGCACATAACATATAAATAGTCTTAAATTTATGAAGTTTTTTGCTCCTCCTGTAAAATAGTAAAAATTGTACTTACGGCCTTTTGGATTTTAGGTGACGATATATATTGTTTAAAAATTTAATTTTTCCTTTAAGTTGTGTATAAATTGAAAACTTTAAACTCGTTTTCTGGCAAACTATTTTTTTTTTGTGGAGTTATGGCGTTGTTTTACCAAATGAGCGAAAGGTGTAAATTTTACATTCTTTTCCTGCTATCTTAAATTTAAACTAAACAAAAGGATAATTTTAAATTTTTCTACTTTTTTCTTGATAAATGTAAAAAAAGAAATTTCTAAGTTAAAACTTTCTAACTACTCTTTTTTTCTCTATAATTTACTGAAAAACGAATCCTATATTTTTAAATAGTTTTAAATGTTTAAAAGAATAAATTAATGCAGTCATAACTTACCTTCGAGCCTGTCGACTTCTTTTTGCAATTTTTGAACGGAACGTTCGGCGAATTCAGCACGAGCTTCAGCCTTAATTAGGAGTGGGTGGAGAAAATAATATACATATATTAGAATTTTGTTAAATATTAGATGGTGATTTTGCAAAACTTGACTATGAAAAATAAAGGCAATGTTGCAATATATTCATATGTACATATGTATGTAAATAGACACACATATCCTTATCTTGATTTGAAATAAAAACAAGGGGCAAATTACGAAAATTAAAAATATTTCCATTTAAATTTTTTTTTTTTTTGAAATTTCGTAGTAGTAATTGTCTTTATTTTCTATAATTTTATACAAGTTTTGTTTAACTGAAAAATAACACAAGCTTCCCAAAATGTTTTATAATAATTTGCTACCAAAACCATTGTTAAACATACACATTTTAACTTCACTTGTTGAGTGATCGTTCTGTGTTAATTCCATGTTTTTTTTTTTTTTAAAGATGTTAAAAAAAATTAACTATACAAATTATAATTTAAACACATAAAATATATTTTTATTAGTGCAAATACATCATAATAATTAATAATTAATTTTATTTGTAACTTAAGCGCATAACATATATTTTTATTAGTGCAAACAGATAATAATTAATAATAAATTATTAGTGCAAACAGATAATAATTAATACTTAGACAAGAGCTTCTTTGCTTCCAAGAATATCTTCAGATGTTAGCTTTTTTTTTTTTTTAAAGAGAAAATTTGTTTTATACTTTCAAAGTATGAATGCAATGTCGAATTCTTAAGGGGTTTCTCGATGGGTAGTGCAAAAGGAGTAAATAATGGA
Organism: Tachina lurida; assembly: GCA_944452675.1. NCBI lineage: Eukaryota > Metazoa > Arthropoda > Insecta > Diptera > Tachinidae > Tachina > Tachina lurida. The sequence goes on from OX101752.1 coordinate 31,441,521, forward strand.
AATGAGTGCAAAAGTGCATATATTTCTAAACAAAACAACAAAATATGCACATGTATTTGCAGTTCCCTTCATTTTATTTTCTTTGAGCATAAATGGTAGTTTAAATTTGCTCAGTTGCAAATATATGTATATATGGACCGCCATATTTTTATTTATTAAACTTTATAAACAGTTTTTCACTTGAAATATTTCCCCTTTTCCACAAATAGCAATCGTGAATAATTTTTCCCTAGAAATATATTCCCTTTTCTGGTTCCCCTTATCGGGAATACTATTTTTCACGTGAATCTTTTTAAATTTTGCATGCGAACTAAATTAATACATCGAGTAATTTCAATGTTAGCCTTCCAATTAAATATTAAAAGTTATAAATATTATTTTAGGACAATATCATTAAATAAAATTCACGATTGTTAACAATAATTCCCTGCAACTAATTTTTGCATAGAATATGCATTGTACCTAGAATATTTAAAAACACAACTTTGCACTTGAAAACGTTTAATTGTAAACCAAAATTATGTGTATTTCTTATTATTAAACTTAATTTTGTTTGATTTTCAATTAATTTGTAAGCTTTACAAGTCTTCTTCCCGTTTTTTACACTCACAACGCATTGATAGCGGGAACAATAGTTCCCACGAAATTTGGGATTGCAAATTTCCCTTCATGGGGAACAAAAATTTCACATTTTATGCACGAAGGGGGAATTGTGCATCAAGGAAATAAAAAACGTGTGAGGCGAGGACAGTGTTGCCAGATTTGCACACCACCTTTAAAACTCTTATTGCAAGATTCGAACGAAAATTTAGTTAAATTAATAATTTACGTACAGACTGTTTACTTTATAATCCAAGCACAAAAAAAAGCGTTTTTCAAAATGTATCATGCCAAATCAAACATTTAAAGTAATACATTTTTTTTTGGTACTAAAAACAATTTTAAATATACATACACACACATCTACGGCATAAATAATGAATTTATTAGAATAACTAATAGTCAATATTTCATGTAACTTTGCCATATAATAATTTACTACGCTTTACTTTTCATTTTACACAATTACACATTTTACAATACTTATTATAGGGGGGCGGGGGCGACATTTTTATAAATCCTATAAAGTCAAATAAAAATATTTAGTAAAAACTACCTGGAAAAACTACAATATTAATTTTAATCAATTAATTAATTATTCTTTACATTTTGTACAATTTTTACCCAAAACTTACAATTTCTACAGTTTCTTTTTCTTTTCTGATTTCCTGTTCGATAAGACTTTGGGCTTCACGGGCCTAAAGTAATATTAAAAGAAAACATGAGCATTTGTGTTTGTTTATAAAACTTCTTTTTAACATCTTTACAAAACAACTACCGATTTCGGATATATTTACTTTTTTTCTTGGCAAGACCAAAGTTAAAGAGATTAAAAAAGATTGCATTCCTGGTAATAGTGTTTCTACAAAAAATTAAAAATTTTATTGCAATTAATGCACAAAAAGTTGTTTTCAATTTAATATACAGGAAAAAAGTGTACATTACTTGTATTTTTTTTTAAATTCGTGTAAAGTTTGTTGTTTTCTTCTTCAATTTATTTATTTTAATTAGAGATCCTGTATTTTATTATTTTTTTTTAATTTCAGATTATTAAAATACTCATGTTTCTTTGTCATGATTTTTTTAGGTCCGTGTTATGGTTAATATTGTATTCTTAAAAATACAATTGCAAAAGAAAATATCAAATATGTAATTTTATTTAACAAAATAAAAAGAAAATAAAAATAAATGCTGTTTTAATTAATAATTTTATATATGTACAGTTTTTTTTGAAAAATATTAAAATTGAGAATAACAATTTGTGCAATTTAATATTTTCTTTTCTTAGTATATTTATTATTATTATTAATGATGATCAGGATATACATACATATGTATGTAAGTACTAGATTATATTGTTAAAGAAATTTATATTGTATGCATAGGGGGAGTTTTGATTGAAGGGGTGTGATTCCAAACTATTTAATTACTTAAATGCTCGATATTTGTTTTGTGCAAAAAGGATTTTTCAGTGCCATACATCATACAAAACAAACAGTGAATGCTGTTGAATGTCCAATTTTACAGCAAATAAAGCTACTACATTAAATTTTTTACATTTTCAGCTTTTGTCGACAAAAAAAAAACGTAAAATTGCAGCAAAACGTCTTTTCTGGCAACTACAGCTCACACATTTTTGCTTCTCAATTTTATTATCCCTCTGCTGTTTATTCTTGTTACTGTTCTTATTACATAGTATTTCTCAAAATAACAGAACTCTCTTATAAACAAAATACTTTTGAAGCAGAAGTGCTGAAATATCCCAGCAAAAAATTTTCGAAATTTTGTAATGGGTAGTACTCTTTTAATGGCTTACAAAGTAACGAGTGGTACTTATTTATCTAATTATTTTATTTGCATAATAATGACTGTCATGTAATGAATAAAATAAGAACTTATTTATATCACTACGTGAAAGTACTTATTGTAGTACTTTCCAGTTAATAAGGAAATATGTATATCTAGAGAAATTTGTTACAAAATTTTATTCATTTAAAATAAAAAAATTAGAAAATATAGCAAATTAATTTTGAATGAGTTTAAGCAAAAATTAATCTATATTATTTTGCATATTTGTACGCAAAAAATAACCCATTAAATTTTGAGTACTTTTAGGCAATCAGTAATCTATTAACTTTTGTATGTTTGTAGGCAAAAAGTATAGGGTACCGCATACTTTTTGAACTTCTCAAACAAAAATAATGGGTTATTCAGTCAAATTGTAAGTACTTACGACTTAGGAGTACATACACTTTTTTGCATTCTAGTAGGCAAAGTTTTTTGCTGGGATGTATGTTAAACCGTGATCACGGTTATTTATAAATCACGTTTACTAGGAAAAAATATTATTAAAAAATCACGGGATAGCTCATCTCTAAATTAAACCATAGTTAAAAAATTAGGTTTCCAAAAGGAACAAATAGTTCTTGGATCAGTAGAGAGGATTGTCGATATTTGCGGGGCTTATGCAAAGGTTTGACCTGGCAGTATGAACTAGAGCCTTCTACGGATCCTTATAGAAGTCTAAACTGGTCAGAGTAAGGATTAGCAGGTGTGAAATGGCACCACCTGTTTTAGCAGGCTATGCGAGGATTAGTGGAAACCAGAAACACTGGAATTATGTGCCATTGTCCGGTGCCTACAAGGTCACAGACTTAAATGGCTAATTAGAGGTTTTCATAAGAAACTAAATTATATCCCATAGTGTAAACTTCAGGATATCAGGAGTTTCGTCATGGCTATCAAGTGGCTTAATGACAATTAATCAGCCCAATCAGGAATATTCATTTGTAATTTAATTCTCACGGAAAATAATTTTCTCCAGAAAAAATTCCTCCAATTCAGAAATTCATTGGGAACTAAAATAAATTTATTAACAAGTGGCATCACCGCATTTCGAAGCCAGTTGTTTTCCTTGCTGATATTTTGTTTTTCCCTCCCTTTTTTGCAAGCAATTAATTAATGATGGGTATTCAACAACTTGAAATATGTGTACGAGAGTTGTACTGCTGGAAGACCTATTTCAGTCAAATTTCTTCACCACGATGTGGTAACATTATATATTTCAGAATGCCAAACAGACGTGTTGACCCGTAACGACAGTTACTTTTTGCAGGGCTTTAAGAAACCTTTAATTATAAAATAAATTTTCTTTGTTGAATAGTAAATAAATATTTAGAGTGACCCACGAACGCCAAAAATTACCGGAAAAATATATATTTAACATTCAATATATACTACGAGGGCGGTTCGGAAACTTCTTAGCCTAGCACAAAAAGCGCGGTATAAACAGAAAAAAGTTAAGTGTTTTGGAAAGTTCCATCTCTGCTATGAACACATGTTAAATTTTGTTTCGATCTGGGAACTCCTTCATATAGAAACAGGTGTTCACAAAAGACGCATCCGCAATTTTTTAACAATGGAAAAATTAGAAATGCGTGGTGTCATTAAATATTTACATAAAAAAGGTTTATCGGGACAAGAAATTCATAATGATATGGTGAATGTGTTAGGTGAAAGTGCTCCTTCATATGACACAGTAAAAAATTGGGTTGCTGAATTTAAACGTGGTCGTACAAGCATTGAAGATGAACCACGTAGTGGACGTCCAAAAACAGCAACAACAACAGAAATTGTACCCAAAGTGCATGATATGGTATTAAATGATCGACGAATAAAAGTGCGTGAAATAGCTAATATCATGGGCATCTCAAATGATCGAGTACATTTAATTTTTCATGAAGAACTACAGATGAAAAAGCTTTCTGCAAGATGGGTGCCGCATTTGTTAACAGTCCACCAAAAACGCATAAGAATGAACATTTCTCAAGCTTGTTTGGATCGTTTTAAGCGAAATAAAATGGATTTTAAGTGTCGTTTCATAACTGTTGATGGGACATGGATCCACCACTATACTCCAGAGACAAAAGAACAATCCAAACAATGGACTGAAGCTGGAGAAAGTGCCCCAAAGAAGGCAAAAACAATTCAATCGGCTGGTAAGGTTATGGCAACGGTTTTTTTGGGACTTCAAATGTATTTTATTGATTGACTATCTGCAAAAGGGTAAAACAATAAATTCAGAGTACTATTGCAACCTTTTGGATCAATTACATGTACAAATTCGAGAAAAACGTCCTGGCTTACAACACAAAAAATAATTTTTCATCAAGACAACGCACCAGCGCACAAGAGTGTTTTAACAATGGCTAAAATCAACGAATTAAAGTACGAGTTGCTTGACCAGCCACCTTATTCTCCTGATTTGGCTCCCAGTGACTTACCTGTTCCCAAATCTAAAAAAATTCCTTGCTGGCCAGCGTTTTACCTCAAATGAAGATGCAATTACAGTTGTAAACCACTATTTTGAAGACCTTGAGGAAAACTATTTTAATCAAGGGATAGAATTGCTAGAAAAGCGTTGGACTAAGTGTATTGAAGTTTCAGGAGATTATATTGAAAAATAAAAATATTTTTGAAAAACTAACTATTCTCTTTCATTGATAGGCTAAGAAGTTTCCGAACCGCCCTCGTACTTCCTTATTCATACAAATAAACTTGTTTTATAAAGGGTTTATAAGACACATTTTGTATCAAAAACTGTTTTATGAACCTCTTATAAACCAAAAATATTTTTTATGAATAAGGCCTATAGTAAATAAATATTATTTAACTTCTTTTCACTTTTCTCTTCTTAGTTTTTAAAATAAAATTTAAAAGAAAAAAAATAACTCACTGCTACAAAAAATGCGCTTTGAAATTAACATTTACCGCTATTTTCAGAGTTGCCAAGCTTATTCAAAAAATAATTTATTATAAACAATAAACAGACTTTAAACATCCGGAAGAAGAAGAATAAACAGACTTGCCAGATTACTATTTAGGAATGTTTAAACATTTTTAAGAATGCTGTGTACAAAAAATGTTCTAGTGGTACTGCTATTTACATGTTTGCAACTGTACATATGTATAATTACTAGTCTTATTATTATAATTCATTAATAATTGATTTTTTGGAATTTTCAAATAGAAAAAAATGTGTTTGTTATAATTTATTCAAGATAAGCAATACTGCATATCGACTTTTAATTGCACGTATTTAACATTATGTAAAATCAAAGTTTCTTTATGAATGTATAAACATATAAACTTTCGAATAATAAAAGAAAATATATTTTTGCACAAATGCAACTGATGTGAAAAAAAAAATTTTTTATGTAAAAAATATTCGAATTGACGAATCTGACATTCATAGTCAGATTTTGTAAAAAATTTCGTCTCTAAACGTTTCAAATTTGTATGAAAATTAACGAAAATTCGTTTAAAAAAATATTTTTGCCACACAAATTTCAAAACGTAAAAATCGTTTGTATATACCGTGATTCACTATCCTACACAATCGTGCGATCTGCCAAATCTGACATTTGACATGGACTAAAAATGCAACTGTATGGCAGATTTTTTTTGCAAGTCGTGCGATTTTAGAAATATTTAAGAAAAATTTCATAAAATGATAGATTCCATGCGATCAGAGTTGTTTTTATTGCCACACAGCTGAGAATGTTATATTTGCATCATTTTTGTATGATAGTGTGGCACCTAAAACACCATTTCGAAGCGATTTTTTAAAGTCGGTCAGACTTCTGCAAGATTTTCTTGTGAATGAATCGTATAGGATATTGAATCAGGGCATTTAATAATTTTTTGAAGTTGGAAAAGATAGTTTGATGGAACAAGAAATAATGTTTTAAATACTCATTTCTGAAAAAATTAAATTAACTTCGAAATTGCAAAACAGTTTCATGGAACAAGAAAGAAATAACCGTTTTTTTTTTAATTTTAATGTAAATTGTGAATAATTCATTGATTGTTGAACTACTGTGTAGGTACTTTCATTTGAGAAAATATTTAGATATAAAATTTATTGCTAAAAATACTGCCATCACCTCAATTAAATATATATGTATTTATTTATATGTATAATAACTTAATATAATAAAATACCGTACACCACATAACAACTCTCTACCTAATTCACTACATACATATGTATATACATAAGTAGAAATAATTAGAAATCTTGTGTATTGATACCTCTTTTAATTGATGATCCAATACTCTTATCTGTGTTTCGAAAGTCTCTTCTTTTTGTGTGGCCTTTTTTTAAATTAGATGTTAAATTAACATTTAAACAAACAAAACATTTTTGTTGGTGGTGGCATTTGTGTGGTGGATTGGTTGGTTGTTGGTTGATTGATTTGGTGGGTTTGGTGGTTTAGGGTGTATGACGAACAACAACACACATTTAACAAATATGGGTGGCACACCAAAGTAATTTTCCATTTAGCAAATTATTGCATACGTATAAATTGGTTATTTTTCATTAACAAAATTAGCATGCACATTATTTAAATAGTTACAACCAGAAGCAGTATTTTTTTTTTTTTTTTTTTGTAAATGCGTTAAATAAATTTGTTTGAAAATTTATAAATGTTCCATAAATTAACCAACAAATTTTTTGTTTCAAGTTAAATTTTTTATGCAGCCAACAAAATATGAAAATAAAAAAATGCAAAATTTTATGTTAAAATATATATTTATAAACATACTAAAATATTAGTTAATAAAAAGAAAAAAAAATCGGTAGATATTTTATAAATATTTTTGAAAGTATATAATTTGTAAAATAACATATTAATTAAATAAAATTAAAAGGATAGACAGAGAAAGGAGATGATTAAAAAGAAGTGATATTATAAAACTGAACGTTTACAAATAATAATAAATAAATGTTTAACAGTTTCGAGCGAACATTTTTTTTTCGTACAGCCAACAACAATAAAAACTTTTTTCGTTAGAACATTTAAACCAAACCCCTAGACTTTGGGAGAACCAATATTATTTTTTGTTTGTTTTTGATATGTATAAAAATAAATTGGTTCTATTTGTGTTTTGTATTCAAAATACATCAAAATCAATCTTTCATACATAAAGAAAATGTTTTCAGTGGTTTCTATTTTTGCCATTTTTTCAATTACTTTTGGGAAGTGTCTTGTTACTTTTTTGGTTTTATAATCTCAATCAGCTTTTCTTATTTGTTAATAAGAAAAGAGATTGGGTTTGCTTTTTATTTTCAATATATACCTCCTTGAGACGGGTGTTCAAGGTCTTGATTTGGTTCTTGTATTCTTCTTCACGTTGGTTGGCCTATTTATTGTTGTTGTTTTTTGTGGTTTTACAGCAGGAGTGTAGTCGGATTTGTTTGGTTTGGTTTGGGATATCAATATATATTGGTATATAATATATACAAATGATTTATGGATTACAAATGAAATTTCATTTGTTTTATATTTATATAAAGATATTAAAAGTATATAATTTTGTTTTAGGTAGGAGTAGATGTTTTTTTTTTTTTTGTTTATATGTAAAAAGGAGGGAAATAAATAAAACATATTATAGTTATCGATATAAATTATAATGAGCATAAAGATATTTTAGTAAGTAAAATCTTAAATTTTTAAGAAATGTTTTAAAAATAATAATTGTCAGTTTTTTTGTTTTTGTTGCGTTTTGTCTTTCTTTCGTACATGTAGGAGATTGCTGCTAACTTCACTCCAACTATTATTGCACATGCATGCAGGCATGTTCTGTAATTCATTTGATGGTAAAGTGATTTGAAATCATTGAAAATATGATCATCGCACAACAATGTTTGAAATCTCACGATTAAACCGATCAGCAAACTGCATGACGATATCAAATCACTTGACCGGTTTCTAAGCATTTTGCTTTCAATTCGGTGATAAGCTTAGCTTTTTCACTTTTTAATTTTCAGTGAATTTTTCTATTCCAATACACATTTCAAACCATCGACAATTACACGGACACACTTTCCTATCAGCATCAAGCTCGTGCAAACGCTCATACACATGTATCAAAGTGCAATTTATATGGAATTTTTACGATTTTCTTCGGTTTGGGGATTTTTTTTTGTTCGATGTGGCCAGTTTTCATCAAACGTATATATGGCAACATTGCTGGCAGCACTATGAAAGCCGTTATGCTATGTTTAGACGACACCTGTTTCGTGCTCTATTCATGCTTCACACCCCAATCATGACCGAATCAACTTGCTTCGCCATACAAAATTATGAGAGCGAATCAAGTAGATTCAATACGAATCTACTTGCGAAGCACGTAAAATTGGTATCTTCTCTAACTTTTATCGCAGTAATCGCCACTTTATCTGAACTAGCTGTCAAAACAAAATAAGTATATGTGTATGTGTGTGTTTGTAAACAAATGAAAACAAGCCAAAAAAACATAGATGTGAGTTTAATATAAATAAATTTAATTAAGTTATGAATAATATAAAAAGGGAAAATAAGAAGAAAATATAGAGATGCCTTCAAAAACAAGATTTTGCTTGAATCGAATTTATGTAAGTATGTATGCATGTATACACGTGCGTATGATACGTATGAATGTGTGAATATACATAAAAAAAATGCCACGCGAACAGTGATGCCAACTTTTTCAGAGCAAAAATCACTGTGTGTTCATAAAAAAGCACTAAATGCAATATACATATTTTTTATTTATATTTTTATATTTATCTATTTATTTTCAATACAGAGAAAGCCCACATGGCTAATTATATATGTATTGAATGAGTAGAAATTAAAAATTTAAGTTAACTACAATCTTAAATATACTACATTTCATACGTTTTTGTAATAATTTCAATTATATCGAGCCATATTTCGATTTTGCGTATAAGTAGAACATGAGTAGGAAAATAATTGAAGTTCATTTCGCAAGACACTGCAATTATGGTGTATTAAAAAAACAATTAGATTTTAGGTGTTTCATCTGAATTAATTTTTATATGAACATAGTTCAGTACGTTACATTCTGTAGCTCGTTTCTGTATTTCTCGCGTCGTAAAATTTCCCGCATGAAACAAGGGAATCGTGGAAACAGTGTAAATTGAAACACATAATGGCTTTTCTCACATAAGTGTTTCTGTATCGTTACTTTGCGAGAACTATCTGTCATTTAAACAAATTTCCAGCAATTATTGGAACGATGTGAGAAAAAGTGTTTCTGTAACAATATTTTGTGAATAGTTTCTCGCAATTCTCGGATTTTAAATTGTACAAAAACATGTGAATTTTTGAATTTGTGTGTGAAAATATGAAAAATAAACTAGTTGAAAAGATATGCAACGAATTGTGTATATGAATGATTATATTTATTTAGAATTCTTTTTTGGAATTTTCTATAATAGAGACAGTTGCTAGAAAAAACTTATTTCAAGCATTTTACATTCACTTTATATTCATGTTCATTATTCAATTTTATTTTTCTTGAAAATTATTATTTTTTTGTTATTGAAATAAAATTTTGTGACTTTTGTTTTCATTTGACACTCGATTACTGGAAATATTCCAGTAAAAACAGATTCAGTGTTGTCTGTTTTCACATTCAAATACAGAAACACTTTTTTCACAAATCGAGAAACGATGGAATTTTGTGTTTCACACTTCATGTGAGAAATTTTACGATGCGAGAATTACAGAAACGAGTTACTGAACAACATAAGCCTTTTCCTTTTAGACCGTATTTTATATGAATGAAACAATTTGATTTATAAAATCATTATTGTATTTTTAACTTACTTTTAAAAAAGTTATAAGTGCTAAAAGTTATTTCTATTTCAACATTTGAACATGGTAATGTTAATAGTCTTAGAGAAAATATTGGCAGTATTAGAAATGGATTATGATTATTTGAATTTCTATAATTATAAACTTCAATCCAAAATTAATCAGTTCTGAGAAAATTTGTCCATTTATGTATCCTTAAATGTCTGCTACTTCGTTCTATTTCTTCAATTTCGCCATCCCAGCAAAAATTACCGCTTCCCAGAAGAATTTTTGTAAGCCAGCTAGAAGCAATGCATTCAGTTTCCAAAAAGCCATTCATGTTTTGCTTTACTAATTCATTTTACAGAAGTAGTAATGTGTAGTTTTTATGTATTCAGATGCAAAAGTTACTGGTTTACATTTTTTTTACTTTTGTCCACTTTGTTAGAGAGCCTTACGTTAGTACTTTTCAGAAGCATTTTTGAAAGCTTTCGTTATCAAGAAAGCAATACATTGCTTCCCTCAGTGGTTAGTAATTAGATTATTGTTGTAATTAAGTTATTTTATAACTGTAATTTCTAGAAATATATTCTTTTTTCTCACTATGAAAGATAACGTTTTTCTTCCTTCGTATTTCACCCAGCTGAATTAACATTCTGCAAAGGAAACTTTGCATGTCTAAAAGGGGTGAAAGCAGATAGTTTTTGAAAAGTGAAAATTTCTTATTTGGTGTTTCTTATAAACCACCACACTTTCACAAATTAATATTTAGTAGATATGTAAAACGCACTAAAATCAAAGGTGAAAAGCACCAATTTAGTGCCTTTTTTTAAGCAACAATTTGAAAAATTCCGCACTGTTATGAATTAAAAAACTCTAAATTTAGTACGAAAAGCACTAAATTGGCACGCTGCACACGAAGCACGAATGAGTAGTCTAAATAGCATGATTCATAAACATGATTCAGAGAGCGAAGCAGGTGATTCAACTCGTCGTCTAAACATAGCATTAGATTCTGATTTATAATAATGAATATCATGGTGTAATTATACAGGTGACTGCGTAAGAATTTGTTATACAAAAATACGGCAACCATAGTTGAGTAAAGAACCGAAGAATGTCAAAAGCACAAAAATAATTGTACCAAAACCAAAACAAAATCGAAGTTTTTGACATTCTTCAGCTACAAAGCACATAAGCAAAAAATTATCAGCTGAAGTAGTGCTGCCACCTAGTTAGATACACCTTGATGAATATCATTGCTAAAAATTAAGTTAAATTTCATAACGTTCGTCAATGGCAATTTTCACTTCTCTATCAATACCCGGATGGGTGGAATTATGTTTTATAAAATTTGCTACTTCCTACCAAATGAATTATGTCTAAAAAATTTTAAACTTTATTCTACTTGAAGATTGGTCTTCATTTTGTCTTTCTAAATTTAAAAATTTATAGTTTTTTCGAATTTTAAAACATTTCGTATTTTTTAAGATTTCACCAAATAAATTGTTTTATGAATGCTTTTATTTACAAGTTTATTTCAAACTTTGCATACTGACCTTTTCTTCAGAAACTTCAAGGGATTTCAAGTTATTACCAACGACGCGGAGTTCTTCTTCAAGTTCAACAATTTTGCTAAGGAAATTTAAAAGATTTTTAATTAATATTTGTTTTCAAACAAAAAGGTAAAATGTTTTCGTTGTTTTGAAATTCAAAAAAAAAAAAAAAAATCTTGTAAAAAAATTAGCACGTACATACATAGATGAAATATTATTTATTTGAAACTTTCTTTGAACAAGATGTACTACATTCATATGTAGGCGTGAAAGTGAAATTAATGGCAAAACAAAAATGTTTTGCAAACATTAATTAGTAAATAAATTACTTCAAAGTTGAGATTACATACTTTCAATAGCCCAATTCACAGTATTCTGCAAATGGTCTTGCATAGTAGCATGTGCAAAATGGTATAAGTACAGGGATGGCAAAATTAGTACAATTGTACTTTATTTTGGTACTATTTAAACTCGGAAAGTACAATAGTACACCAATAACTAATTAAGTACATTTGAGGAATTTCTCCGTATTTCTTTTCAAAAAAAAGAATCTAGTGAAAGCAAAACGCAGCGAGAAAATCAAAAAATCATTTCAAAATCATTTTTCTTCTAAATTCGGATGCTAGAACACATGCTATTAATTTGTATATTATAAATTTCAACTTAAACATGTGTAACCATATGCTTTAACATCCTAACTTACAAGCAAATTTGCGAAAACGATTCGGTAACCAAAACAAAGTCGATTATTTTAATAAAAACAAATAAAAATATGTAATGTGAACTAAAAAAAATCGTTTAGTACAATTAAGGTCAAAAAAGTACAATTTTTGAAAGTTATTGGCACAATTTTAAAATTCTCAATGCCGCCCCTGGTATAGTATATTGATACTCACCACTAAGAATTGTTAAGTGGTGAGTATCAAAAATTGAATTAGCAGTGCGTTTTTTTTTTGCTTTTTTCCTTTAAACTTGTTTTGTATTCAAATAAAATCTATACATATTTAAGATTTTCTTTTTTCTTCTTTAATATTATTCCCTCAGTAAACAAAAACATTTCACCATTTTCTGCATAAATGTGTGATTAGATAAAATACAAACATATTAAAGTTAGTGAAAAAAACAAACAACAAACCTTTCAGCAAGTTCAACTTTTTCCTCAGAACGCTCTAAGTCTTGTTCCATGAGGACTAGTTTTCTGGCCACCTTTATTTATTATTTTTAGGTTAGTTGGTACAAAACAGTAGTAACACGTGGCATCATTTTTATGTTTCAAATACACGAGCAAATTTCATTTACAAATAATTAACAATTAGAGTAATTGATAAAAATTTGTTAAGAAATTGTATTTGAAAATAAAATAGCAAAGTTAGCACACACAGGAGCAGGATTGGGTTAGCAGCGCACAAACAGTTTCAAATAAAATATTTTCAGTTTAAGCATAAAAAAATTTAAAATAAAAGTATATTAGCTTAAAAAATAAGAAACATATTTTTTTTACAACTTGATTTATGGTAAGAAAATGTGAATGATTTTTTTTCATCTATTTTATGAATTTTTTTTTATATATACATACATACAGTAAACAGAAATAACATGCTATTGCTACAAACTATTATTCACATTTTTATACAAGAAAACAAGTTGATAATAATTTAATTAAGAAACAATAAACTAGCTAGCTTTTTTTTGAGGTTAGGTTTAGGTTTTAGTTATTTTTTTTTTACAAATAAAAGCTTAAATTCACTTATTTTAATTACAGGCTTAAACGTCAACATTGAAAAAAAATATGAAACATAACACATTAACATTATTTTCACTGAAGTTAAAACCTACTTTTCTCCTTGTTCGGCACGTTCTTCAGCACGTTCCAAATCAGCTTCAACCATGGCCAATTTACGGGCAACCTTTTAATATTCATATGTGTAAGTTAAATGTAACAATATCACATAATCAAAGTTGGATGGTGAGGGGATATAACGCGTACAAACAATATTGCAGAGAAGGAAAGGGAAAATAAAACAAAAAACAAAAAAGTCTTCATAAGTATACAAGAAATTTCTTTCCAGGCGGGTGGTTTGGTGGCGTGTAACGTAACATCAACAACATTTTAACAAAACAAAGGCTGCTTATTCTTTTTTCTTAAAATCTGCTTTCTTGGCAACAATCAACGATAGAAGCATTTAAGGCAACAGCACAAGAAACACTTCATTTTTTTTTCTTTCTATATGTACATAAATACATGTTGCAACAACAATCAGTAGCCAGCCGGTCCAGTTAATAGCATTAGTTAAGGTTTAGATTTATTGGAGGCAGAACCAGTATCATAGCTGTTGATATGGCTTATGAGTTATACATATGATTTGTGAATTTTAGACTTATATACTTTATGATTATATGTATTTTGTTGTTTAATAATTATGGATATTTATTGAAAACTTGGGCATATGAATGGCATAACCTCAAACAAAATTCTTATTCTTATTCTTCCCATATGAAAATATATCGCTCCTTTATTGCAACAACGAATTAACTCAAAAAAGCTAGTTTTGCAGAAAACAACATTTTAAGTTTTCAATAGATATAAAAATTATTTTGTTTTCGCAAGAGGTGCGTGTACAAACATTTTATATGAAATTTTTACTTAATATTAGACGGGGTTTTGAGTTATGTCTATATTGCAATAAAGGAGCGATATTTATGTATGTATTTTTTTTATTGACTTACTTTATTTCTCAGAATTTTTTTTTATTTTTATTTTATTTTTTTGAAAGAGATATTGAGAGATTGAGAGCCAGTTTTTAACAAGGATGAACTCTACTTGTCAGTTAACTGCAGTTTAATCTTAAAATATTGTTTTTCAAATAAAGATTATCTAGTTTAGACGAGCAAGTCAAGTGATAAAAATATGAAATAAATGTTTAGTGATTATTACTACGTTTATAAGAGCACTATTGGCAAATAAATTAACTGACTGCTTATACGGCATAGCAAAAATACACACAAACTATAGAACTTATGTTGACAAAAAAAAAATAGTGTAAATGTACAAAATTACAAATAATTATTTGTTTTAATTGTCATTATTTGCTTCTATCAATTTTTTTTGTGCGATATTTATATATTACTACGTTTATACGCGCACTATTTACAAATAAATTAACTCACTGTTAATACGGCATAGCAAACGTATACAAACTTGGTAGCACTTCTACAGAAAACTTTACTCATGTTGACGAAAAAAAAATAGTGTAAATGTACAAAATATAAAATTTTTAATTGTCATTATTTGTTTCTATCAATGTTTTTTGTACAATCTTTATCCATTTATTGTTTTCTATTATCAAACATTTGTAAGCGTGGCAACCTCAAGCATTTTATTTGCGAATAGTGCGTTAGTTAGAAACTGTTTTCTGAGTTAAGGCTCAGTTACCCGACGGTAATGTAATGTAAAAGTAACGTAGGAAACAGCTGATCGATATTTTTATATGAGAAGTAGGTTACGTTACATTACATCTCTATAACCATTTACATTACTTTTCACATAACAATATCTATTTGCAAACAAAAAATAAATTCGCCGTTTATGCGCCAAAATTCTCTACTTTCAATATTTATATTTGCGAATAAGTAGACCGTGTAAACGTAGTATATGAAACCAATAACGGGCCATTCACTTATTACGTAACGCTATTTTTAGAGTTTTTTTTAGAAAACAGTTATTGAGTTTTTTCTTTAAATAAATTTCAAGTGTCACATCGCTTTTTAAGTGTTGCCCTATTTACACAAAAGATTTTCAAGAATGCCACATCTAGATTGAAAAGAAAGGAATGGCATTTCTAGCTTATGTGGCAACTCTTAATACATTACTGAAAACAGCATGGGCGGTTAAACCCCGTTTAAATTTTTTTCTTGATTAACTCAAACGTATGTTAAGCTAAGTTTAACTAATTAGTAAGAAATTAGCTCAAAGTTCTGCTTTTAAGAAAAAAATTCTTTAAACCAAAATTTGTTGTTTTCTTAAAAGTTTTTACTTTTAGTGGAATTAAATTATTAAGTTTTCTTTATGAATATTTTCATTAATCGTGTGTCATGAATAAAAATTTAAAACTTTTATTTCCCCGAAATGTACCTTTTTTATTTTATACATGTCAAAAATCAAAATTCCGCGAGAATAAATTGTTTGCAGTTTTTTCGCCATAAACTTTTTGTTTTTAGGAATAAAAGGGAGAATAAATAACTTTCAACTAGGTACATTTCATTTATTTATTATGTATTAAAAATATGGAATTTTAAATTTTTTCCCAAAGAATGCTGCTAACTATGTATTGCATTGTATAATTTTTTTTCGAACTAAAAATAAACACGCAATTTTAAACATATGTAGATTAGGGATGGGCAAATGAAGAAAATGTATCGATATATATCGTATCGATGTTTTTGAACAGTATCGATATATATTTTTTGAAAACATCGATATTTCGATATATCGATATTTTTTGCTGCATTAATTTTGAATGTACAATTACTTACTTTAAGAAATTTAATACAAAAGAACTATTTATGTTAAGTTATACGTAACCTACTGTAGCTCCTTAAGACTTCATTAGTCTTTACTTTCTGTTGCTGCTCTGTGCTGTGCTATTCTGTTTCTAAATTTTAATAGTTACCCTTTCTGTAATAAATTATCAGCTGTTTCGGACCAGAATGGTCTCAGTTTTCCACTAACGTGATGAGTTTTGCATCGTCCATTGTTATTAGATTTTTTCTTTTTCCGGACTTTTTCATTTCCTGGGAAGTGGGAACAACTTTTCGGTTTTTAACGTTTATAAACACATGTCAAAAAAATAATACAATTTCAGTTCCCTGGCGTAATTGTTGTAAAGTTTTAGCTATAGTTCTACCATCGCATTCATAAAGTGAATACCGACATGCATCGAGGAATGTGTACGTACATAACAGAATTAAGGAGAGAAAAACTAATGACTTATATGTATATGATTTTTATAAACCAAAAAGAGTCAGCTGATTCGTAACAGAACTGAAAATAAAAACAAATTCTGCCCTTAGGTTTATAACCTCACAATCCAAAAAGTCACCTGCCTTAGTTGGGTCACAGTTAAAAAACGGCTGTAGCTCTTAAAACTATCGAAACCGGATACTCGTAAATAAGAATCGATGTATCGATATATAGGTTTTTGAAATATCGGCGATATATATCGATATTTATTTTCTCAAATATCGATATTTCGATATATCGATATTTTTTGCCCATCCCTAATGTAGATGCTTAAATGTCATGCTTTTTTTGCGTACATACATATTAAATACATACATATGTATGTAAATGGTCTTCCAATAGTGACTTCCGAACACTGACAGTTGCTAGCGGCCATATTGCTGAAGCTACATCTGTCTCATTGGCAATTGTAATTACTTCTTAATTCCGATCAGTCTTGTGTGGCCTTCGAGAGTTTTGCGTCTCACTCGCACTGGTTAATGGTTACCGCAACTAACTGTATCGTTTACAGTTACTTTGTGATATTTTCCGTTATCAAGTGTAAACGATTTTAATAACTTTTACTGGTGGACACCATAAAAAACTCTTAATAAGGGTGGATGTTGGCAACTCTTACTTCCTATACGAAGGTATAATTCGTTTGCAGCTCCCGAAGAAAGCACCTACACGTGGAATACCCTGGCTCTTCGGATACGTGCCTTTTTGTGTTGCATTTGAAGTACAAAGCTCAAAAAAATTGGGTGATATTTGCATGTGATTTTAAAAGATTAATGCTACGTGCCACATTGGGAATTTTTCACAGACGATTAGAAGGCCTGGTCATCTCACGTGGAGGTGATGCGATCTGATATCCCACATATACAAATTTAAAGAGAGAAGGCGTCGGTGATACCACCGATTAGCCACTATTTCAGGGAACTCCAAAATTGGGTTGTCGAAGGAATAATGCCAAGGATGGACCTGTCAAAATACGAACTATTATTGAGTATGAACAAGAGGGCTCGACTGATTCTTATGGGAGCCTTGACTGTCAATTCCCGGTTAGAGCAAGGTGGGAGATTGGCACCCCGGATTTTTTCAGGCTATGCGAGGATTTGGGGGAGCCAGAAACACTAAGTGTCATAGCCCGTAACTACAACGTTACAAACTTAAGTGGCTGGGTATCGGCTTTCATGAGGAACTAAAAGATGTCACCGAGGACATCATCTGGGTTGCCCTGGGCATCAAATGGCTCAAGGAAAGGTAATATATAAACCGATTGTCATCGAGTCCGGCAAGGGGAAATTTATGAGGGACTCAAGATGGACCTATATGTCTGCGAGTGGAAGTTCTTAGGAACTACCCTTCTTAAGCTGACCTAACATAGATCTTCGCCAACATTAAGGCTTTGAAAGAACTTAACCGCAACCAAAGAAATTTAAATCTTAGATCTTAGATCATATATCTAAAGACAAATACGATTACATTCTTCGCAAATTTCTTTGGAATTTTCCATTCTTTACTAAACTTTGAAAAAATTGTTTCCCGAAGTTGACTTGGTGTCTGAGCTGCGTTAAAAGCTTTGAAGGGACACAATGCCAAATGGAAACTTCTTAGTAATGACTGTGGGAGATCCCTCAACAAGGATTGTAGAGTCTCGAGGGGTATGTGTCCAAAACTTGACTCAGGAATATCCAAACTACTACTGGATATGAATATTAAGGCGATGCGATTCGTGATGGGTGCGTTGACTGGTCACTGCTCGGTCAGAGCAAGAACCAGCATTTGGGAAAGTGTCATCACACACTTCTGTACGATGTGCGGAGGTGAAGATAAACCAGAAACCATTGAATATATTCGGCCCTGTTCCGTAAACCGAATCGATTTGAAATCGCTCGATTTTAGAAAACTAACTCCGATAATAGAAATATTTTTTCAGACTTTTTTAAATTTTTTTATTATGTATATAGATTCTCAATTATCAAATCTGAAAGAAAATTATCGTGCATGATTTTCAACACGCCTGCAGTATCATTATTAATTTTTTGAAAACGAGAAATTTACTCGGATTCGGTTTACAGAACAGGGCCGATTATCTGCCATTGCCATTGCCTGCAACGCCATAGGCTTATATGACAGCAGAAGCTTCCATGAGAGCATTAGTAATATCGCTAAGTGTAAACTGGATGATATCAGTGGCTTCTTCGTGGGAATTCAGTGGCTTAATGACAATTAATTGAGGCTCTTCTGGGTATAAATGGGGATTAAAATTATTATCAACGGGTATCAACAGAAGGGAATCATAATGGACCCAACTGGATCTCCGAGTGGAGGTGTGTTGTAGCACCACCTTTCCTAACCTAACGTTGAACACGAATACGATATTCATTTATTTTTCCAAACAAACATTTTCTACATATTCGTTTGGGACCTGTTTTAGAAGTTTTTGCATATATATTTGTGCTCTTTCAGCCAATATATAAACAATTCATCAAGTTATAGGCAATAAAATTAAAAAAATTTGTTTTTTGGGGGGTTTTCAAAATTATTTGAAGCCTGAGCATTAAAGTAAACAATAAATTCTAAATTATCACTAATTGACCATCGAAAACAGCACGTTGTTCCGTTTTGCTAATTAATAATTACAATTGTCTTTAGTGCAATTTGTTCCGTAAAAATTGTCACATATAATTTGGCTTACAGAGAGATATGTACGAATCGAATCATAGATAGAGAAACAAATAAATTTCTCAAAATATTTTGTTCTCAAATTATTAAGTGCAAAATTTTCAAGATCCGACATCAAATGAAAGAGCTCCAACATATTTAGTGAAAACATCCAAATTTGAATTTTCATAAAAAATATTTTTTTTTGCAATATAGGAAGATTATTTATTGTTTATACTACTCGTAAAGTCAAATAATTCGTCATTCTAACAACGTTGAGAATTAAAATAGAAAACATCGATTTGCACTTGCAATGCTTTAGTACAAAATGTATAAAGCCTTGAAAAAACGTCTTCGAACCAGGAAACGTTTATTGTTGTATATGGGGAGCTAATCCCATATCATCATTTTTGTGACGAATATTTTTTTTTTGTTTTTGGTGTATGTATGTGTGTATTTAGGTTTCACTGTAGTTCGATTCAGAAACGTAATTTTTTTTTGCTGCAAATATATTTTTTTTTTAATAATAATTTAATATAAAAATACGCTTTTCTACACATTCATTGAAAGAATTCAGTCTAAATATGCCCAAGGCCAGAATACCCCATTAACGCTTTTTCACTTGTGTAAATATTCAACCACAAGAAAAATGAAATAAATAAATTTTTTTTATCATGAATAATATCAAAGTTAAACTGTTTAGTGCGGCAAAATTAATTCATTGATTAATTAATTCATCGATTTCAGAAGCGATTTAGCAGACCTACTATTTTCGACCACGTTGAATTTTATTTTATTGTTTGAAATGCAACACGAATTTTGTTAAGACACATCAGACATGAAATATATTTTGTACTATTTGCGCAACAAAACCTTTAAAGAAAGATCTAATTTATTAATAATTAATACTGATTAATTAAGTTTTTAACACCTTGTCATATTTAATTAATAAAAAATTTAGAAATTGCAATGATCAAGAATAGATAGACGACTTTATTTATAGCAAGTTGACAACAGCAGTAATGAGTTGAGTTTAAAAAAAAAGTAATTTAAACCTCTCCCCTAAACTTGAAAAATTTATACACTCATGCATATGGCCAGTAAATATGTATGTATGTATACATCTATACACATTTGTATATATGTGTGTTTGTTTATAATATTATATAATACATACTCGATTTAATTTATTAAGCAATATAATTGTTTAAGCACTTCTCATTCTCTATCACACGCTCATGATTAATCAGCAATTTAAAAGAATTAAAAATGGAAACAAAGCAAATTGTTTCTATTAACTTTCTTGCCTATAGATATTTTCTAAAATGAAATCTAGTTTTCTTAATGCGCTTCTTTTTTTTTTTTTTTTTTTTTAAAGAGAAGTAACACTCAGGCAATTAATGCATACTACTATTACTAGGTGTTACCTTCTTCAGGAAAGGGATAGTGATAGAGAAGACAGGTGGTGAAGGGAGAGATAGAGGAAAGCTTTATTATTTTACAACTCTGCTTTTTGCACGTTTTTAATAATGCAGTGTTGTAGCGCCTCTCTGATGTTAAATGAGGCATATTAATTTTTTGAAGTTGTGTTTTGTAGCCATTTCATTGATTGTTTTACTTCGCCGATGATTTTTGATACACAACGAAGGAGGGCGCTCTGATGTTACATTAGGTTAGTATCTGCTGAAGTCGGTATAGTTCGTGACCAGTGACTATGCCTTCATCACTTGAACTTTCCTACAACAACTGATACAAAGGGACACTAATGCACAGCAGAAAAATGCGTGGTGTTGTTATATAATGACTGTTGGATACAGGGATTGAACCCAGGACCTTCGGTTTTGTAGTCAACGTGCTAACTACTTCAGCCAACGCCACCCTCAAAATCATGGGGAAACTTTTCTTAAATGACAATTTGAAAAAACGTAACGTGATATAGCGTAGGGCGGAAATCAAAATAAATCAGATTATATTTTACTTACGTTCTATTGCATCATTATTATTTAAATTATTGGTTATTTGTCGTTTTCGTAACTCTAAGTTGTAAATGATAACAGATTTACACTATCCAACTTGAACGACATTCAAGACATTATTTTTAAAAACTTCAAACTCAGAAGTTGACTTCATAACATATGTACGTAGATTGCTGATTGTTTACTTCGGAAACATCTGTTATCCATCCCTGGATGGATACAGCGCGTTCGTAAACGCAAATGGTGGCATCACTGAATTTTTAAGATAAACGAAAATGCAAAAGTGCAGTGTATAAAAGCTCAGTTACCCGACTGTAATGTAAAGTAACTGCATCAGTAGGAAACAGCTTTTTTTTTTTGTCCACTTAAAATGGGCTAATGTATCAAAGTTTTTATTTTTAGCTCAAATAATAGTAAGAAAAACGGGATTTAAGAAATCGCAAAAATCCTGAAATTTTCTGCAACGGAATTCCCCATTTGGCATCTCTAGTTAGAGCATAAGCAAGTGTTGCCGGAAGTGGGGAAAATCCTGGAGAAACCAGCTGTTTTCTTGTATTTTCGACAAGTTAAAATCAATCAATGAATTTTCCTTCTCAGTTTGCTTTTAGCTAACGCAGAAATTTGCTGCTACTGATTTTATGTAAAGATTACTCCTGTCTGAAGTGGCGCCAGCAACCAGCGATAAAATATTTTAGATTTCATAGAGTTCTGAGGATAAAGAAAGCAAAAATAAGAAACCATTGTCCAGAGGTTCGGTTGTTGTTGTTAATAAATACATATAAATACAGCAAGTTTCGTAATAATTGTTGTACTTTGTACTTGAGAACTCAATCGGGATCTTTTAGGAATTTACTATATACATATGTATATATCGTTGGCTTCAAGTAGAAAGGCCCTAACTCAAATAATTGTTACTTTACAGGAGAAAGTAAAAACATAATAGTACAGTTTCTATATTCAATACGTAACTTTTTTTGTACACTATTGCAATAAATTTTTGTGACGAGGTGTATTTGTGTGAAGTGTATTGGAATCACTGAAAAACTCAATTTCGTAAAAAATACTTGAGACCATCGATATGTATGTATGTATGTATATTATGTGTAATCTATTTTATTATACCCAGCTAGCATTTGGCTGATCATTTTTTGCATAAATCTCTTTTTGATTCTCCTGAGATCACTTTTGATGATTAAAAACTGATTTATCACTTAGGTGATTGAAAAAGGATTCACTTATGATTCATCTATATGATCGAACAATGATTTCTTGAAAATAGGGGAACAAAATGGAAAGAAACCGCCAAAAAGTCATTTCATGATTTAATACTACCAGAAAATTGCTCAAAAATTAATCAGCAAATCGTATCATAAATGATTCTTCAGTGTGATTCATCTGTAGGGTACCATTTTCTCACAGCGGGAGTATCATTTATGATCGAAAAATGAGCTCATATGCGGCTATTTTTGCCGTCAAGCTGATTCGGAAAAGATCCGATTATGATACAAAATGCTAGCTGGGTAGTTCATGTACATACAGTATTGTGCAAAACAAAAGCAACAAACTCTGCAAAAATAAATGGAGACGATTATTTCAGAATATACATCATATGCAACAAAAACTCTGACCATAATTTATTTGTATTTATATGCCCTATCTATCGTATTAAATAAAATCTTTCTTAAAAAAACTGGGTTTTCAAAAGTTATTTAAAATAGTGCAGACTTTGATATGAAGCTGTGCATAACAAAAGCAACAAATTAATCCTTTTTGTATAATCTTTAGTTTTTTTATAATACGTGCATATCAACGATGGATAAATTCACAAATATTATTTATTATGCATTAAGCAATACATTTTCGCAAAGTTAATGGAATTTTGAAGTTTTCGTTGCAATTTAGGATCCATTTTCCGAAAACACTCCTGCGAAATCTTGCAAAGAGGTTTGCGACGGCCTTCAAGAAATGTGCATTTGTCGGTAAAGCAAGGATTGGAATTAAATTAATTTTCCTGACTTTTTTGCCCAATCTCCAAGTATATTATGGAATACTACCGCATTGAAACACCCATAAAAGTGTCATATTCCAATCGAAATGCCAAATAATTTTTATTTCAAGGATATTTTTTTTTTAATTTTTGGGAATGGTCTAACTTTATACGTCGGAAGTAAGACATAACCATCACCTAACCGCTGTTATGCTTAAAACATATTTTAAAAGTTCGTGGCGAAAACTGTTTGCTACGCAAGCGCCGCATTGAAGAGATGATATACCAATTCGATATATGGAACTTGAATTCTGCAATAAGCACATCGGTTTCCGATTTTATTAGGATTCAATTACGGTGTATTTTACTGAACTCCGTTTTAAGCAAAAAAACAATAAAATTGTATGAACTAAATATCAGATTTACCTGGATTTTTTTTAATCATCTACCTCTTGGTCAACTTTAGTATTTTCTTAGTCTGTAACTTTTTTAATTGCCTTCCCTGGCACGGTATCGAGTTGTACAATAATGCACACTCTAATTTCGAGATATTATAACCTCACTAGAAACAACAAACGTGCTTTTGGATTATTTGAAATGCATTTTCCTATGATAAGCTGCGGAAGTTTTTCGTGGTGGTACACAAAACTGCTCAATACGTAATTATTCTGCCGACCTATCCATCAGCAAATTAGAAATATATTTTTATTATACTTTTAAATAATTAACAGCCGCTTATCTAATGTTTTTAGACTCTTAAATTTTTAAAGATTAGAAAATTCAGCAATACCTACTCTTTCCCATTCTTGCTAAGTCAAGCAGCAGCAATAACATTGAGAAAGGCATTTTAATATTTAACATAGGGACTAATAAGTACCCTTAAGCCTGTTGGACTTTGGAATTATAGCGCTATATCAAAGATTTTATTGATAATTATACATTTTCCATTTTGTTGCTATTGTTATGCACAATTTCGATACATGGGTTTGAGAATGTTAGTTATTTTATTTTTCAGGAAATATCAATATTAAAAAATTAAAATGCGAATTGGTTTTCTAGTATGAATGCCAACAAAAATTTGTTAAAAGGGCTGCTTGAAATAATCAAATATCTAAAATATTTCAATTTTAAGTCAAATAGGGTTTTTGTTGCTTTTGTTCTGCACAGTACTGTATGTACATATCGTTAGCTGAAATGCAAAATCACGTAACTACACTTTTTTAAATTTCAAAAAAAGAGAAAATACTAATAAAAATTATTCAAGTGAATGAAGTAAAGTTTCTTTATTTTCAGTTTTAATTCGGCTGATTCTTTTGTTTTAATATATAGAAACATGTGTTTCGATGTAATATCCAATAATTAATTAAAATTGTGGTTTTGAATGTTTTGTTGATTATGTGGTTTTGCATTTCAGTTGACGATATGTACATAAGTATGGTTATTGCAAAAAAACAAATCAGCATATATTTTGAACCACAGCCTAACGTAGACTACAGCTTTAACCAACAAAAAAAGAAGAGGTTTTTAACCTATTTTATGAATGAATTGAAAAAGTAAACAAAATCTGATTTTAAATTGTATTTTTTTCTTTGTCTTTGAACAATAAAAGTGAAATTTATTTAATAAAAATAATAATAATTTCAATCATTACTTCATTTGGTTATTAAAATACAAACATTGAGTGTAATGTAAACTACTCCAACTATTAAATATATACAAATATAAATATGTAATGAATGTTTGGAATTTATTTATGCAGCTGCTGGAAGCTGTTGTTAGTGGTCAATCATTCATGGCCGAATACGGTGTTTTAACGTATGCATGTTTAAGATTTACACATATACTTATGTATGTATGAATATTTTTGTTGTTTTTTTTTTTGCATAAAGCTAACCAGCTTTCTTTTACGCTTACATAAACTCAAACTTTTAACAAAGAGCAGTAGTAGTGAGTAGTCTCTTGGTTATTAGTGGTATGTGGTGCATGAGTCATTTTATAAATAAATGTCTGATTATTTCAAGAAATATTTTTGAAGATACACAAAAAAAATATTTTCATTTAGCTTTTTTTCTTTTCTGTTTTGGAAATTAGGTAACAAACACATTGTTCTGCTTATGTATGTATGTATGTATGTAGTTATTTTCCAAGAATAAATTTTTAGTCAATTATTTCATGAGTGTGCTTGGTGGTGCTCATAATTTGCAGTTATACCGTTCAAAGACATCATTAATGAGTTTTTCATTTTATTATCGATAAGAGCATTTTTTTTATTTACATAAATAGCTTATTTAAAAAAAGTTGACGTCATAGTTTATGGCAAACAAATTTCAATATAAATTGTGTATTGTGCTTATTTTACTAATTGAATTATTTTAGTAAAATGAAAAATTTTCACTGCAGTTCATATTTTTTTTTACAAAAGTTGACATTGAAAACGAATTCTTTCGCTTAGCGGGCTTATTCGACTTGATTGAAGACAAAGAAGGCGTTGAGTGATTTGTCCAATCTTTCAGACCTCTTATTACACTTGCCTACATTACGCAGAGAAATATCTAAAATAAAATTGTATAGATACATACTTGCAACAAAATAAGAACGTATTAATTTTTTTTTTAAATTTGTATTTTAATACGAATGACTTATTTCAGTTAGGATATGGAAAAAGAGAAAAGAAAGAAAACCAATGTTTGCTTGCCTAGACCCACTACGGAATTGCACTTATGCCTTTAAAGAATGTTGTTCGCTGTACATACTTTGAAAATATGGCGAAGAGTTCCAAATAAAGAAAATGAAAACTTATCGAATTTTCTTAGGGTAAGAAAAAAAATTTGTCAAAATATTTTCTTAAATTTTTTCCAATATAAATCTTGAATATATTCTATATGTGCTGTGTTGTCCATATAGAAGATTTGCCGTCTGATCTGGTTAAATGCTAAACAGTGGGTCAAATAATGTGCCAATGAATGGTGAGTTTTGGCAATTATTAGGTTTAAGTTTAATAACTTATTCCCAATAACACAATAATCAACATGTTTTTTATTTTCTCACTTTACTTATTACAACATAGGCTGCTAACTTTATTTCAGCTCGAGTTGTAATTTGTAAAAAGTATGTGATTTTAAAAATAAATCGTCGGTCGGTTTCTGGTTTACGCCACAGTATATTCAAAATACATTATGTCTGCAGCAAACCAGAAACCAACCGACGAAATGTAAAAAACCACACCATCTATACATTACATTTGCAAGAATAGAGTGTTGCCACACAAATGTTTTTGAACCAGTGCTACCAAGTCAATTATTTGTGCTTTTTTGGGAATTCTAAGATTTATTAGATGTCGCCAGAAATCGTTCGATCAAATACTTATATTGAAAACAAAAACCAATTTTCTAATGTTATTGTTGTTTGTAATACAAATTGTCGATCGAACGCTTGCTGGTGCCATCGTGAGAGGCCTTAATATTGTTATGGCAATCTCTACGTTATTTCATCAACAAGCCCTTTGTCAAATTATTATGTTTGCCAATGTCTGATCTTTTGTCTTTTCTCTATATGGTTTTACCCCGGAGAATTTCGGTCACTCTCGCAACAGTAGAGTTCTGGGAAATCTCTCTTATTTCATAGCCTATTATTTAAGGTCGTTCTTTAATGTTTGAACAGTTTTGGCGTTTTCTAGTGATGATCCCATCTGCGGCACAGCTCTTCCGCATTTGCGTTTCAAACGATACTCTGAATCAATATCATCTCCATATTTCCACAATGTATGTGTGAGTTTAACTCATTCTTGCATTGCAGTACGTTTTCAGATGGCAGTTTTTGATTTCTTAAAGTTTTGATAGCTTCTCTACAATCCATAAAGATACGGATAGCCGTGATCTCAGAATAAAAGACTGTATTAAGGTCAATGGAGATCGTTACCGCACCATGATTAATGATTTTTTGTTTGAAAATATGAATGTCATTTATCGCCATACGGCGACCGTAACCATCGGCTTTTTGAAATCAAAATTTGGCGATAAATTGATTTCGAGAAGTGGCCTCCAAGGCCAAGCTACAGACATTTCGATTGTTTCCAGCCAAATCAATTTTTGCCGAAAACTTTTAGTTTTAGATTAATAAAAAATTTATTTGTTCAATTAAGCACTTTCAGATATATTGCTTTGTGCTTAAAAAAACAACCAATAAAATTTTTTAAATTCACCTTCGTTTTGACATGCACTAAATAAAAATCAAATATTTTAACAAACATTCGATCACACTGATAAAGAAATAATTGATAAAGTAATGTGTCAGCAAATTATTTAAAGTAATTTATCTTCAAAAAATTACCTTTTCAACAATAGTATAGATATCAAATATAAAACAGTTACCCATGACAAAACTTTCATTTTGATTCGATCTCTCTCTTTCTCTCTCTATCTCTCTCTCTCTCTTTCAATTCGATTATAATTCTTTTACTCTCTTCTGTGTAATGCTCCATTCATTTTGAAAAATAAGACAAATTCAATAATTTTTTTTTTGCTTTTTCATTATAGGAAGATCAGTTTAATATTTATTTAATAGTTTTTGTTTATAATTAAACTTTAGTTTTTATAAAAATAAATTTAAATAAAGCAACAAAAGAAATATATTTTTTATAAATTTGCTCAGAATAAATACAATAATTGAAGGGGAAAAATAATTATAATAGGAAATACACTTTACCATAAAAAAAAGAAACAAAAAGTTATACATACGTATGTATGAATACGTATAATAAATAATAACATACAATTTATCGGAAGATAAATAAACACAAAAAAAGGTATTGTTAGATTTTTTAAAAGAATTTTTTTTTAATCATAGAAAAGTTGCTAAGCACCTTTTTACAAAATTTTTGTTGTTTTTAAAAATATAATTTTCTATATATTTTTTTTAGAATTTCGCTTAAGAATTTTTACTTTAAGGCTTTGCCATTCAGCTTATATAATTTTTTTTAACATACAATTTCAATGTATTTTTGTGTACATATTTTGTTTTCAGATAGAATAACAAATAAAAATTTTATTTTTACAAAACATGAAGTCTAAATTGTTGATGGTTTTGTGTTTCTTTTTTTTTTTTTATTTAAAGATGCACAAGTTTTCAATAAGAATTCATTATTTGTGGCAATTTTAATTTTTTTTTAAGTAACCATAGACCAACTCCTTTCGCTTTGACAAACATTTAAAGTCGTAAAGTGAACCCTTAGAGGTTTCTTTATGTCCAATTTTCAAGGGGCATGCTCGTGCTTTTAAATGACAAACTCTACCTCCTTTAAGTAGGTATAAATTTATTTAACATTATCATTGAATATGCTTTTTCGTTTAAATTTCCTTTTTCATTTTTTAATTTTTTTGTTCGATTACAAAACCAAATACATATTTCGTTTTAGAATGCACAACAAACATTCCGTATGTAAATGATATTGCAGTTAATCAAGTTTGTTGCAAAGTGTCTGGAGTTGGTGGTGGTGGTTGTTGTGGTTGTGATGTGACGACATTCATTTCTGAATCTATAGTTTTGGTATTAGTGATACAATCTGAATTATTAGTAGTTGCAGCAGCACATTGATTTGCACCAGTATTATTATTATTGTTGTTAATATTATTGTTATTGTTGGTAGATGATGAACAACTAGCATCGGCAATAAGTAAATTTCTTAAATTGGTTATAATTTGCACCTCATCGTATTTCTTGTCAGCCTCCTCAGCAAGGAAACGAGCTTCCTTCAATTGATTCTCAAGAGCGTCCATGCGTTCTTCATCAGCAAGGGCGCGGTTCTCAAGGATCTTGCGAGCACTGTTGATATGAATTTGAAATTTTGCAGTTTTCGTTTTGAAATTGCCCATAGAAGACATCCAAGATTAATAGCGGAGTGTATTGCAATAGTTAAACCATGAGATGTTGTGTCATTCATCGTCCACAGGAGTTGAACAACATTTACGAAGGATACATATGTATATATATATATATATATATATATATATATATATAAAGATAGATAGCGACAAAGACATGGACACAAAAACACACAAGAAAACATAGACAACAAATTGTTGGTTGGTTGGCGGTGGCGGTAGCGGTGGTGCAACGGTAGTGGTTGGTTGGCAGCGATAGTGATTTGGTTGACATGGTGATAAGTTGCCATTCACATGGTTGAATATGCGGTAATATGTATTATAGTAGTTTATATAGCATCCAAAAATATGTATGTTGACGGTGGAAAACAAGAAAATTTTACAAAATTTTTAAACTAAAGTTTTAAGCCATTTCTCTAAAGATTATTTATATGTTTTTACAAACGCACATTTTTGTTGAAATATTTAACTCGATTGTGAATTTACTTGAATTTCTTCAGCCCTATTATGAATATTCCCTAGGAATTTATTTCCCAGGGAAAAAATTCCTCCAATCGTGAATTACTTGGGCACAAAAAAGTGGCATCACTGCATTAGCAAGCCAGTTGTTTGGCTGTTTGTAAACCTTTTGTTTTCTACCTTTTTTTGCGTGCAAGTATAAACAAAATTTTTGAATTTGAACAACATGAAAATAAATTTAAAAAAAGTTTACAAATGTTGTATTTGGGCATTACTAGTGTTTTTCGAAATACAAGAACTATAAAATACTATTTTATTTATGTAATTTTGATTTTAATGGAGTATTAACTGTAAATGTATATTTTATTCCGGGGAATTTTTTATTCCCGTATTTGATAAAAAAAAGAGGAAAATAAATTCATAATAGGAGAAAAAGGGGAATGTGAAGAAACTAGCTCGGAATGCGAATTGGATATGCACATACATACATACATATGTACATGCATACGTATGCCAAAGCTGGCCACCGAGAGAAATGTATTAGCGTATGCGTATTTGCAACTCTCTGGTGCTACTTTGGGCAGATCAGATTTATGCAAATGTGCTTTTGTAAAAACATATTAAATCTACTACAGCACTTTCATTTGACATAAACATAATATTAAATCATTTTTTTAAGTAAACATACATACATACTTAAACTAGTGATAATTAATTCTTAGGTGTGCAACAATCTCATTCATAATAAAAAAGGGATATACATATTTGTCAGCTCTAGATTTTCTACTACAAATAGCTGGGAGATAAATGGATATTATGTACTAAATAAAATACTATGAGCAAACACATAGTTCGCTTTGCATTCATAGGAACTCAAGCAAAATATTAAAATGTATGTACTTGTATATTGTTGCGTGCCCAATAAACATAAAATATAAAATAAATTAACAATATTTCATATAAAACATTTGATACTTAAGTTATAAAAAGCTGTCTTTCTTTATTCAGTAAGACATCTTTTTGTACATTTTTTTTATTATATTTATATTAAGCGTCTTAAATTTAACTTAACCACTTTCTGGAGCTTTAAAGTGATTTTTTAACTTTGCATTTTATACACACAAGAGAAAAGAGAGCATTACCCAGTTTTACCTAACCTCAATATTAAAAAATAATAATATTAATAAATATTTTTTTTTTAATTCCTAAAGCCCTGCTACCCTAAAAAAATTGGAATAAATATTTGCTTTGAACAAAAAAATACCTCTTCATATTTTTTATCGGCTTCTTCGGCAATTAGTTTAGCCTGCGATAATTGGGCTTCCAAAACAGCTACCCTGTCATCTTCCATATTTGTACGATTTTCAAGAGCCTTTCGTATCCTAATTTTTTATAATTATCATTTATAAAAAATGTTTACATTATTTCACAAATGTATGAACCAGAAAAAATAATAGTAAAGCCCTTCACCATAACTTAAAGTTTAACTTATTAATGTTTTTTGTTTTCTTTTTTTCTTTATCATTAAAAAATTGATTATTAAAAAATAAAATTAAAAATATTTCAATACAGTTCGCATTGAAATGGAATACTGACCGTTCACTTTCATCAGCTGCTTGAGAAGCTTCAGAGAGCTTAGCTGTGGCGGAACCCAAACGTTCTTCAGAACGTTCCAAGTCTTCTTCCAACAATTGAATGCGACGGTTCAAAGCAGCAACTTCAGATTCAGCCTAAAATTTTTATTTGGAATAAAAAATAAATAATGTTTTTTTCATATTTTTTACAATAACTTAAGATTAGCCTTAAATGTTTCATAAACTCAAATATATGCTCCAAGATATATAAATATGTATGTTTCAAAGAAAATATACTAGGTATTTGCGAATTAAAATGGAAGCCCAATTTTTCCTTTCAATCTATATTTTAAAACGATTACTAAAACCTATAACTGGGTTTAAACGCTCTCTTTTTGATAGAAATTTGTATGTTATTAAATGAAATTCGGTTGAATTTCTCTCCACGTCATCATCAGCTGCAAAATAAAATTTAAAAAGAACTATGCTTTTTCGTTTTTTTTTCAATTTCGATCAACAAAACTATGCAAACATTTTCGGTACTTGTCATACAATTAAATGATATTTGTTGCTTTAAAATACAACACTATTGATGTAAAAACCCAATTTCAATGAAATTTATATGGAAATGTTTTTAAAATTTCGATAGATATCTGCATTACATTCATTTCCTAATTCAAAACATAAACTGTGCTCAATTCGAGGAACGTGTCTAATTCTTGAAATAAAATGAAATAACATCTCCAAATTTAACTTGAGTACCAGAAATTATTGGAAACTTGAAATGCTTATGGTATGTGTTCAGCAGTTTTTGTGTAAAATCCTACCAAACCGGATATATGTATATGTAATGAGCTAAAATTTTCTACAAAACTGCTGTCCATAAAATTCTATATTTGAAGTTTCGAAATTCAACTTAAACACCAGAAATATGTTAAAAATTAAACTTAGAGAGCAACCTAAATTAGAGCGTCAAGCGTTGCGTTAGCAGCAGGGCTCGTATTTTCAGTACATTCAAATAATATTTTATACGTATAAATGTACTGAAAATGCGTACCCTGCTGCTAACGCAACGCTTGACGCTCTAATTTAGGTTGAGCTCTTGATTAATTAAGAAACAATGCTTTACTGAGTAAAATAATAATTTGCATTTACAAATGTTAAACTTAATTGTAACAATTCCCAAAAAGTGCAAATTATTAACGTGGCAGCACAAAGTCAAAAATATTTGTGTGGCAACACTCTGTTCGTGCGAAAGCAATGTATAGCTAATGTTGTTATTTACATTAATTTTCAATTACATAATTCTTACAACTATAATTCGAGCTAAAATAAAGTCAGCCTATGTTTTAATGGTGAAGTAAGAAAATGAAAAAGAATGTTTGTTATTGAGTTCTTGTTTCAACTATAATATAAGAGTTGAGCTTCTCAGATGTGTAAATGAACGTTTTAAGATAAGATATCTAGTTCCTTGCTAGGTACATATTTCTAGTGTTTCAAGTTTAATTTTAGGCTTTGGTGTATTCCTTCAGCCTTGTAATAGGAGTTTCTTGATCTCCCCAGTGTTGTTTTCCTATTTATCTTAAGCTAAGCTGCGTATGTGAACTAATCATATTGCAGATTAGCGGCTATACTTACTATAAATAAACATGTAAGTTTTATTGATAGAAGTCATGTTTAAAATAATAGCACAGTACTACGTCACCGCGCTACTGGAGGAGAGCGGTATAATTGCGATGTGCAGTATATTCACCAAAAGCATACAAATTATTTTGATTAAAAGTTATTCACAAAAGGCAGTGAAGTGGTACGTTCAAATAATGTACGAGTATATTAACAATATTATCATTGGCAGGGGCATATTTGGGGTATGATTCACACACTTCCACAATAAAAAAAATTATGTATAGCCAGTCATACATAAAACCCCAAAAACAAGACTTGAACAAACAAATTTACGTTAAGTATATACATACATAAATACATACATACATGCATACCTACATATGTATGTATATGGAACCTATGTACATAGTATAAAAGTTCTTTTTGAACATGAATTTTACATGATTTTGAGTCGAATCGGTACAAAAACAGATTTTCGTTTTTGTGTTATTCTTTTCCTAAATATTACTTTAAATATTTTGAATGAGGAACAGCATGTGGGTATGGCCTTTTCTTTTTTTCTCACCCATCACAATAATAATAATAAAAAAATAAAATCACTAAATTCTCAAAAGCAGAATATTTGAAACGTTTTGCACATTTTAAGTGCATTTATACGAGCTGTGGTATTTGTCATATAAAATTTTTACATATGAACGTACAAACACACATACACAGCGAAACACTTAAATAAGGAATTTATTTTTTCATACAGATCTGCTTATTTCTGGTTTACAAGATTGGTAAAATTAAATTTATTATTTAGGTAATTTACAGTGTATGTATATATATGTATGTATGTATGCATAGATGTGTGTGTGTACAGCTGTTAAGGCTTTTGTTGTTTGTGCGAACAAAAACTTGTAGAGTTACTACTTAATAACTGGGTTTTTAGCATACACATCATAGTGCAAGTGGGGATTAAAAGACAAAATCTCACACTCTTAATAAACATTAGCGTGATACCTATTTAACCTAAATAGGGTAGAACAAAGCCACATTAATTTTATTTTTATTCTTCAATCAGGTAATACCTATTTATGCTTGTAAACATTTAATTAATTTAACAGACTTAACTGCTCACTCGCTTTGCTATTGAAATAGGCCATATGCAAAAACATTAACGTGTGCTTCAAGTGCACGTTAAAACCAGTTTTTGTATGGAATTTTTGTTTTAATGCACACGTTATTTTTTTGCATATGTGGGTTAGTGATCAGAACCAAAGGAAAAGTAAAAAAATTATTCATGATAAGAGGAATCAAAAAAGGGAAAACATTTCTAGGAAAAAATATTTCACGATTCCAATTTTGTGAAAAGGGGAATTATTTCGAGGGAAAATATGTTCACGGTGAGGGTGGTTATGAAAAGCTAAGAATGTCTGAATTTTTCTGTTCTTTTTTTGTATGAAAATAAAAAACCACATAATTTTTCAATTTTTAAATTTTGATTTTGTTTTCCATATAATTAGTTACGGCTTGATTAGGCCCTAAATAAAGCCGAAAATGGGTAAATTAATATAAAATAAATATGTATTTAATGTCAATAGCCAAATGATAAAAATAATAGATGTATATTTTTATTAAAGCTTTTTAACTGCATACATAATAATTAAACAAAAATATTCTATACATATGCAGGCAAATACACGATATAAAAATGTACATACCTACTACATTTAAAAAAGGGAAAACTATTAAACATAGTGAAATTTTGAAATAAAAAAGTAACATTGAACTTTTTATATTTAATCACCATACAAATATGGTTTGGTTTAATGTTTCCCATCCATATTACTCAGAATAAAGAATAAACAAATGGCCGTAAAAGGTAAAGAATTCATTTTACTTTTTTGTTTTTTAATGAGCTGGCGATTGTGTGTCCATACAAATTACTAACCAGTGTTAAGAACAATAAAAACACAAGCTCACGCGAATCACCCCCAACAGCAAACAAGAGATTGAACGACAATAATTGTAGGGAAAAGGAAACCAAATTGAGATATCATATATGTATGTATGTATGTATAAATATGCACATACACATGTATGTGCATATATATGTGTATGTACGGATGCAGTATACCGCTTTAGAAAATGAAAACCGCCCTATCTAACAATTTTAAAATTGGGTAGAAAAATTTATAAATTTTTTTATCGCACACTAAATCATAAACAGTCACACCTCAACATTATAAAGTGGTTTTTCTTTTTTATAAATCAGTTACCTGAACAAACCCCTAACGACCGCCTTACTTGCCTCATTTGCAGAGTATCAACAGTTGTTTGCAACTACTCAGCGTCTGAAATTTTTTGAGTTGTGACTTCATGTTTTAGTGTGCGATATGTATCTATTTAGGTACGTACACCAAAAAAAAAAAAAGAAGTTTTAAAATCAATAAGAAATAATTTCATTTCAAGTTTGTAGGTTCATTTTTAAAATGAAAGCAAACGTTTTTGTTTTAAAACAGCTTCGTTATAAAAATAACAATGTTATAGGTATATAGTATATTGATATTAAAAGAAATATTCTTATTTTAAAAAATGCAGCATTTTTACAACGAAACCCTAAAATTCTTGTTTTAAGAATCCTATTTTGGTTCAGTGTAGGTCTTTTTAAGTATATACGTAAAATTTTCACTTAATGCCAGAGGAGTCGTGAAAGTTCGAAGGATAAACATTCTGACAAGAAACTAAAATTAATAAAAAAGAACGTTTTAAAATTTTTTTAGATAAAGATGTACAAAATTAATTTTAATTAATTTTTTTTTTAGTTTTATGGAACTGACCTATTCCTATTAAATTCCTATTCCTATTAAATAAGGTGGTTAACTTTTTTGTTTTGGTCTTGTAAATTTTTTTTTTTTTTGAAGTTAAAAGTATTTAAAAAAAATATGTTTGCTTGTAGAGTTGCATACAGATTCAGCAAAATATTTCCATCATTAATATGACCCTAGTCGGCATTTTTCCAAAAGAAAATTCAATTTCTTGACATTTAAGTGAATGATCTGCACATTTTCTAAAGATAATTCAGGGGACAAATCACGGCATTCAATACGACTCGTAATTTAAAAATATTTCGATAGAGTTTATATGGAATTATTTTTAAATTACGAGTCGTATCGTATGCCGTGATTTGCCCCCAGGACTTTTGTCAGATCATACATTTGTCGGTACGTTTTTTTTACCGATTTCGCAACATTTGCGATTTCCTGGCAGGGTTCTGTAAAATTCATACATATGTACATATTCTCTTTTATTTATCAAAACACTACGACACTAAACTAAGAGATGTATTACCTCTTGAAAGTTCTCTTGAGTTATTTCCATTATGTTAATATAACATAGTTATCCTTGTCGCTCTTTATGGTCAAAGTAGCACAAAAATCAACTAGTAAAATTTTTCGTAACTAATTTCTTTCACAAAAATTTGTTCTTGCATATATTTAAATAAATCTACTATTTATGGGTGCATATTTTCTTTAAATATCTTGGAGCATTTAAGTTAACAAAAGAAAAATATCATGTTTTTAATTACACTCCAACTTACTTCTTCCCGTCTTACAACTTCTAATTGCAAGCGTTTGTGATATTCGTCACACTCGTCTTTATATTTTTCCATTTCTTCTTTGGTCTGACGCATTTTTTTCTTCAGCACATCCAACAAAGTGCCTTGTGGAATGTTGGTGGTCATTTTGTTTAATTTCTTTTTCTATTGCTTTTATAAATATGAACAATATATGGTTTTAGCACTTGCTTTACTCTAAACAAGTAGAATATTTCCTTTTAAAAAGCACCTTTTAATTTTACTTTAGTTTTTATTTAATTCTTATTTTTTTTCTTAGTAATAGCAGTTTAAAAAAGTGTTAAAGACAGACTGAGACAACGAATAATTTTCTAAAGCAGAACGTAAGATAAGAAAACGACCACCGGTTTTTCTGCTTCTTCTTGCTAATTTTCTTTCAACTTTTTTATCTTTTCTGGAGTGGTTCCTTAACTTGACTTTACTATTTTCCTCATTAATTCACAAGTTTTCAATTTATATATTTTCAATAAACACATTAACATTTGTTTAAACTAGAAATATTTTATTTTAATTATATAAACATGTATAAAATTGTATTTAAAAATGCCAACAACGTAAAAAACCACACACAAAACGAAGCTTACGTCTCGAACTTTTTGCAGCGAATGAGCTCATTTAGTAATTTTTTTTGAGTGGTGACAAACGATTACGTTGACAAACAGGGTTGTCAGATAAGGCGATTTCACGCCAAACGTGGCGATTTTTCAACTTGTTTGATTTGTCGTCATGGCGATTTTTGTGGCTATTTTTTAAATTTGGATGAGAAGAATTTACAAGAACTAATTTTTGGCAATTTTATTTCTACTTTTGCGATTTTCTGCTAAATTTTTATACGATCATTATTTTAAAAAAATTTACATTAAGCAATTTTTGCTTAAAAACAAATTTATTATCAAATATATTAATGCCGGCCATACACTACACAAGTTCAGTGCTCAAGTCTGACACTGCGTAAACTAAGCTTGTGACACACACTATACAAGTAAACTGTGCATTTTTTATTTTAATTCGCCACAATGCTGGTGATTCTTTGTATAATTCTAGGAACTCTGTCCAGAATATTTGTTCTGCGCTCATTTCTTGTTGTGAACTCTTAAAAAATCACGAAACAACTGAGCGTTTGCAACATACACTACACAAGTTCACTGTTCAGTTTTCAAACTTGACCAAATATCAAAATCGTTTTGATATTTACTCAGTTCACTGCGTATGTATGGCCGGCATAAGAAAAACTACATAAAATTGGTTTTGGCGACTTTTGGCAAAATGGATCGAAAAAAAGGTCCGACAGCCCTGTTGTAGGTAAATAAGAGAAAAAAAGAGTAAACTATGAACATGTATGTGTGTGCGTTAAATCTTACAACAAAAAGCCTCGCCTAGATTTTCTACTCAATTTTTAATATTCATTCTGAAACATACACTTGACCATTAGTGAGCAAGACAGAGACAACAATATGTGTTTTACAGGTATTATGTATGCTATGCATTGTTGCCATTTTGGCATTTTCGATGCCAGATCTGGCATTTTCATTAACCGAAAAGCATTCAACTTTGAAAAAATTCTGCTAGATGCTTTTTGGCTGAATTTGCTTAAAATAAAAAATGCTAATTTGTTAAATTTTTATCAGTGTAGAGTATAATTCCTTTTATAAATGCATTTTTTTTACAATTATGTGTTTCCTACGTAATGTAGATACAATGAATACCTATGTATTATATGTACATAATTATATGTGTGTATATGGAGCCCTATTTTCAATTATCAGTAAGCGACAAAAATTAAAGTTATCGGAAGATGGTTTTTATAGTATTCAAATATGTTTTACGTCATACATAAACTGTCGCTTACGATAAAATTTTACAGCCTGCATTTTAAAAGATATCAGACATTTTGATAATTCTTAACTATGGGCAGGCTATTATTTTAATTTCAATTATAAACTTTATTTTTTGCAACATCTTCCTCACAATTAAACCGAAAATAGGTCTCGATATACATATATAGTACATACAAACATACACATATATGTATATAATTAATGTTTGAAAAATACATAAACATTCATATCTATGCCCTGAAGGAAACGTCGATGCTGAAAATGTAAATGTCGCTTTTGGCTTTGTCACCAGTACTACTCTCTAATTATTCCCCATACAATACTTTGTGTTATAGACATTCAGCATGTGCTTGTCACTGAAAATCTAATAGTTACATTAATACAATTGACTAGGTAGTGACTACGTAGTTATTATGGGAACATGGAGATATACCAACATGGAGATATACCATACTTATATTGACAAGTTGTTGCAAAATACACCAGAAATACACCACATTTGTTTTCTCTCTTTCTTTTATACTGACGAATAGAAGAGAAATTCTAGACAATGTAACCAGTGTGACCAGATTTTAAAATAATATTAAGCTAAATCACGTTTGAAAAAAAGCTAAAATAAGCTAAAAAGTTACATTTTAGGCTAGAAAATAAAGTTAAACTTTTTTCCACTTCTTTGATCACTTTTCAATAGTTTCTTATTGCTAAACTAACGATAATATTACACAAACATATTTTTTTATTATAAATATAGAATATTTGTTTAATGAAATTATTTATTAATTATTATATTTAATGAAGAACAAAACAAAAACTTCCCCAAAATAATCTTAAAAAGTTTTAAAAAATGTAAAAACATTTATACTAAAATACGAAAGCTTTTTAAGTGAATTAATGCTATTTAAGGTAAAGCATGGATCACACTATCTGCACAATGTACCGAGTTTCGTCAGATCAGTGAAATAAAGTCATAAGTAAACATTTTGCTCTAATTTATCGACTAATTGAAATACAAGGATATAATTGCGCCACACTGCATTGGTAATAAGCCCATATAGACTTATTCCAGAATTAATTGAGTAATAATGCCATTTTGGCCTATTACTTATGACTTTATTGAGGTGGCCCGAAGAAAATCGGTACATAGTGTTATCCAGGCTTAAGGCTATTTCAGGTTTTTGTTTTAAGTTAATTGATGCCGCTGAATGAACGTTCAACTCAAGTCAAATAATTTTATATCCAAAAAACTCAAAAAGTGTTTTGGCCACTAATATGAATTTAACTTTTTCCATTGGAAATCTAACCATTCAGCCATTATCTACTATTTTTCAACTTTCCATTTCTGTTATAAAATTGTTGTATAATTTACATTTTGTATTTTTTGTAAACTATTTTACAATGTTAAAAAATTATTATTTTTGGAAGTTGCTTATGTTTTTAATATATTTTTAGAGAACACGCAATTTAGACTAAAAAAAGGCTAAAAAAGCTAAATGAGTGTTTAAAAAAAGCTAAAAAATAAGCTAAGAGCTAAATGAAAATTTTAAAGCTAAATCTGAAAAAATAAGCTAAAGTTAGCTCAAAATAAGCTAATATGGTCACGCTGAATGTAACTACTACTAGAATTTTAGTGTTGACATATACACTCGGCACCCGCCTTACTGCAGGGTGGATAATAAAACCTGTTAATAGTAATAAACATGAAATTCAAAGCTATTTCAATATTTTTTTTTTTTTTATTTAAATCTGGCATTATACTTTTCTTCTGTAGAACATTTTAGCAGAATTTTTTTACGGATCTAGCATTCTCTCATCATCATTTTTTGGCAACACTGATGCTATCTACAAAAAGCATGCATTAAATTAAAACTATTTATTAGTGCCGCTTAAAGTTCTTGGATGTTTTGAAGATTTGTAAAGAAAGAAACATAGGTACATCGTAATGTAATTTATAAAACTACATACTTTATTCATTAAT
This sequence comes from Tachina lurida, assembly GCA_944452675.1. Taxonomy (NCBI): domain Eukaryota; kingdom Metazoa; phylum Arthropoda; class Insecta; order Diptera; family Tachinidae; genus Tachina; species Tachina lurida. Next base: position 31,481,926 of record OX101752.1, read on the forward strand.
AAATAAATAACATGTGTATGTATGCATGCATGCTAAGGGCAAAACTGATGATTTAGGACATTCCTTTGATTGAAAAATTCTTATTGGAATTTTATTTGAAGGGAAGAGTTGCCAGGGATGGTAAATAAATAGTCAGTACAATTGTACTTTTTTCAGTGCGATTAGCATTTGCAAAAGTACTTTAGTACTCCATTGATATGTTTATTTAGTACACTTTAAAAATTTCAAACGTCTCAAGCCGTTGTTTTTTTGCATCAATTGTAATCATGTTTGGAGTTTTTTGTTAATTGCTAAAGATATGTATACTGCAAATAAATACATATTTAAATGTATAATATAAATGAATTTCAATGTACATGTCGGTCAAAGAACGTCACAACTCAAAAAATTGAATTTTTGAGTTAATGATGCAGAATTAATCAGGTATGTGATGAAAAACGATTTAGACACAAAAACAGTTTGAAAACGATGAAAGGTGTGATGTGTTTTCCATAGTCGTTTTGTTAATAATTTTAAAAATTGTTTTTAATAGTTTTTCCAAATATTTTTGACAAATATCTTTTCACAACCCTATTACGTGGATTATATTTTACCTTTTAGTGTACTTTTTAGAAGTCGGCCATTTAAAATTAGTTCAAAAATTCTACTCAAAATCGATCGGAATTCATCACACCTTTTCAAAACGATTGTTTGGAAATCGTATGTATATGTGTATTTCTGATGCAGAAAGTCATTGCCTTTTATTATAAGATTTTTGTTCTCACTAAACGCTACATTACTCAATAATAATGCATGAAGGGAATAAAAGTGATATGTTTGAAGTGAAGAAGTTAATTCAAAATCCTTTTGGATTTAATAATGTACAAATATCACCAATAATGTGTCGCATCTTCACATCCATTAAGTAAATCAAAAAACGCTAATAAACTGTTCCAAATACGGCATTCTTTGCTTATTATTTAATTAATATTGTGTATAGAAAGAGCAAACATAAATATATAACAGCTTTCAATCCCTCAACTATAAAAAGTCAGAAAACCATAAATAGCATTTTACTTTTTTAATTGAAAACTGTTCAAAATTATGAATCGAAATTATACATATACATATACATGTGAACATACATAGTTAGCAATATAAAAAACACACTCCACTAGCAATGAAAAGAAATTAAAAGTGAATTCCTCATATGTATTGTTATGGAACTAAATAACAAATCCAAATGAAAATCATGCACACCATTTAGATACAACAACTAAATTGAGTAAATTGCAGCAAATATGGTTACAAAACGTCATTAGGAAGGTCGTTGACAAAACAGTTTATGTTTGCCAGTGACATAGAAAATAAACAAACAAAAAACTAAACACGTTTTCAATTTACGAGTATGTACATATGTATGTACATACATACGTATTTGCCAATTATGATATTTTTGACTTTTGTAAGAATTATTAATATGGTAAAAAAACGTTTCGAATTGTTTAGCGGCCATAAAAGGATAAAAATAAAAATTAATTTTGAAGTTTAGAAAACTTTTAAGTACTACAACAGGTTGTAAATCGATTTTAATCTAAATAATTTAATGTGCAATATTAGTTATAAGTTGAAGTTTTTTTACAAGCTTTACTTTTTAAATTAAAAAATAATAACATGTAGAACAAGTAGTTTGAGTTAGTAGCAGCTGTAATTTGAAATGTAATCTATAAGTTAAAGTTTTTTATATAAGCTTCAGCTTTTAAACTAAAATAAATATTCCGAACAAGTAGTTGTGAGTCAATTTCGAATTTTATTTTATATTTTTTCATTATTATTAGGGATAACATGTGCATATTGTATGTACCTATGCATGTATATGTCATTAAAGCGTATGCAAAGCCAGGAAGAGTATTTTCAAATAATTGAAGTATTGCCTATGCATTGAGAAAAATATTATAATAAGCTTAATGAAAAAGATTGAAAATATATAAAAGGATTATCGTGACAATTGGAGGAAAATGAAAAATTCAAAAAAAATGTAGGATGAGCTTACGAAAATAATATTGTATAGAAAATCCAATTTTTTCCATATTTTTATAAGCTTTTTGTCAACAAATAAATGATAGGTTTGATCCCCTACTTTTTGGGCAAAGCTCGGTAAAATAAGTGTAAACTATAATTTCTGTCAATAACACAAAAAATATATATCGCCAGAAAAATCGTCGTCGCCAAACAAGTTGCAAAATCGCCACGTTTGGCGAGAAATCGAAATATTTTACTACCCTGAGCAAACCTAACATAAACAAATGTATATTTTTTATTACTAAGAAATAAAAATTTTAATTATTTTATTAAAAAATAAAAATTTTCAGTAATTACTACTTCAATTTCATTCAATTTTATTTATAACAATTTACGTTTTTCATGTTATAATTTATGTTTAGTTATTTTTTGCAGTTTTATGCGATTAATACACAAAATTGCACGCCCGCTCACTTTTGAAATTTAAAACTAATTGTACACACGAAATACTTAAAAAATTTGCTAAGCCCTTTTTCAATTGTCATAGTTACACTATTGTTCAACTATATTGTTACCAAACATTGTTAAAAACTGAAATTTTATCTAATTTTTCGACCTTCTTTATATGTTAAATTAAACCTTTTTTTTCTTTAAGCCTTAGGTCCTTATTTATATGTACATATACATATATGTATACGGGTATGTTCTGAAGTCCACGTGAAATTAAATGGTGTGGACTTGCCATAGAATTTTTGTTGGAAATATGTATGTATTTATAACAACAATTCTATGGCAATTCCAAACCTTTTAATTTCACGTGGAATACAGAACATACCCGATAGTGTTATTATCAATATTTCGTTAATCTTCGGTAAACTTGTAATTTTTTCTATCTCTTCCTTCACCACCTGTCTTCTATATCACTATCCCATTCCTAAAGAAGGTAACACCTAGTAATCGTAGTAGGCATTCAGTGAGTGTTACTTCTCTTTAAAAATATATTTTTTGTTATAATTCTAAAAAATAAACAAAAAATACTTTTTTGTGATTGATAGAAGTGTATACGAAGCTGTGTATGTGCTTATTACACATGCCGCTTTCTAAAATATATTTATTTATAAATCCCGCTTTTTGGCGGCGTGCCGCATTTTGATCGAAAATGTCCCGCTTTTTGCAAAAAAAAAAAAGAAAAATCTTGTCAATATTACCTACATATGTATGTGTAGGTACGAGAAATAAAAATTTTTATATACCTACAAATAGAATAGAAATAAATTGCTCAATACGGCCTTAAAGGTCACAGAAAACCTTCTTAAAAAGAGTTACATATGTACATAGTTGTGCTGTCAGGTTTGTGTTATATTTTCTTCCAAAATTACATTGAAGAATTTAAAACCAGTTCTGTTTTGTAATTGTTATAGTTTGTTTGCCACACTGTACCTATTTATAATTTTCACATTTCTTTTGCTTATCGTTCAGATTAGCTGAAAAAAAAATAAAAATTAATTTTACAATTGAATTATTTTTAAATTAATGATGGCCAAAGTTTCCCACTAAAATGCTTTTTTACAGTTGATTAGAAAAAGAGCAAAAAACAAAAACATTGCGTAATGGTTTTAATTATAAAAAATAAAAATAAAATAAATGAGAAATTAAATAATAGGCAACAGACAATTTTGTATGCTATCGAAATTTAGAGAGTTAAAATTGAGGATGATGAATGAATGAGAAATATATTTGTATGTATGTATGTATGGCTAGGTATGTAAAAATTAAAGAAAAATCAAAAGGCAAAAAATGAGAAGGTCGTTTGCTTAGAGTGAAGATTAAAAATCTCTTTTATTTAAGTATTCTCTTGTGCATATGTACGTATGTATGTATGTTTGTATGTAAATTAACGTATAGTATTTACATAGTTGATATTGAAAAAGTTGTAATGTATGTACAGGCAAATCTAGGTATAACGAATCTCGATTTAACGAAAGTCCGATATAACGAACGTCCAAATTTTTTACATTAACAACCTTATATAGCGAATATTAACCTAATTTTATACTAGATATAACGAATGATAAAGAAAATACCGCAAAATATAAAACAAAAACTTGCTAGGAACATATTTCTAACATTTAGTTCTACTTTATATAGCGAATGTTTTGATAACGAACGAATGTTTTGTATAACGAACAGCAAAAAATATTAAACAAAATCTACAGCAGCAATGTAAATGTAAAAAAATATGATACTGAGTTTGTATTTGGTAGCTTATTTAAAAACAAGTTGCCCTCAATCTTTTTAATGTATTGTATCCTGTATGCAATAATAATAATTAAAAAACACTTTAAAAAACTTTGCGATATAACGAATTTTTCGGTATAACGAATATGTCTGAAATTATATCGTTCGTTATACCGGAACTTGCCTGTATTTTTCTAAAGTGAACGAATTACCCCAAAGAATTCTTTGACTTTTCTATCATCACTTTTTGCTAACAAAATATGTACGTACATAGTACATGCTTACATTAAATACGTATGCTAAGTAAATATCGCTTTACAAGAGTGACTGAAGAATGTAGCAAAAAATATTAGCATGTATGTATGTATGTATATGTATGTATATAATAGTACATTTCTGTATGTTTGTACATAGTAGGTATAAATATATACATGTGTATATACTAAACACAAATAAAGTGGGTCATTGTACAAATAATAAATGTAAAAAACGAGTTCAAAGACTAAAATAGGTATGTACATATGTATGTATACAAAATGATGGCTAGGTGCTTTAAGAACAGAATTGTGAAAAAGCTAGACCGACCCAAGACTAAGAATGTTAAATGCCAAAAAGAAAGAATATTTACGAAAGCCGTCACAAAATGTACGCTGTACAAAATGTACAGTGTATGTATGTATGTGTGTATGTATTTTTTATGTGAACAAGTGAGTAAGTAGTACACATCATTGTTTTAATACCTACTAGATATTAAAGTAATGGAAAATAAAACACGTTTAAAAGATTATTACAATTATAAACAGTAAAACATTTTAGCTTTACCGGTAAATTGTTTATAAATATTTGAATGTGCTTTTTAGCATTAACTTTGTTCTTTTTTAATATTAAACCAAATGGCTACATATGTACATATGCATATGTATATCGTTACCTTAATATGGAAAGGCCCTAAGTCATTATTTTTTTGAAATCGAGTTTTATAAATATTTCGATAGAAGATAAAATGTATCGAAAAATGCAAAAATGTCGATCTAATAAAATTATTTAGGGCCTTTCTATATTAAGGTAACGATATGTATGTATGTACTATATACATACATTCATAAGTACAATTTCAAGAGTATTGTTTTGAGCAGAGAATATACATATGTAAATATACATACATACATATGTATGTATGTAGAGCAAATAAAATGAAAATTCTTTAAGTACTACGTAATCATTTGCAAAATAATTCATTATAAAGAAAAAGTAGGAATTGCAAAAGGGAAGATGTTTTAGGAATATAAATGAATTGGCGTTAATTCAATATTTAACAAAATGTTACATACACATAAATTGTTATATCGAAAGTTTCTTAAAAGGAACAAAATAATAACAATAGGTAAACATAAACTGTTATATGGAAAGTTCATTACATGGAAAGGTTAAGAATATCTCGTTGTAATTTTTTGCGTTGCAAATATTTTCAAATTGCTCTGTAAACAATAAAAACATTCGAGTAGAGTTTCGAAAATTTATAATACTTAAAATACGTGCACTGAACCAAAAAAAGCATTCTTAAAACAAGAATTTTGGGGTTTCGTTTTAAAAATGGTGGATTTTTAAAAATAATTTTTTAAACTAAGAATGTTTCTTTTAAAATTAATATACAACTTTGGTAGTTCCGGTCCAGACTAGCAATTTTTGTTGCATCAACTTTTTATTTTTAGTGAAAAAGAGCTAGAGAGGAATGCAACATGTATATACATATGTACATACATACATATGTATGTTATATTTCAACACTCTCCCACATACATACATATTCAAAAATTGTTGCAAAAATTGGACCGGAACTTATTTTTATAACGAAAAAGAAAATTAACTTTGATAAAAATTATTTTTAATAATTGTTAACATTTTTCTTTGATTTTTCATTATTATTTAAAAACTATTTTATGAATCTATAGGTCTTTTTAATAAAATTAACAAAATTTATTTTAAACCCAATATTTAGACAAGCCTTTGGGATTTGTGTGTCTTCTTTAGGCGAATAAATTTTATTAATCAAATAGTTATTAAATTTTGATTTAAAAAATATATTTGAATTTGATTGACTTCAATCATTCAGATTTTTTTAAATTTTTCAAATATAACGTAAATCGCTAAACTCTTGCAATTATTAAAAATAAAAGGAGAATAAATGGAATCAACATTAACCCTTGACTTAACATATTGTGCCGTAACCGCCAAAAAAGATCAAACGACATAATTTTTCAATTCTATTTTTTTGATCAAAATCGATTATTGACGCTCGTAAATAATTCATTTTCGTAAAAAAAAACTAAGTCCAAAACTCTTTAAAAAATTTAAAGTATCTACATTTAAAATTTCATTGAGCTTTTTTTCTATTTAGAAAATCTAATTAATTATTAAAATTTCGTATTCACTGAAATTTTTTTAAGCCCGAAATATTCATTGTAAAATTGTAAGAAAAATGTTTGCATAGTTTTTTTTGTTGTCTTGCGAAAAACGTCTAGTAAATATTAAGCATAGTTTTGAAGAAAATATATTAATAAATTTGTTAAGAATTTTAAAAGAATGACTTATTTTGTTTTGAATTTATATAATCAAACAATTACTTTTATAGTGCAGCATTATAAGAGACTAGTTATATACATATGCATTCCGAAAACATTCATTTGTTAATTTAAAAATATGAACCAATGTATCTCTAGCTTCTCATATCTCTGCACTACAATAATAAAACGTATCACACAATGTAATTGCCATTATATAAATTTAAGAAAACAAAATAAGCTTTATGAATTTTTTTCCAATTACCCTTTTTAACTGTGTATTCATGATGTTGTGTAGCTCATTACGTATAATATTGAATTTCATCATGGTATCGGATGAAAATATTGATCGTCCAAAAGCCAGTCCTGGATAATCAGCACAACGATTTTTATTGCGCCTCGCTTCACGTTCGGCCACTACTTCAGCTGCCTCACTAGTACATCTCAATTTTGCCCATTCAGCCGACTGAATGTCATCGTCATCAACAGCTATACCTTCGTCGGTAGTTGCTGAAGCGACATCGTTTAGAGTTTCGTTCAACTCTAAACAAGCGGAAGAACGTTTTGATTTATCTTTTTTGGATTTTTTAGACTTTTTATCTTTGTTAGTTTCTGATTTATCAGACTTATCACGTTTTGATTTCGGTTTCCTCTCTTTGGGCGTCTGCTGCGTTGGAGAGGCAGCTGCTGAGGTAGGCATTGGAGCTGATAGCACCCCTTCGTCTAACATATTACTGTCGTCAGTAGGCGTGGGGCTATTACTACCCATGGAGGTGGTTACCGAATCTGTTAAAGGCAAGTTTAATGAGGCTTTAATGCGTTGAGCTGTTATCGGATCATCTTCTGGTTCATCTGTATAATGATGAGCATAGGAATCGTCCATAACGTCTATGTCCATATTATTGGAATTATCATTTTGTGTAGAAGTTGTAGTTGTTTCATCACTTTTATATAAGGCCGCTAAAATTTCCTGAACGTTAGGTGGTACATTGGGTCTACGAGTACCCGAAAAGCGTGGATGGTGTTGATGGCCACGTCGCTTTAGAGAGGACGGTACCAGCGACGAGGTCGCAGATGTTAAACTAATGTTGCTTAAAGTAGATTGAGCGTCCTCATTTTGAGTAGCCAGCTGAGAGTTTGCGGCAGAAACTGCTGCTGAGGAGGAGGACATAATGTCACTCCAATTCCAATCACATTCACTGGAGGAATCTGGTTCTTCTTCAGCACGGGAATTGCTATCAAAATAGTGTTCTTTGTTAATGGAATCGTACCACGCTTTCAGGGCCGCATTCTCGTCCTCATCACAATAATGCAATAATTTATCCAACAAATTGAGTTGTTCTTCTATGGAACACCAACGCGATGATATTATCGACTCTTGATCATTAATAATTTTTTTCGGTTTTAAATTCTTTTGTTTACATGAGTTTGGAAACTTTTTTCTATTTCTTTGTTTGTCTTGCTCTTGTTGTTGCTGAGTTTTACTTGTTGCTTTTACTTTGCATTGTTTTAATACCTTTTTGTCAGTAGTATTACTTAATTGTAAAGAGTTTTTATTATTACCACTGCTAAGTTTTAATTTTTTTGATGTTTTCTTTAATGCAGAGGAGGAGGTTGACGACGACGACGACGACGATGATGATGATGATGATGATGGTAAGCAGCTGTTATTTTGACAATTCGTTTGTTGTTTTTGTTGCTTATCGTTGCCTCCACTTGTTAATAGATGGCGGTGAGCACGTTTGATTTGGCGTATTTCTTGCTGATTCGAGCGCTTTCTTCGTACTTGTTGCTGTATTGGTTTTGAATTGCCAACTGCCGCCAGGCATATGGATTTTTTCAATAGTGTTTGTTGGCTATTTTCCTTTTGTTGATTATGTTTTAGTGCTGCCACCTTGGAATCATTTTTATTTACCGCTAATTTTTTGGGTGTTAATGTTTTATTCTTCGGTCTGTTTATAGTTGTTTGTTTGTCAATTACTTTTTTAACACTTTTATTAATATTGTCTATTAATGTTGCTTTGTATTGTTTTGATTTGCCATTTGTCACTATATACCATCTATTGTAGTAATTATTTTTTTTTGTTTCTTGTAATATTTTCTCCACCATATTAATTTAAAGTAATGAACTTTTCTCTTTTATTTTAAAAAGTAAACAGTTTTCATGTATGTATTTTATTTAAATAAAAAGGAATTTTAATACATTTTAAATATAAGTTCCTTGAAATAGTGAAATTTTAAGTTTTTGGCAATCGTTCAATATAAACATATAAAATCTTAATCAATTTCATGCAACAAGTCTGTTTTCGGTTGTCTCTTTATCAATGGTAAATTTATAAAAAGTAAACGCAGTCTTGTATAACAATAATATTTATCGAAAATAAGATTAGCAAAACGTTTTTGATATTCAGAAACTATTGAAATAATTAATCACTTGATCTACATAACCTTATTATGCTTTATCCAAACCCAAGCTGTACATACTACATCTACATATATGTATATTAATCACTCCAAATGAAATACGTTAATTTGCCAAAAGTTTCAAACTGCATTTGTAAAAAACTTGTTATTTTATTTCAGATTTGAAACAAAATAAAGCTTTTAAATTTTAGTACTTTCTTTTATAAGTTTAACATAACTTCGTTCATCATCACTACACGCTGTAAGTTTCCATTTATTTCTGTGCATACATACATATATGTATGTATACTCGTACTATGCACATATGTATATATGTATTTTATAGTTTTATATCATTTTTGCACACTTTTCACTATTTTCATGAGTTTGTAATAATATTTAATGGTTTTTACTTATGTTATTTATCACAACACAGCGTAAAATATTTAATTATTTTTTGTAGTTTGACTTTCCGGCTTGCTCATACAATTAAACATAGATTGTTATTGCATATACTCATCATCCATTTGCGTCAGTTTTTGTTTTTTTCGTTTGTTTTTGTTTTCGAATGTTTGCAAATTTTTTTAAATATGTATTAATTAATGCCTTTTATTCAAACACAATCAATTTTTTGTTTCATTAACTAATTGGAATTTTCCAAACTCCGGAAGCATAAGAAAGTAATGAAAAAAATTATTATAGCCTTATTCCTGTGTTGGTGATACTCTGTCCATACGATGCGCTGCCTTTCTGTGTTTTAAATTTGGTATATATTATTTTTATTTTTCAGCCATTTGACAATACAATCCCCCCGAAAAATAGAAAATAATGACCGTCTAAACTATAAAACGTTGCCGTATTCTTTTACTTAAGTTAACCATGACACTCATTACAATGCGTTAGAAAGAGTAAAATAAAAAAGAAACCATGCTCCCTCAAACACAAGCGGTGCACCATCTCTTCTCCTCTTTCCTCTAATTATCGATCTTCACAGCCATTATACAACCCACACATTAGCTTTTTTATTCTCTATTCTTTAATAAAACTACAACAACTAAGAACTCTCACATTTTTGGGGTGTTGTTCGTGTTGAATATTCAACTACAAAAATCTGAGGAAAATTTAAATTTATTTTATAAAGATGCATACATACATATGTAGATACATACATACAGCACATACATACGTATGTATGTATATGCATGAAAATCGTTTACTCATAAGTACGTAATATTTATTTCTGGAGCTGTTATATGTAGTATGTACTACATACATACATATGTATGTAGGTAGAAAATAATATTTGGCTGAAATTCATTTTGTTAATTTACCTTGAAAATTAAATTTATCTGAAATATAGGGCTAATGACAAAGTTTTCATTAATTTCCTTCATTTCTCTAATTAACCATACATGCATGATCGGTACTAAAGCAAATTTTTTTTTAAACCATTCAATGCCTACACAAATTCCTAACAATCATTTTGCCAACTTTTTTATACATACAACAACATCCATATTTTTGTTTGAACGCATGCTCTTTTTAATTTTTTTTTTACAATTTCCATTCTCAGAGTTTGTTGTAGTTGTTTTAAGTTATTTGATATAGCAAAAAGTAAATTTTCTCTACTTGAACTTTAATACTACATATACGCTCAAGGAATGCGACTGTATACTTATGTATTCATGTATATATGTACATACATACATATATCGTTAGATGAAAATAGAAAAATAAGAAATTGTGATTACTTTTCTTTTCTTTTTGATTTTTTAATTGCTAACATTGCACAATTTTGAATTCTGCATTGGTTGGCAACTTCTAACGGCCAACTAACATATGAGGATGCCATATGCATAGGAAATTTTCGAGAAAGCAGTTATGTATAAAACAGTGATGCCGTAGGAAATACACAAAGAGTTACCATTTGTATTGTGTAAGTTAAATTATTGAGTATGTATTTAATAAAATTTTTAATGTATATAAAAAAAATATATGTGTATATTTTTGAGCCAAACAAAATCTCTAAAAACAAACTTAGTTTCTTTAAAAAGCCAAGGGCTTTCATTCCATTTGAATTTAACGAATTTATGTACCTATATGAAACATAAAACTTTATTTAAGGAGATGCATATATTTGAGTTTATACAAAATTATATTTAATAAATAATCTACAATATTCTACCTTAAAGAAATTACAATAAGAATAAAAAACTTACGTTTTGCAAAGCTTTGTTCTTTTCCTCCAATTTGCCAGTGACTAAAGTCAAAGCTTCTTGTGTTTGATCTAATTCATTTTCAACTGTTTGAATTTTCTTTTGTAATTGGCGGGCTTCTTCTTCGGCCTATATTTAAAAAAAGAGTAAGTTTATCGTGAATGTTTTCCAGTAAACAATAATTTCTATTATGAATGCTAATTTTTAATTTTTATTGTAGGTGCTTGTACATATTGTTATTAAAATTATTATTATTTATAGAATGTACCTTTTCTGCACGAGTGTTAGCATCGCGTGCTTCTTGTTCGCAAGTAGCAGCACGTTCCAAGGCGGCATCCTTGTCGATTTTCATCGCTTGCATTTTCTTCTTGATGGCATCCATGGCTTTAGGTTTTGTGTGTAATTACTTAAGAAGAAACTGTAAATAAAAAAAAAACAATTGATTCGTTTAATTTCCATTTTCCACTCAAAATTTAGTACAAAAAACTTAAAAAAAATGTAACCGACTTCAAAAATAAGCACTAACTGATATATATGTATGTATGTATATACATATATTAAATAACTATTTCGATATCTTTCTGATCGAACTTCCTTCCTAAGACTGGATTTACACAAAGCAATTTTTTGTTGAATAACTTGTGACTTTATGTACATAGTTACTAATTTTTTAAAGTATATTCCCGTGATTGATGCTTATACGTATACGTAAATGTGCATATTGAAGCGTAATTGTTTTAATAATTTTATATTTAATTGAAAATTAATGTATTAATTTTCTTAAAATAGAGAAAATGTATCTAGTTTGATTTGTACCTTATTTTTTATGCTATATATTATATATACATACATACATACATATGTAGCTAAATTGTAATTAAATTAATTACAAAGTAGTATTTTTTTCATAAGCTATTCTTTTGGCATCACAACGCACATAGTACGTACATACATATGTATGTCTGACTGCAAGTTATTCACAATTTATTTTACCATATAAAGGTTACTTGTTGGTATGAGCAACACAAAATATACTATAAATCAGAAAATTTTTTGCAAGCCTAAATAAAGACAAGTAAACTTAAACTTAATTTTTTTGTATGGCACACGCTCCATAAATTGCAACTGCACCTTGTTGCAATTTTATTATATTTATTCTTTTTTTTCCACCAAAACAAAAATATTTAAACTATAAAAATAATAACAAGAAAATAAAATGAGTTTAAAATTAAGTATATCGTCACGAAAAATGCGAACAGCTCTATACGTAAAAATTTTTTTTAAATTTTATAGAAAGTACAAACAGTTTTATTTACTTTATTTTTCTTTTTATTATACATACATATGTACAAGTGTGTGTAAATGAATTTAGTATTATAAATTAATGTTTCATGGCACCTCTGTTTTCAAGATGTAGCGGTTGAAATTCGTCAGATATGGCATACTCAACAAATGTAAACAAACTCAACGGTACATGGTAGGTACACGCTTTAGTAAGTTTTTCTGTAATAACTTATCAGCTGTTTCTTGTAAAAATAAAGTCTTTTAAATTCATAAAGCACATTCATACTAGTTTTTGAATTTCACAGGTTGGAACAGAAAATCTAACGACTGGTACTAGATTTCTGTAAACAAAATAGAGTCAGCTGATTCGTAACAGAATATAGAGTAAAAACTAATTCTGCCTTTATTCGTTGGTATTCATATTGTCGATAACAAATGCGTTGATACCAAGTGATTATACATACTTTTTATACAAAAGAAAACGATATTTTGCTTACACTTGAATTAGTTAAATTAATTAAATTTGAATTGAATCAATTAAATTTTTCATTGAAAACATATAAAAAAACATAACTGCATAAAATATGTGAACTTGTTTTTAATATTTAAAGTACATTATTTGTGATTAAAAATAATTTTAATCGCCTAATCGTATTAAATACCTTACCAAAGTGAAATTTGTATTCAGTAAATAAACAATATTTCAAAAAACTATTGAAAGCATTGTCGCATATTCATAGTCAAAATAAACTAAATTTTAAATTATGCTTTTGTTTTCTATATAATTTTCACTTTCTGAGGTGTTTTATGCGATTAGACCCTAAGGATGGACAAAAAATATCGATGTTTTGTGTCGAAACATCGATTTAATCTGATGTTTTCTTCTTGCTCCTAAACAATGGGAAAACATCGATGTTTTCTTTCGATGCATCGAAATGACAAATTGTATACAGAACGTGTAGATTGACATACATATAAGCGTGTATATAGATATCGTCAGTTTGTTATTGGTTTGCGGCACAGTATATTCAAAATGCATTATGCTTGCAGCAAACCAATAACCAACCGACGATAGTATCTATATATATTGGAATGATTCAAGTTTGTACAGGTAAACGTGGTAAATGCTATGTAAACAACTGACAACACTATTATAAGCGGCGAATAAGCTCGTGTCTGGCATCTTCACTCCCAACAAACAGCTTCCTAACCACGCGCAAAGCGTATCTAAGGCCAATTGGCCGAGAAACGGAAAAGCCGAGCCGCCAAATAGTTTTAACCAGGCGCCGCCGATCGCTTTTAAATACATTACAATGGTGGGAACATCGGTTCCGTCTGAAAGATTATTTTCACAAGCGACGCAGGTGATGAGTCAACAAAGAAGCAGATTGAGTGGTGAAAGATTTGGTAAACTTTTATTTCTAAGCAGTATTGATATAAAAGTATTGGGCTATATAAAAAAAACAACAATCGATGTATAAAAAAAATCGATGTATTTTATGAAATATCGATGTAGCATTGATGTATGTTTGCGATGCTTCGCATCGAAAAAAAAACATCCATGTTTTTTACAGTGTCCATCCCTACTAAGGGCTAATAAATCAGTGAAGGTTTAAACCTTCACTAACGTTGGGTTAGTTGAACTAAACTCAAATTTGTATGTCGTTTAAGCTCAACAGTAGTAAATTATGTCTAGTTTAAAAAATAATATTGTTTCAGCACAAGAATAAATGTCAAAAACAGCTGTTTTGCAGCAGGCCAATCGAAAAGGCAAACAATTTGAAAAATTTTAATTAATTGTCGCCAAATTTTGCTAAGAAAGAAATTATAAAAGAAAGAATAGTATAAAAGAATAATAGAGTGTAAGATCGAACAAGATCTGAAGAGGTTTGAAATACAAAACATATGCTGACAAAACCATATGGCCTGTATTGGTAGTTTATGCGTTTACAGATGGTTTAAATAGGTAACTGATTTATAGGTTTGCTGGTTTAAACATATTTTAAACCAAAAATAGAGATTAACTTGCACTGATTTATTAGGCCTAAAGAGTAAGAAATGCCAAGGAAATCACATTGCTTATTATTGGAGTGATTTACGTGTACATAAATAATATTTTCCAGACTTGACTCCATATGGTCAGCTAAATGTTTGTCAAAAACACTTTTGAGAACTGTGTTGAATTTTCTTTCAATTCCATCAGAAATTAAGAGATAATGAAATTAAAAAAAGTTTTTTTTTAAATAGGGTGTATTTAAGTTTATCTTAAGCAAACATAAAGATTTTCTGTTTTATTTTTTAATTTTAAATGACAATGCAAATAAGACATGATTAAAGCTAAGACCAGCACAAATATTGTGAAAACAAAAATAATTGCATTGTGATGTGCAAGAAAAAAATTTTAAATAAAAAAAAACGCAATACATTCATCAAGTTTTGAGTTCTTGTTTTCTCGTTTAATGAAATTAAAATTTTTTATTCTTTGAAAGGATAAGCAATAAAGCATTTGATTTCGTTCTTCAGAGCGCGAACACATCGTTTGACGGTTCTACCATAACATATTGAAGGGGCTATTGGCATTTTAAAACTTATTGTCAGTCAAAAAACGCATAATTTAGTTGTTTGTACGTTGAAATGTATTTATGTGTATTTGCATGAGGTATGACGAGTGTTTTTTTTTTAATTTAATGTTTGTTAAGCAAATATTGTAAATTTTTGTCAATTTAATTCCAATCACATACTCTACCATATATAATAGTGATTCAGTTTTAATTTCAATAAGAGAAGAAGAAGAGGAAGGTTGTTAACACAAAATTCGAAAGAATGAGATAAAACGAGTTGTTGTTCTTGTTGCTTTTTTCACAGTAAACTGTGTCAAATTCTTTGGACATGTGAACTACTTACACACAGGGAGTGAGTATAATATGTCTTTTAATAAAATAATATATGTATCATGGAATAAAATGAAAAAAAAAAATTATTTTTTGGATATTATTAGAATTTCTCTTGGTCTGTGTGCCGCTCGCAGAAGAAAATTTGCAAAAGAAAATCTCTTTTCTTCTTCTTCTCTATATCATTTAGGGCGTTGTGTACACACATGTAGACTCAAAATTTTTCAAATGGTGCTTAAAAGTTCGTTCCTTTTCGGTCAATAGCTAAAAATAATATGCACATAATATGTATGTATGTACATATGTACATACATACTTATGTATACATACATATTTCATGGCATCTGTTTAATATTCTTGACGCTATTAGTTGTTTGGCTCTAAAATCGGTTTTATGTGGATTTTTCACAATTTTCTTAGCACACACAAAAAAAGCTTTTTTTTCCTACATACGTGATCTGTTGAAATAAATAATTGCGTAATTGTTGAAAAGTTTTATTTTATAAATAAACTTTTCTAGGAGGTGTAGGTAGAGATTTCTTAACCTAATTTTCCGACGAAAATTTTGCTCATTTCATTATTTAAATTTAATAAAACAGTTTTCTTAGACATTATAAATTGCTGTATTTTAAAGTTTCCTTAAAAATTAGCTAGAAGATTTTATCTCATTTAATAAGGCCAAATTTTCTTAACAAAAGATATATTCCTAGAGGGGTTTCAATTAACAACAATAACAATTTCCTTAAAAAAATACTTTAAATTAAAAAGTAATAATAATATTTTTAAGAAATCCTAATAAATACATGCATGTATTTTATTTACATACATGAGAGTTTAGTTTTTTTATATAAAAAGAAATATACTGCCAGGCTCACGATGTCGACAAGAAATTTTCGTTCGCTTGTTTATACTGAAAACAAAAATAAATTTTCGTATTTTGTTTTTGTTTTTAATAATAAGCGAACGAAAATTTCTTGTCGACATCGTGAGCCAGGCAGATAATTTAAATCAAAAAGGAGTCAAAGAAAAAAATAGTTAAGCTTTCTATAAAAAATATTAAGATATTAATTTTTATAAATAAAGCTGTGTAACTTTATAATCATTAAAAATGTTTAATCAACTTTTATTAGTTAGTAGAAATTTAAATAAACAACAAATAAAAATACTGACAGTTTATATTAATATTAAGTTAAAATTTTATATTGTAAAATTTAAAACCTCTAAAAATTAATTAAAACTTTAAGGACTTTATTCTTAGAAAGCTTTGCATATTCAAAAGTGTTATTTGTGGCTACATGAAAACCGCTTTTTAATGGCTCAATAAGTTATGTATTAATATGTATTATCATTTTATTTATTTTATTAGAAAAAATTGAATTATGTACATTGAAATAATAGCAATTAAAATTTTAAGTATATTTCTTAATTTTGCAAACACAAAACTTAACTTTTTAACATACATTTTATTAATTTTAAGTTTACATATTTTTCTTTTCGCTTTAAGTTGGAAATTCAAACTGCAAATTTGTGGTTTTTCTGTCATTTTAAGTTATTGAAACTGACATCAATTTTGCATTTATTTTATCATTGTTTTTATTAATTTAGAGACAAAAAGGTTTTTAACCTCAATTAAACTAGTTTAAGTTCTTTAACAAAATAATGTACATATTCATTCACAAACTGTATTGGTTACCTGCGGTTTAAAAGTTAATGATTTAAATAAAGCAAACAAAAATCTTTGGCAAACAAAAAATCAAACGAATTTTATATTCAAGAAATTACTACATATTACTATTTGCACAACACTTTACAACACTGTTTACTGCGGAAAAGTGAAAAAAGCCGTTACTGGTTCATTCAACAACACTGAAAGTACCCTTTTTATCTTTGGAATTTTATTCACTAAAAAAGGTTGCCACTCTTATAATTTTTTCTAATCCTTTTGCTTAATTTTTATTAGGGTTTTTGTATATTTTTCTAAAGTTCATATAGATTTTATTTGTAAAATATTTTGCATTAAAATTTGTCTTTTAAAATTTACTTACAATATAAAAAATACTAAATATCGGAGTTATCCGCGTCTTGAACGGATTGTGATGTTCAACTAAAATTTGTGTGCAAACCGTTGAATCAACTGGCTGCGATCTCAATGGTTAGGCAATATGTGTTAGTGTGTGTAGATGTGTTCGTATGCGTATGTTTAGATGTGTTAGTTAGTCAATTTTTTTGTGGTAGAACAAAAAAACTGAAGAAGAAAATTTATATTTGTACTCGTATGCTTAAAAAAAATTTTGTTTTTCTTTGCTAAGGCATTTTGCGCATGTGTTAAATAAATGTATATACTACATACATACATACATATGTAAGTATATTTATTTTACAAAATCTGTTTTATATCTTTTGTTTTTGTTTTTTTGGCATGTTTGATCTTCACCTGCTTGGCCAAATTGCAATACTTTTAACATTAAAGCAGCTGCTAATCATTATTTTCGCTTTATCACCGCACCACCCATTCGTACACCGTTAACCACCTTTAGTAGGTGGGTATAGTTCAGAGTCAGCCCAATGCAGTGTTCGAGCGCATTTACATACATATGTATGTACATATGCACATACATACATACTTACATATGTATGTATGTATGTATTTATTGTTGATTTACATTTCTTACGAGAAGATTGGCACACATGTGTTTACATTTCATTTTATTTATCATTAGCAAAAACTTTTCTCTTCTCTTTTTATAATTTCTTTTTCATCTCATCTTACCTGACATTTTGTTTTTTTTTTTTGCCAAAATCACCCATACTAGCAGCTTCAGTTGCTTCTGTATTGGTGGAAAGCTCTTGGTGTGAGTGCTTCTCTTTTTTTATTTCTAAAATTGATTTTATAAATTTCCCTTTATTTAATTTTGAAATTTTCTTTTCGCTCACGGTGACCCAGTATTTACAAATATTTTTATTATTATGTATT
Source organism: Tachina lurida (assembly GCA_944452675.1). Classification (NCBI taxonomy): domain Eukaryota; kingdom Metazoa; phylum Arthropoda; class Insecta; order Diptera; family Tachinidae; genus Tachina; species Tachina lurida. The sequence goes on from OX101752.1 coordinate 31,500,494, forward strand.
TTAAATTATGTATGTATGTATACTTTATTTTGGAATCTATACATATCATAGATATGTACTTATGTATGTAAGTATGTAGTGTACACATATCTCGTACATGTGTGTATGTGTGTGTGAAAATATATGTATGTATGTGAGCTTTTTCCTTGCAAAATGCTATAACTTAAATTTATACATATTCTATGTTCATATAAAAATTATTTTCAACATATTTTTCTTCACATGAGATTTATTTTTAAATTGGCGTTATCGGTACTAAATTTTGAAAAAAAAACACGCAGAAATACAAATTGAACGCTTAAATTTTTGAAAACATGGCTACGTTAAAAATTACCCCAATTAAAAATGGGCCAAACCAAAAATGTAAAATGCCCACAAAAATCTTCTTTTGAAAACAAAACGATTTTTGGGGGCAATTTTCCCCTCTTTTTATGGTAATTTTTTTTTTTTAATTTGGGGTAATTTTTGCTTTTTTGACATTTTCAAGTTTGTGGCCATTTTCAATTTTATGAAAAATTTTACTGAAAAATGGTGCCCCAAGCTGAAAAATCCCCAAAAAAATATTTTTTTGGATCGTTGGATATTTCGAAGCAACATGAGTCGATTTCCATGAAAGCATGGCTGCATTAGAAATGGCTCCAATGAAAAATGGACCAAACCAAAACTATAAAATTGTTCCGAAAATCTTCTATTAAAAACAACAACACGATTTTTGGGGCAATTTTGCCTTCTGTTTGGAGACATTATTCCTCCTTTTTGTGGCCATTTTTAATTTGGGGCGATTTTTGATTTTCTTTTTGGGACATTTTCAAATTTGAGGGCAAATGACCCACAAAAAAACTAACACAAATTAAAAATTAAAAATGGCCTTAAACAAGGAAATTTTCTCATAAAAAAATATTTTTAATTATTCATGGAAAATCGTTGGAGTTTTGGAAGTAACATGAGTCGATTTCTATGAAAACATGGCTCCATTAAAATTGGCACTAATGAAAAATGGATCAAACAAAAAATATAAAATGGCCCCCGAAAATCTTCTATTAAAAACAAAACGATTTTTGGGGCAATGTTTCCTCCTTTTTGGGGCTATTTTTGATTTTTTATTTGGGCTGATTTTTGCTTAGTTTTTGGGACATTTTCAAGTTTGGGGCCATTTTTGATTTTATAAAAACTGAAAAATGGGCACAAGCTGAAAAATCAAAAAAAAAAAAAAAATAAAGGAAAATGGCCCCAAAACAAGGCAATATTTTTACACAAAAATATTAAAAGTTTTCAAGAAGTTGTTAAAAGCTAGGATTCACTATCCTACACTATTGTGCGACTTTTGAGAAAATACTGCCCTGGTATGAGGGAGTTTATGAAAATTTTCAAAAGACAAGAAAATAATTCATTAGGTCAATATTGTATTTTTTTTTTTCAAAAATCTTACGCTTGTGTAGTATAGTGAGTCCTAGCATTAAATATTATTTTCATTTAAATTCCATTTGAACTCTTGTGTATATGATTGATTTTTAGTTATTAATGCAAAATTTGCAAATACAAATTTTCGAAATGACATGAACCGATTCCCATCTTTTTTTTTTCAATTTATAAAACGTAAGTACATATGTATATTCAAATACCTGAAACACTTGAAATGTTTTTACCTGCAATTAACCGTGATAGGATTTCTGGTCCTATAGAAGCGATAATTATACGAAAATTTTTCTTCAACTATTATACACACTTTCAAATAGGAGGTCTTTTGGCTCGACTGAAAGAATTGATTAAAGTATTGCCTTCAGATCATTTTCATTAACAAATTGATTAACTTGACTCATTTGCTTCAAGTACATTTCATTTTCTATCAACCCATTTGTTCTACGAGTACAAAAATAAAATGACAATGATAAAAAATAAAAGTTCTTCTAATTTTTGCCACGTACTTTTGTATGTATGGATGTGTATATGCATATGTAAGTACATTTCCTGGCAACTAATCTAGTAAATATTTATTCAACATTTAATACTTGTAACAAATAAATAAAAATTTGTACGAGGGTTATGTCAGCCATCGACTAGTGTTTATTATAATACATCAAAAATGAAATGCATGGAGAATGACTTTCATCAGAATAGGAATAGAAAAATGTATACATATGTATATAAAATATTTTTATATTGCAAAAACAAAGTATTGTTTTTGCTCATAATCAAATCTTAGCCCTCGTAAGTAATTACCAAGTGATTAAAAAAAAATTTTTAAAGAAAAACCTTGGATACGAGTATTCAAAGTCAACTAAAAGAGAAAAGTATTACATGCTGTTTTCAAATACAATTTATGAAGGTTAACGCCTTAACAAATACTTCTGTATATTCCTAACCGACTTAATTAACCACCTTCAAAAATAGGAACCAAAAAATATGCACACATACATACATACATAAATACAAAGCATTTTTATATCAAGTACAACAATGGAAAACAACGGACGGAAAAAAAATATGAAAAAAAAATATTAAAAATTTGCCATCAAATACTTGAAAAAAGTGAATCGCCTGAGACCCTGCACAAAAACATATTCAGCCCTATTCTGAATAACAATTCCCTGGCGTTTTATCCCATTCTGTGTTACCTATACACAGAAAATTGGGGGGGGGGGAATTATCTCACTTCAGTGTTAACAGATTTATTTTTAGACTCCCCTTCAAATGACTTGCCGAATATCGCCAATATAATAAAACATTACAGTTGAGATATAAAAAAATTTTATTTTTTAATTGCATTACAAATATTGAAAGAACTGAGAAGTTCATATTGAATTTTGTTTCCTAATTAAATTTTAATAAAATTCATAAGGGAAAATTTTCTTTCAACACAAGCGTTACTTTTCATAACAGCCAGCATATTTAGAAAGGCCGCACTAAGCTCCTAGAAAGGGTACTTTTAAACTTTAGGCCAGAACTCATACAGTTTTGTTGGTGCTTCATTATCAAAATGTTGGTGCCAATTTAAATAATTTCAGTAAAGTGCGACTTTGACTCGCACACGAAGATTTCCGCACGGACTTTACAGATGTAATAACTATACGAACTTTAGACTATATAATCCAATATCTTACCTTATGTAGACATTTTTTAAACAATTTTTAGCATCCGGTTTCTAGCGATTTTTTTAGTTTAGGCGCTTTTTTGTTTATGTTTTTGGCATTTTTTGGTTTAAGATTTTTTTTTTAGTTTCGGCACTGGTGATTTTTTCACTTTTGGCGATTTATTTTAGGTTTAGGGATTTATTTTTAGGTTTGGCAATTTTTCTTTTTGGGAATTTTTGTCGTTTTGGTGATTCTTTACTTTTACGATTTTTTAGCTGTAGCGTTTTTGAAAATTTCAAGAGTTTGCCTCTTTGGATCCAAAGCTAGATCCAATGCGTTGTGTTACCGCATGAGGTCACCTACATCAATATGGCATAGATACATATCGTCATGTGAGAACTTAAGTGTCCAATATCCAATAGTTTATAATGGCGTATTGGACACTTAAGTTCTCACATGACGATATGTACTAGTGATGTAACGAATGTCAATTTTTGATATTCGCGAATACGAATATTTGAAACGATATTCGCGAATACGAATACGAATATTGTATGTAAAATTTATAGACATAAAATTGGGGTTCTATTTACACCTGCAATATGAAATATTAAAAAATTGTTATGAAAAAGGACTTCATACTCCTGTTGGCGTACTTTAAAGTTAATAAAAACTACCAAACATTTTAATGATCGTCACTAAATAATATTTGAAAATGATAGAAAGCACAAATTTCTATAAAAAATTTAATAGATTTGCACAAACTAATATTTTTAGCCTTTTTTTAAATTTCGTTTAGGATTTATGCATTTATTTATTTAATTTGTTTGGAAAAATATTCGTATTATACCGATATTTTTTTAATCACGAACTATTTCTCTTACTATACAAAAAAGAAATATTGAACATGATAATTAATTAAAAAATCATTATTAATCATTTAAAAGTTGTTTGCCTTGACCATAAATGTAGGTACAATAATTTTTTTTTCGGTCAATAAAAAAACAGTTCAAAGTTGCATTTCCTTTTGTAAAATCAAAATAATAAATTAAAAGATAATAACATGATCTTAATTGAAACGAAAAAAAAATTGCAATACATACTTAGAAAATCTTAAGGAGTTGTTACGATCACAAACAATTGAGTCATAGCTATGGCATATTAGTCTGCCAGACAAAACGAGCCTATATTAATAACAAGCCGCTTATGTATGTATGTATGTATGTATACATATACATACATATGTATACTCGTTGATAATGTGGCTTAAAACACACACACGCACAGCGAGACCACCACATTATGGCGTCAAAAAGGCGCAATAGAAAAATACAAAACTTAAATGTACTCTTAAAAATTCATTGATCGTTCAATTCAATCAACAATTTTCCCATAATGCGAGTATCTGTTAACTGAATTTATTTCGTGTTCTAAAGTTTGACATTATCGTTTATTCGTATATTTGTCGTTTACAACAATTTTGTAAATTTTTTAAGTTGACATTGCTTGTTTGTAAAGTTTAAGAGTTTGTTCTAACCAAAAAAGGTATATAATTCTCCAACAAGTTATTCAATTTTTTTTGTCAAATAGCTTAATATTTATTAACCAAATATAAAATAAAATAATTCTTTTTAACGTAACAAAATTTAAAAAAAAATTAAATTTTTTTAGGTGAACTTGAAGTGATAAATTTTTAAGAAAAATAAACAAATGTTTTTATTTTCACATAAGTTCTAAATTCAAATTAGTTTTATAAAATAAATATAACGCATTGAAAATTTTAAATTTAAATGCGAGTAGTTACAAGATTCAATATATGTACATACATATGTATGCGCATTAGCGATTAAATAATTTATTTGTCACTAAAATGGCCAACTTTCCCTGCTTTGTTAAGATTAATAGAAAAATTATCCAAACATTATAAAAAAAAATTCTTAAACAAATATCCACACAACATATAATGCAACTACAAATAATTAATTAGTGTCGTAACCGCCAAAAAAAAACTTAAGCGACATTTTTTGAACAAAAACGATTATTTGCAATCGTAATTGCTCGATATGGCAGCTTTTCTAAACTAAAATTAGAAACAACGGTAAAATACAAAAACAAAATCCCTCCAACTAGGGAATTCAATTTATTGAACTCACTTCCCTTTTGGTCGTGTGCAGTGTTACCATATAATTTTTTTTTTAACTTCTTAAATATTTTCTACAAAACTGTGAAAATTTTAAAAGGAAACACAAAAATTGCAAAATTTACAAAAAGGGAAATTATTTTCGTTATCCATCCTTTCATTCAGTAAAATATGGTCTTCCCACGATTTTACATAGTTCCCAAGTTTTGTATTATTAGGTTTTGTTGAATAACTTGTGAATCCCCCGGTCACTCTGTAACTTCCTTTGCGATGGTTTCTCTACTTCTTTAGCTTAAGACTAATAAAATATAAAAAATTTAAGTTATGTTTTGTGACCTAAGTCCTATTGTGCGCTCTCATGTGAATTAAAAACAAATCCAACCTTCATAGGAACTCAGTAGGATTGACGTAGTCTCTCAAACTTTTCCAGTTAACAATTCCTCTAAGGTGGTTAATGTCCGGTATGGTGCCATTCCCAAAATAAAGGTATCTCGGGAGGACAGTGAGGGTGGCGTTGGCTGAAGTAGTTAGCACGTTGACTACAAAACCGAAGGTCCTGGGTTCAATCCCTGTATCCGACAGTCATTAAATAACAACACCACGCATTTTTCTGATGTGCATTGGTGTCCCTCTGTGTCGGTTGTTGTAGGAAAGTTCAAGTGATGAAGGCATAGTCACTGGTCACTGATCTATACCGACTTCAGCAGATACTAACCTAATGTAACATCAGAGCGCCCTCCTTCGTTGTGTAGCAAAATCATTGGCGAAGTAAAATAATCAATAAAATGGCTACAAGACACAGCTTCAAAAAATTAATACGCCTCATTTAACATCAGAGAGGCGCTGCAACACTGCATTAGTAAAAACGTGCGAAAAAGCAGAGTTGTAAAAGAATGAAGCTTTCCTCTATCTCTTCCTTCACCACCTGTCTTCTCTCTCACTATCCCTTTCCTAAAGAAGGTAACACCTAGTAATAGTAGTAGGCATTAATTGCCTGAGTGTTACTTCTCTTTAAAAAAAAAAAAAAAAAAAAAAAAAAAAAAATTAGATAATTTTTTGGTTTTTTATCCAACGTTTAGTTTGTTTTTTACAAACTTCTTTAGGGGTGTTTTATTTATTTTATTATCATTAAACTGGACTACAAGACGCAGATATAAATAATATATGTAGGTGTTAGGTTAGCAGGCCGCTAGTGAAGAAATGAAAAATCTAGGGGTCCAGCTCACCTGGGTCCAATACGATGCAACCTTTGTCTTATTCGTAAAAAATATTTTTGGTTTATAAGAGGTTTATAAATAGTTTTTTCAAACAAAATTTGTTTTATAAACAATATTAACAATAACAAGAGACGAACTGTTGACCACTAATAGCCCGACTCTTAGATAAAATTCGTGGTTTGTTTGTTTTATTTATCAAAATACAAGAATACAAATATAATTATTTCCCTGCAGGAGAATAGGTATCAATTGTCTAAAAGCTACTAGTATAATTACTAGAACAGCAAGAACTAGTGCGAAAAGGGTTAAAGTTGTTGTATAAAATTACTAGTTCTGATGAGTACTAGTATATGAAGTATGTAGTTCCAAGGCACCATATTGCAAAATAAATTTTGACTGTCTAATAGAGCATTTGCACTGTACGAAAATTGGTATTATAAAATTATTAAAGTTTTAGGTTCACCTATAAATAATTATAATCAAATAATTACAATTAACCTTTTGTATTTTTGAATTTTGATAAATAATTGCGAATTTTAACTAGCAGTTGTCACTGGGTAACAAAGGAATAAAACCACCAATTTTATATAATTTTTCTTTGCAAAAGAACTGGTAATTAACTAGTCCTAAACTAGTACCAATGGCACTAGTAATTTTCTAAACACACTCAATGCTAATTTGAGCATTAACATGTTATAGGAAAGATTACGGTTGGGAACTAGTGGTGGTGGCTTCCACTACCACTAGTTCGATCTCCTGCAGGGTTATTACAAAAAAAATATTTATTACATACTACACACATACATGCATACATATGTATGTATGTATTTTTCCTATAAGTTTTTATGATTTCAAATCTGCTAATTAAACGAACAGAAGAATATTTAAGTAATTTTATTCGAGTTTTTTTCATTAATACGTCATTGTGTGGGTTGAACTATTTTCTATTCTGCAAATTTTGTCAACAAATTTGTGATAGTATTAATGCAACAAACAATAAATATGTACATACATATGTATGTATGCCCATCGTTACCTTAATATAGAAAGACCCCAACTTTAAGTTTTTTTGAAATCGAAATTTTTCCATTTTTCGATACATTAGATGTTCTTCTATCGAAAGATACAAAAAACTCGATTTAAAAATAGTAATGAGTTAGGGCCTTTCGCTATTAAGGTAACGGTATGTAGATTCATATGTAATATATGAGAAAATACAGTAGAACCTCAATAATTGATACCCAGTAAAATATCAGTAATTCCTAACGGACTGTTGGTGTTTAAAAAAAAATCACTTCGAATCGTAATTATTCCATACATTTCGGTCCGCTCGTTAATTTATATTTTGTTCAATATAAAGTCAGTTTAACCTGTTTTAAATCATAATTGGCAGGTGGTAACCTCTTATAACTCGCAATGCAAACCAAAAAAATTCAGTAAAGTGCGACTTTGACTCGCGCACGAAGGGTTCCGTACGTTGGGCTTTGAGCATTTTTTTAATATGGCGTTTTTTTTACGTTTTTGACGTTTTTTCAGCTGAAATGATTTCTTTTTCGTTTTTTTCTCTTTTTTCTCGTTTTGGCGATTTTTTCAGTTTTGGCGTTTTTTTTCCTTTTTGGCAATTTTTTTTTAATTTTGGCGATTTTTTCATCTTAGCGATTTTTTTAATTTGGCTATTTTTTTCATTTTGGCGATTTTTTTAATTTTTTTTTTGCGATTTATTTTCGTTTTAGAATTTTTTTTTAATTTGGCTAATTGTTCGTTTTGGCGATTTTTTTTTGTTTTTGGCGATTTTTTTTTTTGGTTTGGCGATTTTATATACATATTTGTAACCAGTATTCGCCAGTATTTGTTCATTTTCAAAAAAAATTAGTTTTACATGCATGGCGCGCAGTAAGTCCTTACACAATGCAAGTCTTATAGCCTATTTCCCACCTGCGAAAGAAAACGTTCGACTTAAAATTTATATTGAAAACAAAAACAAATTTTCATATTTCTTTGGCAAAAAGGAAAAAGTGCTTAAGTCGAGATAAGCTAATTTTGAGTTAATGGTACCTCCGTAATCTACATATTTGAAAGTATCCCTGGTCAAAAACACAATTTATTTGTATGATTTTTCAGGAAGTTACAGCATTATGACTTCCGGCTTATCTTTTTTGGACTTCTAATCTCGTTTGGAATAATAGCTTAACTAAGGTTATACTTTGATATATTTTAACTCAAATGTGTTAGTTATAGTGTGTAGACCGATGATTGCTTAATAAAATAAAGGTTAACAGAGAATTTCCCAATTTAACTGCAAAAGAAATAAATTTCTGAAAATAGACTTGAAACCTTAAAAGTGCTCTTCTGCAAAACAGTAAAATATGACTTAAGCACTTTTTCCTTATTGCCACAGATTTTATTGTTGTTTCCAATATAAATTTTAAGTCGAACGTTTTCTTTCGCAGGTGGAAAATAGGCCATTATTGCTGAGCTGATTCGTTTTTGGGATAGAGAGACGAGGGGAACAGAAACATTTCTTTTCCCATCGTCTCTCTCTCCTAAAAAACTAATCAGCTTAGCAATAAGACTTGCATAGTGTAAATTAGGACTAAGGAACTAGATTTCTAAAAAATAATGAGTTAGGACCTTTCTATATTAAGGTAACGATGTGTATGTACTAGTGATGTAACGAATGTCAATTTTTGATATTCGCGAATACGAATACGAATATTTGAAACGATATTCGCGAATACGAACGCGAATACGAATATAGTATATGAAATCTATAGACATTAAATTGGGGTTATAGTTACGTCTGCAATATGAAATATTAAAAAATTGTTATGAAAAAGGAATTCATACTCCTGTTGGCGTACTTTAAAGTTAATAAAAATGCCCAAAATTTTAATGATCGTCATTAAATAATATTTGAAAATGATATAAAGCACAAATTTCTATAAGAAAATTTAATGGATTTGTACAAACTGTTTATACTTGTATAAATTTTAACTTCACAGAGCGAACGAATTGTATATTTTACAATAAAATGCGATGTCTTAAATCTTTTGGGTTATGTACATTAGATGTATCACTCTAGCATACATGTTAGAGAGGAGCACTTATAATTGGTAAATGTGTCGGTCATCGCTACCAGTCAAATGACCAGTCAATTGACTGTCACTTTTAAGTTCACTATAAAATTATTGCAAATGTATTAGTGAAAAAATGTCGTTTTGTTAGTTTCGGTCATTCATTTCTTGTAGGGATTATCTCCGCTAGAGATATTTCCCACAGTTAACACTGCATTTAAAAAAAAATTAGTTGTAGCAAAGAATATAAATCATATAATTTATATTCTTTGGTTGTAGGTACATAGGTTAACATATTGTTGGTGATGGAAAAAAAATTAAAGGTAACGGTACAGCTCGATCCAATACGATTATTGTACATACATACAAATATATGTACATACGTACATACTAGGGTGATCGATTATTCGACTTTTTTCAGAAACCGGTTTTCGAATAGTTCGAATATTTGAAAATATGAAAAACCCGGTGTCGGTTTTTACAGTTCAGGAAAACCCGGTCAACCGGTTTTTTAAGTAAGAAAATTATTATACAAAAGTTTTGATTTTAAATTGATTTATTAAAACAAAGAGTTAACAGTTCATGTAAATACTATAAAACAATACAAAAACTAAAGGTAAAACATAAAAATTAACTTCATATACTTATGTATGTGTGTGCATACATATATGTATATAATATTTATACATATGAATGAATGGACAAAAAGGAGGAAATCTATCCCTATATAAAAAATTAAGCAAAATGTCAACAAAACTAAAAAAACACTTTGCAAATGGATTTTGACATCCATTGCACACCATAAGACCAATTGAATTCGCCTCTGCTACCACCTCATAAAATAATGTCACTTTAAAGGTGAAAGTAAATAACACGCGTTAGTGCGCGTACGAGCTGTATGCATCTGTCAAAAAACTTGAAATAGTGTTTTTGCCTATAACAAGTTATATACGAAACTCTTTGACGCATTTGCCGGAGAAAGTTGGTTAACTTTTTAATGCGTTATATTGTTTTAACAACTAATCAGCTGACATTAAATAAGAAACAATTTTAAAAATTTAGAATCATGGAGTAGAATCTTATTAAACAGTTTGAAAAACATACATTATTGGATAAAAAAGGATTTGAAAACGTTCTAAGTCCATTTTTCAATGTAAAAATAACTAAAAAAGCTGATGGAAAAGGCGTTTATAACGCGTGTTGTTTAATTTTTCATGCGCTAAAGTTTTCAAACGCACGATACCTGTGGACGAACTGACGCGTGTTATGTACTTCTAACTTAATTTCGTGTTTTAGTAAGTGTTGCCATGCTCAAAAAACGCATAGAACTCTTACACTGAAGAAAAAATACTTATCAAAATCAACAGAAACACGTTTGTCTAAGTTTTAACATAATAAAAACTAATTTTATTGGAAAATATACAAATCTAAAAGTATTCGACTCAGCCGGTTTTTAAATTGTAAAAAAACCGGACTATCCGACATTCGAAAAATCAACATTTTGAAGAAACCAGCAACCGTATTTTGAAAAACCCGGTTGAAAAACCGAGTCGATCACCCTAGTACATACTTTATCACTTGTTTGGGAGAATTGTAAACACACAGCGATTTTCCCGCAATTTTAGACGATTTCGCTACCAAATACCTCTGGTAACCATTTCCTTGAAAAAGTTTGACAATTTATGAAATCGCATATGTGTGGCAACTATGTATGTTCGGTATGCAATTTTATTTACATTTACATAAAAATGTAATAGCTTTTATCATTCAAATCACAAATCATATTCAAATGCAAATGATTTTGTGTTATTTTTAAGAAAATATCTAATATATTAGGAAAAGTAATTATTGTTCAAAGAAACAGTATGTATTGATTCATAATTTATATATATGGTCGACATCGCAGAGTTCAAGTGAAAGTTTCTTGGGAGATGACCAACAATCCAAAACTGGTTATTTTAATAAGTGGCAAAAGAAAATGCGGTAAAGACTTTCTATCAGAAAAGCTACAAAAGCGGTAAGGAAAAAAATACTTAAACTATAGGAAAATAATAATTATGTATTAACATGTATAAAGGTTAGGCGATCGAAGTGAAATTATACGAATTTCTGAGCCTATTAAATCAGAATGGGCACGCAAAATGAATCTTGATTTTAAGGAACTGTTGAGTGATGGTCCATATAAAGAAAAATATCGCAAAAATATGATTACGTGGAGCGATGAGGTCAGGGCCAAAGAAAGTGGTTATTTTTGTCAGGCAGCAATGGAGAAGGGTAAGACTACTTAGAATTTCAAAATATATACACGATACATACAGCAATAATAATAATATTTTTTGTTAAAGCCAAAGCAGAGATTGTTATTGTCAGCGATGTGAGACGTAAAAATGATATAAGATATTTTAAAGAACATTACGGTAGTAAAATTATTACAATACGTTTAACTTGCCCCGAAAATATACGTTGCCAAAGGGGTTGGATATACACAGCTGGTGTCGATGATGTAGAATCTGAATGTGGCTTAGATGACTATAAAAATTGGGGATTGGTTATTGAGAACGACAATCAATTGGACGAACATCAACTTTTAGACTTGGTCATAAATAAATTTAATTTATGAGTCTACTTCATTGTATCATTTTATTTTAAACTAATTTATTATGCCTGCAAAAGGTTACTTTTGGACTCAAATAAGCATATATGTATGTATGTATATTGAAAATTGTATCTAAATATTGGAAACATTCTTAAAAGTATTAGATCAGATAATATAGTTCTTGTTGAAGTTGTGTTTAATATAGATAAATTTTATTTTTTACCAAAATATTCTATTTACATTTACATTTGTTACTGGTTTAATTTAGGAGCAAGTCATATTCGTAATTCGCCTATGCCGCTAAAATTTTCAAAAGTGTTGTGAGAATTCAGTTGACATCCACAAGGAAATTATTTGAACATTCAGTCCAACTATCCTATAAAAGATACTAATCTGCTAAATACTTCCCTTCTAAAATATTTTCTTAAATTGTAGATGATATTTGGTATAACATACCATAATTAATTTTCTTTAGATAATGATTGTACTATTCATTTAAGAAATGCCGAAGTATATTTATGAATTTGATATTCAGTCTTTGTTTTATGAATTTATGTTTGTTTTTTTTTTTTGTTAAGCAACATCTATATGAATTTCATTCGTGCTTGTGGAACACGTCAAAAATCTTTTCGGTTGAAGTCTACTGGGTAATTTTCGATAAAACGCAAAACAAATTACTTTCGTCCGCATACTTCTCCATGAAGTCACAAATCAAAGGAAATTATTACGTCAGAGCTGAAGACGATCAAATAATCAGACGTCAAATATAAAAAAACGTGCCGAACTCAACTATGCATTTGATGAGTTTATTTGATCGTCTACTGGGCACTTGAGATGTTCTGTTTGATCAACATGTGGTATTCATGCTCGAATTGAATTTTCATTCAAAGGCCCAAAACGCGGTTATTTACGATCAGCGGTAATGCTGTCAAATATAAACCAAGCCAATGAAGTAAAATAGTGCCACTGGCATGATACAATTATACAGGTAACCGCAAATCGACAACAAATTTACAGCAAATAAAACAACAGGGCTTTTTGTTGCTAGTTTCTGGTGCCAACTGTCATAGAGCAATGAAAGATAAACAGCGTGTGTGTGTGTTTGTAAAACATAAACAACATTTGGCAGAGTGCACAACAAAACAAGCAAAACAGCTGGCGCTTCGCGGTTACCTGTATAATTGTATCATGGCCACTGTTTGAGATTTAAGCTTAAATTAGACGTGACATAGCCATAACGCCATAGCCATAACCAAGCCAAAATTCAATTGATTTCTATGGTGAGAGTGAGAGAGACTCGCCATAACTCTCACCATAGAAACCAATTGAATTTTGGTTTGGTTATGGCTATGGCGTTATGGCTATGTCACGTCTAATTTAAGCTTTAAGTATTGCCGTTCACTATAAATATAAGCCATTTTAAATTTCATCCATAGAGAATTCACTTTACCGAAAAAAAATCCATAAACATTGATCTTGTAAACACCCACCACTTTGTTTATTTAATTAACAGGTGTTAAGTTTTTGCAACATATCTCTGGTTTGTACTGTTTACATCCCACACATATCTATTCTCTTTTGTTTTTGTGCAAAATCACATTGAGCGTTGAAACCACAGCTGGTCATCAATAGTTTGAATACTTAACTGTCAAACTTCATACAAAATTTATTTTTTCAATACAGTTTTGCGCTTAAATCCAAATAATGTAGTTCTTTTTTGCAAAAAATATTTCTTTCACCTTGTTTACTTTACCATGAATCGAGCAAAGTCCAATTAACAACAACATATTTGCATACGTACGAGTACACTTCATACACATTAGTAATAAATAAAGTTTATTTTGCAAAATGTTTAAAATTGGTAAACAACTGCTACTGGTACCAAAAACTCAGTATTTATTGCGATATTCAACAGCGGCATTGCCTAAGGAAAAAGTTCAGCAGCATGATGTCAATGAAGAAACAAAGTCTAATTCCTCTTTCATGGCCAATATATTTCGAGGAAATATAGTATCATCACAGGTTTTTCCATATCCTGACGTTTTAAATGCTGAAGACAAGGAACTTACGAAAAGCTTAAAAGAATCTTTTGAACGATTTTATGAAGAAGTGAATAATGCACCGATAAGTGATGAAAACTGCAAAACGGACGATAGTACACTTGATCATTTGTGGGAACTGGGAGGCTTTGGTATACAAGTTCCCCAAGAGTATGGCGGCTTGGGAGTGAATAACACACAATACGGACGTTTAGCTCAAATTGTGGGGTATAATGATTTGGGTCTGGGAGTCACCTTGGGAGCTCATCAAAGTATTGGTTTCAAAGGTATTCTGTTGTATGGTACTCCAGAGCAAAAAGCAAAATATTTGCCACAAGTGTCTACAGGTAAAGTGTTTGCAGCTTTTGCTTTAACAGAACCCAGCGCTGGCTCAGACGCAGGTTCTATTAAATGCAAAGCTGTCAAGTCTGCCGATGGCAAGCATTATCTACTGAATGGTTCCAAAATTTGGATTTCCAATGGTGGTATTGCAAATATTTTCACGGTATTTGCCCAGACCGAAGTAGTCGATAAAGTCACAGGTGCAAAAAAAGAAAAAGTTACGGCATTTATTGTCGAACGGGCATTCGGTGGAGTTACGAACGGTGCTCCAGAAAAGAAAATGGGCATTAATGCTTCCAGTACCACAGAAATCTATTTTGAAGATGTAAAAGTACCCATTGAAAATGTATTGGGTAAAGAAGGTGATGGCTTTAAAGTTGCTATGAACATTTTAAATAACGGTCGATTTGGTATGGGCGCCACCTTATCGGGCACCATGAAACATTGCATCGAAAAGGCAGTTGATCATGCCAATAATCGTGTGCAATTTGGGAAAAAACTCAAGGAGTATGAGGGCATTAAAGAAAAAATTGCTCAAATGAATTTATTACAATACGCAACGGAAGCAATGGCATTTACTGTTTCGCAAAACATGGATGCAGGAAGTCGAGATTATCATTTAGAAGCCGCTATATCAAAAGTATTTGCCTCTGAAGCTGCTTGGTATGTATGCGATGAATCTATACAGATTTTGGGCGGTATGGGTTTCATGAAGGAGACTGGTTTAGAACGCGTTATGCGTGATTTACGCATATTCAGAATTTTCGAAGGGACTAATGATATCTTAAGATTATTTGTTGCCCTAACTGGCATACAGTACGCCGGCTCCCACTTAAAGGAATTGCAAAAGGCATTCAAAAGCCCCGTGGCTAATTTGGGTTTGATATTTAAAGAGGCTTCGCGTCGTGCTGCTAGTACCGTTGGTATAGGAGGCGCTGATTTATCTCCCTACTTGGTGAGCGAGTTACAATCTCATGGCCAAGCCACTGCAGAATGTATCGATATGTTTGGTCAAACAGTGGAATCACTCGTTTTCAAATATGGCAAAAACATTATACACGAACAAAACATTTTGAATAGATTAGCTGATGCCGCCATTGATATATATGCTATGGCGGTAGTGTTATCACGTTCCAGCCGTGCAGTTCAAAAACAGTTGCCCACCGCCGCGCATGAAGTTGAGATGACAAAAGCGTGGTGTTATCAAGCCAACGAAAGATGTAGATCAAATCTTCGAAATACCGTATCAACGGAACATGTCGAACATTATAAGCAACTGTCGGAAATAGCAAATAAAATTAGCGAAAATGGTGGCGTTAATTCGACTCATGTGATTGAATAAGAAAAATATGTAAATGTTTCTTTGTAAACACAATTTTCATATGTGATTGGTATTTGATATTGATATTTTTATACCTACAAACACCATTATAATGCGTATTAACGAATAGTTTTTGCTATAAAATTAATGTTTATTACTTGTTTAAATAAATATTTAAATTTTTATTAAAAACTCTCGCAATATCAGTTTAAAACTGTTTTGCGCTGTTGTAAAACATTAATTATTTTTTATTATTATTTTACAATATAAAGCTAAATTTACCAGAAATTACTTTACATACGTTCGTACGTATAAACTGAAATTAAAGAAATCTTGTACTACTTTCAGCACAAATATACTATTGAAATAGCCCCCGACAAGACATTACTTTATAGATTTTTTTAAATTTGTTTTGCTGTGTTCAATTAAAAACAGCATGCATACAACAAATAAATATTTTAAAAATTATCAGAATGATAGTAAAACGAATTTTTTTAAACTGATTCTGTTCATAAAGTGTTTGGCTCTAAAGAGTTTATTTGCAAATTTAGTTCACGGTGCTATTTTAATCAAGTTTCAGCATTCATATACATATGTATATTTAAAAAGAACAAATTAAAGTGTTCTTTCAAATGAATACTTTCTTTGTGCTTTTTTAGTTCAGTGGGATAATAAATAAAAGAAAAATAATTATAGCTTATACATACATGTGATGCAAATGCGTATGCGTATTATCCATGTATTTATTCAGTATTTAGAAATTTATTCCAAGAGATATGGTTATACCTTCACCAATTTATTCTGTTAATCTCACTTGTCTCGATATTCCTAAGAATTTCTATGAATTTCCCTTTAATATTTTCGTGTATATCGTTTTGACTTTGTGTAGCATCGATTTGATACCAGTAGTCCTTTTCCTTTTCATATATGTCCTCATAAAGTTTGGCAACTTTCGTTTGAAACTCTTTCTTTTCGTATCTTTCCTCGCCATATTTCCCACGATCTGTTAAAGCGTCTGCTTCAGCTTTTAAGTAGAAAACCAAATCAGGCCGTGGCAAACCATTTTCTGGGCTCATGCACCACTTCAAAGGCATGCCCTTGGCCGCACTGTAGACTATCCCAGAATAAGAGTAGCGATCGACAACTATTGTTGTGCCCGATTTTAACAAATTCATTATGATATTTTTATGCTCCCACCTGTTAGCGGCGAAAAGTAGATGTATGGTTTCGTCATTTAATTCCCTTTTGCTGGTGAGATAACCATTTATCAATTTTCCAATATCAGAAGAACGTTCCGGGAATACCATGTGCTTTACGGCTATGGACGCCTTTTGTAAGTGTTCCACTAATAGTCTTGATTGTGTAGACTTTCCACAGCGATCACAGCCTTCAAATACTATAAATGCACCACGTTTTATTGAAGAAGTCATAATTATATATGTATATATATAATTTTGTATTATTTTAACCTAAAGTTAATCACTTTATTAGTTAGTATGTTTTGTAATTAGACAAAAACAATTTAAATTCAAGTGTAACTATATTTAGTAATGTCAAATTGATGTAATAATTTTAACTTAAATTACAGCTGATCATCAACACATCGCTCATTTAGTTGAAGAACATCATAACTAGTTTTATAGAAAACAAAGTTTGGAGCTTTCAGTTTACAAACAGCTTAATGGGAAAACAAAATTAAATTGTTCTCTCAATAGTTAAATACATAAGATAATTGTATAAAATTTTTACAACATGTGAATTATGAAATGAGAATTAATTCTGCATTGTTAAATCAAAAATTCCGTTTTTTGAGTTATGATATTGTCCAAGTAAATGAGAGAGATACATTCTTTTATAGGTCAGTAGTGACATTACTTTGTAATTTTTTTTTTTTTTAACACAACCCGCTCAAGGTGATTTCAGTATGAGGTGACCTTATCAGCCCAGCTGATTATCAGCTGTTGCTACCAAATTGAGCATTTTGAACCAAAACGTCAAAATTTGCTTAGAAATCTTCTGACAGATTGGTTTTTTATCTTAGCAAACTACGTGTTGTTTTTTCTGTTGTAAAATTGTTGTAGGGAAGAGTTCACCTGATACTGGATTCGCCTTGAACCCGCTAAGCGATTAGCTTGTCTGCGGAAAACACCTAGGTGCTATGGCGGGAATCGAACCCATGACCTCTGGACTGAGAGGCTAGCATCGCTACCACTCAGCCACAGGCTGAATTTGAATTAATCGCACATACACGCAATTTTTTGCATAGATAATATTGTCAAGAAATATATAAAAAGAAAACAACAAACAAAATTTTAATTTAGAATTTTTACGTTTTCAATTATTGGCTTAAATATATATGATTGTTTACGTACATTACATGCGTAATAAAATATAAGTGGCTATATTCAGATTAATCGAATAATTTCAAGTTAACCTTACAGCACTTGTAAATGGCAGCTCCATTGATTCTGTGTGATGCCATATTTGTTATTTTTGGCAAAAAATTGAATGGTAAAAGTGGTAAAAAATTCAAGACAATTACAGCATATAAACAAATTCTAAGCAAAAATGTTTCATAAAATGGAATGGTATGTTGGCACCGAGTGGAAAATTGAACGCAAGGGTATATATAAAAGAGTACTGGCATTGAAATTCACTAAAGTGGAAAAACCGCATCAAATTGCTAAAGTTGTAATAAATGTTGAAAAAGTGGAAAATCTAAAGTCAAGAGAAAGCCAATTTCTCAATGAAAATAGATTAAATTCCGATCAAATCATGGAAATGGGTACCGCATTAACGCCAATTGACTGTTATTTGGAAATTTTGGTGCAGCAAATGATGTTAGGTGAAACGGCAGAGTGTACCATCAGAACCAAAACACCAGGAGAAAATGTACGGATAATTTTGACTTTACATGAAATTAAAGAATCGAAAGGAATACAGACCTTGCAGATTACTGAAATGTATAATTTAGCTTTGAAATATAAAGATAATGGAGTAAAAATGTTTAAAAATTATCCCCCATTTGCTCATGAGTACTTTTCAAAGGCAGCCAAGTGCCTAATATCGTATAAGAATTTTGAAGGCCTGACTCAAAAACGCGACGGTGTATCGGAGCTAGATATGAAGGATCTCTTTATACAAATACAAACAAATTTGGCAGCTTGCCTCCTTAGCGAAAAGCGCTATGATGATGTGATCTATCAGACCAAATTTGTAGACAGCATCGACAATCCCACGGAAAAAAGCATTTATCGAAGGGCTATGGCATATTATCACATGCACGAATATGAATTGGCCAAAAAGACCATCGAGAAAGTAGCTGATTTTAAAGATAAAAAGGAATTTTCTAGTTTATATAAAAATGTTTCAGATAGTTGGAAAAATAGTAATGCACAATATAAGGGCATGGTTCAAAAAATGTTTGGTTAATTTTTTTTTTAAATTTTATTAAAGCAAAATGATAAAAAAAAATACAGATTAATTTTTTTTATTTTTTCTTGTTAAACTTAAAGGATTTTTTCTCTTTAAATCCATTTTTAAAGCTTCTTTTCTTATCTTTGAATTCCTTATCCTTGGTGGAAGAACTTTTTTTATCTCCCAATTTCGGTTTCTTACTTTTCAAACTATACGGCAGTTTTACTCTCTTTCTACTACTGTGATCACCAGATTTAAACAATTCCTCGTCTGGTTCCTCGCCCACTTCTTCCTTGTAGTAAACAGCATCGTCTTCAATATCACTGAATTGATTGTCCAGCTCTTCTTTAGTGGAGCTGTTATTTGAACTCTTATTTTTCTTCTCCAGTTCTTTTAATTTTTTAGCACGATTTACGGTCTGTTGTTTTTTGCGGTATTCCTTAAGTTTTTGCTTCTTTTCAATAATTTTCCTGAGTTCTTCCTTTTCTACTTCCGTTTTAACAATATGATCGTGATAGAGAACTTCTCCAGTCAGTAAACCTTCCTCAATTTTCATAAGTTGCATGGTCATGCGTGGACCAATTTCATATAGTTGAACTGCAGACTTGTTGTTTTCTACATTCCCTTTGCGTTTCAGGGATTGAGGCAAAACTACTTGAGCATTTTCATCATCTTCTGCTTCTGACTCGGATGCATTACCGTCTCTACAAGGGCGTAAAAAGAAAATATGTACCCATAAATTTTAATTTTAATATGCTTGTTTAAAAGGTTTTCACTTACTGCATTATGAAATCAGCTATATCTTCACATTTTGCAAGATTAGGGATTTTTCCCATTACCAATTTTTTTACACCTTTCGTCAAGCCAACTGGCACGACTTGTATGGAATAGTGACGCATTTCCACTAAACTGGCCAGTGGATTATACGAAAATAGCACACATCTTCTAATTGTAGCGATATTTACCTATAATTGAGAATAAAAAATTAGCTTTATTCCATGTAGTTCGTTTTGCTTTTTGCTCTACTTACCTCAGCCAAATTTATAGCAGGGAACATATTTTGAAATGTATGAGCCATTAATTTCAAATGCTTACCATCTCCCGTAAAATTATTCATTACCACTAAAGGCGAATGTTGGAAAATATCTTCATCTACAAATTGTTTCTTGCTGGAGGAGATAACATCGCGCGCCAAAGTGAACTGATGCACCTTAAATGTTAATGTAGGTCCGCGTGGTAGCCTTACAATTTTGAAAGATAATTGTGTAGCTGCCTTATTAAAAATACCCATGTGAGAGACATGGAAAAAGCTACTAACTGCCACAAAATCTTTAATGCGATTAATTTTCTTTTCCTTTAAATCACTAGCAGTAAATGGCTCCATAATTCTGCGAAAGTCGAGAGTTAGATCCGTAATATACGGACATGATAAACCACGATGGATTATAAAGGAATGGGGAGCTTCCACCAATTCACTTGGTTCACTTTCTTTAAAGGCGGCAGTTCGTTTTTTAGGATGTTTTTTCTTTGGTTTCCCCATTTTAAAATATATAAATATTTGTATTGTGCTATACCGCGTGTTTTTTTATATGTACATTGTACAATGAAACCAAAACAAAAGCGTAAAATGAGAAATGTCAAAATAATGGCGGTGTTCATTAATTTGATTTTTTTTTTGTTTCTCTCACATTGCCAGCGCTGCCGCGTTGGTGCTTTTGGATTGCAATGGGGATTAATCGTTTGTAATACAGAGGATACCTTTGTGGTAATACTTTGATTGTGAAATCCACACGTAGTATGAAATTTTATGTTTTCTTATAGAAATATATTTGATATTACATCACTTGTAGACGTTATGTAAGAAAATTTAAGGAAAAACGAGTGAAAAATTCTTTGATTAAGTCCCGTGTGAATTACGTTTTGTATGATCTGGTAAAAAGAATCAGTTGGCTGCAATTTAAAGTATTTCCGTAGACTTTAGTAGCACTAACCAGATAGTTTTTTAAGATCAAATGTATTTAATGCAAGCAAACAATCATTAATAAATGATTTTCTGATTTTATTGTTCAATAAAACAAATTTGTAACTATATATGAATTATCTATTCTGGCAACACTATTTATCTCCTTGTTCTGGCAGTGTTCATTAGTGAAATAGGGCAGCCCATTACAAACATTTAGCTAGGTATGTATATAGTTCACAACGAACTAAAACCATGCTATACGTATCGCTGCTCTATGTTATTAGTTTAGTTTTCAATTTACACAGAACCCGATGAATATATAGAAATATTCAGCCCAATTCTAAATATTCTTCGGAAAATAGTAAATTTGACGAAGAAATTCGCATTTTCGAAGCCAAGCATTTTGTTTCCAATTGTTTCATTTTAACTGAAAGCTTGCAAATAACTTTTTAAAAGTTTAGGAACAATGAATAGGGAATAAACTCCCGGGGGATGTTATTCAGAAGAAGGCTAATAATTAACTCCAAAAACGCATATTTTAAGATATGACTATGTTGCAATAAAGCAGCAATATGATCCGTAAGATTTTGTATACAAAAAAAGGGAAATTAACTAACTTATGACTGGTGATTTTCATGAGTAATATTAAAATTAATAATTACATGAAATTTTTAATAATACTGATCTAATAAAAAATCTCATTGAAATTTATTTAGAGATTTCGACATAAGCGAACACGGCGACATGTGATTTTTATATGTAAATAAAGAAAAGAAAACACAAAAATGTACCGAACTCATTTCACCCAACAAATACATATTTTACCAATGAGTAAAATGCTGCTTTATGTATTTAAAAAGTTTAGTATATTTTTAATCATTCCTCTTCAAGTACGTAGATGCGAATCTTAATGACAATATGTCTGGTCACATCGAAAATAGGCCTTATTTTTGATTGATAAACCTAGAGTCACACATTTGTATCTTTAAAAATGAAATTTTCTATAATATTGGATATGTATTTATATAGTTCAGATTTACAATTAAGTATGTGTGTATTTAGCCTAATGATATCTTTCGAAAGAAAAACCTTATTGAAGAAAATGTTGCTCATTTTTCAAAATTTTAATTTTATTTCATTTGAAATTATAATTAAATTTTACTTTATATTTCTTTAAATTATGCGCAAATATTTATATATATTTTAATTTTTTTAATTTAATATTACATATATATTTTTGCTTCTAAATTTCTTAATTTTTGTTGTTTGTTTTATAAATTTAAAATGTAAAAATATTACAATTTATATATAAAAAAAATATTTTAAGAGGCAAAAACTAAATAAAAGTCTTTTTGAAAGCTGAATTTTATTGTGATTGTAGCAAATTATTGAGAAAAGCTAGTTAAAGAAAATTCTTAGATAGTGAAAAATTGTTTAACAAAAAGTATTGAAATTTGAAAAAAAAAACTTTTGCTTAAAAAGTGAATTTATTTTTATATATGTATTTTCTTAAAAGGAAAGTTTGCTATTTTTAGTTTAAATTATATTTATTTAGGAGAAAGTGAGAAAATTATAAAATAAAGAAATTTTAATTGTATTTGAAAATAAAAATTTTTCATTGAAATTAAGCTTTTTTTGTTGGGTTTAATAAAGCTTTCAGAAAGGATGTTCTAAGTGAAGGCTTTCATTTTGGATTATAGTTTGTTTTTGTCACACTAAATAACGGCTGCTTAAACAAAATAAATGGAAATTGTGTTTAAAAGATAACATGGGCTGTTGTTAGCGCGTTGCTGTTGTTGTTGTTGTTGTTGCTGTTGATTAAGGGTGTAATAATTGCAGGGGCAGCTATAAGGCGGTCACTGACAGCACTGTTTGCGTACATCGGGATTAACAGTCGGCTGAATATCAATGGGAACATTTTCGCCAGCACGAATAATACCACCTTCTGGAGGATCACGTATTTGTTTTTGAGAAACAATGCGATAAATTTCTAACAAATTAAAAAAAAAACGAAAACGTAAATTTAATGATTTATACACAAATGTGTATATACATATCGTTACCTTAATATAGAAAGGCCCTAACTCATTATTTATTTGAAATCGAGATTTTTGCATTTTTCGTTCTTCTAACGAAATGTACATAAAACTCGATTTCAAAAAAAAAAAATGAGTCAGGGCCTTTCTATATTAAGATATCGATATGCTTATAAACTTACCTGTGAGTATATTCTGGAATGCAGTTTCAACATTAGTAGAATCTAGCGCTGAAGTCTCTATAAAACTTAAGCCATTGCGTTCAGCAAATAATTTCGCCTCATCTGTGGGCACGGATCTTAAATGTCTTAGATCCGATTTATTACCCACCAGCATTATAACAATATTTTGATCGGCATGATCGCGCAACTCTCGCAACCATCTGTCCACATTCTCGTATGTCAAATGCTTGGCTATATCGTATACAAGCAAAGCACCAACAGCTCCACGATAATAAGCTGATGTTATAGCACGATAACGTTCCTGTCCAGCTGTATCCCATATCTGAGCCTTAATTGTTTTGCCATCAACCTTTATGTAATATGCATTTACACACAAAGTATATTTATTTAGATTTCATATTTTTTTATATTTTGAAGATGAAAACAAAGATAAGGGAAAACTTTAAATGTTAAAAAAAAAATTAAAAAAAAAATGGAGGCGTTGCTTTTTTTTTTGTTATCTGTTTGTATTTTAATATTGTTAATGTGAAAATTGGAATGTTTGATTTGAATTGCCTTAATTAACGCACAAGGGTTAGAAAAACGGGGAGTTCATATACGAATTTAATGCTATCTATCAATTTAGTTTTTATTCATAATACATATGTACATATGTATGTATGTATATACTAAATTTGCTTCTTAATTAAGCAAAGTACGGCATTCAATATTGAACAAACTTATATGGAAATATTAATTATTTTATTTATTTTTATTCCAGAACAAATTTTTTATATGCAGTTTCTCTATTTAACTTAGCATAGTCATATCGCAAGAAAGGCTTTAATAATAAGTTGAAATATTTCGCCAAATCGTATTTTGTTTCGTTTTAAATTTTCTCCAGAGAAGAAATATTATTTAATATTGATTTGCATCTAAATTGAAAACTTTAATATCATTTTCCATAAACTAGCTTTTTTGAGTTATGACTATGTTGCAATTAAGGGTAGTGTTATGTACTTATTTATTATATTAAATCATTAAATTGCTCTTTTCATTATAGCCCTGACCTAAGCAATTGCTTTGTTAACCTTTGCTTCTTGTGTACAAAAATGTAGGGATGTAACGAATGTTCGCATTCGCTTTCGCATTCGCAAATATTTCGCTTACTTTTGCTATTTGCATTCGCATTTGCATTCGCTAAAATGTATGCGAATATTTAAAGCGAATACTAAAGACAAAAATATTGGAAATATATTCCAGTTTTTGTAAAAGAAAAGGCAGTGTTTGATTTTCTCGAAAATATTTTCTACTTAAGACTATTCTGTTAAAAATGGTAAGCACCATTCATTATTTCGTACAAAAAATTTGAAATGCAAAAATATTAACTAATCCTTCTTTGTTGTAAATTTTTTGCGAAACAAGTGCCACTCATATTATTTCGCATGAAAACTTAAAATGTTGAAGATATATTTCATGTTTTTCCCAAGATGAACAGAGCACTACTTCTGCAAATTTTTTTCATGATATGTATTTTGGTAGCATTTTACAGGAAATGTTGAACCTAGTACAAGGTCTTAAGGCCAAAGTACGAATGGGTTGATTGCCTAACATTTTGAAAATTTATTTTTAATTATTATCTATACTTATTTTAATATGATTTCCTATATCTTTCAGTTTAACAATTTTGAATAAATATTTGCTGAATTCAAGACTCAAGTGGATCTATCTATACAACACAACTTCATGTTCTTAGACAAATTTATTTTCATGTGATTTTTAACGTATTGTAATATTTGCATTCGCTTTCGCATTCGCATTCGCTTTCGCAAAAATTAATATGTATTATTCGTTTTCGCATTCGCATTCGCTAAACTGGTATTCGTTACATCCCTACAAAAATGTTTACAATGCTACAAAAAAAAAAAAAAAAACGAAATACAAAGACAAAAACACTAAAAATGGAGTTAGAAAAAAGAAGGACATAAAACTAGAATGTCAAATTTTTATTTTCATTAGAAAGTAATCAATAATAGAGCGCCCTCACTACAAGACCTTTTTAGTTTGCTATAAACTTTCCTTTGTTCATTTTCAATGTTCATCCTTTTAGCAGGTTTTATTTGAACATTCACATATTCTGTAATATTTCTTTGCAGTTTTGTAAGCCTACAATCTTAACGAGTATTCACTTACCTCTATGCTGCGTGTGGCAAATTCCACACCAATCGTTGATTTCGATTCCAAATTAAATTCATTGCGCGTAAAACGTGAGAGTAGATTACTTTTACCAACTCCAGAATCACCAATTAGTACAACTGCAAATAAAAGATGTATTTTAAACTTTTATTTTATCATTATTTTTCATTAGGAAATTGAGTAAAATACATATATCCCGTGGGACTACAAAGGGCTTATACATAAAAAATAGTTATGATTAAGAAAAGGTTTAGAAATCAGCGTCCATATTATCCGACTGAAGTTCAAAATTTAAATAGTTAATTTCATTTACTAGAGGGTTTATTAAATATTCCGATCACACCATCTTCACAAAAATAAAAATAAATAAATAAAACTAACAGAATAAAAATTATTTTATTTTTTTATATCGATAATATTTGCTTTTACAAAAGGTTTATTTATAAACAACGTGTTATTTTTACTCGTGGGTGATTTGTTGAAAAGTAATTATTTTCTATAATTTTATTTTTGACTATGGTTGGTTAGAAGCGAGATTACTATGGGAATAATCCCAAATTTAAGATGAAAGGTGTTGATATTGGAAAAAGTAACATGTTTCATTTGCTAGCAGATGGAGACGAAGAAGAGACTAGAATTGTCAAGGAGAAAATTCCACCAATAGTGGTAGACTCGTGTCATAGTTTTGCAAAAAAAAAAGTTTCTCAAAACAAATTCAAGGCTCCTCAAAAATAGGCAACAACATCGCCAACTAATTTATAACTCGCCAAAATATGGCCATGTCGCCAAATCGAAAATTAGGACGCCACACAAGTTTGAAAATCGCCACGTTTGGCCAGAAATTGGCACATCTGTCAACCCTGCTGCAAGCAAGCAATCAGCACATCGCTTTAAAAGTTTATGCTCAAGGTTATAATGTTTCGGAGCTTTGTACCTGTACGCGATCCAAATACCACATACGAAAAGTTTACGAGCTTTCTATTGATACATTTTGGAAGTCCGCCATTTTTTGTAAACATAGAGGAAATCGTTGCCACACGGAAGTATGGGGAACTTTTGTTTAGAAATGTGTAATTTGGGCTTTTGAATAACAAATCTGTGGTTTTCATTAATAACAACGTATGTATGTTATATACATATTTCTCCTTTCGAGATTATGATATCAAATTGTTATATTTTAAATTTTTGAAAAATATGTACGCATGTACATTATAGTGGTTCGCCTTCCATACAAAAATATTTTATTTTTGCCACGCCTACACATACCGCCCGTTTAGTATTTTGTTCTCCGTATCGCCATTTTTAGTCGGATCATAATGCTTATATGTATATAATAATGTTTATATATTTAGTTTGGAATTTAATGAGCAATAAAGTAATTCTGCAATACAAAATTTCTTTAACCAATTTTAAGTTTAACAATCGTTTTGGCTTAAGGGGCCAAATGTCAAATAAATATACATACTGCGCTAATTCCTATATTTTTACTTAATTTAATTCGATTGATTTGATTAATTTGATAGCAAAGAAAATAAAAATAAAGCTTTTAACATAAAAATATTTAAACTTTTTTTTAATAAAAAAGAAATTAAAAAATTTGAAGACCGTCAGAAGGAACATTAAAAGCGTTAAATCAATAAATGACACGCAGTCCTACATAAATAAATGTGATAAAGTAAACAGTCTTTAACAGAAGTAACTGAGATCAAACTCGGTATCATATGGAAGATCCTTTTTAGAAGCTATTTGAAATTGAAGGATATATAAAAATTAAAGCAAACTTTAATATTTTATTTTTAAACTTTGATATTTTATATTTAACATTCTTTGGTATTCAGCATAGAAGTCATAAATTCTTAGAAATTATGAAAGCAACCGCAAATGTGTTTTATTAAGATAAGTGTGAAATATTTATTTATTTATGTGCGTATATACATATACTTATGTATGTATAAAAGATTCTTGTCAAAAGAAAGCAAATTTTGGCATGATTCATTTTTTTTCTTCAATACAGTCATTAACAATGTATTTTTATTTGTAAAACTATATTAAATATAGAGTAGAAGTTATGCCTAAAAAATTATTTCACGCTTACTTCGCAAATATTACTGCCAATAGCATAAACGTTTGAACTACCCAACACCAATGCTTTGAAGCTATAAGTACTAGTAAATACGCGAAACGTTCAATTGGCTGAGGAATTTTTTAAACTTATACTATATCTGATAGTTTGAATTGCGGTGCGTATTATTCACCATCACATTTAATGTTGTATAAGCTATAGAAAGTCATACTTTGTTTGTTAAAAAGTTTGATCTATTTGCATCAAGTTAATATAAATAAGTCATGAATTAAAAGTTTAGCTAATAATTTCTTCTATGATTTCATTTGAAAAAAAAATCTTGTTGCATTCCATTTAGAAAAACCAACAATAACAATTATATGAGTTTGACGGTGACAACTGCTGGGAAGTTGTTTTAGTCTTGTTATGTTACAAACTAGTTTAATATTTAGATTTGCGTATGTATGTATATCGCACCAGTTATTTTTTAGGTGGGAAAACTAATTTTTTTCAGATTAGTCGAATTTGTATAAAAATTTTATGATTTTGAACATCAAACAAAAAGTTTTAAAATCTAGAAGAGATAAATTAATTTTAAAAACGAAATTTTTATGAAATAGAACAAGTTGATTTGTGTTATTTTAGAAACTTTCAGCCTTATTTATAAAAATTATTAAGGCCTTATAATGGGTTTATAAAACAGATTTTCATATAAAGTTTTCCTTATTTAATTTTTTTTTATTATCTACAGCTTCTTCAATAAAATAAAAGCCTACGTTTTTGTTTTAAGACTGCTTCGTTATAAAAATAACAATGTTATATACATATGTACATACATATGTACATATGTATGTATAAATATTATTATAAGAAACATTTTTATTTTAAAAAGTGATTTTATTTTAACTTTTATTTTTTCAAATATTCAATGTATATCGTACATGTTTTTAAGCAGTAGATATGGTTTTGTTAAAAATATAAAACATTCGCTTATCCCCGTTTTGGATAACTCGAAATAAAATAAACCTCTTGGTACTCGTAATGCAAAATATTTGCAAAAGTAATAATAATAATATAATATGTGTTATTACACATAGAAAAAAAGAGAAATAAAAAAATCAAAATAGAGGATAAAACAGCTGAGTAATAATAAGATTAGCAAGAAAGAGTCTATGCAACGTGTCATATAAAAATTAATTTAACTTACAATATAATACATATGTACATATTAAAAAAATTAAAATTAATTAACACAAGAGAGATGAAGTAAGTACATAGAACACTGCACACATTTAAATATGTACATACATACATATGTAAATATGCCATTAAAGTATTAATGTCAAGCGGCGTTTACTGTTGTGGGGGAGTAAAAACTGGCACACATTCACAAATCCAAATTAAAATACACAATAATAAAAAAAAGTATGTAATCAGCTAAACAATTTTATTAAAATATTTAACCCAAAAATAGTAGCAACGCTTTTGCTGTTTAAAATTACTAAATACATAATTTTTATATTATATATTTGAAATACAACTGACAAATTACCTACCTAATGACTTTAACAATTAAAACTCACTGTTTAAAAACTTAAAATAACGTAGTTGCTCATACAACCTCACAAGCACATGCATACCTACGTCATCTTGTTAATAAAAATGTCAATAAAAATTAGTATGGCCAGATACTTGGTAACTTCATATGCATAAATTATGGATATTATTAATGGATACCCATAAATAAGGGGAATTAAATTAATATTAAATTTAGACTTTCTTTTGGTAGATACATATATGTATATGTAATTGAAAGCTGAAAAAATCTTATTATGTACTCGTATTTATATATATTTTTAAAGTCGCCTAATTTACACAAATAGACTACAATTGAAAACTTAAAATGTTCTCTGTGAAATCATATACATACATATGTACATTATCATCATATCGATCAGTTTTTGAGATAACGATATCGAGCCTTATTTTCGATTTTATCGTAAGCGACAAAAATTAAATTGTTCAGAAGGCTTTTTATAATATTCAAATTTGTTTTACATACGTAAACTGTCGCTTACGATAAAGTTTTACAGCCCGTATCATAAAAGTTATCAACAACTTTGGCATTTTGATAATTCTATATTATGGTTAAAAAAATAAAAACAATCGTGAATTTGTAAAAGATATTGCCACTACAGCAAGAACTAAAGTGAAACGAAAAAAATATCGCTCATTTACTCAAAAAACGTCACAACTCGAAAAAAATAGTTTAACAGAAAGATTTAAAGTATTAATCTACACAGAACTTAATTGAAGAAGAAAATTTTATTTTGCTTTCAAGAATTGAAAAACCAAGATATTTTTATGACATTTTTACACAAAATTATTTTTATTGTTTTTTAAGTTTTTGATTGATCCGAAAGTTTGTCATCATGTAAAATCAAAAAACATAATTTACATTTAAGATATTTTAAAAGAGAGGAAAAGAACATTACTATAAGTTTTAATTCAATTTTAGATTCGCAGTAGTCTTTTGACTTGTTATTAAATTCGATATTGTTGGAAATATCAAATCAATTAAAAGGCGATTTTTAATTTTAATAAGTTACGCCTTTTTGATTTTATATGACGATATGTATGTAAATACATACATATATTACTTGTAAACATGGAAGTCTCGTTTTTAAATATAAGCAATTATTAAATTTAATGACAAAATTGACGAGTTATGACAATTTAGTACAGAATGTCTTAAAACACAATTATACTAATAATACCATCATATTTTCTTTCCTATCACTGTCTCTGTCATTAATAACAAAGTGGCTCAACAAAAGTTGGAGCGTGTGAAGTGCAGCTTAAAAGAAAACTTCGAGATTAAGTAATCCCGTTCCTAGCAATTATGGCTGCCACTCTGGCATCGCTATTCTCATCACTCAATATACATATGCACATACATACACATGTATATATTCATAGCGAAACATTTTTATATTTTTTTAGTTCAACCAATCCAAAAACAGTATTTTTGTCAAATGCAAACTTTATAATGTGTAATTATTTTAAACTTAATATGAAAAATAATTTATAATTACCTTTAAATAAATAGTCATATTCATCTTCCCTTGTGCCCATTTTGTTGCTTTTGTTTCCTTCGTTACTATTTTATTATTTGTTTTAGAAATACTCTTTAACTTTTTGTTATATTTTATTCTTCTTGTTCACTTTGCTATAAGTATTTATGTACATATGAATATTTTCTTTCTCTTTATCTTGCTTTAACTTCTTTCAACTTTTAAACTAAATAGGTATCTTCTTGAATTCAGCTTTAACATACAATATTTTGATAAGTGACCCCAAAAAATCACAACATATTCCGTACCGTCATTTCATCGTAAAAACAGCATAGCATAGCAGCAGCACCAATATATTATCACAAAAACACAATCACAAAAGTATACAAGCAACAACAACAATAATAAGCGCAAGAGAAACGTAGATATTTTATGTGGTAGTTGTTTTTTTAGTACAATTTACAAGTGCAGCAGCCCCAAAAAAGAAACAGAGAAGAAAACAACGCACAATGAGCAAGGAACGTCGAAATCCGTGATTAAACGACCAATGGGCAAAACACCAACAACAATGGAAAAAAAGAAAAAATTTCTGTTAATTTTTTGTTGTCATAAAAAAGCAAAGAAATGAAAAAAAATTTGGGTAGAATGACGGGCGGTTACTTTTTCCTTTGTAATCACTTTCTTCCAATAGAAATTTATTTTTTTCATCTACTCAACACATATTATTTTCTCTTTGAATTATTATTGTTTTTCTTTCACAAATCAAAGCTTTTGTTCGATTTTAATTTGGGAAACAAGAAATTGAAATTCATTCTACGTTTCAATATAAATTAATCACCTTTTTTATAACTTTTCGCGACGAACGTAGACACAAGAAAAATATATCTGTGAGAAAAATTCTCTTTTCCTTGTTCGTTTCTGTGCAAGTTCAATATGGCCGTTCGTAAATTTTTTTCTTGTCGCTGTCAACAGATTTTTGTTCCCACGATAACAGGGTTGCACCCACGGCTGCTAGATTTGACGATTTATCGCCATTTTAACAATTTTTGGTGCCGAAATATAGCAAAATTATGACTTGACGACTTTTTCTTAAAAAGTTACGATTTTTTAATAGTCCATATATCGGCGGTTGGTTTCTGGTTTCCGGCACAGCATATAGAAAATACATTATGGCTGCAGCAAACCAGAAAACAACCGACGATAGCCGCCTTTTTAATTTTTAGAATGAATCTTCTAAAAGATTTTGTTATAGTTTTTCCACTCCTAATAAAATTAATCATTTATTTTTACTCATTCCATTTTGAAATTTTGAATTAATTCATTATCAGTGCGATAAATGAACATACATACATAGTCATATGTATATGCAAGTATGTACATATATGGGTTAAATTATGAAATTTTATGTCTATATGAAATTTTTATACAAGATTATACTATATGATTTAAGGATTTTTATGCATTATTATCTCCAAAAACGCATATTTTAGATATTATTAATTTTTTATGATATAAACTATTTTTGTTATTCAACAAAATATTTTAGTTGAAAAATTAGAGTAGTTAACCAGGGTTTACTGTACACATGTTCAAAAAAAACTATTTTTGATGTGTCCGATTTTTCCTGTATGAGGTGACGATTCTTTTGTAGAGGATTTCGACGATTTTTCTATAGTTTTATCTGGCAGCCCTGGTTGCATCGGAATGTATACAGCTATTTTAAGATGCCAGATGGGGAGGAATTAAGAAAAATTTAATTTCTGTTACAGCGTTTTCACATCCACGATTTTTTCCAATGCTCCTACATCTTATTTATTTACTTGATATTTAAATTATATAAAATATAACATTAATATATATAGATACACCAGCTGTAATATCTTTCTGCATACCATTCGTGTGCATTATAGTGCAATGGCGTGAGTTTTGATTAGGAAATTTTTAAACTTCACGCGGTTCTTGAAACGTGTTAATTGGGGATATAAAATATTTTAATATTTGTTATTTATTTTTATTCCAACTTTTGTGGTCTTCAATACATATTGAAAACGACAAAATATGTGATGAGTTTATTATAGTCGATTTGTGAATCATATTCAAATTTGATTTCAATAGTTTTTTTTTGGTAAATTTTTTGTCTCAGCTTCATTAAATTGTTTATATTTTATCTTCTAGTGTGCTTTTTAAAGTTCAGTAGTTTGAGATTAGCTTAAAAATTATTTTATCATTTCCCATCTATTATGAACAAAATTTGTGTAATATATTTATATGTATCTACGCATGCACATATGTATATTTTTTTAGTTTATAATTTTTCTACTTGAGTATTTATTTGGAAACATTTCTTTCATAAAAAAGTTGTATATAAAAAAATATGGATGAAAAATAATCATACAATTTTTAAGTACTACATTCTAAATACTTTTGTATATAATACAGAATAAATATTAAAACTGTTCATGTTTGTATGAAGAAAAATAACAGAATAAATACTTTAATTACAATTTTACTTTCTGCAATATATATGAAGGAATCAGCAATAAAAGGCCGCCCAAAACATAAGTCATTTGAGAGCCAATACACCAAAAACTTATACAACCAAAAATGGGTCCTACAGCTCGGGCCAAAGCTCCCAACGAACGAAATATGCCTAAGACCGAACCTTTTTGATCTACGTTGCCATATTTTGAAACCAAGGTCGTTAAACAAGTAACGGTAAAAGCAGTAGCTAAGCAAGTAAAATGAATGAACAAATTAGTAACAAAGTAATTTTTTATTTTACATATTTTTAATTTTGTACTTACAAATGGCATATAAAATCATGCCGCTATATAGCAAACTGGTACAGTGAGCAACGCCCACAATTATAAAAGCAGGCACCAACAGATACAAGCTAAAGACAGCATATTTTTTAACTTTTTGTTCTGGAAGTCGTCTTACAACTGAACCTTGTAATATAGTCATTATAATACCTGTTATAGATAATTAATAAATATAGTAATTGGGCTTTTTGCTATGTTGAAAAGAATTATATATGTAATTACCAGTGGTTAGAAACATTTTGGCCTGATCCATGGCTGTATAGCCAAATTTATGATACATAAGAAAAGTAACTGTAAATTCTAAGCCTGAATACAGGAAAAGGTATATAAAATAAATCAGTCCTATTAAGCGCAAACTTATAATTTGTTTATGAGGCACATTTTTAATGGTAGCAAACCTAAAAAATAATAATAAAAATATACATAATAATTAAGACGGTAATGTAACTCATTTGTGGAATGAAAAATATGTACTTGTATTAAATATGAATATTTTTATATTCAATTCAAATTATGCGATTAAAAAACTGCAATTATTCATCCTTATCGGGTGTTGTTGTTATGTCAGTATACTATTTTCTAATTTTGTTCACAATTTTTTGTTCACGGGAAATATTTTTTTCCCGATAAGGGTGATTATTTACAAAAGTTTAAGGCCAAAAATACGGTGTATAAACGAAACTCAGTACCACACTAAATAATCGCCTAATACCCAATAAATGAGTAAATATTTAAATATAGTTTTATAATCTGAAAACCCGGCGGCACCCCCTTAGAGCTCGGAGTTTAAAGTTTTGATTAGAGGTATTCAACATAAGCGTCAAAAGAACTGACATTCGAAAACAATCTTGTCTGGTACGATACCTATCAGTACAATTTGCAATGCATTTTATTTTGTCATCTTCAGGTTTCCCGTAATTTCTAGGCAACACAAATTTTGTTTTATTTAATTCTAAAGATAAGAAACGCCTAATGAAATACCCTATATGTACATTAAACACATACGTATGTGTACATACACATACAGAAGTACGTGTTTATATGCAAATACCCAGTCAACATTTGGATGATATTTAAAAAAAATTAAGCGGCCCAAGCAAGTGCAATATAATTGTGCAATTTTTCGTATTGTACACTAATATCGCCAATGTGTATGACATATTCGAAGGTGACACGACATATTGGCAAATCTTCGGTTGGTTATTGGTTTGCTGCAGACATAATGTATTTTGAATATACTGTGCCGCAACAAACCAATAACCAACCGACGTAATATCAATACTTTTGATTTTTATTGTACAATCAATTGTTCAATATTGTTTACTTTTTCACTGTAAGGAAAATTGTGCAATATTTTATTCGAAAATATTCTGCAATTTATTAAATAGTATAGGTCAAAACGACAATAATATGTACAACAACATACATATGCAATCTTATTGGATATAAGATCAATTTTAATGATTACAAACTGATTCATCATTTAATTCATTCATATTAAAGTCCTGCACAAGACTATTTATAAGACCTTTCAAGACATGCGACATTTTTTAAACGCTTTACTACAGCGAAATATTCTAAAACAAACGCTAAAAAACACTGTTGGCAAGACAAAGAACTCAAAAAAAATAATGCCAACAGTGTTGTTAAGCATTTATTTTAGAATATTTCGCTGTAGTAAGGCGTTTGAAAAATGTCGCATGTCTTGAAAGGTCTTATAAATGGTCTTGTGCAGGCCAATAATTCATATGCTAAAAAAATGATTTCTTGAAAATAAAGCAACAATATGTATAGAAATCGCGAAAACGTCATGCAGCTGATTAAAATGTGATTGATTTGTAAAGAAAATTAATCACCAAAGAAACACATAGAAATTAAAGTTAACAGTTGATAAAACTTTTTTAAATGTTCTATATATCGTCAGGTGGTTACTGGTTTGCCGCACAGTATATTAAAATTGCATTATTACTGCGGCAAACCAATAATCAACCGACGATATGTACATATGTATATAAAATTGGAGAGCGTATTTGTTTGATCTCTAGAACTATAAGAGCTGTTCAGCTGAAATGTCCAATGCAGGTTGGGGTCAATACCCGGAATGTTTTTTGTTTGTTTTTGATCCAACAAGTGACCAGTAACTTGTAGTTAAAAGAAATAATATAATTGAGGGTAGGACAACGTTCGCAGGATGTGTGTATGTATGTATGTAACGTATGGACTCCAAAACGGCTGAGCCGATTTTGATGAAATTTTCAGGGAATCTTCAGAATATTCAGGCGGGTGACACTTTGAAGTCTGATTTTTTATTTTCGGTCTGCGGGCGGAGGGGCGTGGCAAAATCCAATTTTCGTATTGCACCACCAATGCCATATATACATATGTATATATATATTTATTTTATTTGCAGGGAGGGGTAGCGAAGCACACCGTTTTAAGCTAGTAATATATAAAACATTTTGTTTAAAAGGTAAGGTATAAATATGTCTCTCAAAAGACTAGCAAGCAATCAAAATTCGATCGCTAAGCGATCCACAAGAGCTTATAAGAAATTAGAAGTCATTTAAAAAATATTTGAAATATAATCAAAAACTATATAATTTATAATTGAAACATACGGTCCTGTTCTGTAAACCGAATCCGAATAAATTTCTCGTTTTCAGAGAATGAATAATAGTCCTGCAGACGTGCTTAAAATCATACACGATAATTTTCTTTCAGATATGATATTTGAGAATCTTTATAATAACAAAATTTAAAAAATCTAATATTTCTGTTGTCAGAGTTAGTTTTCTCTATAATCATGCGATTTCAAATCGATCGTTTTTATTTTCGTTTATTTTACCAGTAATGCTGATTCGGACAAGATACTAAATGTTAGCTGGGTAAAATCGAGAAAAAGTTGGTTTTCCCATTAAAATATTTTTGCTAGCAAAAGCTAATTTGCTAATTCTGATAAATAGTAATTTTGTGTGTTTTAAATAATCAACCATGACATAATAAAAAATAATTT
Source organism: Tachina lurida (assembly GCA_944452675.1). Taxonomy (NCBI): domain Eukaryota; kingdom Metazoa; phylum Arthropoda; class Insecta; order Diptera; family Tachinidae; genus Tachina; species Tachina lurida. Next base: position 31,537,038 of record OX101752.1, read on the forward strand.
TTATATGCATATGTATGTATGTATGTATACATATCGTCACCTAAAATTCAAAAGGCCGTAACTCTACTTTTTTATTTTTGCAGGAAAAACGAAAAACAATAAAAATTTAAGAATATATACTTATGTATTTCTATTATTTTTTTAATATTATTTATTAGTAACCAAATTATTCAACATAAAAAGTGAAGCATCAATTATAGTTTTTTTTAAATAGTAGTTACGGCTTTTTCTGAAACCAAAAATCCGTAAGTGCATTAATTTTTTTAATAAAAGTAATAATAAGCTGCATATTTAGACAAATTATATTTCTTACTTTGTATTCCTTTTGTTTGGAATATAAACATAAAAAAATCGGCGCAACTATTAAAAAAAATAGAGACATTAAAAAAATACAGTAAATCGTGGAAAAATGTGTTTAGAAACAAATTTGGTGGATTCAAATGGTAGACTTATTTTCAAACGTATCCGTTTAAAATTTTAAGCAAAGATGTAGGTATTTTTGTTATTTAGATGATTATGAATCAAAAAGTATTTTTTGAAGTTTTTGTCATTGAGGACTTTTGGACTTTATGTGACGATATGCAAACTTCCAGTTATTTTGCTTTATTTTTTATCTTTATGAAGTAACAAATTGAATATTAAAATATTTCTTTATATTTTTTATTTTTATTTATTGTAGGTATTATTTTTTTGATAAGAAATATCCTAAAGCATTAAAAATTTATTTGCGGTACATAAAATTAGACATCTTACACAATAATGTGAACATTTTGTGATATTTTTTAATTAAGATACCAACATAAATATTTATGTACATATGTACATACATACATGCAGATAAGGAAATAATTCAAACTTACCGAAATATTGATGAAACATTGAGTAATTGCCAAGCGTATGAAAGAGATGAAGAAATTTCTTTAACCCGTTTTTCCTTTGAAATAGAAAAATTGAATAAAAAAAATTATTTCAGAGAAATATGTAAAGATGATAGCTCTTAATACAGTTTAATAAAAATTTAAAAATAAATACACCATTTCAACGAATCAAAAAAAAAGTTTAATTAAAAAATATACATATATAGCTAATGCTCTCTATCCTATAACTTCATGATAATTAATTACTATTAAATATTTAATAAAATAAATAAATAATAAATCATTTTTTATTACAAAAAATTAAGAATTATTAAAAAATAAATAAATATAATTTAATAAATCATTTTGTACTACATAAATTAAGACACATTGCTGCGGTTCAATCAAATAAAATATTGCTCCTTTTTACTTACCTTCGGCAACGTTTCTTTTAAACAAAACACTAAAACCAAAAGATCACACAAGGCCAATGTAAAAGCCAACATGGAGGGCAAAACAAACCAAGGGCCAGTAGATTTATTTGAAAATATTGCAAACATGGCTCCAATCATGGGACCCACAATGAAACCCAAAGAAAAGGCAACACCCACAAGAGCCATGCCACGACCTCTAGTCCTCTCGCTAGACACATCAGTTATAATGGACATACATAAAGAAATATTTCCTTTGCTCAGACCACCAACAAATCTAGCCAAAACAAAGACCGCGAAATTTCTTGAAAATGCCCATAACAAATAAGAAGCTGCTATGCCAGTCTAAAATATATGTGTGTAAATATGTATTTTAATTAATATTACTTACTCATATTACTTACCGCACAAACAACAATAACCGGCTTGCGTCCATAATAATCCGATAATCCGCCCACCACCGGACTGGCAACAAATTGTAAGAAACTAAACATGGAGCCCAGAAAACCACCAAACAATACACTATTGTAACGGTCAGGAGCTCCCAGGAACTCCTGAAACCATCTAATGCGATCCGTGAGTATGGTATATAATCCGGAACTATCATTATTTTTAAAGTATTCCAACAGAGAGGGCAATAGCGGCAATATAATCGTAAATGCCAACAAATCAAACAGTAGTGAGATGAATACTATAAAAACCATGGGACTTGTTTTTTCGTTTTTATTAAAATTTGCCTCATTTTGTTGGGTGGGGCTGTCCTGCTTAGTCCAATTATAACTTTTACCATTATTATTGTTGTTCGTTGCTGCAGTGGATACACCATCAGATGGATTCAGCCTTCTCTGCGTCAAAGACGTAGACATTATCACTTGTTGCTTATGAATGTAAAAAGTGTAATAAAGCAAATATGTATGTAAATATGCTACGTGGTTACGTGCTTTTGATTGTAATAACGCTTAAAATCTGTCAAACCATTTCTTTAAGATCTTCTTTGAACCACTCACTCACAAACTCGCTTACGAAAAAACAAAATACAACAAATTTTCATAGTGAAAGTTGGTGGGATTTTGTTTTTGTGTGCTTTTGTTGCCAATTTTTGTGTTTTCAAAGCAGTAATATAAACAAACCGCAAAATGTTAAACTGAGTTGCCGGTGCTTAATAAAATATTGATTGGCGAGAAACGTTGCTTTGTACCGGGGAACAATTATACACAATACAATTATTTATAATTTTACCATATCCTGTGCTTTGATGGTCCTTTTTAGTATTTGTTTAAGTTAAATTTTAAAAAGTTTTCATAATATCTTTAATTTGCACAAGCTGATAGATGCTTTTTCATAAAATGATGTTAGGAAATTTTTCTTATATACAGTTTTTTATCGTCCCTACTTCATGTGTAATTTCAATTTCAGTTTGAAAGTCTGGTAGGACTCTCGTTCAGCTGTTTATTGTTTTGGGTTAATGTTTTTTCAATACCATAGAGTAATTACTCCCATAAAATTGTTTTACAGACATAAATATCTATTAAAGTTGTAAAAAATTAGTTAAAATGTCGAAAATTACCGTGCAGGATATAGAAGCAGTGGATGATTACTGGGGACCAACGTTTCGATCAATTTTAGAAGGTAAGCCAACAAATCAATTCTAAACAATTATACATTGCTATTTTTTTTAAATAAACTTGTCTAAAATAATAAGGAGATAACAGGGAATCAATATCGGAACAATTGGAACAACGCATACGCAGCCATGATAAGGATATTGAAAGGATTTGCAATCTCTCTTATCAAGGCTTTATAGACTCCATACAAGAGCTTTTACAGGTAAGAACACAAGCCCACCAACTGGCCACTGAAGTTCAGAATCTAGATAAATCGTTACAACAAATCAGCTCATCGCTAATACAACAAGGCAATGATTTGGTAAAGGCCCGAAAAATCGAATCGAATTTAGCTTCAGCCATAGATGCTTTGCAAGAATGTCTGCCTGCCTTAGAATGTTACATAAAATTTTGTCAGCAGGCCTCGAATAAACAATATTACCAGTCCTTACGCACTTTGGAAACTTTAGAAATACAACATTTACCAAAATTACAAAATTATAAATTCGTCACCCAAATGCGTCATGCTATACCAGTAATTAAGGAAAACATTAGGCGTTCGGCAGAGGCAGATTTTCGCGAATTCTTGGAAAATATAAGAAGATTTTCTCCCAAAATAGGCAGGGAGGCCATTGAACATACTAAAAAATTGCAAAAACGTGATATAAATACCATTATCGAGGATCATAAAAAGTCATTAAAGAACAAAGATGTAGATGAGGATAACTTGTCGGCCCAAGATTTAATTGACTTTTCACCGATTTATCGCTGTCTTCACATATATACGGTGCTAGGTCAAAGGGAATATTTTGAAAAAGATTATCGCCAACAAAGGCGTGATCAATCGAAATTAGTTTTGCAACCTCCACCCGGCATGCACGATAATTTGGATGCTTATAAACTGTATATATGTGCTATAGTGGGCTTTTTTGTGGTGGAGGATCATGTTAAGAATACAGCAGGTGACGTGGTTACCAGCGCATATTTGGAAGAGCTATGGTCCTCTTCTCTTTCAAAGTTTGTAAATGAAATAAGCATGACTTCCTCGTCTTGCACGGATCCGAATATTTTGTTAAGAATCAAAAACTTGATTATGTTGTCTATAAACACTTTTAAATGCTATGGTTATACAGTTAATATATTGTGGGAATTGTTACATAATATGCGCGATCATTACAATGAGGTAAGCAAGAAAGATCTCTCAATCTCTCTCAGTTTTCGAAAACTTGAAACTTTTTATTGGTCGTTATAGGTTTTACTACAACGTTGGGTTCATGTGTTTCGCGATATACTCGATAAAGAGCAATTTTTACCCATGATTGTGGAAACTCAAGAGGACTATGAGTCCATAATAGAACGTTTCCCGTTTCACTCGGAACAATTGGAGAATGCAGCGTTTCCGAAAAAGTTTCCCTTTTCCCGCATGGTACCCGAAGTTTATCACCAGGCTAAGGAGTTTATGTATGCCTGCATGAAATTCGCCGAGGATCTAACTCTTTCGCCCAATGAAGTGGCAGCCATGGTAAGAAAAGCAGCCAATCTGCTACTTACTAGAAGTTTTAGTGGCTGTTTATCGGTTGTCTTTCGCAATCCCAGTGTAGCGTTACCACAACTGATACAGATTATTATTGATACACAATATCTGGAGAAAGCTAGTCCATTTTTGGATGAATTTGTTTGTCATATGACCAATACGGCCAGTAGTGTTACACAAACGCCCTCAGCCATGTTTCATGTGGCTCGTCAAGATGCTGAAAAGCAAGTGGGTATACGTATTTGCTCTAAAATCGATGAATTCTTTGAACTCTCCGAATACGAATGGTTGCTGGTGGAACCGCCGGGCAAAGCCTCAGCCTATATAACCGATATGATTTCTTATTTATCCAATACATTCGAAAGTTTCTCTACCAAATTGCCGTCGATAGCACAGACCGCTTGCCATAGAACTTGCGAGCATATGGCGGAAAAAATATGGTCCCTTTTATTCGATGATGAGGTCAAACAAATCTCTACGGGAGCCTTGCAGCAAATAAATTTGGATCTATTGCAATGTGAATTTTTCGCCGCTAAAGACCCAGTGCCCGGACTAAAAGAGGGTGATCTTTCGAAATACTATTTAAAGTGCCGTCAGTTGCTTGACTTACTCACGATGGAGGAATGGGCAACTTATTTGCATGACTACGGCACTAAAGAAGACCGTTATCATTTGGTACACCCTCAGTATATTATAATTATATTGGAAAAAATCAGGGAAGCTGATAAGAAAACCATGTTTTCCGGCTTGCGTAAAAATGACAAGAAGAAATTGCTGGAAACTGTATTGAAACAATTGAAAAATTTGGCTGAAAGGCAAAATTAGTTTTAAAAACGAAGAAATATATACTATGTAAACACATTCCTTGGAAAGGATTTATAAACACTATTTTTCGTTAATTGGTATTATTATTATTTTAAGAAATATTATGGGCACATATTTAATACCTTTTAAGTTTTATTTAGCAATATTAAATGACTTGTGCATATTTGTGAACAATAAAGAATTGAAAGTCAACATTATAATCAAAAAGTTCCTCACGAAATTTTTCAATTTGCTGAAATATTTCCAGCTTGTAATTACGATGAGGTTGAATATTGTTGTAAAATGGTCAAGTAAAAGGTGAGAGAAAAACTTTTATATAAACGTATATAGAGGAAATATATTAGTTTGGAAATAGGTAGTCGGTTTTTCAATTAGTGTGATGAATTTCCGTTGAATCATAAATTAATTGGAATAGAATTTCTCTTAACCACAAAAAAAATTACAATCAGCAAGACATCGAATAAAATGTTAAATTTTTATGCAGTATTTATATATATAGGGCCTAATTCATAAAAAATATTTTGATTTTATAAATGATTTATTTATCAAATTTCCATAGAAAATTTGTTTCATAAACCTCTTATTAAACAGAAATATTTTTTATGAATTAGGCAGATAATATATATAAATATATATATATATATATATAATGTACATATATAATATATATTATTTATATATTTATATATGTGCTTATAAAAAGTACGTAATCTTTTACTTCTCAAGAAACCTGGTAAAAAGTTAAAATTATTGAAATTTGAATTAAAGATTGTTAAATTATCGAGAGTTAACTGTATTTTCTGTGTAACTTCTGAGTGTCAATAAATAAGTATTTGCAATGGCGCCTAAATACGAAAAAAAAGCTCAAACTAGATAGAAAAGCTTACGAATTAGAAAATACGAATTTGTTCACTTTCGTATAAACTATGTATTCACCCTTATCGGTAATAAAAGTTCACGTGAAGTGAAACTCGTAATCGCCAATTTTTGTTTAGTTGTTGTGTCAGTGTACTATTTTCTAATTTTATCCATGATTGTTCATGGGAAATGTTTCACGCGAACAAAATTTTCGTCTGTTGTGGCCATTCGAAAGGGCTTGATATAAAATTTAATAATTGGAATTCCGTAAGCCGCAAGTTTTTTTTTTTCTTTCATCAATTGAGTAATAAGAAAGCCAATAAGGCCACAACATATAATAAGGGCGAAAAATGTATTAGATAAGAGCAAAAATAATAAACTACATGGTATTAAATTAATAGGAATGATATACCGGCAGAAAATTTAATACTAATAATAGAGAAATTAAAAATAGAACTTCAATCTTATTTTTTTCGTAAATACAACTACTTAAATATGAATAGACAGTTATTGGGTAGTTTCACTTAATTTTGGACAAATTGTTAGAAAAATAGTGAAGAAAACAATTCTTTGAATTTGTGTTCTTTTGACATTTTGCTTGCTGAAACAAATTAAAAACTGTAACGGAACATTCCAGCCATGGTGTAATTATACAGGTGACTAAAGTGTTGCCAGATATGCAAAATTTCATTTGAGCAAAAGAAAACCAGTAACTGTGCCTACAATTTTGTCCAGCAAAAAGCTGAGCTTTTTTAATATTTATTGTTATTGTTTTATTATTTATTTTATTTCTTAAATATGTATAACTGTTTCATAGCCATTATATGTTCAGATAAAAACCTCTAAATCGACAACATTTCTGCATAGCTGTAAAACCGGTTGACTTAAACAAGGATGCCGTATTTAGCTTCGACATTAAAAAATACCGCTACATGTTTTCTATAGTCTGTGATAAAGCTGTTGGAAGTCAAAAAACTAGTGAAAATTCTGATTAACATAAAAGAAAGAATATTTCGTGCTCTGGTGTACATATGTATGTATGTAATTATTTCATTGTTTATTTATAGTACATACTTTCTTTTATTATGTAGTATATAATTTTTTTATTAAATGTGTAGTTAAAGTTGAATTTATTAAATATCGAATGATACAAACATTAAACTAATTTTAACTGCGTACAAATAGATAATGTATACCCTTGACATTTACTCTAATGTATGTGTACTTATTAATTTTAATTTGTAATCGGTATAAGATTCCAATCTAACTGTTTATAAATACATAGTTTTCTATTTGATTTTAATTTATTATATTTAATTTAAAAAAAACAATTTTGGTTATAACTAAAATTGAAAGACAAAAATAGAATTCTGATCATGTTTTGCTACTGTTTTTTTAAGAATTTTGACACACTACTTCAAATATATGTATTATCTAATGCTTTAAGCGTTACATACTAAAAAACGGGGGATGTGCTAAATATAATTTGTTTTATAGATAGCTGTTAAACTTATGTAGTTCATTAAATTATAAAACTATTTTTTTAAATATGAATATGGTGTGTGTATGTATATACTTACTAAAAGGTTTTGGTATTTTAGACAAATATTAACAAAAACAATTAAAGAAAAAATGAAGTAATTGTGTATTGAATTGTTTGAAATAAATCTATCTAAGACACATAAAGGTAGTGATGGCGATGTCAACTTTTTGCTTCTAAATGTTTGGGAGCATCGGCATACGTAAATTTGAGGCGAAATGCTTCTGCGACTAGAACATTAATTTGACGATCGGACCAATTGTGTGTAGGCAGATTTTGTAGCAGTAGTAAAAGACCCTGCAGAAAATAAAATTATTGTAAATAAAAATTATTTTACTTCTTTTGCTAGTAAATTTATTTACCTGAAAATCACTTTGCTGCATTAATTCCTCCTTCCAATGCAATAGAAATGCCGCACAAACATATAAATGAAATATAGCAAATCCATCAGATTCAGCTAAATAAGTATCCCATAAACGTATGGTACAATGCAGAGGCAATTCACGAGTTAATAAATTATTCATCCAACGAAATGAAAATTGTAAATAATCAACACCATGAGATTGTAAATGACGATGTAATGTTCCTTTCGAAGTGAAATTGAAATAACTGCATTCAGCTGTTTGTGCTTTAATAAAATTAATATTAATTTCTTACCATCTATTCTTTGTATTAGATCTTTTAGTTGATTAACCTTTTCCTGTATACCCAACTGAGCAAATATATAATTGTCTTGTATGCAATCTAAGAATTTTGACAAGCACCAAAATGAATCTGCTTCAATGGCATCACGAATTTCCACCGACAATGAATTCATGTCGAGTTTTTCAATATCAGTACCTGAAGAAAGTTTTAAAATCATATAGAAAATGTCAATTTTAAAAGAGAACATTTAAACCTGGCGCCAATTGCTCTTGTAAAAATACAATAAAGAATGGCGTTACTAAATCATTAATGCCTTGTACGTAGCCCGAGGCTGGATGACGAATGGACCAAATGAATAATACACGTTCAAACATTTCTTGTACGGCTTTTTGTTGGAAGAGCGATATTTGTGGATTCATACGTGGCACATCGATATGTATCTGCAACACACATAATTTTATTTTACAATGAAAGAAATCGGTAGATTTTCGTTTTTTACTTGTCTGTAGGTATCCTGCTGGGATTCATCTTGGCTATCCACTTTAAAGTAATTTTGTCTCAAATCTTGATATCCTTGACGTTTGCTTTCCAGCACAGCATTACGCCGTTCGCCTGAGGGTGGTAGATATTTTGACAATAAACGCCAACTAATACCGCGCATCTTGAAAAGAAACATTTATGCGATTTTTTATAAAATTAGAATTTTAGTGCAATAAAAACCTTTCTGGGTATTCCTGACCAGCTAAGCTTTTTCAATGCTACTAAATCCAATAGTGGTGAATCTAATAATAATTCGAATTTTTCTATTTTCGTTTCGTATTCTGAATCTTGCGAGTTTGAAGTAAATTTTTGTAATTGAGGTCTTCCCGGTAAAGCTTGTATGTGACGAATTCGAGGTCTGAAAAAGTATATTCGTTTTGTAATGTTACCCATTTTTTATAATTAAAAAATGTAAAACCTTTGTTCCTGTTTTTCCAGTTTGCACTCTTTATTAAGATTTGCAGATTGAGTTTGGGTACTAGATGTGCCAATATGAGAAAGATGTGGATTCATATCGGAATTTGAATTCTCATTGCTAATGTGGCGCCTATTTGCACCGCCAACAATGCCGGAAGAAGATGTAGTAGTTTTGTGTATTTCTATAACATTTTGAGCTAAAGTTTGTGAAACTTGTCGGGAAAATCTAGGATCTGTTGTAAGTACAACAATTAAAATTTTGACATTCTTTTCAACCTAAAAATTACTTACCAGTTTTTGTTAATGTTGCATCAGGATTTTCATGAAAAGATTGCTCTTGTTGTTGTTGTTGCTGCTGTTGTTGCATAGCCGCGTTTGATATTATGCAAAATTCGTCATCACCCGTATCCCAGGCGTCACTAACAGAATTTTGATAATCCCGAAAAGTAGCCATCATACCGCCTCCACTGCCTAATTCTCCAGCACCAACTAAGTGTACCCTCTTGGGGCTAGGTCTTCCTGGTACAATTCGATTACTGTTTTTCCAAAATGAATTTTGTGTTGTAACTAATAATGGCTGCGGTTGTTTGTTGGTTTGTGCTGCTACTACAACCGCGGCTGCTGTTGTCGCTGATGATGATGACAATGATGTTATATTTTTTGTTGATGTGTTGTTAACGCTGTCTACATTATTGTCCATAGTCTTCCTCCACCTCTAGTGCTGTTGGCGAAATGCAATATAATAAAGTTCTTTCTTATATCTTGTCTTTTGTTTCTCTTTACTTTTTTCACCGATACACGAATTTGCCAACACTTTTCAGCTTTTATTGAAATTTGAAAGATGTAAAGTCTTAAGTTTTAGTTTAGTAGTTGATGTTATAATTATTATTGTAAAATTCGTAGATTTTATGTTGTAAAAAATTAAAAAAGATATCTTCCAATTGGAAAAATAGCAACAGCAAAACACAGCAATAAAGTACTATTGTGAATAGAATATGATAATGAGCTTAAGGGTTGCTAGTGTTCAAAAACATTTTGGGGAAAAGTGGGAAAATTAAAAACTAAAAAGGAATCAATGACAAAACAACAAAAATGATGAGGGGAAAAATTTACGGTAATCAAACTCGATAGAAATTTTTAAACACTTCAGCTGTATTGCTAGTACCACCTGCATTGCTTATCGCTCTTGGTTTGTGCTGCACCACATCTGCCCCGAATCAGCGTTGGCAAATATTTTTAACCAAAACATGCTGTTCCCCTTCAAAATATTTGCCGTTTACATTACTAAAATATTATTTTTACTGCTATTTCAGTGGAAAGTAATCATGCACATGTCAATGGAATTTTATTTGCGACAGCTGAATCAGTAATTAATTAAAAATATTTATCAAAATCTAAAATTGTTAAATTTATAAAACAAGTAAAATATATAGAACTGAAAAGTTCAAAAACGCGCTGACTTAGCGCATAGTTAAAACGCGCGGAGTTGGCATCACTGCTAGTAACACTGAACAGTCGCAAACTTAACAGGTGCTTATCTGTGCCACCAGATGTTGGCAGTCCTTTGGGATTTTCTTTAATTCAAAAATGTATATACATACTGGACCTTATTATGGTTATTGAATTTTTAATTGCCATAATAAGCCCAATTGTACTATAGTAGAAAGATTTAGTTGAATGTATATTTTTACATAATTCTTTTAGTTTTTTAAGCTGGCCATACATTTCAGTGTATGTACGAGTGTGAATGTATGCAGACATCGTCGGGTGGTTACTGGGGGTCTTAATTGTAATTCGAAACGAAAGAAATTTCTTTCGAATTATCATGTAATTAACATACAAACTCTAAAGTATTTTCTTTCGTTTCAAATTACAGAGTAGACCCACTGGCTTGCCTTACAGTATATTAAAAATATGATATTATTGCGGCAAACCAATAACCAGCCGACGATGTATGTGTGTATAATCACAGAAAACTTCCCGCCTGGGGGAATCTGTTTTAGAAACATACAAGCATTGTCTGGCATCACTCTAGCATCAATTATCTCAAGTTATTTATTTAATTTTATTTGTTGTGCCATTTAAGATCAAAATTTTTAACAATTTTCATCATTTCGATTATCAACGAAGTAAAAGTGCTAAAAAATTAATGTTACAATTAAAAAACTTAAATAGAGAATTTCCAATAAAGCATACAAAAAATGGAACAACAAGAAATTATTGAACGTTTGCAACGCATATTTGAAACTTTTCTGCAACGAAATTTCGTCATTCCTAACAATGTTTACTTTGAAAAGCTTATAACCCATTTGGCAGAAAAAGGTAAATATTTGTTTTCCAAGAGAGACACCATCGGCCTTACGGACAGTGTAATAAAAGTAGACACTACTTTTTTCTCTTATTAGAAAATCTGTACATATTACAAGCCCCCTTCGCCATAGAGTGGGTGGACAAATGCATCACGTTGCTAAACGAGGACTTCACAAAATTAAATCCAAAAGTGACGTCGTTTGTGTTAAATTTTTGTAGTCTGCTCATGCAAAACGAATGGATTCTGATAACATTGAAAGAACGAAATATAATGGATCGGTAAGCAAAAAGTAGCAAAGGGGAGATCGGCAGCCAATTGCTGCCGATAGATATATCAATGTGATAAATTAAGTCTTCCTAGTTCTGATTTCCAAAATGAAAGTGTACAAATATTCATGTGTGTGCTTGTATGTATATTATTAGATAACAAAGTTGATTTTACTTAAAAATTGTAACCTTGTTATATAACCTTTGTTACCACTCTGAAAATAAAGCTTGATATGTTTTATGATGATTCCCAAAATATTTTGCTTTTAGCATTGACCATCTGTGAGCTGGACCATTTTTAAAAAAGGTATTTTTTTCAGTTTTCGAATTTTTTTTTTGTACTTTGCTCCAAGACGACATAAATAAAATTTGGTATCATCGAAAAGAGTTTTTTAAGCAGCATCCAATGGATTATATAAAACTTGACCACTTGCGACCTACTAATTGAGATATTTAACTAAATACATATTTTCGTTTCAGGTTTTCATCTCAATTAGTAGGTCACAAGTGGTCAAGTTTTATATACCATTGGATGCTGCTTAAAAAACTCTTTTCGATGATACCAAATTTTACTTATGTCGTCTTGGATCAAAGTATAAAAAAATTCAAAAAACTGAAAAAATACCTTTTTTAAAAATTGTCCAGCTCACGGATGGTCAATGCTAGAACCAAAATATTTTGGGAATCATCATAAAACATATCAAGCTTTATTTTCAGAGAGGTAACAAAATCACTTCTTTTTTGAGTCGCTCTAATATACATATGTACATACATATCGCACTTGATCAACAAGAGGGTATTAACTCGAAATTTTAAAATTTTCAGTAGAGAAGAAAAACTGTTTGTGGTTACATTTTAGGAGAATTTGAAAATCCAAATACATCATGGTTAGCATATTAAATTTGAAAATATATTTACATTGTTTTTATTTTAAAACCTTGCAATTATTGGGGAAAATATCCATGTTTTGAAAAGAATCACAAATCGGAAAAAATTTTAACAAATTTTATCATAAAAATGGTCACATTTCGAATTAAAATTATAAAGTAAAACAAATTTTATCAACAAAAGTGTGGTCAAAATACGTTAAAATTTTTACTGTAGATAGATATGGATGTTGTTAATTGATTTCTTGCAAAAAGTGAAATTTCAAAAATTTTGACTTAATACCCTCTTGTTGATTAAGTGCGATATGTATTATGCTATAACTTAAACTCATGAAGAATTTTGTAGGTAGAGAATCAACACGTTTTGTTTTACTTCACTTTAACTAACTGCAAACCAAAGATTATAAAATTTCTTTTAGAAATATGTAATTCTATATCGATTTATCTTTAGCGCCCTTGCCATTATTGAGGGCAATAAACATCGCTTTAGTCCCTCCACAAAACTGGGTTTCATTCGCCTTTTAGCCGCTGTTTCGCGCTACAGTTTAGGCTTGGCCTACATACGCCTAAAGAAATGCTGGCATTTTCTTATCGAACTCTGTAGTCGGGATCACACTTTGTATGTGATAAAAGAGGCTCGCAAACTTCTTTACGAACTGCTGTACAAGTTTTCCGTCAAAGCCAAAGATGAAAAAATTGTATTGGAGGTGCTGAATGAAATTATACAACCCATACAGGAGAATGTCTACAAAGAAGACAGCGATACCATTACAATAATTGTAGACGATACGGAATTGCAGCGCAGATTATCATCTACACTGGAACTGTTGTGTTATATATTCGAGCAGACCTTGGAATCGGAGGAGAAGACAAATATAACGAATTTGTGCCAAACGTATCACAATTTGGAATTGAATATATGGAAAATGGTTGAAATGACTCAAAATCGTTTCTTTTTGAGTAAAATTTTACGTACCTTGGTCAGTTTCAATTATGCTGTGCTAGTGCAAGAACAATGGGATAAGGGCCAAATAAAACCGGAGAAGTTCAATCGTTTTGGTATAAATTTCTTTAATATCATGAAATTTTGCGCGCAACGTTCAGAAATTTTGACTCTTATTAAATTGTCCGAAGTTAATCAAGTGCTGTGGAAGAAATTGGGCTCTCGAGCTCCACCCGAAATACTTATTGAAACGGAGAGGGTAAAATTTGAAAATCAGCTGATTATGTTTCACTTGCTGCCAGTTTTGGTTATATTACGTGGCCGCAGACAGAAAGAGGAATTATTTGATAATTATCTTATAAAAATATTTGAAGTTTCGTGTGAGCATACCTTGCGCATATGCTATGCAGTGCGTGATATGATTCTGCCTTCAGAGGAGGGTACACATTTGGCCGCTATGGCGGACTTGGCCTACAAGTCCATACATGGAATTTTGTCAATGCAAAATATATTAGAGCGTGAGCAAGCTATAATGGTGTTTCAAGCAATAATTTATGCTCTAAAAGAGTTCATTGACGATTCGAATACAAACGAAAGTAACAATGGACCGAATGATGGCAGAGTTGTGCCCAGTTGGTGTAAAATGTGGATGGGTGCTGAATTTATAACGGCCATACCAAACGTTTTGCATGCCTGTCTAATTGGTTTGCAGAAACTAATCAAGCGTTATCGTATATCATGGAAAGAAAGTATAGAAACGACTTGCTTGGTGAACATAGTGGCCGTTATACTTGAGAATCCCAATCTTACCGAACGGGTAAATATGCAAACGAAGCAAATATGCATGTGTGGTAATAAATTTAAAAATTTTTCTTTAATAACAAACAGTTGACTGTGCAGGCCTTAAAGTTGGTGCAGTTGTCCATAGAACATTTTCTTTCGCCCAATATGGCTCTATTGGTGGACAATCTTCAAGGTTCTGGGCTGCAGTGCTTGGGTCCCATAATAGTTAAGCGTTTTCATGATATAGCTTGGGAAGTACGTGACAGTTCTTTGGAATTAACCACCTCCATAGCAAATATATCAAGAGCTAGTAAGTACGGTGAAATTAGTAAAAGCTGTATGTATGTAAATGCATTTATTTATTTTCAAAGAATTTCCTGCATTTCAACAATTTTTACATGATTACAAAATGTGTGAAATTGTAATACAAATGGCTAAAAATGATCAGGAACCTTATGTGAGAGCTTCTGCGTTAAAGTGCCTTGGCAAAATGGTTATGATAAATATTACATGGGATAATGATTTGAATAGTCAAGATTTAATCGTAAGTACGACGCTATTGTGACGCTATTATGATGATACATATTATAATTTCTAAACTTTTGTTCTACTCAGGAGCATTTAATTTTTGTTCTCTACAATGAAAGTGAGGGCATTGTACGCAAAGAGGCCATGAAAACCTTGGCCACCATACATGAACACCGCCGTATACCTGTATGCTATATGGACAGCTTATATTCGACTTTGGCCCATTGCGTTATAACCGATTTGCACTGGGAGGTGAAACTGGAAGCACTAGATTTCTGGGGATTGGAATTTAGAAAACAGTTTACCAATCAGGGTATGATTGATGGCACCTTTCCTACCGTTACATTTTCAAAAGAATACAAAAAGATTGTAACTCTCACCGAGAAAGAAATAAATCTTAGAATATTGAAAGTTTTCAATAAACTATGTCAGCGTGGCTTCTTCGGTGTCATTTTGAAATGTTTGCAAGAGGAATGTGATTTGGAGGTAATAAAAGCGGCTGTTTGTTTGGTCCAATGTTTGTTGGAGAAACTGAAAAAATATAATTTCGAATCTTTAATAGAAGGCATGGATAAGAACTCTTCTTCGCCCCACAATAGTAGTATTTCAACACCAGCTAGTTCCCCTTCAATGTTATCGTGCTCACCGAAAAATTCCATGGAATGGCAAAATTCATTAACAATTAATAATACAAATACAATATCAGTTTTAACTGCCGACACTATAAATGCTAATGCGTCCATTAGCCAGGTTGAGCGTGACCGTTCAGATGAAGTTATTGAATCAATATTATCTTCTCAAGATATCAATCTTTTGGCGGCTTCTTACGAAGCCCAAATGCGACTGGATAATGGCAACCTTTCCGATGCGAACTCTTCCACCATCGGCGTTAAATCTCTAGAAACGCCTTGCATAGATGCAGATTTATATAAGTCTTATACTACTGTAGGTGTTAGAGATTTTATTGAAACTATCAAAAGCAGAGACTTGGAACTTTTATTAAAAAATCACAATGATTGGCTGCTGGGTTCGGAAAGTTTCATTTCCCTATTGGATGACATCATCTTCTCAATGAAACAACAAGACGAATCTTTATTTGCTGATTGCTATTAACCATACAAATCTGTATAGTATCTTTAATTTGTAAGTTCTTGATTTTTTTAATACATTTTTTAGAATATAATTTGCTTATATCAATGAAATGTAGAACAACTGGCAAATTATAACGCTTCAGCTAAAAATTACTGTATTTAACGAAAACAAAACAATCTGTACATCCGTCATATACATATATTTTAATTAAAATTTTGGTGGTCAGGCAGGATAATAATCAGAACAGGAAGTCGGATCGTTTGCGATTACAATTTTCGGCTAAATATTAAAAAGTGATCGTATAATGCTCCTCATTATTACAATAGCTGACATATCAAAAAGGTGGTGCCATTATATATGTATGTATACACATATATTATGCAAATTTGTATTAGTTTTATATGTATATAAAATTCATACGTATCAAGTAAATAAATAAAAAATCTATGTAGTACGTCTATATCTATGTACTTTCTATTCAAATTGTTGATTTATATCAGATTTTTACTTTCAGGTCTTGCAACACTATTTAAAAAACCGTTACAAAATGTAAATTGCGGAAAACATTTCCATTTTCACTGACTGCTTTTTCATTGCAGCTTTTCAGAGCTCATCATTCCAGTGATATCGCAATTTAATGTTAATCTGTCAACTCTGCTCTGCAAGAAGAGATAACAGCACAAAATTGCCATACTTATAAATTTTGCAAATTTTACAGTTTGTGCTGGCAGCGCTGGTCAGTAAAACACACATTTTATTGAGAATCCATTCACAATAGCTATATAAATAAACAACAAAAGCAAAAACATCATTTTATTTTACTCATTCACTCAATGCAGTTTTATTTAGACGGGCGTCAGTCAAATTTTTTTAGTTTTACATTAGTGTGTATTTAGCGGACGGTCGATTGCTGAATTTTATTTTCGGAATAGAAAAAATGAAGTGCAAATTCTTTTCTGTCAAATAAGTTAAAAATATATGTATTTAGTTAGCGTACATAAGCAGAATGATGGCCTTTTTTTGATTAAAACAAAAGGTTAAATGCAAAGAAAAGTGTTTGTAGTGTAGGCAAAAGAAATATTTTACAAGAAGAAAAAAAATTGCATTTTGCTTATATGAAAAGTGAAAGAAAAATCCATGATACTGGAGTAGTGTTTGTGCATATGTGTACCACAAATGTGCGTTAGTGTGTGTGAAGTTAGAAATAAAGAAATACAACAAATGAAAAAAGGTGGAAAATACAAGCAAAAACAACAAAAAGAGTGGGGTGCTTAAGCAGCCGCTACTAAAAGGCAAAAAAAAAACAACGGGAAAGCAGGAGTAATTGCTATAAAAGAAAAATATAGTTAAAGAAAATCCAGAGACTGGTGGTTATGTTTTAAACGATAACAACACCAACTTCATTTAATTGGCTGTAATAAAGTCTAAAGTTTAATTGAATTCGGTTCTATGTGAATATTATTTTTAATTTATTACAAATTACATATTATTTAAATTATTCGTACCTATCAGCAAACAAAAAGTTAATGGGAAAACTAAAATGAGTTCCAGTTGCGAAAGGTGTGTGTGAGTAGATATTTTTTTCTTTTTTAATATTTAAATGGTCTAATGCAATTTTTAAATCGTTTTTGCATTTATGAAGGTCCATAAGAACCTACATGAGCAATGTATACATGCATACATACATACCTACATAAGTGTATACTATTTGTATGTTAGTAAAACCTCTTAATTTAGATCAAACGATTCAACTACGAGCTGTAGCAAACCTTGCATGTTTACCTAAATTATGCATGTTAAAAACTAAGCAGCAATTATTTTCTTGCTTGATTTGTTGCAAGAAAATATAGTTATCCACTTGCATACATATGTATGCATTTTTTTGTACCTTTTATTTGAAGTAGCCACTCCAACAATTACCAACTAAATTAAAGTCTGCAAATATTAAACATTTCTACATATGCACATGCATATATGTATTTGCTTAAATCATAAAAAAATGCCTCCCCAAACTCCTCCCTACTTGCCAAGATTGCTGGATGCAGTTTTCCTTTTGAACAATTTGATTAATCGTTGTTCCTTTAAATTTGCACTTCCTTATTAATGAACTCTTGTACTCTCCTCCTCTCCTCAAAAACTCTCTGTTTGTTGTTTCTCCTTTAATTTAATCGATATTTTGTTTTCATCAATGATGCTAACTTAGTGCTTTTTGCCAGCGATGCCACTTTAGCGCGTTTCGCACTAGTATAGCTTTAGATTTATTATTACAGCGAGTCTATTACTACGTTTATACGCGCACTATTTGCAAATAAAATTATTTGCAAATAAATTAACTCACTGTTTATACGGTATAGCAAAAGTACACAAACTTGGCAGCACTTCTATAGAAAGCTTACTTATGTTGACAAAAAAAATAGTGTAAATGCATAAAATATCAAATAATTATTTGTTTTAATTGTTATTATTTGCTTCTATCAATGTTTTTTGTTGCAATATTTGTCCATTTATTGTTTTTGTTATCAAACATTTGTAAGCGTGGCAACCTCAAGCATTTTATTTGCAAATAGTGCGTTAATCGTGAATAGTTTTCTGAATTAGTAAGTCGCAATAAAAAGAATAATATGGAACAATTTACAGTTTTATTTGCAAATAAGCCCTGCGTATAAACGTAGTATATACCTGATAAATTTTCATCATAATAAAAATCAAATCATTATCAAAAGAAAAATTTATCAGGTATAGACTGCATTTATTAGTGTTAATGCAGTGTCTTGACAATTTTGTCAGAGCTCAAGCTCAGACAAATTTGTCTTGATAAAAAATGCAAACAAACTGTTTTATTAAAAATTTAAAACAAAAATTGACCAAGGATTAGCCTAGAGAACCCCCCACCAATACTCAAACTATTTGACGTTTTAATTTATTTGCACAAACTGCGTATTAACGTAATTTTTAGACAACAAATATAAAAATAAAGAAAAATATGAATGTTTTTAATAAAATAATAGCAAATTTAATAAATATTAAGTGAAATATTCAAGACGTATGCGTGCATTAAGAAAAACTTCACAACATCTCTCCCGACGTTTTGTTATTTGTTATGATAAATATTTATCAGGTATAGACAGCAAGTCAGCGCGCTTACTATAAAACGTTCTAAATTAAGCTCGTTTTGAATAAAGTCAACATTTCAATTCAATATTTTGTACTTCTTTCATATTTAACAATTTTCTAGTATCCAAGAAACAATTTCTAAATTAATTAATGACTATTCAACTGTCCTAAATATATAACTTTCCATTAAAAAAGCAGTAAAAAGAATATTAGTTGCCTAGTTTGAATTACAAACGCATTTTAAGACTATAAATGGCAAATATTTTTAAATATCGCATTGTTAGTGCTCTTGGCGAAGGCAGCTTCAGTCTGTTATTTATCAAAGCTTCATTGAATAAGATTTTTCGAAAAACTCCTCCATCGGATATTCGACCGTTCGACCCCACGTCGATGTGTTCCTAAAAAATAAACGAAATTCGAATACTTCAAAATATTGAAACAAACAGCTATACATATATACTTACATCTGTAGTTGAAATAAGTGGTTCCAGAATACCATAAAACCAATATCAACGATACCATAAAACTTGGAAAGTTCCACGATTGTGTGATTTCATCCGAAATATAATACTATTATTCTTCCTTGGATGGCATTCGTAACTAAGTTAGTAAATATCTAGTTTAAAAAAAATATCTGGAGCATCTTCAAATATTCTGGCAGCAAAACTTTATAAATTGCATCACACATATTTCAGGCACACTCCCTGAAATAGTGCTATGAGTAATGCGAAATAGATATTTAAGACATCTAAAAATCTCACCAGTTTCCAGGTAAAGGAGTGTAACCACTAAACGTTCCGTAGGAGAACTCGGATCACTAAGTCTTGTGGTTTTCGAAGTTATAAGTTGTGTCACAAATTTTAACTAAAAATTGGTAAATAATGTATGTAGCTTAATTTAATTTATTCACTTAAAAATGGTAATTATTTTTTCTTTTATTTTGCCAGTTTGATCATAAGCTTTGTAAAGGCAAACACTTGATTTGGAACCATGTTCCGTAATCACACGTCAAATTTGAGAAATCAAACCCCGTCGAAAGAAAAATATATTACATACTCAGCAAATACTTGCTTATTCTGCGTTAAAACGTGTACGTATCATCGAAAATTTCGCTAAAATTCCCAAGTGTCTAGCAACTTGCGTGTTTTCTTTTTAGTGCAGAGAAAAGTTAAATTTTAAGGGAACCAGATTGTATTAAACTTTATTCGTATTGTTTCAATGATATTTATTAACTGCTTGACTTATGAATATTTAACAAAAAAAATGTCAAATTAGCTTTTAAATGTATTTGAAATCGGTAAAAACTTAAATATTATTACACTGCAATCCAGTTAATTTGTATTAAAGTTTTAATAGGGCAACACTGTTAAATAACTTTTCATTTAATTGCTGCAGGTCTTCCGGTGGTTATTGGTTTGCCGCAGTAATAATGTATTTTTAATATAATGTGCGGCAAAGCAGTAACCACCCGACGAGGTGAAAACAAATCACTAGCCCAATTCACAATCTTATGCAACTGCTCTTGCATCGTAGCATGTGCAAAATTGTATAGTATATTGATACTCACCACTAAGAATTGTTAAGTGGTGAGTATCAATATAGTAACCATTTTGCAAATGCTACGATGCAAGACCATTTGCACAAGTTTGTGAATTGGGCTACTGTCTTGTAAAATTCCTTATCAGTTGAGTTGGAAGTAAACTGCAAGTGCTGAAACTAAAGTTGTGATAATTAGTAAGAGTGTGGGTGTATTGAGTTATTCGGAACTTGCTCTTGCACCTGTAATCCTAAATTAAGTGTGACCACGGGAAAGAAATTTTCCGATGCTAGCACCTGTCATTATTTGAAAGCTATTTGAACAATCAATATGGGCAAACAAATGTGTGTTTACTTACAAACAAATATCTTAAACATTAACCAACATATTTAAAGCAAATAAAATGGTGAACGGTATAGAAGCATGATTTGAAATTTTTTTCGTACCTCAATTACGTGGCAGTAATCTTGCTGATATGTGGTTCCCACAGGACGGAGCCACATGCCACACAGCGGGCGCTAAAAATTGATTTACTCAAATAAACTTTTGATGAGAAAATAATTTCACGCAATGGCCCAATTAATTGGCCACCAAGATCGTGTGATTTAACCACATTGGATTATTTTCTGTGGCTTTATGTTAAGTCACTTGTCTATGTCGATAAACCACAAATAATTGAACACATGGAAATCAACATTCGAAGAGTTTTCGGCGAAATACGGCCGCAAATGCTGGGAAAAGTTGTTGAAGAAAAAAAATTTACTTGTTAACATATACTATGTTTATACGCGCACTATTTGCAAATAAAATTATTTGCAAATAAATTAACTCACTGTTTATACGGCATAGCAAAAGTACACAAACTTGGCAGCACTTCTATAGAAAACTTACTTATGTTGACAAAAAAAAATGTGCAAATGTACAAAATATCAAATAATTGTTTGTTTTAATCGTCATTATTTGCTTCTATCAATGTTTTTTTTGCAATATTTATCCATTTAGTGTTTTTTGTTATCAAACATTTGTAAGCGTGGCAACCTCAAGCATTTTATTTGCAAATAGTGCGTTAATCGTGAATAGTTTTCTGAATTAGTAAGTCGCAATAAAAACTATAATATGGCAACAATTTACTGTTTTATTTGCAAATAAGCCCTGCGTATAAACGTAGTATATATGCTTCTATCCAAGGTGTATCTAACTAGGTGGCAGCGTTACTTCAGCTGATAATTTTTTGCTCTATGTGCTTTGTAGCTGAAGAATGTCAAAAACTTCGATTTTGTTTTGGTTTTAGTACAATTATTTTTATGCTTTTGACATTCTTCGGCTCTTTACATAGCTATGGTTGCCGTATTTTTGTGTAAAAAAATCCTTACGCAGTCACCTGTATAATTACACCATGCTTCTATCAATGTTTTTTTTTGCAGTATTTATCCATTTATTGTTTTTTGTTATCAAACATTTATAAGCGTGGCAACCTCAAGCATTTTATTTGCAAATAGTGCGTTAATCGTGAATAGTTTTCTGAATTAGTAAGTCGCAATAAAAATAATAATATGGCAACAATTTACTGTTTTATTTGCAAATAAGCCCTGCGTATAAATGTTGTAATAAAAGAATGCAACAATTAGTGTTAGTAAATGAACTACGTGTGTACATAAACATTACCGAGTTGGCAACATTGTAAGAAATATAGATTATTGTGAATGATTGTGTTTTATATAGGAAATAAATTAATACATGTTTATGTGTCCTTTTAAGGAATACAAGTATGTTTTGTGTGTGTGTGTATTGAGCACAAAGACTTCAACTAAAAACGTGTCATCCAAGGCACATTCACAAGGTAGTAGCGGAAATTCAGCTGAGCTATTTTTTTTTCAAATTAAAGTTCATCGGAAACTTCAAAAATTTTTTACGAAAGAGAAATTAAAAGAAAATGTTAAAAAAATTCAATATGAAAAATATTTTATTAAAAAAAATTCTGTGAAAACAAATTTATAAATATGAAAAAACTATTAAAAAATTGTGAGAAGTGCTAAACGTTGCAAATGTTGTTAGTGGTAGCTGCCGCGAAGAAATATTTTCAAAGTTATGTGAATAATTTTTATTATTGTTATGTTAAACAAATTATATTTTTGAAGTTTTTGATGAACTACAACCCATGTTGTTTTTTTCATTGTTGTATTTTTTCATTGTTTTTGTAATCCTGATACTACCTGGAAATGAATCTGCCTTGGTGTCATCTATAAAATACAAAAATGCCGGAACTATTATTAAATTTGATTTTTACTCTTTTTTTCTTCTTCTACTTAGTTTTTATTACTGTTTAATAATTTCATAATTAAATTTCCTGCCATTAACTTGAGTTTTTTGATATATGTATGTATGACTATAAATAAAGTATAAAGTAATTGAAAGACTTATTACCTACATATGTATGTATGTATGTATGTATGTATGTAGGTATGTCGTCATATGTTTTCATAGCTTTTTCTTTCGTTTGATGAATGAATTGAAATATTGAATGAATATTTTTTTATTTGCAATTGTTGTGCTTCTTTTTATTTATACTGTAAATTTTTATGAGAGAAAGACTCTTTTTTTAATTTTTTGTTTTAAATAAGGAAACAAGGAAAACTAGGGCGTCGCACAGTGTGATAAATGTCGATGGAATCTATAGTATGTATGTATGTATCTATATATGTATGTATGTACATACATATGTATGTATATAAATGTGTATGTACATAGATACATATGTATGTATGTATATATTATGCAGGTACATATACATACATATATGTATGTACGAAATTGGCAAGATTTTGGAAAATTAAGAAAAAAAAACTCCACAAAATGGGGTTTTTATAAAAATAGGGACACATACAGGGCAATTATGAATAAGGATTTTTAAGAAAAAAAAATCACTATCTTAAATTTCACAAATACGTATTAAAAACAATTATGTACCGTTTTGCAATAAGTTCATCATGT
The DNA here is from genome assembly GCA_944452675.1 of Tachina lurida. NCBI lineage: Eukaryota > Metazoa > Arthropoda > Insecta > Diptera > Tachinidae > Tachina > Tachina lurida. The sequence goes on from OX101752.1 coordinate 31,560,741, forward strand.
GGCAGTCAATATTCCAAGTAAGCTTAGCACATATTTAAAGCGGATAGCAGGGATTCGGAAGTGCTTATAGGTATTCACCCTAATTAATAATTGATTTTTTAGTAATGGTACAAAAAAAAACTATTATTATATACATACATAGGCATATAGTAAATTTATACAAGTTTGGGTATACATATGTATGTATATTGTTGTGCAAAATTTTTATTTTCAATTCAAGCAAAAATTGGCATGAAGTTAGCATAAGTGGCAAAATTGAACATGATCTTAAAGAGTTTTGCGATGAAACTTCACATTAAAAATCATGCTAGGACTTAGAGGTGGGTTAAAATTAGGTAATGCGACCATTTTTAATGTCAAATTGTATGGAGGAACTTGTTAACACCTAATTAAATTCCGTCACTTATGCTAACTTCATGCCAATTTTTGCTTATACATAGGGCCGTTAGAAAATTGATCTACTTAGTTATACGATCTACTTTTATAATAACGTGTACTCTTTTACCAATTCCTCAGGTTCACTGATTATACCAGTGTTGGTATCTCTACGAAGAGCAAACGCACATTAAGCTGTTGCGAAAAGGGTAAAAAGCGCAAAAAAATACGAAAAAAGGGTAAAAAAGCACCAACATTTTTTCTTTATTTTAATACATTAGGAAATTTAAAAAAGGAGAGTTTGGAGTGTAAAACATCATAATATAATTTCAAGTTTTTGCCTCAAAATATTTAATATATGAAATTAAAAACTCCTTCAAATTTTCTTGTGCTATTTTAATTAAATTATTTTTTTGGCATTTCATTCAAATTGCCTTAAAAAGTCAAAGGGGCTTCATGAAACAAGTCTCGCGTATTTGCCCAATTGCACAAATCACAATTTTAAGAGTTCTCATGAAAACCCTTGTTAATTTTTCAAAACGTTAGTAGTTATATGATCGGTGTTAGTTATTTAGTAGGTGAAGCTTAGGCTTAGATTAAGATACATATGTATGTTACTGAAAAATATTTTAAACATACAAAAGCATTAAAAGCATCACTTTTTTCTTTAAGTAACTTAAAAGTTTTTGTTTTTGCGATATTCACACTTATTCCAGTTGCCAACATTGACAGGACGTCAATACGATACCAAAAAATTTTTGTTTAAAACAACTGACAACCTCATGCTGTCAATTGTTCTAGGATGATTAAATATTTGTGTAAACTTTAACAAATGCTTATTGCGTACTATTATCAATAAATTATTATGCAGAGAATTATGTGGTACTTTCCAGTTACTTCCGTTTTCTATTTTGCAAGAAGAATTTTAATTTTTTAATCCCAATTATGAAAATTTTTCTAAATTGTTTTTAACATAGTTTCCGTTATTGTCATTAAAAACAATTTAAGAAGGCTCAGTCAAAAGATGCTGCTATTAGCTCTTAAAAGTACATTAGGTTTGTAAATTAAAAATATTTTTATCTTACAAAAAAGCACCAAAAGCACTGTGAGAAATTGTTAAAAAGCACTGTAAATACCCGCTTTTTAAAAAAGGATAATGACCAAAATTTCGCGTTTATGAAGAGGCAAAAAGCACCAAAAAATACCCTAAACGCACCAAAATACCATCACTGGATTATACTACTTAAAATGGAAAAAATCCCTAATGTGAATTCTCAATATAATTTCGGTAGTAAAAAAAGTAAAATTTTGCTTAGATATCTATAACATCACAGTGTTACATACATATGGGCACTTCCAAAAAAAAGTCCACCATGACGGACAAATTTAAAGTTCACCAACAGATTTGTTTTCTTGGGGAAAAAGATTTTTTAATCTAGAAGCTTGGAAAATAAGTGTATATCAGTCCAAGTCCTAACAAAAAAGTTTTGTATAAAAATACTTGGCCAATTCGCAGAGTTAAGCAATTTTGTTAGTCAAGTCAAACCCCACTTCTGTTTTTTGTAACGTAACGCCAGGTCATATTTTGCGAATATCTTGAAATCCTTAGGTGTGATTGTTATAATTTTTTCACTGAATATAGACCTATTTAATCACTTCTCAAATGTAAGAAAAAATTTTTTCAAACACAATTTTAAAACTTTTTTTTCAACCTTTTGTTGTGCAAATGGCATGTAACGCCAGAATGGAATTACCCATATGTATGTATGTATAGAATGAGTCTATCAGGGCAATTATGAATAAAACTCCCAGGGAAATTTTTCCCAGGGAACAATTCCAACTAATGGCAAGTGATAGGGAAAACAAAAAAATTCTAATTGGAAAAGGAGAAATTTCCCTGGAAGTTTTATTCATAATTGCCCTGTATAATACATGTACATATGTACATATATATAAAATATCAAAAAAATCAAAATTTTCTATATTTTTTTTTCATAACTTATGGAGGCTATTAACTAACAATCTTCAGTTCAACGGCCTTACACAACATGTATCTAAGCAGGTGGCAGCGCTACTTTAGCTGATAATTGTTTGCTCTATGTGCTTTGTAGTTGTTTTGGTTTTGGTACAATTATTTTTGTGCTTCGGTTCTTTATACAGCTATGGTTGCCGTATTTTTGTATAATAAGTCCTTACGCAGTCACCTGTATAATTAAACCATCATACCCTTACATTAAACAAAAATTCTAGGTTGCCAGAGGGCAAAAATATACAGGAAATAATTACTTAACTGCCGGCAAAAAAGAATTCTTGGGTTGCCAGAAAGCAGCAATTGTTTATTGAAAATGGCAACTGTTATTTAACAGTTTCCGTCGATAACATACGGCCTGTCCCACGATGTCACCAAAAATCGTTCGATCGACAAATTGTATTGCAAACAATAATAACATTAGAAAATTTGTTGTTGTTTTCAATATAAGTATTCAATCGAACGATTTCTGGTGACATCGTGGGACAGGCCGTATGTTATCGACGGAAACTGTTAAATAACAGTTGCTATTTTCAATAATCGACTTATGTTTCTTTGTTTTTCATAATAGTAATTTTTTTTTAATAATCTCAATACATTTAATGCCAAAATAAGAACAAATATTAAATTTGTTTTAAAAATGGACAAAACAGACACAAAAGTTAATACAAAACGTTACAAAAGGTGATTTAAAAAAGGTAGCGAAAAAGTCAAAAAGCAGCAAAATACTATTTATGCGTATGGATATTCATACATACATAAATGTAAGATATTAATTTGAGAAATTAGCATGTTTGAAACAATAAAAATAAAACTTGAACTTTTTTTCCATACGAACAAGTTGCCTGGCAATGTCAATGCCAATGGCAAGTTTGTACATTATGATACATAACTACATACATATGTATATTAAAAGAGAGGAGGACGAGGTATGCAAGTATGTATGTACATTAGGGCGGGTAGATTTTTTTGCAAAAATCTAAGAAAATTTGGCGAAGAAACTATGGGTCTAAATTCAAACCCTATACCGCGCCTCTCGACATGAAAATGTATTTGCTCTTCTTTAGAAAAACATTTTTTTTAAATTACAATTTTTTCAAATAGAAAAATGTATGTACTGAAATAAATGCTAATAAATTCGAATCATTGCTCTTCCTCCCACGTACATACTCCCTGCTTTTAATTTTTTTGCAAGCATTTTCATCTTTCAAAGTCAATGTCTTTACATAAGGCAGTAGCCAAACAAGAAGCAGCTTAGAAAGAGGAACTAAATTTTCATGTCGAGAGCCCCGGTATAGGGTTTGATTTTAAACCCATGGTTTCTTCACCAAATTTTCTTAGAATTATATGTAGATTTCGTTTTTACTATACGATTTTTTAATTTTTTATTTCATCCATACAAATCGGCCCGGCCTAATGTACATATGTATCTATTTTTTTCTGTACAATTCATAATACAATTCATAATACATATTCCGAGGAAGAGTACGTATCCCTTTTCCAAATAAAGAACTTTTAATTGGGTATTATTTTTTTATGCCCTTCAATACGTATTTTTTTCATTTTTATAAAAAACATTCATTGTCAAGAAATAAGTTTATTTTTAGCTATTATTAATACTCATATTGTGGATGAGATTGTTTTAATAAATTTAGTATATTTCTTAATTAATATGTGTAAATATATTTAAATACACACAATATTATGTATGTAGATTCTATGTATATACAGTGGGTCAATAAAGTTTAACTACACCCTTCAATATTTTTAATAGTCATAACTCAAAAAACCAGTTTTGCAAAAAACGCGTTTTAAGTTTTCAATTTGCATAAAACTCAACGAAGACATGAAAAAATATTCTGCTCTCAGGAGGTGAAATTTTGTTTTTTTTTTAGTTATGACGCTATTGAAGTAAAATAGCGATATGTATGTATGTATACGTGTGTACGCATTAATTACGCTATTAACAATGAGCAGTAATTATTAATATGATCAAACATTTCTTATTTTTCATTATTTACATTTTCTATTCATATTATTTTGTATATATTCTACTTACAGAATAGAATGGGTGGAAATTATCGAACCCCGTACCAAAGAACACATGTATGCGAATCTAACCACAGGTGAATGTGTTTGGGATCCACCTGAGGTAAGTTTTTATTTTTATTATATTTTTCCCATACACTTTAGCATAAACGCAAAGCAAACATTTTGCAAACAATTTCCCTTTGTGCTAAAAAAAAATTGTTTAGAAATTTTGCTCAAACATTAGGAAAAAACATCAGTTGATTTTGTTTTATGTGTAGTTTCCACAATGCAAGCAAGCGACTTGTATAGAAAATTTGTATAGGAATCACTCAAACATTTGAGTGCTTTTCATATATTTTTTCTAGACAAGTCGATTGCTTGCATTGTAGAAACTACACATTAGTTATATAAATACATAGTGTTGTCTACTCTTAAGATAACAAAAGCAATGTGCAGAGTTTAAAAGCATTAAAGTGATAAAAAGAGCAAAGACATTGCAAAGGAAGAAAAAAAAATATCAACGGTAACATTGGTCTGTATTATTTCCTGCAAGAAGAAATCTTTCTCATTCAAAACCCGCTCTCATTTACGACAACTTTGAGTACGGCAACATGTTCCGCTATTAAGGGGGATGTAAATGTTGAGTACGGCAACACGGCTAATATGTAACAAAATATAAAGAACTGGCATCCTTAATTAGCTGACTCTGAGCATTGTCAAAAGAATATGAGAAACAAATGAAAAAATAAAAAAAATTTTTTTCCGGAATTAATACTTTTGAAAGAAATATAAATTAGTTTATGTCATTCATATCGCGCTTAATCAACAAGTTTTATTTTCGTTATTCGAATTTCGAAATTTCCATGCCTATGTTGTACTTTAAAACAGAGTCTTTTGACAGTTCCGAAAATTTGCTTTTAAGACCGATAAATATAATGGGGCGTAGTCATAGTCAAAACAAAGTACACTTTTAGAAATTAAAACCAGTATTTTGTATGGTAATACTGGTTTTAACTTCTTAAAGTGTACTTTGTTTTGACTATGACTACGCGCCAATATGTACTATATACCCCTTTAATCTGTGATGGAAGGCTGGAAAAATTATTAAGAATGTGAAAGGCTAGGAATCAATTTCCTACACAATTGTACGACTTTTGCAAAAATACAACCCTGATGTAATGATAATTTTTTTGTCTTGTTCAGGGTTGTATTTACCCAAAAGGAAAATATCTCAATTTTGTAATAAAATCACTGAAATGCCAGCACTGTTTTTAATACAAAATCATTATAAAGTGTAAATATAAACATAATTGTTCCAATTTTCTGTTTCCATTCGTGTAAACAAAGAGAAGAAAAACTATAAAGAGCCGTTAATAAACCTTTAAAGAATAAACACACAAATGCATGCATAATATGTGCATACATACTTGAGGTACAGATAGGGTAAAGGCTCCTAAAGTCGGCATGCACCAGTAGTCGGCCTTTTTAAATAAAAATGTATATAAATAAGAATAGCGGCCATTAAATATATAAGTAAGATCTGATTTTCATTAGAAATATACTTACTTCTCTCTAAACATTGAGTAAATTTGAATGAGATGAGTATATTGGCATATTTTTGGCCTCTTTCCGTGACTGTTTTTAAAGAGGGCGATTGTGCCCGTTTTTTAAGAAATTTTTTAGTGGTGAGCCCAACTTAAACAAGTGAGTATTCACATTAAATGAAGTAATTTCTTAAAAGTGTCGGTTTCTATGGATTCAAATCAACTAAAATATTGATATTAATGTGAAAATTTTAATAAAATTTATTTATTTTGCTTATTTTAATGGGTGCCGTCTTTAGGAACAAAATTTTTCATGATTTCCAATTGTCGGCAGGGGTGTGCCGACTATAGAAAAATTAGTATTTTCTCATATTAAGCTCAAAAATTGCAAAATAGTATAGTAATCATCTCTCTTGCCAATGCTTTAAAAAAAAATTAGTTTAAAACGAGTTTACCCAGTAGTCGGCATAGTAATATGTATGGAGTATATGTACATACTATATACTCTATACCAGGCATACAGTTTCCTAAGGTCGGTATGAACTTTTATTATAAGTTTATTGAACTGAGGATCATAAAAAGATTGAAATTTTGTAATTCAGAAGAGATAATTACTTCATGCAACAACAGAAAATTGTATGATTGTAAATATGACCACTTTGAACAGACTTTATGTGACATTGTACATAACGGACTAGGGATAGCGAAGGAAATGTTCTTAATCGTAGGGTTGAATATCAACTCCGCAAGGGCGTTCATTGTTCCCTTCACCAATAGGAGGACAATCATACTCTGCAAACCACCCCAGTAGATAGCGTGCTTTTAGAAAGCTCATCTGAGGTCAAGTACCTGGGAGTGATATTAGACTCACTAAAGGTGAGTATATCTATGCAGGAAAAACATAAGAGTTGCACACGCAAAACCTTAAGATGAATACACCATGATAGTGAAACTTATCATCACTTATGATGCTGTTGCTTGGTCGGAAAGCTACGACCAGAGATCGGTTGGAGATTCACTGAGGCTATCATTGAGATCGCACCTCGAAAATTTTTTATAGAAACTGCTACCAAGCAAAAAGTCATCAACGACCCGGGAAGAACAGATTGTGACTGTCTAATTAACCAATGGGAACAATGATCCCTGGAAGACTCTGATCGTTTCATATCTCTAACTTTTTTATCAGAAGTTTATGCCATTGAGATATGCACACAATTTTATCCTGACAGGTACTACCGAGGATGAGAAATAGCAACCTGCTGTCATTAAAGCATAGTCGCTCAAAGTGGCACCAGTGTGGGGGACTTTAAAGCACTTAGTTCATATAGTTATACCTCGAAGTTATATTGGGACTGCCACATTAAGCTTAATCTGCTACACAGCATAAATTAGGTCGTACTCTGCTAAGTTCACATACACGTTGGAGTTGATGGAAAGGAAAATGCAGACAAACTGGTCAGGGTACACAAGGTCGGACCAGAACCGTTTTCTCTCATTGGATCGGATAAAATCCGGGAATATATATGGATGGAGATCAGAAATACCAGGAAACACCTCTCCCTGGATCGAGGCATGGAAACATAATGATTATAAAGTATAGCAAAAATCGTTTGAATGATCCCATGTCCTAAAATAAAAATAATCTAGGAATGCTCACAGGCTTCCTTACAGACTGAGAAAACACCTAAATAGGCTTACCATTGGGAGTAACAGCCCGTGCAGATGATGAAAGTTTAGAGCAGTAGTACTGTGAAGTAATATAAATCTTTATTCCCTCTGTGGTTCCACAGGATAGCAGGTATAGACGAGGTGCTCTAGTACCTGGTAAGCGATATAATAGATATTTTCGTTCGCAGAGGCCTGTGCCTTCAAATATGAGCACCCAAGAAAATCGAACCAATGAATGCACCAATAATACGCTGAATCCTGAAAAAACTCGTAATAAATAAGAGAAGGCACCATTTTCATATTAGGTGCAGTCAGAACTATAAAAATATATGTAAATAATTTTTATTCTATATAAAAAGCTGCTTGAGTTCCTATAAAATGTCAACCTTTCCTTAGCAGATAATTGCATGCCGACTATAGGGTCATCAATTGCCGAACTTAGGAACATGGGTGCCGACTACTGGCAAAAAAGATGCATTTTGTAATATATTAAAATTTCTTGCATTTATATATTTTCTATTGGAAAACAGTTAAATGAGCATAAAACAATACTTATAACAGAATTATAATAAGTACGTATCATCGCAATACCATTTTCACATCAGAAATGGCACAAGTTTGAAAACGAAAAAAAAGTTAACTGGCCGACTACTGGTGCACTTACCCTACATATAAACCAAATGAGGAAATATTTGGCGAAATATGTGCTTCCATTTGCCTGTATATATTTATGTACAGACGCCCATTTACCTTAAATAAAATATTCATTAAACACCGCTCAAGCTGCAAAAAACATAAAACAAAAATAGTGGTTACGTTAGTTGCGCTAAATGTTTGCCCAGTCTGAACATGCCTTGAAATGTTAAGTGTGTGTTTGTGTGTGTACTTAAAAGGATATTAACTAGTGCAAGACTAAAAGAAGAAAACAACAACAGCAACGACCAATTGAACAAAGTCACTCACTCACTCACTCACTAAACTGATGCATTTCAATTTTAATTTTTACCAAATTGTCTTTGTGTAATATTGTTTGTTTCCTTTGTTGGTTGTACGATTTAGGGATGGGCAAATGAAAAAAATGTATCGATATATATCGTATCGATATTTCTTAACAGTATCGATATATATTTTTGGAAAACATCGATATTTCGATATATCGATATTTTTGCCAAAATATTCCAAATCTAAAATAAGTACACATACTAACATATCGTGCCATAAACGCCAAAAAAAATGAATTTTGAACAACTGTTGAGACCTTATGGGTTTTTAAGGATTAAAAAAAAAGATTAAGCCTTTAGAAAGCCTTAATAATTTTTATAAATAAGGATGTTAATCATTGATTAATGAATGCCCGTGTATATCACTTCAAAGTTCATCATTGCGGAATACGAGAAATATCCACTTTGCATCCAAAAAATAATAATTAAAGAAATCGCGAGCAACTAACTTAAAACTTAATGAACTCCACGAGTGGAGAAACCCCAAATTGATATTGGTATCAAAAAGGAAATAAATTTATCCATACATCTGTATGTTTAATTTGTATTTTAAGATAATTTCTGAAAAACTACATTCATTTCCAATGCATAATTAGTCACTTTAAGAAATTTAATACAAAGGAACTACATACGTATGTTAAGTTATACGAGTACGTCACCTACTGTAGCTTCTTAAGGCTTCATTAGTTTTTATTTTATGTTGCTGTTCTGTGCTGTGACGTTCTATTTCTAAATTTTAATAGTTACTTTTTCTGTAATAAATTAGCAGTTTCCGACCAGAACGGTCATAGTTTTCCACTAAATTTATGAGTTTGGTATCGTCCATTGTTAATGTTTCAATATAGTGTTTATGTTTTTCTGGTAAAAATTTATGTTTTTTAAATTCTAAAAGCACAATCAAAATTATTTTAAAATTTTTTTTATTTAATTTATGCTGTCATTTACAATTACTTAATAATTTTTTTGATTTTTACGGCTGAGCAGAAACAGAACATAACGAAACAGAAAAGCTAAGGACTTGTATAAGATTTCTATGAAGAAAACAGAGTCAGCTGTTTCGTAACAGAACAGAAAGTAAAAACTAACTCTGCCTTTAGAATTACTTAAATTTTTTTTTGATATTCAGAGGTTGAACGGAAACAGAACAGAAAGAAAGAGAAAAACTAACGGCTTTTATAAGATCTACATAACGTCGGTTGGTTTCTGGTTTGCTGCAGACATAATGTATTTTGTATAAACTGTGCCGCAAACCAGAAACCAACCGACGATATATATAAAGCAAAAAGAGTCAGCTGATTCGTAACAGAACAGAAAGTAAAAACTGCTTTTAGGCTTATACACACACAATCCAAATTTGGCATTTAGCTTAGTTAACAAATAAAAGTCACCTGGCTTAGTGGGGTCACCTTATAGATGCGCCTGTGCTGTTATAAAATTTCTCTTCTTTTCTTCGCATCACTAGTAGTGAAGCCAATATCGTAGTTAAAAAACGGCCATAGCTCTTAAAAGTATCGAAACCCGATACTCGTAAACAAGAATAGATGTATCGATATATCGGTTTTTGAAATATCGGCGATATATATCGATATTTATTTTCTCAAATATCGATATTTCGATATATCGATATTTTTTGCCCATCCCTAGTACGAATAAACAAACGAAATGCATAAAAACAAGACACACACACACACACACAAATACAAATTTATGCAAGTTCTGTTTGTTGAACACTTCAATGACTCTGCTAACGAAAATAATGATGTTGCTGCTCATAATGAACTTCATTTAAATTAAAATGTTTTATGTCTCTGATTTTACAATAATTTTTATGTTGCTCTTTTTTATTTCTTATGAAAGAAAGAAACACTCCAATGATAATGACATCTGTTCAGTGGTATCTAAATATAGATTGAATTTATTTTCATTTTATCTCTATTTTCCTGTTTGAAGTGATGTTTATGTTAGTGATGACAACTTGTTGTTACCAAAATATCTATGTACATATGTATGCATCGAAATTATAGGAAGAATAAAAATACGTAATGCCGGATGAATGCAAAAAAAAAATCTAATTTGGGACATCGAATATCCAGTTATAAAAATTTGCTTCCCAGTCTGGCAGCTTTTTGGTATTCATTTGTTCGTGATTGGGGATAAATCCACGGGAATAAAAATCGGCGATGCCATATCTTTTTTTTTCACATGAAAACAATTCACGATTGCAACTTTAAGTAAAAATATTCACAACAGGGGTGTATATAACGAAGTATTCGACAATATAGTTTAATTTTCTAAAGAATCCAGAAATCCGCTTTCATACAGAATTTATTATGTGACATGGCTAATGATATACTTATTTAGCAAATAAATCATGTATGTATGTGTCTTTTGTTTAAAATAATTCAAAAGCGAGCTTATTTACTTTACATCTGACTTGTCAGTTTTGTGTATCTCAAAATTGTTGTTCTATAGAAGATCTTTAATATACTGTGAGCGTACATGTTCAATTGCTTGTGACATAGTCCGTGCTTTCTAGTAAGTGGCTAATACTAACGCCATAAGTAAAACGCCTCTGACTGCTTTCTGCCGAATAGATTTCCGGTTTTAATAAAACAGCTTATGTCAGATGATTTGTCAGAAGAAAATATAGCACGCTCTAATTGAAATGCTGTAAGACGACTTTGCGCCTGACTTTTACAGAAGCAATGTTTTTTTAAAGGTACCAAACGACATGTCCATGTACATATGTACTTAGCAGTGAGAAATTTGACATGTCAGATGTAAAAAACATGACATGTCAGATGTAAACCCTTAACTTAATGTTAAAAACTTCTTAAATATATATATATATATATATATATATATATATATGTAAGTTACTTGAAGTCTGAAGATCGCAAAAAGCTTTTCGAGTTCTAATCGCCAAGAGTATATGGAAGTAAACTAAATGGTGAATAAATTCAATTAAATATTGCTTCCAATTTGAATAAAAACTAGTAATACGAGCATTTTCTCACAACTTTTATTAAGAATGTGGAATTTAAAAAAATCCTCTAATTCCTCTTTTTCAATTTTCTCTATTCCTTATTTTCTTAAGCAGGAATAACCATTGTTTTCGAATGAAATTTTTTTCCGGAACAAATTTTTTTCATTCGAATAATTTGTCTGTAAACTCGAAGCTTTCGTTTGAAACGTGTGTGTAAACGAGGCGTATTAATTTAAACAAAACAAAATTCTTTATACATATTTAATTATAACTAAAAAAAATTAATTTAAAACTATTTATGCTTTAAAAAAGAACACACACTATTTACGCAGATGCAGTCAAATGTTACAAATAATGTGACCTTACTATTTTAAATTTTAATTTGTTTAAGTAATTGGCAAATTGTTTTGCAGCATGACACACACAGTGGGCTCTTTTGTAGTGTGGAGATGTGCATATCGTCAGCTGAAATGTAAAACCACGTAACTAACAACAAATTCAAATATGAATTTTAAATTAATTATTGTGTATTATTACATTATAACATATGTGCCTAGAAATTTTCGAAACTTTATCATAACAATCAACTGGGGTCTAATCGTCGCTTTCGATAACGAGCTAATTCGATCACGTTTTATCAGTTTGAGAGTATGGCATTCGATATACCACCATACTATTACATTGTTCGATAGCGAATGCCATAATCTCAAACTGAAAAACGAGATCGAATCAGCTCGTTATCGTAAGCGACGATTAGACCCCTGAATTAAACATTAAAATAAAGAAAAATTACTTCAGTCACTTGAATAATTTTGTTTAGTTTTTTTTTCTATCTCCTATAAAATTAAAAAAAATGTAGTTACGTGATTTTGCATTTCAGCTAACGATATATAATGTATATCTTTATAAAAAAAACAAATTAAATTAATTAGCACACATTAAACATTAATATATTTAGGGAGTTCACAATAGCATTTTAAAATATGTCTTAATATTGCAATGCTTACATTTTAATTCTTTAATATGAGTTGGCAAGTATCCTGTTTTTTTTCTGTGTGTAAATCAAATTTAATACCAAGTGTCAAACTTAAAAGCCTGGAAAGCATGTCATTCTCAATATGGCAATGTAGTAATGTTAAACTAAAAAAGTTAAAACCGCCAGCAACACTTTAATATCCTGTTTTTTATCGTTGCCTGCCCACAATGAAAATATTAAGATGACACAATGTTGCCACATTAAAATTTCAAGATACTCATTGTGAATTCATTAACTGTGTTTTATATTGTTGCCTGCTCACAATGAAAATTTTAAGATGGCACAATGTTGCCAAAATACAATTTTAATATACTCATTGTGAATTCTCTAATTATAAAAAACATATCTTAATAGGTACTCCCAATAAAAAAAATATATAAAAAGTAAACAAAAATTGTATTGGGACCCTAAGGATTAAAGATATAGGCAAGTTATTTTGTGAAATAATATTGGTAGTCGGTCGTATATTTTATATTATTATATTGCATGAACATGTCGGGAAGAAAAAATTAATGAGCGTCGGTCTTAAATTTTAACCTTCTAGGAGCGACTCAGGTGCAAATGTAAAGTTTTTAGTGAATTTTTTCTGTTTCTGTTGGCTAATGTTATTTTTTCAAACTCTCAAAAATTTGAAGTTTTTGCGCGTCGAAATTTAAAATGTGTACCCTATGCCATTCCTAATGTACATGCAAATGCATGTACAGTAGTTTCCGTTTAATTGATCTTCGGTGAATTAATTTAACCGCTTAATTAATTCAAAATGCTTGCAATTGCGTTAGTGAATCAACACAACAACGCTTAAATGATTTGACCGGTTAATTTCAAACAGTTTTCAAAAATCAATTAAGTGTAAATTACTGTATATATTTTGTATTACAAACATAAACACGTCGTGGCAAATAGAAAGATCGATGTAAAGTAGAAAATCTGGGATCTAATCGTCGCTTTCGATAAAGAGCTGATTCGATCACGCTTTTTCAGTTTATGACATTCGATATCGAACCATATTATTACATTGTTCGAAAGTGAATGCCATAACCTCAAACCGAAAAATGTGATCGAATCAGCTATTTATCGAAAATGACGATTAGACCCCTGTTCTTGTATCAGTCATGTGTTGATAACGCGTGGTCAGTATGTTTGTCCAGACGTTTGCGTTTTTCTAATCCGCTCTTTTTCCTGAAATTAAATAAAAACGTTTACTTTCTGGACCTACGGCATGCCGGCAAAAAATGTTCACTGGGTCTTATTTTTTTAATGCAAAAAGTGCTTCGCGTTTGATGTTTTCAGTCTATATGTGTATGTTAATTAAGTAATTATTACGCCATTGTTCAATTTGCTAATGTTTTACATGTTAATTGATTTTAATAGTATGCTAAAAATATTTTTTGACATCTACAAAGCATGTTATTTTTTATTTTTTTGTATTTTATGGACATGCAGACAGACATACATATTTATATACATTTACATATTATCAGCAGCAACATGCCTGTCATATTCATGGTGTCAGTTTTTGTTTTATTTAATTTTTTTTTTGTAAATTGTTGCTATTAATTATGTTACATTTATCATTTTGCCGCAAATCATTTATATTATTGCAAATATGTAATTTCATTTTTGTTATATGTATATCACATGTCGAAAAACTACACAGAAAAAAACTCCAAAATGGTTTTAATCATCATAAAAAAAATTAATTTTTACAAATTTGCACGTACTTAAATAAATATTATATATGTACAACCAAAATGATCTTATCATTTATTAGAGTTGCAAAAATTGTTAAATAAATGGAGATACTATTTTTAATAAACAAAAATAATTGTAAATATGTATGATTTGCATTAATGGAGTGAGTAAAAAAAATTTAATTAATTGAAAATAAATTCAAAATCAATTTATCTAATGATTCAGTTAAACAACTCAATAAATGAAAAAAAAAAATTAATTAATTAATCAATTCGACAGGTTTCCTTTAACACGCACAATATTCTACTTGTAAATAATAAAATTAGGCGGTTTCTTCTTCTTCCCACAAAAAATCACAATGTGCTAATAACATTTGTGACTTTTGCACAGACAATGTTGCCACTGCATATTTTGTTGCTCAGAATGGTAATACTGCATACAATCAGGGTTGTCAGATTTTTCCCGACCTATTTCGCCAAATTGATGCTAAAAATCGCCAAAAATCGTAAAAATCAGTTTTATGTTGCTTTTCTTAAAATAAATTTGTTTTTGTATAGCACTTTTTTTAATATAAATTTTTATAAAATAATCGTATGAATGCTTAGCAGAAAATCGCCAAAAGTAGAAATAAAATCGCCTAAAATTATTTTTTTTAAAACTTTCATCCAAATTCAAAACGCATTGATAACTTTAATTAATATTAGAAAAATCATCAAGATCAAATTGTTGTAATTTCTTTTAGACTTATTTCTTAAACTAATCCTTGAACAAACTAAATTTCCTGAATTGCAGGAATTTAGAAGTTCATCAACAAATTTATTTATTGCCAAAAAAAAAAAAAAACTGCTATGAACGCCATGTCAAAAATTTAGACACCAAACAAGTTGAAAAATCACGTTTGTAGATAAATCGCCTTATCTGACAACCCTTCATGTAATAAGAAGTTTAAACTACCACTCAAACAAATCAAACTCAATTAATATGAGATTAAGTTAATTTTCGGATTAGCTAATTAAAGCAAGAAACTACGTTTAATCTCGAAATCTAAAATTGGGCCTGACACATATAGATAATAGTTTGACGCTCTAATTTAGATTTATATGACTTAAGGCTCAAATGTTTTTGAACATTTTCTTTTTTATTAAATTACTAGTTTAGCTCGGCAAACGTCTTACCCTCATTTATTTTTTTAACTACAAATTACTCCACACAATGATCACTTGTTGGGTCAAAAATAAGACGGAAACCTACCGGGTATTGACCCGAACTTGTGTTTAAAATTTCAGCTTCATATCTCTTATATTTTCAGAGATCATGCGTTAGTAACAAACACACACTACGATTTTATATATATGTATTGATTATTTTAAAATAAAGTTATAACAAAGTAGACTCAGATATAATATATATATATATTATTAAATATGTATTCCAGTTCCAAAGAATAAAAATATTACTTGAAAATTTAATAATTGACAAAATATTTTTTATGAAGTCACTTATGTCACATTTATTTTTTCTTTAAGTAGACTTTTTCGTCGAATTTTAAGCTGCTTTCATTTTTACATCATTTTAGTTGCTTCAAGTAAAATTTTAGATAATTTTCATATAAAGGAAGTGCCAACAAACTTTTTCCAACTTTACACAATAATGAAACATTGTAATTGGTTAATTAGTTCACTAAAATAAACCTAAAACTTTCTTGTCATAACTTTTTCAAAGCACAGAGAATGAAAAGATAAACCTGTTTGCAAAATTACTTTGATTTAACTTGTAGGATGATGATGATTTTAAATGGTGGCTGAACTCCTCTTCAAGGGGATGTTGTGGCATCCTTTATGAAATAGCTACAATTGGAGAAATATGTATATTAAGTTCATTACTTTAAATGCCAATATTTTAATATCGTTAATATTTTTGTACTAAGCCTCGACGCCAATTTTTTTATTTAATTTTTTTTTTCTTATTTTTCAATTTTCTATAAGATACGATACTTTTTTTTAGTTTTTAAGTGGTGCCCCTAAACTTGATTTGTTCCAAAGTTTAATAAAAACTTGAAATGTATTTTATTTCCAATTTTTTTCATAAAAAATATTTTAAATGCATAATTACATATTTATTATTTATTTATCTCAACTAGGAATTAGAAAACAAAAGCGAATTTCCAAGTACATGAAAGCGTGTACCACATTCCATTCTTCCACCTCCAACCACCTCCACCAACAAACTCAAACTTTCTGAAAGAAAAATTTCATAGTAGTAAGCCACATGTACATAATACATATATGTATATATATATATATATATATACATACATATGAACAGACTTGTGTACATACTTACATACATACATTTTGTTGCACTTTTATTAACAAAGTTATAGCAAAAAAAAAAATTCAATTTCCTGTTTCATGCTTTGTTGAATTTAATGGAAACTAAATTCCAAATCGCCTCCCATTGTCCTTCAGAATAATGCTCCCAAACACTTGCACATTTTAGTACAATGATAAAGAGAAATGTCAGAAGTCCTTTTATTTTATTATTATTTATATGTATATGCATATGTGTATGGAAAATGTCCTCATTAACATTTACATACACTAAATAAGCACATGCTTTTAAAGGTGTTAAAACATTTGAAAGTAAATTTAATACTCACTATGAAAATTGTATGATTGCCCGCATCAGCTTTGGCCGCGGTGACATTTTTAAATATCTGGCATTTAATTATTATTTAACATCCTTGTACATTAATTAAATCATGTGAATGATTTCTTACTATTTTTACGATCATTTTCGTATGAATTATGCATCAATGATGCCATATTCCGGAAAACCTGGAAATTTTCTGGAGCGGGATTTTTGGTATCACAAATTTCAATATTTCTTTAATATTTTTCTATACATTTTCTCTTTGTAGTGCATGTAAAGTATAAATTTTCACAGCCTTATTTATAAAAATTAAATTAATGGGTAGATTTTGTAAAAATATTTGTTTCTAAACGTTTCAAATTTGTATAACGAATAACGCAAATTCGTTTAAAAACATATTTTTTCCATACAAATTCGAAAACGAAACAAGCATTTGTTTTTACAAAATCTAGCCTTAAGGCTTTATAAAGGGTTTTTAAAACAGATTTCCCAAAAAAATTTTGTTTTATATACCTTTATAAAGCCTTAATAATTTTTATAAATAAGACTGTAAGATTATAAAATATTTTCATAAAAAATATCGCTTATATATGCATTTTAGGCAATTAAAAGTGTTTATCCTGTCAATTTCGAACTCTATGGGCGAAAAAAAAAATCATCAAGCTTTATACACCCGGAATAAATTTATCCATCGTCTTGTGTAATATGGCCAGCTTGCGGGACAGTGCATAAAAAAACCGTAGTTTAACATTTTTTAACGCAGTAACAATCCCAAACTATTATTTTACTTGTTCAGTTAAATATTTTTTTTGATTAAAAACACATTTAAATTGATTTTTTAGCGGTTAGTTGGGGGTATACTCCGTAATTCGAAACGAAAGAAAATGCTTTCGAATTTACATGCAATTAACATACAAATTCGAAAGAATTTTCTTTCGATTCGAATAACAGAGTAGACCCCCTGGATCCTATGCCCCATTCACTGTTGCTAATGCAGATAATCAGGGAACCTTTACACAAAAATTTATTAGAACAACTAGAGATATTATGTTAAACTTTTATTTAAACAAACGAGAAGTTCATCTCATAATCAACATGTTTTTTATTTTCTTACTTTACCATTACAACACAGGCTGACTTTATTTCAGCTCGAATTGTAGTTTGTAAGATGTACGAAATTAAAAATAAATGTAAAAAAAACCACAACATCTATATTACTACGTTTATACGCGCACTATTTGCAAATATAATTATTTGCAAATAAATTAACTCACTGTTTATACGGCATAGCAAAAGTACACAAACTTGGTAGCACTTCTATAGAACACTTACTTATGTTGACAAAAAAAAAATAGTGTAAATGTACAAAATATCAAATAATTATTTGTTTTAATCGTCATTATTTGCTTCCATCAATGTTTTTGTTCCAATATTTATCCATTTATTGTTTTTTGCTATCAAACATTTGTAAGCGTGGCAACCTCAAGCATTTTATTTGCAAATAGTGCGTTAATTGTGAATAGTTTTCTGAATTAGTAATTCGCAATAAAAACAATAATATGGTAACAATTTACAGTTTTATGTATTTGCAAATAAGCCCTGCGTATAAACGTAGTATATATACACACATTTACTTTTGCAAGAATAGAGTGTTGCCACACAAATATTTTTGAACGGGTGCTACCAAGTTAATAATTGTCTGGCTTTTTTCAGCCCGAATTGTAGTTGTAAAAAGTATGTAAAGAAAATAAATGTTAAAAGCAATAACAACTATTCATTGCTTTCGCAAGAATAGAGTGTTGCCACACAACTCAAGTTAATAACTGGTGTTTTTTTCTTGGGAATTGTTACAATTAAGCTTAATATTTGTTAACGCATTAAAACCATAGTTAATTCAATAAAAATTTATTATTTGTAGCTAGTTGATCACATCAACTTTATTATAAAGTTATCTATGTTATAAATAAAGCTTCAATGCTCTTGTATAAGTGGTAAAAAATTGTTAAGTAAGATGATTATTTAGTAAACGTATTTTTCGATAAAGAGAAGTGATATATGTATTAGACGGCATTTAAGGGAACATTCAAGTCCTTTCTAAATTACCTCCTCCATTTAAATTCTGTACTTGTTTTGATGGTTAAGAAACGTCTATGCATTTCGCTCCTGCTGAAGGAGCTCATCGGTAGACTTTAACCAAACATTTTTTTAAATAAGCTGCAAAACTTCATACATATGTATGTACATATGTTTTTAGTAAAACTCTTAATATATTATTGAGAAATACAATACAGTATTCAAACATAATAAGTTTAAAAGCTTCAAACAAAAATCCTGCATCTATTTTTAATATAAGACGGTGCTTATCCAAAAGAAAACAAGAAACAATTGTAATACGAGTATAATGAAGACTTTGGTATTTCTTACAAGTATTTGGCATATAAAGATTTAATTAAATTAAATACCTGTCAATATTAGCTTTGAATAGTTTGCATTTACATACATACACACGTTCATATGTATAGTATGTACTCTTATTTTAACTCAAAAATACACATATCCTTTTCTTTTTATTCGCTCTCCTCCTGTGAGCCATTGTAATTTTCTATGGATGCTTTGGCATGCACTGTATAACACCGGCTGTGTTTTATTTTTATTCTCCACACACATTCACTCTCCAACTCCTGGTATTTATTGTTCGCTGTTGCCACTGTGTTTGTATAAAAATGTTAGTGGCACTTTTTCTTTCTTAGTTTTAAATGTTAATAATTTTTCAATTCTTTCTTGTGCATTCGTTTCAAGTTTTTTTATTGTTGTTTACACCCACATATTAACGTTTATGTATAAATGTTTAGGAAGTAGGGTGGATCACTTTTTTTTTTTTTTTTAAATCGTATAGCAAAAATTAAATCTGCGAGAAATTTTAAGAGACCAATTTAAACAAACGAATAGAAGGTTGAATACAGAAACAACTTTCAGTTTCTCTAGACCAAAATATTGTATAATTGTGATATTGAAGAACAGGAGCATACAATTCTGGATGTATGATTTCTTATCAAAATTTTCTTAGTATTTTTTATATTTTTGATGTATATAAAACTTGAGCCTCCCTAATGTACATATTCATGAGCATTCACACACATGTAGTTTACAGCACCTGTCAGAGTTACCATTAAGAATTCTAAATTATCAGCCTTATTTTGAATAACATCTCCCCGGGAGCTTATTCCCTATTCACCCCTATCGTGAATATATTTTTCTTCCTTTTCCCTAAAGTTGCAATCGTGAATTATTTCCAGGTGAAAAAACTGACATGTTAGAAAAAAAATATGGCATCGCCGCTTTTTAATCCCCTTGGTCTTTCCCCCAAAAATTATGTGTGTTTAGTTTGGGAATAAAAAAAAAGCAACACCATATAAGTCCCGTTTCACACACTTCAACTTTTGTTGACCAACTCGTAATTTAGCTGTAAGAAAATACAAATATCTCTTTTTTCTGTACGGCTGAATTAAGAGTTGATCGACATAAGTTGTAGTGTGTGAACCGGGACTAAGTAGTTTTCTGGTTTTTTCAAATAGTATTTAATTGTTCGATTTTATTTTTAAAAGGAGTGGAAATGCATGAATGTACTTATATACATACATACATAGGTTCATAGCGCCAACAATTCTTGATGTTTTCACTTACATGCATTATTTCCGATAAACACAGTGGATTTTATGCATCTCTCAAATTTCGTTTCTTTATTTTTCGCAATAAGTTTCTTATTCTAATACCATAAATCGGATCGAAATGCTATTCATTTTGCTGAATATTAGGAAAATTATAAAAATACGCATAAAAAATTAAATTGTATCAATTCACAATAGCACATTCGACTTGCAACAGATATTTGCTTTATTCCCTAACAATTGGTGATGCCAATTTATTGTTCATGGGAATAAAAAAATTATTACTTAGAATTTATTATAGAATGAGATTCGCGTTTGATTGTTCTCAAATTTTAACAAGTCATTTGCAGTTAAAATAAAACAACTGGAAGCAAAATTCATAGCTGACTTCGAAAATTCGAAGTTCTACCTCTAATTTAAATGCTTTTTCTGTTTAAGAGAATTTCCCGGGAATTATTTCCCGGGAAATATTTAGAATCAATATGTGTAATTCGCAATTTTGAATCGATAATTCTTTCTAAAAAAAAAGATGATCGCAAAAACTTAAAAAAACCAATTTGAGTTATGATGTTGTTCCAGGAATTGATTCTACATGTACATATCTATTATTGCATAATAGTCATTTCTCAAAAATTTTGTATTTACTGAAGGAAAAAAAATCATTATTTTCTTATTTAGCTGAAATCACTTAACTACACGTTTTTAAATTTTATAGGAGAGAGCAAAAACTAAAGAAAATTATTTAAGTGACTGAAATAAAGTTTCATAATTTTCATTTTTAATTCGGCTGATTGTTATAATAAAGATATGACAATTTGTAGGGACTAACATACGTATGTTTCCATGTAATGCCCAATAATTAATTAAAAATTCTATTTGGAATCTTTCGTTAGTTACATGGTTTTGCTTTCAGTGGAGGATGTATAAAAAATAAAATCACACGGTTTATCCGTATTATTTCAAACCCAAAAGTGGCAACACTGCTATTGCTTGCCGTTCTTTTGCTGCTCATTGTACGACAGTGCGACTAGTACGCAGACATTTTTGTCATGCACGGTGTTTTTTTTTCTTTTACTTCCACTTTAGCAAGCATATTCATGCTTAAAGTACGTGCTAAGAATGCCGATTTTTTTTAAATATAAACTCAAAAAACAAATAAAAGATATTTAATCTCACACATTTTTTTTTTCAAGATTTGTTTCTTTATCGTAAATTTGTTATTTACATTTTTTATTTCCCCTTTCAAACAAAATCCTTCGTTTGTTGCCGGTATGTGCTTAATCGTTTCAAAATATGTCAGGGATGTCATAAAGAATATTGTATGTTTACCCTTAAAGTGTGTCAAAAAATTCTATTGCTGCTGTACGAGTAGAACTGTTTTTTTTAAGATTTTACGTTCAAAATTAGTTAGAGAATTCACAATGAGTATCTTAAAATTTTAATGTGGAGACATTGTGCTATCTTAAAATTTTCATTGTGAGCAGGCAACGATAAAAAAGACAGTATATTGAAGTATTAAATAATAGTCAAATTTGTTGCTTAGCAGCCGCCTCATATTTTTTCATCAACTACAGCTTCGCTGACATTTTTAATGTGTTTAGTTTAACATTACCATATTGCCATATTGAAAAAAAAAAACAACGAACTTGCCAACCCACATTAAGGAATTAAAATGTAAACATTGCAATATTAAGACATATTTTAAAACGCTATTGTGATTTGATATCTTGTTATGCATAATAGGGTGGCCAGATGAAATGGATTGGGCTTAATTTGTAAATTCGGTTAAGACAAGGGGCGAGATTGCGCAATGATGAATTTTGCTGTGTTCACCAATTTTAGTAGTGCTCACTTTTTATTTGTGCTACCGCAATGGTGAGAACAAATTGCTTTGACATTTATAGTGAACCTTGGAGACAAGAATTTTTTAGTTTTGCAAACTATGACTTAGCAGTAATTTGAACTATTTTTGTAGTAAATTTTAATGGTGTCAACATCGTTCAATTTTTACTAATGGCTTAGTTTTTACTTGTCACCTCTAAATAGTCATGACAACGATCAAAATGACGGTCTATTCAAAGTGAAACGTCTTATGGGAACACCCGCTGCACTTATGTATTTATTGAGGTGTGTAATTAAAGTTATTCATAATACAACGATTTTAGTTTTACAAAAATTCGAGTGCTTTCTTTATTTAACCATTAGTTAGACATTAGACAAAATACTTCCGGTTAATAGTTTCTTATAATTTAAATCTTTCTTTCGTTACTATTGCTTTGTGTTCTTGCAACGTTAAGTTCCTCCCTCACCTTTTATGTACATATCAAAAATATATACATACATTTAAATATATTTACAAATGTGTGTCATTAAGGCTTGAAACTTATTTTTTCCCCGTTTTATGGAAAAGTTAATGTTCTTGAAGAAAAAGCAATAAAACTTTGTTACTTTTTTTTAAAGGTTTCATTAATATTTTGTGTCCGAAACCTTATTTTTTGGTTTGCGATGGTTTTTGCTAAAAAAAAATGCTATTAAATGGCGCTATACACTAATGAGGCGTTGTACCGTGGTACATTTGAAATATAAATCAAGTGTTGAAAATATTTTTCTTTTTTTTTTAATGGAAACTAAAAGCTGTAAATTGTACCATAACTGGAAGTCGATATTTTTGAACGGATTTAAAAAATTTAACTTTTTTGGAAAAAATTTGTGAACAACTCGTGTAATATGTACATATTTGCAAGATAATTTTAGCTATACGCCAAATGCGAAAATTATAAATAGTTAAAATTTTGTAGGTATATAACTGAAATTATGTATCATGACGAAATTAATATTATATATGTATGTGTTTATTGTTGTTTCTTCCCACTGTGTATTGCTGGTTTTTTAGGTGGTCACAGCAAATTAACTGTTTTTAACACGAACGAGGGAAGAATGAAAAGAAGTTTCATAACATATGAAAAAATGTTAATTATGTTTAATATGTTGAAGTATATCTACATATTTTTATTTCAAGTACATATGTATGTACATATATATTATACATGCATGTGCACATATGTACGAGTATGTACATGTATGTATGCCCATACCTACCCGCCAAACAAAATGTTTCGACTTTTTCTGAAGTCAGATTTGTTGTACCGAATTCGTTAAGACATTTCGGTAGTTTGTCTGAACTCAGACTTTTCGTACCGAACTCGTTAAGAAATTTCGGTAGTTTTTCTGAACAATTTTTTTTTAACATTAAAACTTTGATTTTTGAGTACATAAGTAAAAGTCTGTGAAAACTTTTTTTTAATAAATATGTGTATACATATGTTGACAAAAACAGGATTGTAGCAAATATTAAAAAGTGTGAGTATGTGCAAATTACTTCGACAATAGCAGCAACATAACGGTGAAGCGGTACTCTGCTATAAAAGCAAAAAGAAATCGTACCTACATGTCGTTAAGAATTCGTACCGACTTATCGTAACGAATTCGTACCGGCATATCGTTACGAAGTCGTGTCAAGCATTTCATACAAAAATTGTTACGATTTCGGTAAAATTTCGGTTCCGAAATCGGAAGATTTTGTCGACCAGTCGTTACGAACTCTTTACGAATTCGGAGCATTTTGTTTGATGGGTACATACATACATACATACATAAATACGTATGTGTGTATGTACATACATATATACTTATTTAAGGCAATTTATTTAAATTTTCTTTCTAAGAAAATTATTTCATTATTTACATTAAACAAAAAGAAAACCAATTTCGAATGTGTGCATATCAGTGAAATTTTACTAAACATACAAAAATAGTCTAGTTTTCATGGAAAAATAATGATATTTACATTATTGAGCTATGTTCGAATTTTCGAAATTAATTTCGAATTTTCGAACATAAGTTAAATAAAACTTTTAAGGCCTTCGCTTAATAAATTTTTATATTTTACGCAAAACAAAATAGGCTTTTGTTGATGATTACTATAAAATTGTATGTGAAGTGAAATTTTCAAAGCTATGAAATTTACAAACTTGTTTCAATTGTTCGAAAAAAAAAGTTTTTAAAGCCTCTTATTTTAATACAGCTGAGATATAAAACATAATTGATTTTTAGTTTCTTTTTTGTCGCTGTCATAATTATGATTTTCGTTTTTTTTCGCCCTTTTATAAACTCGTTATTATTTTGCACTTGTTTTAGGTTTATAACACCAACTTAAAATAAATGCTTCAAAGCATTTGACCCTAAAATTTTTGACAAACGAATCTTATGTTGTGAGAAAAAGTACAACAAAAACTGTAAATTTATGTACAATACACAAGTAGTTTTCATATTTTATAAGCAATTAGACTTGTTTTAATTATTGTAGACATAAAAGAAAATAGTTGTTTAGTAATTAACAGTGCGTGTTGTACATACAATAACATTAATAAGTTTCAGGGGGACATACATATAAAGGTGCTTCTCAAATTTAGTTTTAACTTTCACTATAATTTTTTCAGTAAGTCAATGAATTGATGTAAGCGGTGACACAAAAGCACCATTTTATATATGGCGACAAATTCACACGCCAACATTGGCATCATTGATACGCCAACGTCAAGTTTAAAAGTCACATTTAAAATCTGAGCATCTTGTTTGTTCAAAATGAAAACAAATATTTCGCATTAAAAATTTAAATTTTCTTAACATTTATGTACATAAAATGAAAAAGAAATCAAAAATTAAAAATAATTGTAAGGAATATGCGCATGTATGTACATATATATGTATGTTACATATATCGGAAAAAACCTATACAAAAGTAATGATAGTCATAAAGCTACAGCGAATTATAATAATCCCATTCAATTGTATTGTAATTTCATGTTTTGTCTTTTCACAAACAAAAAAATATTTTGTATTTAATTTACTAAATACAAAAAATTAAATAATATTTTTACTGAATAGAATAGAATAGAATTTGTAAAACCAAATACCAAAATTCGTAAAAATTTAATAAAATGAAAAACACATTATTTTTATTAAAATAATGTACTACACAGAAAAAAATAAGTTTCATTTTTGATAACAAAAATCCCGGTATTCAATCATTTTAATTTTCGAATTTCCTGTGATAAAGAAATCCGCTATATCAATAACAAAAATTGTAAAATAATAATATTTTTTTTCTTCAATAATATAAATATTTGAATTAATAAAATATCTTATCAATAATTTTTAATGTAAATGTAATGAATCAAAGAAAAAGTTGTTGAATGAAATTTTATTTTCAGTGATAATTGTTATTTTATTGTATGTGTGTGTGTTGATGGATGAATGTTAGTTTGTTTTTGCTTGGCTGCGATTAAAACTAAATGTATTTGGGATGAGTCGAACCGGGAATATCTTCACTAATAGACTAACGTGCTTACCATTCAAAATGCGCGGAATTAATAAATGCAATATTCAAATTAATGACATATATTATTGAAATTAAAAATTTTATTCATTAACATGGTTTTATTGAAAATAATTCTTGTCTATTTTTTTCTGTGTATATACATATTCATCAAACCAAATACAGAAAATAATAAAACTTATGATCAGTTTCAAAAACATGTTTGTAAAAAAATCCCTGTCATAATATTTCCGTCTTGTTTAACTGCTAAAATTTTGTATGAAATTTGCCCGAAATTAAATTCTAACGTTAATTACATTCATTTCCCTTTTTTATGCGTTCATCAACAGTCAGGATATCTGGCAACTCTATGATTCTACTTCATGAAGAACTTCCGGTAAATGCTAAAATACAATCCTGTGAACTCTGTTATCATTTTAAGCAAACAGTGGCAACATTTAAATCATGTACACTGTTGTAGTTGGCAATATTTAAAATTTCAATCACCGTTATTTGCCTTTACAAATGTATTTATGCGCTTTAAGCGAATTATTTTATTTAATTGGATTGATTTCATGATTATATTTCTCTTTGATTGCAAATTTATTTTTTTTTTAAATTTCACATACAATTTGGGTATTAGTAAAATGTATGTATGTACCTATCTTGAGTATTATATCTTACTCTAAGGTATGCAATTTTTTAACGGTCCAATGTTCATTTTTGCATTATTTTTCCTTGTTTTAAAGTTAGCAAGCGTTTTGATCAAATTTCCTTTTTAACTTTTACTATTTTTAATAAATTACATCAACTATTTTAATAGTTTGTTGGTAAACTTTAAATGCACATACCTTCATAACATAAGTATGTATGTATGTACATATGTTTGTATGTATGTACATTTGTATGTATGCATGAAAATGTATATTTGGCTAAATTTAATTAAGTGCCTTTATCGATATTTCTTTACATAGTCAAGAAATTGAATAGCACACACGCTACACTTATTCACAATAAAAATTACATTTTACTTTGTGGAATTGATTACAGTAAAATAAAAATATGTAGTTGGGCAATAATACGGAGAAATAAAAGAAAAAACTTTGCCACAGTTTAAGCAGAAATTTCAACATTTACCACATTCTCAATTTCATTCATTCAGTTATCGTTTAAGTTTAATTATCTTCTTTTTTTTTTTTGCTATTGTTTGAGAAAATAAAAAAGCATGCAAGTAAAAATAACAACATAAAAGAAAATCTATTTAGTTTTATTGTTGCTCTATCTAATACAACTGTTGTGGTAGTTGTTTTCAAATCAAATATTTGAAAATTTTTTTACAAGCCCATACGATTATACACATGAAAGTTTAAAAGTATGAATGCATGAATATACATACGAGTGCGAACGAATACATAGTAGTACATACTGCTGTACTTTGTATGTTTAATAGTTGGTGCTTGGTGGTTCATAAGAAATTGCCTCATCCCAACCAGTCATCCATTTAGTCCATCTGTCATTCATTGCCCACAAATAATACATTCATGACTAGACTATTGTTGCCCAGCTAAACTTCCAGCTAAAATATTAAAATATTCAAAAGAAGAATAAAAAAAGCAACAATTGTTACCGATAAAGAAATGAAATATGTAATAAATTATTTACATGTAAAAAGAATAATAACAGAAATATTTTATGATTTCATTTATGTGTACATATGTATTTAAATTTAAAAGAATTATAAATATCAATTTTGTTTCTAATAGAGCAGTGATGTCAACTTTTTTTAACAAAACTAAAATTAAAACTACGTCACATATGATGTTAAATTTGAAGAGGCGTGCTCGCGCCCACTCGTTCAAACGCCATTTTGTGTAATCAAAAGAGTCAACGTAACCCTTCACAAGTATGCGGTATAAGTTTATGCTGAGGAAGTGAAGCGATAACTCAGCCAGGTAAAGATCCGACTAGATGAAATTCACAATGATTGTATGTCCAAAGTAAATTGTGTAAATTTTATAAAGTTTTTCCTATTCTCGATCTTGAAAATATTACCAGGAAAGAAATCTTCCATTTATCTATTATGGGAACTGAAAGAAGGCCTGCTAAATTGAGTTTTTTTTATCATTTTTTTTTTTTTGTGAAGACAGAAAAACATGACATTTAAACTTTTTGTTTTAAATAAATGCTTATAGGATTGTTTTACAACATTTTTTTAATTTGATTTTAAAATTTTTGCAAATGTTTGGGGAGAAAACTCGCAAAAAATTCTCCCCGTCTCTCGTATTTAGAATATCTACTTTTTTCTCCCTTCACAGGGAAACTGTAATTCACAATAGGGGAAACGGGAAAAAAATTCCCGATATCACATATCTTTTAAATATTCTCAGTGCTGCCAGATTTTATTTAACTTAACTTAAAATATACACACATACACATTTATGTATATGCACGTTTATTAACATTTATGCAGATGCGTGAACAATTTAAATTCTTAAAAGGAGAAATAGGCTTTATTCTTTTTAAGTTTATTCTTTTTAGGGTTTGGAACTTTTTAACATAATTTAAATAATTACCTGATATATTTCTTATCGCTCATGGCACATGTCTAAACCAGACACAAATACAAATGAATTAAATACAAATACATAAGTATTTATAAATTGATAAAATACATAATGTGTATTCATTACTTCAATTCCAAACAATAAAACTTTTATCGTCTTTTTTGTTTGTTTTTCAATTCCTGTGTGTCTGCAATAATGTGCAGTAGTACGGCTCTCATACGTTATTCAATGACTGACTTATTTCACAATATATTCATAATTCTTTGTTAATTTTAATTAATTGGATCTTTTCCAGCAAATTTTGCATATATTAATGAAATTGTTGGTGTTTATAACAAACAAACAAAAAAAAAAAGATACACACATACTACATACATTTGTGTTTTAATAGGAAAATTGTGCAAAAATGCTCATTATATAGACCGACAGATAATATGCTAAAATTATTGACCAGCGAATTGATGAAATAAATATGTACATACATATATGTATACCCACATATACATTGCCCGAATACCATAAGTATTATGTATCAGTAATTTTTTAAATTTTATTTGTGTTTTAAAAAAAATTAGGTCATCAGTACCATAGTCGTAATCATCATTATCATAGAGAGCTACATAATAATCTTTAAAATCCAAATGTAACATGGCATCTGTTATACGAACAGTTTGGCACAATTGATACATTTAGGATATTCACAAAGGTTCATTTAAAGCAAGAGGCAAGGTTACAACAAATGTATACATATATTTTTTTTACTATTATTGCTGCTGATTTGCTTGTATGTGTAAATGTGTCACACGATGATGCCACCTTATAAGCTTAATGCCCTTGCATTGTTAATGTTCTAAAAGTTGTACGAATAACTTCTCAATTAGTGAATGCCTCTATTTTATTTTTCAATCTTTATACGCACAAAGTTCATTGTGCACACATAACACATGCATATATACATACAAACATATATAAATGCATACATACATATGTACAGTAATGTGCAGAACAAAAGCAACAAATACTACGTTTATACGCAGGGCTTATTTGCAAATAAAACTGTAAATTGTTGCCATATTATTCTCTTTATTGCAGCTTACTAATTCAGAAAACTATTCACGATTAACGCACTATTTGCAAATAAAATGCTTAAGGTTGCCACGCTTACAAATGTTTGATAACAAAAAACAATAAATGGATAAATATTGCAACAAAAAACATTGATAGAAGCAAACAATAACAATTAAAACAAATAATTATTTGATATTTTGTGCATTTACGCTATTTTTTTTGTCAACATAAGTAAGCTTTCTATAGAAGTGCTACCAAGTTTGTGTACTTTTGCTATGCCGTATAAACAGTGAGTTAATTTATTTGCAAATAATTTTATTTGCAAATAGTGCGCGTATAAACGTAGTAAAAAACGCTATTTGACTTAAAATTTAAATATTTTAGACATTTGATTATTTCAAGCAGCTCTTTTAACAAACTTTTGTAGGCATTCATACTAGAAAACGAATTCGCATTTTAATTTTTTAATATTGATATTTCCTAAAAAATAAAATAACTTATATTCTCAAACCCATGTATCGAGATTGTGCAGAAAAATAGCAACAAAATGTAAAATGTCATAATTATCAAAAAACTCTTTAATATATCGCTATAATTTCAAAGTCCAACAGGCTTAACAGTACTCATTAGTCCTTATATCAAATATTAAAATGCATTTCTCAATGTTATTGGTGCTGCTTCATTTAGCAAGAATGGGGAAGAGTAGGTATTGCTGAACTTTCTAATATTTAAAAAATTAAGAATCTAAAAACATTAGATAAGCGGCGTTACTTATTTAAAAGTGTAATAAAAATATATTTCTAGTTTGCTGATGGATAGGTCGGCATAATAATTACGTATTGAGCAGTTTTGTGTACCACCACGAAAAACTTCCGCAGCTTATCATTTCAAATAATCCAAAAGCTCGTTTTCTGTTCCTAGTGAGGTTATAATATCTCGAAATTTTAGTGTGCATTATGGTACAACTCGAAACCGTGTCAGAGGAGGCAATTGAAAAAGTTTCATACTAAGAAAATACTATAGTTGACCAAGAGATAGATACTTAAAAAAATCCAGGTAAATCTTGTATTTAGTTCAATTTTATGGTTTTTTTTTTTGCTTAAAACGGAGTTCAGTAGTACACACCGTAATTGAATCCTAATAAAATGGGAAACCGATGAATTCAAGTTCCATATATGGAATTGGTATATCATCTCTTCAATGCGGCGCTTGCCTAGCAAACCGTTTTCGCCACGAAATATTAAAATGAGTTTTAAGCATAACAGCGGTTAGGTGATGGTGATGTCTTATTTTCCGACGTATAAAGTTAGACCATTCCCAAAAATTTGTAAAAAAAATATCCTTGAAATAAAAATTATTTGGCATTTCGAGTGGAATATGACTCTTTTATGGGTGTTTCAATGCGGTAGTATTCCATAACATACTTGGAGGTTGGGAAACAAGTCAGGAACATTAATTCAATTCCAATCCTTGCCTTACCGACAAACGCAGCTTTCTTTAACGTCATTGCAAACCTCTTTGCAAGAATCCGCAGGAGTGTTTTCGGAAAATGGATCCTAAATTGACACGAACACTTCAAAATTCCATTAACTTAGCGAAAATGTATTCCTTAATGCATAATAAATAATATTTGAGAATTTATCCACGTTGATATCCACGTATTATGAAAAAACTAAAGATTATACAAAAAGGATTAGTTTTTTGCTTTTGTTATGCACAGCTTCATATCAAAGTCTGGACTATTTTCTATAACTTTCGAAACCCCAGTTTTTTTAAGAAAGATTTTATTC
Organism: Tachina lurida; assembly: GCA_944452675.1. Lineage (NCBI taxonomy): Eukaryota > Metazoa > Arthropoda > Insecta > Diptera > Tachinidae > Tachina > Tachina lurida. The sequence continues at coordinate 31,592,222 of OX101752.1, forward strand.
AATATGATATATAGGGCATATAAATACAAATAAATTATGCTCAGAGTTTTTGTTGCATATGATGTACATATATTCTGAAATAATCGTCTCCATTTATTTTTGCGGAGTTTGTTGCTTTTGTTTTGCACAGTACTGTATGTATGTACATCTGTAATTTTCTGTATATTTATTTTCTTATTAAAATAATGTTTTTACATCATCTATTTAACCTAAACCCCCCAATACAGGCAAAATTGGTTCACACACACACAAACACACACTGGCACATTCTCTCATGTATCAATTTATCTTGCAGTCAGTGTTGCCACAACTGAAGAGAGTTCATTACCAGCATTCAAAATAATCAACGCTATCGTGAATAAATTTTTGGTTCCCATGAAATTTTTATTCCTCTCGAAGGGGAAAAATGTTATCGTGAATCTCCCGTAAAATTTGCACCCGCATTGTCAGTTCTCAGTGAATGTAAGAAAAGGGGAAGAATTTTATAAATCTTATGGTATTTTCTTTTCTACAAGAAATTCCACTTTTCCATCTAAAAAGTGCAATTTGATATACGTTTCTTAAAAATGTTTTGCTCTCCAAAAGGTTAGTAGGTTAGGAAGGGTGGTGGTATACCGCACCTCCACACGGAGACCCAATTGGGTACATTGTGATTAAAATGTTAGTATGTTTTATTCAGAAAAATCAGTATTTTCATTTATATTGGGGTTGTTTTAAAGAAAGCATAACATTGCTAATTGCGATATAAAATTCAAGTGAATTCAGTGTAATAAAATCATTTTAAAAAAAGGTTTAAAATAAACAGTTGACTCGGAAATATGGCAGCTGTGTTGAAAAAGTGTAAAACAAACTAACCCGAAAAAACTGCAGGTAACCCTCCTATGACGCGTATTCCTATAACGTGTTTTCGCTCCAATGGTGTAACCCTCCTGTAACGCGTATTATTTTAACGCGTTCTCGGTTTGATTGAACAAGTGCGATCAAAACATTAGAGAGAAATCATAATAGGTGATGAGGAGGAGTAGAAAGTTAAGGGTCTAGATATTTTGTTTTAAATTTATATCTTTCTTGAATAAGTAGAATTCAAATTTTTTGAATTGTTGTGTTTAGCTTTTTTTTTAATAAATAGAGTGATATCAAATTACATAATGGGCCTAATTACGAGTGTCGTATTTCGAATTCGACTAGGACCATTTTGTACTAGACAGAACATTGCAATTTTTTTTAATCTAGTACAAAATAGTCGTAGTCGAAGACGTAATACGACACTCTTAATTAAGCCCAATATATCTGTGGCAATAAGGAAAAAGTGCTGAAGTCATATTTTACTGTTTTGTAGGAGAGCACTTTTAAGCGTTCAAGTCGATTTTCAGAAATCGATTTCTTTTACAGTTAAATTGGGAAATTCTCTGTTAACCTTTATTTTTTTTAAGCAAACATCGTTCTACAAGCTGTAAATAATACATTAAAGTTGAAATATACCAAAGTATAACCTTAATTAAGCTATTATTCCAAAAAAAGATAAGTCGCAAGTAGTTTTCCTGAAAAATCAGACAAATTAATTATGATTTGAATATGCAGATTACAGAGGTACCATTAACTCAAAATCAGCTTAGCTCGACTTAAGCACTTTTTCCTTTTTGCAACAGATATGTTGTTATGACTTATGATAAATACAAAAAATACATATGTTTATGTATTAAGTATGTAATTAGCGTGGACTTTGTGACAAATTTTTTTTTTGTAAGTAAAGGGTGGAATTGCCCTCCGTTTAATCTTTTTCCAAAATGTTAGCGCATTGGTTTGCGATTCTATTAGAATTTTTTCTCCGAAAGTGAACGGTGTACGTAATTGCACTATATTTTTTCCAACAGTGGACTCACATGTGTTTAACTGCCGTAAAAGTAATCAATATGAAAAAAAAAATCCCATTTCCATATAAGAAAAATAAATAACTAATTTCAATTAAATGTAACAGAATTGGTAACGCTGTTTGCACTCTGTTATTCACCAACATGTTTACACACAATTTGATAACAGAAGGAAAAAAATAATAATGACAATAATGTAGAGCAACAGAAATTTAATGAATTTAAATAAATAGAAACAAGTGGCCAACAATAATGAACCACAACAATTATTAATGTTCATCATTGGCCCGAATTCATTGCAAACAAGTTTTGCTTAATTTTATTTTCTGAAAATTCTAATGCCCACTTGATGTCTATTTATTTATCATTTGGATTAAAAAAAGAGTAAATTAAGTTAATTAAAGTATAACCCCCATATGGAAAAAAATAAAGTGTGCTTGAAGTGTACATTAAAACAAAATTTCCATAGAAAACTCGGGTTTAACGTACACTTCAAGCACACGTTGTTTTTTTAATCTATTTTTTGCATATGGGAGTATGAGTTTAGTTGTAAACATCTGTTATAAAGGGACAGTGATACCAGATTACATTTTCTTATTTTATTATTATTAAATAAAGTAATTTTTTGAAGTAACATAATACATGACTAACGTGACCAGAAGCTTTTTACAAAAAGCGGGACACGATCGTTCAAAAAGCGGGATTTAGACGAAAATACGGCCAAAAAGCGGGATTTTTAAATAAACAACTATTTGAAAGCGGGATGTGTAATACGCACATAAAAAGTTTCGTATGTACATATATACTTAGGAAACACAGTTTTTAACTCAAAAGAATCGATTTTAAATAAACAAAAGTTTTTATTAACAAAAATTTTTATTTAGTAACGTAAAATAAATAAAATTAAAGATTTTTTGACTTCATTTACAAAACAAAATACGATTTTTATACAAAACAATGTACAAAAACTTAAGGCGAATGATAGCAAGTGGCCTTGTTAGTCCATATTATCATCAACTGACTACACCAATGTGTCAAACTCTTTATAAAAAAATAAGCAAGAACTTTTTATTTTATTATTGACAGTTTGGTGAATATCAGTTGTTATTCTCCTAATAAGCCCTCTTGGTAATAAATTCCTAAAGCAGCAGAATATCTGCACATATAAAGCACTGTAACAAAAGGATCTTTGAGTGTGTACGTTTGTATTTTTATTTTTTTCATTTGAGGAGCTGCCAGATCAAAAAAAAAATAAACAATAACTACACTAAAAAATATTTGGAATACATTTTTATCAGTTACATATTAATAAAAATATATATGTATTAAGAGATAAGAAATTTCAAAACTCTAAAAAGCGGGATAAAAATTCAAGGCGGGATCAACCTAGGAAAAGCGGGATAATCCCGCCTAAAGCGGTATGTCTGGTCAGGTTTGCACATCTAGTGTTTTTTTTGGGAATTGTTACAATTTAAATTTAACATATCGTCAGCCCATTATTGGTTTGGAGCATACGCCAAAAAGTCAGAATGGAGAAAAACGACAAAACAATATTTATTAAACCTTAAAATAGTTGATATGGAGCAAAATTAATGCTAAATATCTCGGAAACCATAATTAATTTCGTAAAACCTGTATTCTTATGAATTGAATAGGCTAAAGTTCGTAACGCTTTTTAAGCCAAATTACATGTGATAATTATTAATGAACAAATAACATCAAAGTTAGTTGTAAATATTCTGACAACAACACATAGTTGAACGGAACAGCCAGCCGTTTTCGAAGGCCACTAAACCTTCCTCATCAGCGTCCATTTGCAATAAAGTTACGTATATAAGGCAGAAATCTACATCAACTGACACCACACACAGTGGACCAAAACACAGAAGAACGCTGATGAGGAAGGTTTAGTGGCCTTCGAAAACGGCTGGCTGTTCCGTTAAACTATGTGTTGTTGTCAGAATATTTACAACTAACTTTGATGTTATTTGTTCATTAATAATTATCACATGTAATTTGGCTTAAAAAGCGTTACGAACTTTAGCCTATTCAATTCATAAGAATGTAAAACCTGTTTTTGATTCAGAAAGGGGATATTCAAAATATATACATATGTATACCTAACTCATTTAAAAAAAAAATGGTCGGTGAGTCAAACCAATAATGGGATGACGATATGTTAACGCACTAATTAATAATCCAAATCATTGTTTTACTTACTATTATTGATTATTGAGGCGTTTAGCTGGATCCTATGCGTATTTCACTGTTGCTAATGCAGATCATGAGGGACCTTTACCCCAAAAATTTCTTTAAGCAACTAGAGATGTTTAATTTTCATTAAAACAAATCGGCAGTTGAACTAATATCAAAGTTGAAACAAGAACTCAATAATCAACATGATTTTCATTTTCTTGCTTTACCATTACTATATTGGCTGACTTTCTTTCAGCTCGAGTTGTAGTTTGTAAGAAGTATGTAATTAAAAATAAATGTAAAAAACCACAACATCTACACATTTACTTTTGCAAGAAGAGAGTGTTGCCACACAAGTATTTTTTAACGGCTTTTAAAGAGACAGTGATGCCAGAATGAGTTGATTTATTTTGTGCTCACACTAGAAGTAACGCCAAATTTGTGCTAATCTTTAAGGACATTCATATATATATATATATATAAAGTAATTACGAATAACAATTACTCGGGAAATGAATTACAATTTTTTGTGCGCGTTTTCTGAAGGGAACTAATGCAAAAATTAAAAAAAAAATCAAAATAAATAAGGTAGTAAAATAATGGCATAATCACATATGTACATGATATATTTCTCTCTTGCTTTAGAAATTTTTATGCAAGCCGTGCAAATATGCACCTCAGAAACATGAAATACTTCTGCCTTAAAAATAAATACTAATACACACTCAATTTCGCACGCTTGGAAGATTTGTATCCTTGTAATATTTTCAAGATCGATAACAGGAAAAACTTTATATAATTTACAATTTCCTTGGTACACACACATCATTGGGAATTTATTCCATAAGGCTAGTGCAGAACGAAATGTAAACATTGAACATCTGATCCAGATTCGTCCCTTCCCCGGCTATTTAGTATATCAGAATTTTTCCCCACCAACAAATGATTGGAAATTAAAAAAGAAAAATATTTTATTTTTCCTAAAATCTACTCCGTTCTTTCTTCATTACAAAATTATCTGAATTGCTTAAATAGTCATCACAAAATATTAAACGTGCAATAAATGTTAATGTTGAACTTTTGGCAAGAGTGAGTAATAGCAAGAAAGAGTGATAAAGCGAAAGAGGTGAAGGTCCCGTTTCAAATCGACATGTACATACCTATTTGTATGTATGTATGTATGTATGTATGTATGTATGTATGTATATGTTTAATGCAATTGGCATTTTGTCCTCGATATCAAAATAGATGAGATACTTATCGCTTATCTGCTTTGAAAGACAGTATATTGATTGATTAATGTTAAAGAAATTATTATTAATATTACGAATACCTATAATGGAAAAAAATATGTACATACACATATAAAAAGATACAAACAAAGAAAAAAGCCGTTTAGTAAATGAAATCTTTATTTTAAAGCTTCCGTTTACAATTGCACAACAACATTATCACAAACTGCCTGACTGACATCCCAAGATGACGAATATGAAGGCCATTTAAGGAGAGGAACAAATCAACGAGAACAAAAAAAAAAAACGAGAACAAAAACAACAAGAACACAAAATATGTAGTAGAAGAAAAAAAACAGCCTATGTATTACAAAAATACATAAACTATGCGCTCATGTAATATACTGCACAGTGGCCCATTTGCGTCTCTTGGTGAACAAAGTGTAACCGCTATATTTGATAATATTTTTTCTGATAATAAATACATGCTCACATAGGTATGTAGGTATGTACATATACTCGTTATCTAGAATGGAATATCACAGAATGCATACGTATGGTGGTAGCCCATTGCAGTTGTTTGGTTATAGTTTAAGAAAATTTTCAGTTATTGGGTTTTCGTTTTGGATAAGAAAATCTGATAAAAATGAAAAAAAAACTTGGTGTAAACGGTATGGATTTTCATAAAGATTTCAAATGAAATTTAATAGATTTTTTGCAGGTATACGGGCCTGTTCTGCAAATCACGACATGCCAAATCACGGTGATTTCTAAAAATTAATAAAAGCTAAATCATAGCTTTTGTAAATTTTACGTTTTATAGCTTTGGAAGTTGGAAGAAAATATGCTATTATAAATGAAAAAAAATTAAAACGCAATAAAATCCCATTACAAAGTCAGATATTAATAGTTTACTTTTGAAATCACGTGATTTGGAATCACCGTGATTTTCAGAACATGGGGGATAAATGCTCTATTTATGCGTGTCTGAATCTGTGTCTATTTTATGATCAAGCGGCCCACTGTTACACACAATGTGTGCAAGTGTTTGTTTGTTTGAATCTTTGCTCAAATAACCTTGAACTCTTAACATACTAATATGAAACATATTTACATGTACAATCACGAGCTCACGGACGTACTCATATAACAATATAACATATGTACATATGTATGTATGTATGTATGCTTAGGTATTTTACATATTTACATATGTTTCATGTACATATGTATGTACAATGTATGTGTAGTACATCCCCATGCAAGTAATTAATACGAGTATGTATTAAAATGTCGTTGATAATCTGCATACGCTTAACCTAAAGATTTTTGATTATTTTTGCTTTTTTTTTTACTTTTGAATACAAATTCTCTTTTCACCACTTCCTGTTTTATTACGGAAACACAGCTTGTTTTATAACCAAATAGAGAAACAGCAACAAAATGTATACATTGTTGTTATCGAAATTGTTCAACATTTAAGCAAATATGTAAATAATTGAAGGATAGGTAAATATAATTACATTTTAAATATGTTTTTAGTTTCTATTATTTTGCAACTTAACATACACGCATAAAAGATTTATTCCATACTCCTGCGAATTCATGAACTCTGGCAGCTCTTAAACAACATTAGACACGTCCTAAATACATTAGCTCTGGCAATGCCAACAACAGCTGTGTTAAACAGTTTGTAGCATGATACAATAATATAAAGGTACAACCGTTCTCTCTTTTCGTCGCTATATTAACCTTCTGACGCTTGTGCCGACAATTTTTTACTCTCAAAATTAATGCTACCTTATTAATTATTATTATATTATTGTATCATGGTTTGTAGACAATAACATTTTTTCGATTGGTTTGTTTTCATATTTTAAATTAATATTAGTTTCATATTTTAGATTAAATTACACATTAAAACAATGTATGAAAATAAGAATAAAAAATCAACATTTTAAATCTTTTGAAGAGGCCAATCCACAGATTTCATCATAGCTTGAGCATGAGTGATAAGGACCAGTCCGAGTTCTAACACTTCCTATGACGCGGACCAGTTACTTTTAGATGGGGATGGTCTAGGATGGGATTAATTGATACTTTTTGATACGCCTTTTGACTTGTCACTGAACTATCCCACCGTGACCTATTCCGTGCAGAATAATATAATTATTTAAAAATATCTTTCCGACACTTAAATATAACATTGAAAATTTATAATTTTTGTTTTTATTGTTACAAATTCAATTATAATTTATTTTTGAGCAGATATTTTTGGAGCTCGAACACTACCCACTCGACCATAGAGGCACTCATATTTCAAAAGTATAAACACCTGTTAAGCTTAGGTTAATATCTAAGTATAGTTACAGGACTTGTTCCAGAGTGACTTGACGGTCCATTTATATCGATTCATTGTCTTTCCCAGCCAAGTATTTCTTATATATACACTAAACCAAAAAAAAATATTCGTAATACATAATACATTCCCTAGCCGGAGTCTTTCTTATATAGACATACTAAACAAAAAAAAAATATTCGTAGTACATATAATATATAATATTCGTAATAGTGCCCTATTGAACTATGGATGGACTAATGGAGAATATAAGTAAACGAACAAAAATGTGTTCAGGTAACATTTAGCATATGAAGAAAGAGATACTGGTTCCTCAACATACACCTTGATCGACGGCTTACATGGAAACACCACATTGACTCTAGCGAACACAAATGAAGCTTAAATTAACTCAGATATATATTTTTATAAAAATGTAACAGATACAAATTCAATATTTTTTAAGTGCAGTTACTGCTTAACTATCCAAATGCCTGTGTGCTTCGTAGATTTATAAGCCTTGACACGAACATTGTGCTTTAACAGACCTTTATTAGTGTCTCAACAGAGCTCTTATAGCTGTTAAGCTATAATGCATTTCTAAAGGACTTTTCCTTGGCATTTTATGAAAGATACGCACATTTGGAAGTCAACACTGTCGCATAATATTGGTCATAGATTAATGTCCAAGTGGTCCTCTAAGAACGTGCATACTCAGAATTTCTTGAAGTTCAAGTTTTCTAATGTTAGAAACTGTGAAAACTGTGTATCTTAAGTACATACGAAACTGTATGTGTGCATATTACACATCCAGCTTTCTAAAAGATATTTATGATGGATCATGTCCCGCTTTCAGCTTCCAATGTAGATAAAATCCATAGAAAAAAATACATATATTTATATTATTTGATAGGTCCTGGACTCAGCTACAATACTAGAACGAGTCCCAAATAACTAGAACGAGTCTGTGAAGCTTTTTAGCTTTTAAGATGTTTAGTAATTCTCAATTACTTTATGGCAGATTTTATATAATTCCAATTTTTTTTTTTCAAGAATTTGGTTGGACATTTTCTGATAAATTTGCATTAGCATTAACGTAATGCAGCGTATAGAAAATATTAAACAACATAGTTAGTTACCTTAATATAGGAACCACCCATTTGCTCAAGTCCTATGACGAGTACGCTTGGTTCAATTGTCAACAAATTTGCTGCAGGGTATTGACAGTATATGAAGCTGAGTACTTGTTTCTTTTCCCCTCGTCTCTCTCTCTCTCCCAACAAACTTAGCTTAGCAAATAGGACTCAGCTTAGCCATAAGACTTGGATAGTGTAAACTAGGACTAATTACGAGTACTACGTTTATACTCGCACTAACTCACTGTTTATATGGCATAGCAAATGTACCAAAACTTTGCAGCACTTCTATAGAAAAGCTACTTATGTTTACAAAATGATTGTGTACATGCATGTATAAAGTAACAAATAATTATTTGTTTTTATTGTCATTATATTCTTCCATCAATGTTTTTTTGTGCAATATTTATCCGTTTCTTGTTTTTTATTAGTAAACATTTGTAAGTGTGGCAACCTCAAGCATTTTATTTGCAAATAGTGCGTTAATTGTGAATAGTTTTCTGAGCTAGTAATTCACAATAAAACAATAATATGGCAACAATTTACAGTTTTATTTGCAAATAAGTCGTGCATATAAACGCATTAAATAGTGAACTTTTTACTGATCGATTACCTTCTTATTTTTTTTTTTTAATCCGAATGAATGGGAAATTAAAAGGCTAGAAAAACTTTTTATCACATAGAACGCATGTTTTTTTAAATTATTTTATTTAAAATTTTTAATTTATTTTTTATTTATTATTTTTTATTTATTATTTTTTATTTTCTTAAAATGCAGCATTTTGTTTTAAGAATTATTTTTTGGTTCAGTGTACTAATTATTTCATTGCATGCTGTAATTTTTATTATAGTAATTTTTTTGTCTTTAATATTAAAGACTAAAGAGCTAATGTAATTGTAATTGTTTTATTTAATTAAGAAATTTTAATTTTACTTCTTAATTTAAGCTCTAGAAAAACAAAAAAAAAAAATACTTGGGACCCCTTTTTACTCCCACAATATCTATAAAAAATAAACACACACATGATAATGGTGCTTATTTAAATGATTATTGTTGCAATATTTCACAACATTTTCTCCCTCTTAAAATCGTATAAAACAAATTATTTGAAAAGACCTTAAACTTTATCTGTAATAAAAACCCACCGCACACAGCCACCCATCAGGCATATTTCCCGAAACGTTTTGTATTTTCTTTATAACCTTGACTCATTTGCTTTTAAATGCTTTTGTATTATTTTTGTACACATTTGTTTTAATATAAGACGCATTTAAATTACACATATAGAATTATTTAAATTTAATAAAATATACAAAACAAAAAGATAAGCATTATCTTGTTGAAGTTTCTCACGTGATAAAAACGATTTTTATATATCGTCGGTTGGTTTTTGGTTTGCGGCACAGTATATTCAAAAAACATGATGTTCATGCATCTATTATGCTTAGAAATAAGGGGATTGTTCCAGACCTACCAAGTAGGACATTCCATACAAAAATCTGTAATCCGGAGGCAGGTTAGTAAGGGAAAGTTCACTATATCTTTCCTAGAAAACTGCTACTACTCCAGTCGCTGGTAATTTCTACTGAGTTAGGGATTGTTCCAGACCTACAAAATGGGACATGCCATACAAAAATTATGTAATCTGGAAGCAGGTTGGTAGGGGAAAGTTCACTGTCTCTTATTAACAAAACGTTTTCCAGTCGCCGATAATGTTTGTTAAGTTATGCATATCAGAAAAATCTAGGATGGTGCTAGGACTGGTTCTGGCCAGTGTTTGAACTCGGTGTCTCGAAGAACGTCGTTTGCTTTATAGCTAACACACTATTTACTTAAGGCAACAGTAACCACTTGTTCATAAAATAAATTCTACATTTTCAGATTTTTAAGTAACTTCTTATGATCTTTAATTTGCATTTTCATTGCTTCTGTGATAGCAAAAATCGTTTGGGGTTCACTTTGCTTATTCTATCTTTAGTGTATTACTACGTTTATATATATTATATATATTATATATTATATTCTATGGTTCCTATTGGAACAAAGGTCCACTACGTTTATACACACCTGCATTTATGCATAATCAACATGCCACAAAGCTTCGTAAGACTAATGAGTGACTATGTTTATGGTTAAATTAGATTTTCACATAAAAATTTAAGAATTAAAAAAAACTCTTGAGTAAGGCCTTAATGATATACATATAAAATATGTTTTAGTAGAAAGAAAAAAAAAAAGAATTAGTTTTATTTAGTTACTTTTTTCTACAAAAAAAAATCAAATTTTCCAACCCTGGTTGATTAATATTTTTGATTTTTCTCAATTTTAATACTAATTTATTCCTTTCTAAAATATAAAATATTTTTAAATGACAAAGAAAAAAATTAGTTTTATTCATCCACTTTTATATATCATAAAAAGTTTAAGTTTTCCACCTCTGCAGCTGTGGTTTTTACGCTTCTAATTTGGTATACCGAACTTTTCTTTCTCTAAATCATCAATTATATTTAATTTCTAAAGGAAAGGAGAAAATTATTTTGACCTGGTTACTTTTACATTTCATTTTCCAACCCTGGAACCATTCTTTTATATTTTTCTGAATTCGTATACCAACCTTTTTCTCTCTTACATTCATTTTTTTAGTAGTAGACTATTTTTATATACCAAAACAAATTTAAATTTTCCAACCCTGGAATCGTCTTTTTGATTTTTTTTATGTTTTTAATATCAATTTTATTCTGACTGAAATAAAAAATTAGTTTTGGCTATTTACTTTTATATTGAGTGGTAGGGATAATATCCTCTCAGTCCAGAGGTCGTGGGTTCGATTCCCGCCATAGGCTCTGGGTGTTTTCTGCAGACAACCTGATCGCTTCCCTGCTTGTGCTTGTTAAAAAAACGTTTAAATTGTCCAGCTCTGCAACCGTCTTTTCGAGTTTGCTAATTTTCAATAACAATCTATTTCGGACCATTTCTGACACATCAGTTCAAAACCGAAGTCTCTAGCTTTTCTGGTAGCTCCGGAAATTTGATTTCACGAACAGACAGACAGACGGACGGACATCGCTTATTCATCTTCCCTATTCATAAGGACCCTGTGCCTCGTTTCTGTAAGAAATGTGAGAACTTTTCGAAAAAAATTTTTATTATCCTGTGAAAAAAAAGGGTGAGTAAGAAAAAAAAACAGAACGGTATTTGTTGATATTTTTTGTAAGTTTATATAAGTTTTTATGTGTAAAATAGGACAACAGAATATAAATAGTGTTTTTTTAGAGTGTCACAACTTTGAGTTGGCATCACTGCTTTATTTGAGCACCCATTTAACAGCTGATAGTTGCTTTTTGTTTAGTTTGCTTTGAAATTTCATTATGAATCGACTTACACCAGAGCAACGCGTACAAATTGTTGCAATTTTTAATAAAAATAATTGTTCTATTCGTCAAACTAATCGTGCACTTCTTCCATTTTCCGCTGAAGCCCATTTCTGGTTGAATGGGTATTGAGTGAGGGAGAATCCACAAGCTTTTGTCGAAACACTATTACATCCACAGAAAATTACTGTTTGGTGCGCTTTATGGGCTGGCGGAGCCATTGGCCTATGACCAGAATGTTACTGTCAATGGTGAACGGTAGAGGAACATGATTCGAAATTGTTTCGTACCTCAATTACGTGGCATTAATCTTGCTGATATGTGGTTCCAACATGACGGAGCCACATGCCATACAGCGGGCGCTACAATTGATTTACTCAAACAAACTTTTGATGAAAAAATAATTTCACGTAATGGCCCAATTAATTGGCCAGCAAGATCGTGTGATTTAACCCCATTGGATTATTTCCTGTGGCGTTATGTTAAGTCACTTGTCTACGTTGATAAACCACAAATAATTGAACACCTGGAAATCAACATTCGAAGAGTTATCGGCGAAATACGGCCGCAAATGCTGCGCAAAGTTGTTGAAAATTGGTGTTCCAGATTGCGTCTTCTACGTGCCAGCCGTGGCGGCCACATGGCAGAAATCATATTTAAATATTAATTTCATAAAATGTTCTTTCCAATAAAGCCCGTTTCATTGATATTAAAAATATATTTCCTTGTTTTATTATCACTTAAAGTTGTGTCACTCTATAAAAAAAACACCCTTTAGTTAAATATTGCACATAAAACATTGATAGAAGAAAATAATGACAACTAAAACAAATGATTACTTGTTGTTTTATTTACACAATTTTTTTTTGTAAACAATAAATAAGTTTTCTATGGAAGTGCTACCAAGTTTTTGTACGCGTATGAATGATAATAGAGTTGCCAGATATGACAATCATCTTACAGTTTGTTCCGGTTCATACAGTTAAATTTTCATTGCGTAATTTTTGAGTTTGTAGGGGGGAGAGAGAGAGAGAGAAGCAGTTGCAGAGTTGCCTGTGAAATCAAAAGCTAGTTTAACTGTGAATTAAAAAGAAATTGCGTAACAAAAATTTATTTAAATTGTCATATTGTTTCCAAATTTAAATAAAACGAAAAATTTATTTATTTGACTCTTATCTGAAAATCTAACCTTACAAAAACGTCCTTAATTTTGAACTGTTAGAGTAATACGATTTTCTATAAAAAGTAACAACTACAGTCGAACTTCCATAACTCGAACTTCTCTAACTCGAACTAGTTTGGTTGGCAGTAGCGTTGAAAGAACAAATCACATACAATTCTGTAACTAGAAGTCTCCGTAAGTCGAAGTTTTTTTTTTGGGATAATATTGATTAGATTTATGGAAGTTCGTCTGTATTGTGGAAAGTTGAAATCTAAAATTTATTTCTAACAAAATGTGGGTTATCTGTTTAATTTCTACTTGTTCAAAAGTAAATATCGCTAAAAATGTCATAATTCAAAAAATGCAATTTTTGATCTAATAATTCTGAATTAATTCTCATACTTCAACTCTTGAGAGAAATATAAAAGCTTCTTTTTCCATTAAGTCGCGTGTAAATTGAAAATTTTAAACCCGCTTGCTGTTAAACTTATTTTTTTTTTTGGTTATGACGTTGTTGTAGTAAATTAGTGATATGTGAGTATATAAACTGTCTTATATACATAAGTTCAAACTTTTTTCTTTAACCTCAATTTACATACATACATACTCACATACACTCATCTACACTTTGTTTTTGTCTATTGCCTCAGGATGTACCAATTAAGCGCACCGATTCATCACAATGGTGGGAATTGTTTGATACAAATACACAACGTTTCTATTACTACAATGCTGCCTCACAGAAGACCGTGTGGCACAGACCAAGTAAATGTGACATCATACCACTGGCCAAACTGCAAACGCTCAAACAGAATACCGATCCCAGTGATCGTCGTGAGATTAGTACTCAGACGTTGCAACAGCAGCTGCTTCAGCAGCAGCAACAGCAACAGCAACAACAGCACCAACAACAACAACAACAACAACATCATCATCATTCGTCTCAACATTCATCGCCGTCTATGCCCAAAATACGTTCATCATCTCAGCGCGGCAATAGCAGTCATCATAATCTTCATACGCAAAATAGCAACACGAGTACGACTGGAAGTGCGGGCAGTGGAGGGCGAGGTGCTGATGGCAGTAGCATTGGTAGCACCAATAAACGCAGCAGTGCCGGTTTGCCACTGCATGCCAGTTCCGAAGAGAAACTAACCACCGAAATACTCTCAAGTCCACGTGGGCGTCAAAGTTTTCGGTACGTATGCACACTGAGTTTCTACGAATATTATTTTACTTTAATTTTTGTTGTGTGGTTGTGCTGCATAAACTCTCGAGTATGTACTAATAATAATAAATATAAAATTTATTTGTCTGTCTGTCATGACGACTGATTAAAGCAGTTGATCGTTTAACTGCAAACAATTGTTTATTCAGTTTTTTTTCCAAGTTTGTCTTTGTGGTCTTTAATATGTACAATATATTTGTGTTGAAATGCATCATCATCTTCATCCATCTAATTTTTTTTCTAAATTGAAAATTATTGTTCTATTTTGCTTTATCTGAAATTGTATTTTTCTTTCTGCAATTTTTTTTTTAATTTTTAGTTTCTGTTTGCTGTACAAGTATTCAATGTTGTTTCTTTTGTTTTCTTTTTAACTTCATATTTTTGCGCTCGTGTGCATCAAAAATAGCGTTGGCACGGGTGATTCATCACGTTCCATGGATATGCAACAAATCTCAACTTCATCAAGGCGTTCGCAAGGTATGTACCATATGTAATTGTATTTTATAATTAATACGTTTGCTAAGCGACTATTGAATATAGAAAATCAATTCATTCTTTGATTTGAAGTTAGAGGAATAGGTTTATAATTCAATTTTTTTTATATCTGTAAGATTACCAAAATCAACTAAAAATGTTTTTCAAAGTGGAAGATTGGTTATTTAGAAACTTGGCGATGATGTATTTCTTTTGTTTATTTTATTTCTTTGAATTATGATACAAATTAAATAAAATCGTACAAAGTTGGTACTACATAATGCAGAAAGTTTTGATAGTGTGGCAACATTAATATACAAATCCTTTATAGGGGAAATTTCGTGGGAAAGAGGTACAAAATCTATAACTTTAATCCAAGTTCTGTTACGTATATTACGTAGAGGCTATTTTAAGATTTAATATAAAATATTACCTTTAAAAATCGAATTTGAGATGTACTAAATGTAGCCCTACTATCGGTTTTTTTTATATAAATTTCTCGCTTTTATTGATTGAAAGTATGCAACATTGTTGAAATTTCGTGCTCATGTTGTTTCCAAGCTGAAACTAAAATGATGCCAGAGTCATTTTGAATGAAAAAACATGCTGCCAGATAGATTTTACGTGTTTTTCGGAATAAGAACACAGTACACCTATCCCCCGATTTACACGATAGATAGGTACATACATTCCTGAGAAAGTCGTGTAAATCGAAATTTTAAATTTGTGTATGAAAAATCGTGTAAATCGAAAATAAAGGCAGAATCGCGTAAAAAATTTATTTTATTAAGAAATTATATAGGTATGTATGTATTTCAACTTAGTTTTAAAAATAAACCTTTATTCATTAAACAAAATAAATGCTATTCATAAAAACAAAAACAAAATTAATGTAATTCATAAAATATTCAATAAAACACATAAAAAATCGTGTAAATCGAGGTATTTCATAAATCTTTCAAAAAAAAAAAACCAAAATAATCGTGTAAAAAAAGTATCGTGTAAATCGGGGGATAAGTGTACATACTATTTTTGCGAATTTATACTTTTAGTTTGACTGCATTTCGCACGAAATTGTGAACAGAGTTTCAGGCTTTAATATGGAAAGTAATTTACGTATGCTGCAATTTTGTATGTAATTCAATAATAAATATTTAATACGCTTATAAGCGCACTTTTTATACGGCATAGCAAAAGCACAAAAACTTGGTAGCACTTCTGTAGAAAACTTAAAGCTTCATTAATCTTTACTTTCTGTTGCTGTTGATGTTCTGTGCTGTGCCGTTCTGTTTCTAAATTTTTATAAGAGTGCTTACTTTTTCTATAGTAACTTATTGGATGTTTCTGACCACACAAATAACACAACAGCAAAAACCACATGCACTTTGTTAGTATAATACACTACTCCTATGACACTTGTCAATTCTGGATATCGTTGTCAGAATGTATCTGGCTTGAAAGAACTTTCAAACACCATATAGCACTGAACATTCGTATGATGTTGAAAATGGAAGTATACTTTCAGACTTGTGTCTGCACAAATTATACATTTGGTTTACTAACAAAACAAAATTAACGTGACCTAATAAGGTCAGCTGATAGATGCGCCTTGGCAACCAAATAAAACTTGGCAACACTGAGTATCAAAAAACAGTAAACTTGCTCACACGTCGCATCTGACGCTTTTACACGTTGTGCTTTATAGCTTGTAACATACAAATACAGTGGTTCCAATTTTTTGACAGAAGTGTAAAATGCGAAAGCGTAGAAGGTGTGCTATATGTTTCAGGCTTTCAGATATTTAACTCCGCATATTTGTCTTTAATTATTTCACCCGTCTTAGTAAAGCAGACCACATTCTTTTGTTGGGAATGGAAGCCACGAACACGTGACTGAAGGCTCAGTTACCCGACTGTAATGTAATGTAACTGCAACGTAGGAAACAGCTGATCGATATTTTTATATGAAAAGTAGGTTGCTTTACATAACATCTCTATAAAGGCTCAGTTACCCGACGGTAATGTAATGTAAAAGTAACGTAGGAAACAGCTGATCGATATTTTTATATGAGAAGTAGATTACGTTACATTACATCTCTATAACCATTTGCACTACTTTTCACATAACAATATCGATCAGCTGTTTCCTCAGTTACAGTCGGGTAACTGAGCCTTAATACTTTACTGATATTGACAATACTTTTTTTTAGAATTTACAAAATGAATACACAAAATATATATACATATTATATCTGTGATATACATAAGTTCATAAGTTGCCAAACATTTATGTATAATCTGTTATGTGATTTATGAAAATTGAATTCCGAAAGCAATTTAAACTAATTTTAATTTTTAGGCAACAATTTTTTCCAAGTTTGCCTCAATTCAAAAGTAAAACGTGTTTTTGCGAACGAGGTGGGCATTAAAAATGTTGCATATTTGCTTATTTTATAATTATTTTTTTTCTTCTCTTTTTGAACTCAACTCAGGAACCTACAAATAAAAAGCAACAACAACATTAAGTAATTAATGCCATTTTAAAATTCAAGCAAATATGAAACAAATCCAACATCCACTTGTGCAACAGTGGAAGCAAAAAATAAATAAAAGCCATGTGATAAATGTTTTAAACTTATTTTTTATTTTTGCTTTCTGCACTTCTGTGGAAGTTTAAATATAAACATTTTATTTGAAGAACAAAACAAAATAATAATAAAAAAAAAATACTTTTGAAATTAGCATAAAGGCAAATAGCAGCAAAAATTTAAATATGCTAAATCTATATATTGACTGGCGTTCAAAAAAATATTCGCACACATAATGGAATAGTGTTTAAATATTGTGCGACTTATAAAATAAGCACTGACTACTGTACACAATTTATTTTTTTTATCAGGGAACTTTTCCCCAAAAATGTCTTAGAATAACTAGAGTTATTATGCTAAACTTTAATTTAAACAAATGAGAAGTTCAACTAATATCGAAGTTGAAACAATAATTCATTAACATAACCTTCGCAAGAATAGAGTGTTGCCATACAAATATTTTTGACCGGGTACTTTCAAGTTAAATATTTAAAAATATTTTACTGAATAAGTAAAATAAAATAAAAAACATTTCACATTTCACATAAACTTTGGCGAACACTATAAACTAGATTATTACAACACTCATAAATAACGACAAGGATGCAATAAATTACAATTTTAATATGCCAGATTAAACAACTTGCATTCAGTTTGAATGTATTTACAAACATATTTCCTTTTCAAATATGTTTAGCAATTTTTTTTTAACTTTGCTGTGAAAGTTTATGTTTTGAAGTATTAACCATAATTTGTCATCAAAATTTTATTCAAATTAACAAAAATAAAATAAAAAATAAAAATCCTTTTTGGCCGCATTTGACCAGTGTGCACTGCTCTGACCGCTACTTATAAACACGTGTTTAAACCGCTATTGGCAAAAGTGTTGCCATATATTATTGTTATTTTTATAAATATTGACTACTGGAAGTGTTGCCATTAAGAAAACAGCTTTAATTATTAAATTTTTGCACATTTTTTTATTTCTTAAGAAAATTGTTTTTCAACCAAAGTACAGAGAAGGTAAAATGGAATGGGAGGGAGTTTAAGGCTTTTTGTGCTCGTTAGTTTATTTTTTTCCTTCGTTGCGTGTATATAAATATTGTAATAATTATACTAATAATTGGTTTCTATGGTTATGGCTATGGCTATGGACTTATGGTGAGTCACGTATAATCAAATATAGTGTTACCCATAAATTGAGTACGAACAGCTGTTTTGTAAGGTTATATTTATGGCACGTTTAATTGAACCTTAACTCACTGTAAGTATTGCCATATATTATTTTGCATGTTAATGGCAGTAATGGGAGTGTTGCCATTAAGAAAATAGTTTTACTAATTAAATTTTGATTTGCAACCAAAGTGCAGAGAAGGGAAAATAGAATGGGAGTGAGTTCAAAGTTTTTTGTGCTCGTTGGTAAAATTATGTTTATAAGTTTAGTCTTTGAGAACTGAGACAAACTTGAATATACATATCTTTATGTATTATTTTTTTCTTTTTGACAAAAACATGTGTTATAACAAATTTGCTCTCTGGTTAGGAGGGGCGGGGGGCGACACGTTAAATTTTTGCCTCTCAATTCCTTTGAATTTTCAATACACTCACACTGTTTTTTACTAACACACTCAAACTTTTTAAATTGACAACTATGTAGATTGCTTTCAATTTCACCTATCCATTTATCTGGCAATTTTATGTTCAATTTGAACAGCTGATCACAGCACCACTTTGACTGATGAAGCTACCATTTTGAGTTATTTCTTCGTCGAAGGCATTATCACAGCTAGCAATTTCAAGGAATTTTGGCACACAGTATGTGTGATATAATTGAAAGCGATTTATTGAACAAAATGTTGTCTCCTTTAGATTTTAATGATTACAAGTGTTATCAATATGTCCTCTTATTATTGTTTCTTTTTTTAGATTCCTACAATCATTTTAAAGAATCTGGTAAATCGAGTGATTCTAGTCTTTCCAGTATACATGGCTATCGCCGCTTTAACGATGATCATATAGGTGGAGGTGGAGGCGGTGGTAGCGGTGCCGGTGGCTTAAATAGTATAGGCCTGGGAGTCGGCACAAACGAAAGCTTGCGAGTGGGTTCATTGCAAAAGCATCGTAGTCGCAAAGAGGGCAGTGGCAGGTAAACAAATGATTTGTGCTATTTTTGCATCTATTACCTTATCAAGTATTTTCTATTTTAAATAAATATTTATTATGAATTTTTGTGTAATGACATTAGCAGCAGAGATTTATAATTTATTTTATTTTATTTAGCTTTGATATGCTGCAAGACAGCATTAGTTCGCATAATGTACCCCATGCTAATAGTAGTGCACAACGCCAGCACAGATCAGCCGAAATGAGTTCACCAACTCTACATAGTACGCCCCAAACGAAAAAGAAAATCTCACCGGATGCTCATCATTTGCAACAACAGTATCCATCGCCACAGTTACAGCAGCAAACGTCATTCAATGCGCAGCAACGTGCTGTCTTAGTAAACGATGGCAGTATTACGAGCAGTGTTGGCGGTAAACCATCAATAACACGTCAAAATATGGAATACACAGGATGTGGTAAAGTCCTTTTTGTTTGTGTAATTGTGTACAATAATTAAAGGATAATAATAATAATATTTTTTATTTGTAGAGCGTGAACGAGATTTCAAAGTCTCATTAGCTAGATCGGGCAGTTTTATGTCCTCTTCAATAAGTCCTGCGTCAGCTGGCCATCACAGTAAATCATATCGCCGTTCGGCAACGGAGACCGCCGCCAATGGCGTGGCTGTTTCACCTGCCAGTGCTGCTTATATCGTTGGTGGTGGTAATGGTGGCAATGGGGGAGCGGCTAGTGATGATTCCATGCATGAGAAATATTTTAAATCTGTGGAAAATACGCCACTCTCACGCCGTCGCCACACTACCACGCCCAAGGGATCCAGTGGTGCCGCTAGCGCCAGCAGTGGCCATGGCACCGGAGGCAGTGCTGGCAGTAACATGAAACATTCTAGTGATTCATCGCCTCAAAGTCCCATCAGTCCACATAGTAATAATAAAAATAAACCGCTTAAGACCTCGCCCAACATTGTGGCCGATCGAGGCACTCCCATGCTACATTCACCTGGTGGTCATTCGACTTGCTCGGCCCAACAAGCACCAACATCTAGTCATACGCATTATAAACAAGATTCATCTTGTAGCTTAGAATTATTAAATTTGGATCGTTTGTCGTTGAGGGACTGTGAGAGAGCTGGTCCCAACAAAACCACTTCGCCACATTTAAGTGATATAACGGGCCATGTGACAGGCACAAGCAATATGAGCTCTAAGAACTTTCCTTCTTCCGACAATATTGGCATGTTAACACACTCTTCTAGGGGATCCAATGACTCGCGTGGCAAACACAAGTCCTCGTGGTCGCAGCAACAATTTCAGGATAACCGTTCTCGGGGCCACAATTCACTGAGTTTGGTAGGTCCTTCTCTTATCAGCTCTAATTGGAAAAGAAAAAATCTTCATTGACATTTATCTATTAACAGGATAAGCAATCTCGTCATTCTAACGATTATTATCATCATGATAATAAACGCAACTCTCGCAAAGCCAAAGAAAGGCATCATTATTTAAATGCCGATAATAGTGATGTGGAATATGATAATGGTAATATTTCACCATTGTACAGTAACTGGGATTCGGTAGGCATTACTTTTCATTTGAGTGAAGAACTAAGGCAACATAACGAAAATAACATAAAAATTATTTTGCAGGAAATGCAAGAGCATTTATTACCCCTTAAACACTATATAATTGAACAAGCGAAATTGTCGGGACGTTATTTATTTGGTGATCCTATAGACTCGGACTCCTATCATTCGGATAGTCAATCGGAGCAGTCATTGTCGGGCCACGAGCCGGACAATGAAGATTCAGATGGCGGTTCGGATACACATGGTGGTTATTTAGAGCACAACTATGGTATGATTGAAGACTATGCAAATATGGGCGATAGTGTCTCATATTATGCCTACCAATATCCACCATATGATCCAACCGCCAGAGAAGAAATGTTAGTAGTAAAGATAAACTATGAAAGTTTTCTACTATCGCCAAAATTAAAATCATATGCATATTTCTTTTAAATATTGTTTTATAAATTTATATTTCTTTTATTAAGCTCCGACAATGTGGAAGCTGTTTTAGAGGGTATAGGCTCCGGTCACACACCAACCGAATTGAATTCCTCGAAAACGAAACCACGTTTTCAATACTACGATACTGCTACCACTACGCACTCAGCTTCAACACTGCAACAGCAACATCAGCAGCAGCTGCAACAACAATCGCATCATTACAATGCACAACAGCAACATCATCATCTGCATACTCCTCAACAGCAGCAGCAGCCACAACAATTATATTCCAATGCTCCACCCTTACCACCCGGCCATCCCTCATCTTCATCCTCCCATCATCACTTGCAATTAGACGGTCCCGATAAAACCAAACAATCACAAACACTACCTTCACCCAATCGTCAAATCTCACGCATTGCACAAAATTCCCAAGACAGTGGCAATGGCATTGGTGGCCGCCTGCCAATGCCACCGCCTCCTCCCCATCCCTATGCCAAAGAAGGTGAAACCAATGTCGCGAATATGGTTGGTGGCAGTATGATACGTCGTCCTCTGCCACCACCCAATCTCAAACCTACAATACAGCAAATCTTTCCACCCAGCGAACGGGCGCCACAAACTTTTGGGGGTGTGGCAACGTTGGCCTGCATGAAAGAATGTGATATCGAAAAGTTCGCGGCGGACAATTTAAATTTACATTCAAAGGGTATATTTCGTAAAAAGGTAAGAGCAAAGTTTTCTTCTTCAATGTTCTAACATTTATAATTAATAAGGTTTTACTTTTATGGCTGACGGTTAGAGACAATTTTTGACCTTTTGATATATCGTTTGGGTTTTGTTGGATATTTTCATAAACAAAAACATTCATTATACTGAAATTGGGAATACGGAATTCTTGTTTATAATGAATTACTTCGCATGATCTCACCAGTTCAGTTTCATATATTTTCTACACTAAATTTTGGTTAACGTGATCTATTCTAAATAAAGTGGAGTAGTGACATTACACGTCTTCTAAAACAGTTGCGAATTGTTAAAAAAACTCTACGTGGAGTAGATTTGAGTTTATTCGAATGTAATGCAATCTTAAACCATGTGGCCCCCCATAGGATATCGTAATGTTTAGTGGGCAAACGTTTCTTCATAGTATACATATGTTTATTTGGGGGTGATCTTATTCCCTTATGTATTTAGCGTACCGTACAGTTGTAAATGGAGCAGTAGCGTTTTTTACAGGGCTATATCCCTTTTATAATGAACTCTCAAAATTAACGCTGGCAACATTTATAATTATCCATTAAAACGATTTTAAAATTTGAAAATATTGTATGAGAAACCTTTTCATGTGATTCTATTTTATGGAAAGATTTACTGCTTGTTGCGGGTTTTTCTCTCCGGTCACTTTGTACTGAACTATGCTCTGTGGAAAGGTAACCAAATTCATTCGTCCTTGTGTCGAAGATGACGAGTCAACCGCACACGAGTATATTGTCTTATGTAACAATAGCAGGAGTGTTTTTCATTCTGAGTTTCTGTGTTCAGATGCTATTAGGCGGGGTTATCCAACCTCTGTGCTGACTTTCATGAGGAGAGTCATACAGAGCTTGATTTGATCTATGGCACAAAAGATCGATTAGGTGTCGCAATGTCGATCTTTGGACCATCTCTTACCCCCTATTCTGTTATATGTGCTTCTTGAAGAAGTGAGAAAATAATTAAAGATATATAAATTCACTCCATTCAAAAAATATTATATACAGTTCTAATTTTTATAAAAATAGGTCCTCTATGAGGTGATCGAACCAATGCACACATTACATGTCATCGAGCCACTTGATACTCTTGGCCATAAGGCCAGCAATACCCTACAATCATCCTTACTGAACTATTTGTACCGTCTAAAACCCAAATTTTTAATTTCCTCAAATAGTGGATAATCGGTGGTTTCACTGATTTTTCAACAAGAGAGAGCGAGAGAACCAATGTACACATTACCTGTCATGGAGCCACTTGATACCCTTGGCCATAGGATGCACTGCAAGCCTTCCTACTGATCCAGGAACTGTTTGTTCCGTCTAAAATCCAATTTTTTAATTCCCACAAATAGTGGCTAATCGATGGTTTCATCGACGCTTCTGCCACTGCCTCATCTAATTCTGATACCAATATTGCCAATTCATTTCCCTCAATATTGCAGTAGCCTGGAACCTAGCATATCCTTTAGTGCCCTCTTACAGTAACTGACTAGTTTAAACTTGCCAATATACAACTTCAAAGCCTTTAGCGCTGTTTGACTGTCGACGTCCATATATGATAACCTCTTCGCCTTCGGTCACATTTTCGAATACTAATTCTTTGGCCTTCCCGATCGCTAGAATCTCTGCCTAGAAAATTGTACACTTGTTCGCAAGTCAGAAGAATTTGGTTTCCGTAACGCAGAGCATTATGTACATCTTGGATCCATATGTAAAAATAGCACAACCCTCGCAGAGAACATCTGACTTAACCCAAAAGTCCCCATCGGTTATTACCAAATACGATGTCTTACGAAACCCAATCTCAGCAACCGTGAAGTCCTTGAACCCTGGGTTCCCGGAGCAAGGTCATCCAGACCGACCACATTCAAGATTCTCCTGTGTACCAATAGTGTTGGGCTCATCTTCTCGATGAGCAGAAATATAGAATGACATCCAAGGCCCATTTTGCGACACCTTGTGACGTTACCAAATGGTTTTCTGTGACTACTTCCTCACCCATATGAGCGACAATCGTTGTATAAATCCAGTTTACTATTCTTGACCGCAGAGCTCTTTCCTATAGCTCTTCTGCACGTGCAGCAGGTATCAAGTCCTTTTTTAAGCCTCTCCCGAGTGTTTCTTTTCTAAGATAACTTAGTGTAGATTAGGATTACACTTATGCTTTTAAATTATGTTGTGCGTCCAAGAAGGAACCATATAAAACTATAAACTTAGTCAGGTTAGGAACCTAGTCTGAATCCCTAAGATATTCCATATCTAGTATATTTTCCATATTGAAGGTTTGTGTTCTAATTTCAATAAAAATGCTGTACAGTGGCGCAAATACTACTTGAAAGTTTCGTCATAAGATAAACCTCCTGGTATTTAGCCTCATTTTCCAGCTTCAACTCTACTCCTCAAAACCTAGGTAGCCTAAAGTATCTCCTCGTAAAGAGAAAAAAAACTGCGTTTTGTCTGGGCTGACTCCCCAGTCCCTTGCTACTCGCTCATGAAGGTAGTTCGCTTTTATGACAACTTTTCTGAGGTATTTGTAAAATAGGTATTATAATAATAAACCAGCGAGAAAAAAAGGAGTAAAGAGGCATTTCAAAAGGCCACTGTACTCCTTATTTTGGATGTTTAAGGACTCTTCGCTCCATTCCATACTCATATCTTTTTTACACGCCTTCCGCTCTCGCTTCTCTTGCCAGCAATTCTGAAAAGCCTTCAAATTAATGGATTATGCTTTTGTTTTGGTACAAAGTAAATAAAACGAAAAATGTTACTACTTCTCTTGTCCCTTCTCATAGAAGGGAATGCAGAATGTGTATCTTATCTTTTATGCGAAAGAGCCGAAGCTTTCTATAAGTCCTTCTTTAGCAGTTAGATAAGAATGGTAATTGATTCAAACAAAAATTCTAAGCACACCTGATGAAAGAAGGTTTTGTGAGCTTTTCCGCTGGGAAGATGAAGATTAATAAATTTTTTAAGAACGCTAGCAAAACCCAAGTCTGCAATAACGTCCATTACTATTTCATATTAGTTTTATTTTTATTGTCTTTGTTTCTAAATTTTTAGTCTTCCGTTCGTGACATGTTGAGTTGGACATCGGAGGCCATAAGTCGGCCCATGTTAGCTCTGTCGCGTGATAAAAATGATAAGAAAATTGCCATAGAACTGTTTAAGTTGGTGCAAATTTACATGGGTGATCGCAAGGCCAGAGCTGGCATGAGCTTAAATTCGGTAGCCATAGATATAATAACAGCCGCTTTGCCACAACAGCAGTAAGTTGTCGTCATCGTCAACACTCGTCCTTGAAAATTACATATATTTTTTCATTTATTGCTATTGCCAGATTAAGAGATGAATTGTACGTACAATTGTGCCGCCAGACTACAGAAAACCCCAAAAGGGATTCCTTAATAAGAGGTTGGGAATTAATGGCCATTTGTTTGTCATTTGTACCACCCTCGGTAACATTTCAGCCGACTTTATTGAAGTAAGTAACGAAGTTTTTTTTTATTTTTAAATGACTGAATAATATTTTAATTTTTAATCATTGCTGCAGTTATGTTAATCGCCATAGAGATACCACTTATGCCATATCATTCCCCGAAGTGGGAAAATGGCCAATTCATGTACAAATATCACACTATGCCACCGTGTGTTGCAGACGTTTGGATCGCATTGGCAGTCATGGCCGCAAACAGGCCAAGAAACCCACTGAAGATGAAGTGGAGCAAGCACGCGTATGTCATTTGAAAGATTCATATTTTGAATAAGTATTCACATCTCATATTAATTAATTCCAGAACCAAATTTTAAGAAATAGTATGTTTGGCAATACTTTGGAAGAGGTAATGCAATTACAAAAGGATAAATTTCCATTCCGCAAACTGCCTTGGATACAAACCACCCTGTCGGAGCATGTAAGTTTTGTTTTATTTTTTGTTATTTTAAAATTGCTAATTCTCTTTGTAGGTTCTGCAACTTAATGGCAAACAAACTGAAGGGATATTTCGCGTATCGGCTGATGTTGATGAGGTGAATTGCTTAAAAAATCGCTTAGATCGGTGGGATGTTCCTGAATTTAAAAATACTATGGGTAAATTAAAACGATACGAAAACCAAATTTAAAAAATAAATAAAAATAATTTTTAATAATTTCCCTATGTAGATGCTCATGCACCAGCTAGTCTCTTAAAGTTGTGGTATCGGGAATTATACGATCCATTGATACCAGATGAATTGTATGAGGAATGTGTAAATACAGAGGAAGCCGATAAAGCCAAAGCTATTGTTGATAAATTGCCAGAATTAAATAAATTGGTATGTAGGTCCTTAAAATTACTGCTGCTTGCATATAAAAAAAAATACTTAACTGATTCTTGTCTTTCTTTTAACATTAGGTTTTAACATATTTAATACACTTTCTGCAACAATTCTCACATTCGGATGTTGTTAGCGCTACTAAAATGGACTCATCCAATTTAGCTATGGTTTTTGCACCAAACTGCTTGCGCTGTACATCGGATGATCCGAAAGTCATATTGGAAAATGCACGCAAAGAAATGTCATTTATACGCACATTGATACAGCATATGGATACAACTCATGTAGCCAATTTGGTGTAAATAAAAAATAAAAAAAAATAAGAAAAAAAGGAACAATTAACACAATACACACAAATCGAAATACATACATATTTATTTATAGCAACATTGCAGAGTCTATAAATATTTGAAGATAAAGCAAAAATTAAAACCAAAGTATTTAGATGAGAAAGCAAAAGTAATGCCGAAATTAATGAAATTAAGCTATCAAGGAGAATACATATAACACGTAAATATACTAAATAAAAATATAAATACACACAAAAATAATTTGTAGTTAAAAATACAGCAAACATAAAACTATATGTAGGTTTAAAAATTTTATATATTTATGAACTTATTAAATTATGTATAAGGATTCCGCAAAACTATAATTCCAAATTAGAAGTTATTTATGAAATGTATAAAGTGTGCAGCAAACAATAGCAAGCGTAGAAATTTTAATAATTTAATTTTTTTTTTACTTTTTTGCAAGTTTTATTAGACGTGCTCTGTGATTCTCTGACTGACTCTATTAGAGGCAGTTTCTTTCAAATTCTAAAAATTCAACCAATCGTTAGAAACATTCATCTCGGAAGCTCGATATTAATTAAAATTATGAATATCCCACATCTTATAGCATTTTAGGAATTAATTGCTTACTTTTTTAAATAACATTCTACGAAATGGCGGTAAAGAGATTTTCACTCAATAAGAGATAAATGCATTCCCAACATTTTAAAATTAAATAACACAAATTAAAAATGGTAACATTTAATCTTAATCATTGTATTGTGGCAACACTGCCTACTACAAAGTTGGGCAAATACGTACTTTCTAATTTTCTCTGAAACAGGGATGGAAAATGTGGCGTTCCAATTTTATACCAAGAATTAGAACAGCACGTATACATATTTTTTTATACATATACATATGTATGTATATGAAAAACAAAAAAAGAAATTTATTTTTGCAGCATTTTGTATTTGCATAAATAAATACTCGACTGTAAAGATTTTTTCTATGAAGTCTTATCATTGTGTATGTCATATCATCTAATCATTTTTCAGAAAAGCGAAAAACAAATCTTCAGTCACTATAGTTCTTTGAAGAATTTTTGGTATTTTTTTCAAAATTATTACATTATTCAGTTGGCGATACATATTTGTATAAATATAAATTTGTATAAATAATGCGAGTGTCGTATTACGACTCCGACTACGATGATTTTGTACTAGACTAAAGAACATTGCACCATTTTCGTAGTAGTCATAGACGAAATACGACACTCGTTATTAGGGCCAATACTATTTATTTTATTTTATTTTACTTTAAATAATAATAAATACAGTTATCTATTATATTATATATTTTTTTTTTTTTTGGTAAACAGCTACATATGTACATACATATGTATTTCTCTGATCAAAATTCCCCTTTCGATTTTCAGTTCCAATTTCAAACAGAAAACCAAGGCCTATTTATCAGGTCAACGCAACTCTACAAAAACACTGCAATACAAAAAACAACTTTATGTTTAAGTTGTCAGAAACACACACAAACATGAACTAAAGTATATGGTGCAAATAACTTTTGACAGCTCAAACAAGAAAACAAACCATAAAAACAAAAATCATCGTGAGAGTTGCGTTGACCTGATAAATAGGCCTTGCAGAAAACTTTGTAGCTGAAGTAATCAGCAGGACTATTCTATAGTTTTAAATGAAAGGATGTGCGTTCGAGAAATATAATGTATTATACATATTTTGATCTGTTATAGCAGAAGCTTAACTGTCCAATTCTTAAAGGTGTCCATATATTACACAATATTATTGAGTACTTTATTACTACTGTTACTTTCGCTTTCCTCCAAACTATTCAATAAGTTGCACAATATTAAAAAAATATGTACATAATGGGTGGACCATTTAAAAGTTTAAGTTTAAAAATGCAATGAAACAAAAACGGTTTAAAATTTTGCCAAATTTATTTTTTTTTTGCTGTGAAGTACAGTTGTTCCGGTTAGAGATGAAATATTATTTCATTCTTATGGCTGTTGCGGCTGGAGTCACAGTACCCCAAAGGGAAAAGTAAAAAAACTCGTGCGGAATTTTTGTTTATGATCGGGTTGTGCCTATCTAGTGGGTAGTGTGCTAGGCTATCATTGCGTGGATCATGGCTGTAATTTCCGGGTGAAGGAAGGCCTTTATATTATACCACATTCGCACAAATTCTGCGAACTGTTCGGTCCGCATTTGGAATACTTACAAATGTTCGAAATAAAACTCAAAAGTGTTCAAAAAGCATTTCATTAATTTGTATATAATCCTCGAATTAACTTTATAAATTATTCTTTGTTAGCTTCTGTTTGTTGCATTCGACTCGAGTTAAATAAAATTTTACTTAAGATATACATACATACCTATTATATCTGGAAGCTACTCGTAATTTAAATTGAGATCTATTAAAAATCTCATACTTACTTACATATATTGAATTAATTTCCTTTAGAACAAAAAAAAACTCAAATCAAATAAAAAACCAAAAACGATATTCACAACTTTTTTTATACACAAAATAAGAAATATAAAGAATCTTATAGAAAATATACTTCTTTGCCTAATTAAACTCTAAATATACTCGTATATAGTGTATACAAATAATATTTATACAAAAATTTTACTATATAGTATATAAATAATATACATATAATACTTATGAAACTAAGTAATTAATGCATATAAAAACTTACAATTGTATTTCTTAAAGCCTGCAAATAATATACATACTCGTACATATGTAAACATATGTGCATATGTACATACATACATACTTACATATGTATGTACATTTATTAATTTTTATTATATTCTCAAATCTTTTAAATAGTTTTGTATTAAATCTTTTGTAATTATAAATTTTTTTTAATTATTGCTATTTATATTAATGGACCTTAATACGTTTGTGGAATTTTGCAATTCGACTTCGACTTGCTGTACTAGTTTAAAATAACATACAACATTTTTCTTTAATCTATTACAAACTCTCGAAGTCGCATCGAATAATTCGACAATCTTAAGTAACAAGGCAGATTGTTTTATTTGTTTTATCTGTTTTTTTACTAAATTGCTTTTAAACTGAAAATTAAATTAAAATTATTTAATATTGAACAAAATGTATGTTTAATTATGTGTTTATTAAAACAAATAAGTAAATATGTATATTTAATTAAATATAATGGAAAGGTCTACAACATGTACGATATAAAGTCTTAAAAGCGCTACAGATTTTTTTTCATTTGGTTACACTTACTCGTATCTTCGATTTTGTAAACTGTGTGTCCTAATTCACGTTACGAAAGTCCATATGCTAAAGTTATATTTTTTGTGAATACGTACATACATACATACATACATACATACATATATAAATATATGTATATGTACTTATGTTGGTTACATCATCACAAATAACAAGGCAAAATTAACTAATTTTCTCTCTGGCCCCTGAAGATAAAGTTGCTAATACAATTAGTTAAGCTTGGCTTTAGCTAAAGTTACCTTCAAACTTTTCTCATTATTACCACTATCCAATCAAATTAATTTCATAATTTTGACATTATGGTAACACTGCACTGTTAATGCAAATGTTTAATGTTGAAGTTGCCACATCTTCAGCAACAAATATGGCAGCTTCAAATGCTTACAGTTGAATATAAAATTTAACGGTAAAGTTTAGTACATACTCTGTTCGATGTAACAAGTGATGCCAATAGTACTTCTTCGCAAAAAATTTTCGTATGCAACATTGATCGACTTTTGTGATCAAAAACATCAGCTGTCAATGTTTCACACGAAATAAATGTTAGTCACATTATTTCACAGATTGTAAGAAAATGTTGCTAGACACATTTCATACATTTTTCACGAGT
Organism: Tachina lurida; assembly: GCA_944452675.1. Classification (NCBI taxonomy): domain Eukaryota; kingdom Metazoa; phylum Arthropoda; class Insecta; order Diptera; family Tachinidae; genus Tachina; species Tachina lurida. The sequence goes on from OX101752.1 coordinate 31,623,216, forward strand.
ACAACTTTTGCAACATTATTTCATGAATATTTCATGTAAATTTTTTTTATATGGAGTATGTCAACATTTCGCGTGAAATTTTGAACTTAGAAATTAGTAATACTGCTTAAACACAACATGAGCAGGGTTGTCAGATATGGCGATTTCTCGCTAAACGTAGCGATTTTTTAACTTGTTTAGCATCTACATTTTTGATTTGGCGATGTGTTTATAGCATTATGCTATAAACACAATTGGAACGAACGACAAATTTCGTTCGTCGATAAGAATTCGCTGAGTAAATTCGTTGTTGAAGCACAATAACGACGAATTTACTCACCGAATTCTGCTGTCATAATTGATAAAGTTGGTTATTGTGTATGCAAAGAGAGAGAGAGAGAAAATTGTTTTTCGTCGTTCGTCGGCGTACAAAATAGAAATAAACCTATCTCGTTCGTCACACACGACGAATTTCGTTCTACGGTGGTGTTGTGTTCATTTTCATATGCGCAAATGTGTTTTATTTTTTATGACGAAAGTTCGCACCGAAATATTCGTCGTTCGTCCCATTTGTGTTTCTAGCATAATGAATGCGTTTTGAATTTTCATGAGAAATATTTACAAGAAATCATTTTTGGCGATTTTCTGCTAAATTTTTATACGATTATTTTATTAAAACTTATATTAAAAAATTGTATGAAACAAATTTAATATCAAATATATATTTAAAAAAAACTACATAAAATTGATTTGGGCAATTTTTAAAATCAATTTGGCGAAATGGGTCGGAAAAAATCTGACAACCCAGAACATGAGAAGATAATTTAAATGAAAAATTGTCGATCTGCAACATAAATTTTCCATTCCTGCAACAAACTCCATGTAACTGCTTTCTTATGAGTAGCATGGGCAAAACCCTATATGTAAACGGCTTCTTCAAGGGTCATTATTCCCCCTTATTGTGAATGGCGTCGTCGACGTCACATCAAATTGTCACTTGTCTATTGACAATCTCTACTGCTTTCAAAATTAATGGAGCATGTTAATAGTAGTCAATTGTCAACAAAGAGTACACAAGTGACAATTTTTACTGTCGTGTTGATGTGACGTCGATGACGCCATTCACAATAAGGGGGATTATATTGTCATACCCAAAGGGTTTGCGTTTTTTGTTATAAATACTTTCGCTCTCATAAAAATATTATAAATGAAAAGTGCAGGATTTTTATAGCTATGCTATTTATGTCATGGCACAGGAGCTAAGACGTGATTTATAATACAGTTATAAATTTATTTCGTTTGCGATTGCTCAATTTGTTTTTGTATTGCTTTTGCACATGAGCACAAAGCAGGGAACACAGCCGATCGGCTGTAAGCCGTCTGATAATCGCCGCCGGCCACAAACAATACCTTAATTTAATCGTACGCCGCTAGAAAATAAAATAATGGGAAATAAATGAAAACGTTTTGAAATATTTGCGGCGAATTTGACATCATCATATAATATAATTTTATTGCATTGTTATTTAACACATTAAGTTTGTTTTATATAAATATGTAGGTAAGCAGCATAGCTATAACCAGCTGTCCTAAGATACCTCTCTTCTTTTTTCTTCCCTTTTTAAGTTAAAGAACCTATTTAGTTGTATCATTTAAGAAACTATATGACTTTAAATTTCTTAGTAGTGCCTCCTGATAATTATTTATCTTGTAATGAACATAAAATTTACTTCATTTTCGTTGAACTAGTTTTAGAAAAGAAACACTATCGGTAACATAGTTTTTGCTATACATAACAGAGCCATAACTTCGTAACTTTGAGGCTCTATTTGAAAAAATACTCCGATATATTGTTTTAAATTATTTATTTCATTATAATTAATCTGCATTGTTAAAAATCTATAAAGTTAATTTGGCGATTTTCAGTATTTCCCAATATTTTACAAATTGATTTCGACATAAAGAAAATTCGTTCAAAATGTCAAAATGTAAAGAAATCTTATTGCGCTGTGCCCTTCCATAAACCCTTGAACTTTTTTTTGTACATCCTATAGAACCCATTCAATTAAAGAAAAGTTTAAAATCTTTACTAAAACTAAAACAAACTGAAAAAACTGAAAAAATAAAATTAATTAATAAAATTTCTTGTTTTCGTTACAGTTTATATGAAAATATTGTTGAAATAAAAAGAGATTAAAATATATTTTCCCAAAAAAAAAAGCAAACGGAAATCTCAGAAATTTAAACCTGAGTAGTTATACTAGTTTAAAAAAATAAAATTAAAGAAAAGAAAATATTTAAATTTAATAAATAAATAAATGCATTAGAAAAACTGCAATTTCAAGTCAATAATATATTAAAAATAAAAAATATACATAAATATAAATTAAATAAAAATGATAAAATCCAAGCAATCAGAGATAATTTGCAAAGACAAAATAAGCAAACCTTAAAAACTTAAAATTAAATATACAAACATATATTTAAACAAGAAGAAGAATATATAAAAAATAAACAAATGTTAAAATAAAAACTATAAACATACTTTCAAGTAAAATAAAGAAAAATTAAAAGAAAAAAGAAAACCATCTTAAACTCAAGCAAGCCATAAAATCCCGGAATTCAGTGAACCCACAGAGTAGCTATTTTGAATAGTTAAAGCAGCATTTTGCGAAAACCAGAGAAGAACATGTATTAAAGGCGCAGTAGCAGCAATCAGTTGGTAAGTGTTAAATTTTAACGAATCTTAACACCAAAAACCTTTCTGCAAACTCTTAATTTTTAGTAAAAATTTTATGCGATATTTTTTTTTTTTGGTTTATGTCTGATCTACGTTAACCACTCTAATTGTATCTGATTCGCTAGGTGGGATTAGGATTCTGCAACCCTGTACTTGTCCTTTGATTAGAAACGAAGTCTGTTATATCGTCGGTTGGTTTCTGGTTTGCTGCAGACATAATGCATTGTGAGTATACTGTGCCGCAAACCAGAAACCAACCGACGCTATATCGCAGTTGTATACGAATATATTCAAAGTGACTGTCCGTGTTTCTTAGTTTTAAATTTAAGATTCAATAAAAACTTTTTCTCCATTGGCTATTCCTCATTCTGATCTTCGCCTTTGCTGCACGTAAATATTCTCATTCTCACTTTCACCATCACTTTCATCATTTTCCGTTAGAAATTTTTGATCTTCGCTTATCGTCATCCCTTTGGATTTGATATCTTGTCTGGCCGCGGTCTTCACATTTTCTTTTATATTGACCACCGCCGATTGTGTGGCATGCGAGTGTAAATAACGTGAACGTTTCGCTTGATTCGCACGTCGCCATTTAGCTCGGCGATTTTGAAACCAGGTCTTTACTTGGCGATCAGTTAATTTTAACTGTAAGGCGAGATGTCTACGTTCTTCGGGCGACAAGTATTTGGATGAGGAAAAACGATTTTCGAGACTTTTGGTTTGTTGAGATGTAAAACGTATTTGACCGCCTTTGCGTTTAACACCAAAACCTGGCATATAGAAGGCGGTGTAGGGAGCATTACAATAGAGGGCAGCGGCTGCTGATGCATTAGAGGGAAAAGCTGAAGTGAAAAAGAAAATAAGGACAAACTTTTAAATATGTAGCTACCTATGTAAATATTGGAAATCGACATGCAATAAGTTTATTTCAAAAGTAAAAATTTTCCTTGAAGACTACTGTTAATCATGTTGAATTAACATGAAATATCTATGAAGCAAAATCTTTGCCGAAAGATGTTTTTTGTAGATTTTAATATGAAATTGCTCTGTGTGTGTGGATATAACATCATTTTACCCTGTAAAAGAATTGTTATAATTGTAGCATTCTTAATGCTGGATTTATTATATTCTTTGGTAAAAAATTTTTCAAACAACTGTTAAAGGAACCTAGGCATGCAAATGTTACGAGTAAATTAGCATCTAATATTTTCTTATGTAAATAAAGCATTTTAGCAGAAATGTTTAACCAATTTAGCATTCCCCCAACATAATTTACTGGCAACACTGTGCACAAATTATACGATTAAAACACGTGGGTAACCCCATTGCTTAACAAATACCGTTATTTGATTGGCCTGTTGTTATATTGATTAGTTCACGCCCAATCGCTACATATTCCATTGGAGAAATGAGTAAAGAAGGAAATGAATAGAGAACAAAGTGCTCTTTATTTATTTGGTAGATTTTGATTGGTTCATAAAAACCAGCAATAAAGCTCTTTCAAATGTACCTATAATGGCTTATTAAAAATGCATACATACTTGCATACATATGTATGTATATATTTTTATATATGTATAGATATGTACATATACATATGTATGCTTATACCTACAGGAAAACACTGCCAAAATAATAATTATGAATTATTGTCAATTTGATGGATGGCTAACTTGTTTTTTTATAAAAACAACATGATTAATTGGTAATTATTTAATATCACAAAAATTTGCTATTTAGTAGATAATTAATAGCTATAAATACAGGGTGGGCCAAAAGTCACGCCTGTGTGTAAAAGTTGAATAGCTTTTTTGTTTATTCTTTTTTTTTTAGATAAAATCGTGTTACACCACCATGCAAAATTTAAGGAACGAGCAACGAACCAGAGTGGTAGAATTTTACTTAAGACCGAATTATCAAGAAATTCAGAATTCAATTGGCCAGCACGTTCACACCTGATTATTTTCTATGGGGTTATTTCAAACAGAATGAGTGTATGTTATCAAGCCCCAAACTATAGAGCAGCTAAAGCACAACATACCAGCTGAGAAAATGGCAATAGAGCCTGAAACTTTGCGTGCAGTTGTACAAGAGCCCAATTGTGTAAAATTTAGATCGTACAAAGCCAATATTATATTAAAAAAAAAAACAATGAGACATTTTTAGATTTAGTTGAACTCTAGTGAATTTTAATCAGAAATAATTTCTTAATCAGGCTTGAGTTCAGTAATTTCAATTCTTATTGAATGAAATATTTTTCTTAATTAATGTGAGTAGATACTCAAAAGAGAAGAAAAATAAATTCAGTAAAGTGCGACTTTGACTCGCGCACGAAGGGTTCCGTACGTTGGCTTTGAGCATTTTTTTAATACAGTGTTTTTTTACGTTTTTTAAGCTGAAATATTTTTTTTTGATTATTTTTCGCTTTTTTCTCGTTTTGGCGATTTTTTTAATTTTGGCGATTTTTTTTTAATTTTGGCGATTTTTTTCATTTTGGCGATTTTTTTCATTTTGGCGATTTTTTTAATTTTGGCGATTTTTTTAATTTTGGCGATTTTTTCATTTTGGCGATTTTTTTTCATTTTGACGATTTTTTCATTTTGGCGATTTTTCCGGTTTTCCGCGATTTATTTTCGATTTAGAAATTTTTTTTAATTTGGTGCTTTTTTTCGTTTTGGCGATTTTTTTTTGATTTTGGCGTTTTTTTTTCGGTTTGGCGATTTTATAATTTTGAGATTTTTTTGTTTCACCGTTTTTGAAAATTTCAGGAAGTTTGCTCTTACGGTTTCCAAGATACAGCAAGTTTTCAAAATTACATAGTCGAAATTACATTAACTGATGGTACACCCTTTAATTAAATTTTTTTAAATTTTAGTGTTAATTGTTGTAGTCTGTATAAAAATACACTAACTTTACAAATTTCAAGTGCATATACATACAATTGTATGTATATTACATAGGATTTTAACATTTTTCGTTGCTCGTTTTGGCACACCCTTTAATTTCCAACTCTCATGTATTTGTTGTTGAAGCGGCCAAGGGTCCCATGTAATATACATACATACATACAATTGTATGTATATTACATGGGATTTTAAAATTTTTCGTTGCTCGTTTTGGCACACCCTTTAATTTCCAACTCTCGTGTATTTGTTGTTGTAGCGGCCAAGGATCCCATGTAATATACATACGATTGTATGTATATTAGATGGGATTTTAAAATTTTTCGTTGCTCGTTTTGGCACACCCTTTAATTTCCAACTCTCATGTATTTGTTGTTGTAGCGGCCAAGGGTCCCATGTAATATACATACATACAATTGTATGTATATTACATGGGATTTTAAAATTTTTCATTGCTCGTTTTGGCACACCCTTTAATTTCCAACTCTCATGTATTTGTTGTTGTAGTGGCCAAGGGTCCCATGTAATATACATATATACAATTGTATGTATATTACATGGGATTTTAAAATTTTTCGTTGCTCGTTTTGGCACACCCTTTAATTTCCAACTCTCATGTATTTGTTGTTGTAGCGGCCAAGGGTCCCATGTAATATACATATATACAATTGTATGTATATTACATGGGATTTTAAAATTTTTCGTTGCTCGTTTTGGCACACCCTTTAATTTCCAACTCTCATGTATTTGTTGTTGTAGCGGCCAAGGGTCCCATGTAATATACATACATACATACAATTGTATGTATATTAGATGGGATTTTAACATTTTTCATTGCTCGTTTTGGCACACCCTTTAATTTCCAACTCTCATGTATTTGTTGTTGTAGCGGCCAAGGGTCTACACACTGTGTCCAAATTTCAGGTCCGTAGCTCTTACGGTTCTCGAGAAAATACCCTGTGACGGACAGACGGACGGACGGACAGACGGACAGCGTAGCGAAAACAATAGGGTTCCATTTTCACCTTTGGTGTACGGAACCCTAATTAAACTAGACTTTATTAGCTGGGGGAAATACCGATATTTTTCTGTGCAGCCACGCACTTCATCAGCACCCATGTCTATCTACTGGGGTAGAGATTATTATTAACATCAGCTATTTAACTTAAATTTCTATGAATAATTTTTCTTCTCTTCTTTAGATACTCACATTAATTAATAAAAATATTTCATTCAATAAGAATTGAAATTACTGAACTCAAGCCTGATTAAGAAATTATTTCTGATTAAAAAAAACAATAAAAAATAATAAACAAAAAAGTTATTCAAAATTCCTATTTTCCTTTTTCCTATTTAATTTTCGGGCTTTCAAGGTCATTTGGGTCTTCTTCCATATAAATAAAAGATTATTTATGCATTTTTAAATACTACGTTTCGTTGGTATTTTCCAACTTCTTCAGGGATTCTTTATTAAAATCTGGCAACCACAAACATATAAAGGTAAAATAAATTACACATATGTAAGTAATATTGCAACCTTATTTTTTTATAATAGTTAACTTACATAGGATGAATAATCTTTTTATAAACAATTTTACATTTTCAAAAATATCAAAGATTTGTAGGTATGTGTATTATTGTGTTATATGTGTGTTATTAAATTTTTACACTCAGGCGTGACTTTTTGCCCGCGTGACTTTTGACCCAACCTGTATGTATTACATACATCCACAACACATGTGTAGACTTATACATACATAAATACATATCGTTACGTTAATATAGAAAGGCCCTAACACTTTTTTTTTTAAATCGAAATTTTTGAATTAAATCTCGATTTAAAAAAAAATAAGGAGTTAGGTGGTTTCTATATTAAGGCAACTATGTTGCTTAATATTTTCTATACGCTGCGTTATATATGTACATACGTTAATGCTAATGCAAATTTATCAGAAAAAGCAAAAGGAAATAGAAAATAGAAAAAGAAATAGTATTGTAGCTGAGTCCAGGACCTATCAAATAATGTAAATATGTTTTTTTTTCTTTGGATTTTCTCTACACTGGAGGCTGAAAGCGGGACTTAAATATCTTTTAGAAAGCGGAATGTGTAATATGCACATATACAGTTTCGTATGTACTTAAGATACACAGTTTTCACAGTTTCTAACATTAGAAAACTTGAACTTCAAGAAATTCTGAGTATGCACGTTCTTAGAGGACCACTTGGACATTAATCTATGACCAATATTATGCGACAGTTTTGACTTCCAAATGTATGTATCTTTCAGAAAATGCCAAGTTGAAAACTTGGATAGTTAAGCAATAATTGCACTTAAAAAATATTTGGATTGAATTTGTATCTGTTACATTTTGATAAAAATCTAATAAGAGATTGAAAATTTCAATAGCGAGATGTGTTGTCAGGTTACCCGTAACTGAATTCCGTAGCACCATAAATGCTTCAAAAGTATGTATGTATATTAAAAGTTTACAATCTAGACTGAGGATTGAATTTCTACTAGGCAATCAAGCAATGTATCTGAGTTAATTTAAGCTTCATTTGTGTTCGCTAGAGTCAATGTGGTGTTTCCAAGAAGCCGTCGATCAAGGTGTATGTTGAGGAACAAGTTGGGAACAAGAATCTCTTTTTTCATAAGGTAAATGTTACCTGAACGCATATTTTTTCGTTTACTTTTATTCTCCGTTAGTTCATCCATACTTCAATAGGGCACTATTACGAATATTATATATTACATGTACTACGAATATTTTTGTTTTTTTAGTATGTCTATATAAGAAAGACTCCGGCTAGGGAATGTATTATGTATTACGAATATTTTTTTTGGTTTAGTGTATATATAAGAAAGACTTGGCTGGGAAAGACAATGAATCGATATAAATGGACCGTCAAGTCACTCTGGAACAAGTCCCGTAACTATACTTAGATATTAACCTAAGCTTAACAGGTGTTTATACTTTTGAAATATGAGTGCCTCTGTGGTCGAGTGGGTAGTGTTCGAGCTCCAAAAATATCTGCTCAAAAATAAACTATAATTGAATTTGCAACAATAAAAACAAAAATGATAAGTTTTCATTGTTACAGTGAAGTGTCGGAATGACATTTTTAAATAATTATATTATTCTGCACGGAATAGGTCACGGTGGGATAGTTCAGTGACAAGTCAAAAGGCGTATACAAAGTATTAATTAACACCATTCTAGGACATCCCCATTTAAAAGGCACTGGTCTGCTTCATAGGAAGTGTTAGAACTCGGACTGGTCCCTATCACTTAAAGAACGACCACGTGTCAGTTCCATTTCCTGCAGGGATGTTAAGTTTTTTACTGTGAGAAAACTTTCGCCATATTTTTTTAAGATTTTTATTATTGGATTTGTAAATTGTACGAAATTTGACATTTTTACGTAACCCCAACGTTGTGAACAATAACATCTATATATGTATGTATGTATAGAAAATTTTCGTGTCACAGTGTTTGTAATTGAACTTCTCAGAAATGGCTTGACCGATTTTTATGAAATTTTTTATGTGTATTCAGTAGGTTTAAAAATAGGTCTTTATCTATTTTTTATTGCATGAGTAGGGACGATCCCCTGAGTACTAGTCCTAAATAAAAAATAATTCTTTTTACGTTGAAAATTTTTTACTTGCAAAACAATTTTATCAATAAAATTCAAGCTTACCTACAATTTATTTGTTTTAGAAAAAGTGTCATTTTCTCCTGTCACAACAAAATCAATAAATATGTATTTGAAGTTGTGACTAAGAATGGTTCTTGTTGTTCTTGTTGTTGTTGTTAAATCGTACTCGTGTAAGTGCACCCATCCACCGTGTTGCGTACACGCAAGTTTGTTTGATTACAATCAGTGTTGCCAGAAGTAGGGGAAAATCCTTACATGTAGGAATTTTTGATACTAAAATAGAAGGGTAGGGAAAATCGGACAGATTTTTTATATTCTCCAAAATGTAGGGAATTTTTCGTCATGTTGCAGTATTTATGAAATTAATGCAAACATAACGTTTGTTTTTAGTAATATTTTATTTTTTAAAATGGTTCAAACAATTTTTCTTTGTTCGTTAAAATCGCTTAAAAAATATTTCCGGATCTCTCTCACTTCAGGAAATTCCAAATGATTCGATATTTAGACAAATGGGATTCTTAAACCCAGAAATTTTTTTTGGAGAAAAACAAAATGAGTTTAAATTTGTACCATTGTCTTAAAAATTTAACATATGTATGTAAGTCTTAATGATCTCATGCATGAGTGGCGAACGATCGAATACTTTACCCCATGCTATTGTTGATGCAGAAAGGATTTTTTCAATAATAACAGATAGATAGATATTCGCACCAAAAAGCGAAACAAATTGAGCCACACAAAATTTAAGTTCCATTTGTATACTAAGATAATTTCTGCAACACAATGGAAAAGACTGAATAGTCATTTTAGAAAATTAAATTCAAAAGAACTTTATTAATTTAAAAATACTCATATCTTGTTGTTTGTGTACCTGTATTAAAATTATTATTTAAGGATTTAGTTCAAAAGAACTATGTATAAATAATAATTTTAAAATTACATTGTTTTTATACTTTAATTAATATGAATGGAATTACATATCGTCACCTTAAATGCAAACGGACGTAACTACACAAAATTTCGCAATCGAGTTTATCATTTTATCAAGCTACATGTTCACGCAAATATTTAAGCATCTGCAAACAAAAATGGCGATTTTATTAAAGAAATTGAAACGGACGTAATTACGAATGCATCTATTTTGTATTGGGAAGAACATAACTAACATAAAATCTTAAATATATATAAAAAGGAGATAAATTGTTAAAAACATATAAGTATCCATGCTGCAAGTAAGTTTCGAAGAAAATTTTAAAAAACACTTTATTATTATTTAATTTGAAACGTTTTTTGTTTCTCCTGCAAAATGTAAAAGTGTAGTTACGTCCGTTTGCATTTAATTTGACGATATGTATATTACTTTTAAAATAACTTTTTTTGTACTTGAATTGAATTTTTCCTTTCAAATTTTATATAAAAAGAACTATTGATATTAATTTGTATAAAACTTTATGTTGTTCTAATTGAATTTAATTAAAAGTACATATGTAGGTATGTATTAGTTTTTTTTTTAATTTTTTACCAAAGCTTTAATAAATACATATATACATACATATAGTTTTTTATAACTAACGTTTTTTTTCTACTTTAATGACAAAAATGCGTAGGGATTTTTGTAGGGGAATTTTTTTCAACGTGTAGGGAAAATTCGGATTTATTTTTAGCATGTGTAGGTATTTTTTTGAGAAATCTACTGGCAACACTGATTACAATGCATTTTAGTGTAAACAATTTATTAATCACATTCTAAAATGATTGATTAACGGATAATAACAGTTAAAATTATTGTAAAACATACAAAAAAATGCACTTAAGCGAGGGGAACAGCAGCAGTATAGTTTTCTAATACATATTTGTACAATAAAATAAACAAATCAGAATAGAATAGAAAAATAAATAAAAAACAATCAAGTGTTGGCGCCCAAGTGTAAATGCCAAAGGCAACAACAGCGATATTTAAAATGAAATGCACTTATTGTTGTAATAAGGAAAATCGACATACATATGTACGTATGTTTGTACATACATATTATGTATGTTTTTATGTATGTTTACATACAGACATATTGTCGGGTGGTTACTGGTTTGCCGCCATAATAATGTATTCTTAATATTCTGTGCGGCAAACCAGTAACCACCCGACGATATATAAACAAAATTAAAAAAAACTAAAACAACTGCGTAACTGGAAAACAACTAAATAGTAGGTGTTGCAGTGAAATGTGCTATCGATCTTAAAATCATATTAACTTAAATGGCATTCTAATAATTATTACAATGATTACATGATCAAGCTACAATTTAAATATTATCTCGAATAGAAAAATGTGAAAATGTACCAAAGTTCAAAATAAAAAGAATCGAAAAATGAAATATTGTGCAAAATGTACCAAAATTCAAAATAAAAAGTGACCCCCCCAAAAAAATTTTTTTGTACTGCGTCGCACAGTGTAGCTGTATAGCTTCCATTTGAGACCATTGTAAAAAAAGTAGGCGTGTCCCCGCCTACAATTTATAGGTATTTTATTTTATGATATTCTACTTATACGATTACTACGAAATTTTCCAAACACATTGGACCTTCGACACAATATTGGCGTTTAAAAAATGGATGTAGCCACGCCCAGTAAAACTTGATATTATATTTTACATCCTTCTATTTGACCGATTTTTACGAAACTTCGCATACACATTGAGCTAAAAAAAAGCACAATCTTTCAGTCAAAAAAGTGGGCGGGGATACGCCTATTAAATTTTAACATTACATATACATATTTCACGTCCTTGTACTTAACCAATTTTTACGAAACTTGGCACACACCTTGAGCTCTTAAAAGGACATAATCTTGCACTGAAAACAGTGGGCGGGCCAAGCCCCTTTAAATTTAGTATTATATTTCAACTGCTGCTACTTTATCTATTTTTATGAAACTAGACACGTACCCTTGAGGTCTGAAAAATACTTAATCATGTATTCAAAAAATTGGGCGGGGCTACGCCCATTAATAAACATGGAAAATTTTTTGATTCTTATATCTTTTGCATATCTCAAACGATTTTAAATGCTTTTATGGTTTATTTTAAAGTTTTAGTAGTAGTCATCATATGACAAAAAGTATCATAATAATTAATGAGTTGACCAGCAGTCGTATTGTGTGACTCGCTAAAGCTAAATCTCTATCACTAAACATCTATAAATTCGATTTATCGATTTTCGGCTACGAATGCAATTCTCAAACGTGTATTGCTAACTCAGGTAATGACTTGAAATTTTAATTCATCGAAATTTTAGTGTTTTGGCCAAGGCAAATTCATGACAGGTAAAGTTAAATACTACAACAAAGTACAAACAATAAAAACAATATGATATAGTTGCCTTGGGAGGCTCGTATGTCAAAAGCAGCTGATTGAAGATACTAAAGCCGCGATGGCTCAGAGCCGGCTGAGCCGAGCCGTTGGTAATTTTAGTCAGCTACGCCGCTGCCGAAAAATATTTTGTTACAGCCGCCGATTCTCCATGTAGAATATTTATTATATACTTATGTATGTATATTTTTTTTACAATTATTTTATTTATTTTTTAATTATTTTTTACCTTAAATTTCATTTTCATGCTATTTGTTCTCAGCTTCCGACGGCAATTTTCTTAAGAGCAGCCGCCGCCGAAAAAACACACGAGCCAACAGTTATATGAATTCGCCTTGAATTAGGAAAAAAAAAGTAAATCAGCTGTATTTTCAAGTTTGCCTGTTATGAATTTGCCTCGGTTTTGACGATGACATAGCCAACATTTTATTTTATATCGAATTTAGCTTTAGCTTTCGCGAGTTACTGAATACGGGGCAGATGGCGCTTTAAGCTCACTAACAGCCTTAAAAATTTAAGACTTCTCTCGAGACACGTACAAGTTTTTTTATTGCATTTTAATTTTAATTAATTTAATTTAATTTCTCATGAGTTTAACAAAAAATATGATTTTGAGTTAGAATAAATTTTTGATTTAATTAAATTAATAAAAAAATTCGATAAAATGATACAGACTCTAACTTACCTTCGAAATCCATAAACTCATTATATGGTTCACAATAAACCGGCGTTGTTACACCAGCGGCCGCTACCGACGAAGCATTAGCCATGGCGGCCGCCGCCGCTGCAGCCTGGAAGTGGGGTGTGAAAAAAGCTGAACTCTTTTGCAAATTTAGGACTTGTTGATAAAATAACGAACCCGAAGGATCATAAACATGATCAAAATGTAACGCAGGAACCACCGATGTTGGTACTGTGTGATTTAAAAGGGAACTTTGCAGAGGTACTGTAAAAGTATTATTATTTGTGCATGGATTTGGAGAGAAATCCTTAAAGTTTGTATATTGTTCTGTGCCGGCGCAGTTTATTATACTCGTACTATTGTTAGTTAAGGGTGAAGGCAGGGAGGTTGTTATTTCTATTTGTGTTATTTCAATAGGATTTTCTGCTGCATTTTTAAATGGTTTTCGATCTAAAATATTTTCTATTGAAAAGGCCGATTTGTTGAATTTTGTTTTATCCATTTTAAATTATTTTAACTGTTTTATAACAATTTTTTTTTTTGCCAATTTAAATTCTAATTTTATAATTTAATTTCTTGACTAAACGAAACGGTTGTATGGTCTAATTGATACTAAAATCTGATTCTGATTTTCCAATAATGAATTGTTTCAATACAATTAATCAAATCAATTTGAAATATGTTTGCAAGTAATTGATATCTTTATTAATAGTATTATGAAGTGTACTAATATAAAGCATGAATACACACATTTTTACTCAGCTAAGTAACATACATACATAAATACACAAACATACGTACATATTGTACAGACATAAGTATTACCTTTATAAACATACATAGGTACATACATATGTATATAAATAACATTTGTTTGTACACACGTACGCTATAATGACATTAAATGATATCGATAATGTTTAAGAATGTCCAAATAATTTACCAAAAATTAAGCTTTATTTTGTTTACACCATTTCCCAAGGCTTAATTTAAACAAAACGCTAAAAAAATATCTTAAACAAATTTCTCCCAGAGATTTTAATAATCCCAAAAGTCTTTTAGAATGATAACCCTGTATTGTATTTTATTCTCCATTTTACTTTACCTAAATATCGGTGTGGCCAGATCTAAAAATTTTGTAGTCGGTTATTATGATGAGCTTGCGATTTGTGACTGAAGTGGTAAGAGCTGGGGGAAAATTACGGCATTCGATATTAATCGAAATTTTCATACAAAGACAATTAAAATTTTATGAAAATTTATTCGATATCGAATGCGGTAATTTGTTCACTGATTGGAATGAATTTTTATCTGTTTAAGCTGCTGGTAATAATTGGTGGTTAAATTTAAAACATCTAAACGCTTAACTTTCGATAAAAAATTGTAACTATATTGCTTATATTCTTTTTGGAAATGCTGTATAATGCTTACATACATACACGCTATACATACATACATATATAAATATGTATGCATGTACATATTTATTGTATTGAAATGTGTTCACAAACTCATATTTGTTGTATTAGATGACTATTTAACACTTTGATAACAGCAACTAACGACCGACGATCGACAATCATGACTGCTACTGACTGTCCAATGATATTAGATAATAAAATATATTGTTTAAATAATGCTCATGCAGGTTATTTTCTTTCACTTTCATAATGGGGTTGGTTGTTCCTAAGTAACTAAACTAAAATAGTAGTAATTGATAACGCCCTTTGGCATTCATATGCTGCTTGCTCCATGCCGAAAATCTTTTTTTTTTGCTTTTAATCAAAAGAGTTGTATATTTTCTTAGCGCAAATCCCTTTAATATTTATTTAGTAATATATGACACTCTCGAATCCCGCTATATATACATAAGTATATTTTTATAGATATTTTTCTCTGTGTTCTTGTGCCGCCGACATTTTGTTTTATGACTATTTGCTTCCGATAAAGAGTTTCGGCTATTTCAGCTTTGATCATTAGTTTGACTACATCTACTAATTGTTAATCAATATGATGATAATGTTGAAAGGGTTAAAGGGTTGTACGAATATACATATGTATGTATGTACAAATGTATGTACTCGTATTAAAAAGTGTTAAATAAAACCAAACTGATAAGTTATTAAAAAAAAATTGCAGAACACTATGATATCTTGAAATTAAGTTCTTCATGTAACCGATTGATTTGAAGAGCTTTAAAGTTGTGATACATATAAAAGGGGGGTTTTGTAGTTTAGGTCCGCAGAAAAACATCATTAAATTCGAGCAAGAAAAAAACTGACGATTTCTAATCGGAATGGTTTTCAGAACTCATTTTAAGTTTCGACTTGTTTCTGGTGTTTAAGTTAAATTTTTAAATTTTAGAGACATACATATATACATACATATGTATGTAAGTATGTTTAATATAACTTCAAGGCAAATATACTGTAGATTAGTTTAACCAATCAGACGTGCCATAACCATAGACATAGAAAACAGCCGTTCGAACCAAACTAATGGCCAACACTGTATTTGATTATAGGCCATTACCATGGAAACCAATTCAATTTTGGTTTGGTTATGGCTATGGCACGTCTAATTGTACCTTTATATTCCCGCTTAATGTTATTTATCTGATCTCTTTTATAAAGGTAACAGAAAAGGTTTATAGGGTCAAAATATTCCACAAAAGCGTTTTCCGTAGAATTTTACATAAAACTGATGATATATTATGAACATAAAATGCAATTGGGAAGTGTTAGGTACGAAATGCATTTCAAGTTTTGAATAATTTTTGGAGTTTAAATTTATTTTCGAAGAAAAAACCATCAACGCTTCTATTATTGCTAAAACTTTAATTTTAGGCATTTCATGTGCTATATTTTCCCATGTGCAAAAGGAAAGTTCACTTGTTGTAAACTTTATACATATTTATGTACAATGAAAGGAAAATCTTCTGGCCAGCTATAAATTTTTTCATTGAATCAATGAATTCTGTCACTAATAACGAGCTAACGTAAGTTTTCATTACATTAATGAAAATGTTTCATAAAGTTTCATATAAAACACTTCATTGAATTCGTGAAACTCTTTTCATTAAAATAAATTAAATAATGCCATTATATACATACATACATATACATATATGTATATGAAATTAAATCATTGATTGCACTTTTTATAAATGATGTGAAGTGAGCACATTAACTGAAACTGTATACCAACATTTTATTAATTATTTTACCCCAATAACAACTACACAATACTAAAACGTTGACAATGCTCAGTGTATCGAACTCACACTATTCATTTTATCATGAGTGCCCTGTGGCTGAGTGGTAGCGATGCTAGCCTCTCAGTACAGAGGTCGTGCGTTCGATTCCCACCATAGACCCTGAGTGTTTTCCGCAGACAAGCTAATCGCTTCGCAATTTGTGTTCGTTTAAAAAAAAAATAAATAAATTCTAATTCTATTAATGCAACATTTTATTCATATAAAAGTTAATGAAGTCAATGAAGCCACCTCATTAGCTTAATGAATAATTTTAAGTACATTATGCCGTAGTGCAGTGTTATTAGATTTTTTTTTTCATATATATACACCAGGAATGGCAAAGTTGGTATCTTTTTTGGTACTATTCAAACTCGGTAAGTACAATAGTACACCAATAACTAATTTAGTACATTTAGGGAATGTCCCCAGTTTCACTCCGCATTTCTTTTCAAACGATTGCATACATACATATGTATGTCAATTTTCACTTTTGAACAATGAAACTCATATTCTTCTCATTTGAATACAGTCTTGTGAAAGCAAAACTCATCGATAAAACCAAAAAATGTGAACTCGCCCATTTGCAAATAATTTTTCTTCTAAATTCGGATGCTAGAGCATATGCTATTAATGTGTACATTTCAAATTTCAACTTAAACAGTTGTCACCATATGTCATATCCCAACTTACAAGCAAAATTTGTGAAAACGATTCGGTACCCAGAACAAAGTCAATTGTTTTAATAAAATCAAATAAAAATATGTAATTTGAACTAAAAAAAACCTTTTAGTACAATTAAGGTAAAAAAAGTACAATTTTTGAAAGTTTTTGGTAAATTTTTAAAATGTTCAATGCCTTCCCTGATATAGACTTGTTCGTCCACCATTTTATATTTTAGTGGTTTTTTTTATTTTGTTTTTGCAAAAGCATTGTGATTCTCATAAGCAGGGTTACCGCTGAAAGTTTTCAAAGAGGTTAACAAAAAAAAAGGGGAGCTACAAAAACATTTAAATAAATGAAAAAACAAATAGTAAAAAAATCACTGAATATACATACATTTGTACATATATTCTTAAATAAAAAGCATTACTTATTACTTATTATCAAACACAAAATTTGTTTTTTGTAATTTATAACATGGATAATTTTGACGTTCGTCTGTGTAAAATTGAATTTCGATTCCGGCAACACTGTTGAAGATGCAACAAAAGCTTTAATTAAAAGAAAAGATTCATCTTTTGTCACAACGGTAACGCTGTTCATAATCGCTCATTTGTTCTCAGGCAATGAAGATAAGTTAACGGTATCTCTGTTCAATGAGTAAATCCCACTGTGATTGATTGTTTTTTTTTTATAAGAAAAGTGATGGGTGGGGGTGCTGTTGACACTATTCGATAATTGTTTTTATTGCAATAATAATGCTATAGGTACATATGTACATACATACATACCTACTTATAATTATTTTATTGTGTGTGTGTCAGGGAAGGAAAATAACTTCTTGTATTTTGTACCAACTGTGAAAATTAAATGTACTTTTTGCACCTATTTACTAATAAGAACGGAAACGTAACAAAATTTGTAAAAATTCGGAAGTAAACAATAAAAAACAAAAATGTGTATAAAAATTCAATATAAAAAATAAAAAAATATTAAATATTACATTCATAAGGGTACATTCGTAGATTAGACTGTTTAGAGATCGGTTAATTTACAAATTTTGTTTACTAACAGGCTTGTTATTTTCATGCACTATAAAATCTAAGTTATGCTCATAAAAAATGCGCGATAAAATCTAAAACACACTATTGAAGTAAAGGAGTGATATGCAGTTAACAAAAATAAATATAACCACAGCCAAGGCGAGTTCATGTACGAAGTGCTGTCAAGCTAACAGGTACAGTTAAAGTACTAGACAGATTTTTTTGTTGCAGACTTGACACCACGTGGTACATGAATTTGCCTTGAAAACAGCATTGCAACAAAAAAAGAAGCTGACCGTCTAAAATAAATCATACACAAAAAAATTAAGGACAACATAGGCAAAATTAATGTTACCATATAGTGAAACATTGGCATTTTTAAATTGTACCAAGTAACTCGCGGTAGTACCACGGTACCGACGAGGTCAAAAATGTACCATAAAAAGTACAATTGTACCATGATTTCCATCCGTGGTGTGTGTGTAATATGTCGACAACTATTTTTAAGTCTATTTTTGCTGATTTCTACTGTCAATTTACTTTCTTTCGAGAGCTCCAAATATAATTATTATAGGTATTTTTGATTTTAAAACTTTTTCGATTTTTTAAAGTAACTTTTTACATACCATTAATTTTAAGTCGTTTGACATATGTACATATATTTCCAAATATGTTCAATATTTTTGTGCTCATTTAAAGCACAACTTCAGTAATAATATTTTATTGTTTGTATTGTTTAGCATATTGTTAACAATTAAATTGAAAGCTCTCTAAACATGCACAATTCGGTAGAGTACAGCGTGATGTTGCAAGTGGAGGTAGCGTAGAAGGAGGTAAGGCTGGTGCTAAATGGCCTTGGAAGGTAATTGGAAATGTAAGTGGCACAAACCATTTGGGGTAGGCTGTAGCTGTTGAACATAAGCTGCTGCCTAGGGTTAAAGGTTTCGAATGCTGCAATTGAAAAGAAAGAAGAGAAAACAACTTTTAAAAATTAAGACTGTCATTGAAAGCTTAACTTTTTTTTATAATGATCCTAATTACGAGTGCCTTATTTCGACTTCAAAAACCACTCACCATCTTTGCTGAACTATGAACCGGCTTGAAAGCGCTCTTTACAACATCTACTCCTGCCTGGTCCAGTTGATTTTCAATTTCACCCTGATGATCTTTGCAAGAAGATGAAATATTTTCTATGGCCTTGACCAAATCTGAATCGCACCGCTTCAAAATTAACTCCAAAACGGTACGTTTTCTTTTGGGAAACAGCTGTGCCAACATATCGATGGCATTCTGTGATACTTTGGCGGCGTCTACCAAACGATTGTTTACTGAGGCTGCTGTGTTATTGTTATTGGAAGCCGTATCTGCTTTTGGCGCACTGTTCATATGGTATGTTATGTTCATTGGGGGGTTAAGGGAAGTGGTTTGCAAGTTGTTTGTTTCTGTTTGTTTAGTGGGCAAACTTAAATCTTCAACGGTCTCTTGCTGTGAGGAGGCGTTAGAAGTTTGTATGTCCTGAAGATTTTCAGCCAAATTAAATATATTCCCTGGAGGTAGACTGTCCATTTGCTGGCCAGTCTTAGTGGCCACTAAACGTAATGCAATGGCATCTTCTACAGCCTGTTGGCGCTTAAGGGCAACCTAAATAGAAATGAACAGAAAGAAACTTACTTGTGTCTATTTACTTAAGATTTTGTTGGCAGAAACTAAAAACAAAAAGGCAATTGAAATTAATATGCCAATGACAGGATGATAAAGTTAACTCAATTGACTCGAATGGGTGTTAATGTTGATAACACAGCACTCCCTGGTTATTTTTATTTATATATGTATGTATGTATGTATGTGCATTATGTTCTATTATTTAAGTAACATAACCTGCAAAGTTTTTGTTTTTGTTTTTATTTGTACAGGAATGTAAGACATTTTTGGAAACACTTGTGCAAACATTTTGTGGAATATTTTTGTTTTCTTCTGTTGGTTGTTGGCCTGCGCTGTATTGTATTGTTAGCATTACATGTCCCTTGTGGTTGACGTTCTGATTTGGTAGTCATCACATCACATTTGGTTATTTTGTTTGTTTTTTCTGCCCAGTTTTGATTTAATGTCTAACATTCAATCTTTATTTTTGTTTTGCTTCTACGGGCTGTTTGTTTAAACAATTAAATCAATGAATCTATTACTCGCAACTAAGAATTCGTTTTTTTTTTTCATATATTTGGGCGTAAAAGTTGTTCTTTTGGATTTTTATTTATTTGTAATTGAAATAAATATCTTTAGGAAATAAGAGTAGGTTTTTGTTAAAAATTATAGCAAAAGCAGCTGTTGGCATTATCTGTGTAATGCAAGCAGATTCATAAATTTTCTAGCTTTACATTATTGTAATTCGTAAAAGATACTAAAGGATTTTACAATAATAGTAATAATAATAACTTGTGCTTTTGGGGAATTTCTTACAATTTAAGTTTAACATTTCGTCGGGTGATTATTGGTTTGCCGCAGTAATAATGTATTTTTAATATATTGTGCGGCAAACCAGTAACCACCCGACGATTTATTAACGCACTAATAATCGCAAATTATTATTTTATTTATGCAGTGAAATATTTATTTTATTAAAAATACATTGAAATTGATTATTGGGTGGTTTTAACTGGATCCTATTCGCATTTCACTGTTGCTAATGCTGATCACCAGGGAACCTTTACCCACACATTTTTTTTTTTGCAAATAAAAATATTTGCAAATAAATTAACTAACTGTTTATACGGCATTGTAAAACTTCATAGCACTTCTGTAGAAAAGTTACTTGGGTAGGTATGTGTACAAAAAAAATTTGTAAATGTATAGGCCCTTATTTCGATCTTCGACTGTAGTCGAAAGTAATGATCGAACGAATTTTCATTTGGTATTATGACGAGCATTCGATGAAGAATGTCCTTATTGTGATTTTTAAAATTTGCAACAACTTCACCTAAAAATAAAAAAAACAATCATTATAATATTTTTTATAATAAAATACTTCATCGAAAGATAAATTCTGTTCGATAGAAAATTCGTTGCTCAACGAAATTTTCGATGCTCATAATATGCATTGAACCCAGCGAAGATCGAAAATCGAATGCAACTCATAATAAGGGCCATAAAGTAACAAATAATAATTTGTTTTTATTGTCACTAATTGCTTCTATCAATGTTTTTTGTACAATACTTATCATTAGCAAACATTTGCAAGAGTGGAAACCTCAAGCATTTTATTTGCAAATACGTAGTGCGTTAATCGTGAATAGTTTTAGAAGTTAGAAAGTCGCAACAAAACAATAAATATGGCAACAATTTACAGTTTTATTTGCGTGCGTATAAACGTAGCATATGTATGTTAAACTTTGCATTTCAACAAATGAGAAGTTCAACAAATAACAAAGTTGAAACAAGAACTTGTGGGGTTGTTCGTATTAATAGTCAATTATGTAATTACAAAATTCAATTTATTTATTTTTAAAATTACAGATTACTTATATTTTACACAAAAAGTTTTATTGAAAAGAAAAGGAAAAAACGAGTCTATTTGAAACGAGAGCTGGACGGGTAATTATCAAACTTAAGCTGTTTGCATTTCAGCGTAGTACAAAAAGGTACTTTTTTAGCATTAGTGCTGTCACTCACCACAATACCCTGCTCCTAGTTAAGACTTTAACGATACTTTAGAGGAATTCTGACGTGACGCCCAGATGACGTAAGGCGTTGTTTTTGCATGGTAGTCTCCTGAGACGTGTCTGTGTCCACATGTGTTGAAACATTTTCTGAATTCTCGGATTCGTTTCCACCTTCTGTTGGTGGCGCTTCAGCTGGCACAGCGTCCTCGCTAAAAATATACGCAGCCTTTAGGCGATCTATTGTGATTTTCGCTTCTCGCTGGCGTATTTTTACAATATAATACTTATCATGTTTGTTTAAAACTTCGTAAGGGCCCTCGTAACTGGGCTCCAATGGTGTACGCACATGATCTACCCTCACAAATACAAACTTGCAGTCAGCCAATGCTGGTTGAACGAAACATCGTTGCATCCCGTGACGGACAGGTTGGGTAGTTGGTAAGTTTGAAATGGTTCTACGCAGTGTTTGTACAAACTCGGTTTCCGTAATATTTCTTCCTGAAGGAATGAGAAACGCTCCAGGTATTCTTAAAGAAGCGCCGAAAACGATTTCTGCTGGGCTTAGCCCAATATCACTTTTTATTGTTGATCGCATGCTCAAAAGAATTAGCGGAAGTGCAGAACTCCAGTCGTTTGTTTCAGCACACTTAATGGCTGTCTTTAGTGTACGGTGCCATCGCTCAATTATGCCATTTGCCTGTGGGTGGTAGGCCGTTGTCCGCAAATGCTTAATTCCCAGTAACTTCGTTAATTCGCTGAAAATGGTTGACTCGAACTGTCTTCCTAAAGCGGTGGTAATACGCAAGGGGACGCCGTAGATAGCAATCCATCCTCTCATAAGGCCACTTGCAACACTTTGAGCTGTTATGTCTGTCAGTGGTATCGCCGTGGGCCATCTCGAAAAACGATCGATACACGTGAGGCAATATCGGAATCCGTTTGATGATGGCAACGGTCCCACGATGTCTATATTTATATGTTCGAAGCGAGCATCGACTGCTGCATAATTACATAAGGGTGCTTTTGTATGACGTTGTACTTTTGCTCTCTGACAAGGAATACACGCGCGCACATATCTAGCGACGTCTGCAGATATAGATGGCCAAACGTAGTGATTTAAAACCAATTGTTTTGTTGCTCTTATGCCTGGATGCGAAAGCGAATGAAGCTTGCGTATGATTGCCTGACGATAATTTTTCGGAACATAAGGTCTTACTCTATCCTTCGAAACGTGACAGTAAATTTCTTTAGTCGACTGTGGGATGGCTAATTTAGTGAGCTGTAATGACGTGTTTGTGTTGCTGTCCAGCAGTGCCTGCAGTTCAATATCATTGCCTTGCTGCTCGGCCATTTCATCAAAATTTACTACTTGCTCCTCTATGGCGTTGATGCGGGAGAGTAAATCTGCTATGTTATTGTCGGCCCCAGGTAAATGTCGTATGTCCGTCGTATATTGGCTGATAAAGTCTAATTGCCGAATCCTTCGCGGTGATGCCTTCTCGCTTTTTTGCTTAAAAGCAAAAATGATTGGCTTGTGGTCTGTAAAAACGACGAATTCTCTTCCTTCAACTGCGTATTTGAAATGTTGAATTGCTTGGTATATCGCCGTGAGTTCTCTATCGTACGCGCTGTAGTTTTGTTGTGATGGTGTCAACTTTTTGGAGTAAAATCCTAATGGTTGTACTTGCCCTTCGACTATCTGATGCAGTACTGCCCCTACGGCGTCATCTGAAGCATCTGTCGTAAGCGTTATCAATGCTTTCGGAGCCATATAATTCAAAAAAGTAGCTTCTGCTATATCGTCTTTACATGCATTAAAAGCAGCCATTGCTTCAGGTGTCCATTCTATTATGGTGTTATCGTTTTTTTTATTGCCAGGAGTCAATTCTAACAATAATTTTTGATTTTTTATTGCATGCGGTATGAATGGGCGGTAAAAATTCAGCATGCCCAAAAATTTTTTTAAATTCTTCACAATCATTGGTCTTTCAAAATTTCGGATCGAATCGACCTTGTTTTCAGGCGGCGTAAGTCCTTTGGGGCTAATTTTGTGGCCTAAAAATACGAGTTCACGCTTACCAAACTGACATTTATCGAAATTAACGCACAAGTGGAATCGGCGAAGGCGATCAAATATGATGCGCAGATACTTTGCATGTTCCTCCTCTGTTTCGGACGCTATGAGGATATCATCGATGTATGCAAAAGCGAAATCGATTCCCTTCAAGACTTCGTTAATATGACGTTGGAACGTTTGGGCCGCGTTCCGTAGACCAAATGTCATGAAACAAAACTCAAATAAGCCAAACGGCGTGATTATGGCTGTCTTAGGTATATCGCATGGCTCCACGGGTATCTGATGGTAAGCCCTTTGTAAGTCGATAGAGGAAAAAATGTTCTTTCCGTGCATAATACTCGTTATGTCACGTAAAAATGGTATTGGATACCTGTCGGGTAAAGTGATGCTGTTAAGGGCACGATAATCGCCGCATGGGCGCCAGTCCCCGTTTGGCTTTTTTACCAAATGTAGTGGGCTGGCCCAATTACTTTTTGACGGTCTACATATACCCTTTTCCATCAAGTACTCAAACTCTTTTTTTGCAGCTTGGAGCTTATCCCCCGCGAGTCGACGTGCGCTAGCGTATGTGGGAGGACCGTTTGTGGTAATGTGATGCGTGACCGTAGAGTCCACTGGGCGCTTGTTGGCATTAATCGTACCTAACTCTCTATACTCGTATAACAGCTGGGCGTAATTATCTTTTTTGTCGTATGCTAAAATCTGAACATAGGCAGTACGTGCGGGACGTGCCCTTGCCTCAAGCAGCGTAGTACGATCGATAAGCTTACCTCTCTTGATGTCAACCAAAAGATCGTAATGCTTCAAAAAATCTGAGCCTATAATAGCACAGTTGACATTCGCTACCAAAAAAGTCCATGTAAAATTGCGACGTAGACCCAAAGAAATGCTTAACGTTTTCTCACCGAAGGTTTTGATGGGGGACCCGTTAGCAGCAAACAATTTTCTAAAAATCCCTACACGCAAACCCTCAACACTACCAGCTGGTAACACCGAAACGTCGGCACCAGTGTCGATTAAAAAATTCTGTTTCGATATGCTGTCATTAATTATAAGACGGGCTATTTGGCATTCATCTCGAGATCCGCCCGCCAGATCGGAAGATGAATTTAGTTTTTTGACAAATTTTGTTGATATGAACATGGCTGACGACATTTTGTGGCTTTTTCGCCAAATGTCCGATGGTACCAGCAATGGTCGCTCACTTGCTTTGCTGGAGTGGCATCTGTTTTTTGTCGTCGTGTAGAACTTGATCGTGACCGACGTACATTTTTATTGTTCTTGTTACAAAGGCTATTTATCTGTTGCTCTATGCGATCGAGTCGTCTATCAAATTCGCTTTTAGAAGTTTGTGGCATTGTAGATACCACAGATAAATGCTGAAACTCTCCCACCTCCATAATTTTGTCTGCCAACTTCGCTAACTCGGTCAGATTAGCATCTGACGCTTGTAAGATTGCTCTGACTTGCGCTGGCAAACGCTGCAACCATAGCGTTTTCAAAAAATCAGTTGTTACCTTGTCCTTTGACAATGTGCTTAACTCATTTAAGAGTTGTGTCGGTCGCTTGTCTCCCAAATCAATTTCCGATAGTAATTTTTGCGTCTTTTTTTGTTCGCTCTCACAATAGCGTTCTATTATGCACTTTCTAAGATTTGTGTATTTATCGGTCTCCGGTGGATTTAAAATAGCGTCTGATATTTGCACGAGAACATTCGATTCTATTGCGGCGATGACTGTATTAAACTTCGATGTGTCACCACTTATGCCGGCAACAGCAAATTGTGCTTCTACCTGCGCCAGCCAAATTTCAGCGTGATCGGGCCAAAAGGGTGGAACCTTTAGAGCTACACGATTAACGGTTGTTGGCTCGGTACTTGATGTGCTCGGTGTCGGGCCTTGCTGCGTGCTGCCACCAATATTGTCTTGCATCCTGAAATGTTCTTTAACCAATCGACGGGGTCACCACTTTGTGGGGTTGTTCGTATTAATAGTCAATTATGTAATTACAAAATTCAATTTATTTATTTTTAAAATTACAGATTACTTATATTTTACACAAAAAGTTTTATTGAAAAGAAAAGGAAAAAACGAGTCTATTTGAAACGAGAGCTGGACGGGTAATTATCAAACTTAAGCTGTTTGCATTTCAGCGTAGTACAAAAAGGTACTTTTTTAGCATTAGTGCTGTCACTCACCACAAACTCAATAATCAACATGTTTTTTTTTATTTTCTTACTTTACCATTGCTACATTGATTGGCTGACGTTTTTTTAGCTCGAATTGTAGGTGTAAAAATGATGTAAAGAAAATAAATGTAAATAAATAACAACAACAGTTATTCAAGAATAGAGTGATGCCACACCATTATTTTTGACCGGGTGCAGTCAACAATAGTAAAGGTAGAATTAGTAAAATCGTATCGTTCTACTTTACAGCTTGCCGTATCGTTCAGCTTTGTGTACAAGTTATAGAAAATGTAACAGTTTGCACAGCAATTTTTTTTTGTCTGGCTTTGAATGCGGCTTTTTGACATTTGCTACAGAAAAATTTGTTTTCTATAGATTTCTGCGTCAGCAGTGCTACCACCACATATTTTATAACTAGTAACATGCATTGCATATGGTACGGCTTTTGTCAGCTGACACGCAACTTCACGATACGATTTTACTAATTCTACCTTAACTGTTAGCGGAGAATTTTCCGCTTGCCCCTGGTAAATATCTTAAATTATAAAACGAAGAGTTTATTTATTGTTTTTAATTTCTAAAAAATCCAAATTTTAATTTTATTCTTCATTTTCAAGCTACAATTTTTTCTTGACTACCAAGAGCTGTTTTTCCTCGCTGCCATCATCAAGAAAAAGAAAGGATGACCTTTTACTTTTTAAAGCTTTTTAATCTTTTACAATTATAAAGTTATAAAAATTCACTCAAGAAATTTAATTTGTTGAAAGAAAAATGGACGCTGCGTTGTCTACTAGCTGACACGGCCCGCGTTGCTGGCCCTAAGCAAACATTAGTGTTGTATTACCACACGATTTAATTTGAACTTTTAACGAAATTTACGGCCTTTAAATAAAAATCCATGGAATACCTATCATAAAGTTTTTTCACAGAATAACTTACATATAGTGTAGATATGGGCTCAATCAAAAAAGAAACACATGTATTTAAGGCAAATCGCCAATACCCTCCGCCCGCAGACCGAAAATCAAAAATCAGACTTCACAGTGAATGTTCTGAAGATTCCCTGAAAATTTCATCAAAATCGGCCCAGCCGTTTTGAAGTCCATACATTACATACATACATACATACATACATACGCACATCCTGTTTTATATACATACATACATATATAGTCTATTTAATTTTTTCCAAGAAAAATGGGTGATGTTACTATAGACCATTTAATTTTTTGCATGAAAAACGGACGCTGTATAGCCCGTTTTATTTTTTGCAAGAAAAATGGATGATGTATAGCCCACTTAAGTTTTTGCATGAAAAATGGGCAATGTAACTATAGCCCATTTAATGTTTAGCATGAAAAATTAACGATGTATAGTTCATTTAATTTTTTGCATGAAAAATGGACGCTGTATAGCTCATATAATTTTTTTCAAGAGAAATGGGTGAGGTAACTATTGCCCATTTAATTTTTTGCATGACAAATAGACGGTGTTTAGTCGTGTAATTTTTTGCAAGAAATATACCGCAGTATTGGTAATTTTGGAATCGCTCAAATTATTGTACATATGTATGTATAGCGTTACCTGAAACGCAAAACGCTCCAAATAATATTTTCATAATTTTACAGAAGGAGGAGAAAACATTTTAAAATGGAAAATATTCATGTACTTAATGCGCATTTTTGGAATGTAATAAAATAAATAAAATCGAAAATTTTAATCGCGCAGATTTGGTATTTATTTGCAGCGATTATCTCGATGAAATAAATACCACGGAATTTATAAAAACGTCGAACGTCAAATTGTTTGTTAGATAGGGTGTTTTGCATTTTAAATAACGATATGCACATATGTACATATATATGTACATTAAGAAGCATTCTAAGTAACAATTAAACAAAAATTAATTTATCAGTTATTTGGAACCACATTTTACATATTTTTTTAAATTAATCACTCAATTATGGATGGCCACTGAACTTCACTTGCATTGTGTGTGGTAACTTTATCCACTGGCCTAAAAGTTATCGGAAATTTGATTATGAAAATAATGTTAACAAAGTTGCAAAATACATAGCAAAAGTGCTTAAAAAATTATAAATATGATTAGTTGAGAAGAATTGTTTTTCGATGAAGAAAAGGAAGTAGAAAATGTGGCATCTATTAAGTAAGTTATAATCAGGGAAACCACAAATATGCTCTAAAAAAAGTGTTTTATGCGCATTCAATATGCACTAAAAACTTGTAAATATGCACTTTAAAGTCAAAAAATATGCTCTTAAAATAGAATTAATTGGTTTATTTGTAAATGAAAATATATTTTTTAATCAAAAATTCAACAACATTTGCATATAAAATAAGAAAAAAATAAATAACCAAAAAACGGAAACATAATTAATAACTGGGTTTGAAGTGCAGGTTTACACAAAATTACTATTAAAATTTTTACTAAAACAAATAATACAAATTAATTTTTATTGGATGCATAAGAATTTGACTTTAATTTCAAAATATCACGATATCAGAATTAAGGCTTTGGAACTGTATTTTGGATAAATAAGACAAGATTTTAATTTATAATTTTTATTGCAATACTCGTAAATAACAAAATATTGACCTAGAATTTCAAATAAAAATCTTTTCTGTCCCATCTTAATGAACTTTCATACATTTACAATGTTCCTTCAAGGTCTTTTCGGGGCAGAGTAAATCACACATAGCTAAACTGAATTTGTATTGCAACTAACGTCCGTAAAACTGCGTTATATATAAAAAAAATTATACACTACATGGAACATTGGAACAAAGATTTAGATGGCGAAAATTAAAAATAATTTGTAAGCATATTAACCCGCGCAGATAGCGCAGAAAAAAATTTTCTTTAAAAATTAAATTTTTATTTCGAAAACGAAATTGCTAGAAAAAAAATTTCATAAAATTTTTTTTCGGAATGGAGTGTTTTTTTAAAGGATGGTGGTGCCAAGCGGGTTGAAATAAAATAAATTCTATAAAGTATCAAAATATGCCCTAAAAGCGTAAATTATGCTCTAAAAATTCGAAAATATGCAAAAATTATGCGTGTAAAACTGATATATGCATAAACATGCTTTAAAGGGTAAAATATGCACTAACAAATCGATGCCAAAATTCATTAAAAGTTCTGAAACGAACAAATATCTTGTCCCCGCATTAATACGTGATACAAGAAAAAACATGCAATTGCATATTTGCGGTTTCCCTGGTTATAATTAAAAAATATTTGAAAATTCAAACTCATCAGTTATTAAAAATCAGCCGACCGCAACTAAATAACGATGGTAGTACAATTTTTGGTATCTTGGCATTCATTTCTACCGAATGACCGTGATATTGAGTTAATAGTAATGAAAACAAAAATAATAAACCACATATTTATACATCTCTGAGTATTATTATGAATTGATAGGTACAGAAGAAGAAGAAATACATTTCCGTTACAACGTACATATGTATGTATGTATGTAGAAGCCGAATTTTACTTTAACAACAGAAGAAGAGGCAACGACAAGGAGGGTAAAAAAAGACAGCGCACTATGGGAAATTTTACCTATTTTGTTGCCATGCAAACGGCAGAACCGATTGAAATGATTTTTTGGAATCAAGCTTGGGAAGCCTCCCTCTTAAGGTCCTCTTAAGTTTTTATCACTTAATCTTACGAAGAAAAAAAATATTTATAACTCATGCTCACGTCTTCTCACGTTTCACAACTTTGGACTATTATTAATAACCTTTAACTACTGAGGTGAAATATTTGGACTACTAAAAATAATTTTATTTAGATAAATTTTTTTTTTTTAATTTAAGAGAAAACATTATTATTTTAATTTGAAAACATTTTTAGTTTAGAAATAAATAAACTTTCGATGAAACAGTCTTATTAAGTGCATCAAACCGGGCACCTTATAAAATAAGGCACTTTTTTAATCTGAAAATATCACTTCCTTCCTGAATTGAAAAAAATATGAATTTAAAATTAGTTAAAAACTTAAGTGCAATTTTTTCATACCAGTTCGGCAGATAATCAATTGTCCTAGAGAACTATGATGGTGTTACGAGTATTGTTATCATCTGCTATAATTTTTTTTAAGTTCAAATGAAAAAACAACTAAAACTAATTGCGAATTTTCAATATTAATTTTTTTAGTGTTGGCAAAAAAAGGGGAAATTTTCCTATAGTGCAGATGGTGGATGGATCTGTCGCTTGGCAGTGTATTCAACCTTTACTTCGACCTACCATGTAGAATAAATTTTCTTTTAATCTATCCCTCCCCTTAGGTTAAAATAAAGTTGTAATAATGAAAAACCTAAGTCCGTTAAAATTGTACCTTTAACTAAGGCCAAGTATTAATAATGGCCCTAAGCCGATTAAGTTCAAAATCTTATCAGTCCTTGATCTCAAAAACTCACATCCATTGCAAAATCGGGTGATTCGTTCGAGGGAAAAAAATCAAAAAAAAATTGTTCAAAAATCTTCGTCAAATCGATTTACTGATTCAAATTCACTGATTTTTGTAGACTTCAAATCTTTTTAATAAAAAGGTGTAGAATGCCCCAAATTCGACCAAAATCTATTGCTTAGCGGAAACTTTCAGGGATGGCCTGCAAGGTCAAACTAATCCCATTTTTTTTAATAAAACTTGCATGGGTTGTCTTACCTGGGCCGCCATTATTCTTTGTCTCTCGAAGATCAAAACACATTTGGCACAGCGACAATTTTTATAGCTGCAATGTTTTTTATGGCCCCGTAACTCCGATATCCAACCATGATTGCGACAACGAGCACATTTCGGAACACGATTTGTTAGAGAAGATTTGCTGGATGAATCCTCCGATACAAGAGACTTTAATGAGGATTTTCGTGATTTTTTTGTCAACGAGGATTTTGTTGTAGAGGATAATTCTGGGTTAACAGTTATATTCACTAAAGAGGACATTATAACAAAAATAAAATCGTTTAATACCGTTAAGAATCTCGATGTAACTGATTTTTGAAATCCATTGTTGAACGGAAAACACTTGAGAAATGTTTCAAATTTTTTTTGTTAAGATTTTTTTTTTTGCTTTTGCCAGTATGTATCATTACTTTTGGATACATTAAGGGCGCATGATCTAAAGAAATAAAAATATCCTTTGGAATTATTAGCTATCAAAATTTTTTAATGCTACAAAGTTGCTTGTGTAAAATCTTATTGGTGGTTAGAATTTTCAAACTCCACCTTGCTTGAGCAATTGAGAATTTGTATGTACATATGTACATATGTATGTATGTAAATACATGCATACATGTTTGTATATAAACGCCATATTTTCTATAAAAGGTACGCATAAAAAATTAACCAGAAAAATAATAAAAATTTCATGCAAAATAAAATTTCTATAAAAAAAAATATATGGAATTAATTCTTAATTAAATACTGCATATGATTATGAATACATATTTCAATATTCTTTCCAAAAATTGGTTTAACATAACATTCAGTTAATAATTCAGGGATTAATCTATGGTTGTTATCTTCTAATTTGAAAAAGGGGGACAGCCATTGAAAAACACCACACTTTTTCATATAAAAGAACAACAACGTCATAATTTAAAAAAAATAAATTTCTGACTTATTAATGCAGAATTAATTCTCATATCGTTACTCATATTTTGTAATAAAGTTTTATTGTTTCAATAATTGTGTGTAATTTGAAATCTTTAAGCTCGTTTTCTGTTAAACCAGATTTTTTGAGTTACGAAGTTGTTGTATCAAATGAGTTATTTGTTCGCCGCATAGTATATTAAAAATACACTATTATTGCAGCAAACCAATAACCACCAGATGATATGTATATGGCCCTATTATCGTTTGAGTATCGTTTTAAACTTTAAAACGACACAAACGGTAATTTTATATTGAAATGGTTAAACGGTACTAGGGTAATATAGTACATTTTCAAATTAAAATTGTCGTTCCTATTTAGCCGTTTTAAAATGATACTCAAACGATAATATATAGGAAGTATTGTTAATCAACCTCGCTTACAGTTAGTACAAATATCCAGCGGCTGAGTTGTAAGTCATGAGATGAATCGTGTAAGTGCTGTTATGTTTATAACGGCTTCAAATGTCGACAGCACAGTTCATAAACATACAACACTACTTATGGCAGTGCAGCTTAACGCTAAGTTGTAGTGGTAATTAAAACCGTTAAACACATTCAAATTATACTATTTTAATTAATTTATGTTATTTTTAATTGGAAATTATCAGAGACACCGTTAATATTTGGTTAAATATTGTTTGTCATGTTGTAGAATTATTTTAATAAATTTCCGGTGTTATCATTATGTATAATTGAGTTGTAAATATTGCAAGTAGTACGGTATTATCTTAACGTTTAATGGACTTGTAAATATGGCAAGGCAGTTGTCGGTAAATCAAGTAGATAATTGGTGGGTGGTTTTAAACTGTTACAAAAAAATTTAAATATACCATGAGTTCCATCCCTGATTGATACTTTTATAAAACATACTTTTGTGTACAAGCGTGTGACCAATTCTGACGCACGAAGCCATTGTCGGAACACGAACCCAAAATTTTTGTTCAGTCGGAATTTCATCATCAACTGGATTGCGTGGAAAATGGAGCGGTAGCTAACGAAAAAGCAATTAACAACAGCGAAAAACGCAAAGAAAACGGCTTTTGTCCGCAACTTTAAGCGAATGTTTTTTTTAAGTTACAACGCAGAAAAATCCAACAATAAAACAACGGCTACGTCAACCAACCAACTTGTACTCAGCAGCTTATTTTCTTTTTATTTACTACGGCAAAGAAAGGAAGCAATTTCTTTCTTTACCAACAAACCAACCCGAATTGAATGTGATGATTAATAATTATCAACCCAACAAAGGCAATTTTTAATCGAATGAATAGCAATAGATTCCAATAAGCAATCTTCGGATTGAAAATAAACCAAATAAAAAAGGATTAGCAGGAAGAAAATTTATTTAGACTATAAATAGAAATCCTCGCCAGCTCGCGCAGGCAGCACAGCAACAATTTGAAAGCGAAGTAAGAAGAAATGAGCAACGACAGCAGCGCAGCTTTTCTGTCACTGAAAAAGTTCAAGCAAATGATTATTTTATCGCATAAAAATTAGTTAAAAGTAAAAAAAATTGTGATTTGCCAACAAGTTAAGCTTCCTCCGATAACATTTGCAGAATTCTTTTATATTTGAAGAATATAAAGTTATAATTTGCAAATTTTCTTATTGACTGCTGCGCAATTTGTACGTCGACTACGTCAACCGAGAAGTCAACGTTGTATTTCCAAACATACATAAAACTAAACTTTTACCATTGCTTTAAACAAAAAAGTTTAAAATTTCTACAAAAATTACAAAAAAATATTCCTAAAAAGTGCAAATTGAATAAATTACAAAAATAATTCATAAAATATTGTGTTGAAAAAAAAAAAACGAAAGACAAAAAGTACACATACTGCAAAGGCCACCATTTTGAAAGAGCAGTAAAGTAGAAACAGAAAAAAACATCAGTTACAACAGCTGCAGTAATTTGATGGATTGAAGCAGAGCGTAGGAAAACTGCATTGAAAAGGGAAATAAGAAAAGAAGTGGATAAGAGAAACTAAAAAGTTTATTTTAGACAATTTCAAATATTCCAAAACAGAGTTTCTTAACGTTTTTTTTCGTTAATCTGTCATTAAACAAATCTTTTGGATTTGTAAAAAACTATAAGATAAAAACTTTTTGGAAGAAAACACGTTTGCTAAAAAAACGGCGAAAAGATTAACGGCAAGCAGTTTGTAAATATTCTTATCATTATTTGAAATACTTTCCCATTTGGACAAAATAAAAATACAACTAATTCAAAATGGTTGAAAGGATTATCGAAGAAAATACTTCGACAACTGTCTCAGTTTCTTCTTCAGCTGACGTTGCAGGGGTAGGATCCGTTAATACAGCAGAAGAATCGCCGCGTTCTAACAATGGTGATGATTCAACTACACCAGTCAATAGCTGCAGCCAGTCTTCAGGTAAGTTTTTTTTTTTTATTTGAATAGGAAAGCTCACTTAATTAAGTTATAGTATGAGCTAACACCAATAAGAGATAAAGTTAGGTTTCAATAGAATAATGAAACAAGAAGATGCATATGAGGGTATAATAATCTCCCTTAAGGTTTAGTTAACCGACTGTAATGTTATGTAAATGCAACGCAGGAAAAAGCTGAGCGATATTTTTATGTGAAAAGTAGGTTATGTTACATTACATCTCAATAGACCCTCAGTTACCCGAATCTAATGTAAAGTAGCTGCAACGCAGGAAACAGCTGATCGATATTTTTATATGAAAAGTAATGCAAATGGTTAAAGGCTCAGTTACCCGACTGTAATGTAAAGTAACGGCAACAGTAGGAAAAAGCTGATCGATATTGTTTTGTGAAAAGTAATGCAAGTGGTTATAGAGATGTAATGTAACGTAAACCTACTTTTCATATAAAAATATCGATCAGCTGTTTCCTACGTTGCAGTTACTTTACATTACAGTCGGGTAACTGAGCCTTGAGCCTTTATTCTGAACCGTTTGTAAACATCACATCAATACGTGATATAATTACTTTTTAAAGCCAGTAAAATAGGGGTTTCAAACGGTAGTGTTATAGGGTCGTAATATTTTAAACCATTTTATTATAATTTTGCTTTTGTTTTTTTCTTCCTAATAAAATTTTTAAAACATGCTGAAGACTACATTTAAAATCTTAAATACCTCAAATAATTCTCTTTCTGCTTGTATCTTAATATTTCTCGGTGTTATTCTTTTTTACAAATTAAAACACAAAATAAACCCTGTAGGTAGGTATTTAAAATATTTTTGCATTTAAAAGAATACATACATACAATCCCACACTTAAATTATTCATTTTCTTTCTGCTCTAGTTTTCTAACATTTTTAAAAACAACATTGCGATGCAATTTATTTAATTTATTTTGATTTCATTTTGTTGATTTTTATTTTTTTGGCACACGTTTCTACTATTTTTTCGGAAAACTTTCCGACACAAATAATAATTAAAAAAAACATGCGTTCTATGTATGCAATGAAAAGTTGTTCGAATCTTTTAATATCTTATTCGGTCGGAATAAATAAAATTTTTCTGGAATAATTGCATATGAAAGTAAAATGCTCAAATGTAATGAAAGTTGTTGCAATTAAGAAAAAGTTTCAGTGCAATTTGGTATATTATAGATTATATATCTATCTATGTATATATTTACCTATATTATTATTATAGTAGTAGGTATATATGTACATTCATTCACATCAATGAGCACAAGTAGAAAGGCCCTAACTAAATTTTCTCGAAATATAGTTTTTCAGTGATTCCAATACATGTCACCCAAATACACCTTGTCACAAAAATTGATTCCAATAGTGTAAAAAATAACGCTTTTACAATCAGTTGTACGAAGCCGGGCGGGACTACTCTGTAATTCGAAACGAAAGAAAATATTTTCGAACTTGTATGATAAGTACATACCTACATACATGCAAATTCGAAAGCATTTTCTTTCGTTTCGAATTACAGAGTGGACCCCCGGTTGTACATGCAGTTGTACTATTTATTTTTATGTTTTTACCTTCTCTTGTAAATGTAACAGTTATTTTAGTTAGGGCCTTTCTACTTGTGACCAACAATATATACACATATATAGATACATATCGTTAGCTTAATATAGAAAGGCTTTAAAACTCATTATTTTTTTGAAATCGTAGTTTTTTTTTTTTGTATATTTCTACCTTTACAACTCAGACAGTGTAAAGATAGTTTAAGGCATACAATTGATTAAAATTAATATTCTGCGGTAAAAATAACTTTGTAGACATATGTATGTATTTAAAAATTGTAGGCTGTATTATTTTGCTGCATTAGCTGCCAATTAGACCTTGAAGGGTTTATGATTCATGTAAATATATATGTTCTTTGAAAGAATGAACATGCATACATATGGATGTATGTATGTATGTGTGTATTGCCAGCTATAATACTAAGCATATACATATCGCACCTTATCAACAAGAGGGTATTAACTCAAAATTGTTGAAATTTCACTTTTTGCAAGAAATCAACTAACAACATCAATATCTATCTACTGTAAAAATTTCAACGTATTCCGATTACTCTTTCACCTCGAAAACCACATTTGAGACCATTTTTGTGATAGTGTAGTGACTACCTTTATATAATCAAAAAGGTATTATTTTGAGTTAGTACAAAAGTGGACACAGAAATGTATCTTATATTTTCATAAATAAGGTATTATTTTGATTTGAGCCTTTATTCAAGTTAAAAATAATCCAATTGTTTTATTTAAATTCTGTTGTATTTTGAGTTGATACTGTTTTGTTGAAAAATATATTTTGAAACTTTATTTAAATTTCAACTAAAGCGTCGTAACTCAAAATAATACAAAAAAAATATCGAGAAAATTCAGAAAAATGGTATTAACTCAAAACATAGAGTTTTTTCCCAAGAATTCCAACATTTTGAAATAAAAACAATGCAAATATATTTTCAAATGAAATTTAATTACTACTATGGATTCGGATTTTCAAATTCTCTTGTAATCTAACCACAAACAGTTTTTCGTCTCTACTGAACATTTTAAAATTTTGAGTTAATACCCTCTTGTTGATAAGGTGCGATATGTATAGTGACAAAAAATTTCAAATTTATCTATTTTTTTTATTATTAACGTATCTAATAAAAAAGTATTGTTTGTACGTACACCCAACAAAAAAAGTTTTAAAATCAAGGCGAAACAATTTTTCAAATGAAACTTTTATGAAATAAATAGAACTTTAGTTAATTTTTAAAATAAAAGTGCACGTTTGTTGTTTTTAAATCAGCTTTGTTATTAAAAATAACAATGTTACAGTTATGTATATTAATATTAGAAGAAACATTCTTATTTTAAAAATTATTTTTATAAATGCTGCATAATTTATAGAACGAGAACCAACAATTATTTTTTTCAGAATGTAAATCTGTGACAATAAGGAAAAAGTTTTATAGGAGAGCACTTCTTTTAAGCTTTCTTCAAGTCTATTTTCAGAAATTTATTTCTTTTACATTTAAAGTGCGAACGAACTTCGCTGTTCAATTTAATTTTTATTTTAGTAAAGGGGACCATAGACAGATACTGCTCATGCTCATGCAATAAGCATGTGTTGATAAATTTTCAATTTTTGTCAACATATTCGTCACACAGGCAATGAATGAATGCTGTATGAAAAATTAAAATACTTTTAATTTTGAAATGAACTCATACTGCTGACAGCTTTTTAAATTAATAAAAATTTATTTTATTATTGTCCATTCAGGCTGACGCCAAATTAACCAATTTCGTGATTTCGGCCGAAATCAAGTTAAAATTAAGTAATTTCCCATATATTTTGACATTTTCCAAATTAAGTTATTTTACTTAATTTCGATGAAATTAACAAGAAATTAAATATACAACTCTATGTACTAAAACTACTTTTTTTTTCAAACATGAGTAAATTTACAACTACATATGAGAAACAACAATTAAAAGAAATAAAAATTTTGACATTAAATATTAAATTAAAAAAATATTGGAAATTATTAAATTTATAAAAATTTTTGAAAGAAAAATTTGTATAAGTGGAAAAAAGAATTTATTCAATTGAAAAAAGTGCTTCAATGTCTGCCGCAGTGAATAAGATGTTTGGGAATCAACTTAAATGTCATTCAGTACCTGCATAAACACCTTTCATTTCGTTTATTCCATATGATAATAAATAAGTTGATGAAAAAGATAAATAGCAAGCAATTCATTGTGCTATAACTTCCTGAAAAATCGTACAAAATAATTGAGATTTGCCCCAGAAATGTGCTTACGTGGCTTTTTTAGTTGCGTATGTGTTTATGTAGTACAGGAAAAAAGTAGTTTTGTAAAAGTTCAATTGAAAGTGCATTTAAATTATTTTTAAGGGAAATCTAGAAAAATCTTAATTTAATAATTAAATCTAAAGTAATTTTTGAAATAAGCTGCAAGCTTTTTCTTATTATTAACCAAGTTCAAAAAAAGAAGGAGGTTAACAATTCGTATCCATTTTTTTAGGTGTGTTACTTCATAACTCGGTACATTTTAGACCGATTGCACAATTTTTTTTTGTCTGAGAGGGCATTGCTCTCCATTGGTCCCATTGTAAAAAAAGCGGGGACACGCCCACAATTTTTTTTATACAATTTTATAATATTCTACTTATTTGATTGCTGCGAAACCTATAAAACACCTTCGGTTCTTTTAATTACACAATTTGAAAAGTTAAAAATATGGGCGGAGTTGTACGCATTAAAATCTATTATAATACTTCACGCGGTTCTACTTAAATGATTCTTCGAAACTTACCACAAAAATTGAGTTCTAAAATAGACAAAATTTAATATTTTATTTTACGTGGTTCTACTTTACCGATTTCTACAAAACTTAACACACACCCTAAGCCCTGAAAAGCACACAACCTTGAATTTAAAAAATAGGCGGACGCACGCCCATTAAAGTTTAATTTTATATTTCACGTACTTCTATCAGATCTTTGAATTGAAGTCGTTTTTTTTTTGGCAGAAAGGATTATTTTAATTTCCGTATTAGTTGAATAGCAGTGACACATTTAATATGTAACATCTGCTATTTTAATTAACACTACTGTCTATAAAAAACTGACGTGGATGAATATCAAATTTGGTATGAATATTCATTTGGAAAATGTGATTCATAAAAGTTTATTTATTTAAATAGTAGGTATGGCCTTTACATTAGCATTAATAAATAAATAAAATAAAATATAAAATAAATAAATGTATGTACCTACCTATGCACATTAATTTCCATCTCCGATAAATGTAAAGTAAACATTTGTATTCTAGAAAAAAAAGCAACAAAATAGATAAATTCTATATTCCTTCATTACAAGAATGTAAACAAACTCAAATGACCGCGTTTTAAATTTCATTATTATAATATTGCTCAAGTGTAGTTGTTGTCATTGTACAATAATAGACGATTGCCGTTGCTGTTTATAAAAATGCAAGTGTGTACACACGTACATATGTATGTATGTAGTATATGAATATGTACATACATATGTACATACTTATGTACTATGTACATATGTATGCATATTGGTCTCAATCTATTTTTTATTTTATTTCGCTTGTTAATTTCATTTGGAGGTAAGATTTTATAACACAACAACTAACCTATTGGCTACTAGTGCTTGCTGACTTTGTGAAACATACTGCACTCACTTGCTGGTCTTATTATGACCTTGATAACGTTTATTGCACTTTTGCAAAAAAAAAATATGCAGCAGCAACTATAAAACTGTGATAACAAACACAGCAAAAATCTGTTTTAAAATGCTTAACGAGATTCTAAAGAATATTGTTATGGCAGACGTCGTTATTTGTTATTTTTATTGCAGGCAAAATTAAAACAACAAATATGTTTATACGAGTAGTATGTTCGTGTTACATTCTTTCTCCCTCCCCCCGTAACGCTCATTCATATAAATACATGCATACATACATACATACATATACGTACACTCTGCAAGAAAACAAAATCGATAAAATTGTAAAAATATTCAGTACAACGAACGGCGCGGCGCATTCGTTCGTTTTAATGCTGTTTTTACAGATTTTTTTTGTTCCTTTTTGTGTATTGATAATACTTGTATTATCAGAAGCAAATGCGTCATAATCACATTAAAAACAGATAAATTTATTATTGTATGTCCGATTTTCCTTTATTAAAATAACTTTCAAAGAGTTTTTTATGTAAATTGTTTATTTTATTACGGAAATTGAAAACGTGTGATGACATTTTTTATTTAAAATTTAAATTTAAATGTAGGTACATACATACATATGTACATACTAGTGATGCACGAATATTCGTATTCAAATTGTCGAATATTCCGGCAATTTTTAGATATTTGCATCCGTATTCGTATACGCCAAATTCAGGCGAATACGAATAATTTTCCAATCAAATTAAATAAATAAATGCATAAATCCTAAACGAAATTTAAATAAATGGATAAAAATATTAGTTTGTACAAAAAATAAATAAGAATATACCTACCTACATATAAAAACCTAAAGCTTAACTGCCTTATTCATAAAAAATATTTCTGTTTAATAAGAGGTTTATTAAACAAATTTCCATAGATAATAAAGTACAAACAAAATCCCGGGAATTCCCGCACAAATTTCCCAGGATTTCTTTCCCGGATATAGTGCCGGGGAATGCCGTTTAAAAAACATGTATAAAAATCATACGATAGGTTTTATTTTTCTTTTATTATTTATGTATGTAGGTATGTATGTATGTTTGTTTAATCGTTTCTTATTTGGCTATTTAACCCATATCTGTGCGTATGTGCGTATAATAATATTTTAACTGTTGTCTTTTATGTTAAAATTAACCTCACATTCTTATTAGGTATTCACCTACATACATACACATGTAAATTTGTGTGTATGGATGTAGTTTTTTTTAGTACATGTTACCTATTCCCTTTTTGTTAAATAAATAAATATATATGTATGTATATGTATGTATCTATGTGTACATACTATGCATGTATCTTAAGTGCACACATAGATGCATAGTCTTTTTTTATGTTTATGTAGGTACATACAGTGTGCAGCATAACTGAAGTAACCCCAGCTGAAATAAGAAAGTTCATCAATTTTACAAAAAAAAATATCTGATCAAATTTCTTTTACATAGGTACCTACATATTTTTTATTTATTTTATTTATTATTTATTTCACTGTTCGCAATCGAGCCTTCTCATAGGCCTTATACAATTGCTTAGTATATTTACTACGGATATTTATTTACATTGATAATTTACGTTGAAAGATTATTGAATATTGTGTATATTTAAGTATATGTAGTAGGTAGGTATGTATGTATATATTTATATGAAGTATTGTATGTGAATATTGGAGAAAAGTTATAGAGAAAGGAAAAAATATGTATTCAGTTTTAACATTGATCAGAAAATTCTTAAAATTTATGTGGTAAAATTTATATTACTGGTTGGTTTTCATATTTATTATTTTATTAATATTTTATTTAGTATACCAAATACAAAGCAAAAAAAAAAGTGGTACCTACCTATAAAACAAAACAAAAAATCTATGCGTTGAAATCTTTGGTAACTTCATATTTTTTCACAGGAAAAGACTTGGTACCCTTTAATATGCTATGTGGGAAAACATTGGCTGCATGGATAAAAATATCTACCGATTACACTAAAAAACTTGTTCATTCAATGTCAGCTTGGTAACATGAAGTTCTTCGTTTTAAATATGTATTTCCATCCTAAATACCTACTAGGTATAAAAATAAACTTGATAATTTACTCCAAGTTCGTAATTATTTTCTTGGCTTCTAAAAGGTACCAAGACTTTTGCTGTGCAAAAATATGGACTTGCCAAAGATTTCAACATACCTATAGTTCCTTTGTTTCGTGTTATAGCACATTTTTTACTATGTATTGGATATACGAATTAAAATATTGACCGCCGTATTCATAAAAAATGTTTTAGGTTTATTAAAGGTTTATTTGACAAATTTCCCATAGAAATATGTACGTCAAATAAGCGCTTATTAAACCTAAAATATTTTTTATGAATACGGCTGTAATAAAATAATAAATAAAACAAATTTGCTTGCTTATTTCAAATGGGGTACGTTGAGTTATGGTGCACACTGTACCTATTTAGTTTTGTTTTCATATTTCGTTTATTATCGTGATGCGGAGGCCTACGTGATATTTTTGATTGTTTCTTTGCTTTAATTGGAATATATACATACAAAATTACACACAAATGCACAAAAATGAAGAAAAGAAATTGCGTGGTTGTACCGGTTTTTGTGTTTTGTTTTTGCTATACCTACTTTGTTTTGCTCTCTACAGAATGATTAACTATGTACATGCATATTAATATGTATATACATACATACATACATTTATTTATTATATACATACATCCATACATATTTAATAGTACTTTTGCTATAAATCTTTCTTATTCATTTCCTCTCTATCAGAGTTGCCAAAATCAATATAAATATGTATTTATCTACATACGATGTACATATGATGTATGTATGTATGTACATCTATAAGCGGCAACGCTTTTCTGGCTTGTTCAACGTTTAACGCTATACAAATGGAAAGTTACACACCACGCTTTTGAAGCTTTTTTAGTAGTAAAATTTAAAGCCTTTGCTGGCTATTTTTTTTGTCTTGCATTTACGTTTTATTTTTCTTTAAATATTTAATGAATTTTTTTATCCATTGTTTAATAAAAAAATTAATTTGTAATCATTTTTGTTTATGTTAGCTTATGAATCGGGCAACACTAGCTGTCATTTTGTATACAAATCGTGAAAGTTGAAGAATGATCAACTTTTTTCGATGTACCCGCGTCGCGAACTTCTATATGTAACTTAATTTGCCTTATGATAATACACTATTTCAACTTTTTTGACAGACGCGTGTATCGCATTAGCGAATTGAACGCGTGTTATGTACTTCCACCTTAACTGTTTCTAGTGCGCTATATTCTTTTTTTATTTCAACAACTGCTCATGTATTTTACTACCATCGGAATGAGTATTTATGGCTGTTTGTTATTCACTATCCTACATAATCATATGGCTTTTGAAAAATTGAACCGTGCTCGAGTTAATTGTTAATGACTTGCGTATGAAAATTTTTATAATGTCCATAATACCGTGGTTGCATTTTCTCAAAATTTCGTTTGACTGCAGGGAGTCTCGGACTTTTATTTTTGCCAAAGCTTAATGAAGTTATTCAATTAAATATTAAATACGTTCAAACTACTTGGTTTTACAATGACAATTTTGTAATTTTTTTTTGCTGCTTCTAGATTTATGATCCATACTGTATGTGTGCAAATTCTTACATACATTACATGTTGTTATTTTCTTATTGGACAAGATTTTAAACCTCAAACATTCTGTTATTTACATAAGTATGTATGTATGTGTGTAGTTTTTATGTTTTTAACATAAAAATGTTAAGAAATTACGTATTAAATGTGATGCCAAACGACTGTTAACTTCCTACGTTATGGATTGCTACAGGGGCGCATGCTTCTTCCAACCATCTCTTGCAAGAAAAGAGATACCAGATTTGTGTTTCCATATCATATTCCAAATTTTCTGGCTTGCAATCTCCAAAATTTATTTATAATGAAAATATAATCTTAATTATAAATTTATTAAACCATAATGTCTTGATATACATAAATTCAATTGCCGATACAAAAAATTCGAAATAATTTGAACTTTTATATGAATTGTCATGAAATTCAACTCACGGAGAAGTTCATGTTTAGACTCCCCAGAAAATGGAAAACAAAAATCCACTTTTTAATTTTAAATACAAGCCGTTTACGATAAGTTGTCTTAATTTTCCATCAGGTTTGATTCGATGAGGTAGAAGGGTTTGGCCACAGTGCATATTTTTATGAAGAAACCCCTTAATTTCAGTATAAAATGCGTAGCAAATAAAATAAGATGAATTTATCTGCACACACATTGGAAATGCTTGTAGCCAACCACATTGATTTTCTTTAATAGACTGGTAACTCTTGATCCAAATTAGACGATAGACTTGTTTTTAAATCTAAAAATTTATGAAGTGGTGGTTAAATAACAACAATGTTATTACCCAGTCGACCACGGCTTTCGTTAGTGATATCGATTTCGAATATATCTCGAACATTTATCGTGTAAAACTATTGAGAGTGACACTCAAAAATGAATCGAAAAAAGTTCGCCTGTCGCTCAATTTTGTCCCAAAAGACATTCGATCTAGAATTTCGCCAGCAATATCAAAAGTGAGAGAATATCGAACTAATTTCGATATCGCAAAAAGGCAGCAGAAAAACAAAAGTATTTTTATTTTTCAATTTATTTATTTTAACTTACTTATTTTATTTATATTTTTAATACCTTAACTTACGCTACAGGATTTGAACAGACTCCCACACATCCGCTAGGCAAATTTGTTTGTTGAATTATTGCACATATGTATGTAGGTATGTGTTCTTATTTTATTTTTTAATTTACAGTTCTGTTATGCATCGAACTTGTTACTTCTAGACTAACAGGCTGACATACATACTTCTACGCGGCTACCGTTACACATTCGAAAAACTATCGGGAGAAGTGCGAAGTTCGAAGCTTTAGCGAACATTCGAATTTTTTAGATT
This sequence comes from Tachina lurida, assembly GCA_944452675.1. Classification (NCBI taxonomy): domain Eukaryota; kingdom Metazoa; phylum Arthropoda; class Insecta; order Diptera; family Tachinidae; genus Tachina; species Tachina lurida. The sequence continues at coordinate 31,667,821 of OX101752.1, forward strand.
TGCGAACAAATATCGAACAATTTTGTTTCGAAATTTCTTCGCTTTAGTGAGCATTCGTTTTTATCGAATCTCAGGTCAAGTGGGTATAACAATATAAATACATAAAAAACGTATCTGCACACACGCCCATAAATTTTTTTTTAATCTGTGTGCGGATGTATTTATAAATGTAGTGGTGTATGTTCTGTTCTGGTTAAGTTCCATATTTGTTTTGTTTTATTTTCCTTGTTAAGCCCAACCAACAAATGTGTACGTATACATAATAATTATACAAGTTCGGTATGTACTATTTAATTTGTTGCATATTCTTATCTAAAAACCTTTTGTTTTTTTTTATATAAATATGAGAAACAACCCCAGACCAAAACTTTCATATCGTCAGAAAATAAAAAAGCCAGACTTGAATTCGCCAAGGCCCATCTCAACTGGAGTGTCAACAACGGTTGAATCCTAAATATTGCAAAGGCACTTTAAAGCATGGAGGCGGCAACATAATGGTCTGGTGTTGTTTCGCTGGGCAAGGGATTGGGCTAATTCATAAGATTGATGGAATTATGGATCGTTTCATGTATCGTGACATATTAAAAGTCGTGTTGTTGCCTTATGCTAAAGAAGAGATGCCACTTAAGCAAGATAACGCCCCAAAAAATACGTCAAAAGTGGTTAAGGAGTGGTTCCAGAACAATTTGATAGAAGGTCTCGATCCCCCGATCTTAAGCCAATCGAGAACTTATGGGATATCGTTAACTTAAAAAAAAATCATCCGAGAAAATTGCAAAACCAAACAAAATTTATTTGAAGCCCCAAAAATAGCCTGGGAAGCATAACACCTGATATAATTAATAATTTAACATACTCTATGCCTAAAAGATGTGCGTGTGTTATCCAGAAAAAAGGATTTGCAACGAAATATTGATTTCAATATTTATTTTTTTGTACCTTAAATTGGGGATGCTTTAGTTTAGTCCGCTTATAAGTATTTGCGACTTAAAATGTTTTTTTTTTAATTTTAACTTTGTTTATTAAATTCTGAATTCCTTAAGTTTGTGTTTTTCAATAATAAATATACATACATATAAAAAAAACAAAAAATTTGAATAACTTTTTCTTCAAAAAATTATAATTTAAAAAAAATGTACTGAGGGGGGTGCTTAGGTTTTGGCCGATACTGTATGTATACATATCGCATACTAAATCATAAACAGTCGCAACTCTTTGTCTTTCTCCCAGTTTAATTAAGGCTTTCTAAAGTCAATTTCTAAAAAATTCTTTGCTTGTCTAAAAGGGGTCTAAACCCCTTTAAATAAAAGATATCGCTCTTTTATTAGTTATTGTTTTTTATTTTATTTTTTTTTACAAAACACCGGATGGTTTTGTTTTCTCTGCGTATTGGTATACATATGTATGTACTATATATAAGTATGTGCATACATAAAAATCGTGTGTTTTCCTGACTGACAAAATCTAGCCGGTTGGCTGCTGTCATAGAAAATGCTAGTGTGCTCCCTCGCTCTCTGTCTCTGCTGTGTTTGTTTTAAGTACCTATTATGTACTCTTTTGCAAATGTGGGTACCTATGTAGTCGTAATTCTGTTCGATTAGCAATATTCTGTAGGGGGGTTTTGGTAGAAGGTGATTGTGGGGTTTTCAATATTTTTGTGTCGTTTTACTAAAACTGCTATTTGCGCTTTACTTCATTCTAATGTCTACTAATAACGAAGACAGACGTTCGCACCACAAGTGCGGTTTTTTTTATAATTAAAAATAAAATATCAAAACACGACAAGCCGGGACGTTGTGCATACATAAATACATACATACATACTTACAAAGTATGTATGTTGTTGTTTTAAATTTAAAAATTTTTTCTTTTATACATATGTTAAAAATTAAATAAAAAAATGAATTGATTTTATAAATCAAGGTGTAAAATAATAAATTAAGTGAATGTGTGCAATATTTAAATAATTCATGTTTGTTCTTACATATGTAAGTAAATAAATGTATGTAAATATGTACATACATATACATACATACATACATATGTATGTACATATGTATATAACGTGCTACATAACATAAAATATTTATAAAAATTATTTGCGTCATATTTTTTCGTTTCGTTAAATATTCCGGGTGTCCACGTTTTTTTTATGTGCATGAACATGTTCATTTTCATAATAAATCATTAGCCCCCATATGCAAAAAAAAAAAATAACGTATGCTTGAAGCGTACGTTAAAAAAAATTTCCATACAAAAACCGGTTTTAACATACACTTTAAGCACACATTATTATTTATTCTTTTTTTTTGCTTATGCGGGTAGATTTGTATGTACAACTACATTCTATGTACATATGTATGTATGTATTTACATAGTATGTAAATAACCGTAACAGAATGTAAAAATGTTTACATACAAAAATTAACGTAAATAACAGTAACAGAATGTAAACATGTTTACATACAAAAATTAACAGAAAATAATGGGAAAATTCACAACAAAACAACATATCGTCACCATAAATCTGAAAGGCCATAAAAACGAAACAAAAGAAAAAATATGCATATTTTTTTATTGATGCTTATTTAATGGCTAAGTAGCTACATACAGCTGTGTGAAAAATAATAGGGACAATAATATGCAAAGATGATCTTGGTGCAGAAAGTATGTATGTATATAAAATGTAACAATTGTTTCTGTTTGAATCTATTAATTTATTGCTAAAACTCTTTAAAACAAACTTCACTTCGGTTTTACTAACTTAATTAACGTTAAAGTTTGTCATTCCGGCAATTTCCAAAGCAAAAGGATATTTTAATGCAATGTACATACTTTCAATAGAATTTGGGAAGAAAAATTACAAGCTAAACATATGTATATTAGGGGTATAACCAATTTCTTTTGGCATATTACCATGAGGTCAGTCATGTCTTAGTAACCACGAAAATCATAATCTTTTGTAATTTTTCTCAACCACCAATTGGTTTTTCTAAACCAAAGAAAGACATTTTGGAACACTTAAAGTACGGACCAGAGAAGCAAGCCGTCTTAAAAAGTCGGCGGCGGCGGCTCATAAGCCGGCTTGAGCCGGCTGACACTTACAGCCGGTTTTTATAAGTTTTTTAATAAACATTTCTAAAAAAAAAATTAAAAAAAAAATTATTTCAAGATTTAGTTGAAATTTGCAAATACAAAAAACAATTAACCGGCTGGAATTTTGAGCCGATGGTAGCCGCATGCATCGGCGGCGGCTTGATTTTACATTGAAAGTCGGCGGCGGCTCTTGAGCTGGCTGTGAGCCGATCGGCTTGTTTCTCTGGTACGGACTTGAGCTAACAAAAATATTATTTTACATAAAACTAAAATTATTTCGGTCTTCTTAATGCAATTTTTAATATTCATAACTTTATACTTTTCTTAATAATAATTAATTAATAATTAATAATTTTCTTTTTCTTAACCAAAAAGAAAATTAAAAATTTTCAACACTCCATCGCGGTTGGTGTGTGGAATTTTTTTGACCTTAGCGAAAAAATTAATATACATACGTTCCCTTATTGATTTTGTATGCTATATCGGACGGTGCTTTGACAATTTTGATATTTTAAAAAATTGTTAAAAAGTTATATCCCTAATGGGAGGGAAGAGGCTAAAAAATATGTGCAGAAAATATGCAGTCAAATGTAAAAGATTTATGAAGCTCGATTGAATATGGATGATAGAAAATCCCACCAAAACGATGTCCAGAACTTATGGATATCATGCCTCGCAGATGTGCAGCAGTCACTAAATATTTTGGCTATACGACAATATTCAGGGCTATCATGAATAATATTCCACAAACCAATGATCAAACCCATTTAAATTACATGGGTTTGATCATTGGTTTGTGGCAAAAATGAACTAGTGAACGAGTTCGACCCAAGTCTAATTGGAAAAGGGAGAAATTTCACGCGGAATTTTTATTCATGATAGCCCTGATTATATTATAAGCGCTTTTTGGTTGTTATCTTGAAATATTTAGAAGTGCCCTAAATAATTCTAATATTAAAGAATATAAATATTTTAGATGATTCTATTTTGTCAGAGAGGGTTCTACCGTGTAATTAAAAAAAAATGCTTTTGAATTTGTATCTTATTAATATTGAGGGCAATCATGAATAAAATTCCGCGAAAAAATTTTCCTGGGGTACAATTTAAAACAATAGCAAGTAATAGGGGGAAAAAATTCTTATTGGAAAAGGGAGAAACTTCTCCCTGTTTTTCCAAATACGAAAACTATAAAATTCAAGTTTATGTATATAAATTTTGTTTTGATGGAGTATTAAGTATGTCTTTATGTAAACTCCCTTCTGTTTTGCAAGGGAAATATTTTTTTCCCCGGGGAGTTTTTTATTCCCGCATTTGGTAAAAAGAGGGATAAAAACAAATTCATAATAGGAGAAGAGGGGAAAAATAAAAAATAAACTCATGCGAAATTTTTGTTTATGATTGGGCTGAATAAATACCAAATGAAAATTCCTTCGATCAGTACTTTCGACTACAGCCGAAGATTGAAAGTTGCTCATAATAAGGGCCTAAAACCATTTTCTTTTTATATAAATTAATTATAATTAATTATAAATTATTATTTTGAACCCAACTCTGTATCCATATGAAATTTTTGATTTTATATTTATAATATATGTATGTATACATACGGATAGATATGTATATATATACACACATAATTACATACATATTTAGTATAGCCTTCTCTTGATATAAAATAGTTTATGGCTTTTTGGATTGAAGGTGACGATAACCATACATACTTACATACATACATACATACATCAATGCATGCTTGTTCACTTTAACAGCAGTGAGTGAACACTTTGCATGACGTTAAATTTCGTGTCTTTTTTAGAATGTGAGTGAGAAAAGCGTGTGTGTGTTTGTTGGTTGTGTTGTTTTCTTGTTGTTATTCTTGTTCGTGTTCGGCGATTTGTTTTAACAAATTGCGTCTTAAATTTATCAAAATTAGGTTAAATTTGAAATTAATTATCACTGCTAACCAAAACGCCGGCATTCAACAGCCAACAACTGACTGCACACCAAAAAAGCCCCAACAAACAAAATAAAAAAAAAAACATAAAGAAAAAAGAAATAAAAATCATCACAACACTAACATCACTGCCCACTTCTCGGACTGCCTGTTTTAATATTCTGATCAGATAAGCGATTTTGTTTTGAAAATATTTCAAAATTAAAATCTAATTACATAATTTATTTGTGGCAGAGTCAGCGAGGGAGAGAAACTTAAAAGAGGAGTTGATAAAACAATTGCAGCTATACAATACAACATGATTGGTAAATATCTAAAATATTTTGTTTTTATTGAAATATTTTAATAAGTAAATAAATATTAAATTTTATGTAATACGACCACCCCTCAAAACCAAATGTTTTGAATTTTTCTGAAGCCAGACTGACATATCGTAACGAATTCAAGTCTGACTTCAGACAAACTACCGAAATGTCTTAACGAATTCGTTATGATAAGTCAGTCTCACGGATGGAAATCATGGTACAATTGCACTTTTTATGGTACATTTTTGACCTCGTGGTACTACCGCGAGTTACTTGGTACAATTTAAAAATGCCAATGTTTTACTATATCATCGGTTTGTTTCTGGTTTGCGGCACATAATATACAAAATACATTATGTCTGCAGCAAACCAGAAACCAACCGATGATATGGTAACATTAATTTTGCTTATGTTGCCCTTAATTTTTTTGTGTGTGTTTTATTTAGGATAACCGATCTCTATGAATGTAATATTTATTATTTTTTATGTTATTTTTAATTTTTTATACTGAATTTTTACACACAGTTTTGTTAAGTTTCGGTTTTTTTTATTGTTTACTTCTGAATTTTTACACATTTTATACGTTTCCGCTCTTATTAATAAATATTAAAAAAATGGTACGGTCATGGTCCAAAAAGTACATATTGTTTTCACAGTTGGTACAAAATCCAAGAAGTAATTTTCCTTCCCTGGTCAGTCTGGCTTCAGAAAAAAAAAATAGTTAAAATAAAAATTATTCCTGCTCGAAAAAAATAAAAATCCGAAAATAACAATTACATACAGTGGCTCACATCGAAAGTCGGGCAAATCATTGATAGATTTCTATCAACTATTTTAGGTGTCATAGCTTATTGGTTTTTGAAAAATTTTAATACATTTAATTAAGCTTTTACTACACAATAAAATTTTCCCCCAAAAACGTTACGAAGAATTTTATGAAACGGCACTTTAAAAATAATCTCAAAAATTTTTTAAAATTATGGTCACACTGAAAGTCGGGCAAAGCAAAAAAGAAACAAGAAAATAATTTCAATTACCGTTATATTCGTTTATTTCTTATTATTTGTATATTCTAAATGGTCAGTTGAATATTTGCTTTCGTAGTGCAACAATATTTTTTATTTTTTTGTAATGCCGCGTACAATTAAACAGTCAACATTGGAAGAGCGAAAAATAGTTATTTATAACTTCTTAGAAGGAAAGACTCAACGAGAAATCGCAAGTATCGTAAATAAAAGCAAATCAAATGTACACGACATCATTACGCGATACAAAAAAGACAACCGGATAACAAACAAACAACGCGCCCCTGTAAAAAAAAAGTTAGGCGCGAGAGATGAGAAGTTTATAGTTCGCCAAATACAAAGTGACCCATTCATCTCCGCTCCAAAACTTGCCACAATGGTAAAAACCAACTTTGGAAAGGAAGTACATGCAGAAACAATAAGAAGAGTTTTAAGAAAAAGTAAATTCCATGGCCGAGTGGCTCGAAAGAAACCATGTGTCAGTCTAAAAAATAGAAAAGGATCGCTTGGAATTTGCACGAGAGCACATATCAAAAGATTTCTCGTTTTGGAGCACGGTACAATTTATATGCCACGTTATGTTGGGTTTCTCTATAAATATTTTAATATCTTACAGGTTCTTTTTACGGATGAAAGCAAATTTAATTTGTTTGGTTCCGATGGCCGGCGTTATGTGTGGCGTAAGCACAATGAAGAATTTTTGCACAAAAACAATAAGAAGACAGTGAAGCATGGAGGCTTATCAGTGATGCTGTGGGGCTGCATGGCAGCTGCAGGTGTCGGAAACCTGCACTTTATAGAAGGTATCATGGACAGGAACATGTATCTTGACATTTTAAAAACTAATGTTAAGGAAAGTGCTCGAAACTTGGGTATTGCTGATAATTTTAAGTTTTACCAAGACAATGACCCTAAGCACACATCGCTAATAGTAAAAAACTGGTTGCTTCACAACTGCCCTAAGGTCATCAAAACGCCTGCACAAAGCCCAGATATAAACGTAATCGAGCACGTATGGGACGAACTTGGACGTCGTATGCAAAACAGATTGTGCAGTAATAAAGATCAGCTAAAGACCGCATTACAGGAGGAGTGGAGCCAAATATCACCTGATGTGTGCAAAAAATTAGTCGAATCTATTCCAAGAAGGTTAAAAGCTATATAAAATCAAAAAGGATATGCAACAAAATATTAATTCATGCATAAACAACCTAATTTAAAGACTGCCCGACTTTCAGTGTGATCATAGTTTTAAGGTTTTTTTGAGTTTTTGTTCATTTTTTCTGTTGTTATAAGGCTGAAGTACCTAGTTTTTTTTATATTATATTTACTACAATACAGAATAAATATTTTAGAGAAATATTTTGCAAAACATTAAGTATTGTTTATTTTAAAGCTTTTGAACCTTACTTTAATTAGTTGCCCGACTTTCGATGTGAGCCACTGTACATATTTCTGCTCGAAAAATAAAAATCAGAAAATAATTTTAATTCTTCTCGAAAAAAATAAAAATAAGAAAATAAATATATCTGCTTAAAAAATAAAAAACCAAAATTTAAAAAAAAATCCAGTTGAAACAATTAAAATGGTGCGATTGATTGGCCACATTGGCCGATGTTTCCTTACACTTGCACGATGGTATACAAAAAACTTTTTTCCACGCACCTAAAATATTTAAAATAAAACTTTACATTTAAAAACATTTCATTTGAAACCCTAAATTTGGGTATTTCCTAATACATACCAAACTAAAATTTGTCTGATTTTCAGTTAATTTTTAAGCTTTACACACGTAGTTCCCGTTTTTTACATTCACTACGCATTGATAGCGGCAACAAATGTTCAATGAAATTCACGATAGCAAAATTTCCCTTCATGGGAAATGAAAATTTCATGGTAACGAAACGTTTCTCATTTTATTCACGATAGGGGTAAATACATATGTATTTAGGGAGTTCACAATAGCGTTTTAAAATATGTCTTATGGCTAATAAATCATTGAATAATTAAATATTGTTTAAGTTAATTTTAATTAAAAATTAAAATGTTTTTAAATACACTTTCATTTTTTCAGTGGTTAATTAAAGTTATTATCAAATTAAGTTGAAAGTACGGTAGCACTACAATATTTCCAAATATTATGGAAAGCCTTCCAAAAACCAGCTGTTCTACATAAATAAGATAGTTGATTTATCAATTTGCAGAAAAGTGAAATAGCAAAAAAAAACATTTTATGATTCAAAAAGAGCATCAGAATGCATTTTTCTATTTATATATTTCATGATATGAAAATATCTGTTACATTTGTTGTACATTTGCGAAAATTAAACGAAATTTATTTTAATACGACACACATGCACAAAACATATGGTGTGTTTGTAAAACTTAAACAACACTTAAATGTACAGTGTTGGCTGTTTAAGTTTGATTTAATTGTGCAGGGAGAAACAAAAAAAAAATACATATAATCATTGACTGATTTATTAGCCCTTAATATTGCAAGCAACGTTTAGATTTTCATTTCATAATATGGGTTGGCAAGTTTGTTGTTTTTTTTTAATATCAAGTGTCTGTCAAACTTAATAGTCGGGAAAGCATGTTATTTTCAATATATCAATATATGGTAATGTTAAACTAACTAAACAAAAATAATAAAAAATAGTAAATAGTAAATATTAAAACATTAAATTATTTTAAAACCAATTGATGCAATACAATTTTTAATTTCTAGTTTTTCAGACCACAGACCCCCATCCACCTCTTTTTTAGAGTAAACAAAAAAATTCACAAACACGTAAAATTAGTTGATTATATTTCCGATCCACAAAAATAATTATATAAGACAAAAACAAAAATAGGTATTTAAAATATATAAATTAATTTAAAAACGTGCTTTGCTGCCGGTAGAATCAAGTGTCCTTGAATAAAATAAAAGTAGGTATGTTTGTTTTTTTAATTGTTTTCAATTTGATATTTATATGATTGTAGTATAAAAAAAGATATGTATACTATACTCGTATGTATGTAGGTATTTGATATCAGTTTGTTTTTGCTTTTTTGTTTTTAATACCAACACATCTTGTTATTCTTTTATATTAAAAACATAACAAGGAAGTAGTAGTATAAGTAGCCTTTTCTATAGCTTTTTTATATTATTTTATCTTCTCTTTGTTTAAGTTTGAAATCTTTTTTTTATAAAATATTATAAAGTATAGTTTATTGTTTGATTTGCATATATAATTTTGTTTGGAAGAGGAAGAACCAAGTGAAAGAAAATGGAAACGTTAATCTGCTTCTAATTACAAACGTTGTATGAGTTGTAACAACAAAATAAGTAAATAGTAATAATTAAATATGCACATATGTACATACATACATACGAGGGCAGATAAAGAAGTCCGTGACCTTGAGAACTTCCCTCGTTGTTATATGAAATGCAACACTGTTCCCATCAAGTACCACCTGTTAATAGACTACTGCCAAATTTTGAGCAAGTGCCGTCATTTACTTTGTGTTTAACAGCTGTTCAAAACATATAATCTCGTGTATTTTTCTAAAAATGGAAAACAGTGAATTTCGAGTGCTCATTAAACATTATTTTTTGCGAAAAAAAAAAACCGTCGAATCAAACTAAGGGAAAGCTCGATAAATATTATGGGGACTCTGCTCCATCGATTTCAAGTAAACTTGACTTTCGTTGTGGTCGCACAAGTACAAATGACGCTGAACGTTCTGTACGGTCAATTGAGGTCAGTACACCTGAAAATGTCGAAAAAATCCACGATACGGTTGTTGGCCGATCGAAGAGTAAAAGTGCGTGAGATTTTTGATGCCTGTATTCATTTCATGTGGCAGTGCGGTTTCGATTTTAAATGATCAGCTGGGTTTAAGAAAGTTGTGCACAATCGACAACAAACGCATGTGCAGTTTCCATGGTTAAAATCCATGAAATGGGCTACGAATACCTCCCTCATCCGCTCTATTCTTCAGATTTAGCCCAGAGATACTACATATTTCTTATTCCCAAACTTGAAGAAATGGCTCGTAGGAAAGAGGCCTATTTTAAAAACCTCGAAAAGCCGTATTTTTTTTTTTTGGAAGTGATACAAAAACTGGAGAAACGTTGGACTAAAGGTGAAGTTACATAACACGCGTTAGTGCGCGTGCCAACTGTAGGCATCTGTCAAAAAAAGTTGAAATAGGCTACGTTCGTAAAAGCATTTATAGTGCAAGTCTGCAGCATCACGAACATCTAACGTTCAAAAATGCATAACTTGGCAGCACTGTTCAGCGTCAAACGTTTTTTAATGCATTTAATCGGCATACCTGCCGCAAATCTGTGCAAATGGCGCAGTAAATTATTTTAAGATGCAAGAAGTTGCAGTGGAACAATAAGTTGAATATATCTATGTATTTTGATGTTTAAATTACATATTTCGAATCTTACCAAAAAATTAGATTGATAAACTCGAAAATAACTTTGAAACACATAATCTTGGTGTTCAAAGTAGTTTTTTTTTTAATTTAGTTGTATTCTTTTTTTAAGGCCAATGCTGTTGTCATAAGAAATTGTCGCTTTGAGTTTCTTTTAAATTTTTTACTTACTATAATTTAAAAGAAAATTGTCAATATTTTCTTAAATAAAATTACTTGCCAATTTTAAAATTTTTTGCAGTTTGTTCAAAAATGTCAACTGAGCACAGATGTTGAGCAGTTGCAAAGCATGTGCAGCAGATAATCACGCATACGCAGTAAAACCTGGCAGAACTGCCGCATTGATACATAAATTTGCAGCATTTACGAACGTACCCATAGTGTTTTTGCATACGACAAGTTACATACCAAACTCTTTGACGCGTTTGCGGCAGAAAGTTGGTCAACTTTCAACTTTTTAACGCGTTTTGATGTTTTGACAACGAATCGGCTGACATTAAAGAGAAAAATTTTTAAAAAATTAGAATCATGAAGGAAAATCTTAATAAAGAGTTTGAAAACTATACAGTATTGCACAAAAAAGGATTTGAAAATGTTCCAAGATCATTTTTCAATGTAAAAATGAATAAAAAAGCTGAAAGAAAAGGCGTTTGTAACGCGTGTTGTGTAACTTGCCATTTTTCATGCGGTAAAGTTTTCAAGCGCACGATATTCGTCGACGAACAAACGCGTGTTATGTATTTCTACCTTAAGTGTATTGAGTTAATAACAAAAATTAAAAATTTTAAAAATCCCCGAATTATCTAGAAAAGATGTGACATCTTCTAAACGGTGGACACGAACAGACACACAGATACACAGACACACACTACAAACTTATAACACCCCTTTTTTTGGTCGGGGGTTAAAAAATAGATTATGTTGAAAAATAAATTTTTGTTTTGCAAAACAAAACTGTGTTTCATTCAAAAAGTCACGGACTTATTGATCCACCCTCGTACATATTCATGTATGTATGCTCTTGTGTATGTATCTAATAAAAAAAAAACTGAATCGAACAGTTAAGCAAACAGTCCCAAAACACTCTTTGAAACTAATTAGAACTCAACAATCAGATTTTAATTAACAATTTGTAGAAAATGTTAAAAAAAATACATCGTCGGGTGGTTATTGATTTGCCGCAGTAATAATGTATTTTAAATATACTGTGCGGCAAACCAGTAACCACCCGGCGACATATCGCTCATTTACTTCAATAACCTCCATTTTTTTACTTGGTAATCACATTTTAATTATTTTTAAGTTCTAAATAAATACGAAATTGTGTTTTTGAGTGCATATTTAAATAATAATTAAATACCCAACCTTGTGTAATTAAATGCTACTCAAATTTTATGAGCGTACCATATGTTTTTGTGCGTGTGTGTGTTTATTAAAAACATACACATGAACATGGGTGTGTTCGAAAATGCATCACTGCGCTGCAAATGGAATTTTAAATGTCCTAAACTGGTTCACTGAAATAGATAACGCACAAATAGATGTCAAATATAGTGTATAGACATGATTACTACTAAAACAGATCATCAGCAAACTTGCACTGCATTTAAATTAAAAGCCTGCACGTATGATGCAGAGCAGTGATGCATCATGTGGTCGTATTAAAAAGAATTTCGTTTAAATTTCATAAATATATAACATATTATACAATACAAAGTTTCATATCATGCAATAAAGTAATAGATATAAATAATAAATAATAATAAATAGCATTATGATGTTCGTTCGTTTGGTTTCAGAAAATGAGTTTTTATGCAATTTTAATTTTCTACATGTTGATAACATAACTTTTTTGTTTATGTTAAACAGCTGTTCTTTGGAAATTTTGCAGTGGTGCCGTACTTTCAACGTAATTTAATAAGAACTTTAATTAACCACTGAAAAAATGAAATCGTATTTAAATAAAACTTAATTTTAGATAAAAATTATCTAATAACATACTTAAATATTAAGTTGAAAACTAGGGTAGGGGTATGGTGTGGGTGTGGGACACTCCACGCCAAATTGAACGGTTTGTTTTTTTTTTTATTTTTACATAAAAATCGGTTTTTAAACAATTAAACCCGAAGAATTTTTTCCACGTCACCTAAAATATTTAAAAACTCAACTTTACTTACTTGAAAAATTATTATTTGAAACCCAAGATTTGTATATGTATTTCTTATTATTAAGCTTAAATTTGTCAGATTTTAAATAAATTTTTAAGCTTGACAGGTCTTCCCGTTTTATACATTCACTTATAGAGAGACGTTTAGCGGGAATTACTTTGCCAGATTTTATATACCAGATTTACATATATGCCAAATTTTATATATGTATATAAATTTTAGAGTTTATAATGCGGCATAATTCGTCATATTGTAGTCTATGTGGTGCAAAACATTTCATGAAAATTGCCTTCACACCTCCGGAGAGAAGATAATTTCTTGAAAGCCTCATTGAAAAAGTATAACAGGAGCATGTTTGAAAGATACCCCCCTCCACCCCCCTCCACCCCCCAACCAAGGCCATAACGTCTGGAAAATAACATGAGCCTGTCAATAGGATCCAGTTGTTTTCGACAATGAGTAGACAATAACCAATTTTTTGTTATTGTATTGACGTGACGTCCATGGTGACAACTAGAATAAGGTTGATTTATTTTCTAATTAAATATATTCTGTCATAGTAGATATATTTTCATTTCGCACATTTTCTTTGTTTAAAAATTGAAACTTGACGTTGACCGTTTGCGTCATTAGCAAATGCATGCATACCTACATACATATGTACTGTATAATAGAAATTTATGTTGAGTTTACTCAGAAATAAAATTTAAATTTTCATTGACTCATGACTTAATTTTCTTAATAAATTTCTCTTGCAAATTGCAATTCATGGGAAATTTCTTCAACGGTTTCCAATGAAGTGAAATGGTAAAATTAAAACTTTTTCTTGGAAAAAAAAATGCAGGCAAATCCCGGTATAACGAACGATATGATGTCAGCCCCATTCGTTATAGATACCGAAAAATTCGTTATATCGCAAAGTTTTTTTCTAGTGTTATTTTAACCATTATTATTGTAAACAAGATATAATACAATAAAAATAATGAAGGCAATTTTTTCTTTAAATAAGCTACCAAATACAAACTAATGGTATCACATTTTTTTGTATTTACATTGCTGATTTAGATTTTGTTTAATATTTTTTTACCGTTCGTTATACAGAGCACACATTTAACAAAACATTCGCTATATAAAGTAGAAATAAATGTTAGAAATATGTTCATAGCAAGTTTTTGTCTTTTATTTCGAGATTTTTTCCTTATCATTCGTTATATCCAGTATAAAATTAGGATAGTATTCGCTATATAAGGTTGTTAATGTAAAAAATTTAGGCGTTCGTTATATCGAATTTTCATTAAAGCGAGATTCGTTATACCGAGATTTACCTGCACAGACAAATTGATAACTTCTCCTTTTTTTGGTTAAAAATAATTGAAATGTGTCAAGGCACATTCACAAGGTAGTAGCGGAAATGCAGCTGACCTATTTTTTTCAAATTAAAGTTCATCAGAAACTTCAAAAAAATTTTACGAAAGAGAAATTAAAAGAAAATGTTAAAAAATTTCAGTATGAAAAATATTTTATTAAAATAAATTCTGTGAAAACAAATTTAAAAATATGAAAAAAAAACTATTAAAAAATTGTGAGAAGTGATAAACGTTGCAAATTTTGTTAGTGGTAGCTGCTAGGGGTGGAAAACTATCGATGGCACTATCGATAGTATCGATAGTTAATTTATTTTGTGACTATCGATGTTTTATTTCTGCTATCGATAGTAAATGGTACACCACTAAAGGCAAAAAAATAGAAAATATGTTGCTTTTCATAAACAAAAATAACTGGATGACGGTAAATTTCTTCCACTCATCACACTTATTTATCATAAAAGTATTTTAGGTTAGGTTAGGTTATAACAGGCTGCTGATTTTATAGTAAACCAGCCCACTTGGGTCCTTAGAGGTCCCGTTGTGCTGCCTGGGCAGATTGAGGTGGGCTGCCCATCCTCATTTATCCTATACATTATCCGTATTCAGCTGAAACCAACCCGAAAGTCGTATGAATGAATTCACACTACCGATTTCACATTCCGACAGACTCTCCAAACCTTGCAGTATCGGAGCCCCCATGTGGAGTGAACGCACCTCCGCAAGTGCTGGGCAATGACAGAGAAAATGCTCAACAGTTTCCTCCTCTTCCTCGTCCTGACAGCTTCTGCAGAAATCATTATAAGGTAGATTTAATCTACCAGCATGTATGCCTATGTAGCAATGTCCTGTTAGGACTGCGACCAAATTGCGGAGTTGTCCTCTTGGAATCCTCCCCAATATTGCGGACCTCCTCATATCATAACAGGGCCATGTCATTCTAGAGGTTGAACATGTGACCTCATGTAACCATCTAGCCTGTGCAACCCTGAAAAGGTTCTGCTGTATTTGCATTTTACAGCAATTCATCGGAACACCTACCAACCTATCAATGTCCTCATCCTGCATTTGAGCTCCAGCCTTAGCCAGCTCATCCGCAATATTGTTACCAACACTATTCGCATGTCCTGGAATCCATTGTAGTTCCAGGTCAGCATACATTCCCAGTTTGTTAAGAGAGATTCGGCAGTCATATACCAGATTCGATGTCGTAAAGACACCCGCAATGTTTCTAATGGCAGCTTTGCTGTCCGTGAATATACGGATATCCCAGTTGTATATCCTATAATACCTCAACCATTTAGCCGCTCTACTTATCGCTGAGATTTCAGCCTGTAGTATACTACACCTACTGTCCAGCTTGAAGCTTATCCTCTTTTGAAAGCGAGGAATAAAGATTCCCCCACCCACGCCCCTGTGTGACTTCGATCCGTCCGTATACACCTCGAGCACATCCTCCTCTGCCCCTATAGACGAGTTGGATGCGCCCGATGTGTTAGATTTGAATCTATTGTCAGGCAGAGGTATGGGTGATCGGTAATCTATATTGGCCGGTAGATCATTCAACTGATCTCCTATTATAGAATGACCGCAAGTCAGCTTTTTCCACGCATTTGCCGACTGTAATCTAGTTACAGAGTTCATAGCAATTTGCTTTACCATGAGATCCCCTGGCAGAGAGTGCATCATCACGAAGAGCGCCTTGGAGGGAGTGGTCCGTGGTGCACCCGTAATAGCAAGGGCTGCAGATCTTAGAATCCTTTCAATGGTTCCACGATGGATGGCCTTCTGCAAGGCGGGCCACCATACTAACGCGCCATATGTTAATATTGGCTTAATCACTGTATTGAAGAGCCATTTGGAATTGCAAGGGCTTAAGCCCCATGTTGTCCCTATTGCCTTCTTACATACATACAAAGCAATGGCAGCCTTGTTTGCCCTTTCCTGGACATTTCGTTGCCAGATATATACCAAGATGAGCGTGACTCTAGTCAGTGCGAGACACGCTCATCTGATACGTGAATGGAGGGTCTCTTCAGACTGCTCATTCTCTGATCATCGCTATTTGCTATTCACAGTCAACATATCAAATAGGCATTCGACATTATATGTTAATAGACGGAAGACGGACTGGGTGATGCAAAACCAAATCCTAACCGACTTAATTGCACGCCCACCAAATATAGAGGGGGCTGCGGATATTGATTTAGCCGTGGACAGCTAACAAATGCGTTCAAAGCAGCCACAGGCACATCCTGTAGGGCATCTGTACAGCGCCCGATAAGAAGGCTACCTTGGTGGTCTGGAGACATAGCAGAAACTAGGAAAAACTGCAGGAGACTTTTCAATGAAGCAAAAAGGACAGGAAATTGGTCACTCTACAAAGCTGCATTAAATAGATTCAAGAATGAAGTCAGGAACGCAAAACGCAAAACTTGGAGAGAATTCTGCAGTAATGTAGAAACTTACTCCGAGACTAGCAGAATGCGTAAAATCCTTGCGAAAAAGCCACCGATACCCAGCTACATCCAAAATAATGATGGAAACTGGACCACTAACAGTATTGATTCCCTAAAGATTCTAATGGACACCCATTTTCCGGGATGTCAACCTTGTAGCGTTATGCCACGGGCGTATCCCTTACATGCTCAATCACATATATCCATCGACTTAACGGTGGAGAAAGTTAAATGGGCAATTAAAAGCTTCCATCCGTTCAAATCACCAGGACCGGATGGCATTATCCCAGCGGATCTACAACATAACGTAGAACTTGTAATCCTATGGTTACTTACCATATATAAGGCCTGCTTCGTATGGTCATATATTCCAATTGCATGGACTAGAAGTAAAGTGATCTTTATTCCCAAAGGAGGAAAAGCATCACATACTAAAGCGAAGGATTTTAGACCCATAAGCTTAACTTCCTTCCTTCTGAAAACTCTTGAGAGAGTGTTGGATGTACACATTAGAACTTCCATAAACAGCTCTCTAATCTCAGTCTCTCAACACGCTTACACTAAGGGCAAATCGGTTGAGACCGCTTTACATTCGCTTGTAGGTTACATAGAGAAATCACTCGAGCATAAAAACTATACCTTGGCAGCCTTCATGGACATTGAAGGTGCCTTTAATAACATTGATCCAACGGTAATCATTCAGTCTCTCAGGGAGCTGGGGATTGACCGAGGGATTTATCGGCTCATTGAAAATCTGCTTCTATGCAGAACCATCACTTCCACCATGGGAGCAGCCACCATCACAAGGCAGGCCCACAGAGGTAAAACTCAGGGTGGTGTGCTGTCACCACTACTGTGGAATGTGACAATCAACAATCTGCTTAGAAAATTGGAATCCTTGAGCATTAAAACCGTTGCATACGCAGATGATGTAGCGATAGCAATATCAGGATTTCACTTAGATACGATATCGCAAAGGCTAGAAACAGCACTAAATGAGGTTAATGCTTGGTGCTCTAGTTGCGGCCTGAGTGTCAACCCGACCAAAACGGAACTAGTACTCTTCACCAGGAGATACAAAGTTCCACAATTCATACCCCCGGCATTGAATGGTACTGTACTTACCATTTCGAAAAGTGCCAAATATCTAGGTGTTGTTCTAGATAGTAAACTCTCCTGGAGGGAAAATCTTCAGGTGAGGATAGAGAAAGCCGCTGTGGCAATGTACATCTGTAGGAAAGCAATTGGCTCTACTTGGGGAATAAACCCCAAAGGAGTCGGTTGGATACTAGAGATGGTCATAAAACCTATCCTATTTTATGGGGTCTCGGTCTGGTGGAAAGCACTAGAATCAGCGGGAAACCAGACCCGTATAGAAGGTATTCTACGCAAAGCGGCACTTATGATAACAGGTGCCCTTAGATCCACGCCGACAAAGGCACTCTTCGCTATGCTTTGTTGGCTTCCTGTGGACTTAATGGCTAGAAAACTGGCCCTACATACGGCCGTTAGGCTGAACGCAATAGGCGTATGGAACTATAGACCATGGGGTCACGCTAGCATCCTAAATACAGCAAACAATATACCTAAACCCATTGACTACTGCACTCCCAAACCCTACTTCAATAGGAATTTCAATATCTCTTTGACAGAAGGGTTCTCCCCAGTGGACAGAGCCGTGCAGGTTTTCACGGACGGCTCTATACGAAGGGAAAGAGTTGGAGGGGGGATATATATTCCAGATTTCGGAATTGAAATATCCTTCAGACTCCCGGACGAATGTAGCATATTACAGGCAGAAATATCCGCCATAAAAAGAGCAACACACTGGTTGAGTTATTATCGGATACACAATAGTAATATCCAGATAATAACGGACAGCCAACCCGCGATCAAAACCCTTGCAGGTGTATATTCTACATCATTACTTGTCCAAGAATGCCGCACAGTCCTGGATGAACTGGCGCAGCACGCAACCATCACACTATACTGGGTGCGTGGACACGGGACTACTTCAGGCAATATAGTTGCGGATGAACTAGCAAAGAGAGGAACCCTACTCGGGGAAGTCGATGACAATCTCTGTGGGCTCCCTCTGTCGTCTTGCTGGAGACGCTTCGATACTGCCTTTCTTAATTCAGCTCAGGAAAGATGGCGTAATGAGCCTACCTGCGTTATATCGAGAATCCTTTGGCCTCGTCTAGATACTAAAAGAACCAGAAACCTCATTAGCTTTACCAGAAAGCATCTGAGGAATCTCATGGCCACACTTACAGGCCACTGCACTTTCGGAACCCACGCTAAACGTATGGGTCTCCCGTATAATGACTACTGTTACAGCTGCAATGATGAGGAAGAGGAGGAAAGCATTTCGCATCTTCTCTGCTTCTGTCCTGCTTTGGAGGATCTCCGTCTGCACTTCCTTGGCAGAATATCCTTCAATAGCTTGTCCGAGTTATCGGAAATAGGACTTAGAAACCTAAGTCTATACATTAGGAGCAGCGGCTGGTATGGCCGCTAGCCTTCACGGCATGTGTATGTACTAGGCCCTCTCCTTGTCCCACTTTTCACTTCTTCTCTACTCTATTCTCCATCTATATCCTCTCCATCTATATTCTCCCTATACTTCCGGTCTCCCCCCTTATTCTTATACTTTCAACTTACAGGCAGCACAAAGGGATCATCGTATTGGACCCAAGTGAGCTAGACTCCTATATTTTCATTCTTCACTAGCAGCCTGCTAACCTAACCTAACCTAACTATATACCAAGATATTTGGCACAATCAGACAGCTTAAGTTCCATTCCATTTAACCTTGGAAGTTGGAATTGCGGAATCTTGTATCTTCTCGAGAAAAGTACAAGATCCGTTTTCGACGGATTTACATACATTCAGGCCACTATGGACACTCCATCTACTAATGGTACCTAGTGCCTCCTGTAATCTCTGTGATATAAAAGTATTTTAGTTTTGTTATTTATTGAACAGACAAATAAAATTCTATTTTATTTTGTTTTGTGTTGTTTAAAAATACTGTGTTTTGAATTTTTAGTGTAAATAAATACGTAGATTATACGAGAACCATACAACTTCGATACTATCACGATAGTATCGTCGATATATCGATGGTTTTTCTAGCTTTCGATAGTCTTGAAACGATATATCGATAAAGTTTTTCAAACTATCGAAAACTTTCGATAGTGACACTTTCGATAGTGACACTATCGATAGTTTTTCACCTCTAGTAGCTGCCGTGGAGAAATATTTTCAAAATTTATGTGAATCAATTTTATTATTATTGTGTTAAACAAATTCTATTTTTGAAGTTTTGGATGAACTAAAAAACCCATGTTGTTTTTTTCATTGTTGTATTTTTTCATTGTTTTTGTAATCCTGATATTACCTGGAAATGAATTTGCCTTGAAATGTGTCTATAAATGTTGAATTTCTTGAATTTTTTATATTCAATAAATTACTTTCTTTATAACCTGTAATAATAAGGGCTTCCACTCATGGAAATAAGTGCAAACACAACATCATTCTACTCCACTAAAGAAAACTGCAGCAAAATTAGTAGTGCATATTTTCTCAATTGCAAATATATATGTACAGGGTGTTTTTTTTTTAGAGGTATAGAACTTCGAATTGAAATAAAACACAAGAAAATCGTTTTAATGTCCATCAATTTGGCTTTATTGGAAGGATAATTTTATGCCATTAATGTTTAAATATGATTTCGGGCATGTGGCCGCCGCGGCTGGCTCGAATAAAGCCAATTCTACAGGTCCAATTTTCAACCACTTTTTCGAGCATATGGGGCCGTATGTTGGCAATAACGCCACGAATGTTGGGTTCCAAGTCCCCTAACGTTTCTGGTTTGTTGGCGTAGACGAGCGACTTCACATATCCCCAAAGAAAATAATCCAATGGTGTCAAATCACACGATATTGGTGGCCAATTGACAGGTCCATTCCGCGAAATTATGCGCTCATCGAATGTTTCCTTCAATAAATCGATTGTGACGTGCGCTGTGTGGCATGTAGCGCCGTCTTGTTGGAACCACAACTCATCCACATTCAAAATCTTCCATAAAGTTGATGGACAAAGCTCCAATTGCTGTGCACGGTGGCGAATCGATTCATTCGGGTCCTCTTCAACACTTTGCTCTATAGCGGCAATTGTTTCTTCGGTGCGCACTGTTCGACGTCTCTGCGGATGCGTATTATCACATAGAGTAAACGTAGTGCGAAAACGATCCATGGTTAACCGAATTAATTGCTCTGATGGACGATTATGTCGACCATAAAATGGACGGAGCTTGCGGTAAACTTCGCGAACTGAACCATTATTTTCGAAATAAATTTGCACGATTTGCAAGCGTTGTTCTTTTGTCAACCTGTTCATGATGAAATGGCAAACCCAACTAAATATTAATCACTTGACAGCTGACAAAATGGCCGCCAGTTAAAAAAGTGATGCCAACTTAAAGTTCTATACCTCAATAAAAAACACCCATTATATGTAGGTAAACAACACTTTTCACTTTTTTGGGGCATCTTTATTTAATAATAATTTATTTGTAATATTGGGTATTTTTTGTGTTTTCAAGCAAATAAGTAAATTTTAACAGATTTATACCCGTATTCTAACCTCTATGACAGTGACAAAATTATAACAAAACTGAGGTGAATGACTATTTGTATATTTTTGATATTCTGAAAAATATTGTCATGAATAAAATATAACAAATTTGTCACCTAATGAAAAGCCCATAACAAAATAAAAAGTTATTAATTTTCCTTTTAAGTTACCTTTTTATTTGTGAGAATTAAAGAGAAAAAAGCGTGATTTTTGAAAAATTGTTGAGATCTTATGCCAAAAAAAAAATTATTTCTTCGTGCATTTTTTTATTTTTTGCAAAAGTAAAAAAACATTTTTTTCACTTTTTTCAAACTAACTTCCAGGGACTCCTGATTTTTTGCCAACAATAATTGCAAAGTTGTAGCTACGGTAAAACTGGACAACTTTTGCGAATATATCAATACAATTTGAACGTCTCTAGGCACCCTAATAGCTCATACAGACCACTTTTTACCTTAAAAATTGCAATTTTTCAAAATCGTGTAATCAAGTGCACACATTTCTACTGAGCTTCAGTGGCACTTTTTTGTTTGCAATTTTTTTTTAAATAGATGAAAGAATATTTTGTTTTCACTTTTTTCCGCATAATTTACAAGGACTTCATACCAATATTTGGCAAAGTAACAATAAAATCTTAAAACAGTAAATACTAAAATCTGCAACACAAGAAATGCTATAAAATTATAAAACTAACTTTTTTAAGGTGCAAAGTGGTCTTAATGAAGTAAATATGGCACCTAGATACGTTCAGATTATATTGATATGTTTGCAGAATTTGTCCAGCTTTACCGTAGATATAATTTTACCAAATATTGTTAGCAAAAAATTAGGAGTCCCTGCAAGTTATCCTGAAAAAAAGTGGAAAAAAATGTTTTCCTTAATTTTTGCAAAAAAAATACGGCAAGAAATAATTTTTTTGAGGGTTTTACTACCCTCTGGTAGTATTATCGAATAGACTTGGGTCGAACTCGTTCACTAGTTCATTTTTGCCACAAACCAATGATCAAACCCATGTAATTTAAATGGGTTTGATCATTGGTTTGTGGCAAAAATGAACTAGTGAACGAGTTCGACCCAAGTCTATTATCGAACTTATAATGTTCAGTCCGTGTGTTTTTCAATGTCTTAATTTGTTGCGTAGTGTTAGTACCCAATAACTATTAATACATTTATAGGTGTGCGACCATCGTTTGCTATTTATGACCTTTCATTTCATATCATAATATTTTTTTTATTATTTTTTAAATAAATAAATATATATGTCAATTTGAAATAAATCTCACCATAGTGTGTTGAAAGCTTTTTCTTGTCATATGAACAATAGAATACCAAAGCAATTTTATTTAAAAATATATAACAAGAAACCTTAGCGCCACCAGGGCTCTAGTCAAAAACAGAAACGAGGCATATAACGACATGCTTCATCAAAATGGAAACAGCACCACCGTTATACACATTGGGATCCAGGGGAATGAATGCGCAGACAGAGCTGCTAAAGGAGCTCTAAATCTACCAGCTGTTACCGAAACTCCATGTTTTCCAAGCACTTTATCAAAGGTTTACAGGGCTGTTCAGAGGCAACAATGTCCATCGACCAACAGACCCAAATACAATAGCGACCTCAGTAGGGCCGAATGTATTACGCTGGCAAGGCTGCGTGTAGGCAAAGCCGTTTTTAATACCAAATTTTATTATGAACGTACCGATGCACCGAAATGCAATTTCTGCAACACTTACATAACCATTTCACACATACTGGCAGAATGCCCAGCTTCCAAAATTAATGAACCACTGGCGAAGATTCTAGATTGTGCGGCAAGTAATAATTTATCCATGGTGCAGAGAAGTTTGGACAAGCACGGTATTCAGGAGATCTAAGCTATTACTCACATTGTAGCTGCCTCTCCCGCAGTGTCAGCGGCGGTCGATTTTTTTCGCAGTTACATTTGGAATGTTAGCAAATTATTAAGTATTGCTTACGTCTCGAATGCAGTTGTGGACGCATGCGATCGTCACCGACATTGTGGAACAGGCAGTAAGGCTATCTTATTCACTTGTATATATTTAAAATTAGAAACCAAGAAGAGGAAATAAGGGAAATGAAAAATAAAAAAAAAAAAAAAAAAAGATGGAAATAAAATAAAAAAGATAATATTGAATAGTTAAAAAAAAAAAAATTTTATTAAAATAATAAAAAAAGAGAATAAAGAATGTACATACATATGTATATACACATAGATGTATCCCCTAGTATTGTAAGCATGACAAACCAATATTGTATATATTTTTATAAATAAGTTTTTCATTGTACTCATTATTCGGGCACATATGGTCTGGCTACCCGGTGCCCTTAGATATATATATTTTATAAATTGATTTTGTAAAGTATATCTTAAATAAATAAATAAATATAACAAGAAACTTGACAAAATTGTATGACAAAAAAATTTGTCACAATATATTAGAATACGGGTATTAAAATTAAGTTTAAGTTAAATTAAGTTTAAAAGTTATTTATAAAAAGTTATTAAAACTTAATAAAGGGTTTATAAAACAGATTTCCATACAAAATTTTGCTTATTAATCCTTTATAAGGCCTTAATAATTTTTATAAATAAGGCAATTATTCTAATAAACAAAAGGAATCGTGTTGTGAGATTGGTTTTCATACAAGCAAATAAGTATGTATGTTCAGTGAGCTTAATTTTTTTTATTTAACAAGTGTTTCTTCTTTAATCTGCTTTTGAGCCGTAAAAATTGGTGTTGCATAAATAAGGGCCACCCTAAATCAAATTTTTCATACCTATTGTGAATAAAATCCCATGAAATTTTCATTCCCCATGAAGGGCAATTTGCTATCGTGAATTTCATGGTAACGTTTGTTACCGCTATCAATGTGTAGTGCATGCGCGGCTGCCAGATTTGACGATGTTTGATGCCGAAAATAGCAAAATGACGATTTGACGATTATTTCCTTAAAATTGGATGTTTTTTGAAAGTCCAAATATGTCAGTTTTTTTTTATGAAAAATTCACTACCAAAATTCATATATTACTTACCTACTAAAAGATTTTGGTGTAATTTTGCCCACTCAGGGCGGTAGCCAAACAAGAAGCAGCTCAAGAAGAGGAAATATATTTTCATTTCGAGAGGAGCGGTATAGGGTTTGATTTTAGACGGATAGTTTCTTCGCAAAATTTTCTTAGAATTATATGTTGATTTTAAAAAATCGTATAGTAAAAGATTTAATTTTTTTCATCCATTCCAATGGACCCGGCTTAGTATACACGTTAAAAAATTAATTTTGATTTGGCCGATTTTTCTGACGATTTTTCGAGTATAAAATGACGATTATTTTATAGTTTATCGGGATTTCGGCGATTTTTCGATAATTTTATCTGCCAGCCCTGAGTGCATGTGAAAAACGGGAAGACTTGCAACGCTTAAGAATTAATTGAAAATCAAAAAAATTTAAGTTTGATAGCAAGAAATATACAATTTTGGGTTTCAAATGAAATGCTTTCAAGTGTAAAGTTGTGTTTTTAAATATTTTAGGTGCAATTGAGAAAATTTACTGTACGTGAACCAAAGATATTCATATTCCATGAAAAAAGTCTTGCAGAGAATTATTGTTAACAATAGTGAACTTTTAGTTAATTTTAATTACGAGTATTATTATTGTTTTGAACTTCATTTGTTTCTATATTTATAATTTGATCAGGGTAAAGTTCGTATTTGCATGTGATAATTATTAATGAACAAATAACACCAAAGTTAATTGTAAATATTCTGACAAACACGTAGTAGAACGGAACAACTAGCTGTTTTCGAAGGTCACAACACCATCATCAGCGTTCTTTGGGGTTTTGGTCCACTGTTTGTGGTGTCAGTATATACTCAGCCATTATTGAATATGGAATATGTGAATTGTTTTGATTCATCATATTCTGAAAGCTTTTTTGTAATGAAAGCTCAATTTTTACCATCTCTAAATTTACAACAGTCCTGCCATTGTCATTTGTTCTTTATTTAATAAAAATAATATTTATCAGGCATGTTCTGAAAAGTCACATTTTTCAAATGACATGTGATTTTAACGGCCTGACCCACAAATTTTGTAAAGTTATTGTTGTTTGCAATACAAGTTGTCGATGGAACGATTTCTAGTGACATCGTGGGCCAGGCCGTAAAAGTAATAATGGTCATGGAGATATTTTTTCACTTTTTTTTATTTTTTTTCTATTATACAAAGCATTTAATATCATTTCTAAAAGAAATTTATCGTATATGTTTAATTGGTTTAAAAGTATTCTACCTCAAGCAAAATTTTAATGAAATAGGAACACGTGTTTTTTTATATATAAATAAATATGTATGTATGTATGTATGATGTTTTTTTTTAAACGATAAATTTCTTTTATTTCTATTGCGTTCTAATACATTTCTTAAAAATTTTCAGTATTTGTTTTTTGACGTATCACATTCCGGCTAATTTATTTTAATATGATACAAAACAAAATGCCGGCTTATTTCTACCGCCTCCTCCCCCCCACCCCCATTCCCGCCTTTAACGTTTCAATATTGTTTATATTATTTAGCATGTATTTTGTTTTAAAGTGATATACTTGTATACATACAAATAAGCGAAACATTTTTAAATTATTCACACTTTATAGAGAAAAAAAAGAGTGAAAAATAATTTCATACAATTCACACGCACACACAATAAGCGAAATTCAATAAAAAAAGTTTTACTTTTTTAGTGAATAGTTAGTTGGATTTAGGCGAATGAGTTTTATCAATAATTTTTATATTTTTGTTGCTAATGTTTACAAAACTGAAGGTTTTTTTGTAATTATTTTTCATTTTATTTATTCTTTGCAAAAAAAAAATATGAAAACATTTATTTTTTTTAAATTAAATAGTTGATAACAAATCTAATCATTTTTGGGGGATTTGCAAGATTTGGCGAAAAGAAAGTAAACAAAAGTGTTTAAACAAATAGTGTACTATAATAATAAAAAATAATTGTAAGCAAATTAAGGCAAATAAAAGTAAAATAAAGAAAATTAAAAAATATACGAGGGTGATCTGGGAATTATTCTAAATTATTGAGAAATAGAAATTGATATAAAAAAATTCAAGGCGAATTGTTACCATATTGCATATTCGCCTTGTATATTTGTTAGTGTAAAATTTCCTGCTGTCCGAATATTTCCGAACGTTTTGCTCAGGGCAAATTCATGAAAGGTAAAGTTAATAATACAAAGTACAAACAATAAAAACAATATGGTATTTTGTTGTTACCTTGGGGAGGCTCTTATGTCAAAAGCAGCTGTTTGAAAATACTAAAGCAGATACATATGACATAATGGCTCATAGAAGGATGAGCTGAGCTGAGCCGTTGGTAATTTTAGTCAGCTACTATACAATACAGATTTATTATACATATATGTATATTACAGTTATTTTATTTATTTTTCAATTATCTTTTCTTAAATGAAACATTTTTAGATTTTAATTTAACTGTAGTGCATTTTAATCACTTTTTTCTTAAATTAGATTTTCATGTTTTCATGCCTCAGCTTCCGCCCACAATTTACTTAAGAGCAGCCGCCGCCGAAAAAATCGCCTGGCGCAGGCCTCTGTATACAAACAACTTTTGCCACACGAGCCAACAGTTATATGAATTCGCCTTGAATTAGGCAAAAAAAAAAAGTAGATCAGATGTGTTTTCAACTTTACTTGTTATGAATTTGCCTTGGTTTTGCTTTGATTTGACAGCAGAGAAATTATCAGCTGATCGTCAGCTAGTGAATTGAGATCACCGGATGTGGATATCGTGCCATAACTGCAAAAAAAAGCTATAACGACCTAATTTTCCAACTTAATTTTTTTTACCAAAATCGATTATTTGCGATCTTAAATAATCGACTTTCTTAAAAAAACAGGTGCAAAAATTTGTCGCTTACGCTTTTTTTGGCCGTTATGGCTCGATATTATAATGCGCTGGCTTTTTTTTGTCGTCAGTTCCTTTTATTCTTGTGCAATACCGCGACCACCCCTCGTTGCGCTAAGATTTGAAAGAAACGAACCTACAAAGAAAGAAAAAAGTGAATAAAATGTAACATTAATTAAATTGCGCATTCAAGTTTCGAAATAAAAGTATAAAAAAAAATTATTATCACATCACTAAATATAAATTTAACAGCACATGAAACAAATACAATACCTGTGTATATACATACATACATACATACATACATATACATATGTATACATTATAATCGCCTCTTGATAACTCTTGAGACTCAAGGGACCAAAACAAATTTAAAGAACCAAGATTTATGTACATAGTTAAATTTATTCAAATTATTTCCAATTTACGTCAACAACTGTGGCAACTGATTAAAATAGTTAACGAAAATTCGAGTTATGTACATTAGGGGTGAAATAGTGCACGACATTTTGATTTCGATACGCTAGGAGGTGTGATGTGAGTAAATGGGTCCTCATCGAGGTAAAAATTAGGGAAAAACCGAAACACAAACCACAAAAAGCTTCACAACTGTCTCTGATTTTTTTTATAAGCACACTAACCCTCTATCTGCGCTCGTTAAGGGGGCTCCCATATCAAATATTTTTTATAAAATTTTTTATACAATTATTCCTCATCGCCCTAACTAGCCCCAGAGTGCCCCAATATTTTTGTTACCCCAACATTTGTTCAGAATATATGAACCTTGCATTCAATCTTCAATCATTACTTACGATGGTCCCCATACAAAAATGTTTAATTTCTAAAAAAAATGTTTTATAAGGAATATAAAAATATATTTTTATAATTAATTTAATTTATTTTGCCATAAAATGTTGAGAAATAGTAAAAATAAATATAATATTCAATAATAATGATAATAATAATATTCAATAAAATTATACAATACTGCGAAATTCAAACTTGATTTCGAAATTCGAACTTTAAACCGAAATTTGAATTTGTTTTTGAAATTCGAAGTTGATTTCATAATTCGAACTTGATTTAAAAATTCGAAGTTGATTTCAAATTTCGAACTTGATTTCAAAATTCGAATTTGATTTCCAAATTCGAACTTGATTTCCGAATTCGAACTTGATTTCCGAATTCGAACTTGATTTCCAAATTGGAACTTTATTTGCAAATTCGAACTTTATACCGAAATTTTAATTTGTTTTTGAAATTCGAAGTTGATTTCAAAATTCGAACTTGATTTCAAAATTCGAATTTGATTTCCAAACTCGAACTTGATTTCCAAATTGGAACTTTATTTCCAAACTCGAACTTGATTTCCAAATTTTAATTTTATATCGAAATTTGAATTTGATTTTGAAATTCAAATTTTATTTTGAAACTTGCTGCTTGGTTTCTGTTTTGAAATTTATAGCTGAGCGTGGCAAACGTTGTCTTACGCCTCCACTTGAATGCATACACAAAAATTCATTCAAGTCGATACAGTCATTTAGTTGCAGTATAGATAAATAACCTAGATACCGACCCCAGTGCCATCTGCCGGGCTGATTTGTGAATCTAAACCGTACGGGGGGTTATCCAAACGCATACAAAAAAAATTTCTTTCAAATCGGTTCAGCCGTTTAGGTGGAGTTCAGTGACATACAAACGTACAGTAGAATTATATACATACATACATACATATGTGTGTACATATATAAAGATGTATGTATTTATGTATGTAGGTATGTACATACATATGTCTCATATTTTTTTAACTTTAGTAAAAATACTTTATTTAAATAGATTTAAGAAATCTTGCAAATTGAAGTAGAAAATTTATCATTTTGTTTCGTGTGTTAAAAAAAATATTATTATTATTAAAATAAAATGATAATTATATGCATTTAACTATGAGTTGGCTTATTGTCCGATGTATTAGCTATTGATTGAAATTCTTTTTCAATATTTCCATAGCTCAAGTTCCTTGACACTATGCAAATTTATCGCTTTTAATTTTTTAATTTTATTTTCATAAATATGTATTTATTTTATATTTGTATGTTGTTCATTGTTAACGAGTCTCTTGTTCTTTTTTGTTTTTGTTTTTGCTATCAGTTTATAGCAAAGAAGAAAAAAACAAAACAACAATGTGGAAAAATAGTGTATTTATAGAGTTAAATAAATGGCTGTAGAACTTTACAGGCCAACAGTTGATTGTATGGTTGTGTTTTTATCATTAGAAATGCAATTGTGCATTCTGAACAATACAATGAACTTATTTTTCATTTTACAAAACGTATAAGGCTGCATAAGCAACAAATAGGAAAAATAAACCCATAAAGAAGATTGAAAACAAAATAAAAACAATTATGTATATGTATATGTGCTGAAAAAAAAAACTAAATTGCATTTCAATTACAAAAACTTTTTTAATGGCAGTTCATGCTAAAATTCTTTTATTTTTTAAATTAAGCTTAAAAAAATTTAATTTTTTAATTCATAAATAATATCGCATATTAATCACAACACAATCATTAAAATGTGAGTGTGCGACAAGTAGAAAGTTGTCGACATCATGGGACTGGCCCTTATTGGCTTATGAAATAAACATTTTCAAAGTTTCGAAATTATGAATCTGTCCCCCCTAACTTCTAATAAACAAATAATTAAGTATTGGGAAGTTAAATAGGCCTTTTTTCCATTTTTACAACAAATAAAATTTTATGAATAAGCAAACAAATTCTTATTTTTTGTTTTAAACATTCAGTTCAATTTTGAAATTTTCTCCAATTACATTTTATTTTGCATGCATTAATTTGAGTAGATATTACAAAATTAAGCAAGGACAAAATAAATCCTATGGACATATACATAAAACTATATATTAATTACATATTTATAAAATATATAAAAATAAATAAATTTAGAACGATAAATATTTTATTGCATGTCAATCAATGTTAACCCTACAAGAACACTACCAGTCAATTGACTGCTCATTTGATCGGAAGTCAGGCAGGATATATTCATCATTGCGTATAGCAAAGTTTCTATCACATTATTAAAGGCAAAATGAAAAATGTGATGGAAACTTCTGTGTACGTGTGATGTTGCATCTCTCTCTAACTAATGAATATAACATATAGTTGAACTGCTCACTCTAGTGCTTTTTAGTAATCAATGATAGCATAAAAATTACTCAAGTTTGACTGATCATAATTGAATAATATATCCCCCACAATTGAGCAATCAGGCATGATTGATATACTGACAATAAATATAATTTTTATTATTTTAATTGTTTTTCTTTTATTATAAAAACTCACTTAAAAGTATAAAACACATAAAATATTTGAAACGAAAGATATAGTTCAGCAAAAACAGAATAACCTAGGCGGTATCTAGCCCTCTTCACTCCTTTTAATCTCCAACGCATCTTGCTTTTAACAAATGTTTAAAATTTTGAAAACAAATGCATTAAATTAAATTTTTTAAATTTCTTTTTTCACTTTTTACTTATCTTTTTTTTTAGCATTTATAAATTTTAATTTTCGCAGGCAATGAATTGTATTTCTTTTTTTTAATAAAACTCGATGTTTTAAAAGTTTTGGCATATGTACATTAGATGTCCCACTCTAATATATATGCTAGAGTGGGGCAGCTATAATTAATAAATAAATCCATCAAAACTTCCGATCGAATGACTAGTCAATTGACTGTCAGTATTGAATTCAATGTAAAATGAACAAATCTTGTTTGTGTTAGTTTCAGTCATTCAATTCTTGTAGGGAAGCCGGCGAATTGATAACATTGATAATAAATAAATAAATACATACTGTAATTGCACTGTTATCAATCAGCTCTCATAAAATAAACATAAGTATGTATGTAAGTATGTATGTATGTACATATGTATGTATTTATAGTATGATAAGGTACAATTAGAGGTGCCATAGCCATAGCCATAACCAAACCATAATTGATTTGGTTTCTATGGTGAGAGTTATGGCGTTATGGCGAGTCACCTATAATCAAATACAGTGTTGCCCTTTAGTTTGGTTCGAACGGCTGTTTTGTATGGCTATGGTTATGGTACGTCTGATCGCAACTTTAGCCTCTTTTTCAGTAAGGCCACTTGAAATATATGTATGTATGTATGTATGTACTCGTATGTATACTCATGTATATTGCAAAAACAATTCAAATAAATTGTATACACTATTAATAAATATTCGAAACAAAATAGAAAATTGTAAACATTTGTTAGTATAACTATGCACATAAATTATTGACATGTTTATTTCAAAATAGACATACAATTTTATTTATTTAAATGGCCTAAAATGAAATGAACTTTTTCCATGTGCGTCATTCCGTTCTGGCACACACGAAATTTTGATCTATTGATGGCCTATTTATTACTTGGTTTTTTATCTTGTATATAAATATGTATGTATGTTATTTTTTCTTTCATTATTATTAAGAAACGACGTAGAATATTTGGCCATAAATAAATCGAACACATATTGTAAAACTTGAAAGAATTTTTAAAAATTTTTACTTTCTTGTGTTAAACAAAGAAATTGCAAACGAATATATAAATTTCATTGCAATTAATTTATTAAATGACGAACAAAATGTTTATTTCCCTTTTTGTGCAAAGAGTGGAGGGGGGTGGAGGGCAAAAATGAAATGTTTGAAATAATTTTCAAATGCACAAAACAAAGAGAATCACGTTCTAAAACGAATAAATGTTTTGTTTTGATTATTATTTCGATACTCAATACATATTAATATACTCGTACCTACATACATACATCCATACATATGTAAGTATATTTTGAAATTCACGCTATATAAAGCTACAGATATTTCCCCACTTTTCGAAAATCGAATTTTCATCACATTTTAAGGTTTTGGAGTCAAGTCCCATATTTCAGACATATTGCAAGACGTATTTGCGACAACATTAAGGCGCAAACATATCAGTGAGGAAATTTTCGCACACAAATGGCCGCTAAGTTCAATCATGGCAACAATAGTTCATCTTTTTCTTGTCCCTGTAGAACTGACAATTTTTATAATCGTTAACATTTTTTTCAATCAAAATATTTCCCCTTTTCGCCAAATTGCAATTGTGAATGTTTTCCATTTTTTTTTCTCGAAATTTTTTCCAAGCCTCTACTTTTTCTTCAGATCATTTTCGACTTGTTTTCTTACACTCTTTTATTGTTTTATACTATTCCACCAGGCATAAATATAATTCCTTTCTCAGTAAAATTTTGACATTTATTCTAAATGATCAAACAGAACATGTCCGCAACTTCAGGAAAAATCGTTGTCAAATTTACAAAGCCCATAATAAAATCTACTGCAGTAACTTCAAATGCTCTATAATTTTAGTTTTATTTTCTTTTGTGCTTATTTTTCTTTGTAGTTTTGTTCACAAAATGTATGAAATTTATTGAAAGTATGGTAGCATTCTTGAGAGAATGAGTATTTATATATGAGAGCATAAGAAAAAACGTTGTCAAAATAAAATAGATTCTATCTATCGACTGCTTTCTGGTGTTGATTTTTTGTGTCAATTTGTATGGAAAATGTGTTTATGCCGCAATTCTGTTTGATCATTAATGCTGCCACAATATTATTTTTTAAACTACACATAGGGTATGTATGGTTCACTGATTTACTCCTGTTGAGCTTAAACTACATATAAATTTGAGTTTAGTTTAACTAAACCAGCGTTTAAACTTTGACTGATTTATTAGCCCTTATTACTATCAAATTTGTCTGATGTTTAATTAATTTTTAAGCTTTACAAATCTTCTTCCCGTTTTTTACATTCACTACGAATTCATACCGGGAGCAAACGTTCCCATGAAATTCGCGATAGCAAATTTTCTTTCATGGCGAATGACAATTTTACATTTAATTCACAATAGGGGTGGTTAAGGTTTTTTTTTGGCTATTATTGGATAATCGTATCTAATTCTTATCCAAAATGAATTATTTGATTAATTTTTTGTGCATATTTTCGTAACAATTATATATCTAAAATTTAGCGGCACACTTCCAGAATTTCGCAGCACAATGGTTGAGAATCACTGTTCTAGTAGATAATCCTCATAGTCAGGGTGACCGATGACATTTTTCAAGAGGATTTATAAAAAAAAACGAGACTACACTAAACTTTTACAGTCTTATTTATAACAATTATTAAGGCTTTCTAAGAAAAATTTTGTATGGAAATTTGTATAAAAAAAACCTTTATAAAGCCTTAATAAGTTTTATAAATAAGGCTGTTAATGTATTATTATATAATTTACTCTAAAAAAAGGGAAACAAAAAGTGGCAAGGCAGTCGAAAAAGTGGCAATTTGCCACTTTAGTCGGTCAAACGGTCACGCTGCTCGTAGTCGAAATTGTAATACGACACTCCTAATTTGGAGCTAATAACAATTTTTGTATGAATAGTAATAAAACTATTCGGTTGTAATAACGAACAACTCGATTAAGTTTATTATTCGAACGAAAAACGAATACAATTAATCGAATATTTGAATTAAAATTCGTAAACTGGAATAAATATCAAAATTTTTAAAATAAATAACGATTAAAATTTATAGCAAACTAAATTATTCGAATGAATAAAAAATTTAATTATTCGAATAAATAACGAATAAAATCGTGCGAACGAAAAACTTAAGGCCCTATTATGAGTTGCATTCGATTTTCGATCTTCGCTGGGTATCGAACATCGAATTGAGCAACGAATTTTCTATCGAACAGAATTTAGTTTTCGATGAATTTTTTTAATGAGAAATTTTGTTTAAAAATCTAAATGTTAAACAAGTTTTATTTTTAAGTATACAAACAAGAATTATAATCTATTTTTTGTCCATTTTATTCACAATAACGACATTCTTTGTCGAATGCTCGTCATAATACCAAATGACAATTCGTTCGATCAATACTTTAGACTACAGTCGAAGATCGAAAGTTGCTCATAATAAGGGCCTTATGTAATTGTTTGATTATTCGAATCAATAACTAAAAATTATTTGCTTAGTCGAATTATTCGATTAATATAGTAAAATTTAAACAAAATGTTAATATTAGTGCAATTTTTATATTAGAAATAATCCAGATGCTATTTGAGAACATTTTTTCCCGATAAGGGTGATTAGAAATCTGAAACAAATTTCGATTACTCTAATAAATTTTGTTATTGTGGCAACACCACTCACTCGTGATGACTATTGCCCAACTCATGAAAATTTTCCCCATTTTGCTATTCCTTATTATCTTTTGGCTTGTTTCATATAGTTTTTGCCAACCCAAAAGACAATCAAAATATGTTCTTTTGAGATTTGTTAAAAAAAAACTAGTTTTGCAAAGATTTCTTGAGGAATAAACCTATAATTTGGAGCAAAAGCATATGTTATCAAAAGCACCAAAATCCAGAACTGGGCAATTCCTGTAGTCTTTTTTTTTTTTCTTTGATTAAAAGTAATAAATTATAAATAGTTTTATATAAAATTCTTGCTAACATACAATATTCTTTTTCACTGCACAACGCAGTTTAGATTATATTATACTAAAAAGAAAACTACATTCTACTGGATGTATGTATGCACAAACAATTTTATTATTTTTTTTCATTCCGGCTTTTAAAATAAAAATAAAATAATAATAAGTTAAATGTACATACATATCTTATTTCAATTGTAATAATATTAAATTATAACTGCGCAGTTGTTTACAGAAAAAAAAAATAAAATAAAATAAAATAAAAATAAGTTAAATAAATAAATTTGAATGAGCAGAGAATTTAAATGAAATGAACATTAAAAACTTTTGAGGGGAAATTGAAATATGCCACACAGCATGATTAGAATAGACAGGCGGCAGTTGTCGAGTTGAAACCTATTTGCTGTAACGAGGAAGCTGCTCTCAGAACTTAAATATAAAAAATTCAACCTCTATACATACCTTCAAGATTTGCCACATTCAGTAGCAAGAAGAATGTTATTATTGTGTTGATTTAAATTAGATTTAAATTATTCGAATTCCATTTCCACCCTCGCATGTAGGAAACTCATCGGTTGGTACATGTATTTTATTTTTTAAGTTTTTTTAACTGAATGTAAAAATCAAATAAAATTTTCATAAATATTATCTACATTTACACGTTTCGTTTTATATTTGCGTAGATTTTGTGATTTTTGGCAAAAACGTGATTAACAATTTGTAGTGTGGGTGGGGGTCTTTATACGTATGTATGTATTTGTATATCATTTTTTTTCTCTCTTTAATATTCTATAAATTGATAACCAACAATGTGCTAGCAATTTTGTTTTCAACCATTTGAATTTATTTTCTAATTCCAGGTGGCCATAATGAACTTACGCGCTACAGCAGCGAAGATGTTTCGGGCAATGAATCTAGTGAGGCTTTAAAAATGACCGAAACTGAGCGCCAAGCCAACTTCAATCGCCACAAGGAGGAAATGCAAAAGAAAAGACGTAAAAAGAAGCGTGCCTCTTCTTCTTTACACTCGTCTACATTTCAAGGTAGAATTTCGTCTCGTCAATGCAATCGTAAAAGTTACATATTCATATGTATTTTCCATTTTACAGAGTTGTACAAACTGACCGGCGAGATTTTGGGTGAAGGCGCCTACGCCTCCGTTCAAACGTGTGTTAACATCTACACGGACTTGGAGTATGCTGTCAAAGTGATTGATAAAATTCCTGGTCATGCTCGCGCCCGCGTCTTTCGCGAAGTGGAAACATTCCATCATTGTCAGGGTCATCCTGGTATTTTGCAATTGATTGAATTTTTCGAAGATGACGAAAAGTTTTATTTAGTTTTTGAAAAAATAAACGGTGGTCCTTTGTTGACTCGCATTCAGGAGCATGTTTGTTTTTCTGAACACGAGGCTGCTCAGATTATCAAAGAAATTGCTTCGGGCTTGGATTTTCTACATAAGAAGGGTATAGCGCATCGCGATCTCAAACCTGAAAATATTTTATGCGTTTATCGGGATAAATTGTGTCCCATTAAAATATGTGATTTCGATTTGGGCTCTGGCATTAAATTTACCACGGATATCTCATCGCCGGCAGCCACGCCGCAACTATTGACACCGGTAAGCAAGCAGAAAAATAAGTGAATTGA
This sequence comes from Tachina lurida, assembly GCA_944452675.1. NCBI lineage: Eukaryota > Metazoa > Arthropoda > Insecta > Diptera > Tachinidae > Tachina > Tachina lurida. The sequence goes on from OX101752.1 coordinate 31,704,441, forward strand.
AATTCTATAATAAATAGCAAATTGAGTTTGAAAATAGATTATGGACCAATTTTTGGGTTGGAGATTAAACTTAGTCTCTTTATCTAATTAGCTAATCCTAAACTTAACTTAATCTCTTAATTAATTGACTTTTATGTCTTTCAGTGGTAGTTTAAACTTCTTTTTGTGCGTAGCATTGCCATACAAACCGAGGAAAAAACAGTGGCAACATTTTCCCTGCAAAAGTTATAATGTTATCAACACACTTTGATTTTTTTTTTGTGGGAAGAAGAAGAAACTGCTTAATTTTATTATTTACAAGTAAAATGTTATGCGTGTAAAAGGAAATAGATAAATGCTATAAAATATATCATCGGGTGGTAATTGGTTTGCCGCAGTAATAATGTATTTTTAATATACTGTGCGGCAAACCAGTAAACACCCGGTGATATGTAAAGGGTGGGAAATTTAAGGTTAGGAAGTAAATTGGCTTAAAAACACACTGTTTTTTTTATAAATTCACTTTTATTGATACCAATGTGAAGTAGAAATATGGGAATTAATAATGGCCGATATCTGGCACGTCGGCAGGCAGATGTCCGCTCTTTTATCTCGTTAATACAGTGCCGAATTTCATCTTTTAGAGATTTAGTTTTTTCTGATTTGTTCACGTAAAGCCGGTCTTTCAAATTAAAATTCACAATTAAAATTCTTTGTTCAAAAGTGTAGCGTTTCATGGTTAAAATTTCCCAACTTTTACTAAATAAATATCAAAGGATGACAGCTCAATTCTTGACATTTCATTATTTGACAGCCAATTTACTTTCTAACCTCAAATTTGCCCACCCTTTATATTTTATATTTATTTATGTGTCTTTGACTTATTTTATTATACAGTTTAAAAATGAAAGGTATACGTTTCACAAGTGTATGTTTGTCAGTATTTAATGTAAGATTAAACCACCAGGATTGGCCGCTTGAACTAGCAAGAAAAACAATATATAATCGACAACCCAAAAATCGCAAATAAAGATTGAGATTAATTTAATCTCTAATCTTGAACTCAAAAAGTGGTCCTATGTGTAGTTTCCATAGAATGGACAGCCCAATTATGAATAACAATTCCCCGGTAGTTTTTCCTTTTCCCCGGGAAAAAAGTAAGTATTCTAAATATGAGAGAGAGGGGAATTTTTTTTAGAAATTTTTCCACAAACATTTTTAACGGAACTAATGCAAACATTTTAAAATCAAATTAATAAATGTTATAAAACAGTATGGTATTTTATTTTTATTTAATTATTTATTTTAAATTTTAAATAAGCACCGATATATTCGATTTTCCTCTTGTTTTTGGCATTTTTATCCAAGCCCTGCGCACATGCACTTCAAAAACATGATGGGCTGATTTCATAAATTCAGTTTCAAATCCAGCACTGCAAGGAAATTCATTTACAAGGCAAAGCAATACTTGATGGCAACACTGATTTGACAATTAGTGAAATGATATTTTAGTCCATTTCGTCGGTTGGTTATTGCTTTGCTGCAGACATAATGCATTTTGAATATACTGTAACGCAAACCAATAACCAGCCGACGATTTATGAACGCGCAAAAGTTTTTTCTTTGTGTCATTAAATAAAACTATTGTAAAATTATTATTTTTTAAATGAATGTTCGGCAATCTTGCGCTATTATTTTGAAAACCGTTTTCGCATTGGCTTGTAACACAAATTTAAACAGTTTTAATAAAAAATATAACACGCACAAAAGAATCATAAATGAAAACAAATGCCCAAATTTGACAGATGTGTTGCGCATTGAAAAGCATTGCCAGGCAATAATGAACTTGCGGCATTGCCAAAAATAAAGGCTGGGGCACAATGAATCCGTCATGCGTTAAACTTTGCCTTTTTCACCTGACAGCTAAGTTGAAATATGAGGTCGGTTACATTCAGTACGTGTCCGTCAACGCAAAGTACAAAATTTGGTCAACTTTTTCCACACGTTGAATAGTTTGACAGATATTGGTTGGTTTTTTGGTATGTTCTGATTTAGATTTTTGTGTTTTGTGGCAGCAAAAATCAAATTAAACTAAAGAATAAGCGAAATAAATACAAAAAGTTGAATTTAATAAATAAAATGGAGAATCGACCTATATAAGATGTTCAAATCTTTCCGTCAATAAAGTACTCATTGTGCCAACCTTGTCCGTCGTTGCGTTAATGTCAGTTGAAAAAGACGAAGTTTAACGTATGACGGATTCATTGTATATGAATTTATAGTCCACCAACTACTCATATATATTGTTATAAATAAATAAAAATAATCCCCCTTATTGTGAATGGCGTCATCGACGTCACATTAAGACGACAGTAAATATTGTCACTTTTCTACTCTTTATCGGGAACAATTGGCTTTTATTGACAATCTCTTACTAATCTCTAAGGCTTTGTAAATTAATGGAGCATATTAATAGTAGTCAATTGTTGTCGACAAAGAGTAGACAAGTGCCAATTTTTACTGTCGTCTTGATGTGACGTCGACGACGCCATTCGCAATAAGGGGGAATTATTTTTTTTCGACGCACTCTTATATGGCGTTTTCTTTTCTAAAAAAAGTGCAGCATTTTTAAACTTTTTATTAAGAAAAATGCAATATAGCGTTAGTTTAAAGCAAAATTTTACGCTCGTAATTGATCATACATACAATAATTTCTAATAAACTCTATATTCAGAAAACCATTTTATTGCAACTTCTGATTGAGAACTGCAATTAATTTAACATTTTTCCAGAAAATAAACACTTTCGCTAAGAATTTTAATTAACGATCATCGATATTGATTTCTATTTTCTTTGAAAACTTGCAGGTTGGTAGTGCTGAATTCATGGCGCCTGAAGTTGTTGATCTTTTCGTGGGCGAAGCCAATTACTATGATAAACGCTGTGATTTGTGGTCCCTGGGTGTTATAGCTTACATATTGTTGAGCGGTTATCCACCATTTTCGGGTAATTGTGAACAAGATTGTGGCTGGAATCGCGGTGAAAATTGTCGCACTTGTCAAGAGCTTCTATTTGAGTCGATACAAGAAGGTATGGGAAATAGAAAATCTGTTCCAACAACAAATAATTGTTTTATATTTTTTGTTTTGAAAAGGACATTTTTGTTTTCCGTCACCTGAATGGGATGATGTTAGTGAAGATGCAAAAGATTTAATACGTGGTCTATTGATTAAAGAGGCACCCAAACGTTTGAGTGCTGAGGCAGTATTAAATCATCCTTGGATTAAAATATCCGAAATTGATCCTTTAGACATTAAGAAAATGGAAAATAGACGTAAGGCTTTGAAAACGCCCTCAAATATAAGACGGTAAATTATTTAAACTAGAAAATAGTTGAAAATAATTATAATTTTTTATTTATTTTTCTATTTAGCAATCAATCGGCTCGAGAAATTTCGCAATTTGCCGAGTCTGCCATGGCTGTGAAACGGGTTATACTACAACATTTCTCTATGCGTTACGATTATATGAAGGAACGGCCCAATATTTATCAACCCTCCCAAAATGGCGTTGATCCAAATCCCGACTTTTCATCGTTTAAGAAAAATCGTTCTACAAATTCCAAAGCGTTGCTGGCGGGTGGACCTGCCAGTCGCAATCGCTCGACTTACGGACGTCCCAGTACCTTAAGTACCAGACAATCAATCAATAAATATGGCAGCGCCAATGGCAAAGGTGTAGGTGCTGGGATAGCTGCAGCCGCCGGCCCTGGTGGCGGCGGCGGTAATTCGCGCAGCGGCTCTAACGTTTTCAATACTTCAGCAGCATCACGTTCTGGTGGCTTTTCCATACTAAATGTTCACGATGAAGACGAAGATGATGATGTATTGGAAAATTTTGGTCGTCTAGATGAAAACGATGACGACGACGAGGATGATGAGGATATCAAAAAGAATAACGATTGGCGTTCATATTACAATCGTGATGACAATACTGGCGATGGTGATAATAATTATCGAACTTATTGGCGCGATCTTGACGATTACGATTACGATAATGATGGCGATGATGATATCGACGATGAAGAAGAGGAAGAAGAAGAAGAAAATACTTACCACCAACAACCAAATTCTTTTGTACCTCTAGAACCTGAGATACAATTGGTTGAGGGTAACAAGGATTTGAACTTTAAATGTTCTTGGATAACAGACTCGGATGATGAATATAATCCGGATTATGAGGAAAATGAAGAAACTTCCAATTATAGTAACAAAACACATAATACTGAAGATGATGATGGTGATCGAGGTGACGGTGATGTTGTTGATTGTAATACATTACTAGCAGCAACAACAATTACCGACCTTAAGCAAGAACGGTCTAATAATGATGATGATGATGAGAATGGACGTGATTATGTTAGTGATAAAGAACAAAAAGATTTACAGTTTTATAATAATGATGAGGATGTTAAGAATAAATATACTGAATTATTGCACAGTATTAGTGATTTAAAGGCAATGCTACCTGAAAAAAATGAGACTGGCAAAATGCATAAAATTGATGAAATCAATGAAAATGATAATCATAGTGATGATGATGATGAAGCAGAAAATTATAAAATATTTAAGAAAACTGTAGCAGATAAATATGATAAAAAGAATGAAGCTTTTAAGGAGTCAAACGAAGCCGTCGTACCACTTAATAATGTACCTATCATTAAACAAATTAGCAACCCACCACAAGAAACCGGGCAAGAGTGTCAAGATGCTGCAAAACAAGCAAAACAAGAATTGTATGAAAAAAATCATGTAACCACAGCTCCTCAAGCTTCTATCTTGAAGATTCCAAATAAACAGCAGCAGCAGCAGCAGCAGCAACAGCAACAAACCCCCTTGAAGAAAGATAATAAGTCGCCCGTTTACCGCACTCGTGCAGTATATTTTGCCACTGATGATTTTGAGGGGGAGGAAGACTATGAGGATGATGGGGAGGAAGATAACGAGTTGGAGAAACAAGATGTTTTCAAAAAACCTTTCTTATACAACAACTATACCAACCGACAACGGCAATATTCAAAGTATCAGCAACAGCAGCAGCAGGACATACATAAACGTTACATTTCGAATAATTTAAAACAACAGCCCATAGAAAATTGGCGTCAACGTAATAACCAGCGGGAAGAGCAACAGCAAAATTTACCCAACAACATTAACAGCCATAATTTGAAGAATATTAAAAATATTGATGTGCAATCGTATCGCAAATATCGTCCCAATCCGACTGCTAACTGCTATGGCAATCAACATCGTAATTATTTGGGTAGTTTTTCTCATGGTGGGGCGCAACAACAACAACAAGAGCAGCAGCAGCAGCAGCAACAACAACCGCCACGTTCCAATCCCTACATGTTGCCAGCCTATTGTCAACAAAATACCAATAATGATAATAATAAAAGCATTAATATTCGCCATGACAACAATAGTGGCAGTGGCAGTGGCAGCAGTAGCAGTGGCGGTACACCACCTTCCGACAATGAAGGTCATTCTTTCAAATCCACCACCACCACCAGCACTTCGGGCAATGAAATACGCAACTGGCGCAACGATTGCATCTACTCGCCAGTGCGCAACTGCAGCAGTGTGCAAAACAATTCGCCAACCCAGAAAGTGTACCAGCATCAGCGCAAATGTTTTTCCCAACCATCCCAAATGCAGCCTCTCTATCGTGCCAACACCCAACGAATTGGCTCGGGACGTTTCCCTTCTAATGGCTCAGCAACTGGTACCAACAACACAGATTTCAGTGCCAGCGTTCCCCTAAATTTTGGTCTCTCCCCTCCCAGCGAGAGTTTATTATTGCAAAGACGTTTGCAACGTATTAACAATAGTAACGCCCTGGAAGGTGTTGGAGGTTTCGCAACCACTTCATTATCCACTAATCCTCCTCCTTCTACACACTTTCATCAGCAATTGCAACTCAACGGCAAAGAACGTCTGATCAATAATTCCAATGAATATTGCCAACAACAGGCTACCGCAAGTGGCTAAAGCAGTGGACATCAACATGAGCAATTAAAAATACCAACAAAAACACCGTCTCAAGAAATAATGGGTGATTTTTTTTTTCTTTTCCTTAAAAGAAACAAAATTTCCAAAAAATATTTTTTTCTACTATGAAAGTTTTTTTTGTATTTGATAAAAACACAACACACACACACACTTACACACTTAAAATTGCATTGATTTATATTCTTCTTTATTTTTTTTTTAATTTTTATTACCAATCTACATACATACATACCACATACTTACTTTATTGAACATCATCAACAACAACAACAACAACAACACAACCAAGTATGTTTTAAAAAAAGGAGTTTTAGAGAAGAAAAAGCTTTATTGTGAAAAAGCTTTTGTTACAATATAAACTAAGAAGGAAGCTCTTGTTTTAAAAAGCTTTAATTGAGATATATGTTTCTATTGTTTAGAAAGAAGAAGAAAAAATTAATAAAACAATCTATACATATACAACATGAATGAATTTTTTGTCGAAAAATGTTACGAAAAAAAAATTGAAATTAAAAATTAAAGAAAAAAAAACAACTAGAAAACAGAAAAATAATGTTTTTATTACTTCACATTTTCATACACGTCATTTCATGATTCACTCATTCATTCATTCATTGCATTTCTCATATGGTTCTCATAGAAGTGAAGTTTTTCATGCCATATAACTGTTAATTCGAAGTCAATGATCTCTGCAAGTCGAACGAAGTAAGTTTTTGTATTTGCGAAATATTGCAAGTGTTTTCTAAAAAAGAGCAGGGAACAAACAATATAATAATATAAGGCTGTTGCTTTTTGAAATGGCGTATAAAAGCTTGATAGTTTCTTTTAATATTAAGCATTTTTTTTTTAAGTTTCAAAGCGTTAAATTTTTCCCTAGATTTCGTTTAAAATTCGACAATTAAAAGAAATTGAAAAAATTTCTACAACTCGATTAAAATTTTAAAAGAAATAAGAGCTTTTTTTTCCTATTAGGTTAGTCGTAATCGATGTCAAGTCACATAAGTCACATCGTGTATACAATGAAAATTTAAATTGTACATACTGGTCGACAACAATATAATCAAATCTCACTTATTCCAGTGGTCAACATTGATGTCACGTCGAAAACAGCTGACTGCTATTGACAGTCTGGTTGTATTTTCTAGATCTGATGCAACACAAACATACTGTCAATAGCACAAAATTGCTCTCGAAAGCGAGTAACCAAGCCTTAATTTTTTATTATTGTATTGACGTGAGGTCCATGTTCACACAACTGCAATAAGGGTGAACACTCTAAACAAGCTCTTAGTCTTCTCGAAAACTCCGAGAATGGCAATTGTTGTCGACGAGTAACCCTACGTCTACGCCTGATATATTTTTATCATAACAAAAGTAAAATTTTATATTGAAAAATAATTTTTTTATGTTCTCTTTTTTTTTCTATATAGAATTTGACATTTGTCATGATAAAAATATATCAGGGGGTCTACTCTGTATTTCGAAACGATAGCAAATGCTTTCGAAATGCAATGTTAATAGCATACAAATTCGAAAGCGTAGACCCCCAGGTGTAGACGTAGGGTAATAAAATGTAGGTTATTATGATTACAATTCGAAAGCATTTGTTTTCGTTTCGAATTATAGAGTAGACCCCCCAGAATTCGTCTAAAATGAAAAAACTAGGCCGCTTATACGATTTGAGTGTTAAAAATTTTGTTTCACAAATTGCACAGAGTTGAGGAAAATTAGTCATGACAAAAAACTGAAATCAGCTGTTACACAGGTTCTGCGAGAAAGGGACAACTGTAGTACATACATATATTCGTTATTGAGTTGTTAACAAAATAATCAAAACAAAAAAGAGAAATTGTGTACTTTGTGAAATGATCAAAGAGAACATTTTTACAAAACTGAATGAAAGAATTTGTTGTGTTGAATTAAAAAAACTAAAATGTGAAAAAGGTTATTGTTATTAAAAAAAAGTGATTAAGATTTGTTGTCGAAATGAAAATATGTTAAATGAATGCCGCTGCGAAAGAAGGATTGAAGATGATACAGGTACATACTCAGTGAGTGAGACAGTCCGAAAACACAATTATCTTCAGTCACTTAACACCTCTGTATACTTTGTGAAATCGTTTAATTTATTCATTCAAGATAAAAAACCTAGCCTCAAGTTTAATGGAGACGTCAGCACAGAATACACAGAAGTGAAGAAAGTGGCAGGTAAAAAAAGTTCCAATCAGGTTTTTTTTTAGGAGAAAAATATTTTATTTGATATAGTGTATTACTACTTACCAATTAACACAGCTAATAAAAAGAGTTGTAATTTTATTGCACTAGGAAAAAGAATTAAAACAAAAACGCCGACAAAATTTAAGGGAAAACGAGACAAACAGAAAAATAAGCCTTATCTTCCATCTCGTGTCATTTCTGTATACTTTTGTTACGTCAGGTTAATGTACACTTTCGTAAATCCGAGTAGTAAGTTGCAACACAGGCTGTAAATGGTCGAAAATGCAATTCTGTATTCGCAACAAATATGTATTCCGCCCAATTATGAATTTTCCGGGGAGTTTTTTCCTATAATTTTTTCATGGGGAATAATCCAACTATTCTAAATAGCCGGGGAAGAAGCCAATACGGGAGAGAGTTAAATCTGAATCAGCTGTTCAATGTTTACATTTTATTCTGCACTAACGCAGGGCTGATTGTAAAAATGCTTGACTTTTTTATTCACCCTTATCGCGAATAAAAGGCGAACATTTTGTTTACGTGAAATATTTCCCGTGAACAAAATTAGAAAATACTATGATGACACAACAACAACGCAAACATTGGCAATCACAATTTTAGAGAAAAGGGAACACTTTTCACGTGAACTTTTATTCGCGATAAGGGTGATTTTTGATTTGAATAGTTTAATATCCAGTATGAGTTATTTTGTCAGGGTGCAGCAGCATCTTCCAGGAGATACCCCTTAACCGACGCTTTCGTATAGAAAGTGCAGGTGTTGCACTCTAGAGTATATTTCTTCTCCCCAACAGTTGAGGCATCTGGGTAACAAATCCATTAGGCGTTATAAAATGCCCAAAACGTACTAAAGACCCCTTTTGAAAATATTTTGTTATTCAATCTTTGCATGCAATAATCCGCCTTATCGGGATAAAAAATTCGAACAGTTTACGTGAAATTTTGCTTTTTTCCATGCAAAATTAAGTCCAGGGGGCTTACTGTGTAATTCGAAACGAATGCAAATGCTTTCGAAATGCAATGTTAATAACATGTAAATTCGAAAGCAAAACTTTCTTAAATTCTTTCGTTTTGAAGTACAAAGTAGACCCCTAGATGCGGGCCAATAAACAACATACAAAGGAACAGTTAACGGACGACAACCATTAAAACAGTGTGAGAGAGCGATATCTGATTGCACTGGTTATTCTCGGCACGCAGAGGTCGTAGGGCTGTGCCCACAACAATTGGACTGTGCCGTGTACGGTTACCAATCGACAAAAACTGAAGAAAATACAGACTTATGCTTGTTAAACAGTTGTACTGTCAATAATCCCTTTGAAGATACTTTTCGGAAAGGAATAAGTAATGGAAAGCATGTGGTCGTAGCTAGATATTTCTCGTAGAGTGCTCCGAAAGCGGAGGTTATAAAGCGCTTATCCGATAATTATAGCTTAGTACTAGTTTACACTAGCAAAGTAAATTAATCGCGTAGAATAAACATTAAATAGTTATTAAGTAGGATTCCTACAAAACAAATTAGATTTTTCAAGGAATGGACGGAATCAAATTTGCTTTGTCGAAAATGAGAAAGAATGCCTTAACTCAAATAATTCCGATAAACATGGGAACAGTGGCACTCGATATCGGACGAAATTACCAAATATTTCAATAGAGTTTATATGGAAACATTTTAAATTTTCGTTAGGTAATACCTAACAAAATCGTGCGATTTCCAAAATCGAAAAACAGTGTTCTACTGATCGAAGTTAAGTTCGTATAAAATATCTTAAGCATCTAAAACATTAAAACCAGTTAAAAAGCTGCAATAAGTCACCTTTTTAATTGAAATCTCTCCTGGAAATTAGGCGATTTCAAAACGCGTGAGTTACAGAACACCCCTGTATGGCATTTTAAATCGAATCATATATTTATTCTTCGACTGTAGTTGAAAGTACTGATCGAACGAATTTTCAAAGGACAAAGAATGCTCACAGTGATTTTTAAAATTTGCAACAACTTTACCTAAAAATAGAAACTTATGCCCTAATTCTGTTCGACGAATGTATCGTCTTGTCTATGGACGGAAAAAAGAAGCAGTTTTGATTCTTTAAAACGATTATTATTTATTGTCTATGCTAGAAGGTTCGTGTATTTGCTTTATGATTTTGTTCTGAACATTATATCCAACACATATTTTTTCATAAATTTTTCAAACTATTGTATAATAATTTAATTGAATTTTTATGTTTTAAAAACATGGCAATAATATTTATATTTTTCATTGTCAAAGACAACAACCATTTTTGAAGAAAATAATTTAGAGACTTCAAAGACAAGAACTCAGAAGCATTTTCAAACAAATACGTCCTAAATCTTCTTACTGAATTAGGGCATTAATCATTTTTAATAAAATGAAAAATTATGCCAACAACAAAACCTTTCTATTCTCTTCACCGAATTTGCCCACAAAGTGCCATATTATGCCAGCATAATTATGCCCGTGTAAATATACCCAGTGATAGTTGGAAACTTCTCAGTATTACCATAATAAAGAAAAAAATGTTGGCAACATTTTCTTTGCGGCTGTGGTAGTGCCATCAACACAGCTTAATTTTTTTTTATTGTAGAGAAGAAGAAGAAACTACCTCGGCTCAATATTAACAAGTAAAATATTTATTTATATGTTTTAAAGGAATAGAATGGATAATATTAAGAAAAATTAAAAATAAAGTTTATTTGTTGGTTTTAAATTATTTTTTTTTAGTGTATTTTACTCAAATATATGTATGTAGGCAGTATTAGCGTGCGATTGATTAAAGCAGGACGATTGGCCGCTTAAACTAGCAATCAGAACCATATCAGCGGCAACTTGAAAACTACAAACAAAGATTGAAGTTACATAAATAAATCTCCTCATAGGGCCAGTGGGTTTTTATGATATTTTAAGTTTATGTCATTTACAATAGAATAATTTATTTCATGTGCCTATGATGTTAGATATTAACAGTACTCTTATATGTATATGTAAAAGTATACAGTTATTTGAGGCAAATTAGTCAACCAGTGCGAGTGAGACGAAAAACTCTCGCAGGCCAAACAACACACTCAAGCCTGACCGCGCCTTACATAGTGTCTACACCTGATGAATTTATATCATGATGAATGTCAAATTGATATCATGATGAAAATTCATCATATATAGACTCAATTAACTAATATTAGATATGTCAGCGTTATGATATAATCATCAGAGCTCGCGGCCTGATAAATTCATCTTGATATCAAATGTCATTTTATGTGTTACTGCATTTAAAGTTTATTTATTAAACAATTTTCGTTTAAAAAAGGCGCCACAACAATTATTTGTGACTAAAATCAGGAGGTGCAAGTACTTACAATTTTTATGATCATAATACCATTTTTAAAAACCTTATTATCTACCTAATTACATGCTTCTCTGCTCATAAAGGGGTTACATTGGACCGTAATTAATTCAATAAAGGAACGAAAGAGCGTCAGCATCGTATTAATTGTGTCAGATGTAGGGAAGTAATAATTTTCCATAACTCTGCAATCGCATCAAATGCAGCGCGACTACGAATGTACGAACTCCACCCCAATCAACCTCGTGAAGGGTGGGTAGTTCTTTAAGCTTAAATTAGACGTGCCATAGCCATAACAAAACCAATTGAATTGGTTCCTATGGCAATGGCTATGGCGTTATGAAGAGTCACCTATAATCAAATACACTGTTGCCCATCAGTTTGGTTCGAACAGCTGTTGTATGGTTATGGTTATGTCACGTCTCATTTAAACATAACAGTTTGTTAGAGTTATGACAGAATATCAAAATTGTGTTGAAATGTACGATTACGGATGTGGCATATCTATGAAAAATGAAAATGTGAGTGCGTTATATTTTTAAATCGAATACTTTTAAAGCTGTTAAATGAAATTCAAAATGTTATATTTTTTGCAAATCATCCATTATTTATATTTGCTCTAAAACTCTTTTTTTTTCAAAATAAATTTAAATATAAATTCTATAAAAAATTATTTATTAAATTAAAAAACAAAAAATAAACACGTATGTATGTATGTATGTAGTATATACTTTTATAAATTTATAATACATATGCACAGTATGTAGAACAGAAATTTTATAAATTATGCTCTCCAAAATTTTATGCACATAATTTAATTTATAATTAACTATTTAGCTTTTTTTTTCCTCAAAAAAATCTCAGCTCAGCAGGAATTTTCCTCTTAATAATTCTAAATCCTACACAATCGTACGACTTTTGAGAAAATACCAGCCCGATATGATGGAGTTTATGAAAATTTTAATTATCTGTTTGTATGGAAATTTTGTTCGATATCGTATGCCATACATACATATCGTATGTCGTACAATTTGTGTAGAATGGTGAGTCCTAGCCAGACATTTATTTTCACCGTACTGATTCTTTTTTGTTGGATAAAAGTTGAAATTTCGCGGGAATAAAGTCTTGCTTTATAAATTGCATTTTTTTTTAAATAATTTTGGTAATTTCAATAAGTTTGTCAACAATATTTTCATAAGTTTTCTCATCATTTTTTAATTTTGTTTAATTTAGAGTTATACACTTCACAAAATCTCCTATAAACAATTTTTATAAACATTTCTTAAGTAAAAAGAAAGCTGAAGAAACTAAAAAGAACTAAATATGCAATGTTAAAAACTAATTTTTGTTAAAATTAATTGATTGATTAATGTGATGTTAATATAGAAACGAACAACCCATCCCTTAAGATACAAAGAAATCAACTCTATTTAAGATCATATTGTCATTATTTGCAACAAAAAAAAAGAGATTAAAAACTTTGTTAACTTAATAAAAGCAAAGAAGATAAGAAATATATTGAAAAGAAATTCCTGAATTCAAAGAAAACTTTTTATGTTATTTAATTAAATTAATAATAAGCGTTGTAGCTACGTTAGGGGTGAATAGCTTTTGTGAACATGAACCATATAATCTGAACGTGTTTAGCCACCCTAATAGTTCTTTTTTTTACCTTAAAAAAATTGTGGAAAAATTAAAAAGTAAGTATGTACAATATTATTATTGAATTTCTTCTTTGCATTTTTAAAGCTAAAAAAGAGATTGTTAAAACTTATTTTAGGCAATAAGATTTACTTAAAGTGGAGGCGATTATTCCTTAAGTTCCTTTAACTAGATTAAAACTTTGTACTTCCTTCTCTTCAACGAAAAAATATTTCCACTGAACTTACTATCTTTATTATAAATAAATTTTTAAGCACTTTTACTTAACAATTTTTTTGTAGCATTTACATATATTTAATTTATTTTCAGTTGACAATCTGTCATAACAATAATTTCGTTACATTTTTGGGAACTGGAGTAAGTTGCCATAACTAATAGTCATGTTTTAGACACATCAGTTTTTCTTGAAGCAATTCTTTTCAATTCTCTTTTTTAAAACTGTCCTGTCGAAAATTCGGTTAACTTTTAAACTAACTTTAAGCTAACTATTTTGCAACTAGTACTGACTGTCACTTGGATTACTTTGCAATGCATTAGTCAACTGACTATTTTAACATTGCGACGTCCTAGACGGTAGTCAATTGTCTCACTCTGCACTACTTTCAGCTAACTTAAAGTTGACTTTTATAAATCACTTGGTAGACAGTAAATTAAAAATTTTTTTCTGGGGTTCGAACACTCGGCCAAGCTGCCATCTAAAATAACAACAGCAAAATGTTAATATAAAACTGAAATGAGTTTTAAAGTAGCTGAGAATAAATTTGTTGGCTCTCATCAAATTCGATGACGTACTCAACTGAAGAATTAATTTTTGGTTTGTTCTGGATAACTTTGAAGTTAGCTTTTAGTCAGTCTAAGAAAAGTTAACTATAAGTTTGTCAACCACACATTCTCCGACAGGGTGCCTATTTGTTTACACACAGACATTTTTATATACGTACATACGTACATATATACATACATACGTATAAGTCCGTTTCTTTTTTTTTTATTAAGGAAAAACAACAACTGAAAAATCTACTATTTTTATACTAATTAAAAAAAAATTTAGGAAAGTAACAGGGAAAAAAGAAAAGACGTGAGATATGCTTAATCATAAACATAAGAATATGCCATTAAGTTAATTTATTATTAATTACATACTAATAAAAATATTATGATAAAAATAGGCCAAACACACACCACCTTTAAGTTTTTTTTTAAACGTGGGGAAATTCTTTTGAATCACATATACGCACATATCGTCGCTGTTTTCACTAACCGACCTAACTGACATTTGTTTTGAAAAATGGGTTAATACCACTACTACTAACTAGTATTAATAGGTTATAATAAACCTTGTCTAAAATTTTTCTGATGTAAGCATTACTTTTATGAATATAATAAAAAAATATTTCAAACGTATCCATAAGATAAATTTTGGTTAGTTAAAACAGAGACGATATATTAAAAAATTACTTGCATGTCGACGTCACGTCGATAAAATTTAAAAGGTTGACGCCATTAGAAAGGCTCTCTAGAAAAATTTTATGCTATTGAAAGTCGAGCCATAACCGCTAAAATAGTTTAAGCGACACATTTTTTGGACTTCGTTATTTTGACGAAAATCGACTCTTTGCGATGGCAAATAATCGATTTTGGTACAAAAAAATTAAGTTCGAAAATTATGTCGCTTATGCTTTTTTGGCGTTTATGGCTCGATATCTATGTCTACATATCGTCGGATGGTTTCTGGTTTGCTGCAGACATAATGTATTTTGAATATACTGTGCCGCAAAACAGAAACCAACAGACGATATGTATATATTGCTATTCCTTAACCTATACCTGATATATTTTTATCAAGACAAAAGTCAAATTTTATATTGAAAAATATTTTTTTTTTATGTTAGCTTTTTTTGCTGTATGGAATTTGATATTTGTCATGATAAAAATATATCGGGTGTAGACGTAGAGTAAGGCCTAGAAAATATTACGAACCTGCCACAATCGCAATCAGCTGTTTACTACAATGGGTAGAGAAGCGCCAATTATTTGGTATTTTATTGACGTGACGGCGACAAATAGTTACAGAATAAGGAAGAAGGTTATACCAAAAAACAAATACATATTTTCACTAGAAATGTAACGAATGTTCGCATTCGCAAATTATTCGCATACTTTTGATATTTGCATTCGCTAAAATATATGCGAATATTTCAAGCGAATACTAGCGACAAAAAATTTTATTTCTTTTATGAAAATAGTTTGCGATTAACAAAACTTAAAAAAAAAAATTCATTCCAAGTTTTCTTAATATGTATTTTGACAGCATTTCACATGAAATGTTGAACAGAGTACCAGGCTTTAGGGCCAAAGTAGGAATGGATTGATTGCCTAACATTTTGTAAACTTATTATTAATTATTATCCATACTTATTCTTATATAAATTTATTTGCATGTGATATTTTAGCGAATTGTAGCAGAAATTAAAATGTATTATTCGCATTCGCTAAACTGGTATTCGTTACGTCCCTAATTTTCACAAACATTTTTGTTTTATGAATCCAGTATGAAGTGTAGCGTGATAGAAATTAAAAAAGAATATTCACCATTATTCCAGTTGTCGACATCGATGTCACTTTAACACAATACCAAAAAAGTGGGGCTTGTGTACCCGTTGTCGAAAACAACGTGTTAAAGTGACGTCGATGTCGACAACTGGAATAAGGGCGATTGACTGAAAAACAAAGATTTTCAATTATGTTTGAATTCAGTAAGAAATTCTCTAAATAGACTGATGGATAAGAACTAAAAAACAAATAATTAAGAGGCTTTTTTTTTTTTAATTTTTTCTAACAAAACTTATGGCCGGCCGGTTTCACAATAACGAAACGAAATTTTCGACTCAAAAATTTATATTGAAAACAACAATAAAATATGAAAATTTGTTTTTGTTTCAATATAAATTTTCAGTCGGAAAGTTTCGTTTCGTTATTGTGAAACGGGCCATGATTATTTTTTTATATTAAAAAAAACGAATTGTATACAACAAAGATAAAGATGATTTTTCCCCTTTAATTTAAAATTACTTTAATTTTTACCAGAAAAAAAAAACACAACTATTTGTTAAAACAAAATAAACACTTAACTTAAAAAAACCTCAAGTATAAAGATAATGATAGAAAAATGAATTAAATAACATAAAATGTGTGCCATTGTTACAAAAAAAGAAGAAAGAAAAACAATGAAGACTAATGTCCTGCACAAGACCATTTATAAGACATTTCAAGACATGAGAGATTTTTCAACTGTTTTTCAACACTGTTGGCAAATGACTTTAAAATGGGGGAGCATCATCAAATAATTAAGCAATTTTAAATTAAAGAAAATAAATTATATGAACGATATACATACATACAAGTCACAATCGCAAATAGTGTGCGATATGCGAGTGTCAGAACAGGCTTCATAATTTGTTTTAGATTTAAAGAGTGGCGTCCTCTCCTAAACATGCTCTTACTATTATTATTATTATTATTATTACTATTATTACTATTATTATCACTACTATTATTATTATGTATTATTATTATTGTACGGGTACAAGAATGAGATCGTAAAAAAGAATTTGGGGGATTCAAACGGTGGTAGTCTTAAGTGTCATAGTATAATAATGTTTTAACATTTTAACAAAAGCAAAAAAAAAAATATATTGAAATAATTCAAGACACTATCACACTTTAAGACTACGGTTTGAATACCCCAAATATTTGTTTAAAATTTATTAAATATAAAAATATGTATATTGTTTTATACCTTAAAAATTATTATGAATATGACAGCAAAATAAACTCCCAAGGAAAATAGGAAGCAGAAGAAACTAATGGAGAGTTATAAAATGTTTAAGAAAGAAAGAAAAAACACTCAATAAATTTAAAAACTTAGAAAAAAAATCGTGTTTTATTTGTAAGCACATATTCTATGTATATAGAGGTCTAAAATCTTCAATTGTAACACATGACTTGATTGTGGATGGTAACCTAACATTAGTTGCGTTGCCAACATCCTGGCTGATTTCATAACGTATCCACTAGCCATCAACTTGGACATGAAATGAACATGACGCCGGCAGAGCAACCGTGAAACATAAACTGTTTTGTTGTGCTGAATACGTGTGATGTCCATGTTCAGGCATATCATATTTGCGCTAGAGCGATAAAGATGGAATATTTACTACCAATTTTGTTCTGTCTCTTTTCTTTCTATTGCAAATGATTGCGGACTGAGGATCTCATGGCTAACATTGCTGCTCAGACAAATGTCGAAGCATGGACGAAAGTTGGACATGAGCGATCTCCATTTGCCATGTCCGACATGATGCCCATACCAAGTTCATGGCTAGTGGAGATCGCTAGTAAAGGTTAATTGCTTTGTCAACGAACAAAGTCTAATGTTTCATAGCACCGCAGTACAAAACATTGCACAACCTTTCAAAACATAGTCTCTAAGTATTAAGAACGCCCCAAATAAACAATCAGCGTATCGTTATCAAAGTCCATGCTCATGGTTACAATGTTGCGCAAACTTGTATATGTAAACGATATAAATACCGCATACGAAAAGTATACAAAGTATTGATATGTTTTGGAAGTCAACCCTTATTACGTAAGGCAACTGGCAACTAAGAATTTCTAATTTCAGCTCCCAAATTACAATAATCAGGGCAATCATGAATAAAATTCTGCGTGAAATTTCTCCCTTTTCCAATTAGAGTTTTTTGTTTTCCCTATTATTTGCTATTACTTGGAATTGTTCCCTGGCCCTGAATATTGGCAACTGCAAATTTTAAGTTGCTGCATAGTCTTGAAGGTAAAAAGCTGGTAAGAATTAAAATAATGTAAATGCTTTGGGAAGGCGAAGGAGTAGGGGGACATTCCCTCCAAGAATTGTTATCCCCACCCCCCCCCATCGCTAAATCATTAAAAATTGCCTGTAATTATCTATTTTAATATAACTTATGAAAATTACCAGTCACTCATGAAAATTACCTGAAAACTTCAACTTGAGGCTGATTTTCTTGGAATTCTCCCATTTTCATGTATGTGTCTCAAATCTTTTAATTTTCAAGCAGTAGCTGCATTGAAAGAAAACTCAGAAAAGATTTAAGACCCAAGCCCGGAAAATATGAAAATTCGGTTGAATCAAAATTTAATGGTGATTTTCGGATTGAGCGGATGGAATTCGTAAGTACAGCGTCAAACGGCCATTTTCGGCCACGCGCTTGCGACATAAAAAATTCACTAATTGTTGTGTTGCTGCCTTAAGTCTTTTGAATTTCGTTATACATTTTGCTGGGTAGCTAACTGCAAAGACTTAAGATACAAGCAGCCAATTGAAGAATTTGAGTAAAAGTAAAAAAGCCTTAAAGTATGCACTCATATTTTCTATTTAATTAATAATATGCTCAGCGTTGCCAAGTGTGCAGATTTAACTGCTTTTAGCAGTTTTTTTTAAACAGTTAAGCAATTGTGCAGTTTTTGCTTTCAAAAATTCAGTTTTTCTTTAAAGTTGTCGGTTTTTTTAATTTAACTTTTATACAAGCTCATTTAGACGCTAATTCTTATAATAGTATAAAACACCTCATCCAAAAGGATACGAAAAACAAACAAAAAAGAACTCAAAAACATTAAACATTTCTTTGTCTTTCATACAAGTTTCAAAACTTGTGAAAGGCACAGCAACGTATGAATTCCAATGCGTTTCTTTGCGTTGAAGAATTTACATGAAAAACACATAAAAACTTGAAAAGTTTTTCGTCATTTTCTTTTTGTTTTCTTTATACACAATTTATTGTTTGGTAAGGAGTTTTCTACGATTAGGCTCATAATGATCACAGTAACATTTTTGCAGCATTGACCACGTCATGCAAAAGTGAAAATTTAAATTGAAAACTTATTAAATTTTTAACACTTTTGTGAAGAAAATAATTTTATACAACTCTCAACTCCTCAAACATTACACAACAAATCTTAGAAAGAAAAACAAATTTTTTGTTCGATATGGGCAGTTTTTCCTCAAACATATAAGGCAACACATAATATGCTATTTGCAGTTTCCCTTAGCACTTTGCATTTTATATGATTTTTTACTAATTAGTTAAACTTAGTTTAACACACATTTGAGTTAAGCAAGTACAAGAAATTTAAACGGGCTTTTCATAATGGATTAAGAGTTGTCAATTTAGCTCGAAATTCCTCGTACTTTGTTTGTACTTGTGCAATGGGATTGGTGGGAGACTTTAAGCAATTTTTAATAAAAATCCAAGACTAAAATTATAAATTAGATTTATTTCAATTTCGATATCTCCGCTTCTAAAAACAGCGTTTAAACACATATTTATTTAGTTATTGAACTATCAATAATAATAATAATATAATTTTACAAATTGTTCTTCAATTATTTATTTAAAATATTAATTAACATAATAATTTAAATATTTATAGGGGATTTTTTTACTTAAATGTACTTGACTTAAAAGTAAAACTGGTTTTTAAAATATTTAATTTTCCTAAATGTCTGTTATTTAATAAAAAAAAAATATTTCGGGACATTGATTTATGACAAGTTTTACAAACTTATAAAAAACAATTAAAACTTTTTATTATTTTCATGATAATTACATGTTAACTTTACATACATAAATACTAATTACAAGCTTACACAGTAAAATCGAAAACAATAATAAAACAAAAAATAAACGAAAAATAAAAAAAACATGTATGTATGTATATATAATAAAAATAATTTATTTAAATAAAAAATGTTCTTTCTTTGTTTTTTCTTGTCCTTTTTTTAATTTTTGTAGTCTTTCGCTGGATCTCTAGTAGGCGAAGACTTTGGACTTAGATTATCGTCTGCATTTTGCGATAAGGGTGGCGGCGGTGGTGGTGATATGGAGCGTTTCCTTGAGGGAGGCGGCGTTGGCGAATGTTGATGCAAGGATGATGGTGGTGAGGGTGAACTATTTCGTCTAGTTGGCGGTGGTGTGGGATGAATTTTATGTTGTATATTTTCCATTTCAATGTCTGAACAATTGTCGGAATTTGATAAGGCTGAATCCATAGATGTGACTGTTATATTGACCTGCTTATCACTGCAGTCTTGTGGCAAAAGTAGAGCTCTTTCCATGGCCGACTTTTCAATATCATTTAGATCAGTGACTTTTGGTGGAGTTGGTACAACAAAACTGTTACTGTTGATGTCTTCAATCGCTTTGCGCAACTGCAAAGAAATTCAATAAATGACAATAAAAAAATAAAGTAAAAAAGTTGTACATTAATTGACAGACATTCGTTTAATTTAAATTTAAAAATAATACATAACACTGCAATTGTGCTTTTTTTCGGACATACATAAAAGTTTTTTCTACAAATATTTAATAAAAATATAATTTCCCTAAAAGGGAAATTTCTATATATTTATGTAAGTATATGCGCCCTAATAAATATTTCCGTAACCATTTTTTTCCATACATATGTATATTCAAGAAAAATAAAATTTCCCTTCAAGGGAAATTTCAATGTATTTATGTATGTATATAAGCAATGATAAATTTTTTTCAGAGTATGTACTCTATTTTTATGAAAATAATACTACAAAAAGGAAATTTTCCTGCAAGGAAAAGCTTGAAATATAAAAATTTCACGAGGTACTGGGTTTTTATAGAATATATAAGTTTTTTTTTACAAATATTAAAGGAACATTTTAATATGCAATAATAATAAGAGCATAAGATCTTATAGAAATTTCCATAAACTTTTTTTTTATGAAAATAATGCTACAAAAATTAAATTTTCCTGGGGGAAAAATCCCTAAACATAGAAATTTCCCGAGGGATTTTATGTAAAATACTATTTTTTCTTACAAATATTCAAGAAAAATAAAATTTCCCTTGAAGGGAAATTTTAATATATTATTACTAAAAAAAATTAAATTTCCCTGCAAGGAAAATCTCTCTCTTTTATAGAAGATACTACTTTTTTTTACAAATATTTAAGAAAACTAAAATTACCCTTGAAGGCAAATTTCAATATATTAATATATATGTATAAGCTCTTATAAATTTTATTTTTGAGGTTCTTTACTTTTTATGTAAAAATGCTACACAAAATAAAATTTTCCTGCAGGGAAATTGCGAAATAAGGAAATTTTGCGAGGTACTGGGCTTTTATAGAAAATAAAATTTATTTCCTAGAAATATTCAAGAATAATTAAATTTTCCTTGAAGGAAAATTTGAATATATAATAATAATAGCTCTTATACAAATTTCCATAAACTTTTTTTAGAGTTTTCTACTTTTAATGAAAGGAATACTAAAAAAAAATAAAATTTCCCTGCAAAGAAACTCCCGAAATATAGAAATTTTGGAAGGTACTGGAATTTTGTAGAAAATACTATTTTTTTCTTACGAATATTCAAGAAAAATAAAATTTCCCTGGAAGGGAAATTTTTAATATACATATATATTTCTGTATACATATAAGCCTTTATAAAAACTTTTATAAAACTTTTTTTACATAGATATATTCAAGAAAAATAAAATTTCCCTTGAAGGGAAATTTCAATATATTTATGTATATAAGCCCTTATGATTTTTTTTCAGAAAATAGTACCAACAAAATAAAATCGAAATAAGGAAATTTTGCGAGGTACTGGGCTTTTATTGGAAATACACAATATATTTGTAAGAAATAATGTTATTATTTTTTATAAAAATTTAATTTCCCTTCATGTAAAAATTCTTTTAAGAATTTTCATAAGATTTTCAGAGTTACTGGTGTTTTTTTTCCAAAATATGTATTTTTCTTAAAAATAAAATTTCCCTTAGAGAGAAATTTCTAACTGTTTGTAAAAATTTGAAAACTTTTTATAAAAATTTTAAAATACAACATTTCCCTTAAAATAAATCTAGATATGAAGCTTGTTTTAAAACTTACCTCTTTTAGGCCAACAACACCGACAAGACGGCCAATTTTCGTCACATACGCATGATTAATGCCAACCATAGAGAATAAAGAATGAACTTTGAGTATGGAGGTACGTTCGACTAACTGAAAAGGCGAAGGATCTATGTGAACATTGGACTTTTCCAAGTCGATAGGCTTTTGCATTTCCTCCAATTCCCATTGTTTTTGATCCTCCGGTGACATGTCGATGACACGTTCACGCGGCTAAAAAAAACATTTTCAGGCAAAAATAAATAAAAAATTTTCGTTAATTAAGTAAGAACTAAAGTTGAAACATAAATTCAAATATTTATGGCAACAGTTAAAAAAAGCTTCTTCAAGTTTCCTTGTATGTATGTATTTAATTTAATGCTGCTTTTCTTGTTCTTGCTTAACCACAAATCCCTGAAAGTATGCTTTAAAAAAAAGAAGTTTAATAGCAACACATTTCGCACATACCAATTGTACGCTTTTAATCTTTTTAATACTGCTTCTATAGGACTTTATCAATTGTATATACAGTTTGAAAGTGAATGATAGATAGAGTGAGATAGAGAAAGAGAAAGAGAGAGAGAGAGAGAGAGAGGGAGAAAAGAACACAACAAATATATTAAAAATACTATATCTTAATTATGTACATTTTTGTATGAGCGTAAATGAAAGCAAAAACATTTTACAATTAATAAACATTTAAGCACATTTGTTAATTAACTGGCACCTACCAAATTGTCATCCTGAGGACTTTTTAAATCTTTATTATGTGTCGGACTAGTTTCCTTTTCACTCTGCAGCAAGCAGCATGCATTTAAACAACCAAACAAACCAAACAAATATTTTTATGTACAACCTACCATTTTATGTACAAAATAAATAAATACGAAACTCCTTTATACCATACCTCATCGAAGGACTTTTCTAAATTTTCTTTTTCATCAGCAACTAAATTCAAATTTGATTTACTCTCCTCATTTTCGTTTTCTTTAATATTTTCCCTGTGATTTGTCATTGGGCTGGTATTCGAAGCAGCCTTTTGTTGAGCTTCTTTCAGAATGGTCTTCAAATTGTCGTGCTTTTTTAAAATGCTTTTAATCGATGGCTTATTGATTTGATTTTCTTTTGTATGCTCCTTAACTTTGGCGTCAAACTCGGCCTCGCTGAGATTGTGATAGTAAGAGTCCTTGCTGATTCGTGAATTTTTCAGTATTGATCTTAATGGCTGTACCTCGGGAGGATTTTCAGGAACTTGATCGGCTGTATTGAGCGTGTTAGTATTGGCGTTTGCTTGTTTCCATTTCGATGCAAAAGCTTTAGCAGTGGTCAAATGATTTAAGAGTTGCTGCACTTGTTTGGATTCCGTACCGGCTGGTACTTGCTTGCAAATATTTAATTTTGGAATCAAACATTTCGATAAAATTACTACAGAGAAACGAGGAAAATTTTTGGCTGGGAAATGCATGATGTGAAATGAGATTAGCAATCAGGAGGAAAACTCTTAAAATCAGCTGTAGATTTCCAAAATGCATTATTTATTGCCTACTGAAACTAAGCAATCCTTATTTTTCCATAAAATGTTTGAAACGATAATCAAAAAGTAGTGGAAAAAATCAAAATTCCAGATCGAGCCTTGTGTCAACTATTCAGAACTTTGAAAGTAAGTTTTACCTAAAAAAAAGCTTTGCATATGTGAAGATCGGTATGTATTAAAAGATAATGACAACAGTATTTAAGATTTAATTTTTAATTTTAGTACTTTTGGAAAGCAAATTGTCAATAACTAATTCTTTTTGATTAAAAATGTTGAACTAAAAATTTTAAATTTATAATGATGTTTGTACTAAATATACTAAAAAATTTCCTGGACTAAATTTAGTACTAAAATGTACTAAATTTATGACTAAAATATCTTGTTTGATATTAACATTTTTAAAAATTGCATAAAAATATAAATATTTTAGTACTAAAAATTTTACTTAAGTATTATATATGTATGTATATTGAAAAATTTTTGGTCTTTAATTATTTTTACTAAATATACAAAAATTATTATGTACTAAATTTGGTACATTTTAGTACTAAACAATATTATATTAAAAATATTGAAAAATTTTCAGTCTGAAAATACTTTTACTAAATGTACTAAAAATTTTTCAGTAACAAATTTAGTACTACTAAATTGTACAGTAAAATATTTTGTCTGATATTAATAATTCCATTTTAATATTTTAGTACTACAAAACTTACTTTGAAGTGTTGAGCAATTTTAGTAACAAAATTAAGTACTAAAAATTTGAGAAAGGTCGTTATTTTATTCATTATCTTATAAAATATTTTATTCCAAATCTTTTTTAACAAACTTGAAAACTGAAAATCAGATATACTGATATGTAAATTATAATAAACAAAAATGAAGCTATTTTTGTACACAAAGTAGCTTAACAACTGAAAGTAATTTAAGTATAAAAAGTTTACACATAGGCTGATTAATTTGGTTCTGTTTTCTTTGCACTAAACGCTTTGCAGAAAAATTTTATTTAATTTTGTACTGCATCATTTTAAAAATATGTAATAAAAATACCCCAAAAAAAAAACAAAAAAAAAATATTTTAGTACTAACAAATTTTGTCAAACCTTTTTCAAAAAATTATTTTAAAAAATATTTTAGTATTAAAATTTTTTAGTACTAAATCAATGAATAAATGATTTTGGACTAAAAGGGTAAAATTAATTTAATTTAATAAAAATTTACCATATATGTTTCAGTTGTTTGGTCTGATGCTTCAGACTGGTTTTGTGCTTCCTTAATTATTTAACAAAACAATTTTTATTTGGAATAGAACACAGTAACAATAATATAAATAAATGTTATTTAAAAACAATTAAAAAAAACATGCAAACTCCAACGAAACACAAATATGTAACTACATAACATGAAATATAAATTAGAAGTAGAAGCAACATGCAACGCCTTATGTCGAATGAACTTACCAATTGAACTTTTTTTGAAATACCCGTTGTACTGGGCGCTCTGTGTACCGTCGGTGTACTCAGAGCTACATCACCCGTACTTGCAGCGGCCGATATCATGCCAGCATCTGAATCTGTTGGATGAACATCCTGCAAGGTGGTTGACTTCTTGAATATCGCTTCAAATGCATTGCGTATGCGATATTCTGTACCAGTTATAGTTGTATATGGCGTTATATTTGGACTATGTAATGAGTTAGGTGCAAAAGCTTTAAGATTAAAGGAATTTGTCTTTTTCAAAATGGATTTACGCGGCTGCAGGGTGTTAGTTAATGTTTCTTGTTTCTTTTTAGGTGGCAGCATTTCATCGTTGGCTATTTGTCGCAAACTTATAATATCGGGAGCTGGTAACACTTCGAAGCGTGAAGGACGTCTCATTTTTTGTTCGGCCTCTTGCTTTTTGCGTTCTTCTTCTCGGGCCCTTTCTTCTGCTTCCTTTTGCCATTTTTGTGCCACTTCCATGCGTTTCTCACGACCAATATGTTTCTCAATCATTTTAATCAATTCATAACGTTGTACCGAACCCAAAAGTATCATGTTGTCGGGACTGTCTACCAGGGGCAGAGATCGCAAGGCCTTGTTGGTTTTGAGTACTTCTTTGAGTTTTTGATATGAAATGCCCTGCCATATATATTTAACATCACGCACCATAAAATCTTCCACATATATGCTGTACATGCCCGACGATGAAGGCAACAAATCAGGCAAATAGGGTAGTTTTTTAATTAATATAATACTATCATACATGGACGGTTGCAAAAGAGCAGCTATTGCATTTGATATTAGAACCGCTATCATGACGGGCACTACATGTGTTATCTGGCCCGTCATTTCGAACACTATCACAGCCACTGAGACGGTGTGAGTAACAGCACCTGAAAAGGCGGCGGCTCCAACTACAGCGTAACCGCCCGGTATAATGGGCGATAGACGGCCGCCATAGCGCACACCCGATGGAAACCACAGGTGCATACTCTCACCAATTAAACGACCTAGGCCGGCACCAATTTTAAATACCGGTATAAATATACCCGATGGCACAGGTATGGTGGAAGCCACAATGGAAAATATAAACTAAAGGTTCAAAATATTAAGAAAATATAAGAAATGTGTGAATTTAATACAAAAAATAACCCACTTACCGTAAAAAGCACATAACATGATAAATTAATAAAAACATTCGTATAGGGAGTCATCCAGTGTGTTACAACGGCTGCCTGTTCTACAGTCAAATAATCTTGCGACCAAGTAAAATTACTAAAAAGCTGAGTGACCTGTTCGTGGGTACCCAATTCACCGGCTATAAATTGCCCCGTACCCAAGGGAAATGAAAGTGTTGAAACCAATAAAGCCAAGAAGCCAGGATATAGAAATCGACTGGAAATAATAATAAAAAATATTTGTATATCATTAAATTATCTAAAATGAGCGTTGAGGCTCACTAAAAGTTAGTGCAAGTAACGAAAAGCGAAGGATAATAAGGCTTTTTTTTAATTTTCCATTATTAGAACTGAACCGTAATTTTGCAATCTTGGCAACACTGCAGTCAGTCAGTCGGTACAACAGACTACTTTTGGTTGTGTAAATTGTGTAGTGGCAACAACTTAATTTTGTTTATTTTGTTCAATTGAAAACAAATTAAATTCTTGTTCTATTTATTGTTGTGTTTTTTATGGTTTTGTATTTTTCTTGTTTTGTTTTTCTTTTCATTGTTTTGTGTTAAAACAATTCAAATTTATATGTATGTATGTATATCCAACATGAAGCAGTTATTAAAGTTACCATATCTTTAGCAGAAAGTATGGCAGCATTAGAGGTGAATATGGCAGCTTTGAATGGCATATCTACCGTTAACTTATTTAGGTTGCATTTAAGTTAGATAGAAGACAAATAAAAAATCTCGTCTATTTATTTTTATTGACAAGAAAAACAAAGCACTAAAATTTGTTACTGTTTCCATTATAAATAGACCCACGAGAATTTTTACTTGTCTTCAATAAAAAATATGAAATCCTAAATTAACCTATAATGGTGAATTAAATTGTTTTCTGTTTAACTGTCTTCTATATCTACATACTTACTTTTTTTGTAAAAATTTATTCATCTTTTTATTCGAACGCATAAACAACACATAACGACGATGGACCCAGACATAAGAAGCTCCGCCCAAACCACAAACAACACTAGAATCGAAAAATAAACATATACAAAGAAACTATTATAATGAAAATCAGCTTTAAACAAAAAAAAAAAAACTCACCCCATTAAAGCAAATACAAATAATTCCTGAGGATCAAAGGGGAATTCAGTGGTGAAGTTAGTTAAAAATACCGCTCTCACTGTATCGGCATTTTGAAACCAAACGGCCAGCAAACGAAACACGGTGGCACCACAAACGGCCGCAAAAAAACCGCGCCAATAATTGCGCACCGCGAAATAAGTTGTGGTTACTTCTATGCTAAATAGCACACCTTAAAAATATTATTTTAATAAATTATAAAAAAACTAATTGGCTAAACATTTGCAAAAAGATAATTATAGCTCACCACCAACAGGTGCGGCAAAACAGGACCCCACTCCCACAGCGCAGGCGGCTGCCAACATTTCTGAATTACGTGATTCATTTTCATAGATACCTTGGAATGATGTTACTAGCTTACTTAATAATTGTGCTACTATACTTGCTATGTGTACGAATGGACCCTGGGAAAATTATGAATGAATGCATTTTACTTGTAGTCAAAGTCCATTTTACTTTTTTTTAAACTTAATGGCGACTGCAAAATGACCTTCTGGCGTCATTTTGTTTTTTTTTTACCAATTTCAATACTTACTTCCTTTCCTAATGGCATACCACTGCCCAAAGTTGCCGTTAAACCAACAATTTTGGCCACTAAAGTTTTGAACGTTAGATATTCTTTTAAGGCCACACCGCGTAAAATTGTTTTCATTTCGGGTATACCGGAACCTAAAGGAATAATTATTTTACATCAATTATAAATATTATATATATAACATTTTGCATTAAACTAAATAAGAATTGCATGCATTTGCTAGGTTAGTTTATTCGTAGGTGAGGAGGCCTGGTGCATTTGTCAAGGGGTTTTTATGTGAAGTTAAGTTATATATACATATGTACATATTTTTAAGATATTACTTATATAATTATAATTCTTCTAATAGTAATATAATTATAATAATAATTATATAATTCTTATTTTATCAAAATGTTTTTCAGAAATCATTCTTGCATTAACAATTCTCACAACAATGATTTAAGCATACATTTTTACATACAGTGTCGTCTACTTAAGGAGAAAAAAAATTAATTAAAGTAAAATGTAACTGAAAATAAAGTGTTTGCAAAAGACATAATAAAAAATATTCAATTTTCGAATTCTATTTTCGAATATTGATCAAGCCCAATAAGTTCATTATCTCACAAAACCTAAGTGAGATCAATGACTTTAGAGTGCAGAGAATTTCGATGATCTCAAAACGTTGAGATCTAATTAAAACTCGATTTTCAAAATTCGTGATAAGATCATTGAATTTTAGTTTTGATACCGCGAAGCTAAAATACGTGTAGATGGGGAAAATAATAAGTAACTCAAAATTCGTCGAAAAAATTAAAATTGGTTACAGAATCGAAAATTCACAAAAAAAATCGATATTTGTATTTGTTACGATAAGAAACGAAACATTTTTCCAATTAAGGCTAAATCTATAGAGAAATTAGGCCAGCACATGTCGCAGCTATATAAATATTTAGTGGATATTGAGAAGTAGTTCATCTCTATACAATATTTCTTTTTCAGAAATACATTTTCATTCTATTCTTGTTTTCAATAAATTTTAACTTACTTTTTATTCTTAACAAGGAATGAAAAACTCCCAACTTGAATTTAACTAATACCCTGTATTAGAGGCATAAAACTTTAAGTGGTCAACAGTTTTTAACTGGAGGCCATTTTGTCAGCTGTCAAGTCATTTATAGTTTGGTTTGTCATTTCAACATGAATAAACATAAACGTTCATTAGAGCAATTAATTCGTACAGTGCGTGCAGAAGAACTCATTGCTGCTGTAGAGGTAGACCCGAATCAGTCTTTTCGCCGCTATAGAGCCATGATTACTGACTTCTTCATTGGTGAGTTGAACAACCATGATGTGCATGAGCTGTAGTTTCAACAAGACGGCGCAACATGCCACACAGCTCATGCCACAATTGATTTATTGAAGGAAACGTTTGGAAACCACATAGATTCATGTTTCGGACCCTTGAATGGGCTTCCAAGATCGTGCGATTTAACGCTACTAGACTATTTTCTGTGGGAATATTTGAAATCGCTAGTCTACACCGGTTGACTATTTGGAGGACAATATTTTCGCGTTATTGCCGATATACGACCACAAATGTTGGAAAAAGCAATCAATAATTATACCTCCAGATTAGACTACGTCCGAGCCAGCCGTGGCGGTCATATAGCAGAAGTCGTTTTTAAATTATAATGCCATAACATTATCTTTCGAATAAAGTAAATTTCATGACAATTTAAAAAAATTCATCTTTGTTTTATTCCATTTTAAAGTTCTATACCTCTATTAAAAAGACCCAATATTATTCATTACATATTATTATGTAATTATGTATAATAAATAATATTTATAATACATATCGCAAATTCACTTCTACAACATAATAACTAAAAATATTTAGTTTTCAGAAAACCACTTTAAATATTTTAATTTGAATACAGATATAAGAAACATATTCTTCTCCAATAATAATAATAATAATATAAGCTATGCTGCATTATTCTGTATTATAAACTCTAAAAGTGCATTTTTCAAGTTATGAAGTTGTTATAGCTATTGTTAGTTAAATCTTAAATTTCTAGTTTTTATCACAAATTAAGCGTTTGCTAACAGTTCTCCACTCTCCATTTCGAAAAGAAAACCTAATCGTATTAAAATGGCAGCACTGCCAATTTGTTTAAACAGATGGCCATTTTCATAATTATTAATCTATGGCAACTTCGTTGTACAGGGGTGTGTTCATTTGACCGTTAATTAAAGTGCTTATTATTCAAACAATAATCTTAGAGGTAAAATTAAAAAAACATTAGTAACTGAATTATTAAGTAACCATTAAAGTAAAGTAAGTAAGTAAAAAAATTTAGTAACATAAAAGGTTTTTTTTTTTTTAACAAAAAGCAACTAAATGACAAATTGAATGCAACTACAATTTAAACAGAATAATCTAATAACACAACTAAAATAAATTACTTTACTTAAATGATTGTGTAATAAAAAAACAAATAAATAAATATAGATACAAATATGTAAGTAAAAAAAATTTCTCTTGGTACTATGCGCCCACGATTTGGCGTAAAAGCAATTAATAATACATAATAATAAAAATAATTTAAAAAAAGTAAATAAATAAAAAACTCAAAATCTTACCTATACTTTGCGGTGCTATTAAATGTACAAAACCAGCTGAAAATAATATCAAACACACCGGCAACGAAACCCAGGCAAAATATTGAGCTATTGGCTGTGAGGTTAGATCGCGGTACAACCACACACGAGCTGTAACGTACGTTATTATATAAAGAAATGTCGGAATATTTCAAGGGATTTGTATTTTGCATATTCTTACCATTCGTGCATATTGAAATTCCCTTGTCCATAATATATGATAACAGCGCCATTATAATGCCCAGTAATGCTAAAAATACCCAATCTTCGCCCAGCCGGGCAAATGAGTGTTTCCATATCCATGATGTGACTTTAAATGCACGTGACTTGCGTTTACCTAAGAGTTCCTGAAAGTATTTCCCAGTTCTGCTACTTTATAATCAATTTGTTTTAATTAAGTTTATGGAGAAAAAGGGGTAGAGAGGGAGACAAAATAAATAGAAACATAACGGTAAATACTTAGTTACTACAGTGCTCAAACAATAAGTGTTACAATGTAGCGGTTTTTTTCCGCTGTAAATTAAGTTTAATAAAATGTTTATGTTAATAAAGCAAAGCAAATTGTTCTATCAGTTGCATGGTTAATGGTTTTAAGAATTTTTTTTATAGAATAATTCTTTTTTAGCCAGAACGCAGAAAGGGCTTTTTTTCCAATAAGCCTTCTATATATGATTTTGCTTATTACATAAGAATTTATTATTTTTAAGTTACTTTGTAAATAAATTAAATAATTTCTAATCCATTTACATACATAAATATACTTCTAGCATAAATTTTAATACGATATATTTAGCAATAACTATTGTTCTTATTTATTTATGCTTTCATTCAAGCCTTTTTTTTACCTTTAATTCATTTTATTAATTTTAAATACTCTCATCCAGTGTTAATATTGATTACAAATAGAAATTATAGGTACAAATATTTAGTAATAACGTTAATAATTAGTAATTGCAGCTGTTTTTTTTTTTTTATTTTTATATTACAACTTACCTTGTTTCTTTGCTTGTCTTCCAACTTTCGTCGCTTTTCGAGCAATTTGAGTTTTCGGGCTTCATCTTTGGCAAATTCTCCTAAATCTTTGGTATAACGGCCATACATCTGGAGGTTAGTTGGGGATATAAGATAAAAAAGTAATAAATTAGTAAGTAATTAAATTTAAATTTGTAAAACTTTTACTACTAAAGAACGGTTCAGAGTGAACCTGAATGCAATAGAGATCTAATTTAATTTTGATATAATATAAACTTATCTCACAAAGATATGGCTCGGAATTAATTAATAAACATGACAAAAAATAGTGTTGTGTGGCACACAGTAATAGAAAATTTAAGGCAAATCATAGTAAAATTTAAATACATCATTAGTTTATTTTCATTTACATTGAAGTTGAATTTTTCATTGCATTTTCATTTTTGCAGTGATTAATAAAATGTCTTCTTAAATTATGTTGTAAGTAGGACAGCATTACAAAACTTTCATGTTTATGTTTAATGGAACAAAAGGAACATCAGAACGCATTTTTATGGAACTTGTAGTTTACAAAAATTAAAAGAAAGTCTTTACAACTCGACCACAGATTTTCAATAAGCTCAAGCTCAAAAATATATCGAGCCTTATTTTCGATTTTATCGTAAGCGACAAAAATTAAATTTTTCAGGAGAAAGTTTTTTTAAAATATTCAAATTTGTTTTTGTACGTAAATTGTCGCTTACGATAAAATTGTACAGCCTGTATGTTAAAAGTTATCAACAATTTTGCAATTTTGATAATTCTAAATTATGTGTAGGCCCATAAAATTTTAATTTCAATAAAAAAGTATATTTCCGATAACATGTCGCTTACGATAAAATCGAAAAAAGGGCTCGATATATTTGAAAATAAATGACATTTAATTATTAAGTAAAAAATTGGCTCCAAATGTTGGCTTTAGAACTAAAAGACTCATAAAAAGTCATATATTTTTAGAAAAAAATGCCGATTTTCCCTAGAGGATTTCTTTCGCATAATACACTACACGCTTCTCTTGTGACCAGTATTTCAGCCTGTAATGCACTTGCACCATCGGGAATACCGTGCGATAGCTCTGCGGCCAGACCACTTGAGAAAAACGTTTAAGGTTCCATCAAAGTTCGTTTTAGGTACCATGTAATCAGAAACTTTCCTTAGGTCAGGAGGTAGCCGACTCAAGATTTTTGCGTGTTCATGTATTCTTGGATCTCCATCAACCAGACAGCACTGCTTGTGTATACGCAGTTACATTACATTACATTACAGTCGTCTAACTGAGACTGCAACGGTAGGATTGTTATTGTTATGTGAAAAGTAATGAAGACAGTTATAGAGATGTAATGTAAGGCAACAGAGATGTACAAATCTGTACAATGCTTTTCACATAACAATAGCTATCAGCTATTTCCTACCGTGGCAGTTACATTCCATTATATTCGGCTAACTAAGCCTCAAGTCGATAGAAATAATGCTTAGCATAGCATTTAAGGCTTCTGAAGGACTAGTACTTTAAACAATAATTCCGATACAGGCGGATCTTTGATTTCTAAACTTTGCCTACTTTTAGTAGTCTTAGCTTCATTTCTTAATTATATTAGCTGGAAATTATAGTTTGATAAAACAATTGGGGTTATTGCTACCGATGAAGTTCCGCATAGTTAATCCTAACTTTAAGAAAACTGTATGATAAAGTGACTCTTAAATTTGTTTCATTATTGCAAACGTATGATAAAATAAATCAAATCTGCCTTATCGTGGTTGGCGTATTTCAAATACGACTACGACTGTTTGGTAATAGATTAAAGAAGACTTCAACAATTTTTCTTTAATCTATTACCAAACAGTCGTAGTCGTATTTGAAATACGCTAACCATGGTAAGGCAAAATATAATTTTTGTGTTGTGGCAACATTTCTGTAGATACCGCCTACCTTTGAGTATTAAAACAAAACTTACTGGCAAGGACTTGCTTTTGTTTATTTGGCCAATTTAAAAAAATATATACATATATATATGTATATATATATACATATATATATATATATATATATATATATATATATATATATATATATATATGTATATATATATATATATATATATATATATATATATATATATATATATATGTATATGTAATTCTCATAGTTCCTAGGTGGAACGCAGGGCCTCAACAAATGAGTTAAAGTTTGGTTTATCTAATGCTAAAGCTAAGCTAGTCTCCTCCAAGTATTATCAGGTCTTCCTTTTTTCCGGCTACCCTGTTGGTTCCAGTCAAGTGTAGTTCGTATTATATTGGCTGGGGACTTCCTCAAAGAGTCAACAACTTCTATTGGTTTTCCGTCTAAAAATATATACATACATACATACATGCATATGTATGTATAAAGAAATCATTTTCGTTTTTTATTTAATTTTTGTTTTTCATTATTTTGTGTTTTGTTTAACTTTTTGTTTTTTGTGTGTCATATTTTCTTCAAATTACAAATAATTTAATTTAATTGAAGTTATCATATCTACATTAGCAACAATGGCAGCATCAAACAATTAAAGTTCGCTTTAGAATTTAGCGGAACAGCAAATCTGCTGTCTATTGTCTGCCCGATAACATCCTAATTTTAATTATAGATTAGTTATAACAATGTACCTTATTGTATTTAAATTTCTGTTTTTGAGAGGCAGTTTAAAATTTTTAGTATTCCCATAATGAACAAGAAGAAATGGCAGAATTTTATTAAATATTATTTTCGATAGTAGAAAATGTTTGTGGAGAAGATAAGCTCTTTAGCTTGGTAGAGACGGTTTTCAGGCCCTAGAATATTGCCAGTACAATGTGCTAAAAATTTCGCGTTTTAACTAGACATTTTTGTCTGGCAACGTAATATAGCCGCTAATCTCGAACACAATGCCCCTTAGAGGTTATATATGTATGCACATGTAGTTGAAATGTAAACAAGCGATCAGCTGTTTTCCCCACTACTCAGTGCTGAATTTATTCTGTGCAAGAATTGACAATCATTACATTTGCTTTCAATGAAAATTAATAAATTACAGCTTTAAAGGTCCATTTAATTCCAAATTTGAAATCAAATTTAATTGGTTTCCATGATACATATTTGAATTTAATTTAACTAGAATAATAGGAAGGGTTAAAATACCCTATTAAGAAATTATTTCTTAATCTGGTATTTTCATTTTATATTTGATGTTTGACTGATCAGTTTGAGTCAAAAGTATTTCTTCCAAATATTTAATCAACCTGGAAGTTATCTTATTATCTTTTATTCATATTTGTACACAAAAACGAGTAAATCTTTTCTAATGGCATTGGATGCAGATTAAAGTCCAGTCTTTAAATTCTATTAAAATATTTTGCCCCTCAAGATATTCTAAATTAACATTTCTGCCTTATTTTTTTTTTAATATTTGCACAGCTAAATTTGTTTTTTTTTCATAAAGTTTTGCTATCAAATTCTACTCTCTGTGTACCTAATTATTTTCTACTGGCTGACACACATGTGTTTTATCTTTTGCAAAAAAAAAACATCATTATAATAAAAAAAATAATAACAATAAGAAAATAAATGAGCATTTTATGAATTTTGAAACAAAGAAAAAATGCAACAATACAAACTTAAAATTATTATGAAATGAGAATAAAAATAAAATAAATATTTAAAAATAGTTTAATAATCAAATGTATTTTATTTAATAAGCAAATAGCAAATAGCAAATGCAAAACTGATAAAGTAAAAGGAATGAGGAAGAGTAAGTGACTTAAATGACGTTTTCATTTGCTTATTATTGCAATAAAAACACGTAACTGTAAATAAACTCATATACAGTAGAGTTCAAAATATGAATTCTCTTTAAAAATGCACATATAATATGTTTTTGGAACTTTTGTTTGTTTTTTGGTTAAAAAAGGGGCAACTATGTTGACGCAATCCCATACGTAATTACATTTATGCCAAATCCGCTATGTTGTGTGCTCTATCTGATGAGATGGGGTATTTTCCATTTTACCTATCTGTCCAGAAACACTATTCGATAAACCGTTCACGCCAAGATAGCAATGTGTTCTATGTATTCTCTTACGTCTCTTCAATCAGAGTCCCTAAGGCATTCCAAGTGCGGTCCGTTGTGCCTATGGGAAATTTGTCTTTAAGAATGCGCTGAGCTAGAGGTTGTCAAAGTTGAACATGTCAAATATTACAGAACCCCACTGTATCTACAATAAATACAACTTTTTTTTTAATATTGCAAATAATGAAAAACAAACATTTGAAGAATATTTATGTATGTATTTAGTAACTAAAATTTAGCATGTGGTGGAAAGTTTGTAATTACAAACAATTAAACAATAAACTTTAATGACGCTCATTTGTATTCTATTACAAATATAAATTGTTTTAATTAGCACATGAAATATTTCCTTGCATATTGTAAATAATTGCAAAGAGAGGAGAGATGAAGAACAAAATAATGATTTCAAGGAAATTTTAGGTTTTCATTTTCAACACACATTTCATTTTCACCTTGTCGTGGTAAAATCAAATTTGATTCATTGATTTTGTTTAATTGTTTACATTTGTATTCTTCTTCTTCTTCATCTTCATCATCATCGTTAGTTATTTTTAATCTCATTATAAGTGTGTATTTTTTTATACTTAAGTGTTCTTTTCAATTATTATTGTTGTTAATTTGTGGGCGCTCGTAATTTGTTTATTAGAAAATTTCTCAAAATTATTTAAATTATTAATTTATCGAAAGTGTATTTTAGTCATTCATTCATATGCCCACACAACACATACATACATACACACATACATACCAGAACACGCATAGAGACAAAAGAAGCCATTGTTATTCCGTTACTTGAGCGTATAATTAATATTATTGGCAAGTCTCTTTACAATGCGTATACGCATTAATTACATTGGGTAATATTGAGACGGCAGCAATAAATTTTTGTTCAAGCTTCCGATTCTGATTATAAAATTAATTTGTTTTATTTATTTTTTTTTTATATTTCTCAACTAAAGAGTTAACTTTTTAGACCTCCTGTTTGATTATTTTGCTCATTTATAGCAAAAATGGGATCAAATAACATAATAACAAATACACTCTAAAAAACAAAAAATAAAATCAGAATATTTATTTCAAAAATTTATTTATTTATTTCAAAATGAATACCAATTTAAAAAAATTATTTGTTGATGGCTTGGCATGTCTAGATGCATTTTGTGGCTGAAGTCTATTGAAGTGTTGCTTAGCTGCAACGAAATGCATTTAGACATGCTAAACTACCAACAATTTTTTATATCGAATTAAAATTTTAATTTTTTATTTTTATTTAACGCGAGTCAAAATGAAGACCAATTTAAAATGTTATGTATGTATGCAGTAGCGAAATTCATCTAAATGTACCTAACCAACAACAAATAAACTTTTTAAATAAAATAAGAATCTTCTAGTTCTGTGAGTGGATACCAAAATCAACACTCACAATATTATTACACAAAATGACTGTAGTTTCTTCAAGAAGAATTCCGTACAATAGTTTTCAAATTAATAAACATATACAGCTTTATATATAAAAATCATTAAGGCTTTATAAAGGCTCAATACGAAAAAAAAATTATGAAAATTTGTTTTAAAACGCCTTTATACCTTTATAAATAAGGTCGAGAAAATTGTAATTTAATGTAATTTTATTTTTAACTGATTCTTCTTGATTGATCTAAAAATTAATTACACAATAATAAGAATTTTCGGTTGAAATCAATCAACACTATCGTGAATAAATTTTCCCCTCGAAATAATTCCTTTTTCCCTAATAATATATGGCATCGCCGATTTTTATTTCCGTGGGGTTTCCCCAAAAATTATGTGTGTTTTTTTCACAAGCGTTTTGCTTGGGAATAAAAAAAGAAGCTCAATGTAATATATGTATGTGCCCTTAATTATTAAAGTGGTCTAAGCCCTATATTTTTCTGGCTCGAAATTTCTCTTAAACACTAGAAGTCAGTCAAAACTTGAAATACGTTTAAGGATTAATTTTGCACTCTTAAACCCTTACAGGGGTATTTATAAAAATTATTAAGGGTTTTGAAAAACAGATTTCCATGCAAAAATTTGCTTATTAAGCCTGTATAAAGTTTTAATAATAAATAAGGCTGCTCCTATTTAATTACATACAAAAAAGCTGAAACAAAGTTTAAACAAAAACTCACTGGAATTTAATCAAATTCAGTGTAGACGACTTCAGTAACTGATTAATAATTTTTAATACTTTTTGTCGCGTGGAAATATCTCAATCCTAACGAAAATGCTATAAAATAACGCAAGTACATAACTTTAACGATTTAAGTGG
The DNA here is from genome assembly GCA_944452675.1 of Tachina lurida. Lineage (NCBI taxonomy): Eukaryota > Metazoa > Arthropoda > Insecta > Diptera > Tachinidae > Tachina > Tachina lurida. Next base: position 31,742,635 of record OX101752.1, read on the forward strand.
CAAAATTCCCATGTTATTAAGTTGGCAGCACTTTTTGCATTCACATGCTGGCAGCACCGTTACTTCTTGTTCCAAGATGGAAACTAGGCTGTGGGCACCAAGTAAAAGATGGCTAATAAAGTTGTATGTGAAATGAAAACAGTGTTGCCAGATACTGGAAAATTGTGCAAATGGGAGTGTAGTTCGCTACTTAATTTATCATTCTTGTTATTATTTCTAATACTGTTGGCATATCATAATAGTTTTACTTAGAACTAAAATGTCTAACATTTTTTGTAAAGATTTTTGTTTCAGGCCTTAAACTTATTTTGTTTGTACATGTGATTCTCAATAACATATTAAGAATTTTTCTATAAACATATGAAGTTGTTTAGCTTATTTTAAAAAATGTTGGCCTAAAGTCTACTGAAGAGTTCCTTAAGCAGGAACGAAATGCATGTAAAAAGCAAAAATTCTTAATTAATAAAAATAGTATACAACTTCCAGCGATCGAAGCTGTCATTAATGCTAGAAAAATTCCTCAAGTAGAAAATGTCTCCTAAACGTGTAGTAAATTTTTAATAAATTATTTCTAATTCAATTTAATATTTCTAATAAAATGAAAGTAAAGTGAAAGAACTATAAAAGCAAAATTAAATAATATCTCAAAATACTTGAAATATTTATTCTCTTATTTTTATATCTTTTTTTTTTATTTTGTTTTTCAATATTTATGTCACTGCCATTGTTAACGTCTGCTGTACGCGAATATGCCCCCCTGTTGGCTTCCACCAATAATATCTAAATAATTTTTTCTTTCATTTATTTATTTACAAAATAAGTACTCTTAGACCGGACTGTGTTGAGTGTATGTATTTTAAAACAAAAATAATCATCATTAAATAAATTCACATGTTTTTGCAAAACGAAACAAACAAAAAAAGTGCATCAGGGGATCAACAAAAAAAAAAAAAAACAACACGCTTGTCTGCTACAAAATAAGGAACTTTGCCAAGAAATACTCGTATGCCCAAGACAGACAAATATGAGTAAAATAAGAAATTGCAAAATTCAAATATTCATGAGGAAAAATTGAAAACAAGAGACATTAATATCTAAAATAGACGGGCTTAAATTATGTGTTAATGAAATTCTTTTAGCTTAAAGAAAATTTGACAAATAATTGAACAAATAGAAAATACATATATTTTAGCCAGTGTCTCTACACCTGAGGATTTTTAGAAATATAAGGGGCTAAAAAGGTGACTGCATGTAACCGGCAAAGAATTTAAAATTATATACATACATACTTAATTTTAATTTGCATATAAAAACATCTTTGGCATTTACTTTGCCCACAAAAAATAAATAAATTGAAATATTCAAAGCGTGAGTGGTAAGAGTCGCACTCTTGTTGTTAAGAATTAATTTAAAATGATACTTAACATGGCCCTGATTTTTCTATGTAACTCCGCGATATGGATATCAAATGAAAGGGCTTGCTGAGAAAATCTCAACAAATTAATTAACGTTATTTTAAATCCATTATAATATAATATTCCAGAACGACTGACTAATTATGTTTTAAGCAACCGCATGATACAAACGGTTATTAAATGCGTTTATTTCGAAAATTTCGAAAAATTATTCATTATAAAAATAAGAATACATTTGCTCAGATTAAATAACAGAATTAAAAGGGTACTTTTTTAAAACAAGTATTTTCTCAAATAATATGTTTTTTTCAACTTTGCTACAAGAAACGACTTTCTGCAAAAGCTACTTTTTTACAAAATGAAATTTTGAAAGAAGGGTATTTTTTATTTAAAAAAAAACTAAAACAGTTAATTAGAAAAATAACGTTCTTTTTCCAAAGATACTTTTTAAAGCTATTTTTTAAATCAGTGTTTTTTTGCAAGAAAGGTACTTTTTCTAATAAAATATATTTATTTTCTACAAAAAATTACTTTTTCTAAAAAGCGTAAATTTTTTTAAAACGTACTTTAAAATAATATTTCTTTTATTTTTTTAAAGTACCTTTTTCTAAAAAGGCACTTTGTTTAAAAAGGTACTTTTTCTAAACAAATATTTTTTTCTAAAAAGGATAATTTTACTTTTCTGCATAAAAAAATAATTTTCTTTAAAAAGGTACTCTTCTATAAAAAGTTACGTTTCTATATAGAACTACTTTTCTACAAAAATGAACTTTTGCACGAAAAGTTATACTTTTACACGAAAAGGTACTTTCCTACATAAAAGTACTTTTCTACAAAAAGGTACTTTGATACGAAAAGTTATACTTTTACACAGAAAGGTACTTTTCTATAAGGAGCCAGGAAAAGATACTTTTCGTAAACAAACGTTTTTCCGTAAAATATGAACTTTTTCTAAAAGGGGTATTTTTTACATTCTACTTTTTTTTAACAACGTAATTTTTTCAAAAGGTCCCATTCGTAAAAAAACTTTCTAAACACTTTTTAGAAAAAAGCACTTTTTCTAAAAACGATTTTTTACAAATTTACTTTTTTGCAGCGTTTTTCTAAAGGTGAGTTTTTTTTGCAGGGAAGCTACTTTTTCTAATAAAATATTTTTTATAGAAAGAATACTTTTTCTAACAAGTGTAACTTTCCCTAAAATGTAATTTAAGAAAACATTTAAATTTTCTTTTTGGAAAAAGTACCTTTTTTAAAAAAATATTTCTTTCTAAAAAGTGTAATTTTATAAAAAAATAACTTTTTAACGTTTTTTTTTTGCAAAGGTACTTTTTCTAATAAAATATATTTTTTCCTAAAAAAATACTGTTTCTAAAAAACGTAAATTTTTTTAAAACGTACTTTAAAATAATATTTCTTCTATTTTTTTTAAAGGCCCTTTTTCAAAAAAGACACTTTGCTTAAAAAGGTACTTTTTACAAGAAAGGTACTTTTTCTAAAAAAAATATTTTTTTCTAAAAAGGATAATTTTTCAAAACAAAATACTTTTTTAGGAAGAGGTACTTTTTACAAAGTGGTACTTTTTAGAAAAAAATTATTTTTTTCCTTATGCTGATTAAAATACAACAGCATCTTGCAATAACAGAATAATAATTATTAAATTTTATAAAATATATCAGAATTATTTCTATCTTTTCAAAGATCTTAAGACCTCGATTTTATAGACTTTTTCGGTCTTTGTTGATACCAAAAAAAAAAAAAGAAAAAAGTTCAAAAAAAAAACATTTATTGCCACACTTACATGATAGAAGGCCTCGATTTCAACTTCGACTTGTGACTTGAACTCATGATAACTGTCGGAACTAACACGACGTGAATAACCCGCTGCGGTGGCATCGTCTAAACGTGCCGCTGATTCTGCTGCTGATATGGATGATGATGATGACAAAGTCTGACGCTCTTGTTTCAAATAATCATCACGATTTATCAACAACTCCGGCTCAAAGGCATATTCGCGTATATATTCATCGTCGGGGTCTTCGACGGGTATGTTTTTAAACATGAAAAAAAATCTATGTTAAAAAACCCCACCAAACTAATAGAAATACTACAATAATTAAAGAATGGTGACGGACACTCATTTATATGTATGTATGTATATGTGAAAGAAGAAGACGAGGTGAGGTGTTGTAGGCTTTTAAAAGTTATTTTTTTTTTCTTCTCTCAGAAAAACTGGTGTAATTTATTTAATAAAAATTAATTATAAATAATTTTGGTATGATGCAGAATAAATGCAGCTGATTTTAATATGCAAAACATTTTCTTCTTTTATCATTTTTTGGTAATCTTTGCCTTAATTAATTCATTTCTACATTGTAGTTGTTTGCTATTTTTTATTAATATTTAATTTTCGCAATTCATTTGACTTTAGGGAAAGCAAATATTTTCTTGAGATTTTTTATAATACACATAACTTTTTTTTATTTAATTAAAACTATATATATAATTTTATAATTTATTTAACTTTCAGTGATTTTAGTTTATTTATTTTTTTAATTTGATCTCTATGGATTTTAAAATTTTTCATTTCAAAAATAATACATGAAATACCGTAGTACATATATGTATTTATTTGACATAAAGACTTTATTTAATTTTCAAAAATAATTATTGACTTTTTTCTTAGCAGTATTTTCTTCAGCTTGTTATATAAACTTTTATTATTTATTGATTTCAGCATGATTTTGAACTTTGATTTTTGGTTTAAATATTTTTTCTAAAATTTTTATTACTATACATATCTATAGAGATACATATATGTATGTATATATTTTTTATTTTAAATTATTGAATTAAATTTTCTTTAAAATATGTTTCCACCCGTTGCAAGAAATTTTCAATTATTAATAACCAAACATGTTCTAATATTTGCGAAAACTTTTAGAAAACTAAAACATTCGCAGAGCTTTTTTGCTTCATGGCGGAAAATTATGATTAAAAGAACAAAAAAAAAAAAAAAGAAAACACAAGAATAACACTAAGAAAAATCAGAAGGAAAATATTAAGTATTTCTTTTTTTTTAATATTTTTTTACTCATTGTGGTTTATTGTTGCTGTTTCTGCAATGCAAAAGAAATATTCTTGAACTTTTTTTTTGCTCGTGTTTGTTGATCGATCATTATCCCCATCAGGGTAACCGAGCATATTTGATTTGTGGCATATGCTTTTTAACAATATTTTTACTAACATACATACATATGTATGTAAGTATGTCTGCCTACAGTGCTGAGTAAAAGATAAGAAGATGCTAATGAAAATAGATTTAACAAAATTAATCCGTTATAAAACAGAACGTAACTAAGAACTAAATTTTTAATAAATATAAGTTTTTGAAGGGGAAGAAGCAATTAAAAAAAAAATACATTACAGTGCTTAAAGCCTTGATACATGCTTTTCAGTTCATAACCTATTTGGCAGTTGCCTATAAATAAAGCGATTTTCCTCCTCTCAGCGATTTTTTTTATAAACGCTTTTCAGCCGTTTTTGGCGATTTTCATGTACAATGCTGCAAATATCTTCTGTACTTAATTCGTGGCAGGAAAATTATATATTACTTTACCATTAAGCTATTAAGAAATTCAAAACTTAAACCACTCTTACTCGATGTATAGAATACAGTGGGATTAGTCTTTGATTTGAATCGAAGAAAATACATATTTTTCGAATTGAAATGTAAATCAAATCAAATTACAGAGTAATCCCCACATCTATTTCTTTATCCTTTCGATATGGTAGCCTTACGAAAAGTTAACTGGCAACTCCCAAGGAAAATAAGTTGAAAATAGCAGCAGTGCTACCAACATAAGCAAGGAAGAAACATTATTACATGTTGTATGAAGGGCGACGTAGCTGCGACACGTCGTCTGCGACTCGTGCTTGTTGGGTAGAAGTGAAGAGATGCTTACGGGGTAGTAAAAGTCGAACGTAATGGGAATTGAAGCGACAATTTTAGCTCTTTTCTTTTACATACTCATATGTATGCAGCGATGCCAATTCTCGCGTTTCGCGCTAGAATTAGCGCGTTTTAACTATGCCAAACGCGCTTTTTTCCATCTTAGCGCGTTTAATAAAAAAGGCGCTAAGTTAGCGCGTTTTAAATAAAGTCAATATCATCATTTCAGTTCAATATTTTTTAACTTTTTTTGTATATATTTCTAGTATCCAAAACTCTGATAACAATTTTTGAATTAGTTAATGATGCAGCTGTAGCAAAAAAAAAACGTATTTTACAAAGTTTGACAAGTAAAATTAAAAGAAAAACTAAAGATTTCGATTACTTGGAAGGCGATTCTGATTCTGTATTAAATGATTTTAGTTATTTAGGATATAATTTCGAAGAAGCAATATTGTAAAATCTGAAAAAGAGCTACTAAAAAAATTCCAAAATAAAATTCTTTCAGTAGCGTAAACAAAATTTATTTTTTAAGGTTATTTAATAAAAGGTGGAAGTTGTGTTGTTGTTTTAGATAAAAAAAATTATATACATGCGTCCATATTTTTCAAAAATTTCCTAGAACTCTCTAAAAAGCATTAAAAATATAACAATTTGTTATCATAAACGCGAAATGAGAAATATGTAATGGGTGTTTTTTATTGAGGTATAGAACTTTAAGTTGGCATCACTTTTTTAACTGGCGGCCATTTTGTCAGCTGTCAAGTGATTAATATTTAGTTTGGTTTGCCATTTCATCATGAACAGGTTGACAAAAGAACAACGCTTGCAAATCGTGCAAATTTATTTCGAAAATAATAGTTCAGTTCGCGAAGTTTACCGCAAGCTCCGTCCATTTTATGGTCGACATAATCGTCCATCAGAGCAATTAATTCGGTTAACCATGGATCGTTTTCGCACTACGTTTACTCTATGTGATAATACGCATCCGCAGAGACGTCGAACAGTGCGCACCGAAGAAACAATTTCCGCTGTAGAGCAAAGTGTTGAAGAGGACCCGAATGAATCGATTCGCCACCGTGCAAAGCAATTGGAGCTTTGTCCATCAACTTTATGGAAGATTTTGAAGATTTTGAATGTGGATGAGTTGTGGTTCCAACAAGACGGCGCTACATGCCACACAGCGCACGTCACAATCGATTTATTGAAGGAAACATTCGATGAGCGCATAATTTCGCGGAATGGACCTGTCAATTGGCCACCAAGATCGTGTGATTTGACACCATTGGATTATTTTCTTTGGGGATATGTGAAGTCGCTCGTCTACGCCAACAAACCAGAAACGTTAGGGGACTTGGAAGCCAACATTCGTGGCGTTATTGCCAACATACGGCCCCATATGCTCGAAAAAGTGGTTGAAAATTGGACCTGTAGAATTGGCTTTATTCGAGCCAGCCGCGGCGGCCACATTCCCGAAATCATATTTAAACATTAATGGCATAAAATTATCCTTCCAATAAAGCCAAATTGATGGACATTAAAACGATTTTCTTGTGTTTTATTTCAATTCGAAGTTCTATACCTCTAAAAAAACACCCTGTATATAACATACGTTGTCATTAATGAAAATCATAGAATACATACATCTGTTTTTATTAAAATCTAATTTAGCGCGTCGGAAAATAGCGCGTTTTGGCTATAAATAGTTTACAATGCTGTGACTTAGCGCGTTCTAGCGCGTTTTGAGAAGGGGAATAGCGCGTTTGGGTTATAAATAGTTGGCATCGCTGTATGTATGTATCCCTTTCTCTGATATTTTTGTTATGCTATGTACGAGCAGTCTTGCCAGTTATACCTATTTTTTATGGTATTGGGAAATTAGTGATTAGATAATTTAAAACGCGCATGAAATAAACAGTTATCGTATACAAATTATAAACAAATAAAGTAAGAAGAGAAAATTTATTATTGTATTTTGGTGGTAAATTAAAAATTAGTAAAACTACGCCGACATATTAATTTTACATTTCGCAAACTAACAAGTATTTGCTTTATGGCGTCACTGCTACGAATGAAGGAATAAAAAGCATTGACAAAATTAATATCAAAAAGTTCCGCGACTATTGCAACAAAAAAGTCTTTATGTAAACGTAAACGTTGTCGCAGCTACCTCACCCTTCATTTAAACAGACTCTAAGAGTTTTTAAATCTGTGGTTTGATTTATACAGCTTTCCAGCTCTGCAGTCACCTGTCGTTACCTTTCTGAAAGTGCTTTTTTTATCTTAATTATGTGTAGTAAACAAGAGCATTTATTAAAATCTTTCAGACTGCAAATTTTTCAATACATTTTTTGGGCAAATAGAAACTCTGGTCACTCCCAGACAATGTAATGATTAAAAAATAGTTTCCGTAAATACAAAAAATGATTAAAAAATAGTTTCCGTAAATACAAAAAAAAAAAATAATAATAATAATAAAAGAAAAAGTACCCTTCACCTTCAGCCGAGAAGGAACAAAAAAATTTTAATTTGCTTTATTTATAATAAACATTACCTGTTTCATGTAGACGGTGCGGTGGCTTTATGCACGTGATTGTGATTAAAAAACACGATGAAGAAAATAATAGCAAAAAGCACGAAGCTTTAGTGCTTTTAATGAAATATATCTTACAACAAGATTTCAAAAGTGAAATTTTCTACCTAGTCCCGGTCCAGACTTGCGATTTTTGTTGCAGCAATTCTTGAATTTGTGGAAGAGCTTTGAAATAGAAATATATACATTTTGTATTAATATCACGCTGTTTTGTCTGGACCAAGACTTACAAAAAAGATTTGACATTTCAGATATCAGCTGTTTTTTTTTTTTTTGCAAACTGCATTATTGCAATCCTGCCTGTACTTTTCTTTTTAACAAAAGTTTTGTTTATTTTTCTTTTCTTTAGGAAAACCATGAATTAAAAAATATTTTAAATATAAAAAAAAACATTGAAGGAGAACCATCACTAGGTAACACTTGAAAATGGTGAAAAAAATAAAAGAAAATATTGTATATAAAGCAAAAAATAAAAAATACAATAAACAGATAAGAAATATTTCCAATTATAATGCGATTATAAAGAAGAAAAAAAGACATTCTGTTTTTTTTTTTTGCTATTTGCATTTTTCTTTGTTTTATTAAAAGTGTTGAAATAGAGATTTTAGATAATTAAGCAAAGAAGAAAGGCTAATATGATATTCTAAATGAAATTCGTTTATTAAACAATATTTTCCTAAGAAATTTTTAGTCTTTAGTTGAATCTTTCGTTTAGTGTTTGTTGTTCTTTACACAGCTGGGGTATTGTTTTATGGGATTCAATTTTTTATATTCTCATATGAATTATACGAAAAAAAAAATCCATATGAATGAAAGCAATTAAATTAAAATTTTTTCAGTAGAAAGAAAAAAAAACAAACTATTTGCTATTTTAAGAAATGAATTTATAAACATTTCATAATTAAAAATGGTAAAAAACAAAACAAAACAAATTACTTCATTAATAAATTGAAAATATGCAAGATAATGTTGAGGTGTAAAGATTGATGATGGAAAAAGTCTATCAAAAATCAACTTAACAGCGGTGGTCAAATATTTAGTATTAAAGTCAAAGTATAACAGTATTTTTCAAACAATTAAAAACTTTTAGAACGCATAGAACGCAATGAGCTTTTAACTTCTTAAAAAAAATACAACATCAAAAGTTTTAAGTTTATATTAAATTACAGGGTGTTTTCTTTTAAGAATTTGTTTTGGAAGAAAAATAATCCTTTGCCATTTTTATTTGAATGTTATTTTCGGTGAGATGGTGACACCTCGAACTGCTGGGAAGTTGCCAAATTTTCAATAAATTTTTTCGGCAATTCAGGCAGTATATCACAATAAGGCACAGTGGGATGGTTTCATACATTTTTGTGCACAAACTATAAGGAGTGATCATAGATCATTGCAAGTTGCCACCAAGCATTATATTAACTAATTTAAGAGAAAGAGAGAAAAAAAGTGGGGTTGCATCAAAATCGGCCACACCCACCAAATTGGAAAATTAAGTCGCTTAAGGCTTTTTGGCGGTTATGGCACGATATTATGAAACCCGACAGTTGAATAAGGAAGTAACTTATTTTCTTGCAAACATTTAAGTTTGACTCTTTCAAAATACTAATTATTAATGGCTCGATCATGCGTGGCAATCGAATTTCAGTTGCCGTGTCAATTGGCAACGCTACTGAAATTAAAATTATTGTTGTATATGGCAACTTTCTCCAAATAAATTTATAAAAATTATTAGTTCAATGGATTAAGAGAAGGCAGCACAAAATGTGACATCTACTAGACGCCACTTTACAATTACTGAGTGTTCTATGAGTAAAACTTATTGCTTAAAATAATTTCCCACTAACAATTTCTTTTTTGGCTGCAAAGCATATTTTAGCCTTCCCAAATTTTAATTTTACCACTTTTTTGCCTTAAAAACTAAGCAGAAACTAAAAATTTTTAATTCCCAATGTTATTGCTATTTGGTAACTAAATTTAACAACTGTTAGTTGCCAGTTGTAATACATAATGGCAACGCAACTAAACTGCGCTTGCCACTCAGAATTTAGAATTTATAATTTTGTTTCCATTACGAAAACTTCTCGCTGGCATTAATAAGGCACTTTTTTTTACTTTTCTTTCTAAATGTTAATGTTAATAAAAATATAATAATTTGAAAATGCTTACAAAAGTATCAATATAACCAAAAGGATCATCCTCGTCCGATGAAGAATCAGAGTCACGGCCGTGCTCCGTTGGCGGTGGGCAAGGGTAAAACGCTTGCGACTTGATGCGTGGCTGTCGCTGAACATGACGCAATTCCTCCTCCATTGATGTGGTGCTGGTGCGTCGTTGGCGTAATTCGCGTATGAACTTTTCAAAATCAGCCCATTCCGAATCGACTTGTTCGACATTTTCTTCGCCAAACTCCTCGTCATGTATAATTCGTTCAACGTGCTTTTGCAAACGATCACGATCGCGTGCCCTTTCACGAAAATAAACCATTTTTCAATAACGTTTATATGCGTTTTTTTCTGTTTCTTTAATAAAAAAAATTTGGAAATTTTTTCAGTATTTCAGTATTTTCTGGCCGATATTAAAAGAAGTTCATCAATACTTCTCAGAAAATAATTACGCACATATTTAGTAAAATGACTCTTTTTTTTTCAAAACTTTTAACTAATACTTTTCGTTTCTATTGAATATTTTTATAATTTTTTTTTATTTTTTTATTTTTGTTCCCCCAAAGCTAATTTCGTGTCTCGTTTGTTGGCAAAATTTCATTTAAACTTTTCAACGTTTTCAACTCAACTAAAATTTCAAATTCATTTGAAATTTTTTAATAAATGTAGTTTAAGTTTCAATCTTGCTTTCGCCCCTCTCACTCCTGTTCGTATAGGAATTTGTTTTTTAATTGAGTTAAAACTCAATTTTTTCAGACACAATTCGGACTCGTTTAATTTTTTTTTTAAATCTTTAACCCCAAAAGATTTATGGCTTTAGTGTGATGAAAACAAAATTCTGCTTTGTTTGTCATTTTAGTTGTAAATATTACTTAAATTAGTGGATAATTTCTTTAATGGAATTTGTGTGTGTCTAGTAATAGATATGTACATACATACATACATATGTATATGTAGATACATATGAGTTCTTGAGTTTGAGTTGAAACAATTTAATTGAGCCAAAGTGTACGAGTATCATGTGCAGCATCTGCTGTGTAAGACAATCCCATTTCCAGCTCAGAAGATCTCAAAAGTATTTTTTTTTCTTTTCATTTATTTAGTCATGCAAGTGTATGCTGGTATGAATACATATGGCTCAGTTACTTGAACAACGTCGTAAATCAAATTTTTTATGTTTTTCAAGCAGAGTCAATGCTCATTTTGTAAAAAATTTCAATCAAATATCAGGAGTACCTAACTCTGGAGAGAAATATAAATTTTTCCCTATTAAGTTGTGTGCAAATTGAAAACTTTAAACTCGTTTGCATTAAAACTAGTTTTTTTTTAGTTATGACGTTGTACAAGTCAATGAGCGATATATACATACATATGCATGTTGTATGTATGTATGTATATTCAGCTTAATGCATTAAACACATTCACCACAGCAGGCTACACGAACACACGACTTCAAATGCCGCTAGCAGCATTTGTCGCCTCTTAGCCAGCTGCTTAATTATTTTGGAGACGGCAGCAGCACCATCTGCAGCTGATATTCAAGTACAAATACATAGTTCAGTATTGCCACTTTCATATATTTTGCATTTATAAAAATTAATTTTTCTTTTAAAATGTACTTATTTCACATAAAAGTACAATAATGAATCAATTTATTCTTTACAATTCAATTTTTGGATATTGTTTCTAGTAAATAGTATGAAATAATTGTACGATATCATTCATTCACCATTTTGTATTATACTGGTAACACTGCATTTGCTCATTGTAGCCAGAGAAATAGAAATTAGTTTAAAGTTGGCGATAGCTACAACGGTGGTCGTGCAGTCGTGTAGCCTGCTGTCGTTAAAATAATTGTTACCATAAGAATGTGTGTATTCTATTTTTGACAGATTGTAGCCCGTAGCCTGCCGTGTCGAATGTGTTTAATGCATAAAGAGACTTCACTGCCACTTGGTTTATAATCATCCGCTGGCCGGCTTATTTTATGTATGCATACATTTATATTAGGCATGAGACTGTGACTAATATTTTACTTGCAATATTTTATATTCACCTCTATGGTGAACATTTTTTGCCTTGAAACATTTGCCCTTTTCCCGGCAATCGTGAATAACTTTACCCTAGAAATGTTTCCCCGCCAACAATCAATCACCTCTATTGTGAATATACTTTCACTCGAAATATTTCCCTTTTCCTTAAAGTTGCAATTGTGAATTATTTCCACGTGAAAAAACTCGCACACTCGATAAAAAAAATATGGCAGCGCCATATTCCCGTGAGTTTTTCCCCAAAAATTATGTGTATTTTTTCACAAATTTTTTGGGAATAAAAAAAACAAAAACTACAATGTAAGTAGTTTGCTTGTTGTTTTTTTTAAATAGCTTCTAATTGTTTGATTTAATTTTTAAAAGGAATGAAAATGCATGAATTGAATGAATGAATTCTATCAAATTTCGTCTCTCTTTTCAAAAAAGGAGGAGGTTATCAATTCTTCTGTATTTTTTTCACCTTGTTACTTCAAAACTCGGTACATCTTAGACCGATTTTAGTATGAGAGGGTATACATAGCTTACAATTGGTTCCATTGTAAAAAAATAGGCGGAAACACGCCCAACATTTTTTAATTTGTTTTTATGATATTCTACTCATTTTATTACTGCGAAACCTAAAAAAAAACCTTTGGTTCTTGTAATTACAGAATTTTAAAGTTGAAAAAATGGGCGGGGCTATGCCCATTAAAATTTATTACTATATTTCATGTGGTTTTATTTAATCGATTTTTACGAAACTTACCACACACCTTGAGCTCTAAAATATACACAATCTTCCATTTAAAAAATTGGGCGGAGTCACACACATTAAAATTAAATATTTTATTTTAAGTGGTTTACCGATTTTTAGAAACCTTAACACACACCCTGAGCTCTGAAAAACACATATGTGCAGTTTCTACAAGTCAGGCAAACGACTCGTCTAGAAAATTTGTATGAAAATCACTCAAAAATATGAGTGCTTTCTATGTAAACTTTATACTCTAGTCGTCCGTCTGGGTTGCAGAAACAGGGGGATAATCTTGAATTTAAAATAATTTAAAATTTAATTTTTTTTGTTTGAAAGAGTTTACTTCCAGTATGGTTTTTCGAAAATGTTTTATAAGATCTTCTTGTATTGAAGCCGGTTTTTTTTTGGCAGAATTATGTTGAAGAATATCAAAATAATAAGAAAATTATACAAATACTCGTAAAAAATAAAATTACATCAATTCACAATAGCGTGTTCGACTGGCAACAGATGTTTATTTAATTCCCCAAACAATTGGCCATGCCAATTTATTGCTCATGTGAATAAAGAAATTATTTCCTTAACATTCGCGATAGGGGTGAATACATTTCTCGGTGATTTTTTCACCTTTCCCTTGATTTTGTTCACTTTAGTTTGGCTGCAGAACTAAATTAATATATCACATAATTTCAATACATATTTTCTTTCCAATTTAATATTAAAAGTTATAAATACTTATTTTTAGAATAATATCGTTAAATAATGTCCACGATTTTTAATAATAATTTCCCGTTGCGTAGAGTATGCAGCTCTTTGGTTCACATGTGGTAGAATTTTTTTCTACTGCATTTAAAATATTTGTAAAACACTAAGTCGCACTTAAAAACATTTTATTTCAAACCCAAAATTTATATATTCCTTATTATCGAAAGGAAGCAATAATGCCAAAATTCTATTTACTCACGTATAACTTTCTTACAAACGCACTCACGCACTATAAGTTTCATTTAAAATTTATGATAGGCTCGCCTGAATTCAAAAATGCAATATAATCACAAAAATTTACGCTCATGAAAAAAAATGGTTTTACAAATTTTTCGATTTTATTCCAAAACTTCTCTCTCAATCAGAAGATGAGCTACACCACGTGAGCAGTACCCATCTCTAATGTACATACAGTCTGCTGTCGATATTTGTACATTCGTTTACTTGCTTCTCTCGATAATTTGATCCAATAGATTACTTGACAATCATTTATGTATTTAATTTCACAATTATTTTAGCTTTTTTTCAAGTTCCCTGGTGCAGGTGGCATCCTTGCATTGGTCGAATTTGCTTAATCAACCAACTGGCAACTCAGTTGCATGAGTTGACAGCAAAGTCGCTGCAACAAAACAATGAATAAATTTATAAGCCCAATTCACAATCTTGTGCAAATGGTCTCGCATCGTAGTATGTGCAAAATGGTATAGTATATTGATACTCACCACTAAGAATTGTTAAGTGGTGAGTATCAATATACTATAGGTTGATTACTATTATTCCAGTTTTTTAAGTTCCCGATTAGTAGAACTATTTATAACGCTGAAATTCACATTATCGAGAGTCAACTGTAAATACTTTATATATTTAATTTTTTTTTATTAGATCAATCAATTAACGCCTGTGAGCACACTGAGCGAAAAATATATGGGCTAATATACGATTTTGTAAGAAATTTATTATTATTTCACTTATTGTCATAATTTTATTTTAAGTGAAATTTATTTTGTAATGAAAACACACTAACGTACCTTTTCACAATGTATGGTTAAAAGATAACAGAGACTTTAACTGCAAGTTTTGTACGAAGAACTGTCAGTTAAAGTTCACGTTAACTCTTAACCATACATTGTGAAAAGGGACTTAAGTGTGTGTTCTTTTCTAAGCGAAAGTTAAATTTTTTACTTGTTTAGTTAGTAATTATTTAGTATTTCCACCTGCTAATTATGGCGACATTTTTTTTCTTTCTTGAAGAATGTTAAAAATAAATGTTTACCTTATTTTTAAGGAAAAGAAAAATTCATTAAAAGCTTGATTATATATTTTAAACAGATTGCTTCTTCAATAATTTATCATTTGAGAAAAAAATCACCATTTGATAAACGTTAGTGGCACTTTTTGTGCATTTGGCTTAAAAATATGTGGCAACGCTAATTAATAAAAATATGACAAAAATAATAGAAAAGTCGTCGAATACTTTTGGGTTGGAGAAAAACTCTCATTTTGCTTAAATCATTTCTTTATTTATATTATTTAGAAAAATCAGCCTAAGGTAACCCCTAGTAATACAAAAACATTTCTTTATTATCTTATTATATATAATACAAAAACACGTTTATTTGTTATGGGTGAACTCTTCAATGCCCCAACAGATTTTCGCCTTCCACCCCACAAAATATTTGTAAAAGACCGGTGCGTGTTTTTTTATATATTCTACCCCGGTAAATGCTACGCCCCTTTCAGAAATAGTGAATCGTCCGACAGATGGCGCAGTATTTATTATTTTTGTGTTTTTGCACCGTAACTCAAGAACTACTGAACCGATTTTGACCAAACTTCATATACATGCTCTATAGGGCGTGAGTAGTGTTTCTGTGTAGTTTGAAGTTCGTCCGACAGATGGCGCCATATTTAGTTTTTTTTTTAATTTTGCACCGTAACTCAAGAACTACTGCACCGATTTAGACCAAACCTTATATACATGCTCTATGGGGCGTGAGAAGTGTTTCTGTGTAGTTTGAAGTTCGTCCGACAGATGGCCCAATATTTAGTTTTTTGTGTTTTTGCACCGTAACTCACGAACTACTACTTCGATTTCGACCAAACCTTATATACATGCTCTATGGGCCATGAGGAGCGTTTCTGTGTAGTTTGAAGTTCGTCCGGCAGATGGCGCAATATTTAGTTTATTCGTGGGCAAAATCCAATTTTCATATTGTACCACCAATGCCATATACAACACTAAGGTTTGCTTAGGGCCAGCAATGCGGACCGGGGTCAGCTAGTTTATATATAGAACTTACTGCCTGGCTCACGATGTCGACAAAAAATTTTCGTTCGCTTATTTATATTGAAAACAAAAACAAAATAAGAAAATTTGTTTTTGTTTTCAATATAAATAAGCGAAAGAAAATTTCTTTCAATTTGATCAATCGTGATCATCTTCACATATGGGTCAGGTAAGTTACTTCTTAATGGGCTACAAATTGTGAGGATCGTCGGGGAGTGATCGGACGAGAGATCAAGAGAAGCTTGAACTTGAATTAAATCCCTAGAGATATTTTTTATGACGCCAAAATCTATAACGTCCGGAATTTTTTGTATGTCAGTAGGCCAATAAGTGGGCTCCCCACTCGAAATGACATCCAAGCCCATTTTTGAAATAGTGTTGAACAATGCTCGACCTCTGGGTGTAACAAGGCGCGAACCCCAGAACGTATGTTTCGCATTGTAGTCTCCAGCTGCTACAAAACAAGGTCCAAGAGATTTGTAGAAATCCTCATATTGATTCTCAGTGATTGAAAATCTGGGAGGGGAGTAAATTGATGATATAACGAAATTTGAACAAAAACTTTCAATGCCAATATTTGTTGCTTGTAGGTATTCTTCACAAATGTTATCAAGAACATAGTGCTTGAGTCTTGACTTTATTAGAATTGCTGATCCACCGCAAGCCCTTCCTCTAGGGTCCTTTGTATCATATATAGTGTAGCCATAAATTTTAAAAAGACTTCTCGAAGTCAAATGAGTCTCAGATACTAACATTATATCAATATTTTTTTCCGTGAGGAAGTGCTCAAGTTCATTTTTATGTTGGCGAATGCCGTTTGCGTTCCAGAAACATATTGTTAACGTGTTCATGGCTTATTAAGTATTGCTTGAAGCAGAGTATTCTGCATTCGCAACATTTCTTGCATCATGGTAGTCATATTTGTTGTAAAATTGTTTATAGTTTGCACAAGATTTTCAATAGTGGCTTCAAGGCGATTATAATTAAAGTTTGAGTTTGTATTTGTAGAATTATTTTGCGGTGAAACATTTTGTGTCGGAATAGAACTAGCCTTAGCAGCATCTGCATACGATACACGGGAAGTAACTGGTTGGCTCATTTGCTGAAAAGTGGCAGAGTAAACGTTTGCTGATTGTGCTGGAGCTAATTTAGGTTTTTGCACCATAGTCTTCTTTACCAAAGAGTACACACGACAACCTCTGTAGTTAGCGGTGTGATTACCTCCACAATTACTGCATTTTTTATCACTTTGATCTTTTGGTTTGTTGCAGCTAGCGGTGCCGTGTAATTCGCCGCACACAACACAAACAGAGGGTAAATTGCAGTATGTTTTTGTATGGCCATATTCTTGGCAATTATGGCACTGTACAGGACCTGAACGCTTATGTGGCTCTTCAACTGTGATTTTTCGGTACAAGAGGTATTTTAAATTATAAATTGGATGCGTCTCATTTTTTTTCAATTTTATATCATTAGGTTCTAGTTCAACACGAAATAGGGGTTGGGGAATCTTTTCTCTATTTATTATATTGGACACATTTTTTACCTTGAACCCCTGGAGGACGAGTGAAGACCTTAAGTCTTAAGAAAAATATCGGATTAATTTTGAATAATGGGCTTAATTACGAGTGTCGTATTTCGACTACGCCTACGACGATTTTGTGCTAGATTAAAGAAAAACAGTGGCAATGTTCTAAATGTTAGTATACAACAAAATCGTCGTAGTCGAAGTCGTGATACGACACTCGTAATAAGGCCCAATAATTTTTACAAAAACAAAGACATTTTGAAATCCTAATGTAATATACAGACACTTGAAATTGTCAAAGTTAGTGCATTTTTATGAAATTAAAAAAAAATCTAAATTAAAAGGGTATTCTAACAGTAACAAGCAAAATCTTGAAATTTTCAAAAACGTTAAAACTAAAAAATTCCAAAATAAAAAAGGCGAGACGAAAAATCGCTTAAATAAAAAAACGCTTAAATGAAATGTATTACAAAAAATAAATAAATCGCTAAAATGCGAAAAAAATCGCTAAACCTAGAATATGTATTGTAAAAATATATCGCCAAGAACCAAAACATCAATAAAACGAAAAAATCTCCAGTCCAAAATAAAATCGCCAAAACCCGGAAAAATTGCTGAAACTAAAAATATGTATTGAAAAAAAATATCGCGAAAAACCGAAAAAAGTCGCCAAAACGAAAAAAAAATCATTAACTAAAAAATCGTCAGTCCAAAAAAAATGATAAAACTAAAAAAATATATTTTAAAAAAAATATCGCGAAAATCCGAAAAAAATGGCCGAAGCGAAAAAATTCATAAGACTAAAAAATTACCAAAACGAAAAAAATGGCCAAAACCGAAAAAATCGCTGAGACTAAAAATACATATTCTAAAAAATATCGCCAAAAATCGAAAAAAAAACGACAAAGCGAAAGAAATCATACAAGTAAAAAATCACCAAAACGAAAAAAATGGCAAAAACCGAAAACACCGCCAACACGTATTCTAAAAAATATCGCGAA
Source organism: Tachina lurida (assembly GCA_944452675.1). NCBI lineage: Eukaryota > Metazoa > Arthropoda > Insecta > Diptera > Tachinidae > Tachina > Tachina lurida. The sequence goes on from OX101752.1 coordinate 31,761,116, forward strand.
AAACCGAAAAAAAACGTCAAGGCGAAAAAAATCAGCAAAACGAAAATGACCGTCGAAACCCGAAAAAATCGTCAAAACTAAAAATATGAAAATGTCACTAAAACCAAAAAAACCGACAAAGCCAAAAAAAAACGATAAAATTAAAAAATCATCATCGCCAAGACTAAAAAAATCGCCAAAAACCGAAAAATCGGCAAAACAGGAAAATAATTTTCAAATCAGGTAGGATATTCGATTAGATAGGCTAACGTTCGTATACGAAGCTACGGAACCATTCGTGTGCGAGTTTTATACAATCATTTCTGGGAAAGCAATTAAATATTTTGTTTGACTTGAGTGTGACCTGACAGAAAATATGTTTTCCCATGCCTGTTTGAACAAACAAAACTCGTTAAATAAATATTTTTTTTTTGTTTTGAAAAGAAAAATGTATGCAAATATGGGAAAACATATTTCATGCAAATCCTTTCTCAATAAATTTTATACATCTTAGTAAACTCTTATACAAAATATGCGGGTATTTTAAGTTTTAACAAAAACATTTATTTTTAAATATTTTAATGACTTACTTTTTGCTTTAAAAGCTTAGTTCCCAGCTCGCCAGCCATTGTAATAATTGTTCATACATAAATACAACTCTAAAATATAACGAAAAATATCGCTTTCACTTTAAAAATTTTGAAAATGGCTGCTCCAATCAATATTTTTGAAGAAATGTGATTTTTGTTATAATTAAAAGACATATCCACATTAACAATTCCTTGATTTCTCTGTTAAATAATTAAAATCACTCATACGCCACCTTTAACTAATTGGCATTTTCATTTCCAAGAGCTTCTCGCTCTTAAAAGGAAATAAGTTTCAAGCTCATTATTTAGTGAAAATTTATTTGGCAGGACAATAAAATGTCTTCATTGTTACCCTTAAATAAATTTTTTAATTAAAACAAACAAACCAATATGTCGTCCTTTTTTTTTTTTTTTGGACAAGAAAACGTTTTTACTATTTCTTTATTTTATTTGTTATTGTGTAATATTTCTTTCAATCAATTCAAAAGGAAACCCAAAACAAAAATGTTTGTCCTAATTGCGTCTTAACGTTACACTGGTTTGCCAAAAAACTGCAATCTGAATTTTTGTGCCCAACTTTGTCAAGTCAGAAATCGTTAAATATTTTATTTTCTTTTTAATTCAGCACAGCATCCGTAACGCAAGTGATACAAATACAAAATACACATACATATAATAACAAACAAGTAAAATAAACATTATAATCATGTGCGCAAATGTTCAATAAACAAAGTTAATACATAATAAAAAAAAGCAGAACAATTTAATTAAAAAACAATTTCAACGCAGAATTATAGAGCGCTAAATCGAAAAGTAAATACAAATAAAGACACTTATGCCAACAAAAGTTCTTTAAAAGAAATGCCACAACCACAACAGCAACACTTGACAAATTTTCCCAAAGCAGTTAATTAAATGTATTAAACAAATAATTATTACTGCTGAAGCAATGAAGCCGACAAAGAACCAAAAATAAAATATATGCAAATATTGCTAAACTAATATCACGTGTAAGGCAAAAAGCCACTAAGTGGAATAAATTAATTTTAATAAAAACTTTAGCCTTCCTATTGGCTAAGCTTTGCTTTAAAAAATATATTGAAAAACAAGAAAACTCACACAATTTAAACAAAATAATAATAAAAAAAAAATAGATGTTATCAATAAGATTTGAAAGTTGTTTATATATAAAAAATTATTTTTATATGCATAATTTTGTTAGAATAAATAATTTTAATCTGTTATATCGAACAACTTAATTTATGAATTAATTATGATGAATTTTATTTGTTCATATAATTTCTTCATTACATTCCATGCGAATATGTAGATCTAATAAAATAAAAATAATCAAAAAATCCATTAAATCCATTTTAAATAAATTTCCGTAAGAAGACGAAAAATAATAACTTTTTTTGTAACAGCTTTTTGTGACAATTTTTCCTCAAGTCTGTGTTATTTATTAATAGTTTCCTTATTCAATTACTAGCTTTAATTGTTGTAGTAATCTTAATTAAAATCTCATAAGCCTTATTAGCTTTTAAGACTTGTAAATAATAAAAACAATTTTTGTATAAAAAAATTTAATACAGTAATAATAATAATAAACTTTTTTGCCGGCAAAATATTTCAAATGGTCACACTGCTGTTGCGTAAAAAACAAATTTAAACAGCAAAACATAAAAAAACTGTTTGTTATGAAAAAAAAACAAAAACAAATGTTAAAAAAACGCAACGCGAAAAAACAAAAACAAATGTTAAGCTTATCAAACAAATGTTATAAATTAAAATTTAATGATTGACTGTTAACAAAATAACAACAATGAAAGAAAACAACAAAAGTTGTTTATTTAAGAGAGTCTACGCAAGAGAGCCGTTATTAGTTTAGTCACGACAAAAACCGTTGTGGAGCACTGTTGCCACCTTAGCATTTTCACTGCTAGAATTAGGGGCGACTATCAACAACTCTATTTAAATATCAATTCATATTTAAATGTCGATTTTCATTAATTTTTGTTTGGAAAAATGATTTTTAAATATTAATTGATATTTAAATAAGTTGGTGAAATTGGCTCTTAGCATATTCTTTCGTAAAAAAAAAGTATTAAAGATATACGGCCTTATTTATAAAAATTATTAAGGCTCTATACAGTGTTTTTAAAACTGTTTTCTATACAAAATTCTGTTTATTAAGCCTTTATAAATCCTCAATAATTTTTATAAATAAAGCTGTTAAAATCTAGCATTTTATTTTATCATTTTAGCAGATATTTAGGAGCGCTTTAGCATTCTCTCAATATAATTTTCTGGCAACACTATAAATGGGTAAGAGATAAATTTATGTTGAAAAATGCAGAAGACAAGTTCTCTTAAAAATTACTTATCTTATGGAATGCTAAAACAAATCTTTTAAATGAAATTATTTTTATTGCGCTGAAATTCCCCATCATTATATATGAGTTTGAAATACATATCGCTCATTTACTAAAACAACGTCATAACTCAAAAATTCCATTTTTTGAGTTAATGATGCAGAATTAATCCTGATATTGTCATTCTGAATAAGTAAAAATTTCATACAAATATCTTGTTTACTCAACTCTTGAAAGAGAAATAAAATTTTATAGTTCCATTAAGTTGTTGGTAAATTAAAAATTTTAAATAAAATAAGCATATAAAAGAGAATGTATTATAATAAAAAGAAATTTTCCCTTTTTTTTGAAAAAAAGGAGAATTATCCCAATTCATATATAGCCTATGAAATTTATATTTTTTTTCATGTGAAAGTAAAGTTATACACCCCGTCCATTTGTGTAGAAAGTTTTTATCAAACTAATTTATTTTTTGGAATTTAATAATACGTTTAGCGAATAATATACGAAATATAATACATTCATGCTTTAACTATTTATTTGCCCTCAACTTTAACTCCATTTACATAAAGCAAAAAAAGATGATAAATCAAGTTACATACACATTATATAAGCGAATAAAATCTGAATGAAATAAATACTATCAAATCAGTTTGTGCATCTCTTTGTTGCTCCAGTTTAAGAAGGAGGGAAAATATGAAAGAATTTTTTTAACAACAACATAAGAATTAAGACTAATGAAGGGTGTACCAAAATTTAAGAAAGATGTTAGTTAAAATTTTAAGGGGTTCAGTACAGCGATCCGATCTCCGTTCGTCCGTCTGTCTGTCACAGCTTATTTTCTCGATAACCGCAAGAGCAGCGGGCCTGAAAGTCTAAAGCAAGCAGAGAAACATGTTGAAATCCTAATAATAATATATAGGCCAATTAACTCTGAAATTAAAAAAAAATTAAATTAAAGACTATTCTATCAGTTAATGTAATTTTGACAATGTAATTTTGACAACTTGCTGTATCTTGGAAAACTCTTGTAATTTTCAAAAAAAATCCAAAATTAAAAAAGAGATGAAACGAAAAATCGCCAAATTTAAAAATGTGCATGAATGAAAAATATCACCAAAAATAAAATAAATCGCTAAAATGCAAAACAAAAATTACCAGAAATAAAAAGGTCGCCAAAATGCCAAAAAAAAATTGCAAAAGCGAAAAAAAGCGCAAAACCTAAAAAATCGCTAAAACTAAACATTTCTATTGTAAAAAACTAAAACCAATCGCCAAACGGAAAAAATACCAGAAGTAGAAAAGCGTCCTTACAAAAAAATTTCAAAAAACCGGAAGAATCGCAAAAACCGAAAAAAAACAGCCAAAATGAAAAAATCGCTTAAATGAAAAATATCACCATAAATAAAATAAATCGCTAAAATTAAAAAAAAAATCAGCAAAAGTAAAAATGTCAACAAGAAACTAAGGAAATCGCCAAAAATACGAAAAAAATCGCCAAAACGAAAAAAATCGCTAAAACTAAAAAAACCAATGGAAAAAATTACCAAAAACGAAAAAAAATTCAAAACAGAAAATAGCACCAAAAAATCTCTAAAACTAAAAACAATAGCCAGAAACTAAAGAATATCGGCAAAACAGAGAAAAAGCGCTAAAACAAAACAAAAACAGTAAAATAAAAAAAATTATAACTATATCTGCCAAAATATTCTGTAACTTGCTAAAGCTAAATCTCTATGTATTGCTAAATTAGGCAATGGCGTAGAAATCTAATCCGCCGAAACTTTACTGTTTTATGTCATCGCCAAAAATTTTAAATTTTATATTTGTGTAGAATTTTAGCGATCGAATTTATCTTTAGCTTTAAAAAGTTACAGAATACGGGGCCAGGTTATATGTATATACGGCTAAAGTTTGTATATTGTTACTCATGTCGTTATCTTAATATAGAAAGGCCCTAACGCATTTTTTTAATCGAAATTTTTGCATTTTTCAATACATTAGATTTTCTTCTATAAAAATACACAAAAAAAAAACTCGTTTTCAAAAAAATAAAGAGTTAGTGCCTTTCTATGTTAAGTTAACTGAATATCTAGTGTCTGTCCGTACGGAACCCTTCGTCTCCGAGTCAAAGTCGCACTTTACTGAATTTATTTTTAACTGCCTTTAAATAAACGGTTTATACAAATAAACTAGAAATAATTGCACCCTTGGAGGCCGACATTGTTCGTGTTATTTCTGCAACATGAACCAAAATTGGACGTCCAGAATAAGCTTCATCAAAAACAGCAGCGCTGGCCATATGCAAATCATCTTCAAATGTTAATGCCATGTCTAGATCTTTTGAACAAAACCAAAATGTTTGCATTAAAATTAAATTTTTTGTGTGTTACTTTTTACTGTTTAAACGGGCTTTTAAATTTTTTTTAGATTTGGTGAGAGTTTCGGGTCACCCTATTTATTAAAGTTTGCTGTTTGGAACGATTTATGATATGATAATCATAGTAATAATGTATTTATTAAATTATATGAATTGTTCGCTTAAGAATGCACACAAATCTTGTATTAAAAAGAAGAAGAAGAAAAGATATCTGCATTCTGACATATCATCCTCTTCTCATATTTATTACTTTTATCTGTTGAATTCTTTTCAATTTAAGTTCTAAAGAAAGAAAGAACAACAACAGCAAGAGCAACAGCAACAACAACAATTTGTGTAATGATGAGTCAATGTTGTTGTTACACTTCATTACTTTTCAATTTTTATTTCATCTACTTACAAATGTTAGTCCCGTATGATACAAAAGTTGTATGACCTTTCCGCAGTTAAATTAATAAAATGTGACAGAGTGTCGTCTGTGCAAAACAAAAAAAGGAAGTTGGAGAAATAATCGCCCTAGATTTGTCTACTATAAAGAATCATGATGAGCCAAACTCATGGGCAACACTGCAGTTTATTATAGCTGGCTCGCCATAACGCCATAACGCCATAGCCATAACTATAACCATAACCATAATGATAGAAACCAATTTAATATTGGTTTTATTTCAACACAACAAGAAGAAGAAGAAGAATTTCGGTTTTTCGCCGTACATAGCGGTTTGTTGCTTAGGCATTATTGTTGTTGCACTTTTGAAATGAATAAACAAATGAAAATATAAACAGCTGTTTAGGGCTATGTACATATATGTTTATGGTACTAATAGGTGAAGCAAATAAGTACGTATATTTATGGCTATGACATTATGGTATGCCATGTTTGATTACATAGTAGTTTACATGGCAGCTCGCTGACAGACAGAATCCACAAAGATTCTATAAAATTGTCCAATTATGTTTATATTTTGCTAAGAAAGATTTTCATGCACTCAAACATTTTACTTTCGAAAAGAAAATCAATAAGAATATCAGCCTTAATATTTAAAGCAGTTGCCAATCTCAATCAACAACACTTTGAATTATTTTGATTTATTACTTTTTGCTTATGAAATCGCAATAGAAATTAAACTAATAGCATTTTTTTATAAGCGGAAAAAAGTCAATATCTATTTGAAATTGTTTAATTTACAGTTTTTTAATTTATAGCGCATTGATTATGAATATTAAATACAACAATGACGGATTAATTTATTCCCGTCACACACTCATTCCAATGGCAAAAAAAACAAAGAAACAAAAAAGGTTTTAATCAGATTTTGCTTCTACTCTATACAAACAAGTATGTTGGATTTAATAGAAACAAAAAAATTTTAATCAAACCTTTTGTTTAAAACGAATAAACTTTGTTACGTAAGAAGTGATAAGAGAAGCGCAATAACGCTAAATAAATATGTTCTTACATATACATAAGTATTAAATCATAAATGCAATATTTATTTATTAATTTATAACTTAAAATTTTTTTCTGTCTTACAGTTTTTGTTTTTCTCTGAATATTGTTAATTATAATTATGGCAAAATGTTAATTTTCTTGACCTTGTTGTAATGATATATTAAAGTGAATTTGTTTACAGCAACTTTTTAATAGAAAAAAAAATAAATAAATAAATACTTGTCATATGTATATACCAGCAATACTAAATTATTTAACCACTATTTGCCTACTTGTATTTTTGCAAAAAATTATTTTTATACCAGCAAATAACATATGTATGTATTTTAAAAGTTTAAAACACTTATTGAATTTTTAATCAAGCTGGAAAAATAAAAGTAACTGTTTGCTTATGTGAAATTATTCTAAAATTTTATTTGCCATCGTTTTTGCAAATGTTTTTCAACCAATTTTTATCCATTCACAAACGAACGAAAAGTGTTTTTTATTAAATTCATAAAACAAACCGCCGCTTGTTATCTGCTATTTATTGAAATATGTATTTGCTTTAAATTAATTAATTTATTCAACTTAATGACGTATTTACATAGAAGTATTATAAATATTTCTTCCCTCAATATTAATTTGCAATTTTAATTTTTTTTATGAAATTCTAAGGCGTGTCACGTGACACTGGAATCATCTTGGTATCTATGACAAATTTAAATACATTCATATTTATGTGCAATTATATAATAACCAGCAAGAAAATTATTACCACTCAATTAATTTTTGTAAAAGATAATTTTTACAAAAGTACTTTTTATAAAAGGTACTTTATATGAAAAGTACTTTTTATTAAAGATACTTCTTATCAAAAGTACTTTTCATAAAAGGTACTTATTATAAAATGTACTTTTTGAAAAAGTACTTTATGTGAAAGGTACTTTTTATAAAAGGTAAATTTTATAAAAGGTACTTTTTATAAAAGTTACTTTTTATAAAAGGTTCTATTTATAAAGGTTCTATTTATAAAGGGTACTTTTTATAAAAGGTACTTTTTATAATAAGTACTTTTTATAAAAGGTACTTTTTATAAAAGTTACTTTTTATAAAAGGTTCTATTTATAAAGGGTACTTTTTATAAAAGGTACTTTTTATAATAGGTACTTTTTATGAAAGGTACTTTTTATAATAGGTACTTTTTATAAAAGGGATTTTTTATAAAAGGGTCTTTTTATAAGAGGTTCTTGTTATAAAAGGTACTTTTTATAAGAGGTTCTTTTTATAAAAGGTACTTTTTATAAAAGGTACTTTTTATAAAAGGTACTTTTTATAAGAGGTTCTTTTTATAAAAGGTACTTTTTATAAGAGGTTCTTTTTATAAAAGGTACTTTTTATAAAAGTTTCGCATACGAAACGTAATTTTTATAAAAGGTACTATTTTTAAAAATTACTTTTTATAAAAGGTACCTTTTATAAAAGGCACTTTTTATAAAAGGTACTTTTTATAAAAGGCACTTTTTATAAAAGGTACTTTTTATAAAAGCAACTTTTTATGAAAGCAACTTCTTATAATGGGTACTTTTTATAAAGGTTACTTTCTATAAAAGATACTTTTTATAAAAAATACTTTTTATATAATCTACTTTTTATAAAACGTACTTTTTATAAAACGCACTTTTTAATAAAAAGTAAATTTCTAAAAGACAATTTTTTACAAAAGTTAATTTTTATAAAATGTACTTTTTGTAAAAGGAAAGGTCATCCATTTTATTTGTTGTTAACCTTACAGGTTATATAGTTTCCTGGGAAATATGTAGAATTTTGATTAAAAAACTATATTTAGCTATAACGAATTTTCTCGTATGTATGTCTTCAAATTTCGTTAATATTAACGTTCTACTGATACATACATGAGTACAACGAATGAATAGTAATAACGAAGTATTTTTCGATGCCCTTTGGATTCGTTATATCGAAGTTTCACTATTTGCACATGTAAAATACATTTTTTTGGGCTACTGTATAGGAAAAACTGTACCTAATTTTCAATTAAATAATACAAATATCTAATCTAAAACTTACCAAGGTATGTGTATATCCCAAGCCAGTTTCCTCATTATCAGCAACAATATCCACCAATGGAGTGCCATTTGGATGAACGCGCACTGGATGGACACTGAATTTCGGCACCACTAAAAGAGATTCTGTAGCGTAGGAGTCTTCTAACGTATTTTTATGTTTCATTTTTTATTATTTTCTTTATATAAAAAAGTTTATTAAAATATTTATAACAACAAATATGGAGTTTTAAATATTTTTTCTTATATTAAGTAGGCAGCACAGCGCAACATATTTTAAGATTTTTCTTTTAAAAATGCATTTTCACCAGGTTACTTTGCAAAAATTTCCATTTAAGAAAATTATTTTTTATTTTTATAATTTTATTTTATATTTCAATTTATTGTAACTAGAATATTAAATCATTTTATTTAAACAAAAATATATATCGCATTTAATTTCGTTGAAGTTTAATTCACAGTTTTCAAGAGACTGACGCACGATTGCTGAAGTTCGTCAATGTTTAACAGCCACCAGCCAGCCACCATTTTTTTTTTAATACAACAACGTTAAGTACACAAACGCGCACACGTATACACACACATACATACATACATACAGTTTGATTGTTGTCACTAATATTAGTGTTATTTTGTTATTGCGGCATGATTTGTTGTTATAACGGAAGAGTCTGCGAATGTTAATAAGAGCACAATTTACAGTTAAAATAAAAACCTCTAACAGCTGTTCGAAAAATATCAATTATACATAACTACTGATATATGTATGTATGGATGTATGCATGCATGTAAGTACATATTTTAATATTTTGTTTTTATTTTTGTACTAAATTTAAAATAAAAATATATTTGAATGTACTATTTAAGTAGGCATGCGAGTATCATATGATTTTTTACAGACAGACTCAACGGAGATAAGATTTAAAATTCCACTTTAGGTACGTACATTCATATGTATGTATGTATGTATATATGTACATATGTATGTATGTACTTTTGTATATATTATAAAAAAGTTGTTGGCACTTTTTGTTGGAGATGTTCTTGTAGATTATAAAATATACAAGTGTAAATTAAAAACAAAATGTGTATTGCTATTTGTTTACCGTTTACTGCCGAGATAATTTCAATGATTTTGGTTTTTAATTTTAACGTTTTTTTTTATCTACAAAAAACGAACTTAATAAATATTATCTTCGAGATCACTTTGCTTGCGTTCCTATATCGTTTTAAGTGCTTTTTTATATTTTAATGATTTGTTTATTTGTTTACGATTTAATTAGCACGGTTTTTTATCAATAATGCGGTTCAAATTATCGTGATTTTTTTATCTTAATAATTTATGTAAATTAATTGGTTTTTTTTTTGTTAAAAACTTTTTGTTTTCTATTCAAGATGAAGTGAGTTATGGTCTCGTGGATAAATCTGTAAAAAAAATAATAATAAATTGAACAATGTTTGCGTATGTACATATGTAAATACATATCGCTTATTTACTAAAATAATGTCATAGCTCAAAAAATTTTATTTTTAATAGAAAATTAATTCTCTAATCGTTATTCATATTGTGTAAAAATTTCATTAAAAAAAAGCTTAACTGACACATTTTTTGGACCTGGTTTTTTGGATCGCAAATGATCGATTTTGGTCAAAGAATTTAGTTCGAAAATTATGCATGTCTCTTAAGCTTTTCTGGCTGTTATGGCATGATATCTTGATTTCTAAGCTATTGAGAAAAAAAATTTAATTTTATTTTTTCATTAAGTTGTGTGTAAGTTGAAAACTTTAAACGCGTTTTCTGACAAACACATGTAAATACATACTCTTTAGCATTTTTGGTGAAGGGTTATAATAAGCCCACTTACAATAACACAAATCATTTTAATTTTCAAAAGACTTAGGTTTGCATAAATGTTTGTAATTTAGAAAGCAATCTTATGTGCAGACAAATATGCGCTTCCGGTTACAGTGCGCTATATGTGCCCTTCATTGGGGTAAAGATCTGCTCTAAAACACAAAACACCGCACGCGGGAATTGCTCTTAATAATTTTACGTATTGTTACGGAAATGGCCGTCGACAAGATTAATGCATCATTATGCAAATAAATTCCAACAGGGTTAATAGTGCGAAAATATTCCTACAGGGCAATTAAAGAAGTATCTGGAATAATAACAAAGAAACATCCAGAAGAAGTAAACGTACACACGTACATACATACATGCAAGCACTATAACAAATAACTATATACGCATGCCTAGTACATACATACGTGATTAAACGTAAACAACCAACAACAACTACAAGCTTCTGCTTGTTGTGAAGATAGACATAGCTACATGCATACATACATACATGCCTGGCAATTCCAACGAAAGGTAGAAATAAGTAAACAACCACTTAATGATGTATGCATGTACACACGTATGTACATAGTTACCACAAGAACTTAATTACGCGCTTTATAAACAACATTGAAGATAATGATGATTAGGTCTAGACTTTGCATGAAAATTCTAGTGGTTGTTGTGCGAAGTATAAAAAGGGGTTGACGCATCCAACAGCAGTTCAGTTGTGATTAAGAGTTCAGTCGCGATCAAAAGTTAGTTGGGAATAAATCAGTTGCGAAGAAGCTCAGTTGCTAATAAGAATTCTGTTGTTAATCAAGTGAGTTGACAATTAAGTTGTGCGCAGTCCGTGATTTGTGATACAACAGTGAGTTGATATTTGAGTCTGTGCTTTACAATACGTGAGTTGGAAATTGAAGAGACTATAGTACAGTCTATAGTGACAGTTGGAGTCTGTCGTGATTTGAGGTTATTGTGGAGACCCTTGACTGAAGAGTAAGGGGGCAGTGGAAGCTGATAAACGTGTGTAAGTGAAGCCAGCGAGTCCTGATTGGTGTATCAACTGTGAGAGTCTGCCATAGAGTTGCTATTGGTGTATCAACTGGAAGTATCGGCAGAGTGAGTCTTGTGTGTGACGAGCAACAGAGAAAGCGGAATTGTGTCAACACTAGCGCAGCCAGTGGTCTGAGACGTTTATATACAACAGCGAAGAAGGCGTAGTGGTAACCAGTTGTGAATATTGAGTAATATATGTGTTTGTATATAAGCTCTTGAATTGAATTTAGATTAGTGGTATTTATTAGTAAATAAAGATTGTATCATTCTTAACCCTAATTAGTACACTGGGGTCTTTTATTTATTGCAAATCTACGAATCTACGGAAAAGCGTTTTTAACAGAGAATAAAAACGTAACATTTGGTGTCAGAAGTGGGATTTGCAAATAAAAGCGGCACGTTTAAAAAAGGGTTAAACGTAAAGTAAGAGTGATACGAAAAGGAGAACCTCACACGTTTGAAAAGGTTGAACGTGAATAAAACCACATACGTTTGAAAAGGTTAAACGTAGGAGCAATTGGTTTTTGAGGAAAATGAGATATCAAGAGCTTAATGTGGAGCAACTCAAAGAAGAGTTGAGTAAGCGGAATCTGTCAACAACTGGTAACAAAGTACAACTACAGGAGAGACTACTGCAAGAGTTTCAGCGGCGCAACATCGACATAGAGAGTTATGAGTTCGATGAAATTGAGGTATGTACTCGTACAGTAGCAAACAGTACAGATATCAGCGCAATGTTTGCTGCCATGATGAGCGAAATCAAAGCGAACAGTGAGAAAATGAAAACTTGGTTTGATAAAATGGATGCGAGATTTGTAAAAATGTCTGAGTCCATAAGCAAAAGGGCACATGGTGTAGAAATGCAAGTTAGTAAATCAGACGAAGAGATTTCTGACTTGGGAAACAGTGTCAACCCAGACATTTCTGGCACAAAGGAACACGCTGACGAAAAACTGAAGACAGAAGATGAGGTCAACAGTGGTCAGTGGCAACAAGTTGGACGTGAGCCTGAAGTTTCCAGCGAAGTAAAAGAAGCTCGTGACTTAGAAGATGGACATGAGGTCTGTGACACAGTGGAACTAGCTATGTGTGAAATGGTCTCATTTGTTCAAGGTAAAGAAACTGCTCCAGTATACGAAGTACGCAGCAGAAAAGCAGTAAGGAAGAAGAAGACAACTTCTGTACAGAATCTCAAGCATGTGGTAAGGCGAACTCTAATCGAGGGACAAGGTAGAGTCGGAGCCAAAGGCCATAAATGTGGAATGGTAAGGCAAGCTCTAGTCAAGGGACAAGGTAGAGTCGGAGCCAAAGGCCACAAATGGGAAAGGAGTAGTCATCTCCAGAGAATGGCAAGGCAAGCTCTAGTTGAGAGACAAAATAGAGTCAGAGCCAAATACCACAAATCTGGAAGAAGTTGTCATCTAAAGCGTAAAACAAGGCCAGCAGTAGAGGAAATACGAAGCAGATTCAGTACCAAGGGTTGCAAATGTCAAAGAAGGTTTCAGCGCCAGCATACGGCAAGGCAAGCTGTAGTGGAAATACTAAGCAGAGTCAGTGCCACCAGGGGCCGCAAATATCGAAAAACTAATCTCCAGCGCATAGTAATACAAGTCCCAGTTGAAAGCCGAGGCAGAGCCAGAACTAAAGCCAACAAATCTGGAAGAGGTAGTCGTCTCCAACGTAACTACAAGGCGTATAGAAAACGAAGAAAAAGAAAGGCGATGATGTGCCTATTCGGGACGAATAGGCTTAAGTGGGCGGCAGTGTTACGGAAATGGCCGTCGACAAGATTAATGCATCATTATGCAAATAAATTCCAACAGGGTTAATAGTGCGAAAATATTCCTACAGGGCAATTAAAGAAGTATCTGGAATAATAACAAAGAAACATCCAGAAGAAGTAAACGTACACACGTACATACATACATGCAAGCACTATAACAAATAACTATATACGCATGCCTAGTACATACATACGTGATTAAACGTAAACAACCAACAACAACTACAAGCTTCTGCTTGTTGTGAAGATAGACATAGCTACATGCATACATACATACATGCCTGGCAATTCCAACGAAAGGTAGAAATAAGTAAACAACCACTTAATGATGTATGCATGTACACACGTATGTACATAGTTACCACAAGAACTTAATTACGCGCTTTATAAACAACATTGAAGATAATGATGATTAGGTCTAGACTTTGCATGAAAATTCTAGTGGTTGTTGTGCGAAGTATAAAAAGGGGTTGACGCATCCAACAGCAGTTCAGTTGTGATTAAGAGTTCAGTCGCGATCAAAAGTTAGTTGGGAATAAATCAGTTGCGAAGAAGCTCAGTTGCTAATAAGAATTCTGTTGTTAATCAAGTGAGTTGACAATTAAGTTGTGCGCAGTCCGTGATTTGTGATACAACAGTGAGTTGATATTTGAGTCTGTGCTTTACAATACGTGAGTTGGAAATTGAAGAGACTATAGTACAGTCTATAGTGACAGTTGGAGTCTGTCGTGATTTGAGGTTATTGTGGAGACCCTTGACTGAAGAGTAAGGGGGCAGTGGAAGCTGATAAACGTGTGTAAGTGAAGCCAGCGAGTCCTGATTGGTGTATCAACTGTGAGAGTCTGCCATAGAGTTGCTATTGGTGTATCAACTGGAAGTATCGGCAGAGTGAGTCTTGTGTGTGACGAGCAACAGAGAAAGCGGAATTGTGTCAACACTAGCGCAGCCAGTGGTCTGAGACGTTTATATACAACAGCGAAGAAGGCGTAGTGGTAACCAGTTGTGAATATTGAGTAATATATGTGTTTGTATATAAGCTCTTGAATTGAATTTAGATTAGTGGTATTTATTAGTAAATAAAGATTGTATCATTCTTAACCCTAATTAGTACACTGGGGTCTTTTATTTATTGCAAATCTACGAATCTACGGAAAAGCGTTTTTAACAGAGAATAAAAACGTAACAGTATCATTTATACCTATATGTAAAATAGTGAACTATAGTTCCTATGCACACTCTCTTGAGCGTGAGGTATATCCAGTGTTGCCGTAGTCAAAATTCAATTTTACACACACGAAGTTTCAAAATTATCCAAATTACACAAAACAGGGAGTGATAACGTACCTGCAGAGGTGAAAATGGGGAGCGATTCCAATATTTCGTTTTCAATATTTCTTTGGTTGCATTTGCATTTCATCCTATAACTTCATATAAAAAAAATATTGACATGATGGTACCAGACGACAATTTGTTCTTAATATGTATCATTTTTTATTAATTTTAATTTGCTGAAACTTCTTTCCACCGAACAATTCGAAAATAACCGAATAATAACAAGAATAACGCAAGGTAAATATTGCGAAACAAAAACATAGAAAATATTATACAAATATTAGGTAGTAAATTTACGGAGTAAAATTATTCTTAAATGAAATGAAAATGTTTAATTAAAAAAATTACTTGTGTATAGGTAATGTTGAGGCGAAATTACACAAAAATAACAAGCAAATTGTGTGATCCAAAAATAGTCCAAGAAAAATATGTCTGCCCCATTTTTGGATAATTATACAGAATTCGGCAACGCTGTTTGTTTCGCAGATGCCAGCTGCCATATGTGAATAAATCTTATCACTGCATATTTGCATAGCTTATGTACAGATAGTAAAATGTACATATGTAAGTATATACATGCATACATACATACATACATACATATGTACATATTTACACAAATAGCTTCTTACAAAAACACACAAACTCACATACAAAAGTGTTAGCACAGGTACAATAAGAAGCAGAATAAATCCCACAAAAACAAAGAGAAATCAAAACAAAATTTGCACACAAAAAAAAACTAGCAGCTGATTATAAAAAATAATATAAGAGGAAGATAATTCGTGTTTAAGTTAATATACACTAATGAAAATAAGTTTACGTACAACATAAATTCTTGTAATTCAAAATATGTGTGCTCTATTTCAATTTCGGTCTTATTAAAAAATAAACTTCAATAACGATAAAAATAATGACCTAAAAATGTCACTGTACTCAAAAGAAGCTTAGAAAAAGTTCATATTGAAAATTAATGAAATATGTCGATCAAACAAAGCTTTTTGTGAAAAAAATGCATTCACTTAATACACTTTATTACCCCAGTCAAGTATTTTGGAACGAGTCTTACTAACTTTGGCGTTTTCTTGTATGAAATCTTGTACCAATCCTACAAAATAACATCTTCCAAAGTAGACTTGGACGAGATATTATGTTTACGATTCTTACACTCCAACATACATAAATATCTCCCATAAGTTATTTGGAGACATTGCATAGTATACAAAGTTGCCATGGCTACAAAATCATAAACTAACACTGTAGGAAGCTCTTATGGAAGAAAATGCTCAACATAGTCATAAAATTCACGGTTGCTTACTACACTTGCCGTAGGAACTTTGGTACGAAATGCTTGACGGTAAAATTAATATGTACAGCAGTTATACGCCCAACACTGACATATGGCTCGATAGTATAGTGCACCGCTACAAGTAAGAAATATCTGGTAGACCAACTGTATAGAATTCAAAAGATCCGCCCGCATCATAATTACGTGCTGTTTACGTACGAGTCCTTCGGAAGCCCTGAATGCTATAGTAGGCATTATTCCTATAGAACTACAGATAAGAGCACAGCTACAAGCAGTGCTGCGAGAATGACTGAAAATGGCTGGTTAGTGGAGCTCAAGAACTTGCGGACCCACAATAATTTTAAATCAGCTACCTCCAGAACTAAGGAAAGTAAGGTACCCAAACGAAACTTTGTTCAAACTATCAAAGTTTTTTTTTGTAAAAAAAAGCTTAAATTAAACGTGACATAACCATAGCCATACAAAACAGCTATTCGAACGAAACTTAGGGGTAACACTGTATGTGATTATAGGTGACTCGTTATGATGTAGTGTTTTTCATACGGGATTTCCCGGGAAAAATTTCCCGGGATCCCGCACATTTTTCGGGAAAGAAATCCCGGAAAATTTGTGCGGGAATTCCCGGGATTTTTTTATTTTTGTTTTGTTATGGAAACTTTAGTACATATTCCTTGATGAGTGTCGTAATTCGATGGTGCAATAATAAGGTGATGGCACTAGCACAATAGCTAAAGCTTTACAACAACTAAGGCCAAGTTTACATCTGGCACACATGTGCTCTCAAATTTAGAGGCCTTTATTTGCTAAAATCGAAACGCGACGTTCAAAATTTAGTGTACAACAATTTATAAAAGTAAAAACAGAAATGCGCAAGGAAATAAAAGAAAATTTACAAAATAATTACATATTCTCTTTGGTAAAAAAAACGATTATATTGATGCTTATTCTGTACTAAAGTCGTACTTCCACAGAAATATTTTGTAATATTATTTTAATAATAGGTATAATTAATTTTTTTTTTGCATATAAAAAACTGAAATGATATTATTTTTTTGACAAATGTGTTTATAAAATCGATCTAAAAATTTTTTTTTTTAATAGATTAAATTAAAAAATATTTTGTATTGTTTTGCATTGAGCGGGAATTCCCGGGAAACCTAAAAGTCGTTCCCGCTTTCCCGGGAAATGAAAAAGTCCGGGAAAAGAAAAACTCTACTATGATGCCATAGCCATTACCATAGAAACCAATTGAATTTTGGTTTGGTTATGGCTATGGCACATCTAATTTAAGCTTAAGTGCCGTTCCACACTTGCAATTTTTATTGCAGCAATTCTTGAATATGTGGGAGAGTGTTGAAATAGATATATACACATTTTGTATTTCTCTCCCGCTCTTTTTCACTAAGAAAAAAAAATTTGCTGCAGCAAAAATTGCAAGTCTGGACTGTGACTAACTTTTCTATAGAAGTGCTACCAAGTTTTTGTACATTTGCTATACCGTAGGTATAAACAGTGAGTTAATTTAATTGCAAATATTTTTGTTCGCATATACCTTGTTGCGCGGCGTATTAACGTAGTAATTATGTCGTGAAGTTTTGTCCTCAGTTCACAATTTAATTATTATAACTTTTTCTGTTTGCTTTACTGGCTCCATAGAAATATCTTAAGCATTTCTAAAATATTTTTATCATTTAAAAAAAATACTGCCCCTAACTAATCGGCATATTATTATTTTTGCAAGTGGAATAATTAAAGTTTCCCACGTTATTAATATTTTATAACAACTACAAATTTTGTTTATATTGTGACTTGTACGAAAACTTATACCGATTAGTGTACGTACGTCTGTCATACTAACATACTTACACTAATACATACACACATACATACATATGCATATGTATGTTTCTTATAACATGTTGTGTTCCATTTAGATTGCAAATAATTTATTAATTGGAAAAGTTAACAACAAACAATAAGTGATAAGTTATTATTTTTGTTAAGCCAATGCAATAATAAAGTTTGATATTTCAAATCTGTTGCATAGTAGGCAGCTATACACATGCATGCATACATACATACATAAATACATACATATGTACATATGTATGCTATGTTGCACTATGTAGAGCACGCAACATGTTATAAGCAATTTCTGCAAAACAAATAAACTATTCGCAGAAATTTACAGATAATTTTCTCTTGCTTATGTACTTTCTATCAGTTATGCACTTTCCATAAAATGTTTTTGTAGGATTATTTAGAATTTTTGTGAATACAAGCACATTTTTTTCACTAATATTTTTATTAATTGTTAGAGGTACATGCACACGTTTCGTGTTTTTTTTTTTATTAAGCACCTTTATTTACCAGAAGCTGTTTGCAATTTTTTCCGCCTACTTTGTTGTTAAATACTATGCACATATATTTTTTTTTTAATTTCTCCATTCCAACACCAACTACCACAACGCGTTTACTAAATCAACTAAAACGATTAATAAAAACTTAAAATGTTCCCAACTTTGTGATTTGTTTTCTACTAAGTCCAGCTTTATTAATATTTTCTCTTTTATCTAATTACAATGGCGCTCTCTTTCTGTGTGTCTCGCTCTTTGTTATTAAAATCTCAGTCAGCGTGACCGTTTGACTGACTAAAGTGGCAAATTGCCACTTTTTCGACTGCCTTGCCACTTTTTGTGCCCCTTTTTTTAGAGTCATGCATTAAACACATTCACCACATGTTTATATGAGAATGATTATATTGAAGACAGCAAGGCAACACGGCGACAGGTTGTTGTCTATGCTGATTTTGTCGTTGTACTCCAATTAAACTAATTTCTATTTCTCTGGCTACAATGAGCAAATGCAGCGTTGCCAGTATAATACAAAATGGTGAATGAATGATATCCTACAATTATTTCATACTATATACCAGAAACAATATCCAAAAATTTATGTAAAGAATAAATTGATTCATTATTGTACTTTTATGTGAAATAAGTACATTTTAAAAGAGTAATTAATTTTTATAAATGCAAAATATATGAAAGTGGCAATACTGAACTATGTATTTGTACTTGAATATCAGCTGCAGATGGTGCTGCTGCTGTCTCCAAAATAATTAAGTAGCTGGCTACTAGGCGACAAATGCTGCTAGCGGCATTTGAAGTCGTGTGTTCGTGTAGCCTGCTGTGCTGAATGTGTTTAATGCATCAATTATATAAAAATACATTAAAAATAAAAAGTTTAGTGTAGTTTTCTCGCTTTTTTTTAATTTTGCCCCTTTTTTTTGATAAATCCCCTATGTGGTGCCACTTTTTGAAAAAAGTCCTCGGTCACCCTGATCTCAGTTGAATTTAATGCTATGTTTAGACGACGAGTTGAATCACCTGCTTCGCTCTCTGAATCATGTTTATGAATCATGCTGTTTAGACTACGCATTCGTGCTTCGTGTGCATCGTGCCAATTTAGTGCTTTTCGTACTAGATTTAGAGTTTTTTAATTCATAACAGTGCGGAATTTTTCAAATTGTTGCTTTAAAGAGAAATTAGTGCCTTTTTTGGTGCTTTTCACCTTTGATTTTAGTGCGTTTTACAAATCTACTAAATATTAATTTGTTAAAGTGTGGTGGCTTTATTTTCACTTTCAAAAACTATCTGCTTTCACCCCTTTTAGACATGCAAAGTTTCCTTTCAGGAATGTTAATTCAGCTGCGTGAAATACAAAGGAAGAAAAACTTTCTCTTTCACAGTTAGAAAAAAGAAAATATTTCTAGATATTACAGAGGATACCATACACGTAATAAAATAACTTAATTACAATAATCGAATCTACTAACCACTAAGGGAAGCAACGTATTGCTTTCTTGATAACGGTGCTTCCAAAAATGCTTCTGAAAAGTAATAACGTAAGGCTCTCTAACAAAGTGGACAAAAGTAAAAAAATGTACACCAGTAACTTTTGCATCTGAGTACACAAAAACTACACATTATTGCTTCTGTAAAACGAATTAGTAAAGCAAAAAATGAATGGCTTTTTGGAAACTGATGCATTGCTTCTAGCTGGCTTACAAAAACTCTTCTGGGAAGCGGTAATTTTTGCTGGGATGGTGAAATTGAAGAAATAGAACGAAGTATCAGAAATTTAAGGATACATAAATGGAAAAATTTGCTCAAAACTGATCAATTTTGGATTGAAATTTATAATTATAGAAATTCAACTAATCATAATCCATTTCTAATACTGTCAATATTTTCTCTAAGACTATTAACATTACCATGTTCAAATGTTGTAGTAGAAATGACTTTTAGCGCTTATAACTATTTTAAAAGTAAGTTAGAAATACAATAATGATTTTATAAATCAAATTGTTTCATTCATATAAAATACGGTCTAAAAAGAAAAGGCTTATGTTGTTCAGAATGTAACATACTGAACCATGTTCTTGTAAAAATTAATTCAGATGAAACACCTAAAAATCTAATTGTTTTATTAAAACAGTTTTATGGCCAGAGGAAAAAGATGAAACTGCATTTCTTGAAACGAGGAGTATAATTCTCGTTGATCATCTTTTGTTAAAATAGTACACCATAATTGGAGTGTCTTCCCAAATGAACTTCAATTATTTTCCTACTCATATTCTACTTATAAGCAAAATCGAAATATGGCTCGATATAATTGAAATTATTACAAAAACCTATGAAATGTAGTAAATTTAAAATTGTAGTTAACTTAAATTTTTAATTTTTACTAATTCAATACATTTATAATTAGCCATATGGGCTTTCTCTGTATTGCAAATAAATAGATAAATATAAAAAAATAAATAAAAATATTTATGTACATACATACATATGTACATACATACATATACTATATACGAGTACTTATTTCATTTAGTGCTTTTTTATGAACACACAGTGGTTTTTGCTCTGAAAAAGTTGGCATCACTGTTCGCGTAGCATTTTTTTATGTATATTCACACAAACATACGTATCATACGCACGTATATACATGCATACACATAAGCATTTATACTTTACATAAATTCCACTCATGCGAAATCTTGTTTTTGAAGGCATCTCTATATTTTCTTCTTATTTTTCCTTTTTATATTATTCATAACTTAATTAAATTTATTTATATTAAACTCACATCCAAGGCACATTTACTACAGGTACACGCATTAGAGAAAACACTGTGGCAACTCTGTGCTTCTCACATAGTTTTACAAAGTAATTGTCAAAAAATTGTATGCATCAAACAAGGCACAAAAGTAATTGTCAAACGAATTCTTCGTTATAAACTTGTAAACAAAAAATCAGCGGATGACCAATATGCCTGATACGTGTACCTGTTTGATATGCCTTGCTCACATCTATGTTTTTTGGTTTGTTTTTATTTGTTTACAAACACACACATACACATATACCTATTTTGTTTTGATAGCTAGTTCAGATAAAGTGGCGATTAACTGCGATAAAAGTTAGAGAAGATACCAATTTTACGTGCTTCGCAAGTAGATTCATATTGAATCTACTTGATTCGCTCTCATAATTTTGTATGGCGAAGCAAGTGGATTCGGTCATGATTGGGGCGTGAAGCATGAATAGAGAGCGAAGCACGTACCGTCTAAACATAGTATAACATCTTACACAGAGTGACCATTAATGCATTTTTTTAAGCTTAGTTTTAGATGATTGAGTTTAACAATACATACATAGTTTTTTCGCAACTAAAGTTAAAACTATTATAAACAACTGATTTTGCGTTCACACTGCAAGTTTGATAAGTTCAGGTCTTAAACAACAGGTTGTCTAATAAATATGTTCAAAATAAAATAAATTTCCTCTAGAAATGCGTGTATTTGTTGTTGTATTTTTTCTGCTTTTATAACACTTATTTGACAAACTGTACAACAGCTGTTTTTTTTGTGGAAAACCCAGAAATTTTACAATGCCCCCTCACATGGAAATTATTTTATATTTTATATTTTATTTTTATATTTTATAAATGAACATTTTAAGATTATGGAACCACTTATAGAAAGTGAAAAAGTGCTTGGAAATCAAGTTACAGTTAGATCTCGATCATCTGTATTTTATTTTGCCTGAAAACAGTTGCATGCTTTCAATCACTGATAATAGAGGTGGTAATCACGGTTGATCGATGCAAAAAAATTAAATCGATGGACAAAAGGAAAACAATTGCAATATATCTTTCCCGGATAATACGATGTTACCGGTTAAGCGAATCACTGTTAATCGAGGCCTTACTGTATTATGTATAAAAAATTAACAAATACATTACAAACTAAACCTTTACTAGCTCCTTTCATGGGCCCAGAGCCGTTTTGTGGCATAAGTCGGCCGACTGTAATATCTCTGATCAAAGAAGATGACACTTCGATCGCTAAGGAAATATGGCTGTCTTCTCCTGGTTTAAGGCAGGCCAAAGCTTTGATGCAGTCATTTACATATAATGGCATCCTGAACCCCAACAGGAATAATTTACGGCTTGTTACTTGTTTTCTTTCTGGTTACTTTGAACTGAATTATCCTCTGTGGAAAAGTAACCAAGTTAGTTCACCTTTTTGTCGTTTATGCTTGGAAGATGACGAGACGATGACACACATTCTTTGTGAGTGTATCGTATTATGTGACAGTAGAAGGGGTGTTTTTCATTCTGAGTTTCTGACGTCAGATGATATTAGACGGACTTCTTCAATATCTTTACTGACTTTCATAAGGAGAGTCATACAGAGATTGATTTAATTTAATTCACAGATCTATGGTACAAAAGATTAATCAGGTGTCGCAGTGCCGGTCTTTGGACCAGATCTTCCCCCTATTCTATTGTATTATATTCTAAACCTTTATTATCAGCAGATGCTTGCTAGTAATATCGTCTATTTTTACGAGTACTTCCCAGAAGATTCTTTTGCTCCGAAATTTTTTTATTATCGTTGCGGTATCCTTCAATCGGTATCTATCTTTATTCACTAGCACAAACATTATCAGCTGATTCCGGTCATTTTAAGTTGGCAGCACTGAATTTAGCACAGCGAAAACAAGGTTGCATTTCATAAAAAAAACCAACTTTTATGAAAACCATGTCAGTGTGAAAGTACTATAAGATTTTAATTACATATAATTTCTATGAGATATTTAATTTTAGACGAGTTCAGAAAAACAAAAGGAAAATCAATATATTACACAAATAATTTATTCAAGAATGGTGTACAAAAGGCTTGTGATTTTGAATCGTATGATATCATTTGACACAATCCTAATGATATTTAATCATATCTGTGGCAAAAAGGTAAAAGTGTTTAAGTCGAGATAATCTGATTTTGAGTTAATGGTACCTACGTAAGCTGTATATTTGAAAGTACCTCTAGGTAAAATCTCAATTGATTTCAGTCTTTTTTGGACTTCTAATCTCAGTTGGAACAATAGCTTAATTTAGGTTATACTTTGGTATATTTCAACTTAATTTCACGAATTTGACTGCAAAACAAATAAATTTCTGAAAATCGACTTGAAAGCTTAAAAGTGCTCTCCTGCAATATCATCAAATATGACTTAAGCACTTTTTCCTTATTGACAGAGAAATATAATATTAATACACAATTGGTATTTCATTGGCTCTCAGCCTATCAAAGGGGAATCACACGATTCTACTTGAATGCTTACAGACAACAAGCAGCAGCCACGTAAATCAAAGCTTGAAAATATTTTGTCATATTATGTTTACAAATGACAATATTATGTTTTATTTAGCTGTAATATGAATACATTATGGTTATTATACAGAGAAATATTATTGTTGGCAAAAACCTGAATTTAAGGGGGTTTTCATTTCATACTCGCAACAAAATGATTGAACGGTAGACTTTTGAAAATAGAAATTTTTTTAGATGAATAATTAGAATCAATTAGCGGCATTAACATGACTATTCCCAAGCATATTCTTAAAAGTTCTTTAAAAAAAAAATAAACAAAAATTAAACAAAAACGTCAGCCCAACAGCCATAAACGAACGAGTCTTTCAGGCTTAAAACAAATTAATAATATAATTCAAATTTATGCTCGAGAATAAAAAATGCTAAGCAGTTAATTTTATTTATATGTAACAACAAAGGGAAAGGGCTAAAAATTTACATCACAAAAAAAAAGCAATTAATTAGTGAAATAAAGCAGAAAATTTTCACGTGATTGAATATAACTAAACAAAACAAGTGCAATACGTAATCAATTTATTAAAGATTAAAGTCCGATGACTCCCTCTCTCTCTCTCTCTCTCTCTCTCTCTCTCTCTCTCTCTCTCTCTATAACAATAAATTAATAAACACAATACTAAATAAATATATAATATTAAAAAATAAATAAATATTTGTTTAATTAAAATGAATTGATCACCGAAAAGCCATAAAATATTTATTGCAATTAATTTTATTTAGAAAAAAATATATGAAGAGAAAAAAACTAGAGTAAAGTATGCTTATTATAAATAAATTAGCAAGCTGTTGAAATTAAAAGTTAATTCCAAAACAAATAATTTAAATTTAACCCTTGGCTGGCTAAAAATTTTTTTATAAATTTTTAGGATTACTGAATCACGACTGGACTCACCTTAGTTAGCTTTAAAAATTCACACTTGGATGCCAAAAATATTTAGTGAAAAAATGTGTGTTGACATCCATTTTATTAAATACAGCTCTGATATTGAAAAAAACTAAAAAAAATCGATAAAACTAAAAAAACAGCCGAAAAAAATCGAAAAACAGCGAAACGAAAAAAGTGCCTAAACTAAAAAATCGCCAAAACCCGAAAAAATCGGTTAGAAGTAAAACACACCAGAAAAAATCGCAAAAACCCTAAAAAAATCATCAAAGTGAAAAAAGGATCAAAACTAAGAAAATCGCATAAACTAAAAAATCGCCAAAAACCAAAAAAAATCGGCAAAATTAAAAAATCACTAAAACTAATAAACGCCAAAACAAAAGGTTTTTTTTTTTAATTGGGTAACATATTCGATTATATAGGCTAAAGGCTCAGTTAAGGCTCAGTTACCCGACTGTAATGTAAAGTAACAGCAACAGTAGGAAACAGCTGCTATGTGAAAAGTAATGTAAATGGTTATAGAGATGTAATGCAACGTAACCTACTTTTCATATAAAAATATCGATCAGCTGTTTCCTACTGTTGCAGTTACATTACATTACAGTCGGGTAACTGAGCCTTTAAGGCTCGTACATACATTACATATTGTCGGTTGGTTATTAGTTTGCTGCAGACATAATGTATTTTGAATATACTGTGCCGCAAAGCAGTAGCCAACCGACGATATGTAGGTGTCCGTACTGGACCCTTCGTGTGCGAATCAGAATCTCACTTTACTGAATTTATTTATTCAATCGTTCGCAATCCAAAATAGAATGAAATTGAATAGAAAACTGCTTTAATAGCTGTAAAATTTTAATTTTTTTTCTAAGTTTTTTTTAAACTAATATTTAATTATTATATGTATAATATCTGCTACACGTTACTTAAAAGGGTTACACTTTCAGGTGCAATAAAAAAAAACCACAATCAAATCATCTTTATTTGAATTTAAATATACAAACTGTTTACGTAAACATTAAGTTAATATTATTTAATTTTTTTTTTGCAAATAAACAAATCATACACAATAATACAGGCAGTAATAGTAAGTATTTTAAATTGTAAATCACTCAAAAGAAAATAATTATATTAAAATACGCTTAAATATATTTATTATGTAGTCATTGTAGTTGCTTAGTGCCCTCTAAGTATTTGGAAGATTGTTGATCATGCACGCCATGAAAAAAACACAGTGGCTGAGAGCGATCTATTATAAAAAGCAAACATCAATAAATTCAGTAAAGTGCGATTTTGACTCGCACATGAAGTACGATGTTTGTTTATTTTTGGCGATTTTTTCGGTTTTCAGGCTGTTAATATTAACGATTTTTTAGTTTTTAAGTTTTTTTCGCTTTGGCGATTTTTTTGGTTTTAGCCGATTTTTTTTCACAATAGTTATTTTTGTTTTAACGATTTTTTTAGTTTTTATTTATTTTGGCGATTTTTTAGTTTTTTTTTTTGTATGGCGCTTGTTTCTTTTTGCGAATATTTCGGTTTGTGACGACTTTTTAATATTGAAGTATTTTTAGTTTTAAATTTTTTTTCATTTTGGCGATTTTTTCCGGTTTTTTGGTTTTTTTTTTTTTTTGATTTTTCACAATAGATATGTTTAGATTTAGCGATTTTTTTTAATTATGGCGCTTTTTTCGTTTTGGCGATTTAATCGGTTTTTGGCGATTTTTTTAGTTATTTGGCAACCCTTTTACTTTTGCTATTTCTTTTTTTGCATTTTAGTATTTTTTTTTGTATATTTTTCATTTAAGCGCTTTTTTCATTTTGGACATTTTTCGTTTCATAATTTTATTTTATTTTTTTTTTTTTTTTGATGTTTTAGTTTTAGCGTTTTCGAAAAATTCAAGAGTTTATCTCTGACGGTTTCCTAGACACAGCAAGTTGTCAAGGTGGCATAGTCAAAATTACATTAACTGTCATATACTATGTATTTGTTGTTGTAGCGGCCAAAGTTTTACATACTCTGTGAAAATTCCAGGTCCGTGGTTCTTACTGTTCTCGTGAAAACAGCCTGTGACAGACAGACGACGGACGGACATCATAGAGAAAGCAGTGCGCTTCCTTTTTACCTTTGGTGTAAGGAACCCTAAAAAGACATACTTTAGATCAGTTTGAAGAAGAGCACTTGTGCTATTAAAGCATATTGTGCGTTCTACTTTTAACAAGCAAGAGTGCTGTATTCGGCTATGCTGAATCTTTTATACCCTACACCAACGTAAGACTAATTAGTGCCCATGTTATGGTTAAAGTAGATTTTCATATAAAAATTAAGGAATAAAATAATAAAAAACTCTTGAGTAATGGTCTTCCTAATATATAAAATACTAGCTAAGTCCGGCAAACGTTGTCCTACCATTAATAATTTTTTTTAACTACAAATTACTCCACACTGTGGTCACTTGTTGGGTCAAAAATAAAACGAAAACCTACAGGGCATTCAACAGAACCTATGTTGAAAAATATATAAATTAAATTAAATATAATATAGATGTTTGATTAAAAAGAAAAATTAAATTAGTTTCATCTAAATAATTTTATATGGCAAAAAAGTTTAAATTTATAATTTTTCTAATTTTTAATACTAATTTACTACTTTCTAAAATATAGAAATACTAGCTGACCCCGGTCCGCGTTGCTGGCCCTAAGCAAACATTAGTGTTGTATATGGCATTGGTGGTACAATATGAAAATTGGATTTTGCCCACGAATAAACTAAATATTGCGCCATCTGCCGGTCGAACTTCAAACTACACAGAAACGCTCCTCACGCCCCATAGAGCATGTATATAAGGTTTGGTCTAAATCGGTGCAGTAGTTCTTGAGTTACGGTGCAAAAACACAAATAAACTAAAAATTGCGCCATCTGTCGGACGAATCACTATTTCTGAAAGGGGCGTAGCATTTACCGGGGTAGAATATATATAAAAACACGCGCCGGTCTTTTACAAATATTTTGTGGGGTGAAAGGCGAAAATCTGTTGGGGCATTGAAGAGTTCACCCCTAACAAATAAACGTGTTTTTGATTTTTATATATATTAAGATATTTAATTAACTAAGAAAAAATTTTTTTTTTATTGTTTTATTTTTTTGTAATATCAAAAAAATTACATTTTCTAGCTCTGGATCTGTATTTTTCCTTTCCTGATTTTTACTACTTATCTACTTTTTTTTATAAAATATATTTGCTTTACAGAGAAAAAGAAAAAAAAATTAATTCGACCTAGTTAATTTTATATACCAAAAAAAAGTTATGCTTTCCAACCCTGGAATCATATTTTTATTAATTTTCTTACTTCATTTCTAAAATACAAAAGACATGTATATTTTATAGAGAAAACGAAAAAAATATTTTTAGTAGGTTACTTTTATGTACCAAAAGAGTTCACATTTTCCAACCCTGGAATCTAACTTTTGATTTTTTTGGATTTTAATATCAATTTTATTCGTACTGACACATAAAATAGGTTTATTAAAAAAACAAAAAAAAATATAGTTTTAGCTGGTTACTTTTAAAGGCAAAAAAATCAAGCTTTCTAGCTCTGAAACTTTCTTTGCGATTTTGCTGATATCATCAATAACAGCCGTGCGACCCCTCAGGTGATTCCTTAACTCTGTGTGTCATGTTTCATAATCTCTTTTGCATTTTCGTTATTTCATTAGTTCTTTAATATAAATATGGCAACCCTGATAAGGCCCTTGTTGGAAACTTTTACAGGAATCGTTTGATAGATATATTTAATTCTAAATGGACGTCTAACCGCCCTTTTTAGTTTCTAAACTCAATATCACTAGATTATGTGGGATCGCTTTAAGCCGCTCCTTTTTCTAACAGAATTTTTGAAGTGTTCAGATCTTTGGCGCTTCCGATTTTTTTGGGATTTTCAAAATAAAACTGTGTTAAATTTTTATGACGTTTTTAACATTCGCCGATTAGAATTGCAATACATGGCTCTACTTTTTTCAGTGATGCATAAAAAATACTTTTTTTTATTAAAGATAGATTTTTAATAAACAATTTCTGGGACGTAACAATTTCTTTGGATTTTTGGCGCCAACATTTTGTTTGCTTCACGACTTCTTTACACACTTAAGTACACACATATTTACATACATCCATACATACATAAATACATACATACATATATTACACATATACACATAAACACTCAAATTATTTATAATCACTTTGTACTTATTTATTTTTTTATTATTAGTTTCATATTTAAATTTGTTTCGCTTCTTTTAATATAGAAATTGCCACTTTTTTATTTAATATGCCCACGAACACGATTACGACCACACTAATGCGTTATGGCCAAGTCCACTGGATCCAGTCTGTTTTTGTGTTTCGAAATTACCATTTGTATTTCTAAATTTTCTATTTTTATAAAAAATAAAAGTGATTTGAGAGTGACTAGTAGTGATTGATTGTCAAATTAATTTGCGACTGCTGACAATTTGAAATGAAATGAAAATTTTGTGCCAGGCGGCTAAAACAAATAAACGAAACTGTTAAGATATAAGTACAAAAACAATTAATGGAACATGGATTAACCAGCAAAAAATTCTTTTGTCGACCGACACATTTGATTGAAATATATTCGAAAAAGTTGCCAGACATTTATTTCGGCATTCACCATAATATTCGGCAATATTTGGATATACATATGTATATATAATCACTTTATTATATTATAGCTATGCTATTTATGTCGCGACACAGCAGCTAGGACATAATTTTCGTAACACTACTACAGTTATAAATTTATTTTTGTTTTCATTTCATTGTACTTAAAAGCAGAGTACGAAAATAAACCAAACAAATTGTTTGATTTTGTTTTGTTTCGTTCCAGGCGAATTCAGTATCAGTTGGCCTTGATGATAATCAGCAATTGATGGCCAAATTGAGACAATTTGAATTAAAATGTCAAAATTTGCTTGGACATCTTCTGACAGATTGGTTCTTTCTTTCGCCTTGGTTTCGTTCTTTGAAGTGAGTGAAACAAAAACAAAACAAAAACAATGCTCAATTTGTTTTTATATTGTTTTTGTACAAACCAAAGAATACAGCCGATTGGCTGTAAGCCGGCTAACAGGCGCCGCCGGTCACAACAAATACATTAATTTAATCGTACGCCGCTACAAAAGAAAATAATGGGAAATAAATGGAAACGTTTTAAAATATTTCCGGTGAATTTAACATCATCATATAATATAATTTTTTTTCATTGTTATTTAACACATTAACGTCCCTTTTCACAATGTATGATTAAGAGTTAACGTGAACCTTAGCTGAAAGTTCTTCATACAAAACTTGCCGTTAAAGTCTCTGTTAGCTTTTAATTGTACATTGTGAAAAGGGCCTTAAGTTTGTTTTATAAAGCTAAGCAGCATAGCTATAACCGGGTGTCCTGAGACACCTCTCTTCTGTTTTTTCTGCAGATTTTAATCAATTAATATCAAAAATTGCCGCCCATTCTGAAGCAGAAATCCTCTTTTTTTTAAGTCAGTTAAAAAAAAGATTCACGTAGCTTTTGAAGAAATAAAATGCCCGTAAAGCCAATTTTGTTTTTTTCGGCACCTTACAACTGGTAAAAGAATAGTCTCTTTGGATTCTAGTTTAGGAAAACCAACTTCAGGTACCAGTAAAATACATAAATATATCTTCACAAATTCTTTAACTTCACTTCACCGTTTATGAATTTAAAATTAATGGTAAAATACTTTTTCTATATGAATAAATTCATTAAAGTGGGACTTTGACACAAACTTTAGGCTATATAATCGCATATCATAGGTGATGTAGACATTTTTTAAAAAAATTTGAGTAAAAATTTTCTTCAGCTTTTGGCGGTTTTTTTTTTTGTTTTGGTGCTTTTCTTTGTTTTTTTGGCGATGTTTTTGATTTTTGGCGATTTATTTTAGTTGTAGCGATTTTTTTAGTTTTGACGTTTTTTCGTTTTGGCATTTTTTTTGTTTTTGGCGATATTTTTATTTTGGTACTTTTTGCTAGTTTTGGCGCTTTTTTTCGTTTGTTGGCGATGTTTTCGATTTTTTAGATTTTTGGCGATTTTTTTTAGTTTTGGCGTTTTTTTTTCTTTTTGGCGTTTTTTTTGTTGTTTTTGGCAATTTTTTCGTTTGGAATTTTTTTTTTGAGATTTTTTAGTTTTAGCGTTTTTGAAAATTTTCGTAACTCTTACGATTCCTTTTCACCTTTGCTGTCCGGAACCCTAAAAAAACAAACTAAAAACAAAAATGGAGTCTCACTCAAATGGTGAACTGGTGGGGCTTAACTATGCAACGATGCGTTTTGAAGTGTTCACCAATTTCAGTGCTTACTTCTTGAGTTGTGTATTTGACAGTTATGCATTAAACACATTCACCACAGCAGGCTACACGTAGCCAGCTACTTAATTATTTTGGAGACGACAGCAACACCATCCGCACCTGATATTCAAGTACAAATGCATAGTTCAGTATTGCCACTTTCATATATTTTGCATTTATAAAAATTAATTTTTCTTTTAAAATGTACTTATTTCACGTAAAAGTACAAAAATGAATCAATTTATTTTTTACATCAATTTTTGGATATTGTTTCTGGTAAATAATATGAAATAATTGTACGATTCATCATTCATTCAACATTTTGTATTACACTGGTAACACTGCATTTGCTCATTGTAGCCAAAGAAATAGAAATTAGTTTAATTGGAGTACAACGACAAAATCAGCATAGACAACAAACTGTCGCCGTGTTGCCTTGCTGTCTTCAATATAATCATTCTCATATAAACATGTGTATTCTATCCTTGACATTTGGTAGTCGGTAGCTTGCTGTGGTAAATGTGTTTAATGTATTATAGTGAACACTAGTGTCAAAATTATGTGAACACGTTAAAACTCATCTTTGAAAAAAGAAAATCGCTTATTGAAATAGGCGAGAAGTTACGCAAGGCAAGGACAAATTATAGACAGTAGTACCTCGATTTACGCTGTCTCGTTTTGCATTGTGAAATTTTTTTTTGTTCCTTCAAATTTCGATTTTCATTGCGATTCAATTTAAGGCGCCTTAATTATTATTGAATTCAAATCAAAAATAAGGGTAACACCCATTTTTCGTTATTTATGTAATTAGATAAACGTTAAAGTATGAGCATTTCTAAATTTGATTTGCATAGTTTCGATTAACGAGGTATTACTGTATGCCAAGTAAAATCAGCTGTTTCATTTACCGTTAACCAATAAAACGTATAATCTTATATCTATTATGTTGAGATTATTGTATATAAAAACTGTACTTACGGTTTTTAAATGCCGGAATTGTTACCTGGTGTTTATTGATTGGAAATGTCTTATCAATAATCATAATTATTTCCTAACATTAAAAAAAGTCATAAATCTTTGATAAATACATACTTCGAATTATCAAACTATTGATAAATACTTGCGGTTATTGCAATATGTATTACTATTGTGGAAATACAGTGAATTTAGTAGTTGTTACGCAGCGGTGCTCTGGAAAATAAAATCACTTCATGTCAAAATTTCGTTAAATAGTGATGGGCACCACTCGTCCAGCATCATACGTAAACACGCGTGATTACGGAACATAGTACATTTTTTCCCTTTCATTCTTTCTTTCAAGTACTTAAAAGCGTTTGAGCATAAAAAAAGTTTCCTACACAGAAAAAAGTAAAATGAAAATTTCTTTAATATTTTAATTGATATTATTTTTATAAAAATTTTCATCGGTAAACAAATTGATAATATCAATTAAGTTTTTCCACCTGAATTAATTTAAGAAATTAAAAATTTAATTGAATCAATTGAGTTCTTAATTGAAAATATTAATTGGTGAACTATTTTTTCTGTGTATGAGTGCTTTTACATAAAAAAAATCATTTGCTTGCCTCGTGGCAGCAAGTTTTTGAAGCAGGCATCGCCAATCTTTACTCGATAACTAACAGTAATTTATTGTGGCCCACCTTCAAATTGTTTCTTCTTCAGTCTTGCGTGTGAGTCTGAACGTGCACGAGAGTAAGGGTAAACCTACACATTCCACAGCCAGTGGAACCTGTAAGTCTGTCCCAGCTCTTGCAAACTCATCAGCCTCTATGCCCCGCGATCCAGATGATCCTAATATTAAACTGTTTAGAGATGCTAGAGAGCCATGGTCTGCTGTTGTTCTTAGAAGGGCTGTATGCGACAGCGATGCTAACTTGGTGCTTTTGGCACTATTTTTAGTGCTTTTTGAAGACTCAAAACGCCAAATTTTGAGCGATAGTGTTAAATTAAGGAAAAGCACTAAATAGTGCTTTTAAGAAGTTAAGTAAGTTTAAGTATTTCTTAAAATTACTTTAATAAAAACTTGATGTATTTAGTTTTTCAGTGTTTAGCCATACCTTTTTCGTCTGATGTATTTCATTAAAAATTATAAATATTGCTGAAATAGAGACTAGCTTAGAAAATATTAAACATTCGTTTGAATCTTTACTCGTTTAGTGCTTTTTTTAAATTTTGTTGTGCTCTTAGAGCCAAAAAAAAAGTTGGCATCACTGGTATGCGATCTTATAAATATCATCAGTGCTGCCAGATTTAGATTCTAGCCACCTAAACAAGTTCAATGAAAATTTATTTTTTTTTAAATAAATTTGGTTCTGAAAAGACCATGCCCTAATTCTGTGCGAAGATTGTGTCACCTTGTCTATGGACGAAAAAATATCGCACCTGCGATTCCTTATAGGACATTTACGTTGTCTCGTAATCTAGTATTTACGAGATTTCGAGCTAAATGTTGCTTCTTTTTACTAGATTTCCATACAAAACAAAATCTATTTTGTCAGTAGATTTTGTGGGAAATCTAATCAAAATCTAATAATTTTATTTAGTTTTTACTGCCCTGAATGAGTGAATTAGCTATGGTATGCTTAAAAAGGTGTGTGAATTAACTACATTTCAGTTGTTTGGTTGTAGTTTTGGAAAAGCTTCAGTTAATGGCTTATGTTTTGGATAAAAAAATATTGTTAAATGTCAAAAAAATGTAAATGTAATAGATATGGTATAGATTTTCATAAAGATTTTAATTCAAATCTGCTAGAATTTGTGCAGGTGTAAATGCCCTATTCGGACAATTATTATATATTGTCTGTGCTATTTATTTAATGTCCTCGCATATTTAATGTCCTTTCATACAAATACATATCTTGTTTACACAACTATTGAGAAAAATAAATAGAGGAGGCCCTTATTATGAGTAACTTTCGATCTTCGACTGTAGTGGTGGTAGAAAGTACTTATCGAACGAATTTTCATTTGGTATTATGGCGAGCATTCGACAAGGAATGTCCTTATTGTAAATATCACTCACAGTGATTTTTAAAAATTTGCAACAATTTTACCTAAAAATAAAAACTAATCGTTTTTAATAAGTTTTCATATTAAAATACTTCATCGAAAGTTAAATTTTGTTCGATAGAAAATTCGATGTTCATATTATAAATTGAAGATTCGATCGAAAATCGAGTGCAACTAAATAATAAGGGCCAAAATTTAATTTTTCCTTTAAGTTGTGTGTAAATTAAAAACTTTTGATTCGTTTTCTGTAAAACCAATTTTTTTGATCTATGATGTTATTCAAGTAAATGAACGATATACATATGTATGTTAGATTCATTTCTAATCCTCAAGTGTGGTTGTAAGCGAAACATAGGGTCATGGCATGATCAGTATTAAAAAGACACTCACGAGACCATCTCTAATCGTCAATTACTAATTAATTAGGGTTGATAGTAACTATGGGTGCATATAAATAATGCCGTCAGCAAAATTTACAATTTTTTTTTTCTTCATAATATGATTGATAAATTATTCGACAGTTTTGTGTGATAAGAAAAAAAAATTGAAAGCAAAGAAAAGAGCACACGTGTAAAAATTATACATACTTCCTGAAGGCCACACATCTTAGCATATCAGATGCATTGATCTGAGTTCCATATTGAATCAGGTCAATTCTTCTAATTCACAAATTCTTAAAGTTTATGTAAGCAGCGCATGAATGAATTTCAATAATTGAAAAACAAAATTTTTTACTTGGATATTCTTATTTTGCGCATATTTTTCTGCTTAACAGTTTTTAATTTTGTCATTAATATGCATTTTCAATTTATAAAAAATTTGCATCGTATGTAGGTATAGAATTGATAAATGAATGCAAAAATTTGCATAATAATCACTAGTTTTAATAAAGCGACTAGTTTTAGTTGAAATGGTATCAAATTTCAAATGAAGGCCAACTATAAATTTCAATTTTCATTTTTTTTAAGAGATTAAAATAATAAATGTCAATAAAACGTGATAATACTAATTATTTTTGTCCAAGACAAACAAGCGTTATTTTAAATTTACTTTTTCATTTATAACATTTAAGAATTAAATTCGTTGAAAAAATATACATACATATGTACATACATACATATCCCTACAAACATTTGGAAGATATATTGCCCAGAAGATATAAATACAATATCTTATTTTTATCATTTAGAAGAAAATCATCAAAGCAATACTTTTTTGATATTAAAATATTTTCATTTTAGTGAAACATTTTGAATGAACAGTTCAAAATGTATTGACTATTTATTTTTTCGTTTAACAAAGTATTTTGTGTTATTAAAATGTTGCTTTTTGTTCAGCCTGGTGTTTTATCACATGCGCAATAAATTTATAATATCAATATGTTTTTAACTAGAAGATAAAAAAATAATATTTAATTTGAAATAAAAACAATCAGAAAATTTTCAAAACATTTGAAACTGAAATAAAAACAATCAGAAAATTTTCAAAACATTAGCTCAGGAAATTCCTTTTAGTAATAAAAATATGATGACTCCTGTGAGGATAAATTGAATTTAGTTGACCTTAAAAAATTGCATTAAATTTAAATTAATGGTAGTTTTATGTACATATACATACATACATATATATATATATATATTTCTTCTTCTTCAGATAATTTAGCAAAATTGTAAAATTGTATTTTGGGAGATAATCTATCGTTATAAATAATTTATCTTCCTCTAGATAATCTGGCAATATCATAAATAGTTCAGTTAGATGATTATCTAGCAATATCATTGTTTTATCTTCTAGAAGTATTGCATTCGTATTTCTTGGAAGTATCGCCCTGGCCGCACAATCTCTCCCGAAGGGGGAAACTTCCGCAATACGAATATGATTGTTGCCGCAATAATATTTTTCTTCCAAGCAATACGATTTCGAATCATTTTCGTATTACTTTGCTTGTACCCAGTCAGCATTTTATGAAATTAATGATCATATTCGAGTCTTTTTCGACTCCTTAGCACGATTAAAATAAGCATTTATGCGCTCGTTTTCGAGTCGAAAATGACTGTTCATTCGGGAGAAAATGGTACCCTAGCCGCGACTCTTCTAAAGGAGTCTTTTATGACTCGCGCTTCTGATCAATTTCGACTCATTTTCGAGATAGTTTGTGGTAGTTCTTACAAGCAGTTGCGAATCTTCTTCGAGTCATTTTTCAGTCATATTAGTGATCATTTACGAGTCTTTTTCGAATCATATTATACGCGCATTTCTAATTGAATTTTTGCTGTATCAATACAAGCATTTATTATTGTCTTATTTTTAATATAATTTACAAATAACATATAACAACAAAAATAAATAAAAATATAATGTGCATATAAATATCAATTTGTGCGTTTTCTTTTTGTAATACGGTCTTTGGCATGAACAAAATGCTTCTGCAGTACTGCGTTCATTTCTTGATCCGTGTATTTGAACTTTGTATGGCAAATATCTAAGATATTTAATTTTTTTTAATAATGCAATTTTGTACCTACTTTTAACTATTGTTATAAGGAAGCACTTTTCGGCACTCTGTTTGTCCTATCCCACCTTTTTTTGTTTAAAATTTTTATATGAATTCACTCACAAATGTCTACATATTACATTTTATATATGTATTTTATATTTTTATATTTTTATATTTTATATTTTATATATTATTTATATTTTTTTGATTTTACTGCACGAGCATGCTGTTTGTTTTTGTTTTTTTTTTTTATCAGTTTCTAAGTATTTCTGGGAATCATTTTCGAGTCTTATTTTAAGCGCAGAACTGATTAATCAGTTTCTGATCATCTAGGGTACTCGAAAAAGACCCAGTTTGGTGAAACAATCTTCCACATGCTGACTGGGTAGGGATGTATGTACATTGCGTGTGTATGTATGTATGTATGAATGTTGCCATAAAAAAATGTTTCAGTGTAGAAAAACTGTAATCCCG
This sequence comes from Tachina lurida, assembly GCA_944452675.1. Lineage (NCBI taxonomy): Eukaryota > Metazoa > Arthropoda > Insecta > Diptera > Tachinidae > Tachina > Tachina lurida. The sequence continues at coordinate 31,798,286 of OX101752.1, forward strand.
AAAATATTGCCAGAGTGAGCCAAAAAATTTAACCATAACATTTTAACGGGAATTTTTCACATTGCTGCGATTAATCGTCTGAGGGAAGCTGGCAAATTCCAGTTTATGCTATGTTTAGACGACGAGTTGAATCACCTGCTTCGCTCTCTGAATCATGTTTATGAATCATGCTGTTTAGACTACTCATTCGTGCTTCGTGTGCAGCGTGCCAATTTAGTGCTTTTCGTACTAGATTTAGAGTTTTTTAATTGATAACAGTGCGGAATTTTTCAAATTGTTGCTTAAAAAAAGGCACTAAATTGGTGCTTTTCACCTTTGATAGTGCGTTTTGCAAATCTACTAAATATTAATTTGTTAAAGTGTGGTGGCTTTATTTTCACTTTTCAAAAACTATCTGCTTTCACCCCTTTTAGACATGCAAAGTTTCCTTTGCAGAATGTTAATTCAGCTTGGTGAAATATGAAGGAAGAAAAACTTTATCTTTCATAGTGAGAAAAAATAATATATTTCTATTACAGAGGATACCATACACGTTATAAAATAACTTAATTACAATAATCTAATTACTAACCACTGAGGGAAGCAATGTATTGCTTTCTTGATAACGAAAGCTTTCAAAAATGCTTCTGAAAAGTACTAACGTAAGGCTCTCTACCAAAGTGGACAAAAGTAAAAAAATGTAAACCAGTAACTTTTGTATCTGAGTACACAAAAACTACACATTATTGCTTCTCTAAAACGAATTAGTAAAGCAAAAAAATTAATGGCTTTTTGGAAACTGGATGCATTGCTTCTAGCTGGCTTACAAAAACTCTTCTGGGAAGCGGTAATTTTTGCTGGGATGGTGAAATTGAAGAAATAGAACGAAGTATCAGAAATTTAAGGATACATAAATGGAAAAATTTGCTCAAAACTGATAAATTTTGGATTGAAATTTATAATTATAGAAATTCAACTAATCATAATCCATTTCTAATACTGTCAATATTTTCGCTAAGACTATTAACATTACCATGTTCAAATGTTGTAGTAGAAATGACTTTTAGCGCTTATAAATATTTTAAAAGTAAGTTAGAAATACAATAATGATTTTATAAATCAAATTGTTTCATTCATATAAAATACGGTCTAAAGAGAAAAGGCTTATGTTGTTCAGAATAACATACTGAACCATGTTCATGTAAAAATTAATTCAGACGAAACACTTAAAAATCTAATTGTTTTATTAAAGCAGTTTTATGGCCAGAGGAAAAAGATGAAACTGCATTTCTTGAAACGAGGAGTATAATTCTCGTTGATCATCTTTTGTTAAAATAGTACACCATAATTGGAGTGTCTTCCCAAATGAACTTCAATTATTTTCCTACTCATATTCTACTTATAAGCAAAATCGAAATATGGCTCGATATAATTGCAATTATTACAAAAACCTATGAAATGTAGTAAATTTAAAATTGTAGTTAACTTAAATTTTTAATTTCTACTCATTCAATACATATATAATTAGCCATGTGGGCTTTCTCTGTATTGAAAATAAATATATAAATATAAAACTATAAATAAAAAATATATTGCATTTAGTGCTTTTTATGAATATATAGTGATTTTTGCTGTGAAAAAGTTGGCATCACTGTTCGCGTGGCATTTTTTTATGTATATTCACACATTCATACGTATCATACGCACGTGTATACATGCATACATACTTACATAAATTCGATTCATTCAAAATCTTGTTTTTGAAGGCATCTCTATATTTTCTTCTTATTTTTCCTTTTTATATTATTCATAACTTAATTAAATTTATTTATATTAAACTCACATCTATGTTTTTTTGGCTTGTTTTCATTTGTTTACAAACACACACATACACACATACCTATTTTGTTTTGATAGCTAGTTCAGATAAAGTGGCGATTAAATGCGATAAAAGTTAGAGAAGATACCTATTTTACGTGCTTCGCAAGTAGATTCATATTGAATCTACTTGATTCGCTCTCATAATTTTCTATGGCGAAGCAAGTGGATTCGGTCATGATTGGGGCGTGAAGCATGAATAGAGAGCGAAGCACGTACCGTCTAAACATAGTATTAGATGATAAATGTTTTCTTGCAGCAATTTTTATTTTTTTTTCTTCAAACTCGAATTTGCCTTCGCGCGAAGAAATTTTTCTAGCAGAAAATTCTTACATAAGTACCTGTAGCTGTTTTCAGGCTTGAAATAATGAGCAAAGAAATATAATTTCTTTTTCAGTTAAATTTGGCGACCCTTAATGAAAATTTATTAACATTTTTTACTTTTTGATTGTAAAACAGCTGGTTTTTTTGACATTTATTTTAGTGTTGCCACAATTATATTTTTTTAAACTACAGATAAGGTATGGTTCACTGATATACTGCTGTTGAGTTCAAACCACATATAAATTTGAGTTTAGTTCAACTAAACCAGCGTTTGAACTTTCACTGATGCATTAGCCCTAACATAGTGTCCACACCTGATGAATTTGTACGAGTATCATGATGAACGTCAAATTGATATCATGATAAAAATTCATCACGTATAGACTCAATTTATTAATATTATAGCAGCATTATGATAAATTCATCTTGATATCAAATGTAATTTTATGTGTCACTGTGCATTTAACGTTGATTTATACACAAATTTCGTTTTAAAAAGGCGGCACAACAATTATTTGTCACCAAAAAATTAAACAATACGCAAATTAGATATTTTTGGCAAGCATTTTACAAATATTTGCTTAATTCATCATGATAGAAAATCATTAACGTCTAACCCCCTTTGTGTTGATATTAATGGAAAAAATGACAGTTGCTCTGCCGACATTATATTACGAGTTATGATATAAAATTGTCAGGTGTGGACACTATGTAAGTGTCGAATATTTTTTTACGGGGAAGGTCGAAATTCAGCTTGAACACGAGCAATAACTCGAAGCTTAGATGAAGCGTTATATGGAGAATTTATAGAAAATAAAAATTTCGATCAAATGTTGAACCGGCACTTTCCAGCTACTCATACTGTCACATAATTCTCCATTAGAAAGAAACAGAAATATTTTAAATTCGCTTGAATAAACTGCTGCTGCTTCTTCGGTTTTAGTGCCCGAGAGATTCAGTCAAAAATATTTATGTTATACAAGTCAACGCCGGGTTAGGAATACGAGTACACTCGTCGGTTGGTTACTGGTTTGCCGCACAGTATATTAAAAATACAATATTACTGCAGCAAACCAATAACTAATAATATATTGTTTGTTTATTATTAAAAATTTTGATAACACATTTTGTAGCTGCTCCCGCACCCACAAATAATTATTATGCACTTAAAGCTAAAAATAATCATAAAGAGAAAGATAAATGAATGATATTATACTTAACTGATTATATAAACACAAAAATTGGTTTCAATTTTACTACTATGCTACAAAAAACAAGCCTATAGGCCATAAAAGAAATTTTAAAAATTTATTGCTTATAAACGGGACATAAGTGAGAAAAAAAGTTCATATTCAAAAAAGCTTTCGAAACAAAAAACAACATAATGATAAAGAAATTTAAACAAATAAAATTATTACAATTTTTTTCAAATTTTTATGTAGTTTTTTAAATTTGAAGGCAAAATAATGAGTTAAACTGCTAATAATTATTTTAGGCATTTTTATAATTCCATTTTTGAATCAATGAGAGATCATTTAATTTTTGCATTAACATATTATGTTACGAGTATCATTAAAGTTGATTTTGTGTGTTTGCAGTTATTGGTTACACTGCAGTTGTGACAGTTATTTATTGTGGTTTTCATTGTGTTTAATAAACATCTGTTTAATAAACATCTTAAGTACGTTTGTGTGTGGTTGTGTTGAGCTACTGATTTGTGGCTGACTGTTGATTGTTTTTTACTCGAATCACCTGTTGAAAAAGTGTATAACGTGTTATTTTCTTAATTGCTAAGCACTTTTTTTTTTGTTAAAAGAAAAAAGAACTTAAAACTGACAGACATTAATTGGTTGAGACTGGTGTCAAGAAACCTAAATGGCATACTTTTTTGTTTTTTGCTTTTTTGTTACTAATGAAGTAAAAAGAATTATCATTAAGTTTAATATGGAAGACATACATATAAAGGGGTTTTTCTTAAGTTAGGGGATTTTTATTTGATTTTTTACATTTAATTCTATAAATACATGTTTCTAGTGAAATATAAAAATTGTAAACACTTTAACGTTCAACTGAATTTAATGGGGATAATTGGTTAAAGTTGAGTGCTTTCGCGTGCAAAATTGTTTAAGGTTTGTCTTTAAAGTAAAGGTGAGTTCGTGAGTGTAAGATTAAAATTTCTTTCATTCTCTAGTAAGTTAAAGTGCAATAAATAAATTGAGTTTTGTGATTTTTAATTATAGTTTAAACGAGGGATTTTCGAACTTTGACAGTTAATATCAAGCTTAAGCTATGTATATCTGTCAAAATTGCTACGAGTGCAATTGATCGATTATACAGAAGTGCATAATCTAAGCACCAACGACATGAGGGGGTCAACAGGACGGCGCTACGTGCCACACAACTCCTCCTGCATTGAACATTCTGCACAAGTGATTTGAGGGCTTGTTCACCTCAAGCGGAAGTGATATGAACTGGACATTTAGAAGGTTATTTGCAGGATGTTATATTTCATACATAATGGCATCAACAGACCTTTCAAACGAATATATAGATATTTTATTTATTTTTATTACATACATACATATACATATATTAAAATTTTGTATTATTTATTTAAATTTTAGGATATTCAACGCTTAATGAAAGACCCTTTATAATACGTCTATATGTATATTTCTTAATTAATACAACAAATAGGCTCAAAAATATATGTAAGTAAAAAGTTTTTATATATTTTATAACATTCATATTGAAAAATGCTTTCTTTTATTGTGAATATTTTTTCTGCAAGCTGGTCACCTTGATTATTTAACAATGTTCTGCTACAAGGCGTATTTAACCGGGTGGCAGCTCTGACTAAAGGCCTATTCACATAGAATCCATGATACGTTATACTTTGCATTTTTCAACTGACCTTAACGCAACAACGGAAAAGGTTGGCACAATGAGTATTTTTTTTATGGAAGCATTTGCACAGCTTCAATAGGTTTGTTATCCATTTGATTTATTAAACTCAACTTCTTTTATTTATTTTGTTTATTTTTGCTGCCACAAAACACAAAAACCTAAATCAAAACATACCAAAAAAAAAAAAAACAAACTAATATCTGTCGAACTACGGACAGACCTCATAAGAAACCATGTATTTCAACTTAGCTGTCAGTTGAAAAAGGCAAAATTGAACGTATGACGTACTCTAAGATTTTTAAAAAACAATTTTTATTTCCATTATATTAATTCATTTTAAATGTGGAACATTTTTCTCAGTATTAACACCTTTTGATTACATTTTCAATTAATATTAAAACACGTGCAGCTAACAATTGTTTATATTTCACACAATTTCGTTAGCTTTGACATCACCAGCAAACAGCATTAAAGTAATGAAGCTATTTTTTAAATATTAATAAAAGCGATTTCTATTGTTATTTAACCAAATAACTATCTCGTAATTATTTTTAATGCAATGAATTTTCTCAAAACAGTTTGGGAAGTGTTGACGTGAAATAAGCCAGACTTATGCACCCCTCCTATACCGCAATGAATATTAGAATAAACAATTTTGTAAGAATCTCATTTCAATTAACAATCGCAACCATAAATATCCAAAACTTTTTTTTAAATGCTAAAGCTTTTCGATTCAATGCGTTTGCATAAAAATCCCAGGGCAAAATTACCGCATTCGATATCAAAAAATTTACATACAATTTTAATTGTGTTTGTATGGAGACTTCAAACGATATAGAATAGCGCAATTAGGCCCCAGATTTTATTTCATTAGTTAGCAAAATATACGTTTAACAGCACACCTACATGCTTACATACTATACACATGTCGCTCATTTACTCAAAGAACGACATAACTCAAAAAATTTAATTTCAGAGTTAATGATGCAGAATTAATCCTCATATCCTTCTTCATACAAATATCTTGTTTACTCAACTCTTGAAAGCAAAATAAAATTTTCTTTCTTTTTCGAAAACTTTCAACGCATTTTCTGGCTAATAAGTTTTTTTTTACTTATGACGTTGTTTGAGTAAATGGGCGATATGTGAATATGCAGTACCTGCAATTATTTAGACTAGGTTCACACACGGCAATTTTAGTCGAGTAACTTTTTAATTCATGGGCGAGACTCTTCATACTCTGTACTCTTCATTATCTTCTCCTTTCTCTCTCTCTCTTTCCATAAACTCGAAAATTTCTCAACCGATCCAGATGCTTTTATAAGCAAATTAATGCTATTAGAAAGTACAGTAAATAACAAACTGATTAGCTTTGAGTCTAAAATGAGCTACTGAAAGAGTTCGATACATCGTCGGTTGGTTATTGGTTCGCGGCACAGTATGTTCAAAATACATTATTTCTGCACCAAAGCAATAACCAACCGACGAAATGTATACTAATAAGTGATATATATGTGCCCATAATTATGAAAGTGGCCTAAGTTCTTTTCTTGTGTCGAGATATTTAGCAGATTACATTTGAACAAATCAAAAATTATGTTTGTATTATGCAACCTTTTAATTTCAATTTATATTTGTACTATTCTCGATTAATATACATACATACATTTATTTAATATGTTTTAAATATTTATTGAAGTTGTTTTTAAGATATACTTAATATTTCGAACTACTGGCAAATTTCGGTATAACGAATCTCGTTTTAACGAAAATCCAATATAACGAACGTCCAAATATTTTACATTAACAACCTTATATAGCGAATAATATCCTAATTTTATACTGGATATAACGAATGATAAAGAAAAGATCGCAAAATAAAAACCAAAAACTTGCTAGCATCATATTTTTAACATTTAGTTCCACTTTATATAGCGAATGTTTTGATAAAGGTGTGCTCTGTATAACAAACGGCAAAGAAAAATATTAAACAAAATCTACAACAGCATTTTTCCAAAAAAAAATTGTGGTACCGTTAGTTTGTATTTGGTAGCTTATTTAAAAAAAAAAACATTGCCCTCTTTCTTCTTATTTTATTGCATCATGTCTAATAGTAACAAAAGTTAAAATAACACTTGAAAAAAACTTTTGCGATATAACGAATTTTTCGATATAACGAATGGGCCTGACATTATATCGTTCGTTATACCGGGATTTGCTGTACTTTCATATTTTATCTAATTTCGTAACGCTTTTTATACTCAACTCAGGACTTCTCACGACTGGTGGCAACATTCAGAAATTGTATGCATGAGTGTGTGTGTGTGTGTGTGTTCAAGCTGATATCATAAGAATATCCACTTGGTGCTTAGCAACATTTACTTACCACCCATAAATGGTTCGAGTATGAACTAGAGGTGAATATGTATATCATCAGCATGGCAATGGCATTTTCCCTTTTGGTTATTGAACAATGTTCCAAACTGTTTCCGTATGTTCCATTTCCGTTATTTTGCGTTATTTATTCTGGCAACTCCATGATTTAGGTTCGATCTTGCATTTAGTGTTGCATGCTGTGTGCTAAAGAATATATATTTGATCTTCATTAAGTATTGCCCGGCAATAGAGGTGGAAGACTATCGATAGTGTCACTATCGAAAGTTTTCGATAGTTTGAAAAACTTTATCGATATATCGTTTCAAGACTATCGAAAGCTAGAAAAACCATCGATATATCGACGATACTATCGTGATAGTATCGAAGTTGTATGGTTCTCGTATAATCTACGTATTTATTTACACTAAAAATTCAAAACACAGTATTTTTAAACAAAACAAAATAAAATAGAATTTTATTTGTCTGTTCAATAAATAACAAAACTAAAATACTTTTATGATAAATAAGTGTGATGAGTAGAAGAAATTTTCGGTCATCCAGGTATTTTTGTTTATGAAAAGCAACATATTTTCTATTTTTTTGCCTTTAGTGGTGTAGCATTTACTATCGATAGTGACTAAAAACTATCGATAGTTTTCAAGTATTCATCGATTGCAGAAATAAAACATCGATAGTCACAAAATAAATTAACTATCGATACTATCGATAGTACCATCCATAGTTTTCCACCCCTACCCGGCAACGCGTACGTGTAGCCGAAAAAACACGATTGCATGCACAAAACTATGATTGATGGTCTAATTTGAACGTCTCAAGGACAAGATTTTTTTCAATAAAAAAAAACTATGAACCATATAACATAAATTGATTAAAGTTTCTGGATTTTCACTTTTGAAAATTTGTTAAATTTCTATTTATTTGCAAGTATGTATGTATTATGAATAGATTAAAATTAAGTATGTATTTCAAAAATTATAATATGTAATTAATTATACCTTATACTCATGTTTGTTCCTTTATATGTATAATATTGAATAAATTACAAACTAAAATTATAACTGGTAAAAAAATTATCTTAAGGCCTAATAGTATTATAAAACATCTCAACAAAGAAAAACACAAAAAAAAATTTAAAAATATTAAAAATTTGTATGAAAAACAAAGAATAGTTTTTAAAATTTTTGGCCTGCTCTTTTTGTGAAATGTTTTATACTAATCGGCCCTAATTTACAAAAATTTTGCAGGATTTACGTACCTTTTCACAATCTATGGTTAAAAGATAATAGAGACTTTAATGGCAAGTTTTGTATGAAGAACTTGCAGTTAAAGTTCACGTTAACTCTTAACGATACATTGTGAAAAAGGACGTTAAGAATTACATTTATAGGAATAGCATGTGTTTAGTTTTTATATTCCAATTTCTAATTAAAAAAGGGCGGGGATATCTGCAATAGAACAGGACGTTTCCTTGTTTGACGGATTGCGTATAAAATTTTAATTAAAAACTTAAAACTGAATATACAAAAGTAATAAGCTTAAATTATAAAATGTAGTTTTTTTCTTGTAAATAAACAAAAGAAATTGTTTGACTTTAACAAGAGAGGAAAATAGGAATAGATGAAATATATATAGAGAGGGGAAGAGTTAAATTGAAAATATGGATGTGTTTTACTTTAATGTAAAGTTAGCTTAATAGTTTCGTAATTGAACATCAGATTTAAGATGGGTTTAGATGCGTCGTGGAAACATGCCACCACCACCACCACCGCCACCCATGCCTCCACCAACACCAATACCGTCACCACTACCAATACTTCCACCGCCCATACCGCCACCTGTACTGTAATTGTTGCCACCCTTGCCACCTTTGCCATTAAAGAACAATTCAATGTAACGTGAGCCCATCTTGCCACGATGACGTTTCATGGCCAAATGAGCATCATCATAGGTTTTAAACAAGGCTTCGGCCGTGCCGTTATGACGGCCACTTTGTTTATTGTAGTGAACGCGTACATTTACTGGACGTAGAGGTTCAAAGAACTATACAGAAACGAAAAACAAAAGCATGTAAGAAGAGACAAATTAAAAATTTCGTTACTCACTTTGTAGACATCGTTTTCGAATGAAGTGAACGGCAGACCACGCAACATTATCATGAAGGAGTCATCGTTGCGATTACCACCGATGGGCCCAAAGTTGGCGCCTCCACCGCCAGAGCCACCCATATTGTTGCCAAAACCTCCACCGCCACCACCCATGTTGTTACCAAAGTTATTAAAGCCATTGCCACCATTACCTCCCATATTATTGTTACCACGACCATTTCCAAAATTACCAAAGTCACCAAAATCATTGCCGAAATTGCCATTGTTGCCGCTAAAACGATTGAAACCACCACCGCCGCCGCCACTTCCCATGTTGCCACCACCACCCGAGTTGTTTCCGAAATTATTGCCACCACCATTATTATTGCCAAAGTTACCACCTCCATTATTTCCAAAGTTTCCAAAATTACCGCCATTACCAAAGTTGCCGAGATTACCGCCGCCATTGTTGCCAAAATTTCCACCGCCATTATTTCCGAAATTACCAGTATTGCCAAAGTTTGGTAAATTATTAAAGCCTAGGGTATTATTGGCACCCACACCGAGTCCGCCATTATTACCCCAGCCTTAAAAAAAAAAAGTAGAAATTAAAAAGACATATAAATACAGCGACAAAAAAGGAAAAGTTATTAATAAAGTTATCAGCAAAATCTAATTTGCCCTCTTGGCCGGTAGGCACTATCAGCACAATTATAAATTGTATTTAAATTTTTTCTTCCCTATCATTTAATGTTTACATTTTATTCTGCACTAAAGCAAGAGTTCAGTACTAGAAATTTAGAGAGCAATCACGAATAAAACTCAGCGGGAACATTTTTCCGGGGAACAATTTCAAATAACGGCAAGTAATAAGGAAAAAAATTAATTGGAAAAGGAGGACATTTATAGCGTAATTTTGCTCATGAAATGGGAAAAGCGACAAAATTCCAGGAAATTGTTGTTCATAATTGGGGCTGATTAAGTTTTCGTTTCCGAAGAAACCTTTTTTATAAGGTAGTTTGACGTTTCTCTTCTTGAGAGAGAAAAAAGAAGAGAACTATTTTCGGCTTTAAACTGGTTTAATGCTAATTTTTATCCAGACAAAATGTGCCTAGCTGTAGTAAAAAGTTTACATACATATGTATATAGTTTACCCCATGTCTATCTATACCTGATAAATTTGTATCCAAATGTCAAAGTTTATATCGAAAAAACCTATTTTTCCTATATGTAATTTGACATTTATCATGATAAAAATATATCAGCTATAGACGTCGGGTTAGCCCCAATTTTCATTATTAATTTTTATTTATTTTTTTATTTTTTATTATAATTTGTTAATTAATAAACATATAAAAAATTTTGTGTGACAGCAAGAAAACAGCAATTTTTTTTTTTTTTTTTTTTAAAGAGAAGTAACACTCAGGCAATTAATACCTACTACTATTACTAGGTGTTACCTTCTTTAGGAAAGGGATAGTGATAGAGAAGACAGGTGGTGAAGGGAGAGATAGAGGAAAGCTTCATTCTTTTACAACTCTGCTTTTTTGCACGTTTTTGATAATGCAGTGTTGCTGCGCCATCTGGTGTCAAATGAGGCGTATTAAATTTTTGAAGCTGTGTTTTGTAGCCATTTTATTAATTATTTTACTTCGCCGATGATTTTGCTACACAACGAAGGAGGGCGCTCTGATGTTACATTAGGACTAGTATCTGCTGAAGTCGGTATAGCTCAGTGACCAGTGACTATGCCTTCATCACTTGAACTTTCCTACAACAACTGATACAAAGGGACACTAATGCACATCAGAAAAATGCGTGGTGTTGTTATTCAATGACTGTCGGATACAGGGATAGAACCCAGGACCTTCGGTCCGCTATGCTGCCACCTTGTAAAATTAATATGCCTCGTTTGCAAACGTATTTCATACGGTAGCTTTGATTTTCTGGACAAATTGTTGGAAATGGGTGAATTAGTTGTAAAAAAAATTAAAAAAAAAAAATATTTTTTGTCCGGACAAAATTTTTTTTTAATAGTTTCTACCTGTATTTGAATAAGTGATAAGTGAACGAAGAATTTATAGAATATCATATTTGTAGGAACATATTCATATACTATGTATGTATGTATATTTGGTTGATTGAAACGGTAGTCTTAAGTGTAATAATGTCTTAATTATTTTAATAGAATTGTTTTTGCATTTGACATTATGACACTACGACACTTAAAAAGACTACCCCAACTGTATATTGAAAATTTTATATCAATATATAATACTTACGATTATTACGATTATTGCCTCCATAATCACTGCCGCTACCACCGCGATTGCTGCCACGATCCTTCAAATCATAAGGTGCCATGCGCCCATTGCCGCTGGTGGAACGTTTTAGCTCAGCCAAAGAGCTGCGAAATATTTCAATGTACCTAAAGGACATAATAGAACATAATCCAATTAAAATTAAATTCTCCAACAATTTACAACAGTATGAAACGAAGATGATGATGATATTCAGCCTTTGTGTTAGCTCTTAAGGAAAAAAACCAGCTGTAAAGTAAATATAAATGAGGCGCTTCTTTACTTAATAAAAATGAAGAAAACGACTAGAACATAATAAATTTCCTCAAATAGTTGTAGAAAACAAAATATACATAATTAAATAAATGTAAGCCCATATAAGCTAGAGAAAAAGTTTTATAAACTTTCCACACTAGAAATTTTAAGTGCTTAAAAGTTATAGCGCCGACGACTGATATGTATTAACAATGTTAAAAGTGAAATTTAAACCGCAATTATTAGTTAACTAATATTACGTTTAATATTATGATTATTTTCTATTATTCAATTACCTTTTTTTTATTTTATTTAAAAAATAACATTTAATTTGATTTCATTTTGTTATTTCTAAAATTGGAATTTTTTGTAATTACATATTTGTTTTTTTTTCACAACCCACCTGTGCCCAATTTTTTGCCGATTACGTCCCAAGGCTTGTTCAGTGTCTTCTTGGCTTTCAAACTGAACAAATGCTTCCCCAGTGGCACGACCCCTTCTGTCCATTACGAAAACTATTCCCTCCCGATCCGGTTTGATTTCCAACCCTGCCCAATGTAACAATAATAACAGAATAATACAACAAAAACTAAAAACCAACTTTTTTTTGTTTGTTTCATTTGCAAAATATTTGTTCTTTGTTATTTATTTAGGTAGATCGTTTTTGAATGAATACTTTTGAAATTCATATTAAAGTAAAACCATCTTTTTTCTTATTTAAATGTTAAAAGTTAAACAAACGTTTACCAAATAAAATACTGAGGCAATTAAAATATTAAAATGTTTGCATTTGAATTTCAAAGGCCGTTAAATTGCATTTTCATTACACCTTTTCGTACATTAAAAAGAAACCCAAGCAAAATGTTCCCATTTTTTATATTGCCCCATGTCCTAATAGGGAGGAGAGCGATTTTTCACACGTACTTTTCGTATTATGTAAAACACTTTGCCCAGAACTTTTTTTTAATTCGTTTTGTCTAAAGAAAGCCTACGTTATAAATTAGTTATGCATTCTTTACTTTCTTTTTAATTTTCTATGAACTTTTGAAGAAAAAAAAAGAGACACAATAGAAACTACCAATGGATTACAAGGTTCAAGACGAATCCAGTAATTCAAATGAAACTTACCATTGAAAAAGTCCTCAACTTGCTGCTCAGTTACAGAGTAGGGAAGACCGCGCAACTTGACAACATACGAAATACCATGGTTACCAGTTTTGCGCATGGCATCTTTAGCTTCTCTCGCTGAGGCATTGAATACTTAAGATTTGCAAAATTAAAATAAATAAATAAAAATTCTTAGTCACTCCGCCCATAGTTGTGCAACACCATATTATGCAAATTTACTTTGTATAATATGTTCAAATAAATAAATAAATAATTAAAAATATTTAATAACTCTTTTTCTTTATTCACATAAAAAATGAGCTATTAAACTTACCCTCTATATAACGATGGCCCATTGTAGCATTGTCCAATTTCATGGCAGCTGCTGCATCCTGTTTACTTTTAAGCTCAACATAGGCTTCTCCAGTATTTACACCATCCCAACGACGAGTTACAATATGTATACCTTCAGCACCGCCGACCACATTTATATTCTTGAGAAAATCTAAAATTTCCTTGTGCGTAGCAGACCAGGGTAGACCGCGCAAACGTATATACTTGGGACCATCTGCATTTTCATCATCGTCTTCATCTTCATCTTCATTGTTGCCAGCATCATCATCATCATTGCCTTCATTATTGTTATTTCCATCATCATCAGCACCATTTTCGCCATTATTTTGCGAATTATCATCTTGAGAATCATATTCTTGGTCTTGATCTTGGTTATCATCGTCGTAGTTTTGACTATCGTCATTTTGATTATCAGAGTCTTGCTTATTTCCCGACATTATTGTTACTGGACTGAAAAAAATTTATATGTAGATATACACAAAGTCAATATCGTTCTACACCATTCTTAGTACCTATTTATAGTCAGCTTAACTTAAAATTAAATAAAGCGTGTACACTAGGGATGCCAATCGGGATCGATTTTTAGAAATCCCGGGATTCGGGATTTATAAATCCCGATCCCGAAAATCCCGGGATATTCGGGATCGCGGGATTTTCGGGATCCCGGGATTTTTCGGGATTCCGGGATTTTCGAGATTTCGGGATCTAAAATTTTTTGGTAAAATAAATAATTTTTTTTTAATAAATATTACTTTAATAGCAAATTTTATGCATGCAAAGTTTTTTGTTGATAATATATCATTAAACATTTGTCTTTAAAGTTAACAATATTTTAATACTAGTATGAAATAAAAATCGAAAGAATTTTTGTCATCTATTTTTAAGTTAATGTTAGAGAATTTATAGTGAAAACAATAACTAAATATGAAAACTTGTTTTTGCTTTCAATATAAATGTTTTTCTATAATCTAAATCAAAACGAATGTACATATCTGTGGACTTTTAGCACTATCGCTTAAGTTGATTTACGATAATTTTAGATGCACTTTCATACAAATAAGCTGCAAAAACATTATTGTTTTTTTAAATATATCTATTAAGGTTTTTTTAATTGCGATTGACCAACAAGTAGCCATTACGGTTGTTACATATACCAGGCATTGCCTATTTTTTTAATCGATTTCGCCACTACTATGACAACGATAATAAGGCTGAACATGTCGAAAAATTAAAAGAAATGTATACACAATTCTAATCAAATTCTATAAATTACGTCTAATGATCACATTTTTGTAGGCACATACATTAACCGCCGTATTCATAAAAAAAATTTAGGTTTATTACAGGTTTATTTGACAAATTTCCCAAAGAAATACGTCACATAAGCGCTTAATAAACCTAAAATATTTTTTATGAATATGCCACTAAAAGTTTGCCTGAGCACTTGAACAGTATTTTTGTTCTACTGAAAAATTTTAAGTTCATACATAAGTTGTTTTCTGCAAGTTCAACAGATACATATGTAGTCCTACGTTCGCTAAGAGGAGTATGGTTTATTAGTGTGCTGTCATTCTACTCTGCAACTCGAATAAAACTATAATTGAGTCGAAGTCATTCAGTCGGTCATTTTTGACACAAACCTTTGATCAAACCCATGTAATTTAAATAGGTCATAGGTTTGTGTCAAACACGACCTAAACGGTCTAACGAAAATAATTTTGAACTGCAATGTAAAAAAACATACATTTACACTAGAGCAATTTTTTAGACAAAATAGTACGCATTATTCTGTAAATATTTCTCGCTTTTACGTCAACCCGACTTTTTATTTTCTACTTCAATTGTAAGGAGCTGTCAGTAGTACTCAATTGTTACCGAAAAGTGGATAAGGGTTGAGGAGTCGATATACAGAGTTATACACTGCAATTATGAATAAATTTCCGCAAGAAATGTCTCCCTTTTCCATAATTTTTATTTTGTTTTCCCTATTATTTGCTACTGTTTGAAATTATTCCCCGGGCAAAATTTCTCATGGAATTTTATTCATAATTGGCCTTATAATATAGAATAAGACGCAATAAATTTGTCAAACTTATTGAATTTTCCAAAATAATTCTTAGTTGTATATTGTATCACCTTTCATGAAAATAACCGTGAGAAAGTAGTTAATTTATTTTGCACTTGTGGTTAATTTATAAGAAATATGCCACGAATAGTCATTAAATTGTTAAAACTGCACTTATAAAATTGTATGGGACTTTTAAATATTATAAAAAATACCATAAAATCAACGAAAATTTTAATCTTTTAAGTTTTTTATATAAAAATTGCTAAGAAATCCCGAAAAAGAAATCCCGGGATTGAATCTTACAAATCCCGGGATTCGGGATTTGCCAAATCCCGGGATTTCCGGGATCGGGATTTCCCGTTTGGCATCCCTAGTGTACACACATCATATTTATATTGAATGATTCAAAGTTAACCCTTGTCTTATATAAGCACATATCGCTCATTTACTTCAATAATGTCATAAATTAAAAAAATAAACTAGTTTGGCAGAAAATGCGTTCAATTTTCAATAAAACCATAAAAAATTATTCTTCTCTCAAGAGGTGGTAGTACAAGCTATAATTTTACGAATTATTCTGCACTATTACCTCAAAAAACGCATTTATTTCAATTATGACACTATTGAAGAAACTGAGCGATATGTACTTACATACACATAGCAGTAAAACTTTTGGCAAAAAATTTGCTACAGAAAACACCGGTATACTATATATGTAGATGCATACATACAGACATATTTATATACATAAATATGCACATACAATTTTCCATGGAGCCTATAGGCAATCTTATAAAATGCTAACAACCAGACACATTACATATGATATGCCTTGGCTAACAATTAAACATTCTTTTTAGAAACAGGCATTTCAAATTTGCCTTGTTTGCATATTTTTTACTGCAAATTTTTAACAAAACCATGCTGTGCTTTGTTATCCGCCATTTTGGATTTTCTATATGCCAACGATTCTGGCCTTGTGGCCAGTTTTTGGCATTTCTCACTTATTCAGACCCTCACCATACATTTAGTATATAGATTTTATATTTTACAAGCTTTCTTACATTATTTATTACCAATTATGCAATTTATATTATGAAAAAGCAGCAAATTTTAATCACAATGCTGAATTAGCAATTATTTTTACACACACGAATCGTTTTGGGAGAAAGTGAAAAGACAATTAAAGAAAAGCTTCCAATCAAGGTGTATTTAAACAGGTGGCAGCGTTACTTCAGCTGATAATTTTTTGCTCCATGTGCTTTGTAGCTAACGAATGTCAAAAACTTCGTTTTGTTTTGGTTTTGGTACAATTATTTTTGTGCTTTTGACATTCTTCGGTTCTTTACACAGCTATGGTTGCCGTATTTCTGTATAACAAATCCTTACGCAGTCACCTGTATAATTACACCATGCTTCCAATATGCTTTATTCCAACAGGGTTGCGTTATTAAGTACTAAAAGCAAGACGTGTTTATTTAGTATATACAAAATTAAAATTTTTTATAGTCTGCGCTTACACAATGCGAGATTTTATTGCATACGAGGTTTCAAATATATCAAAATATTTTAAAATTGTTTGTGCCCCGATCGTTTTTGTAAACTTTTTATTTTTAATGTATTTTTATATAACTCACGTTATAACCATAAATAACCATAAAGAACAAAAATTTTTCCTCATAAATTGTTTCCATGTATAATTTTATGGTTTAATTATTGGTTGCATTGTGTATGTCGAAATATGCAACCCAATTAATAAAAATGTTACGTAAACACGCTATATTCTTCATTGGGTAGTATGAATAAAAAAAAGTATTTGCTTTTTACTTAAAAACTTGATTAAAAAAACAAAAAGCACACACATATTTGGGGTTTTAAAACAAATTTTTAAGTAAAAAGCACATACTTTTTTTCATATTACCCAAGGCACATTCACAAGGTAGTAGCGGACACAAAGGAAGGTAGCGGAAATGCAGCTGAGCTATTTTTTTTTCAAATTAAAGTTCATCCGAAACTTCAAAAAATTTTTACGAAAGAGAAATTAAAAGAAAATTTAAAAAAAATTTTAATATGAAAAATATTTTATTAAAAAAAATTCTGTGAAAACAAATTTAAAAATATGAAAAAACTATTAAAAAATTGTGAGAGGTGCTAAACGTTGCAAATTTTGTTAGTGGTAGCTGCCGTGGAGAAATATTTTAAAATTTATGTGAATAATTTTTATTATTATTATGTTAAACAAATTCTATTTTTGAAGTTTTGGATGAACTAAAACCCATGTTGTTTTTTTCATTGTTGTATTTTTTCATTGTTTTTGTAATCCTGATATTACCTGGAAATGGATTTGCCTTGATATTACCCATTATCTTATACTCGCCCTTCCACAAACTAAAAAATTGCTCAACTAAAATTGCTTAGTGTTAACATAGTGTATAAGCATTCTAGTTCTTTTCCCCACTCACTCTCGCCTATAAAATATCAATCTATCAATAAGACTCACATAAACTAATTGGAAATTTTATTTAACAGCCATTGATTTGGCTATTGTTACTAATTTACGAATAACATTTTTATCGGCTATATCGTAGGGCAACACGCCGGATTTACCCATGGATACCTCACATTCCATGTTGTTACCATTATTTGTTTCTTCATTGCTGTCTGCAGCGGTCTTAGCAGAAGCATGAAATTCGATGCATTTTGTAGCCGTCAGAATTTCTTCTATGTTTCTTACATTTATACCAGCTCCCGGCATAATTGTTATATCTTTGTGATGTTTAGCTATAAGCTGGGACAAGAATTCCATACCATGTTGTGCGGTTTGCCTAAATCCACTAGAAAGTAGCCTTTTGAAGCCCATGTTTATAATTGCTTCTACATTATCGTGCATTTTTGATGGATTTGTAATGTCGTATGCTCTGTGGAATGTCACTGGCAAGCCTTTAGCTCTCTGAATAACTTGCTGGCACTGCTCAATATTGATTTCTTTGTCGGAAGTAAGAGCACCGAAAACAAATCCGTCCGCTCCATGAGAATGTAGTAAGTCCAAGTCATATAAAAGTGCAGACATTTCAAGATCTGTATATACAAAGTCATTACCTCTTCTTGGACGCAGCATGCAAAATATAGGTATATTTAAAGGCAAATCTTTGAGAGCTTTTAAGACACCTATGGAAGGTGTTAGGCCACCTTCACTTAAAGCGGAGCAAAGTTCTACACGCGCCGAACCTCCTTCGACTGCTGCTATGGCTGATGCTATAGAATCCACGCAAACTTCCAATTTTATACTACAATTGGAAGACATTCTTGGCAATCAATTTATTATTTATGATAAATACAATTTATGCATTAATTTTGCAAAAGTTTTGTTCCGGAAAAATGTTTATATATTTACAGTGCTACCTAATCGATATTTGCACTTACTGAACATGTCTAACTTTTGACAGGTATGCTTGTTCTTTTTTATTTAGCTAAAAAAATAAAATTGCACATTTTTTGTAAAGATATAAATAAAATTATTCTCTGTAGCTTAAAATTAAATATATTAATTAAACATGGCTGATCATGAGATTAATGGTACTGAGGATGAGGTCCAGGATAAGAAACAAAAAAAGCAAACTAAGCACGATGGTGGCGCGGCAGATTTAGAAAGAGTTACGGATTATGCTGAAGAAAAAGAAATTTCCACCGCAAACATCTCAAGTGTAGGTTCTCTTCTGGACATATTTGCATAACTTTTAATACAATTAATTTTATAGGCTGTAGAACAATTTGGTAATCAAAGACAAAAAGAAGATGAGTTAAAAGAGGCTAAAGAAAAGGAATTGCAAATGGTCCAAGTAAAAAAGGAGGATATCGAACTGATAGTAAGTTTGCTAGGAGAGCTTAATTCTATAACTTACCAATACATGTTTTTGTTTACTTTAAGATGAATGAAATGTTAATTAACAAAATTCAGGCTGAAAAAGTTTTACGTGAACAAAGTGGGGATGTGGTGGCGGCTCTGGAAGTTCTTATTGCTAATTAACATGCTAGTTCTTGGTTTCCTCTATTAATAAATGAATAATTGTCCTATTTGTAAATAGATTCTGACCGTTTATAATTATTTTGAAAACCAAAATTTGAAAGATTGTCAAGATTTATTGTAGGTTGCGTTGGAATCCATTTTCGTTTCTATAAGCCAAGTGATTTTAATCTAATTTGTAGGAACATATTGTACTAAAAGGACGACTTGTATTTGTTTCGGACCATATATTCGAATGTAGTCGGACAAAAGAAATAGGGAAGTTAACATATGCGCAAGGTTTGTGTCTTTGATTTAACATGTATTAGTTTGGCCAATCCGTACAAACAGGATATGAAACTTATGAATCTAATAACTTCACGGTATGTAAATAAACTACAGGCTTGTGAATATGTATCACGAAAAGAAGTACAACGTAGATTTACATTCAGCAGTGGTCATAAAAACGGGAATGGCATTTTTCAAAGTGCATTCTCTATTTGATAAAATTTATAAGAATTTTATAATAGTCTAAAGCTCAAACTAGCTGCCGAGAATACATAATTTTCAAGGTTAATAAAAGCAAATAATTCAGGTATGTGATTCTGTGTAAATCGTTTTTCAATGTATACCAGGGAAAAGCATTTTCTTTCGTTTCGAATTTCATAGTAGTGTATACTCGAAAAAACAACTTATTTTAATAACACCGCATTGGGGACACCTTCATAGCCAAGACCAACATTTGTAGTATACACGCAATTGAGCGTATGTAATTACTAAATTTTAATACGTTTACTCCATATCTTTTTATTCATATTCATTAAATTTTCAAGTTCTCGGTAATAATTTTAACCTTAAATCTCACACAAATTTTTTTTAATCTAAGAAATAAAACGCACAACAACAGAAACATTTAAACACACATAATTCAAATAAAATATTATTATAGTTAAGACAGATATTTTCTAGCTGATAATAAGAACTACTATGTATTTCAATATACTTTAGTTTGAAATATTCAAATCAAACTATGTATTAAAATACTTTTGCAAATTGTCGCACGAGGGCATATTGATTTTTTGAGCCTTGTGGAACATTTCTCGATCGTTAACGCTGCGAGCCCTAGCCATCATAGAGTCACCTAAAATACAAAAAAATTATATACACATATATATTGTTTCTATTTATTTTTATAAAAATCAAAATCTTTTCTTACGATAATTTCGTTCACGACTACAAGAGAGCTTCAAATGATTGAAAAAGTCCTCTTCAACCGATTCCTCCAAGCGTCCTACTGAACCCTGATATTCTGAATAGAAATTGTCTTTAACATAATAAGGGATTTTCAAGCGATTCGTTTCACGTTTGACTGAATATTTTCTGCAAACAAAATATAAATTTACATGTAAACATATGTATGTATGTATAAGTAAAAGTTTAAGTTAAAAATAGCACATTGCATTGTACATTTCAAAAGTGTTATTTACTATTCCTAGTTCAGGAAAACAAACTTACTGTGATGCTGATAAGCTATAAATAGGATCTGATATGAAGAATGAGGACATCATTGACAAGCCAATAAGCAGTAAAATAGGCAAAAGATTAATTAAAGCGGACGATGAGGATTGATTCTGTAAATAAAAAAAATTACATACATATGTACATAGATATGTATGTATATACCGAAATCTCTATAAAAAGATTTAAAATTAAAAAATACCTCTCTTTCTTCCCGCTGTTGCCTACGGCGTTGTGATCTCATATAAACATTTTGTTGTGGAAATCCAGTACCAAAAAACATATTAAACAATTCCTCTGCACTAACATCAGCTTGAAAACCGCGAGCATAACCATAATCACTAGAATAATAACGATTACCACCGTTGCCGCCACCACTGCTAACACTATGCGACTCGTTAACGCCATATAAATCATATTGTTTCCGTTTCTCGGGATCTGTTAAAATTGCAGCCGCATTGCCCACTGCTTTAAAAGCTTCTACAGCACCAGGTGCACGATTTTTGTCCGGATGCAATTGCAAGGCAAGTTTTTTATAGGCTTTTTTTATTTCCGAATCTGTTGATTGCTTTGTAACACCCAAAATTGCATAATAATCTTTACATTTCTTAACTTTGCGTACGGCCTCCAGCTGTTCGGAGGTATAGTCAGGTTCACTGTTACGGGAATCAGATAGCTTACGTTTACGCACGCCTTCGCCATCGCTAGGCACATTTGCTGATGACGGTGTGGATTCCCCGCCATTTGTAGAAAAGCTTTTGACTTTGGTTAACAAATCTAAGCAATGAAAATTTTTTATTAGCTGATTAATAACGATCAATGTGTTCGTGTCTATGGGAAAATATACTATTGTTGTACAATGTACAAAGATAACTGTTAAGTGCTACTACTCGTATATGACTGTTAATGCAAATAATTCCAATTAGGAGTATTTTTGTACTTGTTCGATGTTGTTTATAAATATTATATTTTCTCTAAGTCTACTAATAGCAGCTTTAATCCGTTATAAGTATGTATGTATATGTATGTGTAAGTTAATTAGGTAAATCGGAAACTGGATCCCATTAATTAATTACATAATTAACAAAAATTCCAAATATATACATATGTACATATAAAATAGAGGTCACACAATTCGAGCAACTATAATGCAGCCACTTTTCATAAATATGATTGAACTTTTACTTACCTTTGGCCTTCTGTGTTGGAAACAGTTTCTCAGCTTTTAACAAAAACTTTCCAGCCTTTTCCAGCTTGCCCTCGGATAAAGCTTGAACTGCTATATCAATACAGCGTAAAGCTTCATCTTTATTGCCTTCTATGACCGTCATTATAATTTATATATTCCGCTCCTTTAAAACACAATTTGCTTTATTTATCACAATATTCAGTGTCTGAGTTTTCCAAAAGGTAAGAGTTTAAAACAAATATATGTGTATGTACATCAGTGTATATGTACTACGCGACGTCAATTATATCGTAAAATTAACAAGAACTTTTCTGCTTCAGGGGTGATTTGGGACAAAAATGTATTTCTTGCTCAACCACAAATAAATATTTTTACTTTTTCTTTTAATACACAAAATGTTAATATATCTATACCACTAATTTATTATTTAATTGGAATACACTTTGTATATTGCTGTTGTTTATTTATGGGAGCAAAAATCTTCCAGTTAATAACACCACATCATTTTTTCCTGTTATTAAATTTAGTAAAAGACAGCAACAAGAACAACAGGGAAAAAAGATGACAATTCAAATAAAGAAAGTATGTTTAGTACGCATAAGCAAGCAAGGCCCACTAAACACTGCTATTCGTTCGAACAAATTTTCTTAAAATAAATAAGTATATATTTTGCAATAATTACAAAATAATAGCATAATTATCGTAAAACTTTGTAAGAAATATAATTTTTCCTTGCAGCAAAAATAATTTTCATATAAAATGTACTTGCAACCAGTGCTGCCAGTCTGTGTGTAGTTACACATATTGTGCGTAAATTTCGCTTACATGTCGTCGGTTGGTTTCTGGTTTGCTGCAACACAACGTATTTTGAATATGCTGTGCCGCAAGCCAGAAACCAACCAATGATGTGTAGGCTAGACTTGGGTCGAACTCGTTCACTAGTTCATTTTTGCCACAAACCTATGATCAAACTCATGTAATTTAAATGGGTTTGATCATTGGTTTGTGGCAAAAATGAACTATTGAACGAGTTCGACCCAAGTCTAGTGTAGGCCATGTATAATCTGCGTGTAATTTCACTTTGGGTTCTAGTTTTATTGATTTTTTTATATATGAACCTACACAAAAAGTTTATATTAATCAAATTTAAAGAATAATTGTATTGTAATGTGCGATAATAAGAAAATACTTCTAATATGACGCAGTACATGTCGTACCTTAGCTGCATAATGACTTTCGGGTAATAAATATGTACATACATATATACGATTTTCAAAGCATCACTAACTATTTTTAATAAATGATTCAAAACACTTTGTTCCACCTAGGAATCCCAAAACTGTAAGGCCATGTAGACTCCTTGTTTTATGCTGATAAACCAGCATAAATTAATGCCTTTGATGTCCACATATTTGGTGTTATTCGTGACATGCGGCCAGCAATGCTGTAAAAAAGGTCCGAAATTTAACATCCAGAATGTGGTTCATGAAGAACAGCCATGATGGCTATATGCCCAATATTATTTTCAAAATTTAATGCCATTATTAATCTTTATATAAAAAAAAAATTAGAATTTACATTTCATATTTTTATTATATTAAATTTAAAGATCTATTAAAAAAATCATATGCATTTGTGTATGTATTTTATTAATATATATTATTATAAGAATATGCATATATACATATCGTCAGTTGGTTTCTGGTTTGCAGCACAGTATATACAAAATACATTATGTCTGCAGCAAACCAGAAACCAACCGACGATTTGTGGGAATTTTTATAATTTATATAATTTTTTTATAAAAAATGTCTGTGTAATTTTTCTTCAAATGTGTAATTTTGGACATATTTTTATGTGTGATTACTGAACTCTGCACTGGCAGCACTGCTTGCAACCAATCTGGCATCCCTTAGTTTTTTGCCGTCTGACTTTTCATGGGAATGTCGTTCGTCGGTCGTGTGCTGCTTTTGCTGTATTTCTCGTGAAAAAATAATTAATTTCAATAAATTTCGTGAAAAAATCATTAAAAAACAAAAGCGTTCGTAAGATATTTGTAAAATTTAAGTTGAATCTTTCAGCAAAGTGCTAAAAATAGCTGAAAGAGAAAAAAATATTTTTCAATAGTTCGCAGACGACTTGCAAAGTGCAATAAAAAACAACGTTGTTTTTAATTGAGTACGGTTGCGAGGAGTTTGTTTAAGTGTGTGTGTGTGTGGTGTAAAAATGGCGACAGCTTTTTGAAAGCTAAAGAACATATTTGTTGGGAATTTGTTCTTACCAGTTAAACGCAATAAATTTGTTCATAAAATTAAAAAGAAAACAATTTGGGAAAAACCTACAACATATTTGCAAGGGAATAACATTAAAAAGCAAGGTACGTTCTAAATTTTCATAAGCATAATTTATTTGTAACCATAACACAGAGTTGCAGTTGAGGAGAAGTATGCTTAGTGTAATGATGAAAATATCCCGAATGTTCTTGGAAACCCGTTCACACTACGACAGCAAGTTGCGTGATACATATTTCTTATAAAAAATTGCACCCTATATTTAAGCGGTCTAGACACTATCAAAATACTCATTAAATATTATGGTAGTGCATATTGTATATACCAATGATGTGACTTCTTCAGTCACAAATCCAAAAATTTTTATTTTTAGGATGCTTGATTTCAAGCCCGATAACATTATCATTATCATTATAATTATATTTTGATTGATAAAATTTTTATATTGCTTGCCATACAATGCAATTATAAAAGATAATTTCTATACCTATATTGTAACACTGTGGTACTCTTATATAGTAAATACTACATTGATCTAGTATTTGCTGCAAAGCTACGCGCGTTAGGAAAACAGTATATGAAATGTATACCTAGTAAATATAAAAAATTTTTCATGTTCATGGATCTTTTGTTTAATGAGGTAGTTTAATTTTTCTTTAAATTTTTTTTATTCACAAAAGATTTTTATCATAATTTTGGGCTTGAGTATGTTAAAATTGTAAAAATATAAAATTTTTTTTATAATTTTTCGCTTTCAATGGTACTTATCTTTGAACTTTTCTGTGGTTAAATGCAGTTTAACGTAATTTTTACAATCTTAGTTTTCTTATTATTTAATTTTCCTTGATAATTTTATTGGTATTCCGCCCTTGGGCATTATGGGTACACCAAAATTGTCGATTTCAATTTCTTGCGGGTTTGTATTAATTTCAATGTCAAAGTGCGTTAATACTTGAGCAATAGCGGTTTTTACATTTACTTTTCCCATACGTTGAGCTGCAAATAAATAGAAAAATGAATAAATT
Organism: Tachina lurida; assembly: GCA_944452675.1. Classification (NCBI taxonomy): domain Eukaryota; kingdom Metazoa; phylum Arthropoda; class Insecta; order Diptera; family Tachinidae; genus Tachina; species Tachina lurida. Next base: position 31,823,965 of record OX101752.1, read on the forward strand.
ATTCTTCAAAAACTTTAATTATATTAACAGTTTTGCTTAGTCCCATTTCGGAAATTAATAGACTGACAGACGAAGTTTGTGTTTGAGGGGATGGAGGTGTAAAACGTGTATTGCACATTATCTGTTGCTTATTTACTTGGTAGTATTTAACGTTTTTTTTAATGTAAATTTATGTAATTTTATAAATTACTAAAGACAAAAATATAATAAACTCTTAAGGTGTCTACACACGTATAATTTTCATGTCTGATTTGTACGTGCTCGACGTTTTCGTTACAAGTTAATGTGATTTGTCCGATGTTATGGTGGGCTTAAGAGCGAACATTTGATTGTAATTATATTGGTCCTAGTTAGGATCGTCGTATTTAAAGGAATGATGTTTCAATGTTCTTTTTTTCATCGCAATTGAAATACGACACACCTAATTCGGTCCATTATTGTTATTATCGGGATTGGCATAGAATCCAAGTTGGTTTTGCTGATTATCGGTTTTGTAAACCAATATTGGATTCATTTGGTGTCATGAAAACAAGTCGGTTTTGTTATTTTTGAATACAAATATGCTAAAACTGTGAGAGAAAAAGCAAAATACTACCAAAATTCGCAAAAGCTTGCAAAAATTTTAAATGTTAAGCTTTTAAGTAATAATGAATGAAGAAATCCAAAAACTTTGGAAAAAATTACATCTTTTGCAAAAATAACAGAAATTTGCGAAAAATTGCAAAATTTTAAACAAGCCATAATTTTATTAAAAAGGGCTATAACTCTAAATAATGCAAAAAAAAAAAATCTGTACAAAACGCGAAAATGGAAAAAATTCGCAAAAACTTGCTAACAGCTGAATAATAGCAAAGTCTAATAGCGAAAACTGTTAAGAAACAGAATACTGGCAAAAATTCGATTTTATCGCGATCATTGTGAAAATTCGCGAGAAGTTGCAAAATGGGAAACAAGCCTTAAAATTTATTATAAGTCTTCAAAACTGTTAAAAATGTTATAAACTCGGAAATAACGCGAAAAATCGCAAATTCGCGAAAAAATCCTAGATCATATATCAAATTATCAACTTTAATTTGGTTGAATATTCGCTAAAAATCAAACTGTTGAAAAAAATATATGAAAAATGGCGCTTTTAGCCTTTTTATTTATTTTCAATTAAAAAAAGACAGCTGTAAGCTGCTTGGTTTATTTCCAATAACAAAGCGATAACATCGGTTTCTATGACACCTAAAACCGACACTAGTTCTAGTTCGAACAGAAAACCGACAACATTGGATTTCATGACACCAAAGTATTTTTATTGTCGGTTTCAAATCCAATTCCGATAAGATTGGTTTCTATGACACCCCTGTATATATTTAATATTTGTTTGTAAGTACACCTACTATTATTAAATATAATAATCTATAATATACACATATAAATGTGTATATACATACTTTATACATATAGTATAAAAATAACAAAAAAAAAAAAGGTAGCGTTATCTGCTGCTTTCTTTTGTTTACTTTAAGTTTAAAGTGATTTTTACGGCGTATGTGGTGAAATTCCACTCTATACAAAATCACTTATAACAGGTTTATTTTTGTTTGACTTAAATGTTGTTTGTCAATAAAAAATATCTTTCTGTTTATCTATCAAGTTTTGAAATATAAAAATGGGCTTTGTATTATTATTCTCAGGTTAATTTTTTTTTTAAATGAAAATTCGTAAATTTTAAGTTGTTCAAGTAACTTTGTCACTATTCAATTGCAATTTCTTACCTATGCAATGGCGGGGCCCTTCACCAAATGGCATGTATGCTGCCGGATCATAATTCTTATTCTCCTCCCGAAAACGATCGGGATCATAAAGCATTGGATTTGGAAAATATTCAACATCACGATGCATACCAAACAATGATATTATAATGGGAGTACCTTTTTTAATAACCAAATTTGTTTCCGGTATAGCGTAGTCTTGCGTACATTCTCGATTCAATATTGGCAAGCCAGGATATTTACGTGTTGTCTCCATAATGCATAAATCCAAAAATTTCATATCCCTCAAAGCATCGTAAGACAATTTTCCACCATGCCTTGCCAAAGCTTGTTCAACATCATTTTGGGCTTTTTCCAAAAGACTGGGATAATTTGCCAACTCGTAGAGTGTGAAAGCAGTCGTAGAAGCCGATGTTTCGAAACCGGCTACATAAAACAAAAACAATTGTGCTGCTATCATCTCTACAGACATGTTGGTTAAGACATCTTAAACGTGGGATAGGCAAAATAAATATATATACATATATAAATTTAAATTTGTAATTTATTGTAGGTATTTGTAAGAGTTTTTCTTACCTTTTGTTTTTTGTGCCGACCATTCTTCATCGTTGTCATCATTGATTTTTCCCGTGTTGCGTAGCTGCAATAACAACTGCAACATGTCCTTTCGTATCACGTTATTCTTTTCTCTATATTCAATAGTGTGTCGCACAAGTTTCTTCATATCATCAGGAGCCGATTCCGTCCAGCCAATGCGTTGTAATAGTTTCTCTAAACTATAATGCAATTACATATGTAAATATGTATTTTGTTCGCATTATTTTAATACATTTAAATTAAAATTTAAAATAATATTTCGGAAGATTAAAAAATTTGTTGGGTTGTTTACAATTATAAAAAAATGTCTGTATGTGTGTTTTTGTGTAAAATATAAACACTTTTTGTCTATGAGTCGAAAAATGATTGTGTAGCACCTCTTCATAAAATAAATATCTTTTAGTTAAAAAAAAACGCAACTTTTCCCGCCATACCCACCATGTCGACAGAAAACGTTCGATCGATTTTACTTACATATATGTATGTATTTAAAACAAAATTAAATTTATTTTATTGTTGTTTTCAATAAAAGTTGTCGATCGAACGTATTCTGTCGACTTCGTGGGACTATCAAAAACACTTCATTTATTGTCATTTACTTCGCACTTACCCAGGAAACAAAAACAGGCAAGTCCCACGGAAAACACTGTAATATGTTTTTTCATTGACATTTTTACTAACAGCGAACAATTCATTTTCAGGGTTATCAAAACTATTGACTTCTAAACCAAAAATGGATGAAGCAATAATATCAATAGCGTAACTGTATACAAAAAAAAAGAAAAACGAAAAACGTTAAAATCAACAGAAAATCGTCTGCAATTAAAATTAGAAGAAAAAAAAAAAAAGCATACGTACGTAACAAATATATGTTTCGCTTCCACCGTACTGCAGCTGCCATCCGCTGGCAATTGAGCTTTTATGTGATCTACCATTTTGTTGGAAACCTCCTCAATAGTACCGAACATGCCTTTCAATTTGCCCGAAGTAAATGAAGGTGTCAATTTCGTTCTTAAAGTTTTCCATTTTTTGCCCTTCAAAGAGAATAAACCACCCGACATGGGATCATGTTCCTCATCCACATAAATGCCACGATCGTGGAAACTTGCAAAGTCTTTGGTCAGAATATCACGTGCTAATTTAGCATCACGTATTAGCAGGGCGGGGCGATTGATTAAATAAATGCCCACAACTTTATCGGACGACTGTCTGTAAACATCATAAATAGCCATGCCCAGAGATCTTTTCCAGGTACGTAGAACTGGATCTAAAACACCGAAAGGTATCTGGGCCTCCACGTAAGGGAAGCCCAAACGTTGCCAATGGCTATAGCACCATTTTAAGTACACAATTATTACGGTACTTAATGCAATAATTAAGTACAACAACACATTCAAAAACACCATATTCGAAAGACTTATTTGTAAATAAACAAACTTTTAACTATTTCTCCGTTACTGTATTTTCTCCACAAACCTGCTGGCTTAAATATTGTATTGCGACTAAATTTATTTGTACAAAATTCCAACCTTTTTATAGACAATTTTAATTATAATTTCTCCTTATCAATTTCTCAAATAAAAGGGAGGAATATACATATAAGTATTTGCACCTCTTAGAATATTAGAATATACAACTACGAGGGTTGCTATATGTGTTAAACATGCCGTGCTTAAATGTGTACAGCATAGTGTATTTATATCAATTACATGCAACTCTATAATAATAGAGTAAATAAATATATATAAGGATTATCGTAATGATAAATCCTTGGCTTATAATTTCTCAGGGGATGAGAAATTATAAGGACGATTGAGAGAAAAATAAAAGAACTTTTCGAAAAATATGTGCTATCTTTTAAACGGCTGGACCGATTTTTTTGAAACATAGCTAAGAACCATCCCGATCAAGTCACCTTTCAAACAGAAAAAAAAAATCGAAATCGGTTCAGCCGTTTGGTCTGTACGTGGACACGGACAGACACACAGACGCACAGACACACACTACAAACTTATAACACCCCTTGTTTTTAGTCGGGGGTTAAAAATGAGTGGAAAGAAAAATTATGAAAAATTTAAAAAAAAAGTTTTTGTTTTGAATGTAAGTGCGCGACAATTCGAACGTTGTCGACATCGTGGCCCTTAATGTTTTTTAAAAAGATTTATTTTCAATTTGGGAAATACTAGCGTCCCGCCCACTTTTCTAAATTCAATATCGCATCGCTTTCAGAACTCAAGGTAGCGCCAATTTTCCTAAAAATGGTTCACGTAAAATCACCTGAAATATAATATTAATCTTTAATGGGCATGGATGTCCCATAGCAAAAAAATTTTGCCATTTTTCATAGCTCACGCTGTGTAACAAGTTTCGTAAAAATCTATAGAGTAGAGGCTCGTGAAATATAATATTAAATTTTATTGGGCCTGGCCCCGCCCATTTTTTAAGTTCGAGATTGTGTCGTTACGAGAGCCTAATGTGTTGGATAAGTTTCGTAGCAATAGAACAAGTAAACTATCATAAAATCAAATTAAAAAATTAGTAGGCGTGCCCCCGCCCAATTATCTCATAAAAAAAAAGGATTTTTAAAAGCGGTCTAAAATGTACCTAATTATGGAGTAACATAACCAAACAAAAATACAGAGTAATTGATAACCTCCTCATTATTTGAAGTCGATTAAAAAGCAGCTAATGGCCACTTAAGATAATGAAAATTCCTGCTTTAATATGCCTGGAATCCGTAGCTGAAATATTTAGCTTTTATTTGCATTTTTTGCTCAACTTCCAAACATATTTTTATTTAATTTTTGTAACTGCGTTTTTAACTGTTAGTCTCAGCTGATACTCACTATTGTGAACAATTACAATGAATAAAATTCACAATGGTGGTAGTCTTCGTCGAATGGGAGTTAAAATCAGTGATGCCAACTTTTCTGGCTCTGAAAACACATCCAAATTTAAAAAAAGCTCTAAAAAGCGTAATTTTGTGATCTAAAAGGCGTAAAAAGCACTAACGTGAAAAACGAATGAAGATCCAAACGAGTGAAGTTTAATAATGTTAAATATTTCCTAAGCTATTCTCTATTTCGGCAATATTATCATCTTTAATGAAATATATCAGATGAAAAAGGTATGCTTTACACTGAAAAAGTAAATATACCAAGTTTTTATTAAAGAAATTTTAAGAAATACACAAATTTTTTTAAATCACTACTTAGTGCTTTTTCTTAGGCCCAATAATTGACCTCCCAATTATATGTCATTTAGATAATTGCCACTTAAATTTAGGTGGCACTTAAATGTAGCTTCATTTTTTCTGTGGTTAATTAAAAGTTCTTATTAAATTACGTTGAAAGTATGGCAGCACTAAAAATTTCCCAGTATTATGGAAGGCGTTTTTAACAACAGCTGTTTATTATAAATAAAAAAGTTACTTTATCAAAATGAAGAAAAGTAAAATTGCATAAAAACACATTATATGAAACAAAAAGAGCATCAGAATGGATTTTTCTATTTATTTTTCCATGATATGAAAGTATATATTGTATATGTTTTATATTTATGAAAATTAAAAGAAATCCTTTTTAATACGACCACATGATGTTCATATACATGTTTTCAATAAACACACACAAGCACAATAACATATGGTATGCTCGTAAAACTTCAGTGTGATTTAAGTCCACAAGCTTGGGCATTTAAATGTCTCTCAAATTTGTACTGAAAAAATTAATTCGCTACTTAAGTGTATTTTAAAGATAAATGAGATATAATTGAGAGGTCAATTATTGGCATTAAAACATCGATAGTCGGAGAGTCTGGCAACTCTATGGCTAAGTAGATTTATTTTTATCTCAGTTGATGAATTTTTTGTTATTTAAATTTAATTAAATCTGTGAATAAATATTTTTTGTGCTTGATTCGCCATAATTACATTGTATATCCTGATATTTTATGAAATTACACCTTACATTTGGATACCGCTTGGATTTTCTATTACTGCTGCTGCTACTGACTGCTGTCTATTGTATTGTTCTTGTTACTTACTTTTGCCGCCATTTGTGGTTTTCTTGTTTTGCTTTATATATAATATAATTTTGTTTTTCAACAATGACCGGAAAAAAAGTTGCTTGTGGTGCATGTAATAAAGATATTGGCAAAGGTGGTAGTGTACAATGCGACATGTGTCTTCAATGGTTTCACCTGCGCTGTGCAGACATGTCTGAAGTTTTTTGCGCTTCCATGTCCAAGCAAACTGGAATTTTTTTCAAATGCGACAAGTGTCGCGAATTACCTACAAACATCAAAGACATAGTTCTGCATATGAACCAGTTGCATGCCAAGCTCGATGCTATATCGAATCAGCTGGAGTTGCAGCGGATGGAGAGTGAAAAGCTGATCGAAAGATCGATATGCAACCTTCGTGCTGAGTTTGTAAGTAGACTTGAAAAAATTGAAAACGACTTAGCAAGCTGCCAAACGCGAGCTCTACAAATGGATACCACAATGGAAAAAAAAATAAAAAAGCAAGATGAAGCAATCAATGTTGTTTACCATAGAGCAAACAGGACCGATATTGTGATTAATGGTTTACCTGCTGCAACACCAAATCTCGAATATGTTGTTGTGAACTTGTGCAATATTTATGGTATAGCAATACACGAAAACGATATCCAGCACGTCTGTTTTATGAATAAAAGTAAATCAGTTTTGGTCAAGTTTAAATGTGTTCGTATACGTGACACCTTAATGGCAGAATATCATAAGACAAGAACACTGAAGCTTAGCGATATTATCAATGGTGATGTTCACTCTAGAGTTTTTCTCAATGATCACTACGCGCCTATGGCCGCCAAAATGAACTTCATGTGTAAACAACTGCTGAAGAAAAAGAAAATCAAAAAATTTAAAATTTACAATGCCGACAAGCCCAAAGTCACAATTTATCTTATGGATGGGTCATCAGTTTCGAAGGATATTTATGAGTGTGAGACGCTATTCGTGGATGCTGCCGTATAATATTTGTTTTGATGCTTCTAATTCATCAGCTGTCTATCTAATGATTTTTTTTGGAATTTGCTCACGTTACAACCAACTGGTTACTCCCCTAGTTCCTTTTATTTTATTTTTTTTTATATATATAATTACTAATATTTATATATTTTTTTTTTTATTTTTATACATATAAAATTTTTTTTATACTTAAATTTTTTATTATTTTTATTTTTAAATTTTTTATATAGAAATACTATTTTTCTTTTTTATATTTTATTATGTCATCTGGCTTAAACTTTGGACCAGTGTCACATGATAACAATTACTTGCGCTCTAGATTATATAATCGTTCCAATGCTTTTAATATAGGTCATTTCAACTGTCAGAGTTTCAGCATGTCTTCTAGGTCTACTAAACTGGATGAAATACGTAATATTTTAAATGGATGCCTTCTTGATGTCGTTGGTGTTAGTGAGACGTGGCTCAAACCACACATATCTTCTAGTACTGTCTCCGTGCCAGGCTATACTTTTTACAGATGCGATAGACCAGGGAGGGAAAATTCAGTTTCAAATGAAGGCAATCAAACTGGACGACGAGGTGGTGGTGTTGGTATTTATGTGTCAAATAAATATAAAGGCAGGGTAGTCTTTAAATCGACTGATTTTGGAGTTTTCGAATCTCTATTCATAGAAATCAATTATTCTAACTTTAAGTTGCCCTTAGGTGTTGTATACCTCCCCCGTGGTAATATTGATGTTATGGAAAATCGGTTAGGTGATTTACTGGTGAGATACAAGGACATTGTAATTATGGGTGACTTTAATCTTAACTTGTTTAATATTGAGAACTCTGATATTCTACTGTCTACATGTCGGCGTTTGGGTTTGTCCTATCGTCACAATAATCTACCCACCCACTATGTAACCTCTGGGTCCTCTACTCTTTTGGACTATTTCTTATTGAGTCCTGATATATCGGTTCATATGTCCGACCAAATGCAATGTCCTGCCATTTCCCACCACTCCTTCATCTTTATGAGCATTACGTACGCTACAAGGCCGAATAGTCACTTTATTGAATTCAAGGATTATAACAACATTAACGTCTCTTCACTACAACACCATTTCCTACAATACGATTTTTCTAGCTTCTATACTGACCATGATGTTAATTCTCAACTGTCATCTCTCATGTCATGTGTACATCATTTGCACTCTCTAGTACCAACTAGAAAGGTCATGATCTCACCGTCTAGTGATAATTGGTTTAACACCCCGCTAATTAAATATCACCTCTCGCTTCGGGATCTTGCTTTCATGGAGTATTTACGAAACCCTTCACCTGTAAACTGGAGATGCTACTGCAGAGCTCGTAACAAATCTAAATCTGTTATCCGCAATGTGAAGCGTAAAGCACACAGTAACATCTTCCAGAATCTTGATACCAAAGGTATGTGGAGAGTTCTTCGGCAGAATGGTCTGTATGACACAATACCTGAAGAAAATCTCTCTCCCGATGCACTGAATGCAGAATTTTCGAGCTGTAGAACTGTTGATTCTTTTAATCCTTTTGACATTAGCTTTCCTAGCAATCGTTTCTCGTTTCGAATCATTGTACTCGAAGACTTATGTAATGCAGTGACTAAAATTAAGTCCAATGCCGCAGGCCATGATGACCTGCCTCTCAAATTTGTTAGGCTAATTTTTCCACTCATAAATCAACAACTCTTAATTTTGTTTAACAATATTATCACTAGTTCTCAATTCCCCATGGATTGGAAAATTTCAAAAGTTATACCTATTAGGAAAAAAAATTCAGAAAGTAAATTTAGACCAATATCACTTGTTCCAGTTTTGTCCAAGATCTTTGAACATGTTATAAAAGATCAAATCTTACAATTCTTAAACCAAAATTTTTTGCTAAACCCGTATCAGTCAGGCTTTCGCGAAGGATATAGCACAACTTCTCTTTTAATTGGTCTCTCCGATTCTATTAGAAGAATTATTGATAAGGACGATGTAGCTGTTTTACTTTCCTTAGACCTATCAAAGGCTTTTGATAAGGTTGGTCATGCTATTTTAATCAACAAACTTTGCACATATTTCGATTTCTCTATATCCGCTTGTAGATTGTTATATTCTTATTTATCAGGTCGCTCACAATGTGTTCAATGCAGTAACCTTATTTCGAGTTGCCTACCAGTCACTAGTGGTGTGCCGCAGGGCTCTGTTATTGGCCCCTTATTATTTATGATATATATGAATGATTTCTTTGCTTTACTTAACGGCTTTGAATGTGAAGCCTTCGTTTTTGCCGACGATATACAACTATTATTTAAGGGTCATACGCAGCTTATAGATGTTTTCGAATATGATATTAACACTTTAATGTCCAATGTATCACGTTGGATGAGTAACAGCAAACTTAGTATAAATTCTTCTAAGACCAAAGCGATGATTTTTAAACCGTCTAGTGCTACGTTTAACCTGTCTATCATGATCGATGGCCGACCTATTGATTTTGTCGATCGAATGAAATGTCTTGGTGTTTTATTAGACAACACTCTTAGCTTCGGACACCACATTAGTGGACTATTTTCTAAAATAAACTTCACATTAAGAAGACTATATGCAATGAATTTATACCTGCCATTACATATTAGAAAGAGCATAGCTCACTCCTTATTGATGTCTAATCTATTGTATTGTATTGAGGTATATTCTGGCTGTAGCGCTGAAAATTTAAATAGGTGTGCCCTACTCTTTAACAGAATAATACGCTTTATATACCAACTAAGAATTAACGATCATGTTTCAATGTATGTTAATGATTTTTTGGGATGTACTTTTAAAAACTTCATACAGATTAGATCACTACTTTTCTTCTATAATGTTATGCTCACAGACTGTCCAGACTATGTCCGTAGACTTTTTACATTTTTGCAAAGTGATAGAAGCCCACAGCTGCTATTCCCCATTAGAAATCGTCTTATTTATGAAAGATCATTTACTGTACGAGTCGCCAAATGTTGGAACTCATTGCCACGATCCTTAAGAGCATTCCATCTTACTCGTAATTCATTCAAAGGTAAGCTTGTTGAACACTTTTCTCAATTGAACTGATCTTGATTCTGAATACATATAGTTATTTCATGCGCAATATATCTTCCAATTTATAAGTAGTAGTCTCTTCTAATAATTTTATAACTACATATTATTTTTTTATCTAATTTGTTTTTGCAAATTTTGTGTCTAGTTTATTTGTTGCCTAAATGTATAATTATTCTTATGCTATTCTTGTAGTCCACCAACTATATATGGCCCTATGGGCTCGGTTGGTTATTGTTATAAATAAATAAATAAATAAATAAATAAAATAGTGCAAAAAGCGCCAAGTTAGAATAGCTCGTTAAAATACCAAATGAAAATGTGTTCGATCACTAGCGATTCAGCAAAATTCCCACTTAATTTATTATCAAATAAATACCACCCAAAATGTATGACCCTGTTCTGATAGCTTTCCTCGTAATTGCGTATATTAAACAATGCGAATAAAATAATTTACTTATTATTACACACACAATTAGAGAGTTAACAACCGAAATGATCATGTTATAAAATAATTGTTTGGACAAAAATAATATTATTTTATAGTAATAAAAATAATGAAATATGTAATTTTGTTTTTGTGTTCAACACTTTCTTTCGATATCATGGCGCAGAAAGGACAAAAAGTATTTAAGATGTTAGCTAGAAGAGCCAAATATTTGATGGAATATAATTTATTCGATAATCTAAACATCAGTTTATATTATTTAATTCTATATCACATTTATGCTTGGTTAAAGCGAACTTAAAGTATATGTACGCCAAATTTAACCTTATGTAATCTTACTAGTCAAGGTTATAAAATATGTACGCCAAATTTAACCTTATGTAATCTTACTAGTCAAGGTTATAAAATTAATTTTTATATAAGAAAACAGCCGCCATATCCTTAAGTCTAGAAATTTAAAATTCTTATCAATTGAATCTGACCAAAAATGAGTTATATAAAATAATTTTTTACATTAATAGTTTGTAATTATTGAGAATATTTCATTATCATCAAACAGGGTGTTTAAAAAATTAAGACATAATCACCCTTATTCTAATTGTCGACATCGACGTCACTTTAACACAATACAAAAAAAATTGGGGCTTGTTTACTCGCTCTCGAGAAAAATGTTAAGTTACTGGCAATTTATTTCCGTTCCCCAAGGTCTAGAAAATACCATAAACCTGCCTACAGGAGTCAGTTGTTTTCGTTACGGATACACAAGCCTTAATTTTTTGGTGTTGTGTTAAAGTGACGTCGATGTCGACTTTTAGAATAAGGGTGAATGTATTTTGAATATACTGTGCCGCAAGCCAATAACCAACCGAGGATTTGTTAAGCTTTAAGGTGGTGTTGGCTGAAGTAGTTAGCACTTTGACTACAAAACTTTACTTTACTTAAAAATCTGTTTTAAAATTCAAGATTTTTTGCTTTATATTCTATAATTTTGTGTGTTTAAAACAATTTTTTTTGTTCATGCTACCCAGTGTCTAACTGGCATATTCATAAAAAATATTTTAGGTTTATTAATCGCTTATTTGACGTATTTCTATGGGAAATTTGTCAAATAAACCTGTAATAAACCTAAAATATTTTTTATGAATACGGCGGTAAAAATTTAGCAAAATTAATGTGGAATTTGGCTTATAATCATATGATCTGTTGATTTTTGTTGTTGTTTTTTTATATTTCTCATAAATATATTTCAGTTATAATAAAAACCATTCTGCGAAAAATCGCGCATTCATAAAAATTTTATATTTTTAATGTACAAATTTCTGACAAGCTAGAGAAAAAAAGACACACTACAATTTAAACGTATGTAAATGAATAAATAACATTTTTAATTTTTTTATCAATTCTATTAATATTTTGCATAGTCATAATGATAAGCAATAACATTTTGACAATAACGTAAAAGACTCGTGCAATGCAAAACAAATAATCCAAACATTGATAAAGCTCAGTGCACACAAGGTAGAGTAAAATAAATGCATGCAATGCATTTTGCGCGCCTTTGATAGCATTTAAAATAAAATAAAACTTGGCATCACTGCCAGTTTTGTATTTTGCATAAGGCAGTTATTGTTTACAAACCGCATAACAGTATTTTATCCTGTTTATAAGTACGCAATTCATATTTGCAAATAAAAATTAAAAGCGTTGCCATATAATTTTTTTTATTGTAAGTTGAAATAACTTACGAAAACTATTTGCAAATAGCGCACTATTTGCAAAAAATATGTAAAATGTTGACAATTTCTATTGTTTTGTAAGAAATGTAATAAGTAAACATTTAAAATATTGTGTGGCAATATAATACACAGATAACAATGTGTGCTATATACAGTGAGTTTAGTTTTTACAAATTGTTTTATGTATTTGCAAACAAGATGTGCGTATATACTACGTTTATACGTTTATTTTAACCTATGAAAAAAGTCTCAGAATTAGAAAATTCAATGCAGGTTCGATTCGATCATTTAAAAAAAAAAAATTTTTACATTCATGCATGTTTCTCCTAAATCGAACCAGTTCGTCACTGAACTCATTATTCAAGTCCATTTTTTTATTTATTTTTTTATGTGCTAACACCATACAAATATTTACATAGCTTTGTAAGGTGTTTGACATCTCTTTCGCACACGTGCTGATGATGCCGCTTAGCCTCAAACTCAACTCTGAAAATTTTGCTTTACCAGATTATTTAGACCACGGGGCAGGCAATTTTTATCAACAAAATGTATGCGATTTTGGTTACTGTTGCATAGATAGCGGGCTGAGGTTATCTGAAGTTAATGGCGTAGTTTGCCTCGTGTTTATTTGGCTTTAATTTTTTTTTTTTTGATGATGTCGAATGCGTTCTATCTCTCTGCATATTATAGGTATATTTATGAACTTTCACTCTCTCCCTGTCTCTTTTTTTATAACAACAATATGGGGATCGTTTTGCGGTTACCGCCTCCTCTTGTCGATCACTGAGACCTGGAATGATTAAGCAAGTTTCTAAAATAGTTTAATATTACTGAAGATGTTTAATTTTATGGCGCATGTGAGTGCTTTTGACAATTAAGTAGCAATTCAAAGTACAACAACGATCATCAACAAATAAATTCTAAATTCGCACACACCGAAAAATGCAATAGAAACATTCCCATAATGAAACTGATTGTTAAATCGAATAATATTTAATTTAAGCGTAATATGAAATGTACATATTTTAAGTTGATTGATATAAAGAATTCGTGATAAAAATGCTTAAATTTGTTATATATGTGAACATAAATATCTACGTTGTTAGATAAGATACGAGCGGGAGTCATTAAGTCTTTTCAAAGATAGAGCGAGAGAGAGAGAGAAAATTAGAACATGTAAATTTAAAATTTTTCTATTTTGTTTTTATTTGCAATTTCAATCAGCCAGCCGTCGCATGCTTAGATAACCTTTTCATTTGACATAAAACAAAACTATTTAAAAAAATCTCTATAATGAGATTTCCTAAACAATTTTTCACTTGTTTTTCGCAAACTTGACATTTTGGCGAAGCCGTTATTGTTTTAAATTTTTAATGCTTTCTCATATGATGCTTATAAGGACTGCAAAGAACAATGAACTTCAACCTTTTATAATACATAACATACATAATATCCGAGCATGTTCCTTCACATTATTCCATACCTTATTTAGAATTCTAATTTATTTCTATAGTACATATAATTATTAAATTTTGAATGTTTGCTAGATCATCTTTTAAAATTAATATAAGATAATTGAATTAAAAGCTTAATGCATATTCCAAAAATGAAAAACCATTTAAATACATTTTAACTTCTCAAACTTTAGTTTTATTACTACTTGCAATAATTTCTGGGCAAACCTGTTGTATTATTTCGCCTTAATGATGAAATATACAAACAGGTGTATGAAATAAAAACCTTTTTGTAATTACGACTTTATATTTTAAAGGACACTTTAATGCTTAAGTAACCGACCTCAATAGGAAAATGCATGTTTAATGCTTGACAGGTGTGTAGTCTGTCCCTGCCGTGAGCACAAAATTTATAATACCTATTAATAAATAAAGTTTTAAGCATAAATGTGTAGTAAATGCAAGTAATGCTAAAATAAAACCATATATTTTTTTTATCTTTTTGTAAACCAGTATTGCAGAAATTATTTCATAGAAAGTCTCACATAAAGGTGTAATGTCATAAATCAAGTGACAACAGTAAAAAGTTTGCAAAAAGGATGGTTATACGTATGAAATTGTGATACTCTCTAATGTTTAGATTTATTGTATTATTTTATGCTTATTGTCTTATGTATCTTCCTTTTAGTTCCTCTGTAAACTTAAAAAGATGATTCTTCGAAAAAATAATCCTCCCCAAAGCAAACAAAAAATGTGAAACATTCATTGAGTTAAGTTGCACATTTGACTCGTATCTTCTGCCATCGATTTCGGTGCAATATATTTTTCTACACTTTAAAAATAATTTCGAATACCTACTTTTCATAAATTTTTATATGAATATGGCCTCCATGTTTGAATGTTGATTAATTTTTTATTTTTATTGTTAATGTGCATATAAATAATCAATTTTCAATTAAAAAAAACATTATTGTATAAATTACTCATATATTTTTAAAGTCTGGCAACACTGATCATCACATATGGTTAATTAAACGGAAAACAAAACGATTTTGATATTTGCTCAAGTTTCTACAACTGTACAGTGAACTTGCGTAGTGTATGTTGCAAACGCTCAGTTGCGTCGTGATTTTTAAAGAGTTCCAAACAATAAATGAGCGTAGAAAAAGTATTTTGAACAGAGTTCCTAGAATTATATAAAGAATCGCCTGCATTATGGCTCATTAAAATAAAAACTGCACAGTTTACTTGTATTGTGTGTGTCACAAGCTTAGTTTACACAGTGCCAGACTTGGGCACTGAACTTGTTTAGTGTATGGCTGGCATAAGCTGATTAGCTTGTAGGAGAGGGAGACGAGGGGAAAATAAACGAGTAGTCAGCTTCATGTAATGTCAATATGTTTTGCTTTCTCATTCGTAATGTTAAAAAAGCACACATGCATACACAAAACTATGCATAAAAAATATGAGCTGAAAAATAAGACTTGCATTGTGTGAATGCCAATGAAAGTTCAAAAAAAAAAGTGACAAGCTTAGCAATAAGATTTGACTAGTGTGAACTGGGACTTACCAAGTGTTGCTGTAATTTAGATTCTTTTAATGTCAAACAAACTTGTTCATCAGGGTATTTTTAATCATCTGATGTTAAAACATACTTTTTCAAATTATATAAAAAAAACTTTAGAAAGTTACGAAAATAATTGCTTCATATTTTTTTTTATTATTAAAAACATTTTTAAAATATGCCAACTAGTTGAAAGCACTAATGAAATATTTAGAAAAATCACCAAGTTTTCTAGTTGTTTGAGGTATCAAAAAGCTCTAAAAAGAAAACCAAAAGCGTTTGATTGGCATCAATGATTAAGAACATCAAGCAGCGCTACCATATTGCAAAAATCTAATGCCGCTATAATTATAAAATAGGGTCATAAAATTCATCAAATCCTATATGATTTTACTTTGGAATATTTTTAATAAATCTAATTTGCGGCAATTTTCCTTTTTAGCTGTCTTAAAAAATGTTTATTGTTGTTTCTTTTATATTTGGGAGATTTACATAGAGAAATATGTATCTGCTGGAATTTCTTACATTTAATAAGTTGAAAACCGAGATATAGAAACGAATTTCAAATCAATGGATAAAAGAACATCAGTTCAATGTCTTTAGACGAGTTGTTGTATGATTTTGCAAATTTGGTGAATAAAAGAAATCATTATTCGCTTACTTTTTCATGTACGTACATAAGTAAGCACATATTTATAAGTACATTCGCCCAGCCATTCAGCAAAATTGTATAAACAAACATTGAATCAAACAGCCAGCTGAGCGAGACAGTCAACAAACCAACAATTTAGCAAACATGTAGAAAATTTTTATGTACTAGGTACATATGTGTGTAGCTACACATTTACATAGATTGTCGTGTGGTAAAACAAGCTTGCTGGTTCATAGGTTCCCTCCTATATACGTATGTACATACCGATGGTCTCAAGTAGAAAGGCCCTAACTCTTATTTTTTACGAAATTTAATTTTTCAGTGATTTCAATACCTACATAAATAATTTATTGTAATGTTGTAAAAAAGAACGCTTTTTCAAGCAGTTGTACAGTTTCAATTATGTTTTTATCTTCTCCTGTAAAGTTAAAATTATTTGAGTTAGGGCCTTTCTACTTGAGACCAACGATATGTATGTTTGTATGTAAGCGTTTAACTCTTTTTTTGGGCAAAATTATCATATGTGTATGTATCATTTTTTACTGAATTGCAATTTTATAATACATACTAATTTAAGTCCAGCAAGATTTTGAAATAAAATTGCTACAC
Organism: Tachina lurida; assembly: GCA_944452675.1. NCBI lineage: Eukaryota > Metazoa > Arthropoda > Insecta > Diptera > Tachinidae > Tachina > Tachina lurida. Next base: position 31,840,887 of record OX101752.1, read on the forward strand.
AGTAGCTTAAAATAATGAGTGTACTTAACACCAGAGGCCGTTGCAGCGCCTCTATGCAAATTAACAAAACGCAAAATAGCAGTCTTAAAAATGAAAAAATTATAATTCTGTGTGTATTCATGAATTGCAAACTATGTTATATTTTTCTCATTTCGAGTTTTTGCTTTACTGAAAACTATAAATTTATTCGGACATGCGCAGAATTAAGGTTGTCTTCCCTTTTTCTATCTGTATTACTTCACAATATTTACTTAAAGTATCCCGTTTCTACTCTCAGGTAACACCAAGTGACCAATTATTTGGACCCAAGTGAGCTGTGTTCTTTTCTTTGCAAACTGTCAAACCTAACGTAGTACTAGTGCTGAGTATATATTATGGCATTTTGTAACATCGCAATACATATGTACTGTGTAAATGTGGCAACGTTTATCATTTACGATACATTACGGACAACAAATAACGCGAGAAGCAAAATACCAAAATATATTGAGTCTGGCATTCCTGTTGTACTTACTCATTGCCAGCGTTGTCAACTTGGTGCGTTTCGCACCATTTTTGGTGCTTTTTTATATTTTTTTTTGTGCGAAAAATTCCTTAGTTGATGCGCGGTGCGCTTTTTTGAAATTTCAGTGGGTTTTTTTAATTTTTTGTAGCACCAAAGCAAGTTTAACACAACTTTTTGTTTCAATGTGAGAAAAAAATCTTTGTACAACAAATTACACCTGTTTCAATACCATTTCATTCAACAGTGCAAAATTGTCACATTAATTTTTATAGACCACAATAAGAATAACAACTAATGATGCTTAAGATGTATCAAATCATATCCAGAAAGTAAAACGGACTTGTTGTTGTAGATAACTTGTGTTATGTAAGAAACCCCTGTTTGTGTAAGACGTTTTAGTTAAAAATCTTGACGTTTCTGTAATAGATTAAAAAAAAGTTGTACAAGTTTCCTTTAATCTATTACAAAAACGCCAAGATTTCTAACTCAAACGTCTTACACAAACAGAGGGAAACATTTAATTATGTGAAATGTTAAACAGCTTAGCAAAAGCAAAGTATTGTCACGATAAATTTTTAAAAATATTTTAATAAAATGATAAATATTGAGCTATTATTTATTTTGAACCCTTGCCCTTAATCGTTGATCTCTTTTTAAAATTTTGTTTACAATTTATGAAATTAAAAAAATTTATTTTATCTAGTACATGAATACAAACAAATTTGTTTAGTTCTTTTGTTTTGGGTTGTTTTATTTACTCTTTTTTTTTCGAAAAACTCTGAACCCTGTAAAATCCTGTTAAGTTGTTAAATTTTTAATAAAAAATATATAACTTTTTATGTCAGATGAATTCATCAATAAACATTTCAAATAAAAAAGAAATTCTAAAGTTGGTGCGACTTTTATTAAATGGCGCGTTTTTTTTTTCTCCATTTAGGCGCGTTTCGAAATTTCAAAGTTGACAACGCTGCTCATTTCGATTATAGCAATTGTTTGCTGTTATTATTGTTTTTGTCTTGTTGTGCAAAGAAACATTCATCCATTTTTTATAACCGTCCGTTGTTATTCCTGAGGTTATTTTGTTTTTATTCAATAAAAAGAAAATGCATAAAAACGTTCTTATATAAAAATATAAATAGCAACAGTGTATGTTTAAGCTTATAATATTGTTGTTTCTGTTGGTTGTGTTATTGTGGAGTAGGCAAATGATCGCAGAACTGTAAGCGGCAGCACCAATAACAACAACAACCAACAACAGTAGCTACTTGTAAGCAAATACAAACAAACAAAAACAAGTGATACAAAATAAAAACCATTGGCTTTTTGGGAAGTGAACAACCTTTAGGATTCTCTGATTTGTCTGTCTGACTCTTACAGTGACGTTATGTGCAGACATATGTACATACATACATATGTACAGTGACTCAAAGTCATATTGGGACACCTACTATAGTCAGCAGTTTGTCTTTTATATCGACAAATCTATAAGGCTTAAAACAAAAGAGTATAATTTATTTAATATTCTAATAGTTTATTTAAAACAGAAACAAAAAATTCAATACATGTTATATTAAGAAATAGAAAGCAAAAAACTTAAAAAACATATAAACTTCACATCAAATTAATAATGGGACAACATAAGATAAAGTTAAATCTTAAGTGCTATAAATTATATTTAATATTTAGTTGGCAGACCCTTTTGCTGTTTTACTGCCCTTAATCTATTTGGCATTGATTCCACAAGTTTCTGACAATATTCAACTGATATCTTTGACCATTCTTTCTTTAGAGCCGCAACCAGATCATATTTATTTGATATTTGTCTACTTTTCAATTTTTGCTCCAAATGATTCCACACGTGCTCTATCGGATTAAGATCCGGTGACTGCGGTGGCGTTTCAAGCACGTGTGGGCAATTGTATAGCAGCCAGCTCCGAACATTGTAAGCTTTATGCTTGGGGTCATTGTCTTGGTAGAAGTAATAATCGTGTCCAAGGCCTAGTTTTTCTGCAGTTGCAGAAATATTGGACTTTAATACATCAATGTAGTATCTGTGATCCATAATCCCTTCAATTATATGAAGATTACCTGGTCCAGCAGCTGAAATTGCACCCCATACCATAACTGACCCTAAACCATGTTTCACAGTCGGTCTTAAATTTTGTTTTAAGAGCTCAGTGTTTGGCTTTCTCCATATGTACGATAGTCCATCCGAGCGAAATATATTATATTTACTCTCGTCACTAAATATAACATTTCTCCAGAATGAAATGTCTTTGTTTCTGTACTCTCTTGCGAAGTTAATACGTTTTTGTTTATTAACTTTATTGATGAAAGGCTTTCTCCTAGCCACGCGGCCATGTAAATTGTGCTTTCTTAACACATTTCTAATAGTCGGCCTCGGACGCAAGTTTGGGAGCGCTTAAACTCGGATTTGTTTTGACTTGCCGTACTAGCCATCGCTCGTCCGTGTCTGAAAAAATTTTTCGTTTGCTTGGTTTTGGAAGATTTTCGTAATTTTCCGCATTTTCATAGCGCTTTACAATATTAAACACAGTAGATTTCGGTTTATTTACTATTTCTGCGATACTTCTTATTGTTTTTCCTGATTTGAAATGTTCCATTATGAGTTGTCTAATTTCTGGAGATGTCTGCGAACCACGAGGAGCCATATTCAATAAATGATTTTTTATCTGTTTAAAACTTTTTCGGTGACCTCAAGCTACTTCTAATCAAAATATATTTTGCCAAAAAATACCGTTATAATTTGCTAAGAAAATGAAGGTTGACATATGTCCCATTATTACTTTGACGTGAAATTCACATGTGCTTGACTTTTTTGTCATTTTTTGTTTGTTTTTAAAACAATAACACAAATTTTTTTTTATAATTTTTGTAAACATTTGCATTATTAAAAAAAACTATAGTAAAAGGATTATTTTTCAATTTATGGTATTAATAAAATTCTTTAAATATACAAATTAAACTTCTTGTCCCAATATAATATTGAGCCACTGTACATATCGCTCATTTCGTGCAAGACCGTCACAACTCAAAATTTGGCATTTTCGAGTTAGTAATGCAGAAATGTTCTTCTCTTAAATCTCTACAAATTGATCTAAGAACGAAGAGAATTATCGAAAAAATAACGTTAATACAGATGCTTGTGACGCTATGACCTCTCGTAACAAACTTGAGCAATTAACATCAACAAGGTCACATTTCAGTTTGTGTTTGGCATTCCTCTTGTACATGTGGTTTTCTTTGTAGCAAAAAAGAAACATTTGATTTTATAACTGTATTTTAGTGAAAGAGAAGGTAAAAAACGTGGAAATACTTTGTTGTTAGAGTGCATCAAATCTAATGGCGTTTTCTTTTCTGAGCAATATGCTGCATTTATGCTGCCTTTTACATTTCTTTGTGTTCTTTTCTGAAAAGTATGTATTATTTTAAAAATCAACGCGTTCTTTTCTCATGATGTTGCCCTTAAAAAGAAGAAAAATGCTACATGTTCAACACTCATTTTCATTAAAGGGGCATGAGTGCAGCATTATATTAACAGCTGTTTTTGTTATTGTCTATGAAAAAAATGAATCATTTTATAGTTCGTCATTGTTTTATGCCGAAACTTGTTGGAAAATTGTTCTTTTGTAAACGCAAAATATGCAACACTTCTTAAAAATCAGGTGAGCATTTAAAAATGTTGCCAAATTACATGTAACATATATGTTACACTTTTCTTTTAGAAAAGAAAACGCCATAAATGTGACTTTATTGAATTGGATATTTCTATTTCTTTATCAAGAACATTTGCATTTAAACATTTCGTAAAAAAAATTTAACGTTCTTGTAGTTAACTATTTTGTTAAACTAAATATTATTTTAGGTTATGGCGTTATTACAATTAATCTAATGAATTCAATTGCTTGTACCGATTTGTATTAACTTCAAATGAATCGTTATTGCCAGAAATATATAAATTGGTTGTTATAAAATTAGGTGTCGTTATAGCAAATAATTTTTACTCACATTCCTAATAGTTAAATACATTTTGATTTATTCCACAGATCGTGTTACAGTGTATTGCTTTATCAGCACCACTATGTAAAATTTAATACCATTCTATACAACAGTGCCAATTACATGACAGTTGAGCTTTGATGACATTTTATTTAATTCTTTTCTGAATTACTTTTGATAAGACAAGTCGACTAATTTGTAATAATTGAATCTATTGCGATCATACTGAATTTACAAGAATCGTAGCGAAAAAAGAATGATCTCATGGAATTATTACCTAAATATTACAATACGTTTTATGACAATTTATAAAACTTTCTATATTAGCTTTTATATGTTGTACGCTGAATTGAAATTAATTTTCTAGTACATATTTTAAAAACAATTACATATTTTTGTATCAATTCAATACATTTAATCTGAATATTATATTTTAAGAAAACATTTTGCTTTAATTTTTGTTTTCCAATATTTTAGAAAATACAATGAAGTTGTGTATGAATTCAATCAATAAACAATATTTTTTACCAATATAGTCACATTTTCACTTATGACTTCAATTAATGTTACAGGTTTACAGCAATAGTGTCACAATTCAAATATCGAATTATAAAACCGTGTCTATACAAAAATATACCGTTCTTCCAATACAGGAGACTCGGTAAATGGATTTTAAACATATTAAACTTTATATTTCTGTACACATTTAAATTCGTTATTAGCAAATTTTGTGAGAAATAGATAATAGGTTGAAATCTTAAAAAGGCTCTCCTGTAAAGTTTAAAATTTTGAGTTGTGACGGTCTTGCACGAAATGTACAGTGCCTCACATCAAAAGTCGGGCAGGTTATTTAAAGACTCGAATATTTTACAATAAATTTTTTTAGAACTCTTTTATATAGTATGTAACTAAAATTAACAGCCCCTGGATTCTGTAACTTTTATTACGATAATTGTATCGCTATAATAAATAGAAAGAAAATTTATCGACTTTGCTATAAAGTAACATATTTTAACGATATTCGCTATCGGTTGAAATAAAAAAAGTAAAATCACAAGCTCAAATTCACTAATGTACACTTTCGTAAAAGAAATTACAGAATTACCTTATCGTTACCGCAAACGAATAAATATAACAATTTTCGGTTCGCAAAAAGTTACTAAATCCAGGTACATCTTTACAACAATAGACATAACAATAAAAAGTTCACCTGAACTTAAATATTACAATCACACTGAAAGCCGAGCAGACTTAAGGCTCAGTTACCCGACGGTAATGTAATGTAAAAGTAACGTAGGGAACAGCTGATCGATATTTTTATATGAGAAGTAGGTTACGTTACATTACATCTCTATAACCATTTACATTACTTTTCACATAACAATATTGATCAGCTGTTTCCTACTATTGCTGTTACTTTACATTACAGTTGGGTAACTGAGCCTTTAAGCGTCCTCCTGAAAACATTCACCCAAACTATTATGCATTATTACACTCTCGTAAACAAATTGTCAAACATTTTATGGCTATTTATTTACACCAACCCAACAACCATCGGACTCAACCATCGTCCGTAAAAATTACTTGTAAAATTTTGAACTACTTATAGAAAAAGCGAATGTTATGTGGTGTTATGTTTACCAAATGAAAAATTCTTAATAATGTGCTCTCGTGCAAATTCCATAAGGATCTTTTCTATTTTTCTCACTAAAACATAATTTCTTTCCAACAACTCGGACTTTCAAATTGTTATCCCTTAACACAATTTTTAACGTTTCTTCATAAACTTACTTTTCTTATTACAAAAATAAAAAAATGCAAAATATTTGAAAAAAAAAAAAAAATTAACGCGATATTTAAAATCGTTGATAAAATTGCATCAACGCCTTGTTCGACCTTCGATGTGAGCCACTGTACACTGCCACTGTATGTTTTGGAAATTTTATACGCCTGGCTGAGTAACTACCGCCTTGTGACTTTAAGTTCAACAAAATTTGGATTAAATTGTATTGTTTTTTGTTTATTGACTTCTAGTAGGGAGAACGAACAAAGTAAACATGCAACCACAAGTAAATGTACGAGGAATAAAAGAATGGAGTTAAATTGTTTAATGAGTATAGAATAAGCAAGTATTTAGCAAAAAGTGTTTACATGGAATGAAAAAAGTATACCAGACTTTTTTAAGTTGTACATATGGACATGTTCACTGAATTTTACCATGTACATATTTAGTTTTTTAAATTAGTTTTATTTTAAAATTAAAATTTCTAGTATATTTATATTTTATTTATTATTTATTATAAGTATCACTCATTATCCCACTTGTATTTCTATTGCACGTTAAGCCAATTTCTTTAGAATGTATATAATTTCAATCCGATTGGTTGTGCCGTTCCTAAGTTATATACCTGCATAAATTATACTTCAGAATAGAGATGTTCACAAGTTCGATCGAATGTAATGAAAACTCTCATTAATTACAATCTGAGTGAAATCAGTAATTTCCTGCATTGTATAAAGGAAACTTAATCAATTTACTAAATAAATATGTAAATTGTAATTGAAAAGTTAAAAAATAATTATGTTTCAAAGAATGTTTGAATTCGGCCAGATTTATGGTTATAAAAACATTCAATATGGTAATAGTACCTGCAGAACATATGGCAACCTTTTGCCTTCGTTTCAAAAAAACTCTGAAGTGGAAATAAAAGTTTTTGTTCATCTTCTGTATGTACCTGTGTTCCGTAACTTGTGCAATTATATTGGCTGTCCTGTTCTTCACAAGGTTGATTCATATAAAAACTAAACTAACGTTAAAATAAGATGGTTGGCGATTTTGTGCCAAAAATCTGGCGTTTTGTACTAGACTAAAGAAAAATTTAGCTTATTTTCTTTAATCAACTACAAATAGTCGAAAAACGCCAACCACAATATGGCCGAAGTTTTTTTCTTACTCATTATGTGTTTCACTGAATGATAACAAATTTTTCAGCTAGAAAAGTTCTTGCCAAAGTTACAGATTATAGGCACTGATCCACCAATATTAATTTTTTTTGTCAGAAAAATATTCTTTCAAAATTTATCAAATTAACAATTTCTTATTTAAGTGTACATAAATAAACATTTATTTTATTCATCACCAACATGTAGAATTTGTGCCTAAAAATGTCTGAGATAAATAAGTACAGCTCATTACTTTGTGACCCATTAAAAAAGGAGTAGCCTGTAGGAATATTTTATTTGCTTTATTTACAGAGTTTATGAATTACATAATTGTAAAGTGACTGGCGGAAGTATCTGAGTAAAAAAAATATTTTACAAAACCTCAATCCTTCTAGTTTTATGTTTTTTTTTTTTTTTTTAGAAAAATCGCTTTATTTGAGTTATGGTGTTGTTCAAGTAAATGAGCGATATACTGTGTAGGTATACGTATATTTCTAAAATATTGAAACTATGCTAGATATTAATACCCTGTCGGAGAATGTGTGGTTGACTACAAAAATAGTTAACTTATAGTTAACTTTTCTTAGACTGGCTAAAAGCTAGCTGCAAAGTCATCCAGAACAAACCCAAAATTAATTCTTAAGTCGAGTACGTAATCGAATTTGATGACAGCCAACAAATTTATTCTCAGCTACTTTAAAACTCATTTCAGTTTTATATTAACATTTTGCTGTTGTTATTTTAGATGGCAGCTTGGCCGAGTGGTAGAGCGTTGAGTACACAACGTGTGATGTTACATGTTCGAACCCCAGAAAAAAATTTTAAATTTACTGAAAGTACTGCAGAGTGAGACAATTGACTACCTCCTAGGACATCGCAATGTTAAAATAGTCAGTTGATTACATTGCAAAGTAATCTGTCAGTCAGTACTAGTTGCGAAATAGTTAGCTTAAAGTTAGTTTAAAGTTAGCCAAATTTCCGACAGGGTACATATTTATGTAGTATGTGTGTATGCTTGAATTTGCATTTCCTTTAATGTATTTAATATTTTGTCATTTACTTGCAGATATACCTACAAGATTGTCTTCTTACTACAGCTAAAAGAAAAATATATTTACCAATAACTACAAAAAATAAGGTAAGTTTCTTTTACATTATCCTTCTAGCAGAAATTGAGGAAAAAGTTCTAACTGTTATAAAACAGTGATGCCAAATATTAAAATACGGTCACATGCTGTCAGGGCTGCCGTTTTTGGTTATTTCTAACCAAAAGTGGTTACTTTTTTCTTTAATGTGGAGATGTGAATATTTTTCTCATTTTGGTTATTTTTTTGCCAAAATAATGATACACATGTACATATTTTTTATGTTATACTTTTTAAGCTTTTATGTTCTTCAATTTTTAGTATTGCTACCAAGGCAACTGAAAATAAAACAGCTGTGACTAAAATCGCTAGTGCAGCCACCTGTTATGAATTCGCCTTGATTGCTACTCACTTGTTTACAATACTTTTACAACACTGTCAATAGCTTTTAATTTTACTAAATGATCGCAACTCTGAACTACAGAAAACGACATGTAGTTTGTAATGGCGGCAACATTCAATTAAAAGATTTTACAAAATAAATTTATATAAAGAATATGCACATAAGTTGTTGTTTGTGTAAAAATACTGTTCGGCTGTCAAATACAAAAACTAAACGTGTGAAGAAAAACAAAATTCAACAATAAAACGGAAAACTAAGCAAAATTAATCAGCTGCCGACTGGCATATACCTTACAAATGAGCATTGAACTATTGCTTGCAAGTCATTTTCATGTACCTTGATTTCTTGTTGTAGTGCGGCACAAAGTGTATTCATTTGAAATGTTATTTAATAAAAAGACTACATATTGAAATTTGGTTATTTTTTTCTCATTCGGTAACTTTTAAAGCGAATTTTGGTTGTAAAAATTGTTTGGTTGTGGCAGCACTGCATGCTGTATATATTATAAATTTGCCAGGAAAAAAATACCACTGGCAATACTGTGACTTTATAAAAGCAAATAATGTAGCGCGCTCTCATTGCTGCTTCTTTTGCTCTCTTGCCATTAACAGACCGTTACAAAAGTGGGGTTTTCTATTAACTTTTTTTCTTTTTGTTTAAACACAGTGTTGCCAAATCGTATATAGATAGAATATATAGAATTTAACTTCAATGCGTATTAAATACAGGTTGCAAACGTAGTTGCCGTTTTTGGTTATTTTTAACTAAAATTGGTATTTTTTTTTTAATGTGGAGATCAGAGAACAGTAATGAGTAGTGAAAAAGTTAATAGAGTTGAATCATGATTTATAATTTCTTGGACTTATGCGCACTCATACTTATTGGAATGTTGTCATCATATTACCTCAAAAGTTTGAAGTGCGCATCTAACTCATACTTAAGCCGCGTTCAGACTATTATACTTTGTATTTATAATTGTCAAAAATCAAAAGTTATCAATTCGTCTGTTTTTTTTAATATGTTTCTTCATAACTCGTTACATTTTACACCGATTGTCTGAAATGGTATAGCTTCCAATTGGTCCCATTGATTGAATTTATTTTATGATGTTCTACATATTTGATTGCTGCAAAAACTAGCAAACACCTTTGGTCCAATGTAATTACACGCTTGAAAAAATTGACGGGGCTACGCACATTCAAATTTATTATTATATTCATCGATTTTTACGAAACTTACCACACACCTTGAGCTCTAAAAAAGACACAATCTTCCATTTAAAAAAAATGAGCGGAGTCGCGTCCATTAAAATTTAATATATTATTTTATATTTCACGTTCTTAGTTTTCAAATTAAATAAATAAAGACTATGTCAAATAAATATACTTCGGTATTTCATGTTCTTCTTCTTAATCAAGAGATTTTCAATAATTTTTTTGTTTGAAAGAGTACTTCCAGCTTGGTGTCATAAATTTTTTTTCGAAAATGTTCTATCTGATCCTTGCATTGAAGTCGGATTTTTGGCAGAACTATTTTATTATAAGAATTCCAATTCATAATGAACTTTCTCACCACCTGTCATTTCGAATTTAGGAAAAAGTGGGCAGATGTTAATCCTGGAATGTTGTTGTAAATGTTGTTTCCAAATGTAATGTATTGGGAATGAATGTTGATTGTAGCCCTCCATCTCTTTATTAAAGACTTAAGTTTTTCTAAAACTAATTAAAATCTTTTATGTCGATAAACAAATGCTTATTGCAGATCTATAAATCTGTAATAAACAATAATATTAATGCTGTCCCTGTTCTCAAAATACTCACAAGCTTATGTGCTTATGTATTCGGCGGCTATTATTTTTTTTTTTTTTTTTGTTTTCTTCATCATAAGAAATTTCACTTAAATTCGAATTAAAAAACAAAGAGCAATTCCCATATGTCATGTTTTGATGATGCCTGTTTTAGGTGTAATTTCTTAAAACGCGTTCTGGTAACACTGCTTAAACTTCAACACTAAGCACAAAGTAAATGTAGGAAAAAAGCTCTTCAGTCATCAGCTGCTGCGGGTAGAGAGAACACCAGATTTCGTGTATTTGAAATTATATATAAATGTGTGTGTGTGTGTGTGTATTTGAAATGGCAATATAGCAGAAAATAATAACAACAAACAATACAAGAAACGTAGTAAACAAGTTCTGCCACGGAGTGCATAAGGAAAAGTCAACTCAATTGTCATTATTAAAAAAAATCTTTTCGCCAAACAAATAGAAAATTTCTGCAAAGCGAATTTTATAAACTTTTGCGTGTTATATGTGTATATAGAAAACTCTAGACAAAAAATTCGTACCTATAAAAATTGAAAAACTTAAATTTAACATCAAAAGAAAGTGCTAATTTTAAAATTTCTCTATGTTTTTCATAAAGCGAAATTAAAGAAGTGTAACGTGACCTTAATTGTTTAAATGTTGCTAAACGTGCTTTTTGATGTAAGAATTAAAAGCAAATACCTACATAAAAAAAAACTTTCAAATGAAAGAAAATAAAATTATAATAAAAAATCCTCTATAATAAACGTAGGTCATGTGTACTTAAAAAATATTAAATGCAAATAAATAAATAAATATATTTGCATGCATGCATGTGTGTGAGTGGTTGTGTGTGTGTGTGTGTGTGAGAGTTAGTGTTTGCGAAAGCTAGAGGAGAGGAATCAAATGATTGAATCAAAGGTGTGCAAAAATAATCAGTTTGCAAAATGTTAAAAATTTTGCTTGGATTTCATTAGGAAAAATTAAAAAAAAAAATTATTTATGAGTACATACATACATATGTATTTATATCACTTGGAGAGAATTGATACTTAAATTTATTTCTTTTCAAGAAATATGTATCTTCAAGTGTACACATCCAGTAGATACATACAGTTAAGGAATTAATTCTACATACACCCATAATTTTTGGGGTTTAAGGAAACTTGGGAAGAAATTCAAAAAATTAATTATGCCAATATTTAGGGTGCTAATAAATATGTTTATAAAAAAAATAAAAAAAATTAAAATATAATTATAATACCTAACAACAATAAAAGCAAAAATATTCAAAATCCATAGGAAAAAAATCTACATACAGGCATAAAATACATGAAAAAATACGTGCAAAATGTTTGAGGTCGTCAACTTGTTTGAAAATTCTGTGATTTCCGGTACCAAGCCGTCAACAAATGGCATCCGAATATGGTCTAATATGTTCTTAAAAAAAAAAACAATTGATAGGTACCTATTAACCTCGAAAGAATAAAAAAAATGTTCCACAAATGACGCTTTTGAATTTAAGTTTACGTCATTTATAATAATGACTTAATTTTAACTCTACTTAAGCATATTTAAGGTTTAAAAGGCAATCGCATCATTTGTGGTAAATTTTTTTTATTCTTTCGAGGTTAATATCAATTGTTGCCTTTTTAAGAACATATTAGACCATATTCGGATGCCATTTGTTGACGGTTTGGTACCGGAAATCACAGAATTTTCAAACAAGTTGACGACCTCGAACATTTTGCACGTATTTTTTCATGTATTTTATGCCTGTATGTACATTTTTTTCCTATGGATTTTGAATATTTTTGCTTTTATTGTTGTTATTATAATTATATTTTCATTTTTTATTTTTTTTATAAACATATTTATTAGCACCCTAAATATTGGCATAATTAATTTTTTTAATTTCTTCCCAAGTTTCCTCAAATCCCAAAAATGATGGGTGTATGTAGAGTTAATTCCTTAACCGTATGTACATATACATACATACATATGTATATATTCAGATACATAAATATGTATGTATGTATGTATATATTCAGATACATATGTATGTGTACATATGTTCATCTGTAGTTGCCTGTGTTTGAATCCTTTTTGGTTTGAGGTCATAAACCATGAATTTCAAGAACATATTGCTCATTTATTCAAAGAACGTCATATCTCAAAAAATGCAATTTTCGTTCTTCATATTGTGTAAAAATAGCATACAAAGAAATCTTTTTTACTAAACTCTTGAAAGCAAAATGAAATTTTCTTTTTCAATTAAGTTGAACTCGTTTGCTGGCAAACTAGTTTTTTTTTTTTGAGTTATGATGTTGTTCGAGTAAATGAGCGTTAGATATAGTATAGAAAAAAATAGCAATAATAAAAAATTAGATGAACATGTTTGTTTGCAAAGGCAACTGATGAGAAGAAGATTCGCTAGTAAATACGCATTTGTAGATAGCAAAAATAATAATAGTAGAATTAGCAGCAGTGTAGTAAGTAGTAGGTACCTAAGTGGTTTTTTTTATAAAGCAAAACAATATTTACTGGATAGAGTGTTGCCAGAAAACCAGGGGGTCTACTCTGTAACTCGAAACGAAAGAAAATGCTTTCGAATTTACATGTTATAAGCATAAAATGTTCCACAGAAGTAAACAAAAAATGCTAGATTTTAAATTTACATACAGTTGACTCGTAAAGTGGGTGCTCATACTTACCTAAAAACTTGCAAGTCAATATTTTAAACAAACTTAGTTTAATACATACAATTTAAACCTGTATTTCTGGTTCACTTTAAAGGCCGTGATCTATCCTATACGATCGCACCGTTCATTCACAAAAAAATCTTTCAGAAGTCTGACCGACTTTATAAAATCGCTTCGAAATGGTGTTTTACTATACTACTATACAAAGCTGATGCAAAAACAACTTTCTCAGCTGTCTGACAATAAAAACAACTATGATCGCATGTAATCTATCATTTTATGAAATAAATATTTCTAAAATCGCACGACTTGCCGAAAAAAATCTGTCACATGTTGCATTTTTCGTTCACACTGCCATAACACACTTTTTGTTTTAGCACACATGACATATTTGGCAGATCGGGCGATTGTGTAGGATTGTAAATTACGGCCTTAAGTAAACTTTAAAATTATACACAATACAAATTAAACTATTTTACATAGTAAGTACCAATAAATAAAACATGTTTTTTAAAGTAAAGCTATGTACACACGGTTGTCAGATCTTACAATATTGTTAGATCTGGCAATGTGCTGACATTGTACTGACAATCAAAAATTGCAAGTGTATGGCAGATTGACAGTTCACACGGTTGTATCAAATTTGTCAGGAAATCTTACAATTTATTGCTAGATGATTGTATGACAATAAAATCAGCTGACAAAATCGTCAGCAAAAAAATTGTAAGTTCACACGGTTGTCATATGCAAAAATTGCCAGACATTATTATGCGTTGCCAGACTCAAAGCGCTTGTTAGAAATTGTTAAATATCAATCCTTTGTGGTGGTGTTAAATGTAAAAAGTGAAAATATTAATTATTATGGACCATAAAGAAGCAACTGCAATGATTTTGGCTGCATACATTTTATTAAATATATTTTCTTTAAAATCAAGCGTGTACAGTGTTGCCCATAGAAATAATTCTCTTACAATGACGCCATTGTCAGATGCACGAACTTCGCGCATCTGACAATATTAAAATGTCTGACAAATAGCTGGCAATAATTTTACAATGTGTTCACACGATTGTAAGATGTCTGACAATTTGTTGTCAGCTGCTAGTCTTGCAATGGACTGACAATGATTTTTCTGACAACGACGTCTCACAAAAATTGCCAGTTCACACGGTTGTAAGAAATTTTGAGCACATTTTACTGGCAATATTGTAAGATCTGACAACCGTCTGTACATAGCTTAATTAAAACAAAAGCATACGCTGCTTAATTTTAGTTCGAAAGTTTTCTTCAAAGTTTTGCTATTAAAAGCGGTTCGATATGGACAGTTGTTTCCTCAAACGAACATACATGGCAACAGTGTTTGCGAGTGGTCTTGCCAGAAGCATTAAACACATTCACCACAGCAAGCTACCGACTGCAAAATGTCAAAAATAGAATACACATGTTTATATGAGAATGATTATTTTGACGGCAACAAGGCAACGGGCTACAGGTTGTTGTCTATACTGATTTTGTCGTTGTAGTCAAATTAAACTAATTTCTGTTTCTTTGGCTACAATGAGCAAATGCAGTGTTGCCAGTGTAATACAAAATGTTGAATGAATGATATCGTACAATTATTTCATATTATTTACCAGAAACAATATCCAAAAATGGATGTAAGGAACAAATTGATTAATTTTTGTACTTTTACGTGAAATAAGTACATTTTAAGAGAAAAATTAATTTTTATAAATGCAAAATATATTAAAGTGGCAATACTGAACTATGTATTTTTACTTGAATATCAGGTGTAGATGGTGCTGCTGTCGTCTCCAAAATAATTAAGTAGCTGGCTACCAGGCGACAAATGCTGCTGGCGGCATTTGAAGTCGTGTGTTCGTGTAGCCTGCTGTGGTGAATGTGTTTAATGCAAGAAGCAAAACACATAAGTGAATTTGAGGATCAGTGCTGCCAGTTTCTTTCTAGAGCTTATCCCGAATTTTTGATTTGTCATTCCCAAAAATCCCCAAATTGAGTTTTTTTATTCAAATTTTTTCTTTTGTGAAAAAAAATTAAATTTTTTTTAATATTAATTGAAAAATAATGACCAAAAATAACGCACTTATTCAATAAAATTCATTTATATCGATAGCTATATTTACATTCATATGAATTTAATTTTTACTTATAAAACTTTTAAGTCCTCGTCCATACAGTGAAACATTTGCTGCAAAACTTTTGAGTTTGTCGATGAACGGGGAAAGAGGAATGGAAAAGTGTACTTTGTTTCATGTACATGAAGTTCTTGTTGAGTACGTCATTATCGTCTCATTCTCATGAGAAATATATGAGAAAATGAATTAAGCTGCAAAACAAAAACTTCACAGTGTGGACACGAATGCAGTTTTAAAAGAGAAATCAAAAATGTTTCGCAGCAAATGTTTCACTGTATGGACGAGGACTAAAGAAAAAATTACACATAGTCTAATATACACAAGTATACAATTTTTTTTAACCAAAGTTTACCATTTCAAAAACTTTAGAATCGATTCATCAGCCTCAGAAACTTTGTTGTACACTGTACTTGTATTAAAAAGCTTTAGCATTTCAGCAGTATTAAATTTGGCACAACAAATTGAGTTATTTTTATTTATTTATTTATTAAACATACTATACAAAGTAAATTTGCATAGTATGGTGTTGCACGAATATGGGCGGAGTAACTAGACCATATGCCCAAGGTGTTATTAACAGTATTTTCAAAAAAGTTCCGTGAGTGTCTGTACGACCTATGCCTTCACATAGGAAGTAGCAACGTGGTTGTTAAAGAAATTCCACAAAAAACCGCAAGATTATACGGTTATCCGTGGCAGATCAGTCAACCAGTGCGAGCGAGACGAAAAACTCTCGAAGGCCTAACAACAGAACTAAGCCTGACCGCACTTAAGAAATAATTACGATGACGCGAAATGATGTTCTTCGACCCAGTACCCCATTTCTGTAAATTGTGAGAAGTTCTCGCATCGAGAAAAATTAAATAATTATATTGGTTGTCCTATTTTACACAGGGTTACTCACATAAAAATTTATATAAACTTACAAAAACTATCAACAAATACAGTTTTTTTCTTACTCACCCTGTTTTTCACAGGATGATAACAATTTTTTCGATTCGAAAAGTTCTCACATTCCTTACAGAAACGAGACACAGAGCTGCTTAACGACTGAAATTATTTTTAAAGTGTGTGTTTGTTCTAAGAAGTGCTTCCAACAAGTCGTATTGCATTTTGTTGCGTATTTTTGTTCTAGTAGTGTTCATTAAACTGCCTTGATACTTATTCTTTATTATAAACCATTCACTATGAATAGTAACACACATTTTTAGACTCGCCAGCCGCATATTTCTTAGTTCAAAAATCGTTCTTGTTACCATCAGTTATAAAAAAATCCTCAAAAAATCCCCTCGATTTTGGTTATCATCCCCAACAAATCCCCAGAGCCCCAATACGAAATTTTCATCCCCAATTGCGAAAAAAATCCCCAATTTGTGGACAAATCCCATAAACTGGCAACACTGTAGGATGTATAAAATATTTTGTGCTTAACAAAAAAGAGAAAGAAAGCTTTTTTATTGAGTGTTATTTTGTGGGGAATTTCTCTTTGCAAAAATGAGAGAACTAAGTAGTATATGTATGTATGTATTTGTATATGGAAATGGCAATGTTTTTGTTTGTGCTAAGAACAAATCTGTGAGGTCAAGTGATTTTGTATATAAAAAAGAAGTTGCCAGATGTACGGATCGAATAATGTATGTATATTTGATGGAATGTATGTACAGTCATCCCAAAAAATTAGTGCCCACTTAAGAGTCTGAACACAATGCAACGATAATTTATTGCGGTGCGATTTTTCATACGATTTTGAAGTAAAAAACCGCAGTGCGGAACGGCATAAAATTAAAATCTATTTTATTTTCTCTGCGGACTTTCTTATTCTCTCCATTTTTGACACTCTTTCTCTTCCTGATGTTGCCACAGTTTTTGAATAATTGGCGGTGTTCACAACAAAAAACATGATTTTTTTGTCATAAAATATAAAAGTTTAAGAAATATATCAAATATGTCTGCGAATGTATAAAATGTTAATCATTTTTTGTTTTTAGTTACTGCTATTACAAAATATTTAACACAAATGGAATTTTTTTTTATAAAAATGTATTAAAAAAAAAAAAATTAATAAATATTCAAACAAACAATGACAAGTATTTGCCGTAGCCGTCTTCCGTTGTATTATGTTTATTTTTCTCTCCCGCAACGAGAAATCGCACCGCACCGCAAACATTGTGTTTATACTCTAATTTATTTTTTCAAAATTGAGAAACGCACTATCTAGCATACTAAAATTTTTATCAAAGATGAAGCATAAAATTTTTGTAGAATCTCAACTAAAGTGATAAGCAGGGAAAGCACAAATAAACAATTGCATGTTTCAGAACTTTTTATGAATTTTGGCATCGATTTATATTTTACCCTTTAAAGCATGGTTTTGCATATATCAGCCTTATACGTATATTTTTAGCATATTTTCTATTTTTTAAAACATAATTTTCGCGTTTAGGACATATTTTGATACTTTATAGATTTTTTTTATTTTAATATGCTTACAAGCTTATGTGTTGGTCAAAATTTTTATTTTTCGCCATTAAAATCTCATTTCCAATTTACCACGTGGTGTATACATTTTTCTTATCTATTACGCAGTTATTGCGGACGTTAGTTTCAATAAAACTTCGGTTTTGCTATTTGTGACGTTGAAGGAACATTGTCAATGTATAAAAGTTTATTTGGATGTGACAGGCAGTGGTTTTATTTGAAAAATGTAGGTCAATACTTTGTTGTTTATTGCAATAAAAGTTATGTTTAGGAAATTTACTCGTATTATTCGACATATTGTTATAAGTTTATTTAAAAAAATATTATTATTTGTGAAGTCTCCAATATTTTTTGAAAGTCTGTGCATAAGATAAGACCTTTTGTGTGTGACTGTTCAAATTATGTGGTTGAAGTCTATTGACTTAAATATATATAAATAGGAAATATATATACATATGTAAATAGGAAATAAATGGTGACGATATAGACAATGCTTAACCACCAGCAACTAAATTTCAATTTAAATAAAAGTTATGTATAAAAATAAAAATCTTGCTTTATTTATTATTCAAAATACACCCTGCAGGAAATGGAACTGACACTAGACTGGCCACGTGACCGATCCCCAAGTGATAGAGACCAGTCCGAGTTCTAACACTTCCTATGAAGTGGACCAGTCACTTTTCCATGGGTATGGCCTATGATGGGGTTAATTGATACTTTGTATGCACCTTGTGACTTATCACTTAACTATCTTATAGGGACCTATTCCGTGTAAAATATAAATTATATATAAATGTCATTCCGACAACAACGCGAACTTGAACTTTTTTTATTATTTTTATTTTTCAGTAAAAAAAATTTTTATATTCAAACTATCAACCTACGGCATGGCCGGCTTGCACACTACCTACCCGATCATAGGGGCACTCACATTTCAAAAGTATAAATACGTACCAGTTAAGCTTAGGTTAATATCTAAGTATAGTTACGGGACTTGTTCCAGAGTGACTTGGCAGTCTATTTATATTGATTCATTGTTTAACCTTCACAGTGAACAGATGTCCCAAAAAAAAAAAATATTCGTAATACATAATTTATGCCCCAGCGGAGTGTTTCTTATATAGACATACTCAACCAAAAAAAATTTTCGTAGTACATATAATATATAATATTCGTAGTAGTATCCTATTGAACTATGGATGAAGTTATGGAAGTGAACGAACAAAAGTGTGTTCAGGTAACATTTACCCTATGAAGAGAGATAGAGAGAGATAAATACAGAGAGAGAGAGAGAGAGAGAGAGAGTTGTTCCTCAACATTCACAAGTGGAATACCTTACTATACACCTTGATCGGCGGCTTAAGGCAGAATTAGTCTTTACGTGCTGTTCTGTTCTGTTCTGAATCAGCTGTTTTGTTTCTCTTCAATTGAAAGTCAGTATGTGTGGTTAGTTTTTCCTTTTTCGTTCTGTTCTGTTGCGGACAAATCTGTAGAAAATAGAATTCAACGTTAAGTAACAGCAAAAGTGTGTATGTGTTAGTGTGTTGTGATACTTTGTATAGGTTGCCAGCTGATTCTTTTCACAGAAAAAGTAATTGCAAAATATTTGATACAGAAAAGAACGGCACAGAACAGCAACGAAAAGTAAAGACTAATGAGGCCTTTACTTTAAATTTGCCCTGCCTACATACATATACATATGTATATTAACATTTTCTCATGATCGAAACTGTGTACATACTGCTTTTTCATAGTTATTTTTAAATCCTGCTTTTTGCCACATCTGGCCACGTTAGCTATGGGGCAATGCTTCAGCTTCCAATGTAGAGAAAATCCAACGAAAAAAAGATAATATTTATACTGTTTGATAGGTCCTGGACTCAGCCACATCAAACATGTTCAGTGACGTTTACTACAATACTAGAACGAGTCCCAATTCAAGAAAAAGTTGAATATGTAACCATTTACACGATATATCCTCTTTTCACCATACACTACTCACTACTTTTGTTAACACTCTCATTTTCCCAAGTCATAGGATGAGTACGCTTGGTTGTGCAGGGCAGTTCCAAAGTTTTAATTCTGATATCCTGATATCTTTTGAAATTGAAGTTAAATTTTTACGAGATTGTCCAAAAAGAATTAATTTGAATTATTTATTTGCTTTAGTCATAGCAATTTTGTATAGCAATTTTGATTTAACGAGCACTTCAACCCAAATTATTGTTTTCAATACGGCAGCTATTATTTCTTAAGTTTTTTCTCGTTACCCTTTTTTCTTTGTTTATTTTATTTTTTTGTCATATATACAATATATGCAAATGTTGTTGAACTTTTGAATTAAAAATATATTTTCATTTACAAATAAACGAAATTTATTTAATATTAAGAGCATATTTTTGAGTTTTTTGTGCATATTTTCAAATTTTTAGTGCATATTGAATGCATATAAAACACTTTTTTAGATCATATTTCTGGTTTCCCTGGCTACAAGGAATTCAAACCCCTTCGGCCATTCTGGGCCACCCAGTACAAGAAATAAAAATCAATAGTTACTCTTTATTAAATAATACATTTGATCAAAGTCGAATCAAATTAGTGCGCGCTAACTTTTTTAAGTGACTGTATGTATAGTAAGTAGTTCTTCAACATTGACATTTTACTATATGCAGTATTGTGCAAAACAAAAGCAACAAACTCTGCAAAAATAAATGGAGACGATTATTTCAGAATGTACGTCATATACAACAAAAACTCTGACCATAATTTATTTGTATTTATATGCCCTATCTATCGTATTAAATAAAATCTTTCTTAAAAAAACTGGGTTTTCAAAAGTTATTTAAAATAGTCCAGACTTTGATATGAAGCTGTGCATAACAAAAGCAACAAATTAATCATTTTTGTATAATCTTTAGTTTTTTCATAATACGTGCATATCAACGATGGATAAATTCACAAATATTATTTATTATGCATTAAGCAATACATTTTCGCAAAGTTAATGGAATTTTGAAGTATTCGTTGCAATTTAGGATCCATTTTCCGAAAACACTCCTGCGAAATCTTGCAAAGAGGTTTGCGACGGCGTTCAAGAAAGCTGCGTTTGACGGTAAAGCAAGGATTGGAATTAAATTAATTTTCCTGACTTTTTTGCCCAATCTCCAAGTATATTATGGAATACTACCGCATTGAAACACCCATAAAAGAGTCATATTCCATTCGAAATGCCAAATAATTTTTATTTCAAGGATATTTTTTTTTACAAATTTTTGGGAATGGTCTAACTTTATACGTCGGAAGATAAGACATAACCATCACCTAACCGCTGTTATGCTTAAAACTCATTTTAAAATTTCGTGGCGAAAACTGTTTGCTAGGCAAGCGCCGCATTGAAGAGATGATATACCAATTCGATATATGGAACTTGAATTCTGCAATAAGCACATCGGTT
Organism: Tachina lurida; assembly: GCA_944452675.1. Lineage (NCBI taxonomy): Eukaryota > Metazoa > Arthropoda > Insecta > Diptera > Tachinidae > Tachina > Tachina lurida. The sequence goes on from OX101752.1 coordinate 31,862,435, forward strand.
TCCGATTTTATTAGGATTCAATTACAGTGTATTTTACTGAAATCCGTTTTAAGCAAAAAAACAATAAAATTGTGTGAACTAAATATAAGATTTACCTGGATTTTTTTTTAATCATCTACCTCTTGGTCAACTTTAGTATTTTCTTAGTCTGTAACTTTTTTAATTGCCTTCCCTGGCACGGTATCGAGTTGTACAATAATGCACACTCTAATTTCGAGATATTATAACCTCACTAAAAACAACAAACGAGCTTTTGGATTATTTGAAATGCATTTTGCTATGATAAGCTGCGGAAGTTTTTCGTGGTGGTACACAAAACTGCTCAATACGTAATTATTCTGCCGACATATCCATCAGACAATTAGAAATATATTTTTATTATACTTTTAAATAATTAACAGCCGCTTATCTAATGTTTTTAGATTCTTAAATTTTTAAAGATTAGAAAATTCAGCAATACCTACTCTTTCCTATTCTTGCTAAGTGAAGCAGCAGCAATAACATTGAGAAAGGCATTTTAATATTTAATATAGGGACTTTTAAGTACCCTTAAGCCTGTTGGACTTTGGAATTATAGCGCTATATCAAAGATTTTATTGATAATTATACATTTTCCATTTTGTTGCTATTGTTATGCACAATTTCGATACATGGGTTTGAGAATGTTAGTTATTTTATTTTTCAGGAAATATCAATATTGAAAAATTAAAATGCGAATTGGTTTTCTAGTATGAACGCCTACAAAAGTTTGTTAAAAGGGCTGCTTGAAATAATCAAATATTTAAAATATTTCAATTTTAAGTCAAATAGGGTTTTTGTTGCTTTTGTTCTGCACAGTACTGTACATATGGATAGGTACATACATATCGCTCATTTACTTCAATAGTGTCACAACTCAAAGAAACCCGTTTTGCAGAGGTGATGGTACAAGCTATTTACATATATGGAATTTTTACACAAGATAAAATACGAAATGTGGCACTAGTTTGCATTATTAACTAAAAAAACACGTTTTTGGAGTTATGACACTATTAAAGTAAAAGAGCGATATGTACATTATTAAGTCTGAAACGTAATTTTCGAGTAAATTGGCATGCTCATTAACAATTCTAGTTTGCCTATTTTTCTTTTTTCCTTCTCACTCTATTTAATAATTGAAGCTTCAGGTAATAAATGTCAAAATCACAAAAAAAAATATAATCACAAAGAAAAACTAGAAAAACATGTGCTTCAATGTAGTTTGTTTATTAATGAGCGATAAAAATAAACAAGAACAAAAACTAAAAAAAAAACAATAATAAACAAGCTTTTAATATAAAAACATACACATACATGGGAGTCGTAAAGCAGCTCTGGGCGAGTCAACATCACGCGTCGTTGGCAATTATTTCTTAAATGCAACCAGGCCACTGTTGTTTATTGGCCTTCGAGAGTTTTGCGTCTCACCGCATGTGATTAGTGGTTGGCGTCGGTTAACGGTATCCACCGCGGTATCCCGTTGGTTTCCATTAACCACATGCAAAAATAATTATAAAGAAAATATATTGAAAATTGGTTGGAGAACCAAACAAAAACTCATTTTTTGAACAAAATAAACATTGAAACGTGGTTGAAGAACCAAACAAAAACTCAGTTTAAACAATTAAGGAGAGGAATTTGGGAGTTCCAGCTTCGTATGCGACGGTATATGTCGTTTGGAATTTTCTCGGAGGAGGCTCCTAAGCACAGAAATTTTGATGGCGATATAACCTTTGAGTTCGGCCAAGTAAATCTCCCATCCCTTGTTATAACAAGGGGGCACGGAGTAACCCCAAATAAACAAACAAACAAACATACACATACATGTGCAAACGAGTAAAACAAAGCAACCTCCAATAAACTCACTCATGTGCACAAAAAGCTCTCTCTCTCTCTCTTTAAAAATGTTTATTCCCAGTGTTGCCATTTTCGGCGTAATAATGTAGACGCTGTGTTGACAGATAAGGAGATTTATTTTTTTTTAATGGATTGGAAAAAACGATTTGAGCATTGATGAATTTTTCGACAGTTTTTTATTAATTTTTTGGGGATTTTACATATAGAAAAATAGTAAAAGCATAGATAGTTGACCTCTGCAGTATCATGAAGATCTAACGTTAAAAATTGCATAACTTGGCGGTTTTGTTTAAAGTCAGTCATCAAAGTATTTTAATACAAGCAATAATTTAGAAAGTTCGCAGAATGGTAACGGACAACGCAATAAAAGTTCTAGTTAATAGAATTAAAAAAAATTTAAAACATATTGAAAATTTCATACTTTGTATAAATGAGAATACACCTAGAGAAAAAACAGCCTAAAATCAATATAAACCACATTGAATTAATAAGAAACATTAACGAAAGTCTAGTCATGTTGAAATTTCTTATTTCAATATGGAAAAATATTAATTTACAGTATTAATTTATTAATTTTATTTATTTTTGAGTATCTCTCCATACATTTTCTATTATATTGAAAATTATTGAATTAATGTTACTGGTTCTTATTTTTAAGGTGCAGCTTTTCCCTGAGTGTATGAATTCTTTTTGCCTTCATTAAAATTAATTCACCACTTAATTTGAATCTTATAAAGAAAAGTATGTATGGCGGGGCACCCAAATGTTTTGTACTCACTCCTTAATTAGTTCTACAGAGTGCCCTGGAGACGATCAAATAAACTCATCAATCACAGAGTTTTGTTCTTGCAATCGTATTTATTTAGCTACACGTACGTATTGTACGTATTGTCGGCAATGGTTGATGAATATCCAAAAAGTTTCAATTGTTTTATTTGAGGGCTGATTATCTGATCGTCTCCAGCTCTAATTGAGCAAGAAATCATTGGTTTCTATATGATTCTTGTTAATGATGGAGAAGCGTAGGCTGAAAAAAATCTTATATTGCGTTTTATTAACGTGCTTATTTGTATGACTCCCTTTAAGCGACAATCATAAGACACTCACACATATGCACTGATCTTCTCCAGGACACTTAAGTATTATTTCGAGAAGAATTATGTAAATTCAACTGGCGAGTTTTTAATGCGACGTACTTACATACATATCGATTATTTACTCAAACACCGCGTTTGCTTACAATATATAAAGAGTTTCCCGAGAAGACAGAGGTCTTACACAAAGGAATGCTACAAAATTCGCACTTATCAATATTTTCGGCTGAAAATAAAAAAAAATTGAATTTGCTTTTGAGTTCCCGGCAATTGCCAAAATCCCAAAAACGAGATTTTTTCAGTATTTTTGCTGTAATTTTCTTATCTTTCGCCGGCGGCAGATAATATTTTTGGAAATAAATGAGACATTTTTAGATTTAATTGAACTGTAGTGAATTTTAATCAGAAATAATTTTTTAATCAGGTTTGAGTTCAGTAATTTCAATTCTTATTGAATGAAATATTTTTATTAATTAATGTGAGTATCTAAAGAAGAGAAGAAAAATTAAACTAGACTTTATTAGCTGGGGGAAATACCGATATTTTTCTGTGCAGCCACGCACTTCATCAGCACCCATGTCTATCTACTATATTTATCTATATTTCATTCAATAAGAATTGAAATTACTGAACTCAGCCTGATTAAGAAATTATTTTTGATTTTTGGAAATACTTAAAAACACATCACGTCTATTTCGAAACGATCTCGTTGCTTCAGTAACGAAAATTTTGAACAAAAAAAGTCTTTGTAATATATCTTATAGCAATCCTCCTTTAAAAAAAATGAGCGGAGTCATTAATATACTTATTATTATTATTATTATTATTATTATTATTATTATTATTATTATTATTATGTAAGTTTGAACTTGTTTTCACAATGGCAACACTATTTGCTTTCCTAGCATTTGTACGTATGTATGTATAAATAGTAAATTGTTTTTGAGTATAATGCCCAAATTGAAAATTTTATACCCAAAAATCCCTAAAAAATATAACACCATTTCGATTCCTACTATAATAATAATGCTATCACTTCCGTATTTAATTTTTTTTATTTGCCATAAAACTTAAATTAAAAATTCACGACAAATTCCTGAAGCAGGCATGTCAATCCCTAATTTGCACATAAAACCCCACAATTGGGGAATAGATCCCCTAATATGGCAATACTTTCTCATTTATAACATAAGCAGTTGTTATCAGGGAAGAGAACTAAGTTTTGTTAAATTTGAATAGAAGGAAAGTAATTTTGTTTAATAAATTATCAAGTCTAAAATTTTTTCCTTCAATTGCCGTGTATAATTTAAATATAAATAAAATAATAGTACATAAATGCAATAAAATAGAGTAAGGAAATAGTAGAGTAGAGAACTTATTCTATACGAGGTCGTCGTTCTTAATTGTGTAGCTGTCGCTGTCGCTGTCGCTGTCGCTGTCGCTGATATGAGAATTTTCATTGCAAATTCTATAAATGTTAAAAATTATTAATTCAATATTATTATTGTTGTTCATAGATATTCATTCGTTTTTTTGTTTTGTTTTGTTCTTTAGAGATATTGCATATTATGAGTTTTTGTTTTATTTTATTTTTTTCTTTTAGTACATTTAATGTATAACTATAAGTTATTTTCTTTTATTGCTTTGTGTTGAATCTTTTTCTACATACGTACATATGTATGTATACAAGGAAGAACCTTGCAAAATAATAACTAGGTACCCTGCAGTCAGACTGGGGCCAAATGTCCCTATGTCAACACTAAAATTCTAGTAATATGTACATTGTCTACAATTTCTCTTCTATTCGTCAGTACAAAAGAACGAGAGAAAACAGATGTGGTGCATTTGTGGTGGGTTTTGCAACAACTTGTCAATATTCCTATAATTGTATGTACGTAAGGTATAGAAATGTACCACTAAATGTCTGGTTGGTCTGTCTCCATGTTCCCATAAGAACTATGTAGTCACTACCTAGTCAACTGTTTAAGTGTTACTAGTAGATTTTCAATGACAAGCACATGCTAAATGTCTATAGCACAAAGTATTGTATGGGGAATAATTAGAGAGTAGTACTGGTGACAAAGTCAAAAGCGACTCAGTACATTTTCACCATCGACATTTCCTTCAGGGTAGGTATAAGTACATATACATACATACATACTACATGTATACTTGCAACATAACGTTGAATGTCATTGTTGGGCATGAAATTACTTACGAGTATAAGTCAATAAGTTTTCGCAAAATCATGTTTGGAGAGCACTGTCAGTTTGGGCAGACAATGACAAGTTGCAACAATACAAAACGAAAAAAGTTACAGCTCAATCTAATCAATTTCTTCGACCATTAAAATTGCACCAATTAATTGACAGTTGAAAAAGTGATTCTTTAAAGTAATAGAAAAAATTTACATATACATACATACATACATATGTACATATTTATATTCAGATTTATGTATCTGTTATTGAACATTTTTTATGTTAGTCAGTTTTTACAGTTTTTTTTTGAACCTTAAATATATTTTTCGTTTGTTAAATAATTTTTTTAAATATTTTTTTTGATGGATAACATTTTATACCAGTACACGCCATTATGCAGGTTTGTTATGATATTTTTACATGTTTTAGTAAAAAAAAAATATTTTTTGGCAGATTTTTCACTGAAAAACACTTTATTTTTGCTCTAATAGTATGTTCACACGGACAGCAATTATCGAGGTTCGCTCTCCCATTCACGGTTCGCGGCCGAATCTTGATTGAATCAACATGGTTCGCCATACAAATTTTTGAGAGCGAACCAACTTGGTTCATTTTGAACCTAGCTGCGAACCATGAAGAAATTGCTATCATCGCTAGTTTTGATAACAAATTATCGCTAATTTATCTGAACTAGCTATCAAAACAAAATGAGTACATACATACACATTTTTAAACAAAAAAACACACAAAAAATGATTGGGAGTATGAATTAATAATATTAGAACACATTTTATTAATTATTTTTGCTTAATTTGTTTATATACTGTAAAAAAGCAAATAACACAGAATATAAAACGCGTATCAACTATTCACGTATATATGTATGCATGTATGTATGTATATATGTATGTACATGAAAACAGTAATGCCAACTTTTGATACTCAAAGCGCGTAAAAATTTTTTGTAAAAGCGCTAAATTGAAAAAATATACATTTAGCGCAAAATAAAGTAAAATTTTTTGAATAAGCGTTAAAAGGAGCTAGTTTTAAAATGTTTCTGTTTTAAATCAAAACATCAAAAAATTTTGTTAAGTAATTTATTAAAAATTAATATGTACCTATCATAAGATCAATACATACATAAGTACATTAGCTCGGGATATTACATTTCATATTACATTTTAATAAGGTAGATATAAATAGTGTACCTACATATATACATAATAGAAGTATATATGCATATGTATGTATCCATGTTTACATAAGTACACACATACAAAATTTCAATATTTTGCTCTTTCAAAAACATACATTATCCTGTTTTTAGGCTATAATGAATATCTTTCGAATCACAAAAAATTCGAAGAAATAGAAGATTATTCTATATTATTCTTCTTGTTTAAATTGGTAAACTAACAAAATAAAATGAGTTAAAAGTCGATATTGCTAAATTAAAGGAAGACAAAGTTCACAAAGACTAAAATCTAGCCATATTGAACAAAAAGTAAAAAGGGGCTAAAGGGCTGAACCAAATTCGATCGAAATAATTTCATTTCCGTAATTAGGTTCTGCAGAAAACGAAAAATGAAGAATTTGCTCGATGAATAATACTCGGAATTGTAATTTTCTCTATGTGAAAGTACAAAAATCTGTTTGAAACAACTTTATTTCAACAAAGAAAATTTTTTTTCAAAGATATTTTATCAAGTCTTAAGGAGAAAATGCATCATCATAAAAACTGAAATATTCTATTCCTTCAAATAAAATTAAATAAAACTTTAACACATACACTACGTTTGGATATGAAAGGTGATCTTAAGCAATTTTTCGGCAAAATCTTGACCGCTCTGGGCATCCAAAATTACAGTTATTGCAATTACAGACAATGAATGTATAATTTTTTTAATTTGGTTCACTTCAATAAAAAAAATTGATCCTTTGGTATTTTGTTGATCTTCTAATACGAGCAACAATGTGTTTTTTGTTGCCACAATATTGCCACATTTAAATTGAAAACAATCGAATTGACGTTTTTTCGGAATGAACAAATCGATCGAAATCTGAAGAAGGTAAAACAAAATCGATCGAAATGAAAATTCGTAATCAAAACAATTTCGATGGATTTCTGTGACAGGCCTGATAAATATAAAAATTGCTAGATTTTCGTATTTTTTCCGCGTTTTGAGTGACTGAAAACGGATTAAATCCAGCACGAAAAGTTCAAAGTTGGCATCACTGCATCAAAAATACTTGTCAAAATGAACCACGAATGTGTCGTCTGAACACCAGGGTTCGCAATCGTGGTTCAGAGAGCGAACCAAGTGGTTCATGATGCCGTCTGAACATAGCATAAATGTAAAGTATTTTCCTCCAAACCATATGGCAACACTTGTAATACGAATTCAATACCGTTACATTGTTGAAGAAATCGATTGCCTGTTTAAAGGGCTGCCATACCTATTTCCCATAATGATTTTGTTAATGAAATGCGTGTAGTGTTGTAAAGTAAACAAAATAAAATAATAATTGCCTATTTTATCTTAATAACTCGTATTGTCCATTTGCGTTTAACATGCAACATTCTTAAATGCAAATAAGCAAACGAACGTAAATGATACTCATGAACAATTTTAATAAGAACATTCATGGTTGCACACCTTCAATTTCCGTATTTTAATAAACATGTACATGTAAGTATGTATGTATGTATGGCTGTATGTGTGTATGCATGTATCTACAGAGTATTAAAATAGTTTAAACTTTTTTGCATATCAAATATGTACGTATGTATTTAACATTGGAAATAAATCTTCCTATTATATACTTAGGTAGGTAAATATGTAGTGTTTTTTATTAAACCACGTATCGGTTTGGTACTTATATATGTATGTATATATGTATATTTAAATAAAAAGTTCATTGGTTTAAACAAAAACACAACAACAACAACAATTAGCTTTATCATTGTTGTCAACGTAGTTGTATGTATGCATAAGATGGTTGATTGCCTTGAATTTGCGTTTTTTTTTTTCATTTAAATTAGCATTTTTTCTTTTTTTTTAGAGGTCTTGGTGATTTATGAAACTTGAAGAAAATGATTTTGAATAAATAAGAACATAAAAAAAAATCTAAAAAATGTTATGCTATACGATTTTATTAATTTATAAGAACTACCTACTGCAACGTGAAAGATGTTTTTAACAAAATAAACTAGACGATTAAATGATAAAATATGTTATATTATTTAAGGCTACCGGACATTTAATAAGTTCTGTGTTTATATTTCAATTAAAAAAATAAACAAATGTTAAAATAACTAATTAAAATATACCTACATAATATATGAAAATAAAACTATATACATACATATAGGTAAATAGGTATACAAAAAATTTAAATTTTGCAAAGATCAAGAGCAACATTAAAAATAAAAAAAATTGACTTTTCAAAAGAGTGTTTTTTTTTTAATATTACCCGTAAAGCTTAAAAAAATTTTGTTTAAAAATAATTTTGTATTTGAAACTTTCTTCTTTTTGGAGGCTGATTTTTAAAGAATTTCTTCAAAGTGGATTCAATATCACTACCTCTTGGAGGACTTTCCCATGTTAGAATGGCTCTGGCCAGGTAAGCATTTTATTTCATTTGCTGCTACTCAAATTAAGTGTTATTATTTTTAATCTAAAACAGGTTTTTTTGTATTAAATGGGTATACATAGATATTTTTTAACACAAATTGTTACAGCCTTATTTCTAAAAATTATACTGTAAGTAAAATTTTAACTTTCGAAAAGACACATAAAAACGCCGAGACTTACCCAACTTAATTTTGGGACGTAGAGCACAGTGGTATACCCCGTTATAAAATACAGTCGAACTTCCATAACTCGAATCACCATTATCCCAAAAAAAACTTCGACTTACGGAGACTTCGAGTTACAGAATTGTATGTGATTTGTTCTTTCAACGCTACTGCCAACCCAACTAGTTCGAGTTAGAGAAAATTCGAGTTAGAGAAGTTCGAGTTATGGAAGTTCGACTGTATTAGGTCAAAATCAAGAGATATTCCATTTTTAATTTTTTATGTTCTCTCAATGTGTTGATTATTGAGTTCTTGTTTTAAATTTGGTATTAATTTAATTAAATGAAAGTTTTATTAACATAATATCTCTACTTGTTCTAAGAAATTTTTGGATAAAGGTTACCCGATGAACTGCATTAGCAAAAGTGAAATGCGCATAGGATCCAGCTATCCCCTCAATAATCAATTTCAAATTACATATTTTTTTATAAAAAATATTTTACTGAATAAGTAAAATAATAATTGTAACAACTCCAAAATAAAGGAAAAAAAACACCGTAAATAAATTTAAGCTTAAATTAGACGTGACATAGCCATAACGCCATAGCCATAGCCAAACCAAAATTCAATTGGTTTCTATGGTGAGAGTGAGAGAGACTCGCCATAACGCCATAACTCTCAACATAGAAACCAATTGAATTTTGGTTTGGTTATGGCTATGGCGTTATGGCTATATCACGTCTAATTTAAGCTTAAGTTATTAAACTTCATCTGGCAACTCTCACTTAATCATATGCTTTAATTCAGGGTTGAAAAACGAATATTTTTCAAATAAAAATTATTAAATTATTTTAATAGAGAATTTTCCCACGGACTAGGGTAAAGGCTCCTAAAGTCGGCATGCACCAATAGTCGGCCTTTTTAAATAAAAATGTATATAAATAAGAATAGCGGCCATTAAATATATAAGTAAGATCTGATTTTCATTAGAAATATACTTACTTCTCTCTAAACATTGAGTAAATTTTAATGAGATGAGTATATTGGTATATTTTTTGCCTCTTTCCGTGACTGTTTTTAAAGAGGGCGATTGTGCCTGTTTTTTAAGAAATTTTTTAGTGGTGAGCCCAACTTAAACAAGTGAGTATTCACATTAAATGAAGTAATTTCTTAAAAGTGCCGATTTCTATGGATTCAAATCAACTAAAATATTGATATTAATGTGAAAATTTTAATAAAACTTATTTATTTTACTTATTTTAATAGGTGCCGTCGTTAGGAACAAAATTTTTCATGATTTCCAATTGTCGGCAGGGGTGTGCCGACTATAGGAAAACTAGTATTTTCTCATATTAAGCTCAAAAATTGCAAAATAGTATAGTAATCATCTCCCTTGCCACTGCTATTAAAAAAAATTAGTTTAAAATGAGTTTGCCCAGTAGTCGGCATAGTAATATGTATGGAGTATATATACTACATACTCTATATCAGGCATACAGTTTCCTAAAGTCGGTATGAACTTGTATTATAAGTTTATTGAAGTGAGGATCCAGAAAGATTGCAATTTTGTAATTCAGAAGAGATAATTACTTCATGTAATAACAGAAAATTGTATGATTGTAAATATGACCACTTTGAAAAGACTTTCTGTGACATTGTACAGAACGGACTAAGGATAGCGGAGGAAATGTTCGTAGGGTTGAATATCAACTCCGCAAGGGTGTTCATTGTTCCCTTCACCAATAGGATGACAATCGTACTCTGCAAACCATCCCAGTAGATAACGTGCTTTTAGAAAGTTCATCTGAGGTCAAGTACCTGGGAGTGATATTAGACTCAAAGGTGTTATAGAGATACCATTTGGAGGCGATTGTCGACAAGGCAATAAAAGCACTAAAGGTGAGTATATCTAAGCAGGAAAAACATAAGAGTTGCACACACAAAACCTTAAGATGAATATACACCATTATAGTGAAACTTATCATCACTTATGATGCTGTTGCTTGGTCGGAAAGCTACGACCAGAGATCGGTTGGAGATTCACTGAGGCTCTCATTGAGATCGCACCTCGAAAATTTTTTATAGAAACTGCTGCCAAGCAAAAACTCATCAACGACCCGGGAAGAACAGATTGTGACTGTCTAATTAACCAATGGGAACAATGATCCCTGGAAGACTCTGATCGTTTCAGATCTCTAACTTTTTTATCAGAGGCTTATGCCATTGAGATATGCGCACAATTTTATCCTGACAGGTACTACCGATGATGAGAAATAGCAAACTGCTGCCATTAAAGCATAGTCGCTCAAAGTGGCAGAAGAGTGTGGGACTTTAAAGCACTTAGTTCATATAGGTATACCTCGAAGTTATCTTGGGACTGCCACATTAAGCTTAATCTGCTACACAGCATAAATAACGTCGTACTCTGCTGAGTTCACATACACTTTGGAGTTGATGGAAAGGACCAGAACCGTTTCCTCTCATTGGATCGGATAAAATCCGGGAATGTATATGGATGGAGATCAGAAATACCAGGAAACACCTCTCCCTAAATCGAGGCATGGAAACCTAATGATTATAAAGTATAACAAATATCGTTTGAATGATCCCATGACCTAAAATAAAAATAATCTAGGAATGCTCACAGGCTTCCTTACAGACTGAGAAAACACCTAAACAGGCTTCTCATTGGGAGTAACAGCCTGTGCAGAATATGTGGTTGTGATGATGAAACTTTAGAGCAGTAGTACTGTGAAGTAATATGAATCTTTATGCCCTCTATGGCTCCACAGAATAGCAGGTATAGACGAGGTGCTCTAGTACCTGGAAAGCGATACAATATATCTTATCGTTCGCAGGGCCCTGTGCCTCCAGTATAATTATTAATTCATTCAAATATGACTACTCAAGGAAATTGAACCAATGAATGCACCAATAATACGCCTAATCCTGAAAAAACTCCTAAGAAATAAGAGAAGGCACCATTTCCATACTAGGTGCAGTCAGAACTATAAAAATATAAATAATTTTTATTCTATATAAAAAGGAGCTTGAATTCATATAAAATGTCACCCTTTCTTTAGCAGAAAATTGCATGCCGACTATAGGGTCATCAATTGCCGAACTTAGGAACATGGGTGCCGACTACTGGCAAAAAAGATGCATTTTGGAAAATATTAAAATTTCTTGCATTTATATATTTTGTTTTGGAAAACAGTTAAATGAACATAAAACAATACTTATAACAGAATTATAATAAGTACGTATCATCGCAATACCATTTTCACATCAGAAATGGCACAAGTTTGAAAACGAAAAAAAAGTTAACTGGCCGACTACTGGTGCACTTACCCTATGCCTGTTTTAGGAGTTTTATAAATAATTGAATTTAATTTAGTTGTGCAATAATAAATAATCGGGCTTATTCTCGTTTGATTATTGTTTTAAAACTGCACATATAAACTATAATTTTTTACTGAAATGGTAATACAGTACTAGGATAAAACAGTGCTATTTCAATGTAAAATTGTCGTTCCTACCCAGTGTTGCCATATTTATTTTCCAAAAATCTTTAATACGACAAAAAAAAGGTTTTTTTTTCATTAAAAATCTTTTTTTATGATTTTGCTGAAAGTATATTAATGTACCTTGATTTTGTTGCAATCAAATTCAGCTAAAATTTATTTTGTTTCCAATGAACTATTGAAACATAAAGCTAAATAAAACAAAATATTTACTGCATAGAATATGTGTAAGATAAGATAAGAGTAAATAGTTTAGTCTAAAGAAACCTCAATAATATACTTGAAAGTCAAAAATAACATATTTTAAAAAATCATATTTTAAGCTAAAAAATCTTTTTGGTCGTTTTAGCATGTCAAAAAGCTTCAAAAATAAGATAAATCTTTACATCAACTCACAATATTTTTGAAATCGAGTTTTTTTTGTATATTTCGATAGAACATCTAATGTATTGAAAAATTTAAAAATCTCGATTTAAAAAATAATAATGAGTTGGGGGACCTTTCTATATTAAGTTAACGATATATACATACTCCTGAGCATCTGGGGATTTTTTCACTTGTGACTCTTAATGATTTAGTGTGCGATATATATAAATATGGTGATAAAATGTTGTCATACACTTAAACATATTTGTGTTGACATAACTGTCACATGAAATGTTATGACAATTATATACAAACACATGTTATGTCTTAATATGTATGTAAATTCTTTTACATGACATCTGCCTTGCACAAACAATATTTAGATAATATAATGTAACATAAAATACATTTTCAGATAATTTTTTTTACCACATTCTACTAACCATATAAAGGTTAAATTAATTTCTAGCACTTACAAATAAATACGATAAAAGGAAGGCATGGAAATATAATTGCAAAATGCTTGAAGAACTTTATTTTATTTGGAAAGTGAATAAAAAAAACCTTATCTAGTTTTTGTTGTTGTTTAACCTCTGAATTTATAGATAATATTAACATCAGCAACTTATTAAAATTAAAAACAATAAAATAGGGAAAAAGTTAACTAGTATGCGGTTAACAAAAAAACAAAGTACGTACACAAATTACAAACGCTAGCCATCAACAACATGAAGGTAATCAATCACGATGATGACATTATAACATATTCATTATTATTTGCATAATAATTACATTGAAATTGGTTGAATGTTAAAACTTACAAAATTAGAGTTAAAATACCTTCAAAATAATACATACTCGTAAAAAAAATTATTTCCTTAAATACTAATTTAAAAAAAAAAACACAAATATGTGTGTCACTCGCTCGTAACATGTGATTTTCGCTACAATTATTTTAGTAGTAGGAAACAGTGTTGCCAGGTATGGCAATTTCACGCCAAACGTGACGATTTTTTAAATTCTTTGGCGTCTAAATTTATGATTTGGCGACATGGCGATTTATCTGGCAATAAATAAATTCGTTGGCAATTTTTATGGCTAATTTTTAAAAAAATTTTTAATTCAAAATTCGTGTATTCAGGAAAATTAGTTTGTTGAAGCAGTAGTTTCAAAAAAAAAAATTCTATCAAAACATTCGATTTTGATGATTTTTCTTATATTAATTATAGTAATTAATGCATCTTGAATTTGTATGAGAAAAATGAAAAAAAAATTTTTTTGGCGATTTTCTACAAAATTTTTAAAGGATTATTTTTTAAAAAATTATATTAAAAAAATTGTTGCATAAAAAGAAATTTATTATAAAATATATATGAAGAAAATCTACATAAAATTGATTTTGGCGACTTTTGGCGATTTTTAAAATCAATTTGGGGAAATGGGTGGAAAAAAATCTGACAACTCTGGGTTTGCTTATATTTTGTAATACATTCGTTCAGCTTTCAAAATTGGAAAATCGCCCGCCACTCAATTTACTCTCAATTTATACATAAGAGACTAATGGAAATTAGTTAACTTTAAACTAACTTTAAGCTAAATATTTCGCAACTAGTGCTGACTGAGTGATACTTTTATTACTTCCCAATGGAAACAATTAACTATTTTAACATTGCCATGTCCTAGACGGTAGTAAATTGTCCCACTCTTCACAACTATTCAACTAACTTAAAGTTGACTTTATTTAAGTCACCTGGTAGTTAGTAAATTTGCAAAAAAATGTTGCTGGGGTTCAAACTATGTATCACACGTTGCATAGTCAGGCTGTTAGTTTCAAAAAATATAATCACAATGCACCCAATTGGGTCTCTGAGTGGAGGTGCGGTATAGCACCACCCTACCTAACCTAGCTTTTAGTTAGTCTAAGAAAAGTTAACCATAAGTTAATTATTCTTGTAGTCGACCAGTGATTTTACGACAGGGTGTTTATAAGTGTGTTTTCGTATTTGTTAATGCCAGGGCTCGGAATTTCAGGCAACTAAACTGATTTTAAAAATTAAAAATATATGCAAAAATATGCATTTACCTCAGAAACAAGCACCAACAACAAAATTAATATGGAAATATTTATTAAATTATTTTTTTAGTTTTTAACATAAAAGCAACATAAACAAACTATAAAAGCTATTTAAAAAAAATCAGAAAAATAAAATAATATGGAAATATTTTTTATTTTTTAAACTATTTCAAGCAAATCTCAAAAAATTCTCTCTATTCTATTCTTAAAAACTTTATATTCCAGGAAACTATTCTACATAGAAAAACTGAAGTTAAGGAATCGTATTTCAATGACTGTATTTTTCTCGGTGAAAGCTTGCTTTTTAATTTATTTGAACCTGATTCAAGTGTCTCGAATATTTGTTTCAAAATATGACATCCGATGTTTTTCTCTATAATATTGTTTAATTTTTTTTCAGCATTTTGACCTTTTTTTAAATTGTAAACTTTTCTAATACTTTCTTCAACGAAATTGACTTGATTGCTAAAGGATGTGGAATCGTGGCAGAAGTGAAATATTTTCACTAAAAATATGTATGTATACTAGTTCAAAAATTCAACTAAATTTTTATAGAATTTAGTTGAAAAATTTTTTGTAATTTTTTTGCTCTAAAATTTTGATATAGTTAGGCCCTAAAAAGTCGGTAAAATTGTAAAAATATGCAAAATATGCAAAAATATGCAACTACAAATCGATGCCAAATTACTTCAAATTTTGTAGTCAATACGGGCCTGTTCGGAAATGCGTCAGTGCATTCTGCATCATAAAACAAACTTTAATTTAAAATGCAATCAATACCAGTTAGTGGATAATCTTTTTTTAGTAGTAGCCATATTTGATATTTATTTGTGCGATATCTACTTCAGTGAAGCACCTTAGAACATTTAAATTTGTATTTGCAGCGCCGTGATGCATCTCCGAACAGGCATTACCTTTTTATCTACCACAAAAAACATGCATTTGCATGGAATTCCGGACCCTGGTTATTAAATTGTTATTGCTGTTTTAAATGTCAAAGCTATTCAAATGCAAATTGTTATTGTTATTGTTAAAAAAACATGATGTAGGAAGGAAGAATTTTCACTTTTCATATGATTTTTATTATTGCCTTAAATTATATTTTTATGATAGTTTTTATTGACTATTTTTTTTTGCCATCAAGTTGTTGGAAGTATGAGCACGTACATATTTACTACATGCATGTATGATATGCCTGTACATACGAGCGCACAAGTTTTTTGTTTTTTTTTATGTTCGTTGTTCGTACAACCATGAGGTTCAATGTAAATTTTTGTAAAATTGCTATAATGTCGTGAACTTATGTTTTAATACCTCAATACATACATACATACATATGTATGCAATGAAAAAGCAATTAAAATATATGGTTTTTTAAATTTTTTGAGGGAAACACATCGCCAGGCATGTGCTAATCTAGGCGCAGTTTATAATTTTAATTTAAGTACTAGTTATATGTACCCACACGTATTAAAAACACCACCACATACCTGACTTAAATATTTAGAGCATTCACAATAAGTATTTTAAAACTTTAATGTGGCAACATTGTGCCATCTTGAAACTTTCATTATGAACAGGCAAGGATATAATAGAATGTTTACACGGTACATGCTTCGCACTCTATTCATGCTTCACACCCCAATCATGACCGAATCCACTGGCTTAGCCATACAAAATTATGAGAGCGAATCAAGTAGATTCAATATGAATCTACTTGCGAAGCACGTAAAATAGTTATCTTCTCTAACTCTTATCGCAGTTAATCGCCACTTTATCTGAACTAGCTATCAAAACAAAATAGGTATATGTGTATGTGTGTGTTTGTAAACAAATGAAAACAAGCCAAAAAAAAACATAGATGTGAGTTTAATATAAATAAATTTAATTAAGTTATGAATAATATAAAAAGGAAAAATAAGAAGAAAATATAGAGATGCCTTCAAAAACAAGATTTTGAATGAATCGAATTTATGTAAGTATGTATGCATGTATATACGTGCGTATGTTATGTAGGTATGTTTGTGTGATTAGTGATGCCAAATTTTTCAGAGCAAAAAGCACTGTGTGTTCATAAAAAAGCACTAAATTCAATATATTTTTTATTTATATTTATCTATTTATTTTCAATACAGAGAAAGCCCACATGGCTAATTATATATGTATTGAATGAGTAGAAATTAAAAATTTAAGTTAACTACAATTTTAAATTTACTACATTTCATAGGTTTTATGTAATAGTTTCAATTATATCGAGCCATATTTCGATTTTGCTTATAAAAAGAATATGAGTAGGAAAATTATTGAAGTTCATTTGGCAAGACACTGCAATTATGGTGTATTATTTTAAGAAAAGAGTGATCAACGAGAATTATATCCTCGTTTCAGGAAATGCAGTTTCATTTTTTTCCTCTGGCCATAAAGCTGTTTTAATAAAACAATTAGATTTTAGGTGTTTCATCTGAATTAAGTTTTACATGAACATGGTTCAGTATGTTACATTCTGTAGCTCGTTTCTGTATTACTCGCATCGTGAAATTTCCCGCATGAAACAAGGGAATCGTAACAAAAACAATGTAAATTGAAACACAAAATGGCTTTTCTCACATAAGTGTTTCTGTATCGTTACTTTGCGAGAAATATCTGTCATTTAAACAACTTTCCAGCAATTATTGGAACGATGTGAGAAAAAGTGTTTCTGTAACAATATTTTGTGAAAAGTTTCTCGCAAGAACTGTCTATATAACTCGCATTTTAAATTGGTGCGAGAACAACCAAATTTGTACAAAAACATGAAACATGAAAATATGAATAATAAACTAGTTGAAAATATATGCAACGAATTGTTGAACTAAAATTATTATTAAGAAGTCGATATCATTATATTTATTTACAATTTTTTTGTGGAATTTTCTATAATAGATACAGTTGCTAGAAAAAACTTGTTCATTATAAAATTTTATTTTTCTTGAAAATTATTATTTTTTTGCTATTGAAATAATGTTTTTGTGACTTTTGTTTTCATTTGACACTCGATTACTGGAAATATTCCAGTGAAAACAGATTCAGTGTTGTCTGTTTTCACATTCAAATACAGAAACACTTTTTTTCACAAATCGAGAAACGATGGAATTTTGTATTTCACACTTCATGTGAGAAATTTTACGATGCGAGTATTACAGAAACGAGTTACTGAACAACATAAGCCTTTTCTCTTTAGACCGTATTTTATATGAATGAAACAATTTGATTTATAAAATCATTATTGTATTTTTAACTTACTTTTAAAAAAGTTATAAGTGCTAAAAGTTATTTCTACTTCAACATTTGAACATGGTAATGTTAATAATCTTAGAGGAAATATTGACAGTATTAGAAATGGATTATGATTAGTTGAATTTCTATAATTATAAACTTCAATGCAAAATTAATCAGTTTTGAGCAAATTTTTCCATTTATGTATCCTTAAATTTCTGATACTTCGTTCTATTTCTTCAATTTCACCATCCGAGCAAAAATTATCGCTTTCCAGAAGAGTTTTTGTAAGCCAGCTAGAAGCAATGCATTCAGTTTCCAAAAAGCCATTCATTTTTTGCTTTACTAATTCGTTTTACAAAAGTAATAATGTGTAGTTTTTGTGTATTCAGATGCAAAAGTTACTGGTTTACATTGTTTTACTTCTGGCCACTTTGTTAGAGAGCCTTACGTTAGTACTTTTCAGAAGCATTTTTGAAAGCTTTCGTTATCAAGAAAGCAATACCTTGCATCCCTCAGTGGTTAGTAATTAGATTATTGTAATTAAGTTATTTTATAACGTGTTTCCAACGTGGTATCCTCTGTAATTTCTAGAAATATATTCTTTTTTCTCACTATGAAAGATAAAGTTTTTCTTCCTTCGTATTTCACCCAGCTGAATTAACATTCTCCAAAGGAAACTTCGCATGTTTAAAAGGGGTGAAAGCAGATAGTTTTTGGAAAGTGAAAATAAAGCCACCACACTTTAACAAATTAATATTTAGTAGATTCGCAAAACGCACTAAAATCAAAGGTGAAAAGCACCAATTTAGTGCCTTTTTTTAAGCAACAATTTGAAAAATTCCGCATTGTTATGAATTAAAAAACTAAATCTAGTACGAAAAGCACTAAATTGGCACGCTGCACACGAAGCACGAATGAGTAGTCTAAACAGCATAATTCATAAACATGATTCATAGAGCGAAGCAGGTGATTCAACTCGTCGTCTAAACATAGCATAAAACACAGTTAGAGAATCTTAAAATTTTAATGTGGCAACATTGTGTCATTATGAGCAGGCAACGATATAAATTACAGTATATTGAATTATTAAAGTAACAAAATTTTCTAATATTTAATATTTAATATTTTTTTTAAATATTTTTTCATCAACTACACCTGCGCTGACAGGTTTAACTTATTTAGTTTAACATTACCACATTGCCATATTAAAAATGAAATGCTTTCCCGACTTTTAAGTTTGGCACTTGGTATTAAATTTGAGTTGCATAAAAGAAAAAAAAAATAACAACGAACTTGCCAACCCATGCTAAAGAATAAAAATGTAAACGCTGCAATATTAAGACATATTTTAAAACGCTATTGTTGAATTCCCTAATTATTGAAAATTTGTGGCAAACATGTCATTTCATTCAAGAAGCAACTTCTTAATGCCTCGCATACCAAATGCTGTTTCTTTTCTTATTTCTTTATATATTATACAATTAATTTGCTATGTCTTCGGTTACTACCCGAAAGCGAAATTCGGTCCATTATATTTATCTTATAGTGTTTTCACACTGACTTGGTTTTAATGTCAAAACCAACTGTTAAAACCTGGTTTTACCATACAAATTGTTTTTGTTAAATCCAACTTAAAACCATCTCTGAATTGGTTTTATTTTGGTTTTATGAAATGAAACCCTGTTTTCGCTGTGGTAAATTCAGTGCTGCCAAGTTAAAATGACCGGTAGCAGCTGATAATGTTTATGCCAGTGAATAACAAGAGATGTCGCTTGAAAGATTTTCAACTTAAAAATGGATGTAAAAAATTATGGAAAAATAAGAGTTTTTTTTGGAAGGAAAACAACAAAAAAATTTTCATTGACCTCTGGAAAGTGAAAATAAACGATATGACATATCGATCCACCACTAAAAAAGTTGTATTTTGCGATTTATTTGTGCATTTTTTATATACAATAACTTTATTTGCAAGCACTTCTTCACTTATGGAACTAGTAATAGTTCCATAATTTTAAAATATTAATTTACAAGATATAAAATAATTTCCATTTTAGAGCGCATTGTAAAGTTTCTTAGTTTTTCATACAAACAAAAACAGTTGTACAGTTTGTCAAATAAGTGTTATAAAAAGCAGAAAAAAATACAACAACAAACACACACATTTCTGCAGGAGATTTATTTTATTTTGAGGAAAGTTATTAGACAGTCTGTGAGTTAAAACCTGAATTTAACAAACTGACAGTGTGAATGCAAAATCAGCTGTTTATGGTTTTAACGTTAAAACCAGGTTTTAACTTGCAGTGTGAAAACACTATTAACTGGCTAACTTGCACTTTGTGGTATATAAGCCCATATTTTTATTTAAATTTCAAGTTAACGGTAAATTACTTAAGACTGATATTGAAGTAATAGAATTATATACATACATACAAATATTTTTTAGTCCAAATTTTCTTTATACGTTCTTAGAAAATTTTGCTAATAAATCAGTGTGACTCACTTTTATCATGATTTACTGTACATATTTACATAAATTCAGTAAAAATTGCGACTTTGAATCGCGCACATTGGGTTCCGTACGGCGCTTGTTTTTTTTTTGGCGATTTTTCATTTTGTAGTTTTTGTTCGTTTTGGCGATTTTTCATTTTGGTGATTTTTTAGTTACATCGTTTTTTCTATTTGGCGATATTTTTCGGCTTTTGGCGGTATTTTTTCAAAATACATATATTTAGTTTTAGCAATCTTTTCATTTTTTGTGCGATTTCTTTCGTTTTGCTGATTTTTTCGGTTTGTGGCGATTTTTCAGTTGTATTATTTTTTTCGGTTTTTAGCGATATATTTTTTCAATACAAATTTTTAGTTTTATCGATTTTTTTCGGTTTTTGGCGATATACTTCGTTTTGGCGATTTTTTAGTTTTATAATTTTTTTCGTTTTGGCGATATTTTTCGGCTTTAGGTCATATTTTTTACAATACACATATTTAACTCTAACAATTTGTTCGGGTCCTGTACCTGTGTTCTGTAACTTGCGAGAAGCTTTCGCATCCTATTTTTAGTTTTTTTGGCGGCCTTATTTTACCTTTGGTGTTTTTTTTTTGCAATTTATTAATTTATTTTAATTTTGGAGTTTTTTTAATTTTATTTTATTTTATTTTTTACAAAACAAATTCTTAGTTTAACGATTTCTTTGGTTTTTTGGCGATTTATTTAGTTTTATCGTTTCTTTTTACTTTGGCGATTTTTTTTTGGCTTGGCGATCTTTTTCGGGTCTTGGAGCTTTTTTCTTTTTTGGCGATTTTTTAGTTTTCAGCGACCTTTTTACTTTTGGTGTTTTTTTTTGTATTTTATCAATTTATATTATTTGAGGTGATATTTTTCATTTAAGTGTTTTATTTATGTTTCGGCAATTTTTAATTTCGAAAATTTTTTAAATTTTGTGATTTTTTTAGTTTTAGAGTTTTCGAAAACTTCAAGAGTTTGTCGTTTACTATTGACAAGATACAGCAAAAGTTCTCAAAATTACATTAACTGTTAGAATATCCTTTAATTTGGATTTTTTTTTCTTAAATTTCAGTGTGCATAAAAATACATTAATTTTTAACATTTCACGAGTCTATATGTATGTATATCGAGCCATAACCGCCAAAAAAGCATAAGCAACATATTTTTTTAAACTTCGTGTTTTGATGAAAATCTACTACCTACGATCTTAAATAATAAATTTTCGTAATAAAATGAAGCTCGAAAATTATGTCGCTTAAGCTTTTTTAGGATTCGACAATTTTTCGTTGCTCCGCCTTAGAACACCCTTTAATTTTCAACTTTCATATATGTATTTGTTGATGTAGCGGCAAAAGTTTTACATATTCTATGAAAATTTCAAGTTCCCTAGCTCTTATGGTTCTCGAGAAAACATCCTGTAACAGAGAGACAGATATACCGACGGACGGACAACGCTGCTAAAACAATAATAATACTAACTTTATTCAAAAATTTACTTTGAGTAAGGCAAGTTGAATAAATAATTAAATTTAAATCAAGATAGTGGTTTAGGTTTTTCCATATAAATTTCTAATTTTCCTATAAAAAGTGTTCTCAACCATCATTAAAAATCTATAAATTTTATTTAAAATTACTTGCAGTTTTTTATTCAATACAAAATTCCTTCTTTAAGATGAGAATGCCGAAAAATGCATCTGGCAACACTGGTCTCAAGTGCCAGTATGATTCATAAAGGACAATTTTCTCTACGATTAGGCTTATTTACCATTAGGCAAATCAATATTTAATATTTTTTTATTTACAATAACTACAACGCCATAATATACAACCAACATTATTCAAATGACAGTGGCCATGACACATTATGAAGGGGGGATCATCATAATTAAATTCAATAAAATTCATAGGTACATAAATATGAATGAAATGAAGAAGCTTATCATTTATAAATACGGTTATTTTTTAATACTCTTGTTTTGTTACTGTTGTTGTTGCAACACCCACTAGATTTGTAACATGTTGCGTCACATACATATGTATGTCTGTATGTATACACGGAATGTTTATATACATACAATCATATATACAAACATACAAATGTACATACATTCCATTCAACCGACTGCTATTGGGTTTTGTGTGTTTTGTGCTTTTGACACCAACAAAACAAGCGACCGACCGGCCGACCCCCCCCCCCCCCATTGTTGTTGTTTGTGTATAAAATCCATAGATATATTTTATGCAAACACACGGACACTGTGAAAACAAAATGTTGCCTTAACCTCGTTGCCATATTGATATGATATGGCATGACATCAGTCACTCCATTTATTTTTTTTCTTCTTCTTCTTCTTCTTCAATGTGCTTACAGTATGTCTGTTTGTATATTTTGTGTGCATCGTTTATTTTTTGTTTATTTTTGGTGACATTCGTCAAAATTATCATAAGCGAGTAAAGTAGAGTTGTGCTGAAAAGAACGAACTAGTTCAATTGAACTATTCCCATAAGTGAAGGATGTGAACTAGTTCAGTCTAGTTGTTCCTTTTTGTTCTTTTGGTCTTTATTGTTCTTTTGGTCTTTCTCGTTCTTTTGGTCTTTCTTGTTCTTTCGTTCGTTCTTATTCCTTCGTTCGGTTTTGGTCTTTATTTCGTTTTGTTTATCATTCTCTGTTCCTAACTCGGGCTGCCAGATGTGACGATTTTTGGTGCCGAAAATAGCAAAATCGTCGGTTGATTTTTGGTTTGCGGCACAGTATATTCAAAATACATTATGTTTGCAGCAAACCAGAAACCAATCGACGAAATGACGATTTTTTGTTTAAAATCCTCGATTTTTCAAGTCAAATTGGGCTGCTTTTTATGAAATGCCTACTGTTATAGCGAGTATAAACGTTACTACAAATCGAACGATAAATCGTACAAGTATGAAATTAGTCACTGGTGTCATGCTGTCGTAATTATGAAGTATACTTTGTAGTATGAAAATCAAAAATTTTTGATTTTTGTGGGCGGAGCTTCGCTAAGTACGATAATAAGTATTGTGTATCATGCTGTTGTGCAGCAAAATTTGTCTCATGAGGAGCTAATTTAGAAAACGCAGTGTTTCTACAGCTCAATTTTAAAATTAGCTTTATATAGCGGATATTTTAATTAAAAAAAGAACATAAAACATTCCAGGCAATTATGTAAAAAATTCCGCAGGAAATTTCTCCCAGGGAACAATTTCAACTAATAGCAAATGATAGCGAAAACAAAAAATTCTAATTGGAAAAGGGAGAAATTTCCTGCGGAATTTTTTACATAATTTCCCTAATTATTTTAACCATTCTCTACAATATACCCCTATTGTTTTTGCATTATTTTTTTTTATTCTTTTTAACTGCAGTTCACTTATTATTAATAAATACACCACATTATTCATTTATCCACGTGTATTGCCTTAAAACTTTTCTTTTAAATGAATTAGTATGATTTGTAGTAACGTGTATCTGAAAACCCGTACTACAACTCATACTACGCTAAGTACGAAATTAAGTATCGTGCATACCCTGCATTAAAATTCATATATGCATGCCCATTTTGGTATAGTTTTGCAGACTCTTTCTTAATAGTTTATTGTTTAATTTAACATTTTTTTTGTTGATGGTTTAGCGTTAAATAAAAATTACATACGTATGTATGCAAGTATGTATGTTGAATTAAAAGAAATTTTATGTAAATGTAACTCGTATTTTTTCCGAAATTGAGTTTTTTAGTGATTCCAAAAAATTCATTTTGAATATAACATTTTCTATTATGTTTTACCTTCTATTGTAAAGATACAATGAGCCTTATTACGGGTGTCGTAGTACGACTATTTTGTAATAGCTTAAATAACATTGCAGCATTTTTTGTTTAATCTAGCACAAAATCGTCGTAGTGGCTTCGTGTAGAATTCATGTATGAACACGAATTGTTATGTTATTGTTTGGTAATAAATACATTTATAAAATAAAGCATATCATCGATTGGTTTCTGGTTTAAGGCACAGTATATTCAAAATACATTATGTCTGCAGCAAACAAGAAACCAACAGACGATATGTATACATGTTTACCAAAAGTACATTTTGATTTGTCCGATTTTTTAAGTATGAAATGACGATTTTTTTGTATTTTACCGGTATTTCGACGATTTTTCGATAATTTTATCTGGCAACCCTGGTCCTTGATCAATACACATCAGTGTTGGCAAAGTTGGTACAATTGTACTTTTTTTTGGTAACATTCATTCTCGCAAAGTACAATAGTACACCAATGACTGGTTTAGTACATACGTCTTTTGAAAGTAAAACGCACCTAGAAAATCAAAAAAATGTGAAGTCGTCCATTTCCAAATCATTTTCCTTCTAAATTCGGATGATAAGTATATGCTACGTGTATTAATTTGTATATTTTAAATGTCACATCTAGACTTGTATCGAACTCTTTCAGTAGCTCGTTTTTGACACAAACCAATGATCAAACCCATGTAATTTAAATGGGTTTGATCATTGGTTTGTGTCAAAAACGAGCTACTGAAAGAGTTCGATACAAGTCTAGTCACATCCCAACTTACAAGCAAATTTGTGAAAACGATTCGGTAGCCAGAACAAAGTCGATTATTTATTAAAAACAAATAAAAATATGTAATTTGAACTAAAAAATATTTTAGTACAATTAAGGTAAAAAAGTAAAATTTTTAAATCTTATTGGTACAATACCAAATTCTCAATGCCATCCCTGATACACATGCAAAACATTTCAATTAAAAGGTTATAGTTGCTGATTTGCATACTGTTAAAAAGAGACAAATGTAGTGTGCCTATTAATTAGCACACTAATCAAAACAAACAGCAGAAAATGTATACTTAATGAGAAATACAAGTGAGTTTTACAAAATTAAAAGAAATAACTTGTAGTATTGATTTAAAAAACAGATTGTGAAAAAGATTATTAGAATTAAAAAAGTGAATAAAATTGATTACGGATTTCATTTAAATTTTCGTTCAAAAATATTAGTTTTTACCTTTTACTTACTTAAAGCATACAACACACGAAGAAAACATTGAAGAGGATTCGACGACTGTGCAATCTGTGTTCTGTTGTTCACTGAACAACTGACCGAAAAGAACGAACTAGTTCTTTTTGTTGTTGGGAACAAAAAGGAACAATCCGCAAAAGGAACAACTATGCCCAACTCTAGAGTAAAGTACACAGTTTTTATTGTTATAAAAAAAAGATAATCTTACCAAATGGAGTTTAGCAATTTCCATAAATATTAAACTAAACTCTATTTTAGAGAATTCCGAGAATTTGTACTAGAAACACAATCGCGACGACGACGAATTCGTCGGCAAAAATATGCTATGTAAATTCGTTGTATGAAGCCCAAAAAGTCCTAGTTTACACTATGCAAGTCTTATTGCTAAGCTGACTGGTTTGTTAGGAGAGAGAGAGAGAGACGAGGGGCACAGAAACGTTTCTTTTCCCCTCTTCTCTCTCTCTCTCTCCTTACAAACTAATCAGCTTAGCAATAAGACTTGCATAGTGTAAACTAGGACTAAGGGCGTAAAAATTCCAGCTATTATAATTGTTAAATTTGTTCATTGTTTCTGCTAAGAAAAAAAATTTTTAAAAAATTAAACAAAGAATTTAAAATTTTGTCAAAAATCATTAAAATAATAAATATTATCTGTATTATATTAAAAGCTTTGTTGCTTGTATGTAAACGTTTAAATGGCGCAGATTTGTTCGTTGTTACCCTGCGTAAGAAATGGAAATAAATCTCTTGCAGAGTTCGCCACGTATGGTTAATTAATTTCCGCACTGAATGAAGTTGACGGCGTATCAAAATATAGACAAACATTTCAAAGTCTAACAGCCTTATCTATTAAAATTATTAAGGCTTAATAAAAAGAGAAAATTTTTATATGAAAATTTGTTTTAAAAACCCTTTATAAGGCCTCAATAAGTTTTATAAATAAGTCTGTAAGTTTATAGTGTTTGTTTAAATCTATTTGTCATCCACTGTCACTGAAAAATAACTTTTCCCGCTAACCTCGTTTAAAAAGCAACTTTTTTTCTCTCTTTTAATTCTCTATTTTAACCCTGTGCCCAATATCCGTTGGTCTCATTTTTAAAATATTTCACATTTTAAGCTGTGAAAAAATTAAGGTTATTTTTATACAAAAAAAAAAATATTGTCATGCCAAGCAACACTTAGCCTCAAAGATAATTATTTTTTTTTTTTCATAAATAAAGAGAGTTATTATAGTTATAGTAAAAATGTAGCATAACTAGGGCGCTAGAATATTCGTATTTCCATGCATTTGTGTACTCGTATGTCCATGTTGTGTGTGTGATAATTTTTATGTCACTGGGCACAATCAACATTGACGACATCTTTTGACAATTTGTCACAAGATTTAGGTTTAATTTTAACTAAAAAATTATGCTGCTGCAAAGCATTTTGTGTTTTTTTAGGTTTACACAAATATTAGCACCTACACAATAATTTATTGAATTTCTATTCTAATATGCAAAATTTTAGTAGAAATATTAATACATAGACTAATAATTTATTTAACATTTTGCTAAAAGAAATTAATAAAAATATACGTACATATGTGGGAATTGGGAATACAACCTTGTTATTATTTTTTTTTAAATTTATATTAAATAAAATTAAGGTCAACACAAAATATAAAGTTATTATATTTCTTAAAAACATCCTGTTTGCAGCGTTTAAATTGGCTATAAAGCAACCAAATTTTTATTATAAAACACTACTGGGATTGCCAGATGATGCTGTTGATTTATGAAAAAAAAAAAAACAATTTTGTTTGGAAAATGTTTGCTTCAATAAATGCGTTTGAAGCAAATCTGTATCGCATTTTTTCTATTTGCACTACACTGGGATATTCACGATAGCATTTTTCCATGCATGAGATATTCACGATAGCATTTTTCCATGCATGAGATATTCACGATAGCATTTATCCCTTAGAGGGGAATACAGATTTATTTCATGGGAATAAAAAATTCAATTTGTTATTTACAATAGGAGTGATTAAGTTTACTAAAATAACGCCATAACTCAAAAAATGGAATTTTCCATTTAATGATGCATAATTAATCCTTTTATTGTGTAAAATTTTCATATCTTGTTTACTCATCAAGTCTTGAAGGAAAAATAAAATTTTCTTTTTCCATTAAGTTATGCGTAAATTGAAAACTTTAAACTCGTTTTCTGGCAAACTATGTAGTTTTTTTAGTTATGACTTTATTTGAGTAAATGAGCGATATGTATGTGTACGCTTTTTAAACATTAAGGGGTATATTTGGAATGTTGCTTTTCTCAACTAGAGCAAAAGCTCAAAACTCTCAATTTAATTTAATTAAAATGAAAGTAGTTTTTAAAAGTAAAAGGCTCAAATTCACAGTCTTTATTTAGTTAACTAATGAAGGTGGTTTAACCAATTAAAATTTATAAAAAAAATCGTTAGTTAAACCACGGGCGTTAGTTAACTATAGACTTTGAATGAGACATTATTAGATTTAATTGAACTATAGTGAATTTTTAATCAGAAATAATTTCTTAATCAGGCTTGAGTTCAGTAATTTCAATTCTTATGAATGAAATATTTTTATTAATTAATGTGAGTATCTAAAGAATAGAAGAAAAATTAAACTAGACACTATTAGCTGGGGGAAATACCGATATTTTTCTGTGCAGCCACGCACTTCATCAGCACCCATGTCTATCTACTGGGGTAGAGGTTATTATTAACATCAGCTATTAAACTTAAATTTCTATGAAATGGAATATGAGAATTGATTGTGTATACAATTATTGATTTGCCTTTGGCAAACACATTTGTAAGTATCACTATTCATTTTCTGTTTTTCCATTTTCTATTTAGGTTAGCACGAAGTTATATCACTCTACCTATGTATGTTTAACCATTCTTACTTATCTTTTACGATCATCACATTAATTATTTTTACTTATTCGATGCACCATCGGTACATACATATAAGTATTATTGTAGTGGCTTTATGTTACTTTGTTTTTGCTTTCTACAGTTGACTTAGCTTTCCAGCATTCTGAAGCAGTTCTGGCCAAGTGAAAAGTGATCGCCAAGTGAACATATTTTTGTCACGTGCCCATGATGAATTAAATGAGACATTATTAGATTTAATTGAACTATAGTGAATTTTTAATCAGAAATAATTTCTTAATCAGGCTTGAGTTCAGTAATTTCAATTCTTATGAATGAAATATTTTTATTAATTAATGTGAGTATCTAAAGAATAGAAGAAGAATTA
Source organism: Tachina lurida (assembly GCA_944452675.1). NCBI lineage: Eukaryota > Metazoa > Arthropoda > Insecta > Diptera > Tachinidae > Tachina > Tachina lurida. Next base: position 31,891,476 of record OX101752.1, read on the forward strand.
AACTAGACCATTTCATAGAAATTTAAGTTTAATAGCTGATGTTAATAATAACCTCTACCCCAGTAGATAGACATGGGTGCTGATGAAGTGCGTGGCTGCACAGAAAAATATCGGTATTTCCCCCAGCTAATAGTGTCTAGTTTAATTTTTCTTCTATTCTTTAGATACTCACATTAATTAATAAAAATATTTCATTCATAAGAATTGAAATTACTGAACTCAAGCCTGATTAAGAAATTATTTCTGATTAAAAATAGACTTTGAATTTGATCCTAAGAGATATAATAAAATTATGTTAGCATTTTAATTTCTTTTATTGTATTTGCAAAAAATCAAACATCTTTAAAATCGGTTCACATTTACGATTTCTATATGTTTGAATTTGACAAACTGTAGCTCAGCTTGTATTGTAACAGGATGGTGCCCAGGAAAATCGTTTTTGTAAGCTTAAATCATCTATTTTTTACTTTTTCGCTTTTGTAATCGCTTCAGTAGTTCATAAGGTACAGATTTATTACCAATAGCTTTGCCCTTGCCCTAAGATCTACTAAACACGAATTGTTGTTAAATTTCCAATAATAAAAATTATTTTTGTGTGATTTGTAGAAAAAATCGGTTATGCATACATATGTATATGTATTGCCAATATGCATTTGCATTCTCCCCCGATAGTTTTCATTTCACATACATACATATTTACCCTTGTTAATGAAATAATGCACTCATTATTCAAATGTTGCTAACGCCACTCTCTCTTTCTATCTAAACAACAATGCAATGTCAAGACTTTGACATGAAATGTCAACTTCTAACTGTCAATAAATAAAAAAAGTCAACTTGGCTCATTATGTTTTGTTATACTATGTTCATTGTTTTTATAAGATATTTTTTTTTTAACTTATTTAAACGTTAAACTTAACTTTTGTTGTTTGTTCACGCACAGTTTGCTTTGATTCTCTTATTTATGTTTTAAATGTTTTAAATACATATTCAGAAAATAACTAAACAAAAAACACTTATTAAATATTATAATATATTTTTTTTTTGTCTTGCCCACAGTATTTATTTCTGTTTACTATTGACACAATTTTCAATTTTTTTTTTTTAACATACACATATTTTTCTCCGGTGTTGTAATAATTATTGTTTGTACACCGAAACGTACCGCCTGCCTCTGTTACTGCTGCAGTTACACAGCAGTGGCAGCCACAGCTGCTATTTTAGTTTGTGCTGCTGTTGCTGTTGCTGTTGCCGTTGCCGTTGTTGTCGTCATTCGTTGTTACTGCTGTTGGCTGGCATTGTGTTTAATTTTTATTTTATTTTATTTCTCCATTAAAAAAAAAGTGGGTCAATTGCACTAATTGCTCTCCTCGTACTAGAAACGCGGTCAAAGTTGACCTTTTTCTCTATAAAAGCGTTGAATTTTTATTCACTTAATAGTAAAAATTATAAATAAAATAAACTGATTTTTTTTTGGTTTTATTTTAAGCATCATGAATTTTAATTACTTTTTGTGTGTGTTTGTTTTTTCTTTAATTTTTTTTTTTCGTTGTAAATTCATGGAAATTTAGAACTAATTTATCATTGTCGAATTTTAACCTTCTTACATTTTAAATATGTATGTATGAATGCAGTCTCTTTCAAAGAATACTCGTAACAAAAATCATACAAAACTCATTTGAAATCTACATCACCTTTCAAGGATTTTTTATTTGTACAAACTACTACGAGGGTTAAAGCGGAAATAAATTGTTACACATGACTATGCGCAACTCATGCAATGGGATCGGTTGGCCCTGAATTCATTATATTTACATACATATGTACACATGTAATTTCTAAAAACTAATTTTCATTATTTGGTTGCTATTGTGAATTATGAAATTTGTTTCTATTTGCCCGATTTGGGAATTCTGGGTTGGCATCTCCAAAATGAATTACACTCTCTTATTAGTTGGTTCTCAACAGTGTAACCAGACTTAAAAAAATAATTTAATGAAAAACCACGCTTGAAATAGAGCTAAATAAAAAATAAACAAAAAAAAAAAAAAGGAATTTTAAAGCTAGAAAATGGAGTTAATTTTGTTTATTGCTTTCTTTTAATAAAATTGTTCATTAATGTGATGTTAATTTTTAATCAAGGAATAATTTCTTAATCAGGCTCAAGCTTACAGATTTTTACGTTATTTTTAAAGAATGAAATATTTTAATAAATAATGTGATTTTCTAAAGAATGCTAGAACAGTTGAATTAGAACTTCAGCCGGATTAATAAATTATTCTTTGGTAGCTAGTGCTTCTATTCCTCATATGTATATTTTTATTATATACATATTTATATTTATTTATTATATTTATATTTATTTATTATATTTATATTTATTTATTATATTTAATATCAATATTAAAGAATAAATAAATAAACCATATAAAGCTAAATTTAGCTCCAAAAATCAGATTTGTGTGCAAATTATGCGTAAAGTTGAGAACTATTATAGTCATTCCCGTTCGGTGATTCTTGATTTAGAACACCATTTGAAATATTATTATCAAGGTAATTAGGGTTCCGTACACCAAAGGTGAAATGGAACCCTATTGTTTTCGCTACGCTGTCCGTCTGTCCGTCTGGCCGTCTGTCCGTCCGTCCGTCTGTCCGTCACAGGGTATTTTCTCGAGAACCGTAAGAGCTACGGACCTGAAATTTGGACACAGTGTGTAGACCCTTGGCCGCTACAACAACAAATACATGAGAGTTGTAAATTAAAGGGTGTGCCAAAACGAGCAACGAAAAATGGTAAAATCCCATGTAATATATATACAATTGTATGTATATGCACTTGAAATTTGTAAAGTTAGTGTATTTTTATACACACTACAACAATTAACACTAAAATTTAAAAAATTTTAATTAAAGGGTGTACCATCAGTTAATGTAATTTCGACTATGTAATTTTGATAACTTGCTGTATCTTGGAAACGGTAAGAGCAAACTTCTTGAAATTTTCAAAACCGGTAAAACAAAAAAATCTCAAAATTATAAAATCGCCAAACCGAAAAAAAATCGCCAAAATAAAAAAAAAAAAAAATCGCCAAAACGAAAAAAAGCACCAAATTAAAAAAAATTTCTAAATCGAAAATAAATCGCAAAAAACCGGAAAAATCACCAAAATGAAAAAATCGCCAAAATGAAAAAATCGCCAAAATTAAAAAAATCGCCAAAATGAAAAAAAATTGCCAAAATTTAAAAAATCGCCAAAACGAGAAAAAAGTGAAAAATAATCAAAAAAAATTATTTCAGCTGAAAAAACGTAAAAAACACAGTATTAAAAAAGTGCTCAAAGCCCAACGTACGGAACCCTTCGTGCGCGAGTCAAAGTCGCACTTTACTGAATTTATTTATTTTTGCCTATGAATATTTTTGCCATATTAGCTATTTCTTCAATTATTGACATGATAATTCTGCCATAAAAAGCAACTTCAATGCAAAGACATTTTCGAAAAAAAAAAATTAATGGGACCAAACAAAACAATTTTGAAAATCTCTTTGTTAAGAAGAAGAGTCTGAAATATAAAATTAAATTTCAATGGGCGTGCGTCCGCCCAAAAAAAAAAATTTTTAAAATTGGTCTAAAATGTACCGAGTTATGAACTAACTAAATTCTGAAGAATTGATAACCTTTTACTTATTTTGGAAGTCGTCTAAAAAACCATACCTTTTTTGCAACCTAGAAGAAAATTTTTTTTTGTCAGCCATTTTGAATCATTCTTCGTGCCAAAAAGGTCTCCTCTGTCGCCTAATTATGTAAATCGCTAAAGCTAAAGCTAAATTGGATCACTAAAATGCTGAAAAAATACAAAATTAAGATTTTTTCCCATGACATGAAACAATGACATTTCGACGGATTAAATGTTTAAACCATTGCCTGATTTAGCAATACACGTTTGAAAATTGCATTCGTAGCTGAAAATCGATAAATCGACTTTATAGATTCTTAGCGATAGAGATTTAGCTTAAGCGAGTTATAGAATAACGGCCCTTTTCACAATGTACAATTAAAAGCTAACAGGGACTTTAACGGCAAGTTTTGTATAAAGAACTGTCAGTTAAAGTTCACGTTAACTCTTAATCATACATTGTGAAAAGGGACGTAAGCTACTGATGATTATTACCCTGGGTTAAATTTGAGTGATATGGTGCAATACAGTGGCATCTTTTTTTAATGTTTAAATAAATATTTATGTAGTATATTCATACACACACTCGTAGAAACGAGGGAATGGTCAATAAATTTGACCAGACATACACACGAGGCGATTTGGCATATTATTTTATATAAAATATACACACATCTTGTGCATATGTATATCAACTAATAAATAATTAAGTGCATTTTATTTTATTTTGCTCATATTTCATTCGCATAACGAATTTTGAAAAAAAAAAATTAAATTAAATTTTCATTTTATGATGTCATTTTGCAAAATTTTTTTTAATTCTAAAAATTCATAAGAAATTATTCTTGACAGCTATCTTTTATGATTTTTCAAACTAGCACCGATGAATAAAATTCTAGTTATGGAAAAAATTGTTTAGAAATTAAAATTAATTTTTCTAAAATGTTTGTGATAGTAAATAAAAAGTTTTGGAAGATTTATTTATTATAAAATATGAATATTTTCATGAAATATATTTCGTATACATGCACATACCTTTTGTTATTGCTGAGTTCATACGGTTTGTTGCACAAAATTGCCGTTAAAAATAATTATAAAAATCTATTTAGAATGTTTAACAACAAATCGAATAAATTATTAACCTCTTGCGTTAAAAAAATGTATGCCACGGCCGCTATATCCTTGTAAATTTATTATTTTTATTTCCTTGATTAATTGATTCGACATTGTGGCATCTGGAAGGGCAATAAATGCGATCACAAAGGGAACTGCACATACATACATACGTCCATATGTATATACATACATAGGTATATATGTATATCTGACCAAGTAGTCTTTGTTAATTATTTCGAAAGAAAAAGTAATTATGGCAAAAACTATTGTCTGCATAGCATATGATTGCAGGTATAATTTCATAAATTAAGTTGCGAGTATTTTTATGCTGTAGAGAACCTTGATATTGCTGCTGATACCAGTATTTTCATTATTACGAGTATTAATTTTTTAATTTTTTCTTGTAAATAAATGAATATAATTCACATGGCGTTTTAACGAAAAAAGTGCTGTGTTTTTTGTGCATTAAATACACGTACTATTTCAAGGCTTGCCATTATTTCATGCATCTCTTTGTTTTGTCTTTTGTTACTGGTGGCATCTTTAACAGTTCGTCTGTCAGTTTATAGTGAATGATTTTTTTTTTTGTTGCTTTTGCTTGTGTTAGTGTAATTGCAGCAGCCACTTTGTTTATTTGTTTGTTTTGTTTTGAGTTTTTTTTCTTTGTTTTTGACTTTAACTTGTCACATTGTTTTTGTTTTTTATTTGTCGTCATACTAATGACGATATTTGAATTTTTACTTAAACTTTTTTTTTAAGAATTGTAGATTTCTTTTGTTTAATCATAAAAAATATACAAACAATTGTATATGTACTTACATACATACATACGCATGTAAGTATGTGTGTATATATGTATGTAGATTAACTTGATGTATCAAATGTATCAAAGCAAAAACAATTGCATACAATGATGACTGACTGGGTGGGCCTGCTTAGGAGTGCGTGTGTTTGTTTCATTATGCATTCGTTTGTTTCATTATTGCTCAGCGAAGTTTAAAGAAAAATAAAATGAGTATGTTATCAATTTAGCGTTTTTGTTAGAAATTGTTTATTTTAGTGCTTTTGTTAATATCTTTATTGCTTGCTTTTGCACTTCTGTGTTACACAGTCTATTAAAAAAAGTGGTTTATTATTATTATACCAAGATTTGTTTTACAAGGTTTCCCAAAAATATTTAAGTATTAAAAAAAATTTTATATATGTATGTATTTACATTCCCGCTCAATAATTAGAACCACTTATAAAACTTTTGTTTTTTGTACGTTCATTTACCCAAAGAACGTCATAACTCAAAAAATTTAATTTTTGAGTAAACGATGCAGAATTAATCGTATCATATCGTTCTTCATATTTTGTAAAAATTTCATACAAATCTCTTGTTTATTCAACTCTTGAAAGCAAAATGAAACTTTGAGTTTCCTTTAATTTGTGTGTAAATTGAAAACTTTAAACTCGTTTTCTGGTAAACTATTTTTTTTTGAGCTATGACGTTATTTGAGTGAATGAGCGATATGTATGTATTTTTTCAAATTTTTTGTCGACAGGTAAAATTTTACTGCAACCGAAAAGGGTATTTTCTTAAGGTTAAAAAATAACAACAATAGCCCAAAAGTTTGTGTTTATGTCAAGTGTGCAGTGGTTGATCGATGTCTCTACTGAAACACTTTCACGACGCATCCATTTTGCACACAATTTTATCATCTTAATAAAATTGTGGGTCAATACGTTTTCTCGAAATCAATGAAGCAGAGATGAAATGGCAGGTACATTAAAGGGGTCTGCTCTGTAAATCGAAATGAAAGAAAATGTTTTCGAATTTACATGTTATAAGCATATAAATTTGAAAGAATTTTCTTTAGTTTGGAATTATATGGTAGACCCCCAGGATCATCTGCATGCGCTTCACACTCGCAGCTGATTTCAGGAATGTGAGCAGTTGAGGTAAGCATAACATTGTAGAAGTCTGGCCAGATATTTGGCTGACATTCCCTAGATGTCACAACTTAACCGTTTGGTCTGCTCAACGGCCTCTGTGCCGTCGTATAACAATTGATTAGTTACCTCAAGGGCCTGGTACGGTGAGTTTTGGCAGCGACTTGCCGATGTAAGGGATCGACTTTTGCTATTCACGTTCCGTGCTATTATATATTTGATTACAAGTTTATTTAGGCGCCACTTGACTTGGCCGTGTTAAGGTCTTTCTTCATTCGCTTGTCTATATGCAGTATTGGGTCCCAAAAGACGAACCTTAACTTTAATGGTTTGCAGAAATCAAGCCAGCGTTGCCATTTTGGTCTTTTTGGGTTTTTTTTTCTTTTTAAATACCCGAAATTTTGTTAACTACCCTTTTCAAGGGTACTTTTTTAACGGGTGCTTTTTAATAATGAAAATTTTTACAACTGAAACATTCAACTGCAATTTTTTAAGCACGTATTATTTAAATCTTTGTTTTGAGTACTATTTGCAAACGCTTGTAGACTTCTCTCGAGCAATTTTGTTAATTCTACTCGTATATAAAAAATTATTTTTATTCATTTGTTAAGCAACGATTTTACTTTTTTCATTCGCATGCCTGAACAATTAAACAACGTGGATTTGACATTTTAGCAGTGTTAAGAAATAACAAAAAAGTATAAAATTAAACATATTTCTTAAGAGTATTATGGCTTGCTTTAAGATTGAAAAACAAAAGCATGGAAAGCTGAGGAGACTGATCGAGCTTACAGCAGCAAAAGATGCCTTAAAGGCACTTTACATTTGTAATTTGTAATTTTAAAATAATTTTTTCATTGTTACTCTTTTTTTTATCCTATTTTTATATGCTCACAGTGGTTTTAATGATCCAAGAGTTGACATCACTAAATAAAACCAATACGACTCGTTGGCAACATTGTGCCGTTAAATAGTAAACAGCGTGACCGTTTGACCGACTAAAGTGGCAAATTGCCACTTTTTTTCTCCCTTTTTTAGAGTGAATTGTATAAAAATACATTAAAAATAAAAAGTTTAATGAAGTTTTTTCGTTTTTTTTTTAATTTTGCTCCTTTTTTTTTTTGATAAATCTCCTTTTGGTGCCACTTTTTGAAAAATTTCATCGGTCACCCTGATAATAAAGTTGGCTGGGTTCACACACGTCGATTTTAGTTGCGATACTTTTGAGTTGTTTGAAGAAGAAGCAATCGTATTTTCCTCTATCGCCCCAAGAACTAAAAAGTTGGTCAACTATAATTGCAGTTTGTGAACAGATTAGAGGAAAGTAAAAATTTAAACTTTTTTTTAAATAAAATATCGATTTCGTTGGTTCTTTTATAAATTTGAAAAAAAAAAACTGCTCACGTTGAATACTTTCATACAAACATATGTTTGCTTGGTTGCAACGCTCGCTAGCTGCTTGTTGGTTGGTTGGTTGGTTGGTTCATCATCGTGTACTCTTTAACAGTGCATACAAAAATACATACATACATACATATGTAAGTCCCTGTGCATGCACATGCACACACACATATTTATTCTGATTTTAGTAAATGTTTGTTGTAATGATGATTGTATGTTTGTATGTTCATTGCGGCGAGCGTACTTGGGTCGTTTTTGACCTTCTTTATATGTAGGTTAACCTCATTTCTCATTTTTTTTTTACTTTTCAAATATTTTGTTGTTGCTGGCCTCTGCTTGTTGTTGTAGTTATTGTGCTATGAGTTTGTTTGTATATTTGTATTTATTAAAACAAAACTTGAAATCTGTACAAACAAAATGTAAAAAAAAGAGGTGCGTGCTTTTTGTTTGTAATTTTTTTTATATTTTATTTTTGAGATACATTCGAGTTACAACTAATAGAAAGATGCTGATGGGAATATTATTGTTGTACAAACATACTCTATTATTTAAATTGTTTATATCCCATTTTCGCAAGAAGAGCAGAACGTAACAGCCAAATTTTGTGTGGCGTTGTGTTCAGTGTGCTTTATTTAAATTTATGACAATTATTTCGAACAAGGCGGCTAATAAATGTAGGCTATACGCTTAATTTTTTTTTTTTTAATATTTATTGCTGGTACAATTTTGAAAATTACTAAAACATGTATTTTGCATTTAATTATGTTGTTTGTGGCAACATAAAATTAATTTCAATTAGTCAAATACTGGGCGCGCCATGATATGCCATTTGGTATGATTGTGTATTTAAATGGCTATTTATAGTTTGGCTGTTTGACACTGACATACCTATAGTTTGTGTAAATATAGATGTATAGAACAGTTTAGGTCACCCACAGTATCATATCAGCCACTAACTTGAATAAAAACTAAAATTTTAACAGTTTTGTGCAATGTGGTCTGTAACTGGTGATGTTAACGGCAAATGTAGTTTTTAACTGTGAATTATATGCAGTTATATTAAGGGAATTCACAATGAGTATCTTAAAATTTGAATGTGGCAACATTGTGCCATCTTAAAATTTTCATTGCGAGCCGGCAACGTTATGAAACACAGTATATTGAAATGTTAAAGTACATACTCGTGAATTTTTTTTTTAATATTTAAGATATAATATTTTTTCATCAACTACAGCTGCGCTAACAGGTTTAACTTGTTTTATTTAACATAAGCATATTGCCATATTGAAAATTTGAGATTTGGTATTAAATTTGTTTTACACAAAAAAAAGACAACAAACTTGTCAACCCATGTTAAGGAATTAAAATGTAAACGTTGCAATATTAAGACATATTTTAAAACGCTATTGTGAACTCCCTAATTGTTTTAACAAAATGTACGAACGGAAAAAAGGTCGCCAAAAATTAAGAAATCTAAAGGCTCAGGCACATAGAATCCCTCATACGTTAAACTTCTTCGCCTTTGTCAACTGACATTGACGCAACAAGGTATAAGGTTGTCATAATGAGTACTTTATTGGCGGAAGCATTTGAACAGCTTCAATAGGCTGGCTCTCCATTTAATTTTTTAAAGACAATCTATTTTTATTTATTTCGTTTTTTTTTCTGCCACTAAACACAAAAAACTAAATCAAAATATACAAAAAAAAAAAACCAACTAATATCTGTCAAACTATTCAACGTACGCAAAAAGTTAAAATTTGCCCAATTTTTGTACTTTGCGTTGACGGGCACGTACTGAATGTAACAGACCTCATAAGAAACAATGTATTTCAACTTAGCTGTCAGTTAAGAAAGACGAAGTTTAACGTATGACGGATTCTTAACCCTACGTCTTCACGAGCCATAGACTTGAGTGTGATATGAACATGACGCCGGCACTGCAACTGTGAAAAATTCATCAACATCTTTATTGTAGCAAATACGTGGGATGTCCATGTTCAGTCCTATCAAAGTATTTTACGGTAGCGCAATAGAGATGGAATATTTATCAATTTTGTTCTGTCTCTTTTCTTTCTATTGCAAATGGTTACGGACGGCGAATCTCATATGTTCGGGCATCCATGTCAGAGCATGGACGAAACATGGACATGAGCGGTCTCCACTAGCCATTTACGATGTCCGACATTATGCTCACACCAAGTTCATGGCTAGTGGAGACCGCTAGTAATCAAATACAGTGTTGCCCCTAAGTTCGGTTGGAACAGCTGTTTTGTATGGTGATGGTTATGTCACGTCTAATTTAAGCTTTAACATAAAAAAATTAATAAATCGCCAACATATAAAAGTTTCCAAGAGGAAAAAATCGTTAGGGCTAAAAAACGCTAAAACGGAAAAAGTGTCGCCAAGCAGGGAAAAATCTAAAGTTAAGGAAACTTAGAATTACTAACATAGAAAAATCGCTAACACGGAAGAATAATGAAAAGGAAAAACGTCTTAAAACTGAATATTCACTAATGTGAACAAATTTAAAACCGGAAAATCGCCAACACAAAAAAAAACAGTTTCGATAAAAATACTCCTTTTTTTAACCTTAAAATTGGGAAAACGAAAGATTGCATCATTGCAGCCATCACAGTAATTTTTATATAAACATTTCCAAAAATTAATATTTGCTTACAATGCGTTTGCTTGATTTTTCAATTTACATTTAAGCCAAAAGCCAAAATGAAAAGATTCTTTGAAAAAACTTTAAAACAGACGCACAATTATAAAACACGTCTATAATTTCATCTCACTGATGCCAGATATTAATATATACGAGTAATAAAAAAAAATCAATTGAAACTCTTAGGTTCAAATTCACAGTCTTTAGTTAACTAATGAAGGTGTTTTACCCAATGAAATTGATAAGAAAAATCGTTAGTTAAACCAAGGTTGTTAGTTAACTATAGACGGTGAATTTGGATCTTAAAGGTTTTTATGTTTAACAAACCAATTATCACAAAAATATAATACAATAATAGTTAAAGTTTTTCGTAAGAGTGTTTGTGGTCCTTCACACCATCACAATCATAAGGTTTAGTTTCTTTTTTTTAAATTACTTTTTTCACAATGACATTAAAAATGAGAGATCGTTTGCCGCAAAAAAAAAAACTGTAACGCCGCCCGGCCCAGATTTAAGGCGTGTATTGCCTCGAAGACTTTTTTATATGATCTTGTGCACGTACCACCAAATAGTTTCTTGCACATGCTTTAAAGGTTTGTTTCTTTGTATGTAAACGAACTTGCTACTTTCGTACTCTTATAATATAATCTTTTAGATAAAGAAATAAATGGTTTATTTAAAAATACAAGTATATATATAATTTTTTTTTTGGTTTCTGTTAAGGTTAATGGTAATTTGTATGTGCTTTCGAGTTAATTCTTTAAAACATTTAATATTGATTATGTTCAGCCGGTATAATAAGCAGCCACCAGCCAGGGCAGAAAAAAAAATATATAAACTCAACTTAAGAAGTGTCTTGTTGCCTGCCATCCATTCATAGATACATTTTTAATGGATTTCGCAGCACTTCTTTTTGTGCTTTCTTGCTTATAGATTTGTTTCGGTGTGTGTTGTTCACTTTAAAACTTTGTACGTTTTTGTGTGAGTTTATTTCAATAATTGGGGGGAAAAAAGTAGGTCAAGAAATGGTTCACACAGACAATTACACACACACTCTCATACATACATACATACATACATATTTCTAAAAAGCCACAGATTCGTGAGATTATTGGTCAGATTTTTGCTTGATTTTATTTAGTTTTACTTACATCATTTTGCAAAGTTGTTAAAATTTACAACTAAAAATTTAACAAAAATTATGCATGTGCGCGTGTTTCCATTACAGTGGTCGTCCAGTCGCTGTGGCCTTCGAAATGGTGATTTCTTTGAAAATTAAGCAAATTAAAATTAAAGCAAAATTTCGACAGAAATTAGCGACGGGATGTTTTTTTTTATTTAAGTAATACAAATAAAATGTTTTACAAACTAGAAATGTACATATGTACATACGAGTACATATATGCAAACTGTTATAAATGAAATCGGCTATAAATACAAAGTGTCATAAACACAAACTGTTATAAATGGAAACTGATATAAATTGAAACTGTTATAGATGCAAACTACTATAAATACAAACTGTTATATATAGAAATAGTTATAAAAACACAAACTGTTATAAATACAAAATGTTATAAATACAAACTGTTATAAATAAAATCGGTTATAAATACAAACTGTCATAAACACAAACCATTATAAATGGAAACTGATATAAATAGAAACTGTTATGAATAAAAACTGCTATAAATAGAAACTGTTATAAATACAAACTGTGATTAACAAAATCGGTTATAAATACAAGCTGTCGTAAACAAAAACTGTTTTAAATAGAAACTGTTATATATACAAAGTGTTATAAATACAAATTGCTATATATAGAAACTGTCATAAACAAAAACTGCTATAAATACAAACTGTTCTAAATACACACTGTTATAAATAAAAACTGTTATAACACAAACTGACATAGCACAAACTGTTATAAATAAAAACTGCTATAAACAGAAACTGTTCTAAATACAGAATGTTATAATTGCAAACTGTTATAAATACAAACTATTATAAATAAAATCGGTTACAAACACATACTGTTATAAAAAGAAAATGTTATAGATACAAACTGCTATAAAAACAAACTGTTATAAATACAAAATTTTATAAATAAGAATTTGCTCTAAATGCAACGTGTTGTAAATAGAAAATGCTATAAATTCAAACTGTTATAATTGCAAACTCGTATAGGTACAAACTGTTATAAACACAAACTGTTGTAAATAAAAACTGATATAAATAGAAATTGTTATAATTACAAAATGTTTTAACTGCAAACTGTTATAAATGAAATCGGTTATAAATACAAACTGTCAGAAACAATCACTATTATAAATAGAAGCCGTTGTAAATAGAAACTGCTATAAATAGGAAATGTTAGAATATAAACTATTATAAATAGAAACTGTTATAAACTATTATAGATACAAATTGCTAGAAATACAAAATAATATAATAATAATAAAAGCTGTTATAAATAGAAACTTTTACAAATACAATATGTTATATTTACAAACTGTTGTAAATACAAATTTCTATAACTGAAAACTGCTATAAATAGAAACTGCTATTAATGCAAAATGTTATAAATGCAAACTGTTATAAGTACAAGTTTTTATAAATACAAACTGTTATAAATACCAATAAAATCGGTTATAAATACAAATTGTCATAAACAAAAACTGCTATAAATGGAAATTGTTATAAATATAAAACTCATACGTACAAACTGTTATAAACACAAACTGGTGTAAATAAAAACTGATATAAATAGAAATTGTTATAATTACAAAATGTTTTAACTGCAAACTGTTATAAATAAAATCGGTTATAAATACAAACTGTCAGAAACAATCACTATTATAAATAGAAGCCGTTGTAAATAGAAACTGCTATAAATAGGAAATGTTAGAATATAAACTATTATAAATAGAAACTGTTATAAACTATTATAGATACAAATTGTTAGCAATACAAAATAATATAATAATAATAAAACCTGTTATAAATACAAACTTTTACAAATACAATATGTTATATTTACAAACTGTTATAAATACAAATTTCTATAACTGAAAACTGCTATAAATAGAAACTGCTATAAATGCAAAATGTTATAAATGCAAACTGTTATAAGTACAAGTTGTTATAAATACAAACTGTTATAAATACAAATAAAATCGGTTATAAATACAAACTGTCATAAACAAAAACTGCTATAAATAGAAACTGTTATAAATATAAAACTCACAGATGCAAACTGTTATAGCTACAAATTGTTACAAATAAGAACTAATACAAATAGAAACTGTTATAAATATAAACTGTTATAAATACAAAATGTTATAAATTCAAACTGTTAAAAATACAAATTGTTATAAAAAGAAACAAATATAAACTGTTATAAGTGCTTTAAATAGAAGCTGTTATAAATACAAACTGCTGCAAATACAAGCTGTTATAAACTCAAACTACTGTAAATATAAACTGTTATAAATAAGAACTGTTAAGTACAAACTGCTACGGTTTGAAACTGTTATAAATATAAACTTACAATTTGAAACTGCTATAATTACAACCTGTTATAAATAGAAACTGTTATAAATACAAACTTGTTATAAATAAAAACTGTTAAATGCAAACTGTTATAAATAAAAACTGCTTTAAATAGAAACTGTTATAAAAAGAAACTGTTATAAATACATAAACTATCATAAATAAAAACTGCCACAACCCTTTATAAAAACAAACTGTTACTAGCTCGAAATGGTATAAATACAATTTGTTGTAAATACAATTTTATTAATATCAATTGCTTTAAATACAAACTGTTATACACACTGCAAAAAAAAATAAAAACTGTTACGAATACAATCGTTTATATAGAGAAAAACTATTATAAATAAAGTCAGTTGCAAATAAAACTGCTTTAAATGAAAACTGTTATAAATACAAAATTGTTATAATTACAAACTCTCAAAAGTGGTACTTTTACAAATAGAAACTGTTACAATTACAACCACTAAATGTTAAAACACAAACTGTTGTAAATACAAAAATGTTAACGGAAACTGTCATCCATAGAAATATGGCTATGAATGCTTATTTAAAAAATTTCTTGGCTAAAAAATCACACCTTCTACCCACTGTGCTGCTTCTCTTCAACTAAATTCAACTAACTTTTTAAAGTTGGCCTTAATATGTTTGAGACAAATTTTTTATAACAATTTATTTAACAATGTGTATGTACATATGTGTTTGCTTTTCTCTTTTGTTAATTTTCAGCTTTAAACCTAAATTTTTTTTTTCAATGTTTTTCAAGCGTTTTTGGTGCCGGCCGCCATTATTGATGTGTCTGTGTGTGTCTTTTTCGTTAATTCGCAAATTTTCTGAGCGCCTAAAATAAATAATTATACTATCTAACTTTATATAAAGTTGCTTAACACAATTTTTTTTTTTTGGTGCGCTTATAATTTCTTTGATTAAAATCATAAAACACTTCAGTAGCAAAAACTGAAACTAAATTGTTTGTGATTTGAAATTGTTGGACGAAAAAGTGGGTCATTTATTTTAAATATAAAAACCACATAAATCATTTATTGCTGCACCAAAAAAAAAAAAAAAAAAAGGAAGAGGGCGGTATGAGAAATTAAGCCAGTAGTTGATTGCTTTGATTTCGTAACGGGCATTATATAAAATTAAATAAACAAATTTTTTTTTGATTGGGAAATTTTCTTGCTTCAGCACCCTGTGAAAAGTTTCTTAATTTTTTTTTTTTGCTGCATTGATGTAATCAGACATGTTTTATAGTCTATAAAATTAGTGGTGCACATTTATGAAGGAATGAACAAAACTTATTAGTTCATTAGTTCAGCTGTCGCCAAAACTGCGATTGCCTTAAATAAACACTCTGCAACATCAGTTTATTTATTACAGCTCACTTCACTTGCATTCGCAATTGCTCGCTTCACAGTTAATAATAAACGCGTTTACAATTTTTGTTCAAAAAAAACTTCTACGAAATGGGAAATATTTATTTAATTTTGGATTTTATATTTGTGCAATGTTTAATCCCAGCAGACTTGTTTTTAAGCTTTAATTTCAGTTGAATTAAATTGATAACATGTGCATTTTCTTAAAGCGTTATTGAGCTTCAAAGTTTGTAAAAAATGCATAAATTTTTAGGCTAAAAGGCAACCAAGAAATTGTTGGATTTTTAGGTATAGGATATGTTTTTGTACAATATTTTAATATTCTAATTCTATTCTATAAAGGTGTTTCTTATACCTTTCGCGAAAAAATTACAAAAATTTGTCTTTAAATGGGAATATAGAGGGCTCGAACGTACTAAAAAATCCTTTTTCTTTGTACCATAATAAATAAAGTATAACGAGGGCCTAAATAGTGTAAATTTAATATTTTATATTTATATATGAAAATATTCTATAGAGATTTTTATAATCTTTTCATCAACATTCAAACACTTTTGCTCGCCACTGTATATAAATATCTACATCTAATATACATATTTTTTTATAAATACACTTGTACAAAATAATAAATTATATATATTTTATTTTAATTGTAAACTTATTAACAAGTTCAATAGTACTGAAAAGTAAAAACCCCCAGTTTGAAACTATTTGTTGGGAACATTGTTTATGAGCAAAAATGTAAACAAAGAACAGCTGATACGTAAAAATGAACATAAATTAACTTTTTTTTTACAAATGTATGCTAATAAAAAACAATAAATATATAAATAATGCACAGAAAAACATTGATAGAAGAAAATAATGACAATTAAAACAAATAATTATTTATAATTTTATACATTTACACTATTTTTTTTTATAAGCAATAAGTTAGTTTTCTATAAAAGTGCTGCCAAGTTTTGGTAGTTTTTCTATGCCGTATAAACAGCGAATTAAGTTAAATATGTATTTGCATATAATGCTCATTTGCATATAATGCTCATTTGCATATAATGCTCATATCGAGCCATAACCGCCAAAAAAGCTTAAGCAACATAATTTTCAAACTTAATTTTTTTTTGCCCAAAATCGATTATTTGCGATCATAAATATGTAGTCGATTTTCGTCAAAATAACGAAGTCCGAAAAATGTGTCGCTTAAGCTATTTTAGCGGTTATGGCTTGATATAAACGTAGTAATAGTTAGTTGAGGTAACCAGCCATTAACTAGAGACGCAAAACTCTCGAAGGTCAAACAGCAAGCAGCTCAAGCCGGAACGCTCTTAAGTAATAATGACGCTGACACGAGAGCTGTTCTGCTGCCCACAGCTGCTTTACGAATGAATGTTCTGTTTACAAGAGTGTTTAATAACACAAAGGAAAACGGATCAGCTGTTTCGTAACGTGTTTACATAGGCATATATTTACGTAAGAGTATTTCTGCCTTTAAGCCTGTTAATCTTATTCCATCTTGATCATTATCAAATATATCAAACACACTGGCAGTTTCTCAAGTCAAAATTTTATGTTTGCTGGGTCATATGCTCTGAAAAAAAGTATAAAAACTAAAATCAAAGTAAATAAATAATTTTGTTTGCTGCTAGATAATATTCATTGCATTTTTTTATATACATATGAATTTATTGGTTTTTAGTTGTTTCTACTTAAATAAACATTTCAAAAGTTGTATAATTTAGACTTCTTTGCGATTAAGTGAAATAAACATAAATTCATTTATTTGGTTATATAATATTTTTCTTTTGGCAATTTCATATAAATTATAAATTCAAATGTAAACTAAAGATGTATTTTTCTGATTAAAAAAAAAATGCATTCAATATACACTGTATTCGTGAGATGTAAAATTTAACAAAAAATGAAGGGAAAGCTAGATAAATAATATAAAATAATACTCGTAAATTAAGTAAAAAAAAGAAAGAAATGAAGAAATTGTGTTGAGAAAACGCTCATGGCGTTTGAATTTTTTTTTAGTTTTTTCAAAATTGAAAAAAAGATTAATTAAGGCCGGAATACACTATCATACACAGTCGTGAGATTTTTGAGAAAATACAACCCTGGCATGATAGAGTCTATGAACATTTTTAAAAGAGAATAACAATTCATCAGTTCAGGGGTCTAATCGTCGCTTTCGATAACAAACTGTTTCCATCACGTTTTTGTCAGTTGTAATAATATGGTTCGATATCGAATGCCATAATCTCAAACTGAAAAACGTGATTGAATCAGCTCGTTATCGAAAGCTACGATTAGACCCCGTAAGAGCCCGTTTAGATGAAGGGCGACAAAGCTGCGACACGTCACTAATAAAAGCCGCACGTAACCACAATTAAAGCGACAATTTCAACTTTTCTCTTTTACATATTCCTTTCCCTCGTATTTTTGTTATGCTGTGTACGAGCAGTGTTGCCAGTTTGGCCTATTTTTTAAGGTATTGGGAAATTAGTGATTAGTTAATTTCTAACATGCATGAAATACTTAAAAGAACTATAAAAACATTAAGTAAGGAGAGAAAAGAATTAATGTAGAATAGTTGAACTATGTCATACATATGTATTAATTCTTCATATCCCAAACTAACAATTAGTTGACTTATGGCAACACTGCTGCGAATGAACGAATAAAAATATTGATCAAATAAATATCAAAAAGTCCTTATGTAAACGTGGCTGCGTTTTTGCAGCCACGTCATCCTTAACCTAAACGGGCTCTAAGATGTTCGAAAAGTCAACTCTCGCTATCGCCAAAAAGAGCCGACTTAACTTATAGTTGGCAACAGTAGTTTGAAAGAAAAACTACTTTGGTGAAAAGTGGCAACCTTGTGAAACATGTGTTTATTTATAAGTAAATGTTTATATAGAAATTAGCAACGAGCTACGACTTCTCCTACAATAGGTTGTGTATTGAGCAAATATGAAAGGAAAGCAAACTTTTCCTTTTACATATTTATTTTCATGTCCTGTTTTCTTTTACAATTTGTTTTTTCCGTACTAACACATTTGATCAAATATTTTTAAGCATTAATTTAAAAAAAATATTGATTTTTAATCTGTGATTCTATTTACTTATATTGTTATTATTATTTTTTCTTTTCAGGTAAATATTAAAAAACAAACAATTGATAACTTTACGAAAAAAAGGTGTGTATAGTACCAAAATTTAATATAAAAATGTCTGCAAATATTTTTTATTTAATTTTTTTTCAATGCAGATATTTTTAATAAAAAATATTTTACTGATTAAGTAAACTAATAATTTGGGATTATTAGTGCGTTAATAAATGTTAAATTTGATTATAACGATTCCTAAAAGAAAACACTAATTATTAACTTGGCAGCACCCGGTCAAAAAGAATTGTGTGGCAACACTCTATACTTGCAAAAGCAATGACTAGCTGTTGTTGTTTTTTACATTTATTTTCTTTACATACATACATATATCCCGTTTATATGCACTTCTTATTTGCAAATAAAACTGGAAAGCGTTGCCGTATAACTTTTTTATTGTAAGTTAATAACTCAAGAAAACTATTTGCAAATAACGCACTATTTGCAAATAAGGTGTAAAATGTTGCCAATTATTTTTGTTTTGTATGAAATGTAATACATATTTAACAATGTGTGGCAATATAATTCACAGATAGTAATGTATGCTATCTACGTATAAACGGTGAGTTCAGTATTTACAAATAGTTTTATTTGCAAATAAGATTTCCATATAAAAACGTGGTAATACATACTCTTACAACTACAATTCAAGCTGAAAAAAGCGACCTAATATTGGAATTGAGTTCTTGTTTCAACTATGATATTAGTTGAACTTCTCATTTGTTTAAATGAAAGTTTAACTTAATATCTTTAGTTGTTCTAAAAAATGTTTGGGTAAAGGTTCACTAATGATCTGCATTAGCAGCAGTTAAATGCGCATAGGATCCAGCTAACCCCCCAATAATCAATTTCAGTGTATTTTTGATAAAAAATATATTACTGAATAAGTAAAATAATAATTTAGGATTATTAGTGCGTTAAAAAATGTTAAACTAATTTTTTTTATTTTGCGATATTTTTTATTCGTTTATATACACTATAAAATAAATATTGAATTCGCTATATAAGGTTGTTAATATAAAAATATTTGGACGTTCATTATATCGGATTTTCTTTAAAGCAAGATTCGTTATACCCAGATTTTTTAATTGAAATTAAAATTCATGTTCAACAATTTGCTTTTGCCTCCTTTAATTTTGCCGTAGTACCAATAACTCAAAAATAAAATTAAAGCTTTTTTATTATTATGTATTTATCAATAACTCAAGGGAAAACACTTGAACTTTGTAATGCAACCTTCACTGTGCTGCATAGTTTATTAACCAAATGAAATTGCTTTTACCCTCAACTAATAAAAATATGTTAAATATTTAAACATTATTATCAAGCAACTAACTCAACTAATTACAACTGACTACCGACAGATGGACGGACTATCTACTTATTATGTACGTACGTACGAACGACTTTGTGTGATAAAAAATAATGACTAAAAACAACAACTACCGCACTGCAACTACTAAAGCACGAGTACTAAAGCGAACCAGAATAAATTTCCAAAAGTAAGTTGGGGTGAGTGCGTTTGCAGACGAAAAGTCACAATAGCATAAATCAGGGTTGGATAACTTAAGGAATTTAAATTTGGAATAAGTGTGCGTTTAAGCTAAGTATGTAGCTTATATTCACTTTTATGATTTTTAAAACATTTTGCTTATTGTATGTATCTAGAAATAGCACGTGCTTTTTTAGAGGCATTCATGCGGGTTAGCATTTCATCTTGAATAGACAGTTATTGGGACAATGCCTGCAAATTTTGCATATTTAGCTTTAAATGCCCCCTTATTGTGGTAGGCTTCTTTCCACTTCAACTATGACGTTTTTGTTGTAGTCGAAATACGCCAACCACAATAAGGCCCATGAAATTGATTGTGGTGCGCCTGAATTTGTTAGGAAATTTTTGTCAATAAGCAACACTGGCGCATTTGTATTAAAGAGAATTATAAAGCAACCAAAACGGAGATCGGTTTGTTGTTTTGAAGGCGGTTAAATATTAGAAAGTAACATAAAGAAATACATATTCAAATTGAGTAAAATTTAAAATATAAACTAAATATGACTACGAGGAAGTTATAGTTAAATGATTATTCAGATGAAGATGAAACGAATGTACTGCCTAGGTGGCGCTATGAGAACTACATTCACCAGGGCACTGGAGACTACTCTTTATGTCCACGCTATAGACATTCGTACTAGATACGAAGCAGCTCTTGCTACAAAACGTCTACAAGTGATGGAGGAATGGATCGGACAATACAACATACCATACCATTTGGACGTCATTGGACAAATACGACCAGACGTTCCAAATATCCGACCGGGTACGTGGGACTATGGTTATAACTGAATGCGAGATATTGATTCTGTAAGGACAGTTCTGGCTGCGTCGAACACTAAAACAAACACCCCTGGTACTTTGCTGCTACATGGATGGCTTGAAGCTAAAGGAATAATTGGAAACCAAAATTTACTTCCGCTTATCCGACCATAATACACCCTACCAGGTGGAAGTTCGTGGGATCACGGCTGTTTTTTTTTTTAATGGATTAGTTTGAATATTACGGCCTCAGATGCCAATATATTTACTGACAGAAAATCGCCAATTAGGGCAACCACAATCGAAAGACTAAACTCTAGGACCGTTTTAGATTGCAAGAATATGATTAACGATTATGCAGCAGTACACGGCAAAATTTGTTTTGTAAGGGTACCGGCCTCCTACTTCGTAATCGGAAATGAAGGTGCAACTGGCAAAAAGGCCAGAACAGTTACTCTAAGTAATGTCTTGATAGGCTTTATCGAAGCAGCGAAGAATGAGTAGCAAAATTGCTCGAAAATGGCCACTGGACCCGATGGAATAGTGGTAATGTGGGTAATACAACCAAGGTTCTATGGGGCGACCAGGAAGAAGACAAAATAAAGGGGGGACCGAGCTAGGAAAATTGACTAGCGTCTTAACGGCGTACTGTTACAAGGGCACTTGTACCGGAATAGAGTCACATATAACAATAAATGCAGGGCATGCATGGAACACTACAAGACAATGGGCTTTATTTCTTTGTCATTGTCCAACTTTCCAAGGTAGGAATGCCAACTTAGTGGACGTGACCCACCTTGGAGGTATTAACTGGAAAAGGTGGGGTTCGATTTTAATTCACATAAGAGCGCACAATGGGCCTATACTGGCTTATGTGTATGTCCCCTGTGAGCGAAATGGCTGCTCTTTTCACCCTTTTCAACTTAACCTAACCTAACATATGTACAGTGAACAAAGAAAAAACTTGTACAGCAAACGCTCCGCTCTTCTAATCAAAATATCTCTGTTGCTTTGTAAGACTTTAAGATAAAACCAAAAGCGATTTCAAGGAAAATTAATCAGCTTTCTATGAAAATATTTAATTTTATTAACAAATTTATTTTAATGCGAAAAAAATAACCTAAAATATAATAACACTATTTTCCAGAGCCAAAAAAAAACTTGTACACTAACTCTTCTTTCAGGAAGGAGCTA
This sequence comes from Tachina lurida, assembly GCA_944452675.1. Taxonomy (NCBI): domain Eukaryota; kingdom Metazoa; phylum Arthropoda; class Insecta; order Diptera; family Tachinidae; genus Tachina; species Tachina lurida. The sequence goes on from OX101752.1 coordinate 31,913,873, forward strand.
TGAAATAAGGAATACACTTAAAATTAGTACTAAATGTGGCCACGTCTAGCATCTAATAGATTATTTTCATAGAATGAACTGGGTTTTCGGTAATTTTGGGAGCTATATGGTCCAATATGCCCTGGAGAGCACTTTTGAGTTAATTTTTACACATAATCTACAGCTCGCGTAATTTTTTGTTCACATACGCCCACAGAATTTCATTTGTACTGAGGCCAAGGATCTAGGGAGGATGTGCCTGCAATTTTTTTCCATTGAATGGAAGCCATTCTCTTATTATTGAAGACGAAAGTTTCGGGTATTTAACTCTAACTAATCAATAGTCTCCACTTACATTTAATTTGGCAGCTAACTGTGATAAATTATCTCTTAGTATGTTTAAATAATTCATTTTATTTATTGTACGTTCTATAAAAACCGGATTTCATACACCACTCGATCCCATTGAGCCCCATACCATCATATTACACCCCCCATGCTTCACCGTGTTATTCAGGTTTTTATCACTAATGCTGGAATTCCTCTTCGCCACAAAAATCTACAACGATAACATCCAAATATATTAAATTTGGATTCAGCAGTGTCCCAAAAGTCATCATAGTGATTAATATAATCTTTCTTTGCGTGGCAAAGAAAAGCTCCAGCCTTAACGATAATAACCTGAATAACACGGTGAAGCATGGGGGGTGTAATATGATGGTATGGGGCCCAATGGGATCGAGTGGTGTATGAAATCGGGTTTTTATAGAACGTACAATAAATAAAATGAATTATTTAAACATACTAAGAGATAATTTAGCACAGTTAGCTGCCAAATTAAATGTAAGTGGAGACTATTGATTAGTTAGAGTTAAATACCCGAAACTTTCGTCTTCAATAATAAGAGAATGGCTTCCATTCAATGGAAAAAAATTGCAGGCACATCCTCCCTAGATCCTTGGCCTCAGTACAAATGAAATTCTGTGGGCGTATGTGAACAAAAAATTACGCGAGCTGTAGATTATGTGTAAAAATTAACTCAAAAGTGCTCTCCAGGGCATATTGGACCATATAGCTCCCAAAATTACCGAAAACCCAGTTCATTCTATGAAAATAATCTATTAGATGCTAGACATGGCCACATTTAGTACTAATTTTAAGTTTATTCCTTATTTCATAGCTCCTTCCTGAAAGAAGAGTTAGTGTACAAGTTTTTTTTTGGCTCTGGAAAATAGTGTTATTATATTTTAGGTTATTTTTTTCGCATTAAAATAAATTTGTTAATAAAATTAAAGATTTTCATAGAAAGCTGATTAATTTTCCTTGGAATCGCTTTTGGTTTTATCTTAAAATCTTACAAAGCAACAGAGATATTTTGATTAGAAGAGCGGAGCGTTTGCTGTACAAGTTTTTTCTTTGTTCACTGTATACCTTTTGAAAGATCGGACAAACTAAAAAAAAACCTTTGAAAAGACACGCAAAAATATCAAATATAAAATCGCAGCCAACTTCAGATCCAAAGTTGTGATAGAGAAAATGGAATTGTACGCTAAACACTCCCATTTTATATTTTTCTTATCTTTTGCTCTCTCTCTGTCTCTCTCTCTCTCTCTTTAATAAACTCATTTTGCTGACCATAAAAAGGAATCTTTAAAAAATCTCGACTTTCCATGCCTGGCATTGGTATCGCAAAGTTCCTGGCTTTTTCTCATGGTGCAAGTAAGCAGCAGTTAAAAAGCTAAAGTGCTTGTCAGTTAGCCTGGGTTTATGTATGTGTGTGTGTGTATGTGTGTGTCAGTATGTGTGTGTGTGTCAGTATGTGTGTGTGTGTGCAATATGGAATATCATTATTATTGTTATTGGTGCTCGTGACGAAGACGATAATGATGATGGCGCTGATGACGATGACTTTGACAAGCATCAAGGTTAGAGAATTCTATGGTCAACGAACGTATGCATGAACGTGCCATCAATATATGAAATATATGTATGTATAAATGAAAACAACAACTACAACAATTGAATAATCTTTTTTCTACTTCTTCTTTTTATTCCACTTGTTTGCAAATAATTGAAATTTAGTTCGTTCATATACTGACGAAAAGTAATAAGGAAAAAAAAACAAAACAACGTGGAGAGAATACGATTAGACAGATAGACAGACAGACGACGGTGATTAAATTAATTATTAGATTAATAATGGGTTCAATTTAACATCAAACGAATACGAGTATTAGTGTGTATACACCCTGCAAATAACGCGACTAGTCCAAACGTGCATGTAAGGACTACTCCATAAAGGACCAGGACTAGTCCAAATACATATAATCCAAATGTATGGACAAAACATGGTCGATTTAACATTGCGATTTCTCTGTTGGGAAAAAACTTGGTCTATGGATAGTCTCCTTGAATGGATGTAATATTCCTTATTCCACTGACGTCAAATACTTAGGAAGTTACTCTTGATATCAAGTTGACCTGAAACCGACATGTTGAATGCGTAAGACAAACTGCCACTAAGAGGATCAGGGTAGTGAAGAGTTGTGCCGATGCACCTAGGGCATGAGCACAAAAATGGTCATGTGGATCTAATAAAAGAATGATCGTTAAGCCAATGAATATGTATGGTGCAGGTTACGGCGACAACCACACTCTGCAAGGTTCAGATATTAGCGTGTCCTCTTACAACAGACGCTATGAGGCCATGTTCAACCATTTCCGTTGGGACGTTCATTGATGATGAGGATGAGTCTCGGGAAGTCTGCTCGTTGTGTAGGTAATGGGCACTCATAGGTTCTGAGTACAATGCCCTGCAAAGAGCTGCTAGGAATGCCTACCGAAGGGATATACTGTTAGCTGAGGTTCCACAGAAGATTCGATGTCACAATTCCGCTTAGGGAAATGTGGGAGGAAAACGGTCTCACTGAGGGTTCCGCAAGCTTGTGTTGGTATACCAATGGATGCAAAACGGAAGATGGAATTGGCGTTGGAGTCTTTAGGTTGCAAAGTGAAAATCTCTGTATTCATGGGCAAATGCTTTACAGTATTTCAGGCGGATATACAGACCATTACCAAGTGTGCTCATGGTTGGATGGTTTACGAAGCTGCCTTTTTGACGCAAGCATTAAAGTAGAATCTAGATGATTCATTTTTTAAAGGACCACTCCACTCGTCGGTGTCAACCTATGTAGAACCGTATCTAAGTATTCGGATGCGGTGATAGGTCACTTAACCCAATCTCAGATAAATATGAAAGGTCGTCTGGTACATGACCGCCTAAAAACTAGTGTCTCGAGAGATGCAAAGCTGGACACTCGCAAAGAAAGTAGAAGACTGCCCATTCTTTGCTTTCTTCTCGACAACTAAGGCAGTACTCATTATAGGACAGACCTATCCTACAAGTACTAGCATGTCTGCCGACCGCCCAGTGGCCCCTCATGACTGCAGCGAGCTTCGAGATGTCCCTACGGTGCCTACTTATTAATTGTATTGAGCGCCTATCATTGTAGCACGGCCAATTAATTTAAATATGGTCATTAAAGGCGAGTATATAAGTATATTTTCCGATAGCGAGGCTGCTCTTGAGTCCCTCCTTTCATGGGAAATCCCAGCTTGTTTTAGAGTGCTTCGACTCAGACGGCTAACGAGGAAGCGAATGAATTGGCCCATACGTACTTTTGTGGCGTAAGTTAAAGAAAATGACATTTCTACCGCAAAAGACGTGTGGCTGACTTCTTTAAGGGTTTAAGGGAGGGCAAAGCATTGATGCAGCCATTTTTATATAGTGACATCCTGAAATCCCAATTGGAGTTACTAGATTTCTCTATGATCTCTGGTCTGGGCTGAACTACCTACCCTTTGTGGAAAAGTAACCTTGTTGCGTTTATGCATGTATTCTCTGCGACTGTATTGTCTTGTGTAATAGTAGAAGGCATGTTTTTCATTCTGAGTTTCTATGTTATGTTTGGATGATATTAGGCGGACTTCTCCAAGCTCTGTTCTGACTTTCATAAGAAGAGTCTTACAGAGCTTGATTTAATTTATGATCTTAGGCACAGAAGATCCAAAAGGTGCCGGTCTTTGCACCAGATCTTTCATACATACATATATGTATATATGTATGCATATCCTATGATGTGTGATTAAGAGTTAACGCGAACTTTGACTGCAGGTTCTTCATAAAAAAAATTTGACGTTAACAGGGACGTTAGCTTTTGTACATTGTGAAAAGGTTCCGTTATAGTTAAATTTTTAATCGAATGTGCGTTGTAATACCAATTGAAATAGTTCAGAATGCAGAATACAACCGTTTATGGTATTGCCATAGATCATGTTAACCGACCCTGTGAAAAGTGATGCCAGCTTGGAAATTAATAGAAAATATTGCCAACCTTAATTAAATTGTAAATATTTTTGCGAAATATATCATTTTAGTACTCGTTATTTTGCTTTTCTTTTTTAATATTTAAACGTTCAGTCCTTTAAATCTGCAACGACTACAAGAAACTACAGATTTTAATTTCGTTATATGTTTGAATGTTTTAAACAAGGTCACTCCAGTCGTTGCTCCTCTCATTTTCTTTACATACTGTCTGTACGTTTCTACTATGTTTGCATAAGTGTCTAACCATAGTTTTCAAAACCTTTAACCTTTTAGTGTGTGTTTTCTTGTTTAAACCGTCTTGCTTTAAACTGCATTCTACTTCCACTTATTCTTCTTCTTCTTATTCTTCTATAAATTGTTGCTTTTTAAGCGTATTTATTTGAGGGTTATAATATACATACGCACATGCATACATACAATGAAGGTTATATGTAGGTTTTTATTAATTTTCTTATATAAATTGTACGAGGTATGTACAAAAAGGTCAACGAATTATAAAATCAATTGTGAAAAATATAATTTGCAGAGTTTCAAAAGAAAAACATTTTTAAATATTTTATTTCAGATATGATTTCTATTGTTGCTTTTAAAAGAAAAGAAACTAAATTATATGTACAACATATGTGCTTTAATTAATGTACATCTCTTACTACGTTTATACGGCATAACAAAAGCACAAAAACTTGGTAGCACTTCTATAGAAAACTTACCCAATAAGCATTCAAAACATTAAAATTCAAGCACTTGAAATTTAACTGGAAACAAAGTTGAATTCAAGCATTTTTTCAAGTAATATTCAAGTTTGAAAATATTTTGAAATAAAAAATCAAACAACATACATATACATATGTTCAAACCTTGTCAAATACGAAATTTATTTTTTACCCCCTGTTTGCGTAAGACGTTTGAGTTAGAAATCTTGGCGTTTTTGTAATAGATTAAAGGAAACTTGTTCAATTTTTCTTTAATCTATTACAGAAACGCCAAGATTTTTTACTTAAACGTCTTACACAAACAGGGGGTTAATCAAATTGAAATTGTTGTGAAAAATATCAAAGATAAATAAATTGATTTTTAAAAAAAAAGGTGATTAAAAGCGTAAAAACAATAGTGAAGGCATTTATGCAGAAAATTATCATAAGAAAACTTGTCTATTGCATTTTCGTTTCGATTTTAAAAGCATTCGTTTTTGAAGCTTGAAATATACTTGAATTCAATTGTAATACATACAAGGTTGAATTACAGTATAATTCAAGGTTTGAATTGAACTGTAGTACAATTGAATTGTTCGAATTGAATTCAAGTTCCCATTCCACTGGAGAATGCTATTGAAAGAAAGTGTAAATCAAGGATAATTCAACCCTTGACAATTGATTGTTTGACTTGAATAAGACTTGTTTTACACTTGATTTCAAGCAAAATTGCTTATTGGGAAATTATCTTTACAAAAATAATAGTGTAAATGTATAAAATAACAAATAATTATTTATCTTTATAATAATAATGAATATATTTTCTTTTATCAATGTTTTTTTTTTACAATATTTATCTATTTATTGTTTTTTATTAGCAAACATTTGTAAGCGTGGCAACCTCAAGCATTTTATTCACAAATATCGCTTAATCGTGAATAGCTTTTGTGAGTTAGTAATTCACAATAAAACAATTATATGGCAACCATTAACATATTTATTTCCAAATAAGTTGTGTGTATAAACGTAGTATCTATGAGCAATTGCAACTAACGGAAGTGCTGCCATATCGCCAAACAGTGCTGCTACCTTCATACTTCAAAAACGTCATTTTGCAAGTAAAAAATTTTGCATAAAAGAATACAAAATATCTTGCGTGGTCTTAATTAAGATTTGAAAAAATTCGTAAGTGTCTTTTTAACCCCCGACCAGAAAAAGGGTGTTATAAGTTTGTAGTGTGTGTCTGTGTATCTGTGTGTCTGTCCGTGTCCACGTACAGGCCAAACGGCTGGACCGATTCCGATTTAGTTTTTTCTTAGCTAGGTTTCAAGAAAATTGTTCCAGCCGTTTAGAAGACATCACACATTCTCTAGATATATTCGGGGGTTTTTAAATTTTTAATTTTTGTTATTTTTTTTTTATCATAAGTAAATATAAAAATTTAAAAATAATGACTTAAAAAATACTTAAGTTTCGGTTAAGCAAAACATTATGTGCACAATTTTGAAATTGCTGAAAAATAATTTAATTGATTTCTAAAATTTAGGATTTGGATTTAGGATTTAGGATTTGTTACGATTTAGGGGGAGCATAAAAACTCCAAAAAATAACGTTACATGTGAATATCACCTTATGTGTGTTATTTGCCCTTTTTTAAAGCCTGGCAACACTGATGATATGCCCATGTGCTGCCAAGTTTTCTTTTTCGAAGAAGTGTGCAGAGTTGCATAGGAATCAGTTGGCTGAAAATCTTTAAGATCGAAACTGTATGGTTGGACGATAGGTGTAACCCCGCCCACTTCTATGCTATACCATAGTTATTAATATTCGTAAAATTTATTTTTAATATCTCATGGGCTGGCTCTGCCAACTTTTTTAATGTGAGAATTGTGGAATTATAAGAGCCCAACCAGGGTGTCTGGAAAGTTTCGTAGGAATTGATTGATTGCTTAGAATTATATAAAATATAATATTAAATAGTAAAGAGCGTATACTGGCCCAATTCAAATCATGAAATTGATTCACTAAAAGAGTCCAAAGCTTGTACAAGTTTAATAGGAAATTTTAATGGACCAATAGACACTAACATATTATTTTTTTTTGAGACAAAAATGAATTTTTTTTAAATCACTTAACCAAGACATACAAAAACTGCTCTTATGTATTGCGGAATTGAAAATCTTCTTCCATTTTGAACTCGCCTCAAAGTTGGAAAAACGATTTGTGATAATTAAGCGTTAAATGAAACTAATTTGTTTGCTTCCGTATCTAAAGGATTTTTTTATATTAAATTTTTTTTTTGTTGAAAAAAACTCCCATTAGCAATCTTTGTATCTCTATTATACATACATATATTTTCTTTGTTTAAACCAAAACTATGTTCAATATTGTTATTATTATTGTTATTATTTTCTCTATTACATTTCACATTATTGGGAGTACTTTCTCTTCCTGCTAAAGATTTGCAACTTGATTTTTTTAGTATTATTTTTTTTTTTGACTGTTTGACTCAACTCTTTTAGAGTTTAAATGAATATAAAAGTGACTGACTGAGTGCTGCTGCAACATTTTTCACTAACGCCTATTGTTAATGTTGTTGTTGTGGCAAATTTTTCGTTTTACAACACTGAGCAGCGGCGCATGAAAAACTTTGAATACATATGTTGTTGTCGCTTGCTGTAAACTTTTTAAAAAGTTTTTTTTTTAATATTATTTCTTATATCTTCATAATACAATAAATAGCAAATGTTAGCAGCCACATGCAGACAGACATTTAAATAGTTATTTAAATAGAGTTTAGACATATCACATTATCAGTTTTAGTCTTCTCTCTCTCTCTTACATTTGTTTTTATGAATTTTGAATTTAATTTTTAGGTTCGTTAGAGAAAATAAAGTTTAGGAAAATTGCTGGCAATTCATCTTCAAATCTTTTCAACTTTCTTTAATAGTTTCGTTAATGCAGGCCATTGTTCGTCACTGAATTTGATACAAAAACTCATTAATTTGGCAGCACTGTTTGTGATAATGAGATTCTGCTTTCACTTTTGTTGTTTGTCTGCATGTTTTAAGGTTGCCAGAATTTTTTTTATGCAGTTTTAAGTTAATTATACATATATAACGAGTAATGTTTTATATTTATTTGAAGGGGAGGTGAAGATAAATATGCTGTGCTGAATATATGTATTAGACCAGAAATTGTTATGTCATATATTACAAATAGAATTGTTTGATTTTGTAACGAAGGCTTTAGATTAAATTAAAATGCAGATAAATGGTGTTAATGGCCATGAATTTGGCTCGCTGGTGTTTAAATCGGAAAATCACATTTTCAATCACTTTTTGCCGAAATGGAATGTAGTAGTGATAATATGGCGAATGTTGTCTTCCAAGGTGACAATCGTCTATGGCTTTTAGGTGCAGTCTGGCGACGTTATTTTGACTGCCCAACAAACTTTCCAACGGTGTTAAATCGCTTTTTCTTTGAGGTCAATTTACGAGTCCATTTCGCAAAATGATTGATCACCCAAAGTTTATTTTAGTAAACAGAGTGTGACATGCCCTGTTGGGAAATATTTCACTGTGTTGTCCAAACCACTCCTTGCGGACCATGAGAGCATTCCCTTGTGGTACAAAAGAGTCGGTGATCATGGGCCAGCGCTCGTTTGGGCACCAACAGCTTCTTTGAGACCCACTGTGCATCTTTGAGTATGTATTGTGTAGAAACAAATCCACGACTGCTCGGATGATTAAAAACAAACAAATCTGTTGGTCAAGAAGTACATGAAATATAAAATCAATTTTCAGTGGGAGTGCCTCCGCCCATTTTTTAAATGCAAGATTGTGTGTTTTTCAGAGCTCAGGATGTGTGTTAAGTTTTGTAAACATCGGTAAAGTAGAACCACTTAAAATAAAATATTAAATTTTAATGGGCTTGACTCCGCCCATTTTTTTAATAAAAGATTGTGCCTATTTTAGAGCATAAGGTATGTGTTAAGTTAAAATCGTTAAAAATCGGTTAAGTAGAACCACGTGAAATATAATAATAAATTTTAATGGGCGTAGACCCGCCTATTGTTTCAACTTTAAAATTGCGTAATTACAAGAAACAAAGGTGTTTTCTAGATTTCGCAGCAATCACATAAGAGTAGAGTATCATAAAATCAATTGGAAGCTATACCCTCTCAGAAACAAAATGTTAACAATCGGCCTAAAATGTACCGAGATATGAAGTAACAATGTCAAATAAAAGTTCAGACGAATTGATACCTCCTCCTTTCTTTAATTTAAAGTCAGTTAAAAATTAGTGGGCGTGGTTCCACCCAAATGGAAGCTAATACCTTCGCAGACAAAAAAAAATTAACAATTGGTCCAAAAATTACAGAGTTAATGCTGTGATACACTATCTTACAGAATCGCAGGATTTACTAAGAAATGCAACCCTGCTATGATGAAGTCTATGCAAATTTTCAAAAGACAATAACAATTCATTAGATCAGGGTTGTATTTATTAGTAAATCGTGCGATTGTGTAGGATAGTGAGTCATGGCCTTTATAAAGTAGGTAAGAATTGATTGATTGAAAAAGGACTACCTTCTTTTTTGAAGTTAAAAAAAAAGATTTTGCAGTGTTGCTAACTACACGCAAAAACCAAAGGACTCGTTGCTCCACGCAATGAGTTTCAATTTTATAAATAATTTTTTTAATTATTATTTTAATACATTTTGCAATTGCATTTCATTTTCATACTTTTACCTTGTTTTTCAAACACTAACACTTCAAAAAATATTTATACATATTTTTTTTTTGTTAATGAACATTTGAAACATTTACTTCCTGTTTATTTAATAATTTCTCTTCAAATGTTTTTATTATTATTAACTTTTTTGTAATGTATTTTTTTTATTGTTGTTGCATGTTTTTATGATGCGAATGAAATTAAAACTGCTTCATTTGAGGTCTTTTCTTTTTTGCAAAAAAACGAATTTATTTTGTTATTTAAGTGAAATCCACAAGTATTAATTTACAGGAAGAATTATATATATTAAACATTTGGTTAAGTCATATTTTTTTCAATAACATTAAACCTTAATGTAAAAAAATTAAAATAATTTAATCTCTTAATAGCTTATGAGACATAAAATAAAGTCATTGTATTGTAAAATGCATAAATTAAACGACAACCAGTCAAAACAAGATGATAATAAGAGTGAATGTTTGTGTTTCTGATAAAAGATTTATATTCTTTAAATTGTATTGAAACATTATAATTTTTAAGACATTTATAATTAAAAAAAAAACACATTAAGGGTTTCATTGTTGCAAGAATCTTGTAGGCGTCATAATGTAAACGCAGTTTAATATTGAACGGTGTGGCCATCACTGTCCTTGTAAACTGGCAACATTTTTTCCCTTACTCTTTGTTACTTTTCTTGAAACGGCCGTATTTTTGGGGGAAATTACATAAATCCCTTTTTTTAAGTTATACATAAATTTGTTTTCTTATTTATGTGAAAATATGCATAATACTTATAAAAAAGTGCAGAGAATTAACAATGCATAAACAACTTTAATTTCAACATGTTTTTAAATCTTTAAAACATGAGTTTCTTTTTAAAGAGCTTTTCATATATGTACATAAATATAATTTTCTCATTTTAATGGTACTAGTTCAAGCATAAATTTCTTGTTAAAGTCTTGGGTGTGCAGTATCAAAGTCTAAAGATTAAGAAGAAGCGAAAAAGAAAGAACATTTCAGCAGTCAACACCATTCATTATATGGCCGTCATAAAACAGCCATTAACAAGGAAGTTGTTGCAAATTTACAATGAACTAATTCAAGCATGAATCCCAAACAGCAAAGCAACCATCTTCAAACATTTAAATAAAAAGCAGACGTATTTTTTTTTTGTTTTAAACAAAGAAGGCAAAGACAGACAGACAGACAGACGGATGGACGGACGGATACAGACATACAGACAGACTGAAGGGAAGATAGACTTGTTATTGAATTGAAGAACTTCTTTAGGGCTCTAGAAGGAAGTTGAAGTAAATGTACTTGTTTGCAAAAATAGACAAAAGCTCGTTATTAAAAAAAGGGAAGAGATTTAATATTAAAAAATAATGTGTTTTTTTTTTGTTAAATACATACATATGTACATATATGAAATGAATTTAATATGCACAGAAAGAAATACAAATACAGTTAAACCTCGATTAACCGGGCCTCTTTTAATCGGTTACATCTATTAACCGGCATGCGGTTCTTGTTATTTTTACCCTCTATATGTATGTACATATAATATAATATTCATAATTTTTTAGTCTTTTAAAATTCATCACAATCTCTTTTATAATTGATTCAGACATAAGCTCTCAAAAAGTCGATACATGTAAAATTTTTGTCGTTACAACCTTGTTTGTTGTCAAAAAAAAAATTGATTTTCTAGCACAGTGTAATTGAAAGCCAATCACAATCAATCATTATATTTCTCTTATCTTTTACCCTGAAAAAAAGTTTCGCTGCAATTGTAAAATATTTACGGCAACACTGGCAATTATTTGCATATCAGGAAACCGTTGCTTTAAAACGATGTTGCCACGTTATTATGCTGTGTTTACTTTACCTTCGCACTCTGGTACTATTTGCAATTTTAATTATTACATATACTGTTGCTGATTTAATTACTTGCAATCTTTTTTTTTTTTTTTTCTTAAAGATTTCCTCTGTCAGATAATCATCTCTCTAAAAACTTTCGAAAGTATACACGTTATCTTTTTTGCAATTGTTGCATTTATGCAAAAAAAAAAAAAAGAAATTACCATTCCATTTTATATTTATTGCAATTGTTTCCTACCGCTGTTGCATTAATTAAAGCATTTTTCAATAAATGAAAACGTTGTTGCATTCATTTTAACACTTCAAATGGCGAAAATAAACAGTTTGAACAGAAAAAAAACATGAAAAAGAAACAAATCATTGTTAATTTTTTCGTACAATCATTTTTCGTAGTGATTTTAGTTCAAAGTACAAATGCAAGTCATAATTTTTACAAAAAAAAAAAATATATTATAATAAATAACAGAATTTTGAAATGCATAGAGTTAAAAGAGTTAATTAGTTTATTTAAAAGGAAGCACGTTAATTTATATAAAAATTGTAATTTCTGTAATATACATTTGTTTAACATAATATGGATTCTTTCTTTCGTGTGACGTTATATTTTTCTTAAATGAAATTTAAACAACGACTTTCTTTCCAGCTTTTTGCTTTAAAAGCCGACTCCAATACTAGCGCGAAAATAATTTATATGCTTATCCGCCTTATCGACCGCAAAAATTTATTTTTGCTCTGGAACACTATAAAATACTATTATGCCTGTTTTTATGTTACATATTTGATTTATTTGTACAGTATCAATAGTTTTTTTTTACCACTCCTGAACATCTGGAATTTTTTGAGGGAATAATTTTTTTATTCCCATGAACAATAAACTGGCATCCCCAATTGTTGGGGAATAAAATAAGCATCTGTTGCACATCGAATATGCTATTGTGAATTGATGTAATCTTATCTTTTATCGCTTATTTTTATAATTTTCTTAATAAATTGTTATTATTCAGCAAAATTAATAGCATTTCGTTGTGATTTATATTATTAGAAGAAGAAGAAAAATTATTAGAAAAAATAATGAGATGAAATTTGAGACATTATTCAAATATACTGTGAAAACAGGAAGAATTCTTGGCAGTATGCTCATATGCACATGTATAAATAAATTCATGCATTTCCACTCATTTTAAAAATAAAACCAAACAAAAAATTGAAAAACACTTCTTGTTTTTATTCCTAAATTAAACTTTTGTGAAAAAGCACACATAATTTTCGGGAAAAAACCAACGGGAATAAAAATCGGCGATGCCATATCTTTTTGGAACAAGCGAGTTTCTTCCCTTGAAAATAATTCACGATTGCAACTTGAAGGAAAAGGGAAATACCAGTGATGCCAACAATTCAGAGGCAAAACGAGCCAACCGAGTAGTCAAAAAGAGCTAAAAAGAGCTAAATTTAAAAATTTGGCATTTTTCCGTTTTAAATCTACGAATGTATTTATCATTCAATTTGTACTTCAAAATTTTTTAACATTAATAAAAATAATAGTAAGAAAAAATAAAAGATCCATTGCTAAAAACGGTGTATGTACTGCAGCATATATAGATTTGTGTGGACAATTTGCGTTTGTGTTGGAACGTCTGGTGAAAATGATATGTCAGGCTATGATAGCACAATATCGTTAAATGGAGCCATACATTTTTTATGCTTTTGAGTCTCCGAATGGAGTACTAAATCAAAATGTTTCGCTTTTATAATTAAATTGTAATATTTGCACAAAGCCGTATATGGATCTTTTGTTGTTTTAATCTATTTTTTAAACGGGTATTTGATTCCAAAATTGCCTTATATTTTTGGCAGTAAGAATCCATTTCAATAATTTATCAAAAATTTTCTACTTATTCAGAAACGAACACACTAAACACATAAATACATCTAACATAGTTGAAAAAATGTAAATGCCTGAAAGACGAAACAATAGGCTAAAAACGGGAAAATTTACTATAAGATGCGAAAAGTGCTAAACGTGCATTTCCACAAGTGAAAAGAGAGCTAAAGGGAAAAGTTTCGAGTTAGAAGCAATCAAAAAGAGTTAAATCTAGCTCCAAAATAGCTAAGTTGGCATCACTGGGAAATACTTCGAGGGAAAAAATATTCACAATAGGGGTGAATAAATTTTATGATGTTGGTATAATAAATAAAGGCTGAGTTATCCGACAGTAATGTAATGTAACTGCAACGTAGGAAACAGCTGATCGATATTTTTATATGAAAAGTTGGTTACGTTACATTACATCTCTATAACTATTTGCATTACTTTTCACATAACAATATCGATCAGCTGTTTTCTACTGTTGCAGTTACTCTACATTACAGTCGGGTAACTGAGCTTTAACTTTTATTCACTCCACGTAGTATATTTTTATTTAAAAACAACTTTAACACTTAAGACATTAATATATTTTATTTGTTTACTATTTATAACTTAACTTTGCTTGATTCTTACTCCTTTTTTATTTTAAAAAAAATCTTATTCCCTTTTTACAAAAAAAGGGAAATATTTCGAGGGAAAAAATATTCCCGCTAGGGGTAATTATTTCATTCCTTTAGGCCTCTGCTTTAAAGTCTGCAGCTTAATAACTTTGCAACAAATATTCACAATAACACCAAGCTCAAATATTTATGCAGTCAAGTCCTAATAATCGTGAACACATTCAAACACACACACGCACACTTGAACACACTTTGAAATTCGTATTATAAAATCAACAAAATTTCTGTTAAATTTATGGCAACATTTTTTCTTTTTTTTGTTATTGTAAAAGAAGTTGAAAAATAACAACAAGAGAACTCAACTCCATGTTGTAAATTTTACACCCACTTCAAAAGTTTAAATCTATTTAATATAAAAAGCTTGGGTGTGACAGAGAGAGAGAGAGAGAGAGAGAGAGCGCGCGGTAGCGGGATAGAAAGAAATAGTAAACAAAAATCAAAAAATCATTCGGTTATTTTGCTGTTGTTGGTGTTCCAGATTTTCGTTGTGAATTGAAAAGTTACAAAATCTTATGAACAACAACAACCTCAAATGTGCACTAAACCAACAGGAGTTTCTTTCTTCATCTGAAGCGAGCAGAAAAAAAGTTTTAATTTATTTCCAAACGGCCTAGTTTTCTTGAAAACCAACCTCGATTGCAACATTTAAATTTAAATTTAAAAATTTTTGTTTTCGGCTTATGCTTCCCTTTCGGCAAGAGTGAAAAAAAAATAATAAATAAAAAAAACTTATTGTCACGTTGTTTTTTCTATATCTTGTAGATAATTTTTTTGTTGTAACTTTTTGTTAAGTTTAAAAAGTTTTACTTGAGGCTGTTTTAATTAAATTAAATTTTATGTATTTGGTTTCTTTCTTTTTTTTAGCAAGTAAAAGGAAATTGTTTTTTTTTTTTTGTAAATATAAAATTTATTACATGTATCATTCATTTGTTTAAATTTCCGATTTACAGTGGCGACAATTTAAATAGCACGTCTAAGCCTTTGAAAAAGTCGGCTAATACTTTAAGGATTCTTTTCGATTTGAGCAATTATTTTAACAGTTTTTAGACAATTATATCTTAACTCTTTATATCAGTAAAAAAAATTAAAATATTTATTTAGATTTTTTTATTGTGTTACATTTATTATTTAACCTAAGTTTTTAATCGTCAATTTAAATAGCACGTTTGATTCTTTTTGTAAAATAATAAAAAAAACATTTCAATTAGTTTCTAATACTTTTTTCTCAGTACTTGGTTGGAAACCCGTTATTTTTTATGACGGCTGATAGTCTTCGTGGCATAGATAATATAAGGGTGCGACATTTTTCAACCGAGATCGAGTTCCACGCCTTTTGGATTTCAGCCCATAATTGATCCAGGTTTGAAGCATTTGATCGATTAATTTGAACGTCTACTTCGTGCCATAAATTTTCGATTGGATTCAAGTCCGGAGATTGTGCCCGCCATGATACCACATCGATCTTTTTCTCCTGCAAAAACGACTTCACAGACTTGGCTGTGTGCTTTGGGTCGTTATCCTGGACAAGTTTCCATTTTAGAGGCATTTCTTCATCAACGTATGGTAGCATTTTATTTAATAATATGTCTTTATAAACGTCTTGATTCATTGTGCCCTCTATTCGTACGATTGGACCTGTTCCGTACCAGGAGAAACCTCCCCAAACCATTACACTACCACCCCCGTGTTTGACAGTTTTCACTGTGTACCTTGGGTCAAATTCCTTATTCGAATTTCTACGGACGTATAGTCTACCATCAGACCCAAAGCGATTAAACTTAGATTCATCGGTGAATAGGACATTATTCCAATAATTTGTAGGGTTTTTTAAGTGCTGTCTGGCAAAATTTAGGCGAATCTTTCTATTTTTTTCGGACACGTGTGGCTTGTGCCTGGCGATGCGTCCAAACAAATTGTTTTCACACAGTCTATTTTTTATCGAACTTGTAGATAACTATACGCCTAGATCTTGTTCGATTTTTTCCCGAATTCGAGGAGCACTCATAAATGGATCCTGCCTGCACATTCGCACTATTGCATTGTCCGTTCTTTGACACGTTTTTCGACACCTTTTTCTTATACAATTTTCAGTCGATTTCGTTCTTTTGTAATGAGCAATAGCATTATACACTTTTTTTTCGTGAACAATTAAGTTTATGGGCAATTTCTGTTACAGATAGCATGTCTTTTCGATACTCAAGGACAACCCATTTCTACATAAAACAACAGTATTTATTAAAAAAATTTACAAATAAACTCTTTATGTCTAAATATAATTACCGTTTTTCTTAAATTTATTGCATTAATTTTTAAAAATTTGTATAATATTGAAAATTTGCACACGCGTGCTATTTTCGTTGTCCACTTCCAATATGTAACTGTTTCACATTTCTAAAAATTTCAAGAACATTTTAACTTATTATTGAGTAAAATTAAAAACAACAACAAAACAAAACATTAACGGTAAAAAGAATTAGCGTGTAAAGGAAAAAATAGATTTTGTATAATATTATTGGTATTTTATGTAAGCGGGCTATTTAAATTGTCGCCACTGTATATATGTATTTGATAAAATGTCTTTAGAAGTTAGAATTCTTTAAAGAAATCAAATTTTAAATATGTATATGGGCCTGTTCCATGATGTCTACAGGAAAAGTTCGATTGCCAAGTTGTATTTAAAGCAGCAATAAAGAAATAAGAAATTTTTTTTTGTTTTCAATATACATAAGTAATCGATCGATCTGCAATAAGTCAGCATTCGGGAACGATAGAAATGTTTAAATAATTAAAATTTTGTTCGATATCGAAAGCCGTAATGCGGACCCAGAAAAATATAACCAGCCTTTAACATACATGCAAAAAATTAAATGGACTAAAAACCGTAAATTTTTCATGAAAAAAAAAATTGTTTATGGCAGACGATACCAAAAACAAAAAGAAGAAAATATACATGCATCCATCAGCTTTTCGAATGCTTGATGGCTCGATTATGTATGGCAAGCGAAATTTAATTGCGCTGCCTTCTTTGGGAAGGCGAAAACATGTTTTAAAGCTAAAAAAGAAGTTTAAAGTTATAAAAAAATAACTTTATTAAATCAAAGTAAAGGCGGCAATTCTAAAGGATTTTAATTGTCCCTGAAGTGTCGTCTAATAGATGCCACAAAAATAATTCCACTGAAAAAAAAAACTAATCACCTTTATGATAATTAATTTTTTAAACACTTCTACTTAAGAATTTTCTTCTTTAGCACTTACATAGATTTTTTATATGTTTATTAAATTTTTTTTGCACTATTTTCAGTAGTCAATGTGTCATAATCATATTTTCGACCTTTAAGCAACTGTGGCAAGTTGCCATACATAATCAGCCCTATCGTGAATGTATTTTCCCTCGCCCTGAAGCTATAATTGTGAATTATTTCCACGTGAAAAAACTCGCATGTTCGTTTGCGGCATTTTTTCCGAATGTTTTTTATTTCAAATTTACTATAGTGCGAATAATAGCACATAGTCGCAAAGAGATCATTTTGAGTGTGGCATTACGCCCAACCAGACACTGTTTCGCCACTTACAGAATTGAAAGAAAATTTCATTATAAAATTTTTCTAAAACTTGAAAAAAAATAATATCTACTCTTAATTATTGCAGTCAACTGTGCTGCACAGTGTGATGGCTGCATGCATGTGGGTGCAAAAAAATAAAATTTAATTTTTTATTTAATTAATCAATTAAAAAAATCAAATTACATTTTTGCTGAAATAGGGCCACAGTATTCGAAATTTTTTTTTTCTTCTTTATTAAAAAAATCAAACTAAATACAGAAAATAATAAAACTTGAAATCGATTGAAATCGAAAAATCCCTCAGATTTTTTTCTGTGTTGGCTAAAGTAGCCCATAAATATATTCTAACGATAATTCCATTAATTTTCGTTTCTGGCAACTCTGTGACTCTTCTTCATAAAGAACTTCCGGTGGGTGCTAAAATAATTACAATCATGCGAACTCTGTAATCATTTTAAGCAAGTAGTGGCAATTGTTGTTGTTGGCTTCTCAAATGCATGTGTATCAGAGACCTGTGCCGAGCGATTTTGTCGGCGGCGGTGACTCTTGAGAAAATCGTCGGAAGAGACTCAAATTCGGCTTTAGCCGGCTGAGAACAAATAATATGAAAATCAAATTTAGATAAAAAATAATTTAAAAATAAATAAAAAAAAGTTATTAGTTTATTATTGTACATGAGAAATCGGCGGCTGGTTTTCAGGCGATTTAAGCCAAACCTTTTCCAGCGGCGGCGCGGCTGCCCAAAATGATCAGCGGCTCGTCTCAGCCGGCTGTGAGTCATCACGGCGTAGTTCTTTGATGCGTATTAAGCGAATTATTTGATTTAATTGGTTTGATTTCATGGTTTTTATTTCACTCTCCTTGATTGCAAATTGAATTTTTGATTGCTTAAGTGTTTGTTGATTATTTTCAAAATTTCAAATACAATTTGGCGATTAGTAAAATGTATCTATGTACTTCTGTATCTTGAGTATTTTAGTCTAAGGTATGCAATTTTTTAGTGGTCCAATGTTCATTTTTGCATATTTTCCCCTTGTTTTACAGTGTAAAGGAATAAAGGCTCAGTTACCCGACTGTAATGTAAAGTAACAGCAACAGTAGGAAACAGCTGATCGATATTGTTATGTGAAAAGTAATGTAAATGGTTATAGAGATGTAATGTAACGTAACCTACTTCTCATATAAAAATATAGATCAGCTGTTTCCTACGTTACTTTTACATTACATTACCGTCGGGTAACTGAGCCTTAACACTTTCGTTTTATTTTTCTTCTGTTGAAGTTTATTAAATTTGAATAATCTCTTTCACTCACCCTACACATTTTAGTTTAAGGTTATTTATTTCTTTTTTTTTTTTTGCTTTTATTGAATTAAAAAGTACGCAACAGATTGAAAATGATAAATTTAATGGACAACAAACAAACAGCAGCATAAAGTTTCATGATGCAGGCAAGCGGCAGATGTTTTAATGTTTAATTTTTAACACCATTTAGATCTTAAACACAGAGACACAAAGAGACGACAACATGACAACATTGACGTCCACGAGTTAAAATTTATATGACAACAACTACAACAACAACAGTATCCAAAAGGAATATCATGTTGATTAAATAAAGTTTAGACACGTTCGTCGCCAGTAAGAGTAGCAGTGATAATAAAAAGTAGTTAAATTTATACCTCCACAGTGGCAGTTTTTAATAAAAAATCGTTTCGTTTTCTTTCCAGTTCTCAGCGAATTAAATAAAATATTCGATTAAGTTTTTTTTTTTTTTGCAAAACATGCATTTACAAATCGTTTAAGCGTTTTTATAGCTGAATATTATGGCAGACATATAAAAAATAGTTTATTAATGGAAAAAATATAATAAGCAATGGTTTGTGCTGGTGTTTTTTTTTTGGCTTATAAAGGTTGTTAAAAAAAGGATGTCTGGTGTTTTTTTTTCCTTCAAAACTCCTTTTAGTTTTATAAGCCGCCTGCTAAAATTATAATAAGAAAAATAAGACTTTTTTTAATCTAATTTAATAAATAGTTTTTAAACGCACATAAATTCAGTTTAATAATTTGCTTGTATATTTCCAGGTATGCACTTTATTTGATTCTGATAGAAACATATCAGTAAGTTTAAATCGTCAAGGACGCAATAATGTCTAATAAGATGGTAAGAGGATGGGGAAGGAGGGAGGAAGGAAGAGTTCCAATTCAAATTCCCTTTTATGCCAGACTAAGCTTTGCAAATCGCGAAACACGTACTATATATTTTTTTATCTTCTGTGCAATAATAATCAGTCTTTAGTAAATCTTGCTATCTGATTTTTTTTATTTTTTTTTTGTGCTCTCTAATAAACCTAAATTTGCAATAATTTGCTTCTCTTAAAATTTTATGTTTAATTAAAAGTCCACATGTGTTAGTTAAATAACCCTCGTATATGAGTTCATTGTTAGTTCAGTACGTGCTTATGAACAATAATTCAAGCGTTAGCAAGCATAAAAAAACTTCACAACAATTTAAATTTATTTCGTTCTTATTATAAAATTTCATTAAACAAACTAATTTTCAAATATTTTATTTTATTACGTGAATTTTGCATGTTTTTAATTTTTTTTTTTTTTTTTTTTTTTTTGAAGCAGGCAGGCAGGCAAGCAGGCACCTTTGTTATATTTTTGTGCTCTCATTGCATTAGTTGGTGTTTGTCTGTCTGTATGTGTTTTAGTTTTTTGGGTCAGAAAAGTAGTTTTTTTTATCTCATACCTATTCATTTCTTACTTTTTGTTGAAGTAAAATAATAATAAAATGCTTATCATTATAAAAAAAATATGTAGTTAAAAGTTATTGAGGTTTATTTTTTGCGGCACATTTTTTGTTGTATATTATCAAACTTTTTCATATACAAACTAAAAGATATTGCAGTAGCGTTATTATAATAAAAAAAATCATTATGATAAAGAAATAGTAGGCGGTATGTTAAAAACAAACAGCTAAAAGCTGATCCAATTAGAAATTCCGCTGTTGGCAACACTGTAAATTAAAGGGTATATAACCAACAATGAGTTATGTTGCAAGCAGAGCGTGTTAAAAGAATGTCTTAACATCAGCAGCTTAATCCAAATCAGATTAAAGAAATTTCTCAAAATAACATTCAATACATTTGGTATTAATTTCATATATTCCAGCTCTTATGACACATCCACAACAGCAAGAGTTGATGAGATGCATAAACTGCTCGAACTGATTAATTTTCGCAACAAGTTATTGCTTTTCTGAGTTTGCGCAAATTAATAAAAATTCTGACTGCTACAAAAAGCACTAAAAATAGTACCAAAAAGCACCAAACTGGCAACGCTGATTCATAATTCAATACAGCTCTGCTTACAACTAATCACAGTAGCTGCCCTTATTACCGTGATTGATAGATTTACTGTAATTTATAAGTTGCTTATTGTGATTCCTTTTAAATGACTTTTCATATAACAAATTTTAATTCATTAAATTAAATGTATTAAATTGCAATAACTGACAATATCTTACTCTTAAAATAGCAAATTATTATTATGCCGCTATTGGTATTTATTTGTTCGCGTCATGTTTGACCCAATTTCGCAATTTAAAAAAATATGTTATATGGGCAAAATTTGCACCATAAAAAGTCAGTGTTGATTTTAAATATTTTTGCTAGTTTTAAGACATTTTAACAAATTAAAGATAAAGCGTTTGGTATTTCATAGACAAAAAAAAAACAGAAAACAAAATTATAAACGTTGCAAATACATCATAGGGACAAAACAACAAAATAAATAAACATTACCCGTATGTTGCATGTGCTGCAAGTTGGGTGGGTGGTGAATTGTTGCTTCCATTATTAGAAATATAAAATTTAATTTTCTTAAGCTTACACTCGAATTAAATGGAAAAATGCTTTGCTTAATACCAAATACGAGTACAATTTGCAACAAGTAGCAATAAAATTATTTAGTAACAGTGTGACTAGAGTTGTTATAGTGTTTGCTTGTTAGTATGTGCCTGTTAAAATGTTGCAAGTAGGGATGGGCAAATGAAAAAAATGTATCGATATATATCGTATCGATATTTTTGAACAGTATCGATATATATTTTTCGAAAACATCGATATTTCGATATATCGATATTTTATGCCAAAATATTCCAAACCTAAAATAAATACACATACTAACATATAGTGCAATAAACACAAAAAAAATTTATAAATTTTGAACAACTATTGATACCATATGGGTTTTTAAGAATTTTAAAAAAAGATTTCCATAAAAATTGTTGCTTAAGCCTTTAGAAAAAAAGATTTCCATAAAAAATTTTGCTGATTATGCCTTTAGAAAGCCTCAATAATTTTTATAAATAAGGGTGTTAATAATTGATTAATGAATGCCCGTGTATACCACTTCAAAGTTCATCATTGCGGAATACGAGAAATATCCACTTTGCATTCAAACAATAATATTTAAAGAAATCGGGAACAACTAACTTAAAACTTAATGAACTCCATGAGTGGAGAAAACCCAAATTGATACTGGTATCGAAAAAGGAAATAAATTTATCCATACATCTGTATGTTTACTTTGTATTATAAGATAATTTCTGAAAAACTACATTCATATCCAATGCACAATTAGTCACTTTAAGAAATTTAATACAAAGGAACTACGTATGTTAAGTTATACGTCACCTACTATAGCTTCTTAAGGCTTCATTAGTTTTTAGTTTATGTTTCTGTTCTGTGCTGTGCCGTTGTATTTGTAAAATTTAATTGTTACTTTTTTCTGTAATAAATTAGCTGTTTCCGACCAGAACGGTCACAGTTTTTCACTGAATTGATGAGTTTGGTATCGTCCATTGTTATGTTTCAATATAGGGTTTATGTTTTTCTGGTAAAAATTAATTTTTTTTAATTCTAAAAGCACAATCACAATTATTTTAAAATGTTTTTATTTAATTTTTCTGTCACTTACAATTACTTAATTTTTTTGATTTTCACGGCTGAACAGAAACAGAACAGAACGAAACAGAAAAGCTAAGGACTTGTATAAGATTTCTTTGACCAAAAGAGAGTCAGATGTTTCGTAACAGAACAGAAAGCCAAAACTAATTCTGCCTTTTTTCAGAGGCTGAACCGAAACAGAACAGAACGAAACAGAAAAGCTAAGGACTTGTATAATATCTATATAAACCAAAAAGAGTCAGCTGATTCGTAACAGAACAGACAATAAAAACTACTTCTGGATTTAGGCTTATACCCATACAATCCAAATTTGGCATTTAGCTTAGTTAACAAATAAAAGTCACCTGGCTTAGTGGGGTCACCTTATAGATGCGCCTGGGCTGTTATGAAATTTCTCTTTTTTTCTTCGCATCACTAGTAGTGATGCCAATATCGTACAGTTAAAAACCGTCTATAGCTTTTAAAAGTATCGAAACCCGATACTCGTAAATAAGAATCGATGTATCGATATATCGGTTTTTGAAATATCGGCGATATATATCGATATTTATTTTCTCAAACATCGATATTTCGATATATCGATATTTTTTCCCCATCCCTAGTTGCAAGTATAGTTCAGTTCATAAGCAAAAAAGTTAATTTTGTTGGCGTCAAAATGTATGTTTTTTTTTTTGCAAAATTTGAAAAATGCGAAGGTGGCATTCGTTGTGCCTGATTTGGCTGCTCTTGTCGAATGTGCTCGTCTATTGTATGGTTTTTGTTTTTGGTCATGCTTTACTTTAAATGTTGCATGCAACACTAAAAATTTATTTTTTTTCAATATTTGCTTTCTGCAAACAAATAAATTTTTATAATAGTGTTTTAAAGTTATGAACATTTAGGCTGCTACTGTGAAGAAACTCAAACAAAATATATAATTTTAAATATAAAATTAATACTAGGGTTAATGTAGTTTTAATTCACGCACTTGGGTTAACAGAAAGTCCCACAAATCTGTATTTTATAGGTTTAAAGTGAACTATAAACTTCGATGTCTTCAAAGGCTTAGAGCAGAATTTTAGGGTTAATTTTTTTGTAGAACATTTAACCCATTATAGTCTCTCTTATTTAACAGTCAATAAGACCCATAAGAAGAAAAGTTAGAGGGTTAAATCGTTCCGCAAAATTGCTCTTCGCAGGATTTTACAGTTTACATAAAATGCACGCCTGCATAAGTACGAAATTAACCCTTAAACGCAATTTATGTTCTTACTAATGTCGGGGGCTTATGTTAAATTTTGAGATTTTCCGTATTCATAGATTTATGGTATAATTTTATGGCGAACATTTTTGTAGTACGTTCGAATACTCTATATACCCATTTAAGGGCACTTTTTGCCCTACCCCCTTTTTCGAAATGAGCAAATAAGACCCTTATGGAGAGGAGTTAAAGGGTTAAAATGTTTCGCAAAAATGTTTCTCATGAAATTTTACATAAAATTGCTGAACGTATTCTATAACAAAAATGCAAGTGTGAATAAGTATAAAATTAACCCTCAAACGCATTTTAAGTTTTAAATAATTTTATTTATGTTAAACTTAGAGCTTTTCTTTATTCAGGGAATTATAATAGAATCTTATGGCGAATATTTTTGTAGAACATTTCGAATCGTTATATCGCTATTTAAGGGCAAGTTTTTGTGTTTTACTAAAGGTTTAAAAAGGACCCATTTGGAGTAGAGTTAGAGTGTTAAAATTTTCCACAAAAATGTTTCTCATAAGATTTTACATAAAACTGCTGAACATAATAATGTGTAAAAGGTGAAATTTCAATGCCCTATAAATAAGACTCATACATATACTTTAAAGTTACCCACACATTTGCAGTATTATTATTGTGCAATAATTGATATTGTGCAATAAAATTGCCGGTGTGCATATTGTATTGCTAACACTAGATTGGATAAAATTTAAAGTCGTTTGATTTATATTGCGCAAAAAGAAATATTTTGTAATGTGTTGACAATATGGTACAATAATTATTTTTCAGCACTCATGTTTTAGTAGTAGTTATCTTCAATTTGCTTAATTAATATATCACGGAAAATTAATTTTACAATTTATTAAACACGTTTTTACATATTTTTATTCAAAGAAATATTGCGCAATATATATTTTCAATATTGTGCAATTTATTGAATAGTAAGGAGCTAAATGACAGTAATAATAATAATAATAATAATAATAATAAAGTACTCAATAATATTGCATAGTCTATATGTGCCTAAAAATCATTCTTTGTTTTCGCTACGCTGTCCGTCTGTCCGTCCGTCCGTCTGTCCGTCACAGGGTATTTTCTGGAGAACCGTAAGAGCTACGGACCTGAAATTTGGACAGAGTGTGTAGACCCTTGGCCGCTACAACAACAAATACATGAGAGTTGGAAATTAAAGGGTGTGCCAAAACGAGCAACGAAAAATGTTAAAATCCCATGTAATATACATACAATTGTATGTATATGCACTTGAAATTTGTAAAGTTAGTGTATTTTTATACACACTACAACAATTAACACTAAAATTTAAAAAATTTTAATTAGAGGGTGTACCATCAGTTAATGTAATTTTGACTATGTAATTTTGATAACTTGCTGTATCTTGGAAACCGTAAGAGCAAACTTCTTGAAATTTTCAAAACCGGTAAAACAAAAAAATCTCAAAATTATAAAATCGCCAAACCGAAAAAAAATCGCCAAAATCAAAAAAAAAAATCGCCAAAACGAAAAAAAAGCACCAAATTAAAAAAAATTTCTAAATCGAAAATAAATCGCGGAAAACTGGAAAAATCGCCAAAATGAAAAAATCGTCAAAATGAAAAAAAAAATCGCCAAAATGAAAAAATCGCCAAAATTAAAAAAATTGCCAAAATGAAAAAAAAAATCGCGAAAATGAAAAAAATCGCAAAAAAAATAACCAAAATGAAAAAAATCGCCAAAATTAAAAAAAAATCGCCAAAATTTAAAAAATCGCCAAAACGAGAAAAAAGCGAAAAACAATAAAAAAAATTATTTCAGCTGAAAAAACGTAACAAACACTGTATTAAAAAAAATGCTCAAAGCCCAACGTACGGAACCCTTCGTGCGCGAGTCAAAGTCGCACTTTACTGAATTTATTTCTATTAGAACCTTGTTGTTATTTTTAAAAACAAAAACTTTTGACTTTGTTGCACAGTGTAGAAAGTAATTGAAAATTAGTGTACCCATAAAAATAATTATACCACTTAAAATTTATATAACTCGCTTAACAGCTGTAAAATTTTATTGTATGCTCTTTTTTTTATTTATTTATTTCAACGGTTTTAATTTTTCTTCATTGACATCCTACATGTAACCGTGAAAGTTGTCTGCTGCTGGAGAAAATGAAAAGAAAACTTTAAAACAAAACAAATTAAAATAATGAAAGTTCAAACTGACATCAAAACTCCCTAATAGTTGAACAATTAAATTAATTTAATAAATTTGTGTATTTTTTTCACTTTTTCTCTTTTTTTTTTTGTTACCACCGCATGTCAACGAACGAGCCTTAAGTCAAAGAAAAACTACAGATAATTACTATGAACAAAAAAATTAGGAAAAAAAATCATTCATGATAAAAGTTTACCAAATTTGAAATTTGTTTATTTATTTATGCACTCGTTACAATATTTAACAAGACATTGTGAAATTGTAGATGTGTGTGCATTGTTGCATGTCTGCATGTGTGTGTGTGTGTGTGTGTGTGTGTGTGTGTGTGTGTGTGTAATTTTTATGCTATTTAATGATTGTAATGGATGCATAAAGACTCGACTGGGAAACAAAGAAAAAAAATAATGCCACACGAAAGAAATATACACCCGCTGATCCATTCAAAAAGTAAAAGTACTCGTAGGTACCTTCCAAACAAACAAACCACCACCGCCACCGCCGTCGTCGTCGTCTGATGGACAAACAAAACTTTTCTTTTTTAATATTTAATACACAACAAACAATAGAAATTTAAGCCACATTAAATAAAATAGAAATGATATGGATGAAAAAAAAACACAACACGAAGAAATGTTTGTTTGTTGCTTTTAATCAAACAATTGGTCATACCCAATAAATGTGGAATAACTAAATAAGAAGAAGAAGAAGAAAAAATAACAGATACATTAATCTTTTACCAACAACAACAACAACATCAAAAAGTTTAAGGAAGTTTTTTAACTTGAAAATTTATTTATTTGGAAAGACATGCAAGCTAAAGATATAAAAATTTCGATTTGAAAAGTTGGAAAAAAAGGCGAAGAAACTTTACACTAGAGAGCAAAAACACAGCAGGGCATTTTTGATGGTCGGCAGGCTGCAGCTTTAAAAGCCTTAACAATTAAATTTTAATGCAAAAGTACGGTGGTGTTGTAATGTCGTTTTTGGAATAACCAATTCCCAAGTTCCACGAGAAATGGAAAAACCCGTGGTTTCTTCAACACTATGGGCCACAACATCAATATTCTCTGTCAAAATTTTCCACCAGTTTCACAATTGACTGGCTGAGTTTAGTTGTATGTGGATACTAGGGTAATAACAAAACTAATTATGTGTGGGATTCTAGGAAGTTCATGCCACTAGAATCATGGTAAGGGTGGGTTATGAGGCAAATGTTCCAAAAAAAAAAAAAACATCTGGGATACATTAACTTTCATTTATATGATCAATATTTTTTTTTCCTTTTTTTTTGTTCCGATTTCATATTAATAATCGTAGAAGGGCTTTTTTTTTGTTTTCTTTTGGTCTGCGATTACACTAGTCCGTTTAAAATGTAGTTTTAGAAGGAAAAATGGGAGTCTGTAATAAAATTATGTAGTAGAACTTCTTGTTGGGTGAATAAAAAGGACACGAACCCCCCGGCCAACTGATTGCTAGTGCTTCAATGACTCCCCAGTCCTTTTTTTCCCCCTAACCTTTATATGGAGAAATCAGACACCTTTGCCGTTGATTAAATATGCAACATTTCTCTATACCATCTAGATATTCATATACAACAGAATGAATATCGTTTTAACGTTTACACACGTATATTACATAAAGACACGTATATAAAAGCACCTTTTATATAAAAAAGTACCTTTTATATAAAAAAGTACCTTTTATACAAAAAGTACCTTTTATACAAAAAGTACCCTTTTATACAAAAAGTACCCTTTTATACAAAAAGTACCTTTTATACAAAAAGTACCTTTTATACAAAAAGTACATTTTATACAAAAAGTACATTTTATACAATTAGTAACTTATACAAAAAGTACCTTTTATACAAAAAGTACCTTTTATACAAAAAGTACCTTTTATACAAAAAGTACCTTTTATACAAAAAGTACCTTTTATACAAAAAGTACCTTTTATACAAAAGGTACCTTTTATACAAAAATTTCCTTATACAAAAAGTTGCTTGTATACAAAGAGTACCTTTTATACAAAAAGTACCTTTTATACAAAAAGTAGCTTTTATATAAAAAGTAGCTTTTATACAAAAAGTACCTTTTATACAAAAAGTACTTTTTATACAATAAGTAACTTATACAAAAATTAGCTTTTATACAAAAAGTACCTTTTATACAAAAATTACCTTATACAAAAAGTTGCTTTTATACAAAAAGTACCTTTTATACAAAAAGTACCTTTTATACAAAAAGTACCTTTTATACAAAAAGTAGCTTTTATATAAAAAGCAGCTTTTATACAAAAAGTACCTTTTATACAAAAAGTACTTTTTATACAATAAGTAACTTATACAAAAAGTAGCTTTTATACAAAAAGTACCTTTTATACAATAATTAACCTGTACAAAAAGTAGCTTTTATACAAAAAGTACATTTTATACAAAAAGTAGCTTTTATACAAAAAGTAGCTTTTATACAAAAAGTACATTTTATACAAAAAGTATCTTTTAAACATAAAGTATGTTATACAAAAAGTAACTATTTTACAAAAAGCACCTGTTACCTTAAAAAGTACGTTTTACACAAAAAGTACCTCGTACAGAAAAAGTGCAATTTATACTGAAAATATATTTTTGGCCTTTTAAGTAGTAATTAAAATTAAATTTAAATTAATTTTGCTACAAAGTTTCCAACAAATAATTTTGTTTTCATTTGCGTGATATTAACAATTTTCTTTGGTCACTGTAACGACCAACCATGACTGACTGTTGTGTGAATATTTTGCCTGTTTTGTGGTGCTTGTGTCTGCTGCTTTGAACAGTGGTGCTGCTGTTCCACAAAAAAAAATAAAAATAAAGAAGAAAGTGTTTTTTCCAACATGTTGTTGTTGTTGTTGTTGCTGTGTTGAGAGCAACAAAAAAGCTCATATAGTATTATGTAACAATAAAAAGTAAAAAAAGAAAAAATAGCATGAAATAAAAACGAAAAAGAAAATTCGTTTAAAGGAGAAATCGTTAAAAGTTTCTTTTCGTTTATTTTTACACGAGCCATATTCATATACACATGATGATCATTGGCTTTGGCCGCCTTTTTTTATATTTATAAATTTTATTTTATAATTTCACTTTAAACATCTATTTTATTGGGTTGTTTGTTTTTGTTGTTGTTGTTGTTGTTAGTGCAAATGATAATGATGCATCATTTAATTTGAAGGAAATTCAAGCATAATAAAGAATGTTGCATATTAATTTTCTTTTGAGGTAATTGGATCGATCATGTGTTGTACTATTTCTACCGCTGATTTGTATTAAAATATCATAATGTATGTATGTATGTTGAAAATGTCTTTTCCCATTTTGCTATTTTAAAGAGGAATTAAAACATTAGAATTATCTATGTCAAGTTTTCGTTGGTTCTAAATGAGCTAAATAAGAGGAATTTATGTTTGGTTAAACTTGTATAGATGTTGCACTTTGTTGATGCTAACCCCAACAGATTAGTAGTAGATTTCGCGAAAAGTCTAAAGGCTCAGTTACCCGACTGTACTATAAAGTAACTGCAACAGTAGGATCGATATTTTTATATGAAAAGTAGGTTACGTTACATTACATCTCTATAATCATTTTCATTACTTTTCACATAACAATATCGATCAGCTGTTTCCTACTGTTGCAGTTACTTTACATTACAGTAGGGTAACTGAGCCTTTAGCCTACTGTAATGTAATGTAGCTGCAACGTAGGAAACATCTGATCGTTATTTGTATATGAAAAGTAGGTTACGTTACATTACATCTCTATTTTCATTACTTTTCACACAGCGATATGGATCGTGCATTCCATTACACTCTAACTGAGCTAACTGAGCTTTAAGCAACATCACGTGTACGTTTACCTGAAAACTTCCAAGAAATAATTGAGAATCACTTAATGTAAAAAAACCAATAAAATAAAAAGCCTCAACAAAGAATTAAAACCTCAATAAAAATTTGTTAATTTAATTTTCAAACTGTAATATTTTTTTATATTTTTAAAAACTCAAAATTTATCAAAATGACTTTTTTTGCAAATCAGAATAATCGAAGGAAATTCCACACCAAGTCAAAATTATGTGTATGTATATATGTACATATACATATGTACATATGTAGAAAATAAAAATTAAATATAAAAACTTATAGATTTTTTGTGTGTTTTTCATAAAACTCTTGAGCGAAGAAATGCCTTTCATAATTTTTGAAAGCTGTGTGAAAAGAATTAAATATGTACATATGTATGTATATAGGCGCATAGTCATAGTCATAAAGAAAGTACACTTTAAGAGTTTAAATCCAGTATTGCCATACAAAATACTAGTTTTAAACTCATAAAGTATACTTTGTTTTGACTATGACTATGCGCCATATATTTTAATCGTTTTTTTTTTGTGCTTGTCACTGTTATGAACGTGTTTCAGTGGGGAAAAAATTAAGTACTGACTTTGAAATATTTATTAGAATTGAAAAATTTACAGACAACTTTAAAGAAAACTGATTTTTTAAATAAAATCCTGCACCTGAGTGCCCAACAATTCAAAAACTGCGAAAAACAGATAAATACGCACATCTGGCAATGCTGTACAAAATGTTAAATTTCCTCGCTGCTAAAAAATTACAATGTTTACTTCACTGTTGTTAACAGCACATTGATTGACTCAATGATACTGTTGGCAACATTCAGAAGAAGTGATATCCATTAAAACATTTAATTGATTAGAGTGTGTGTGTGTGTGTATGTGTCCAGCTTCATATCAAATGGCTAATTCTCCACTTAATGGGTGGTATTATTGATTCCGCACGGAAAGGAAATTTCTACGGAAAGAACTATCTATCGATATGCAAATTGCAATTATTCATTCCTGCGGTATACGCTTTCCGTGAAATTTATTTAATGTCCCTGTGTTTATTTTGCTTCCGCAGAAAAATTGCTTTCCGCAATCGCGGACCGGAATGAATAATTAGACCCAATGTTTAGTGACATTTATTCACCACATAGAAGGTTCTAGGACGAGCTACGTGGTGAACTTTAGTCTCAATAAGAAATTTTCCTTAATGTGCTGCCAAGTTCTTGAATTTCACAAACGTTATGTGATGTAGTGTTTTTTATTTTGGTGCCGGATATTTAAATCTGCATTTTACATTCGTAACAATATGAATTCGAATAAATTTTTTTTTTACTCTAAAAAATTTATTTGTTGTTGGTCAAGCACGTCTAGGTTCAGTCCGTTGCTGCTAAAGCCATTCATTAGTAGACTTAAACCACCATTCCAAAAAGCTTACACGCGTTGAATAAAAATAAAATATTAAAAATAAGTTAATGTCTCACTTTTTATTTTCTCTATAATTTTATGTGTGTGATATGCCGGATTGTTTAAAAAAATTCAATATATCCTTGACAAAAATCCTTTTTAACTTTATTCTTTACAATTTTATATTTGGAAACCGCGCATTCCCGCTCTGCTTGGGAATACAGGTAATTATGCAACATTATATTCAACAAAGTTTCTTTTACATAGAAGGGATAAATGCTTGTTGCGTTTTAAAACTTCATCCTTTTTATTGCTGTAGCTTATTATTTTTATTATTGAGGATATACGGGCATACCTTTTTATATGCTCTATGTATTTGGCTGAAGTTAATTTTTTCTTCCATAAAATTTTTTTGTTGCAAGCTCTGAATCACTAAAGAACAGTGATCCATAAAGAATATTTTTTAAATGACGTAATATAAAAAAGCATATTTATACATTGAATCTGTATACGAATAGCATACAGAAAGCATAATTCTGATAATTTTCTTATGATTTATGGCTCGTTTATAAAGGATAACCGAACTTCAGTTGCCGTGTCAGCTGGCAACTCAACTGAAACTAAAATTAGCATTATGTTTGGCAACTTTCTTCAGTCTGCTGAAGAACAGTAGTGTCCAGAATTAAAACGAAAAGTACTAGTGATTGCGTACAAACTTGTCTCATCCATGTCTTCTTGGCCTTTAAAGAGTGTTTAAGCTCGGTTCGGTCTAAATACACTACTCTGCTCATTTCGAAGAAATTTTTCAATGGTTCTGAACAGAAAATAATTTTAAGCTAGCAATTTATTTTTTAGCTCTAAACTATACTTTCGCCTTTCCAAATATAATATATATATATATAATTTTGTCTAATTTTATCATATTTTTGCTTTAAAAGTTATGCAGCAACTAAAAATTAGTAACTAAAGTTAACAGCTATTTGTTGGCAGTTGCCATACATAATAACATTTTGACAATTGGCAACGCAACGAAAGTTCGGTTGCCATCCCTAATCGAGCCATTAATGTCGTACACATATCTTCGTTTTAAAAATTACTTAATTATTTTCTAATAAATGAATAATTATTAAAAATATCTGGAGTTTCATTTACCTTAATCACTGTTTTGAAGTTGCATTTATCTTCAATTGAATACATTTCATTTTTATACAATATTATTTCTCCAAATGAATACCTTTGGGTCAGTTCCGTTTTATTCTTTATTTTTATTTTCCACGTGTTTTTTTTTTTGTTCTCTTCAATTTAGTAATAATTTCAATGTTCATGTTTCTATAATGGCGAGTCACATACATACATACATACATACTACATATACATACATAATTACTACTTAAGCAACAGCAAAAAATGTACTAGAACAAGCACGAACAAAAACAACAACAAGAAGATACCTATAAAGAGAAAAAAAAAATACATAGTTTAACGTGTGCACCTTGAAAATTACGCTCAAGGTTGACGTTTACTTACGCTGTACTTGTACTACTACAACTACCGCTTCTTATACTACTCGTACTTATACTACTATACATATGCACTTACATGCATGTGAACATTTTTTACAACTGCTGTTACTAGGTGCATACACGAGTTGCAGTACAGACAGTGGTAAATTTTATTTCCCCAGGGTCTTAAATAATAAGAAACTTTTTATTGAAATATATGTACGTTTTTTTTTTAAAGAAAGTATTCTTTTATATATATGAAAAGCCAAGCCATCATCTTATTTGAAGAATTAAAATTTCAGATGACTTGGCAGCACTTTTTCAGCAAAACCAGCGTAACGTGAACAAAAACACAAGGTAGGGCTGCCAGATGTTTCCTGTGCTTTAATCCCATATTGAAAGTTTTTATTACCTTAAATTAGCACGACTTCGCTTTAATTGAAACTTGAATATTTTTCCTCCTCGAAATATTTTAATATCCCCTGATGTTGTACATAAAAATTTCCCTTATCATGAACAATACTTTTTCTCCGGAATTTTTTAAGTTTCTCTCATTTTTGAACTGAATAAATAGATCTTGAAATTTTTTATTTTAAAACCTAAAATTTGTATTTCTTTACTAATAAACTTAACTTTGATTTTTAAGAATTTTTTTAAGCTCTACAAATCTTTGTCCGTTTTTTAGATTCATTGGGAAAACTTATAGCGGGAGGAAAATTTCACGTGAACCTTCAGCATGCATATTTTCCCTTCAAGCGTAATGAAAATTTCATTGAAAAATATTACACTTCCTTTTCACTGATTGATTTTATTCAGCTTTGTAGTGCTTATTTTTAAATTTAAATTTAATTAAATTATTGTTTAGTACATTTGTTAACTTGCCTTTATGAAATAAGGAAGTTACTTACATATTTCGCCCTCATTGTCGAAAATTCAATTTTCATTAAGTCCCGACGTATTGCAAATATAATTTGATTATTTTCACTATGATGTCCGCATGGATGTATTACGAGCAAACCTCATATAACTTAAGAACGCTTAAAAGCGATTGGATTCTAGTTAAAGCTAATACTCACTGTCCTATTTTTTTTGTAGAAATTTTCATAAGTTCAATTAGATTAAGGTTAAAAATTGTTTAACTACTCGTATCTAGGATAGTGAGTAAGTGCCTATTCACATTATGCCTTTTTAGCCTGCCTTCTTTCGACAATTTTCTTTTAAACCCCCTACGAAAAGTCAAGCATATTTACATTAAGACTTTTTTCTTCATGACTTTTTGACGTTTGTATACACTCTTAGTGCTGAGAGTACGAAAAAACAAAGAGAAATGTCAAAAATCCCCTCGAATTTTCATTTCGTACCTTTTGTTTTACTCCGCATGCTTCTCAACACCTCTCACCAACGAACTCAAAAAGCCTGCCTACACATGCAAGCAGAAAAGGCACAGTGTAAATTGCGTCTAAGTACCAGCCTTTAGAGGCATTGTGAAGAAATTTTCGATGAAATTCCACATTCATTTTTCTTAATTAAGTCAATATAATGTTGGCTGCCAACTTTCAATGAAGTAGGAGCACTTGTTATAATTTTTTGCACAAAATTGTATAAACCCGGCCCACTGTGGGTATGGAAAAATCGATAAACTGGGCTACGAACTGCTACTCTCTAGACTCAGCCTCCAGAGGAACAAGTCGAGGCAAAATTATCGGCGAGGCAGTAGTTTTGTGATCGGCAGCTCAAATAATTATATGATAACTTAAAGAGAAAATTTAAAAATTGAAACTGAAAATCTATTTTTTCTCCGAAATTGCACGATTTTGTTTTTGAGCAGAGGCGGCGAGATGAATAAAAAAAAATAACCGACGTCGGCGTGCCGTCGGCTTCGAGCCGATCGACTTGTTTCTCTGCTCAGCCCCTTTGCGACTATTTCCTGTTTCAAAATTTGCAAAAATTGCTGGCTGATAAGAGATTTGGGTCTAATGAAGAGGTCATCATTTAAACAAACGCCTATTTTTAAGGGCCTTGTGAAATCGTGTTACTCGGAGAGAATAAAATAAAAACTAAATGTATGCAGCTTGAAGGAAATATTTAAAAATTAAATTTATGCATAAACCACCATATGCAAAAAAATTAACGTGCGCTTCAAGTGTACGTTAAAACGGTTTTTGTGTGGAAATTTTGTTTTAACGCACACTTCAAGCACACGTTATTTTTTTTGCATATGGGGGAAAGTCTGTAAATTATCAAACTGTTTCGCAGACAAATTTAACAGTGATGTCTACTTATTAATTTCAAATACGACTAATATTTGTTTTGCACCGTTTTTGAGGTGTGAAAACGCCGATTCCTTGCATCGATAATTCTCTTAAGCCCTTAAAATGCCTGTAAAAAAAATCTTCCTCATATCTTAATTAGGAAAGAATAAAATATTTTTAATTATTTTTAATTTACATAATTATTTTATATATATACATAATATATATACATATTATATTATTATATATACATATATATGTACATATTATGTATATATGCATATGTATATATTTTTATTTATTGTTCAATCAAACTAATCACGTTTTGCAATGTTTATCCAAACAAATTTCTGAATATTTTTTTAAATTTATTTTTGGTTTTTGCTTGTTTTATGATAATTTAATTTGCTATATAAAAGTTATTAAATTTATAAAGATTAATGTTTTTTGTTTGTTTTTTTTTGTAAAACGTGAGCTGCTTAAACAATTTTAAATTATTTAAAAGTTTCACAATAGCCCAGCTTAGCTGATTGATTAAACGATAAATGTTTTAATAAGATAAGTGTATTTAGCGAAATCAATAATATTAATAATCTTAAGTTTATTATTTTTTGATTTCTTTCTTAAGGGTTTGGGTTTACGACTGTCGTAACTAGGCCCATAATTTTATAGCACAAAAAGGATACAACTGGGTCCCACTGTGGACAAATATGGCAACTCTATGCGTATAGTTTTCTTGTAAAAACTGAAAATTGCCCAATTCCGCTATGACCCCTTTAGAGAACAATTCAACTACTGATTTTTGCTGGGAAGTGTTGCCAGAGTTCTTTAAGCATCCGCTGGCGGATTTCTGGCGGCAAATTAGCATTCTGCCGAAATATTTTTTTTAATTTCGTTTGATATCAAATACTTTGCTTTGTCCCCCCCCCCGCACTCTTGAAATTTATGTCTTTCATTTAAAATACTTTATGATGAAATGCTTTGTTCTTTTCTCTTTACACTTCTTCTTCTTCGCCCCTTGTAGTAAATTAGGAAAACCTTGCTTTAAATTATAACACAATACAACGTTCAATGCTCTCAGAAACTGTGACACTGTGTTGGTAACTTTTTAGTTAGAAAAAAAATAACCAAATTATTAAATAAATAAATAAAGCAAAAATAAAATAAAATTATCAAATTCGAGGTCAAATACGTTCTTTAAACTCATCCATGCACAATCCACAAACATTTAATAATGGCAGCCATGGCAACACAACGAACCATTTATTGATAATGTCGTTCTTAAATGTGTGTGTGTGTGTGTGTGTGTGTGTGTGTGTGTGTGATTTTCTTGTTGTTGTTTTCCTAATGTTAGAAAAAGTCACCAGAGCAGTAAACTGTCCTCAGCAGTGATGCCAATTTAGCGCATTTCGCGCTAGTTTTAGCGCGTTTTAACTATGCCAAACGCGCTTTTTTTCGTCTTAGCGCGTTTAATTAAAAAAGCGCTAAACTAGCGCGTTTTGATTAAAGTCAAAAATATCATTTCAGTTCAATATCTTTTTACTTTTTTGTATAAATTTAACATTTGTCTAATATCCAAAATTTAACTTTTTGTTTAAATTCGTTAATGATTCAGATGTTGCAAATAAAATTCTCTTGACTGTGGTTAGAATTAAAAACGCATTTTAATATTGTAAATCGCAACTATTTTGAAATTTCACAGTTAAAAATACATATGTACTCGTACTCGTGACCCAAAAAATTTATATAACTTATTAAGCATCTATTCTTTTTGTACTTCAAAAAGCATTTGAATCGCAACACTATTCGATAATTTATATAAGTTGTTACAAAGTTTGACAAATAAAATTAAAATCAAAACTAAGAATTTCGAATAATTGGAAGGCGAGACTGATTCTGTATTAAATGATTTTTAGATATTTAGGATATAATTTCGAAGAAGCAATATTGCATAATCTGAAAAAGAGTTACTAAAAAATTAATTGTACTCATATTTACAAATACATACATCGACCTTTATTAAAATTGAATTTAGCGCGTAGGAAAATAGCGCGTTTTGACTATAAATTGTTGATAATGCTGTAACTAAGCGCGTTCTAGCGCGTTTTGAGATGAGGCGTAGCGCGTTTGTGTTATAAATAGTTGGCATCGCTGGTCCTCAGAGTAGGAAATTTGTTCTCCATGTAGGTTTTTTTTTTTTGATAATTTTATCTAAGTTTTTTTTTATTGGTAAAAAGTAAAACAAAACAAAATCGCATTTTTTGTTGTTTTTGCACAGATCAATAAAGGAATGATAATATTTTGTGGCTTTGGAGAAAAGTGTAACATGTATGGGAGATTTTGTAGCCGTTTGTATTTAGAAAATTGAAAAAATATACAGAAAATTTGCAAAGTGAAGGTGATAAATAAATGCCTGCACGCTGCACGTGGTTCATCCGTGAGCTTAAAATTTGGCATAATTTTTCCAGCATTTCGTTCTGTATCTCGTAAATGGCAGCTGCAATGTTGTCTTCCAGGGCTGTTATTGCGACTGTCTTCTTCACGAGTTACTTCACGTATCCCCACAAAAAATAGTGTAGTGGGGTAAAATCACATGATCTTGGCGGCCAAGGGACTAGTGCTGCAAAAGCTGAGATTGCTCGCCAAAATCCCCTCTCAATAGGTTCATGATATCGCGTATCCTGTGGCATGTTGCACCGTCTAATTGAAACCACATGTCAACCAAGTCGAATTCTTCCATTAAGGTCCGAAAAAGTCGTTAATCATCATTCGGCACCTTCCTATATAGACAAAAACATAGTGATTTTCATTGTTCTTGAATTAGTACGGCCCCCCAAACCCTATCAAAAAATTTATTTTTCAAGGTGCATTGGCAGCTCTTGAACTACCTCTGGTTGCTCTTCACTACCAAATTCGGAAACTCGTGCCCAATTTGTTCACAACAGCTTGAATAGTCTATTTGGTGGGTCGTCATAAAATGGTCGAACATAATTTACCAAACACATTTCTCACACACCACGAATTTTGAGTATCAAATTTAATGGGTTGCAAACGTTGTTCTTCTCTCATACTACTACGTTTATACGGGCGGCTTGTTCGCAAATAAAAATATTGCAAATAGAAAATTTTGCCGCATAAACGGAGTGTTAATTTTTTATTTGCAAATAGTTAACTCACAAAAACAATTCCTGATTAACGCACTATTCGCAACTAAAATGCTTGAGATTGCCACGCTTACAAATGTTTGATAACAAAAAACAATAAATGGATAAATATTGCACAAAGAAAATTGATAGTAGCATATAATGACAATTAAAACAAATAATTATTTGATATATTGTACATTTACATAATTTTTTTTTGTGTGAACATAACATCTTTTGCTAGTCTAATCTAGCTTTTGACAGCTCCACAATTCTTCTAAGATTTTTCTATACTTTTGTTTACCGTCTTAAAGAAAGTCATAATAAGTTAATAAGATTTAACAAAAAATTAATGCAAAGTTCACTTTTAAGAAATATTTTTAATCAGAAATAATTTCTTAATCAGGCTTGAGTTCAGTAATTTCAATTCTTATGAATGAAATATTTTTATTAATTAATGTGAGTATCTAAAGAATAGAAGAAAAATTAATCTAGACACTATTAGCTGGGGGAAATAATTAATAAAAATATTTCATTCATAAGAATTGAAATTACTGAACTCAAGCCTGATTAAGAAATTATTTCTGATTAAAAATTCACTATAGTTCAATTAAATCTAATAATGTCTCATTTAATTCATCATGGGCACGTGACAAAAATATGTTCACTTGGCGATCACTGTTCACTTGGCCAGAACTGCTTCAGAATGCTGGAAAGCTAAGTCAACTGTAGAAAGCAAAAACAAAGTAACATAAAGCCACTACAATAATACTTATATGTATGTACCGATGGTGCATCGAATAAGTAAAAATAATTAATGTGATGATCGTAAAAGATAAGTAAGAATAGTTAAACATACATAGGTAGAGTGATATAACTTCGTGCTAACCTAAATAGAAAATGGAAAAACAGAAAATGAATAGTGATACTTACAAATGTGTTTGCCAAAGGCAAATCAATAATTGTATACACAATCAATTCTCATATTCCATTTCATAGAAATTTAAGTTTAATAGCTGATGTTAATAATAACCTCTACCCCAGTAGATAGACATGGGTGCTGATGAAGTGCGTGGCTGCACAGAAAAATATCGGTATTTCCCCCAGCTAATAGTGTCTAGATTAATTTTTCTTCTATTCTTTAGATACTCACATTAATTAATAAAAATATTTCATTCATAAGAATTGAAATTACTGAACTCAAGCCTGATTAAGAAATTATTTCTGATTAAAAATTCACTATAGTTCAATTAAATCTAATAATGTCTCATTAAATATTTTTAATTTCATAAGAACTAAGACACTTTTTTTTCTTACTTATCAGGAATTTAAAAAATCGCTTGGAGAAAAGTCGAGAAGCGTTCGCTTCTTTGCTTTGTTTAAGTTGCAAAAATTTTTGTCATTGAAAAAGCACTAAAATGGACTGCGATAAATTGTAAAAAGCACTATAAGTACCCGTTTATCTAAAACGGATATTTAATAAAGTTTCGAGTATGTAGAAAGGAAAAAAGCACCAAAATAAATTCAGTAAAGTGCGGCTTTGACTCGCGCACGAAGGGTTCCGTACGTTGGGCTTTCAGCATTTTTTTAATAGTGTTTTTTTACGTTTTTTCAGCTGAAATAATTTTTTTTGTTTTTTTTTTCGCTTTTTTTTCTCGATTTGGCAATTTTTTTAATTTTGGCGATTTTTTTTAATTTTGGCGATTTTTTCATTTTGGCGATTTTTTTTAATTTTGGCGATTTTTTTAATTTTGGAGATTTTTTTAATTTTGGCGATTTTTTAATTTTTGCGATTTTTTTAATTTTGGCTATTTTTCCGGTTTTTCGCGATTTATTTTCGATTTAGAAATTTTTTTTAATTTGGTGCTTTTTTTTCGTTTGGCGATTTTTTTTTATTTTGGCGATTTTTTTTCGGTTTGGCGATTTTATAATTTTGGGATTTTTATGTTTTACCGTTTTTGAAAATTTCAAGAAGTTTGCTCTTACGGGTTTCCAAGATACAGCAAGTTATCAAAATTACATAGTCAAAATTACATTAACTGATGGTACACCCTCTAATTGAAATTTTTTAAATTTTAGTGTTAATTGTTGTAGTCTGTATAAAAATACACTAACTTTACAAATTTCAAGTGCATATACATACATACATACAATTGTATGTATGTATGTACCACAATGGCATTTTCTGAACAATGCTACCAGACTTTCAATAAATTTCATACATTTTGTAAACAAAACCACAAAGAAAAATACGAACAAAGGGAAATAAAACAAAAATTAGAGAACATTTCGTCGTTTGGTTTCTGGTTTGCGGCACAGTATATTCAAAATACATTATGTCTGCAGCAAACCAGACACCAACCAACGAATTTGTAGTTACTGCCGACGGCCCTTTTTAGGGTTCCGTACACCAAAGGTGAAAAAGGAACCCTATTGTTTTCGCTACGCTGTCCGTCTGTCCGTCTGGCCGTCTGTCCGTCTGTCCGTCTGTCCGTCTGTCCGTCACAGGGTATTTTCTCGAGAACCGTAAGAGCTACGGACCTGAAATTTGGACAGAGTGTGTAGACCCTTGGCCGCTACAACAAGAAATACATGAGAGTTGGAAATTAAAGGGTGTGCCAAAACGAGCAACGAAAAATTTTAAAATATCATCTAATATACACACAATTGTATGTATATGCACTTGAAATTTGTAAAGTTAGTGTATTTTTATACAGACTACAACAATTAACACTAAAATTTAAAAAAATTTAATTAAAGGGTGTACCATCAGTTATTGTAATTTCGACTATGTAATTTTGAAAACTTGCTGTATTTTGGAAACCGTAAGAGCAAACTTCCTGAAATTTTCAAAAACGGTAAAACAAAAAAATCTCAAAATTATAAAATCGCCAAACCGAAAAAAAATCGTTAAAATCAAAAAAACAAATTTCTAAATCGAAAATAAATCGCGAAAAACCGAAAAAATCGCCAAAATGAAAAAATCGCCAAAATGAAAAAAAATCGCTTAAATGAAAAAATCGCCAAAATTAAAAAATCGCCAAAATGAAAAAAATCGCCAAAATGAAAAAAATTGCAAAAATGAAAAAAAATCGCCAAAATGAAAAAAATCGCCAAAATTTAAAAAATCGCCAAAACGAGAAAAAAGCGAAAAATAGTAAAAAAAAAATTATTTCAGCTGAAAAAACGTAAAAAACACTGTATTAAAAAAATGCTCAAAGCCCAACGTACGGAACCCTTCGTGCGCGAGTCAAAGTCGCACTTTACTGAATTTATTCATTTTAGCTAACAATATATAAAACATAAGTTTTTCTTTAAAAACAATCCTCATCATAGCGTAACGTGGCAAATGGTGGATTTACAAAAACTAAATTTTTAAAATCACACTCTTTCATTGCTCTGCTGTATCTGCAGGGACTTGTTTTATTCTTTTGTTGTTGTCGTCATTTTTAATGTTGTTGTAGATATCTATGCACATATGTATATTCATCTATCTATAAAGTTCTTCTACAACAACAATAAACTGAAACTAGAAGCATTTAAATATTTGCTGTTTGGTTGCTTGCTTTTATTATTATTATTATGCTTTTATTTTATTATTATATTGGATATTGTATAGTTTATTGCCGGTTTATAATATGTACATAAATGTATGTATGCATGTGTGTATCTGTGTGTGTGTGTAAACATATTTTTCCAATATGTTGTTTGTGACTACATACATACATATGTACATATTGTATATTTGTATGAACTACCTTGACTTCTAAAACTAGACACTTCAGCATAAATAAACGTCAAATAAAAATTCTGCTGAACTCAACGAAAAGCGTTCATCCATTGTCAGTTGTTCTTGGAAGTTTGTGTAGGTTCTCTTGTTATTGTTGTTGTTTTAATATTAGTAGAAGTAGCTTTTTTTTTATTAAACATTAGTTTAATGTGTTTCTAGGTTCAAATGACTGTAATTTGAATTTTTTATTTATACCTACATACCTATTCCAAAAAAAAGTCTGAAAATATTTTCTTGTTCCTTGAGAATTTAGGAAACGAGTTTTCATTAAAAAAAAGTCGACTTAAGTGACATAACCAGAATAATATGTTTATTTTACATACATATGAGACTTAAAGTAAATTTATTTTTAAACAGAAGGTTGGTTGCCTCTAAAGCCGAACTAATTAATTAATTTATAAGCGTAGTTATAAAAAGAATAAGCTAAAAATATCTACGATAAATGCTTAAAAAAGGCATTAAAATATAAATTTTATAAAAATATTAGCTAGGTAAATTTTTTAATTATCAGTTATCAGTTAAGGTGTATGCTTTATATGGGTACCCTATAATGTACTCTATTCCTAAAAGATTTTTTTCAAAAGTATATTTTTTTCTCAAAAAGCTTTTTTCCAAAATAGAACTTTTTTTTTTTGCCAAAAAAGTACTTTAAAAAAAAACATACTTTTTACCAAGTACATACATATGTATTTATCCTTAAATATTTACTTTTCTCAAAAGGTACTTTTTCCAAAAAGTACTTTTTTTCAAAAATGTACTTTCTTAAAAACATTTTTTTCCCAAAAGGGAACT
The DNA here is from genome assembly GCA_944452675.1 of Tachina lurida. NCBI lineage: Eukaryota > Metazoa > Arthropoda > Insecta > Diptera > Tachinidae > Tachina > Tachina lurida. The sequence goes on from OX101752.1 coordinate 31,956,832, forward strand.
TTTGCGCAGACAGGTAATTTTTCCCAAAAAGGTAATTTTTCCCAAAAGGGCACTTTTTCACAAAAAGGTACTTTCCCCAAAACGTACTTTTTTCAAGAATGTATTTTTCATGTACAATTTTTTTTAAAAAAGTTTTTTTTTCCAAAAAGTACATTTTCCACAAATTGGTAATTTTTGCCACATAGGTACTTTTTCTCAAAAAGGTACTTTTCCGCAAAATGTATTAAGGCATAGTTACTTTTCCCGAAAATTCTATTTTTCAAAATTTACTTTTTCCCATAAAGGTCTTTATTTTAATATGTACTTGTTTCCCAAAAAAAAAATAGTACTTAGTTATTACCAAGCACATACTTACTTATCTCCAATTAGTTACTTTTCCCAAATTGATACTTGTTCCCAAAAAAAGTACGTTTTTTCCCGAAAATTAAATTTTGCAAAATGTATTTTTTTACAAAAACGTACATATTCAAATCCTAAAAGCTACTTATTACCAAAATGTACTTTTTCCGAAAAGGTAATTTTCCCTAAAAGATAATTTTTCACAAAAAAATAGTTTTTCGCAAAGAGTTTAACGCCAAGAGTTTTTTCCCCGAAAATTAAATTTTTCAAACTGAAGTTATTTCGAAAATGTTCTTTATTGTTCCTAAACGCTACTTATTACCAAAAAGTACTTTTTTCCGAAAAATTGCTTTTTCCAAAAAGATATTTTTCAAAAAAAAAATTGTTTTTTCAAAGAGGTTTTTTCCAAAAATTAAATTTTTCAATATGTACTTTTTTCCATGAAGGTCTTAATATGTTCCTAAAAGCTACTTATTACCAAAAATTAATTTTTTCGAAAAAGGCACTTTTCCCAAAAATAGATACTTTTTCCCACAAAGAAAAAAAATTTTGTCGCAAAATGTATTAACGCCAAAAGTTTTTTTTCCCGAAAATGAAATTTTTCAAACTGAACTTATTTCCAAAATGTTGTATTGTTCCTAAACGCTACTTATTACCAAAAAGTACTTTTTTCCGAAAAAGTAATTTTCCCAAAAAGATATTTAAAAAAAAAATTTTTTTGCAAAATGTATTAATGCCAAGAGTTTTTTTTCCAAAAACTAAATTTTTCAATGTGTACTTTTTTCCATAAAGGTCTTCATTTGTTCCTTAAAGTTACTTATTACCAAAACTTATTTTTTCCCCAAAAAAGGACTTTTTATATTTATGATTTGATTAGGTTAAAGTTCGTATCGTTCTGTAAGCCAAATTACATGTGATAATTATTAATGAACAAATAACACCAAATTTAATGGTAAATACATATTCTGACAAACGTTAGCAGAACGGAACAACTAGCTGTTTTCGAAGCTCTCAACACACAAAAAAGACTTGCAAAAACGTTCTTATTAACTAAAAAGGTACTTCTTTTCTAAAAAATTAATTTTTCAAAGAGCTATCTTGATCTAGAAGTTTTCTTTTTTTATTCCAGAAAAAAGAACTTACAAATATTTTTCCAAAAGAAAAAATAATAACATTATTTAAAAAAAGTACTTTTTTCCGCTCCCCATTGAGGTCAAAGTTCAAATTTTTTCAACATTTTTCCCAGAAATTTTTTCCATAGAAATTTCAGGGGTTTTATAATAATTTTTTTTTGCTCATATTCTAATTAATATTTGTTTTCTTTAATCTCTTTTTAGGTATGTATGTGATAAACATAAGCTTAAGCTTAAGCTCACTAAAAGTTCATAAATTTAATAAATGGCTTATTTAAAGTAAGTAAATAATTTATACCTACATCATAATGCCAAAGAAAAAAAAAATCATAAAGAAAACTTTTCACATTTTAGAGAAATCTGCCTGAAATTGTACAACATGAAAAAAATAATAATATGTAATATGTAATAATCACACTAACAGCAACAAATTAAAATGAAATCCTAATTTCACCAAACATTTCAAATGATAAATTTCATTTTTTTCACTGCTGCTGTTGCTGAAAAAAAAAAAATTAAAGATCATGACAACAAATACACTGAATCAAATTTAGCTCTTCCCGGTTAGGTCAAGGCATAAAAGCAACAAGAAGAAAGCCAACAACTAACACAACAACAAAAACAAAAACAAAAAGAGAAATACATACATAAAGTGATTGCAAAACTCCCCATATCCAAACTTTAAAACAAACAGCAAACACAAACATAAACTCCATCCACACTAAATTAAACTTTCCACACAAAAACAAAGAAATTGAATGCAACAACAATAGCAACATACAAATGTATGTATGTATATTGAATAGGCAACAACAATTTTATACAAAATAGCAACAACTTTAGCGAAAAAAAAAATTAAAAAAAGGTTATGTCATACTTTTTAAATTAAAATAAAAAAACAACAAAAACTCTAGTGAAAACAACAGAGAGAGTCAGTTACTATTTTACAAAATGCACTCGCAGTTATGCACAGCTAGGGTTGCCAGACTGCCTGAAATGTCCAGTTTTTCGGACATATAACAACCTCTTTTAAACGGGGTCAATTTCGCACCCCTTTGTCCTTAGACCGTCAAAGCCAACTTAAATTTAAGAGATATGGCAAAAACTCGCTTTTCATCTTCGGACAAGATACAGTGTGCATTTTTAGAGGTAAACTTCTTCTATTTTAATTTGTAAAGAATTTATAACATTCTTTAATTTTTCTTTAGTTTTCTATAAAATTATTTTTCTCTTTCTTACACACTCAGATAAATGTTTTTAAAAATTATAGCTTTAAAGATATTCAAGGTGAAATAAGACAAATGTCCAACACGCTTAAAAATATTCCCGTGTCGAATCGAGTATCAAGGTTTTGCTTGAAGCTATACAGTGGTTTCCCGGTTTAACGAACCGAACAAATTTGAGTGCATAATATTTTGTTTTAAATATACATACATATGTACATAAATAGGCAGGCGAGAATTTTTACTTGTCATCTATGAACTTGCAGTATGTATATATATCGTTCCTTAAACCGGGAAACCACTGTCTAGCTCCATACACGTGCCGGCTTGAAAACTTAAATAATAACAAAATAGTTTATGTATAAAAGAACCAAAACAACTTAACCCTGAGATTCTAATAAATGTGCGGCTTTTTTCAGGACAACAATAACAATTTAATTAAAAAAAAAAATTAATTTTTGATGGTTAGCATGTCTACTCGTAGATGCGAATAAATTTTTTTAATTTGTATTCATTTTGACAAGCGTTAAATAAAAAGTAAATATTGAAATAAATAACAATTTAATTTATATTAAGAAAATATTAAATTCTAACTGCCTTATTCATAAAAAAATATTTCTGTTTAATAAGAGATTTATAAAACAAATTTTTTTATGGAAATTTGATTAATAAACCTTTTATAAAAACAAAATATTTTTAATGAATAAGGCCTTATGAAATTCAGTAAAAAATTCATTATTTTGTTTAAAGTTATTTTAGTGGATTATTTTCTACTAAAAAAAATAAATTTCGTAGAAAATTTTTTTTCAAAAAAGGCAAAAAAAAAATTAAAAATGGACCATAGTGTCAGTTACAGTTACAGTTTCCATCACTGTTAAGAAGTAAAACATAAGCAAACACCACACACACATTACCACACACACACATGCTTGCAGTGAAACGAAAAATATCACCAACGTTTTAAAACAAAGAGAGTTGCACTCCTTGAATTTCTTTTCCATTTCGCACTGTTGTGCAGTGTTGCCAGAATTAATGAATTGTGGCAATTTTGATGATATTTTAATGTAAATATGATTTAATGATTTTTTCTTCTAAATCATGATTGCTTTGTGCGGGATTTTTCTAGATGACTTATTTCATATAAAACAAACGAGTGATTGAATAATTTAACATTGTGTTTGAAATAACAGTGTTGCGTAAATAAATAAAGTATTCTGAATGAAATAAAAATTGTATAATGATGACTTTTTAATTGATTGCAAGTTCGAAGCTACAAAAAAATTTAATTTTAAAAAGTGAAAACTCGTAACACTATTTATTTTTTCTTTTAAATACATAACAAGATGAACGTTTGTGCAATGAAAAATAAAAACTTTCTTAGTTTTACTAATCATTCATATGATTTTTTTCTTTTTGTCAAATGATGATTTTGTTTGCAAAGTTTCTGGTAACGTTACTGGTGTGTGCAGCAAAGTCAACTCGTAACAAAGTGAAAATCTATGTATGGCTTAAACTTTAAACGCACGCTCGCCTTAAGTTTTATTATATATAGTATATGTATATTTTTTAATTTAGCCATGCTACTTTTTTTTGTAACAGCGTCCCACATGCAAGCCCCTTCAATAAATATTAACTGAAATGAAACTTTTAACTAAAAAAAATAAAAATAAAACAAAACCAAATAAACGTTGCATGTAACATTTTTATTGTGTGTCTGACTGACTGAGGGTCGTCTTCTCTAAAGAAATGCGCACACACAGCCATGCTTAAAATGGAAATTATGACAATTTCGGCAAACACACAAAGAGTTTTTTTAAAGTGTTTTCTCCAAAATAATCAAAGCTTCTTGCAGCTTTTATAAAGATTTATTAAGCATTTATTTTATGCTTCTGGTGTTGGCAGCAAAATATTCAGTAAGGAAATAAGCGCAATTGTTTGCTGGGTACATGCACAGTTTCGTGTTGGAAGTTTTCCTTAAACACGTTTAAATAAATATGTTGTTAATATAAATATATGAAATTTTTACACAAGATAAAAAATTTTGCATTAATTAAAAAAATTCATTTTTTGAGTTATGACACTTTTGAAGTAAATGAGCGACCAAACGGTCTGCTAAGCGAAATGATCTTAAGGGCAACCAAGTCTATTTATAGTCGTAAAAAGCTGAAAATTTCTGACCCAGTGAATGATTTAAGCCTGATAATGTTGCCTTATGTCACCATAATCGTTAGTGGCTTTTCTATGCCCCAAAATTTCGAAAATAAAAATCAGCATTCACCAGCTGTATTTTTCATAATGTATCCTGAGTTAATTGGAACTTCATAAATATGGGTATGTAAATATTCATGAAGCTTGCATATTGTGATTAGGAAGGAGGGCTTGATAAAGTTAGGCCCAATATTTTTTTAGGATTTATTCAGACTTCTCTACAGAGTAACCCAAATTATTGCTCCAAGCTTTAAAAAATGTGTGTGAAATTTTTGGAGATATCAGATTTGGTTGTCTTTTTAACTGACTTGATTTTTTTTATTTTTATATTTGTTACTTCAGAAATCTGGCATTGGTTAACTGATTTTGAAACTTGGATTTGCGGGGGAGGCTCCAGAAGTTATTTAATGTCGAGAATTGATTTACATATCTAGGCTTGACTGTAAACATGTACCAACAAATACATACATATGTGGTTTTTTTTGTTTTCGTTACGCTGTCCGTCTGTCCGTCACAGGGTATTTTATACAGATAAATCGCCAAAATTAAAAAATCGCCAAAATGAAAAAAATCGCCAAAATTAAAAAAAAATGGACAAAATGAAAAAAAAATCGCCAAAATGAAAAAAAATCGCCAAAATTAAAAAAAAATCGCCAAAATTAAAAAAAATCGCCAAAACGAGAAAAAAGCGAAAAATAAACAAAAAAAAATTATTTCAGCTGAAAAAACGTTAAAAACACTATTAAAAAAAATGGAGAAAGCCCAACGTACGGAAACCTTCGTGCGCGAGTCAAAGTCGCACTTTACTGAATTTATTTTTACCATACTTTTGTGCAGCAAAACGTTTTGTTTTTTTTACCAATAACAAAATTTCCAAAAAAAAAAATGTTCATCAAATTTTTCAAATTCAAAGCAAGACGCCACCATCTACATTAAATATACATACATAAATTGGGCATGTTGCTTGCTACTGGTTTCTTTTCTTTTACTTTTTAACTGTGATGAATTGAAAACGAAAGTGAAATGTTTTTATACATATTTTAATTTTATTTTGTGAATAAATAAAATGAAATTTGTGTCGTTTTTGTTGTTGTTGTTGCAATACACACAGATAAATACATACGAACATTCAAAGGCCTAATTGTGGAGAGAGGCAGCCGGATAAATACTAATATCGTCACCTAAAATGCAAAGGATTTTGATAATTTTTTTTTTGTATGAAAATAAGAAAATGAATAATTTAATTCTCAAAATGTGTAATAAATAAAAATTAAATAATAACATCACCAATTTCTTAGAAAGGCATTGAAATTTGTTATTGAGGGGATTAGCTGGTTCTTATGCGCATTTCACTGTTGCTAATGAGATATTACATACATACATATGTATGTTAAACAAATGAGGAGCTCTACTATATCATACTTGCAACAAAAACTCAAATATGTATTTTTATTTTATATTAAAATTTTTTTTTTTTTAAATTAACGCATCACATTTTAGATGACGATATTTAGTTACATGAGTACACTAAAATAAATAATCATACGTACTCTGTAGCAATAACATTTCCATTAACATAAAAAATAACAGCAAACGACAACAAAGCAGCAGCAGCAGCAGCAGCAGCAACAGAAAAAATAGTGTTACATACAACATTAAAATATTTTAATATCTAATTTTTTTAAAATTATTTTCGGTAGAGTGAGAGTTGAAACCATCACTCATTTAATCATTTTTTTTTATGTTTGTTAAAAGAAAAGGCGATTGTTATTATAACCTCAATAATTTCTAACAGCAACAGCCACAAAAATGTAAATATCAAAAATCAAACGGAGCATAACAACCATATTGATATCAAACATTAAATACATACATACATACACACAAACATACATACATATGTATGTCAGTATGCACATGCAAACATTTGTATGTAAATTTGTATACGCTCTTTCCCAGGTAGCATTTTGTATCATAATCCAATCGTTTCCGAATCAGCTTGACGGGAAAAATAACCGTATATGAGCTAATTTTTCGATCATAAATGATACACCCGTTGTGAGAAAATGGTACCCTACAGATGAATCATACCAAAGAATCAGTTATGATACGATTTGCTGATTATTTTTGAGCAATTTTCATATTAAATCATATAAATCACCTTTTTGCGGTTTGCATGATGTTCCTCTATTTTCAAGAAATCATTATTTGATCATATAGATGAATCATAAGTGAATCCTCTTTCAATCGCCCAAGTGATAAATCACTTTTTAATCATCAAAAGCGATCTGTAGAGAATCATATAAGATATTTCTGCCAAAAATGATCACCCAAATGCTAGCTGGGTTCATTTATACAATTACTGTAAATATTACACTGTTGTTTTGTTAACCCTCTTTGATTAGTAACCAGTGTGACCGTAGGAGATTTTCAATAAAAAAACCGTAATTTTAAAGTCTTTTTCGAGTATTTTAAAGGTTTTCGTGTGTTTTTTTTCTTCAAATAAATGCATGTAGATAAATATGTATCTATGTGATGCAGCTACCTTTTAATAAATTAATAAATTTTTAACGTTCCAGCTCATAATAATTCAATTTAGGTTGAACTTGAGCCATGAAAAATGGCTATTTTGCAATAGAAGCGAGATTGCTCCCTCTTCCTAATTTGCGAGTATGCAATTTTCGTTTGCGATAACCTTTTCCAGGAGACTATAAATATTGAATTAAAGAAGGAAAACTAATGTGGTGGAATGTTATACAAAAATCATATACATACTTGCATACATATATGTATATAAATACGCATTGAATTACAGAAGGAAAACTAACATGGTAGATATTAGGGATGTAACGAATACCAGTTTAGCGAATGCGAATGCGAAAACGAATAATACATTTTAATTTTTGCGAAAGCGAATGCGAATGCGAAAGCGAATGCAAATATTACAATACGTTAAAAAAATCAAATTAAAATAAATTTATCTAAGAACATGAAGTTGTGTTGTATACATAGATCTACTTGAGTCTTGAATTCAGCAAAAATTTATTAATTTATTAGAAATAAAAATTGTTAAACTGAAAGAAATGAAATCATATTAAAATAACTATAGATAATAATTAAAAATAAATTTACAAAATGTTAGGCAATCAACCCATTCGTACTTTGGCCCTAAGTTCAATATTTCCTCTAAAATGCTACCAAAATACATATTAAGAAAAATTGGAATGCATTGTTCATGAACATTTTTTCCAGAATTAGTACTCTGTTCATCTTGGGAAAAACATATGAAATATATCTTCAACATTTTAAGTTTTAATGCGAAATAATATGAGTGGCACTTGTTTCGCAAAAAATTTATAACAAAGAAGGATTAGTTTTTGCATTTAAAATTTTTTGAACGAAGTAATGATGTGCTTACCATTTTTCAAAAGTTTTAACAGTGTTTTCTTTTTCAAACACTGGAAAATATCTCCAATATTTTTGTCTTTAGTATTCGCTTTAAATATTCGCATACATTTTAGCGAATGCAAAAGCGAATGCAAATAGCAAAAGTAAGCGAATTATTTGCGAATGCGAACATTCGTTACATCCCTAGTAGATATGGTAGAATATTATACAATAATTATACATATATGTATGTATGTTATGCGTTTTGTATTTGACTGTACTAATTTCGCATTAGAGGATATCAAAGAAAATATATGCGTGTTGGCGTTTTCAATGATTACATCTGAATTTTGTTTTTTCGTGCAGCATATCGGTATATAAAACAATGTGTTCCTTGCATCTGAGATGTAAAGCATTTTAAGAAACTTTATGGAAAATATTCAGGCAAATATTTTTGTAGAACATATCACACATTTACTTCAATAGTATCATAACTCAAAAAATGTGTTTTTTTGAGTTAATAATGCAGAATAATTCAACATTTCCTACTTTATCTTGTGTAAAAATTTCATATAAATATCTTGTATTACCAGCTCCTAAGATGCGAACATTTTTTCATGTCTCCATTTAGTTGTATGTAAATTGAAAACTTTAAACGCATTTTCTGCAAAACTATTTTTTTTTGAGTTGTGACACTATTGAAGTAAATGCGCAATATGTAAATATTAGACCACTAAACTAGAATTTTGTCTGACATTGTGATCAACAGTATGGCGGGTTTTTTTTACATATCGCTGACTTACTAAAACAAAATCATAACTCAAATGACGGTATTTTGAAGCTAATAGCGCCGATTTAATTCTCATATCGTTATTCATATTGTGTACGAATTTCATAGAAATATCTTTTATAATCAAGTCTTGAGAGGAAAATTAAATTTTCTTTTTTACATTAAGTTGTGTGTAAATTGATAACTTTATACTCGTTTTCTGTAAAATTATTATATTCTTACTAAATGAGCTACATATATGTACAATACTTTTAAAAACTAATTTTTGACACTGGTATGGGCTGCTAACTGCACAACGGTCACACTGCTTTCAACTACGATTGGTGATAATAATGATGTTAATTATGACTGTCATGAATGTGTATTCAACACACCAACGTGCATATTGCATACATACATGTGTAAGTAAATACTTAAATACATACCTACTGAGTTTTAAGTAGACCTTCTTGGTGGAGGCCTTATTAAAGGACTCTTTCGCATAAAATATATGATACACATTCCACACTCCTTTCCATGAGAAGAGAGAAGAGAAGGAGTAAAAGGTTTTGTTTTTACTAAAGCAAAGGCAAAATCCTTTAATTTGAAGGCCTTCCAGAATCTCTGGCTAAAGAAGCAAGAACAGAAGGCCTGCTCCTCAATGACAGTGCCTGTAAAAAAGATATGAATATGGAATGGAGCGAGCAGGCCTTCTACATCCAAAAGAAGGCGTACAGAGGACTTATAAAAGGCATCCTTAATTCTTCTTGTTCCCGCTGGGTATGCATACACTCAAAAAAGTTTTACATTTACTGAATGTATGTTATTTCAGAAGTTGTCCGTGTAGTTTAATTTTAAGGAAAATATAGTTATTTTACCAAGCCATGTCTATTTTAACTTTTTGTGTATGTTGTTTTATAAACAAACTACAATATAATAATGATTTTCTGTGCAGTCAATATAATCAGTTATTTAGAAATATATGTACATATTCAGTAAAACTTAAAAAATATGCTTATCTTGAACATTTTTTAATTTAAGTTTTACTGATGTTATTTTCTTTCAAACGAACTTCAAAAATATTTGAAAAATAAAATAAATAAAAAGTTATTAAATAATTAAAAAAATAAACTATTTTTTTGCGAATACACAAAAATAACAGAAAATTTGAATTGGTAAGTTAAGTGCATGCAGTTAATATGTATCATTGTGTTACATAGTATGTACGCATGTATGGGCATATGTATGTATGTATGTGCATACATTCATATGTATATACCAGCACATATCGCACACTAAATCATAAACAATCACGACTCAAAATGCTCAAAGTGATTTTTTTTATAAACCATTTAATTGAACAAATCTCTAACGACCGCGATAATTTCTTTTGAAGGATATAGAATACCGTTATGCTTGTTTTTATGGTACGTAATTGAGTCATTTGTACAGTATCAACAGTTTTTTGCCATTACTCAGCCTCTAAACTTTTTGAGTTGTGACTGTTTATGATTTATCGTGCGATATATATATATATATACATATATATATAATATGTGTGTCATGATATTTTCAGGTGGAGTTTTTGAATTACTGAGTGACTGATCTAATTCATACATGCATATTCGGACATATACATATAAGTAAGTATATTTTTGAATAAGAAATTGCATAATTTTTTAACTGAATTTCATTCCGGTTTATTACATATTTTTATACCCGCTGTACTTTCTTCGGTTTTGATGCAATAGACTAAAAAAAGGTAAGGAGATATTATATAAGTATATGATAGACACTCTGTCAAATAACTTTAGCTTTTTTCCTCATACTACACCTCCATATTGTTGCATTATTTTTTTTTGATCGGTTTACTTAGCCGCCTTCTTGACGTAGGCATTCAAGTAGAATATAGATGATTCTTTTTTAACCCCCGACCAAAAAAAGGGGTGATAAGTTTGTAGTGTGTGTCTGTGTATTTGTGTGTCTGTCCGTGTCCACGTACAGACCAAACGGCTGGACCGATTTTGATTTAGTTTTTTCTGTTTGATAGGTGACTTGATTGAGATGGTTCTTAGCTATGTTTGAAGAAAATCGGTTTAGCCGTTTCGGAGATATAACATCTTCTCCAGATATATCGGGGGTTTTTTGAATTTTTAGTTTTTGTTATTGAATTAAGTATAATAATTTTTCAAATAGAAAGATATAATGCAACAATGTGCTACAACCAACCCGACACTTTACTATCTTCTTATTGATAGCAAGTTTTTTGGCATTCCTTAAAGTTTTAGCTATTTTTAAGCAATTTTAGGGCTTATTTACAATCTGTCGCGAATTTACCCTAATTTCGCAATGAAAGTGATGGTTCTCAATTTTTTGTTTTTTTTTTTATTTGTAACGATTTTTAATAAGTATCTATCACATTGATATATTTGTGATGTTGCCAAATTTTTGAGAATTTTCATAATTTTCGCAAAAGTTTTGGCATTCCTTACAATATTAGCAGTTTTTAAATAAATTTTAAGGTGTTTTCAATTAAAAAATTGTTCGCGAAATTTCCCAATTTTTTGCACATGAGATTGTTTTTGAATTTTAAAATCTACTGAGTTTATTCGTTTACAGTTTTAGCTGTTTTCGAAATTTTTTAAAGACATTCGCATTTTTGCAAAATTTTACGGTTTACATACTAGTATTTACTGTAAACTAATTTACGAGTTGTTGCTCCTTTTTCGTTCTTTAAAATCAGTTGTAATTTTTGTTTTTTTATCCCTTGCGAATTTGTATCATTTTTGCAATATATAAAGTTTTAGTAGAAATTTGATAAAGAAACCTGCTACGTATTTAAACATTATTGGACATTTTATCGAAAAAGAAAATTAAAACGCTAAATATTTAGTTACGACAGTAATATAAACATAGCGTGAAGAATTGTATTAATATGGAAGAAATTAAAAATTATTTTAAGCTAGTTTAAAATTTTCGGAAATTATGACTTTATCGTCCCTTTTCACAATGTATGGTTAAGAGTTAACGTGAACTTTAACTGACAGTTCTTCATACAAAACTTCCAGTTAAAGTCTCTGTTATCTTTTAACCATACATTGTGAAAAGGTACGTATGACACTTAAGATTACCGTTTAAATACCCCAAATATTTGCCACCTTCCAATATTAATATCAATCATATGTAGTATAAAATTTTAATATTTCAATGCATTTTTCTTCTTACAGAAAAATATTTCCATCGGTAACTATCTACGAGAGCTTGCAGGAAGAATTTGATCCATTTAGAAGCCTATTATGTGACGGAGTCGGAGTAATAATTTAAGATTTAATTGTTAAAATTAAAAAATTTCACATATAATTATGTATATAAGCAATACAATTTATTTGTAAAAGACACGTATTGAAAACTCTTGAATTTTTGAGGGTTAAATATATTGCATTAAAATTAAATGAAATAAACAGTAGTTTCTATTGATTCGGTAGGTTATTTTTTGTCAGTCAAAATAAGTGAAAAAGCAGTTGTTTTTACGGTTTTGGGTAGTAAATTTATGTAAGCTAAAACAATTGAAAAATACATTCGTTTTTACTGTTTTTGTAAGTTGTTTTCAGGCTGTTAAAAAAAATGAAAAAACAGTAGTTTTAAATGATATGTAGGTTGTTTTTTTGTAGTTTAAAATAAAAGAAAAAACATTTGTTTGTACTGAAATTGTATGTTAAGAAATTAACATTCAAAAATAACTGAATAAATCGTTTGATTCAAATGAAATGTTAGTAATCCGGTTTTTAACTGAAAATACTATTGTTTTAAATGATTTTTCGTTTGAATTTACCTACATAATATTTTGAGTGTAAGCTTACCAAGCACAAGATTAGGAATTACAAAAGTTAAAATAAAATGAAAACTCTACTTAAAAATATCATATTTACTGCTGAATTTACTAAAAAAAATTGTACTGCATAATATCGCTATAGAAAGTGGCAGTGGCATAAAAGGTGTTGGCCGCTAGTGCAAACCTTTAAATCACATTTTATACAAATTATACAAATTTATATGACAAAAACCTTAAAAAATAAAAGAAAATTTTCTAAAAATCTAACAAATCTACATCAATCAAAAATCGTAAAAACTTAAAACGAAAAATTTTCTAAAAACTTATTTTATATTAAACAGAATTTAAAAAAGTCTTAAAAATTCCAAAAATATGACAAAAAAATCTTGAAACGAAAAATTTTGAAAAAAAAATTAATAAAACTTGAAACGAAAATTTTCGAAAAAAGTAATTTTTCGTTTAAAAATTTCGAAAGAAGAAATTGTGCGTTTCAAAATTTAGAATAAAGTAATTTTTCGTTTCAAGTTTTTACGATTTGTATAGTCATATTTTGGAAATTTTCAGCTTTTCTTAAATTTTGTTTAATATATGTATGTATGTATAAGAACTTTTTACAAAATTTTTCGTTGTAAGTTTTTTACGAATAATATAGCCAAAAGCGGTCCTTATGAAGGCAAAATTACACTCGTCAAAAACTCAATAATGTGCAAAATTTTTTTAAATAAAACTGGATACACAAAATTTACAAAACAAAAACTTTCTTATTAAAAAATAAATAAATTATGGCAACACTGTTGACTGGCATGTCACAAGTTGTCCAGATTTATTTTTAACCAAAAGTCTATTTTCTAATACATATTTTGTAACTTCTGTAGCAAAAAGTTTTTTATTTCTCTCTCTCTCTCTTGCAACAAACATTAAGAAAACATATTACAATTGTTGCAACTCTATGAGTAGTTTATCTTTAGTGCAAAAATTTATTTATGCATGTTAAGTATCAAATGTGCAATAAACATTGTTGCTTGAAATAGCAGCAGCAGCAGCAGCAGCAGCAACAGCACCAACAAAGTTAATAAATAAATGATACATGTCTTAAATACGAAATCAGTTTGAAAGCAAAATTTCAAAAAAAAAAATTAAAAATAATTTTGATGTTTCATACCTATCAGATAATTTTCAACATCATTTAGATGTTTTCAATTGCTGCTGTTTGTTTTCCATTAGTTATTTTTTTCTTTCTTATTGCTTGTGCCCGCTATTGCTGCAATCCTGCTTATTTCAGTTGCAAAACTTGATATCAGACATAAAGACTTTGGCCAACAATTGGTAGAGTATGGGTACAGCACAAACTGTTTTGAGTGCTCTAAAACTGTTGTAAGTTCATTTGTTCATTCGCCTTGTTGTTGTTGTTGTTGTTGGTGTTTAAATGGGTTTTTACTGGTGATAGTTTGCATTTTTCCCCACACCAAATTGCTTTCACAACAGCTTTTGTTCATTCATACAACTTTGGTTTTGTTAATTTCCTTTCGAAAAAATGTCTCTGGCAAACTTTTTTTTTTATAAAGTTAAATTTTCTTGAAATAAGATTTTCTCATGTTGAAATATTCTACAGAAAAAAAAACAAATATTCTTCAAATCAAAAATTCTGTCTGGCAGCACTGAATTTTTTAAGATAAAATATTATTAAAAAAATCATAGAAAAATTTACTCGTATATCAGGATAAGTGAGTGATAATTTTCTATAGAAAAACTTTGATCAGGCGAAAACTTTCCATAGAAAAATTTTTATTAGCAGAAGTATTCTGTAAAAGAATTTGAGCAAACGAACTAAAAAATGTTCGTACAGCTCACTCAAAAATTTTCTATAGAAAAATTTAAAGTCACTCAAAAATTTTCTAAAGCAACATTTCGATCACTCAAAATTTTTCTACAGAAAAAATTTAGATCACTCAAAAATTTTTTTTAGAAAAATTTAAAATCACTCAAAAATTTTTCTTTATAAAAATTTGAGATCATTCAAAAATTTTCTTTGCAAAAATATAAAATCACTCCAAAAATTTTCTGTAGAAACATTTTGATCACTGAAAAATTTTCTATAGAAAAATTTGAGATCACTCAAACATTTTCTGTAAAAAAATTTTACGGCACTCAAAAATTTTCTATGGAAAATTTTGAGATCACTCAAAAACTTTCCATAGAAAAATTTGAGATCACTCAAAAATAAATTTGAAATCACTCAAAAATTTTCTATAGAAAAATTTGAGATCACTCAAAAATTTTCTATAGAAAAATTGGAGATGATTAAAAAATTTTCTATAGAAAAGTTTGAGATGATTAGAAAATTTTCTACAGAAAAATTTGAGATCACTCAAAAATTTTTTATAGAAAAATTTGAGATCACTCAAAAATTTTCTATAGAAAAATTTGAGATGACTCAAAAATTTTCTATAGCAAAAATTTGAGATCACTCAAAAATTTTCTATAGAAAAATTTGAGATCACTCAAACATTTTCCATAGAATAATCTAAAATCACTCAAAAATTTTCTATAGAAAAATTTGAGATCACTTAAAAATTTTCTATAGAAAAATATTGGTTGTCAAAGTTATAAATTTTTTTTTTAATTGAAATATTAATGGCTGCAAATTATTTTAATTATGTGTGTTAATTAAATTCGAAATATCTTCAGCGCTATATAAAAGTTTTATTAAAACACACAACCAAGCTACACAGCGGCCTAAAAAGTGAAAGATAAATACATAGAAAAATATGTGAAACATAAATGAAAGCCAAAAACGAAATTTGAAACTTAAAACTTTCATTTAAATGAAAAATTGTGTGGTATAAATGTACATATGTATGTATGTATGCCTAAAAAAGCAAATCTTGTGCCTTTCAGATTTAACATTTAATAGATGCAGATACAAATTCAAATAAAATCTAGCGCTTTGAAGAATGTGTGTTTGTGTGTAATAGAGAGTGAGAACTAAAAAAAAATATGATTTTATATGTGAAATTGTGACACGAAAAATCTGTTAAGAAAACGCCTCTGGGTTTTGGTGCTTTTTTCCGTTTTTATTTAGTTCCAGCGTTTTTTACGATATTTTTAGTTACAGCGTTTAATTTATAGTTTTGGAGCTTGTCTTTTGGCAATTTTTTTACTATTGACTCACTTTTAGTTTTTTTAGTTTTTTACTTTTGGGCTATTTTTTTTATTTTTATTTTTTTACAATACATATTTTTAGATTTAGAGCTTTTTTTCGGTTTTTGGCGAGTTTTTTTAGAGGCCTCAGAGCACAATTATCTCTTTATCCCGCGGTTTCCGTAAGACAGGCAGTGGACATTTTTTATGAAAATCACTAAAAAAGGTTTATTTTTCATATAAATTTTCCACACTAGTCGACCTGGTCTGAGTTGTCGAAACAGGGGGTAAATATTGCAAAAATAAGTCTTAAATAATTTTTTCAAATAATTTCCCTATGAATTACGCTCAATTAATTTATAAGGAACTAAAAATATAAACTTGCATTTAAAAAAAAAAAAACATTTGAGAAACCTGTTTTATTAATGAAAAATTTATGTATATCGAATTAACGAATCTTTTAATAAAACGAAGCGCTATGGTATGATAGTTCGTTAAACCGGGAAACCACTGTATACCCCTATACACCTGTCTGCTTGAAAACTTAAACGATAACAAAATAGTTTATTGTGTAAGAGATACAAAAAACAACTTCACCTTCAAATTCCAATAAATGTGCGGCATGTGGATTCTAATTTACTTAACGAAACGACAAATTTGTTCAGCGTGTAGGATATTTGTTTTTCTTTCACCTTGAAACTCTTTTGAGTTATAATTTTTAAAAACATTTATCTGAGTGTGTGTGTGTGTTTAAGAGGAAAATATTTTTATAAGAAACTAAAGAAAATAATTAAATGACAGATATACTTTACAAATTGAAATAAAACGCAAGAAGTTACCTCTTAACTGCAAGAGTCGCTCACTCACCTTGGCTGAAGATAAAAAAAGAGTCTTTGCTACATATACATACATACATATATATGTATCTCCTAAACTAAAGATGACTTTTCGACGGGCTTTAACTGGGCGTGATATTGAACCCCGTTTAAAAAAGTTCATAATTTAGAACTGCTAAGAGTTCCATACACGATGTCCGTCACAGGCTGTTTGCTGCATCTTGGAAACCATAAGAGGCAGGCAAACTCTTGAAATTTTCAAAAATGCTAAAACTAAAAAATTCAAAATTAAAAAATCGCCAAAAACCGAAAAATATCGCCAAAATGAAAAAAAGTACTTTAACTAAAAAAAAATCGCCAAAAATCAAAAAAATCGCCAAAAACCAAGAAAAATCGCTAAAAATCAATTAAATCGCCAAAAACCGAAAAAAATCGCCAAAATTAAAAAAAGTGCCCGAACTAAATAAAATCACTAAAACTAAAGTAAATCACAAAAAACCGAGAAAGTCGCCTAAAACTAAAAAACCAGAAACTGAATAAAATCCCAAAATCTAAAAAAAATCGCCAAAACGAAAAAAAAGTATTTAAACAAAAAAAAATCGCTAAAACGCCAAAAATCTAAAAAATCGCCCAATACTAAAAAAATCACCAAAATCCAGAAAATAAATTTACCCGGTACATAAATTTTTTTAAAAAAGTTTTACATCAGGTAAAATATAAAATTTTACGAGTGCGGGCTAAATAAAGTTCGTATAGTATTACATATATAGTGTCCGTACAGAACCCTTCGTGTGCAAATTGAGGGCAGGCACACTTTACTGGGGGTCTACGGCGTAATTCGAAATGAAAGGAGGAGTTTACGTCCGTTACAGTTTAAAATCACATTTCGCATACATTTTTCAACCCTATACACATTTAGGGCTCTTGTAATAAGAAAATATTTTTTTTTAAAAGTGGGCAGGGCCACGCCCATTATCATTTAACTTAATATTTAATGTACATCTAATTAAACGATTCCAATGAAAGTTTTGAACATACAATATTAAGCTCTTTTATCATAAAATTTGAGATAAGTGACAATTAAGTTATTATTAATTACAAATATTACCGGTGTTGCCAGATTTTATTTTTCAGGTATTTTAACAAGTTCAAACAAGGGAAATATACAGACTTGATTACAAGTAAAACAAAAACTTCTATTTAAACGAACAGTTGAAATAAATAAATAAGGTTTTCGGCGCTATGAAATAAGGCACAAATAATTAGCCTCCAAGCAAAAAATTAAATAAGCCCCAATAAAATGAAACAAAAAAAAAATTAAATAAGAGAAAATTTATGTAAAAGCACCCAATATAAATTAAATAAGGCCCAATCAATCTGAAGATGAAATAAATCCTAATTAAAAATTTTTTAATTTTATGGGGCCTTATTTCACTTTCTTATTTGGGCTTTATTTCATAGCGCCAGGGTTTTCAATATTCCGTGTTCCGACAGGTATTAAGCAGTTAATCTGACTGTCAGGTCTGGCAACTCATACATATGTATATCTCATATATCGTGCCATAACCCCCAAAAAAAGCTTAAGTAACATAATTTTCGAACTTAATTTTTTGAACAAAATCAATAATTTTCGTTAAAAAAATGTGTCGGTTAAGCCTTTTTGGGGGTCATGGCACGATATGTTGTGCAAAATTTATCATGAACAGTATAAGTCCAGAAATCTGAAGAAATTTTGTTCTCTATAATATTTTAAGTGATTAAATTTTTTTTTCCAAAAGCTATTAATGTTGTTAAGCAAAACACAGATGTGAGTGATTTTGTAACACAATTTGCTTTTATTTTTTTTATTTATTTATTTATTTTATATTTGTCGCTATTGTAACTGGTCGTTGTATAAAATTTGTTTAAACATTGTTTAAGCAGAATTACCACAAAATTGTGTTGGAGCGTGTTGCATAAAAATGTCTAGTAAGAAAAAGTAAAAAAAAATATATATATATTCATACAACTTTAAATTGGAGTCAAGAAAGCAAAAAAAAAAAAAAAAAGACTGCAAAAACACCAAATGCAATAAGTTAAATATATTTATTATGTAATTTAACATACATCGTCGCCGTCGTCGTCATTATGCGCCTGCAGTATTTGGGTCTACAAAAGCAACAAAATATGTATATAAAAATATTTTTGAAATAATCAGCAGACACCGTTTGTCGAGAGACGCTGGTGCGGAAGCAGTAATGGAAAGGGGTCGCGTTTTTAAAAATTACTAAAAAATAATAAAACTATAAACTACAGCTGAGATAGGTACAATAAAAAAACAATAAAAATATTTTCAAGAAACAAACAAAACACACAAACAAACAAACTAACAGACAGACAGATGGACAGACAGTCAAACACGCTCAGAAAAGAAATACAATAAACTAAACACAGCTAAATGCCGAAAAAAAGGGGGCACGCCAAACAACCGCTGACTGACTAAGTGGCCGATGGTTGATTGCTTGATTTCATTTAGCAGTTTGGACTGTTTTTGTTTTGTTGTTTTTGTTTTTTGTTTTTGTTTCTTGTTGCTGCTGGTATTTGTCGTTGCTCCAAAACATGATAGCGAGTAAGTTTCCGAATGCTTTTGCTTTAACTGCAGATTACAACTACGATTACAACAACAAACACTCGGCAGCATTATTATTCATTCGAAATGTTGCTAAAGATTGGAGCTGCTACGTCATTTTTAAGCCGAATGTGTGTGTGTGTGTGTGTGTTTTCGTTCGTGTTTCTTTTGTTGTAATTTTTTGCAAAAAACATAAATTTAGTTTCTTTTTCTCTCAACATAAAAAGTAAAAATTAAAAATAATATACCTATAAATTTATGTAATAACCAGACACCACACTATGACACTATGGGACGAACATGAAAAACTAATATAGACAATTTTGTCATACAAAAATCAGGTCAGACGAAAATAGAAAATAAAAATTCAGTAAAGTGCGACTTTGACTCGCGCACGAAGGGTTCCGTACGTTGGGCTTTGAGCATTTTTTTTAATAAGTGTTTGTTACGTTTTTTCAGCTGAAATAATTTTTTTTATTGTTTTTCGCTTTTTTCTCGTTTTGGCGATTTTTTAAATTTTGGCGATTTTTTTTTAATTTTGGCGATTTTTTTCATTTTGGCTATTTTTTTGCGATTTTTTTAATTTTGGCGATTTTTTTTCATTTTGGCAATTTTTTTAATTTTGGCGATTTTTTTAATTTTGGCGATTTTTTCATTTTGGCGATTTTTTTTTCATTTTGACGATTTTTTCATTTTGGCGATTTTTCCGGTTTTCCGCGATTTATTTTCGATTTAGAATTTTTTTTTAATTTGGTGCTTTTTTTTCGTTTTGGCAATTTTTTTTGGATTTTGGCGATTTTTTTCGGTTTGGCGATTTTATAATTTTGAGATTTTTTTGTTTTACCGTTTTTGAAAATTTCAAGAAGTTTGCTCTTACGGTTTCCAAGATACAGCAAGTTATCAAAATTACATAGTCAAAATTGCATTAACTGATGGTACACCCTCTAATTAAAATTTTTTAAATTTTAGTGTTAATTGTTGTAGTCTGTATAAAAATACACTAACTTTACAAATTTCAAGTGCATATACATACAATTGTATGTATATTACATGGGATTTTAAAATTTTTCGTTGCTCGTTTTGGCACACCCTTTAATTTCCAACTCTCATGTATTTGTTGTTGTAGCGGCCAAGGGTCTACACACTCTGTCCAAATTTCAGGTCCGTAGCTCTTACGGTTCTCGAGAAAATACCTTGTGACGGACAGACGGACGGACGGACAGACGGACAGCGTAGCGAAAACAATAGGGTTCCTTTTTCACCTTTGGTGTACGGAACCCTAAAAAGGACATTTAGCCAGACGAACAAATTTTTCTATTAAATCGAAAAGAAATTTCTATAAAATAAATAAGTTTTTTGGACAATTTTGTCGCACAAAACAATTTCTATAAAAACTTTTGTCACACGTAAATTTTTCTATGGAAAATTTTACCACGAAAATTTTTCTATGGAAAATTTTACCACGAAAATTTTTCTATGGAAAATTTTACCACGAAAATTTTTCTATAAAAATTTTTTTACACGAAAATTTTTTTACACGAACATTTTTCAATAGAAAATTTTGTTATACGAAAATTTTTCTATAGAAAATTTTGTTGCACGAAAATTTTTTTGTAGAAAATTTTGCTACATGAAAATTTTTTTACATGAAAAATTTTCTATAAAAAATTGTTATGCGAAATTTTTGTTATAAAAAATTTTGTTATATAAAATTTTTGCTACACAAAATTTTGTTACAATAAAGTTTTTCTATAAAAAATGTTACACGAAAATTTTTCTATAGAAAATTTTGTGACACGAAATTTTTCTGTATAAATTTTGTTATACGAAATTTTTTCCATAGAAAAATTTGTTCTACGAAAATTTTTCCATAGAAAATTTTTTTTACACTAAAATTTTTATATAAAAAATTTTGTTACACGAAAAATCTATAAAAAAAAACTTTTTACACAAAAAATCTATAAAAAAAATTTGTATACGAAAATTTTTTTATGAAAAAATGGCATCACATGAAAAATTTTCTATAGAACATTTTGTCACACGAACATTTTTCTATAGATAAATTTATGACACGAAAATTTTTCCATAGAAAATTTTGTCATACCAAAGTTTTGTAATATATTCTATATAAAATTCTATTTTCCCGAAACTTTTTCTAAGGTACAGTTTATCAAACGAATAATTTTGTTATTTTTCTATAGGATTTTTTTTTTTTTGACGAATTTTGTTGATTGAAAGTGATATTGAGACTATAGAAAACTTTGTCACAGAAAACATTTTTTTATAGAAATGTGTGTCACTCAAAAATTTTTCTATAGAAAAATGTCTGGTGAAAAAATTATTTCGTTAACGAAAAAGTTTTATTGAATATTTTTCTACAGTCAACTTTGTTGGATGAGCAGATTTTTCATTAGAAAAGTTTGTCACACGAAAAATTTTAATAGACAGTGTTGTCACGTAAAATTTGTCACACAAAAATTTTCTATAGAAAATTTTGTCAAATGAAAATTTTTTTGTTAGAATTACTTCACAAATTGATCACTTGTTGGAGATATAGAAAACTGTTCGACCGATAAAATTTAAATAAAGATTTTGTCGTATGACACATTTTTTTTTAATTTTGTGTGACACAAATTTATGTGGCAAAATTTTCATGTGATAAATGGTTATGTGTGCCAATTTGGTGTGACTAAATTTTAGATAAAATAATTTTTCTTGTGCCAAAAAAAAAAAATATTTAGAAAAAAAATTAAAAATATTTTTGTGACAAAATTTTGTAAATAAAATTTTTTTATAGAATATAATAAAACTTTTGGAGCGACAAAATTTTAATAAAAATTTTTTTGTGTAACAAAATTTTGGCTGAAATTTTTTTTGTGACAAATTTGCAAAACTGCGTGTCTCAAAATTTTTAAAGAAAAATTTTTCATGTGACAAATGCTTATGTGGCTAAATTTTAGATAAAATAATTTTTCTTGTGTAAAAAAAATGGACAAAATATAATTTTTATATTAAAAAATAATATTATTTTTATCAAAAGTGTACAAAAGGATTTTAACTTATTTTTGTCCCAAGAAAAGTTATTTTATCTAAAATTTAGTTGCACTAAATTAGCAATATGAAAAATGCAGCACATAAATTTTTCTATTGAAATTTTTGTCACAAAATTTTTTTCGGAATAAATTTTGTCACACGAAAAAATGTTTATTTAAATTTTGTGCTTCCAAAAGTTTTCTATATATGTATGTAAATTTTGTCGGATTAAAAATTTTCTATTTACCCCCTGTTTCTACAAGCCAGCTAATCCACACATCTGAAACATTTTTATATAAATTTTCCACTCACGTCAACCGAACGTCTGGGCTGCGGAAACAGGGTGTTCGATTTTGTCGGCCTACAAATGTTTGCTGCAGAAAATGTTTCTATAGAATGTTTTTGTCACACAAAATTATTTTTCTAGAAAATTTTGCTAAAGAGAAATTTTATCACACATAAAATTTTTCAGTGTGGACTTAATTTGATTTTGTTCTTTTGCAAATTTTGCTTCAGAGAAAATGCGTGTATAAAAATTTGGTGTGACAAATTTTAATGAACAAAAATTTCATTACTAAAAGAGTGTGTGTACAGATTTTAAAATATGTTTTCTGAGCCATTGTGCGCTATTATCTCCATAGTGATTGTCTGTCTTTTGTCGCCCGTTTGGCCACAGATATCCATCCATGCATACATACATACTCGTAGATAATGTCAAAGCAGCTGGTTTAAGACTCAACCCATTGTCTGGTGAACCAATACAATAATGAATGATAATTCCAACAAATACTTAAAGTAGCGTAAAAGTAGTTGTTGTAAGCAAATAATTGTAAAATTTTGTAAATGTTTTTTTTTTGTTTTTTTATCAAAGCAACATTTCTTTGGTTTCGCATTTTAATTTTTGGCAAAACGTACTAAAATTTTTTTTAAGAAAATAAAACGAATAAAAACGAGATCAACTTTCTTTTGTAAATATAAAGTCGTACATATGTTTTATACGTATTTTTAGATTTGGCTTAAACCAAAATTTAAATGAAAAAAAAACAAAGAAACATAATTTTGTTGTTACGCTTTTAATTTATGATGATTTTTGTAGCTGTTGTCGATTTTTGAATATTTTTTTTTTACATTCGAACGTACTCCTACCGATCTCATTCATTTTACTTTTATGGTTTATTATTCATCATCTGCTGGAGTTTCTTAAGCCATCTTTATGTGCTGCGATTATGTATGTAACTTTTCACAGTTTTAAGGTTTGTTTTTTTCTTGGCCACGAAGGTCTACATGTTTTCATAATTTTTGGAAATTAATTTTTTTTCTTTGCATTTCATACACGGATGGGTGCCGTTACACACTGAAATTCAAAAAGTTTTTTTATTGTTTTTTTTTAGTGCAACATGCCAAAAAGCTGCTAAATTATTGCTTCATTGAGTTAAAAATGGTTTAATGCTGTCTGGGCAGACTTTTTTTATCTTTTGAAACACTCCCTTAGTACTGAGCGCAGTTATTTGTATCTCAACGCTACAATTCGTACTCGTGTGAATTGGTTGCGTAAAGAAGAGTTTTAAAGTGCTGGCTGAAGTATGTTATGGTGTAATGTTTTTTTTTTTTTAAATGGTCTATATTGTTGAATGTTTAATATGTACTTGTGTTGGTTGTTGCAGTTTAGTCGGATGATAATGATGATGATGACGCCCTTATTTCCCTAAATTACCACACAAAATAAATCAATTAGCAGCAAATGCGATCAGCGTATGGAAAGAAAGAACAAAAAAAAAAAAAGAAAAAGAAAATAAAAGATAAAAATATTTTAACACATGCTCTTCATTTTGAGTAGTTTCATACTTGTGCCCATTATCAGACAATAACAATTTTTTTTTAATGAAACACAAAAAATATTTTAATTAACTGGATCTCCATAGGTCGGCAAAGGAGCCTCACCCGCGGATATTTGAGGTGTTTAACACAAAATGTTTTTTCTACATACTCGTACATACATATGTATGTAAATATAAACGTAATGGTTTTTAAATAATTAAAAAAAATATAGTTCGTAGTTATAAAATTTTAAAAAATCAAGTGGAAATAACAAAAATTAAAAATTTTAAAACCCCCGATATATCTAGAAAAGATGTGATATCTTCTAAACGACTGGACCGATTTTTCTCAAACATAGTTAAGAACCTTCCCGATCAAGTCACCTTTCAAACAGAAAAAACTAAATCAAAATCGGTCCAGCCGTTTGGGCTGTACGTGGACACGGACAGACACACAGATACACATATACACAGATACACAGACACACACTACAAACTTATAAAACTTTTTTTTTTGGTCAGGGGTTAATAAAAAGAACAATCTCAATAATACCTTAAAACTTTTTAAATAATTTAAGTGATAATTTCAGATGAATGCTCAACACATGTTCGCAATTGATCAGAAAAATGTTCAAATTTTATTCTCGCAAAAATTTTAGTCGAATAAAATTTTATTCGAATAATTTCGAAATTTTTATTCGAATAATTTCTCAAAACTAATAAGTTTTATTTTTTTGTAAAACAATTATGACAAATTTTTTTTGGCATAATTTTTTTTCATTATTGGAAAATTTTATTCGAATAATTTCTATTTTGCTAGTTTTCTAGGCAAGAAAAATTATACAAATTTGTTTTCGATGTAATTTATTTTTTTTATTTACTTTTAAGACAAGAAAATTGAACATAAAAACTTTATACGAATAATTTCTGGTAAAATTTTTATTCGAATAAAATTGTATTCGAATAAATTGTAAAACTTTATGTATAAGTACATTTTTTATTAATTCTTTTTTGTAAGAAAAATAATGACAAATTTGTTCGAATAATTTTTTTATTATTAAAAAATTTTATTCGTGATTGTGAAATTTTTTTAATAACTTATTTTACAATTCGAAGAAAAATTATTAAAAATTATTATTATTATTTTTTTTTTTGTAAAATAATTATGACAAATTTTTTTTCATTTTTGGAAAATTTTATTCGAATAATTTCTATTTTGCTAGTTTTCTAGGCAAGAAAAATTATACATTGTAATTTATTTTTTTATTTACTTTTAAGACAAGAAAATTGAACATAAAAACTTTATACGAATAATTTCTGTTAAAATTTTTATTCGAATAAAATTGTATTCGAATAAATAGTTAAATTTTATAATAAGTTAATTTTTTATAAATTTTTTTTGTAAGAGAAATAATGAGAAATTTGTTCGAATAATTTTTTTATTATTAAAAAATTTTATTCGAATAATTTCCTTTTTATTAGTTTTTTTACGCAAGAAAAATTGAGAATTTTTTTTTAATAACATATTTTACAATTCGAAGAAAAATTATTAAAAAAGAAAACTTTATTCGTATAATTTCTGGTAAAATGTTTATTCGCATAAATATAGAAAATTTGTAAGAAAAATTATGGCGAAATTTTATTCGAATAATTTCTTTTTTATGAGTTTTTGGGCAAAAAAAATCATTAAAAAAAATTTTATTCGAATAATATCTGATAAAATTTGTATTTAAATTCAAGTTTTATTTTACCAAATTGGGAAATTTTATTGGTATAAGTTCTTTTTTATTAGTGTTTTTTTGCAAGAAAAATTATAAATTTTTTTTTATTGTTAGACATTTTTTTTTCGAATAATTTATTTTTTTATTCGTTTTTTTTTTGTCAAGAAAAATCATGATAAAAAATTTTATACGAATAATTTTTATTTGCATAAATATGGAAAATGTGTAAGAAAAATTATGGCAGCATTTTTTCGAATAATTTCTTTGTTTTATTGGAACATATTGTTCGAATAATTTCATTTTATTAGTTTTTAGGGAAGAAAAATCATCATAAAAAATTTTTGATAAAATTTATATCCGAATAAAGTTTTATTTTAATAAAGTGCAGTTTTATTGGAATAATTTCTTTTTTACGAGTCTTTAGGCAAGAAAAATTATATATATTTTTTAAATATGTAATATCTTTTTTTTTATTATTGGAAAATTTTATTCGAATAATTTTTTTTAAGCAGGAAAAATTATGAATTTTTTTTTATTTCGTTTTTCTTTTTGCGAGAAAAATTTTAATAAAAAATAGTATTCGAATAATTTCTGCTAAAAATTTTATTCGAATAAAATTTTATTTGAATAAATTGGAGAGTTTTATTCGAAAAAGTTATATTTTTAGTTTGGTTTTGGTAGCAAAAATTATAAAAAATTTTCTTCGAATAATTTCATTTTTATTGTTGGAAAATTTTATTCGAATAATATCTTTTTTATAGTGCATAGTTTTTTAGGCATGAAAAATTATGAAACATCTTTTTGAATAATTTTTTTTATTCATGTTTTAGACAAGAAAAATCATAAAATTTTTATTCGAATAATTTCTGTTAAAATTTTTATTTGAATAAAATTTATTCGAATAAATTAGGCAGTTTTATTCGAATAATCTCTTTTTATATTATTTTTTCGTAAAAAAAAAATTCGAATAATTTCTTTTTTTAGGCTAAAAAATTATGAAATTTTTTTCGAATAATTATTTTTTTTAAATGGATTTTTTTAAATCCAAAAATTTACTATTTATTAAATTTCTAAAATTTAATACGAATAAACAAACCGGTCAAAAATATATTGAATGAACAATTTAATTAAAAAAAGAACTAAGATTTTTTTAAATAAATTTTTTTTAATTCCAAAAATTTTTAGTTTTAAAAAATGTCAAATATTTATTTTAATATAAAGTGTTATAGAAATTTTGTGATACATAATCAGCAATTTTTTTTTTGTGTCAAATTTTATAATCTAAGCCATAAATTTATGTTAAATTGTATGTTCTCATCGTAAGTGTCACATTTAAGTGTTTTCAACTTACATTAAGAACTACTTTTTTTTATTTATTTACAAAAAGTATTGAAACCACCCAGTAGATGTGACTGACATCTAATACATACATACATACATATGGAGTATTTTGTGTTTATTTAAAATTTGAATGTTTAACAAAATGTTTGGGCACTTCCACTTGAAATAATCGAAGACGCTGCGATTCACTACGTATGTATGTATGTATGTATCTTTTAATTGTTTTGTGAAATACTAAACAAAATGATTATTTGTAAGTAGATGATGAAATAAGACACTCAACAAAAGCAAATGGTTTTGTGTTTTTATTTTCTTCGTTGAAATTTGTTCAAATTGAAAACTGCAACGAAAGTTGAACACCCTTTATGAGAGAACATTCCTTCTCTTGGCAGTTTAAAGAGTGTTGCCATTTTATTGTTATTTTATTTCCCCAAAGATTTTCGATATGGCAATTTTCATGATAATAATCTCCATTCAGATGCTGCCAGATTTAGAAGAAATAAAGCGTTCACCATGACAAATCCATTAGTAGGACAAAAACTGCTTATTTTCTGCCATGTAGTGCAACTGGGAAATTGATCGCTTAAAAGTCTATTTGTTTAGTTCAGCAATTTCTTTATGTGTGTATGTGTGTGTGTGTGCCGGTGCGTGTGGCCAAATGAACATGCACATGCTGGCAACAGTATGCTTGGCCACCAACGCTGCACAGTGGGTTCATTGGCTACAAAAGTGTGAACACATATTTAACTTCTACAACATGACACAATTGGAATTTCTTTTACAATAATGTTTTATCTTTACAATAATGTTTTTTTTAATGGTGTTGTAAGTTATTTTTCATTTTTATGGAATGAAATATTTTTTATTAATTAATATAATTTTCTAAAAAAGTCAGGAAAAATTAAACTTAACTTTAGCTGAGGGAAATGCCGACATTTTTCTGCGCACTCATGTCTACTCGTATCTGCTTGGACAGAGATTGTTTGTTAACATCAGGGGATCTACTCTGTATTTTGAAACGAAAGTAACAGCTCTCGAATTTGTATAGAGTTTTTGAGTAGCCCCCAGCTATTTAGCATAAATTTTTAATAAAATTGTATATGCATATGAATATGATAATGAATTGAAATTTATTTGATGGTGGTTAAGCATTGTCCGTATATTTCATTTCATTGATGCTTAACCAAATCATCAGTAGACTTCAACCACATATTTGGAGCAGTCACAAGCCTCTTATCTTATCCACAGACTTTCAAAAACTATTTGAGAATACACAAATAATAATGTTTTTGAAAATCACAAAAGAAAAATAAGCGTAGTAGGCTTAGGGCCAATTTCACCAACTCTATTTAAATATGAATTGATATTTAAATTTCGATTTTCATTCATTTTTGTATGGAGAAATTACTTTTATAGTGTTTTCACACTGACTTGGTTCTAAACTTGGTTTTATTTTGGTTTTATGAAATGCAACCCTGTTTTCACTGTAGTAAATTCAGTGCTGCCAAGTTAAAATGACCGGCAGCAACTGATAATGCTTATGCCAGTGAATAACAAGAGATGTCGCTTGAAAGATTTTCAACTTAAAAATGGATGCAGCAGCAACAATAAGTAAAAAACTATGGACAAATAAGAGTTCTTTGGAAGGAAAACAACAAAAATATTTTCATTGACCTCTGGAAAGTGAAAATAAACGATATGACACATCGATCCACCGATAAAAAAGTTGTATGTTGTGATTTATTTGTGCATTTTTTATATACAATAACTTGATATCCAAGCACTTCTTCACTTTGTATTACTAGTTCCATAATTTTAAAATATTAATTTACAAAATATAAAATAATTTCCATTTTAGAGCGCATTGTAAAGTTTCTTAGTTTTTCATACAAACAAAAACAGTTGTACAGTTTGTCAAATAAGTGTTATAAAAATCAGAAAAAAATACAACAACAAACACACGCATTTCTGCAGGAGATTTATTTTATTTTGATCAAAGTTATTAGACAGTCTGTGAGTTAAAACCTGAATTTAACAAATTTGCAGTGTGATGGTTTTAACGTTAAAACCAGATTTTAACTTGCAGTGTGAAAACACTATTAAATATGAATTGATATTTAAATAAGTTGGTGAAATTGGCTCTTAGAAACTGTAACAAAACCCCGAAAATAATTTATATTCGATATGAATCTATTTTATTTTCCTATATGAATATGAGTATGAGTATCAGTATGAGTATGAGTATGAATATGAATATGACCAGCGTTACCATATATATTTTTTAAAAAACTTCCTAAAGCTGAAAAAAAGTTTTTTCCAAAACAAAAATTTTTTTCTACAAAAGTACCAAAATTTTTAAAGAAAACAGCTGATCGATATTGTTATGTGAAAAGTAATGAAATTGGTTAGGCTAACTGAGCCTTTAGACACTGTTGCAGTAATAAGGGAGTGAGAAAATATAAGATCGTTTCATTGCATACAAACATTACTTAATATTTTCATTCAATATATGTACTGCAAAAGTTCAATTATGGACATATTTATAAAAAAAACTTGAAAAAACTTTATATTTTCAAAAAAAAAACTTTTTGGCATCTCAAAAAACTTCCAAAAAGAGGGAAAACTTGACAAATGGTAACGCTGAATATGACTATGAGCATTTCTCCGAAAAATTAAAATTTTTTGTCACGTTCGACCGCAAGCAAATAACCTTGTATTTCTGAACAATGTGACTAAATTTTTCATAAAATTTTACCTAACGTAGAGCTGCTGACGCCCTACACAAATGTATGAAGGAGTAAAAAAAAAGTTTCGTTTTCTTTGAAAAAAAAACAAGCATATTTGCTTGGTGTCGAACGCGACAAAAAGTAGACTTTTCTGGAAAAATACCCATATGAATATGAACATGAACAGCACCACTGTGCGCAACTTTAAAATTTTAATTGTTTGAAAAGGTGTTTGAACGTTTCATTCTCTCGTTCGTTCATTCGTGGTATACCACACGTATGCAAAGAAACATTGACACGGCCGGCTAAACCAACAGACTGACGAATGGACGGGGTGCAAGTAGTAAGTTGTTGTTGGTTCTAGCTATGATGGTGGCATTTTCTTTCCATTGAGGAACAAAAAAAAATATTAAATTGAACTCCTTTAATTCCTGCGTGTGTGTGTTTTTAATGTTTATGGGTACATATTTTTCTTTTACCTTTTTTTCTCTTAATTTTCCATACGTGATGCCATTTTTAATAGAATTATGGATTTTTTTTTATATTTTTGTTTTGTTGTTGATCGTGTTGTGTGGTGTCGTCCACTAAATGACAGACAGATATTCATCATTTTAGTGTTTTTTTTTGTGTGCGTATTTGTTTACATTTTATTACCTGCATTTAGGATTAATTGTTTAGCGGCGATTTAATGATATGATATGATATACGATGAGAATTTATGAAAGCAAGCGTTTTAACATTGAAAACGGTTTAAGATCTTTTGTTGTATAATCATAAACGATAATTTAGTTACGGCATTCGATAACGATTGTTATTTTTTCCATATAAACTTAATTGAAATTTTCGTTAGATTTTGAGTGTCGCAATTTGGCCCTAGCGAGTTACGGCCATCCTTCTGGGGTTGAATATTATTATCCAAAATCCCATATCCTGGATCTCTTAAAAATAAATCCCGTTTGCCATCCCTGGTGCAGATAAGTTTGAACCTGAATAGCAGAGACACAAACCATAATGCTGAGCTGGAAAGGGAAACTGCAAGTTACAAGTTTTGTCTAGAAACGTTTAATGGACTTTTGATTTGTATGTAACCTTGTGACCTGTACCAGTTTATTATATATAAAGGGTGTTTTTTATTGAGGTATAGAACTTTAAGTTGGCATCACTTTTTTAACTGGCGGCCATTTTGTCAGCTGTCAAGTGATTAATATTTAGTTTGGTTTGCCATTTCATCATGAACAGGTTGACATAAGAACAACGCTTGCAAATCGTGCAAATTTATTTCGAAAATAATGGTTCAGTTCGCGAAGTTTACCGCAAGCTCCGTCCATTTTATGGTCGACATAATCGTCCATCAGAGGAATTAATTCGGTTAACCATGGATCGTTTTCGCACTACGTTTACTCTATGTGATAATACGCATCCGCAGAGACGTCGAACAGTGCGCACCGAAGAAACAATTGCCGCTGTAGAGCAAAGTGTGGAAGAGGACCCGAATGAATCGATTCGCCACCGTGCACAGCAATTGGAGCTTTGTCCATCAACTTTATGGAAGATTTTGAAGATTTTGAATGTGGATGAGTTGTGGTTCCAACAAGACGGCGCTACATGCCACACAGCGCACTTCACAATCGATTTATTGAAGGAAACATTCGATGAGCGCATAATTTCGCGGAATGGACCTGTCAATTGGCCACCAAGATCGTGTGATTTGACACCATTGGATTATTTTCTTTGGGGATATGTGAAGTCGCTCGTCTACGCCAACAAACCAGAAACGTTAGGGGACTTGGAAGCCAACATTCGTGGCGTTATTGCCAACATACGGCCCCATATGCTCGAAAAAGTGGTTGAAAATTGGACCTGTAGAATTGGCTTTATTCGAGCCAGCCGCGGCGGCCACATGCCCGAAATCATATTTAAACATTAATGGCATAAAATTATCCTTCTAATAAAGCCAAATTGATGGACATTAAAACGATTTTCTTGTGTTTTATTTCAATTCGAAGTTCTATACCTCTAAAAAAACACCCTTTACATACATACATAAATATTTTTTGCCAATTTACCTACATATACAATTATAAAAAATTGAAAATCCATTTCAATTGAATTCCCACTAAATCATTGTCAACACCAGCGTATTTATTTTGTTTTCTCAGGTACGTGCATACATTTGTGTATCATGCAGCATTAAACATTTAACCCAGTGGCATAAACATCCTTGGAATTAGCAAAATTGTACGGGTATAATTTGCAAACCTTGCAGCAACAACAACAACAACAACAATTGTAAAGCAACCAAACAACCTTCAAGCTTTTTCTCAGTTTCTGTGCAAAAATTGTGATTTATTTCGACTTCTGATGGTAAAAATGTATGACAATAAGACAATACAAAAAAAAAAACAAAAAACAAAAAAGAAAAAATTTAAATAAAACAAGGACACTTAAACTTAAACAATTTTAAAATACATATTTTCAACCGCAAGGAAATTATGATTTTATGGTACGAGTAACTATTGTGATAGTCCTTTTTTCTTTCTTTCTCAAGTGAAATAGAAACAAAAGGTTTTATTAGCAGTAGCAAAGGCAATATTTATGGCAGCAACTAGGTGGTCCTTTTCTTGTTTGTTTAAAACCAAAATCCTGTTATCCTGCTGTCCTGTTGTGTTTGTTTTGACACACATTAGGAAAAGAAAAAAAAAATGTTCAACAAGTTATTACCACCTACAAAATAAAACGTTTGAAAGAAAAAAATTATTCCTCTCTTTCTAAAATTAAGGGGAGTTTTCACAAAACACAGGAAACTCACGAACACACACACAGGCTTTTTGTAAATGAATAAAAAAAAATTATGGAAAAAATAAGTTAAATAAAAGACAGAGCCAGGGACAAGCACATTTACCAGGTGATCATCATCGGTGGTCAAAAGGCACACAATCACACTCACACACACGCACACTTTTAACTCAAACTCCAAACTATTCATTCCTGAGCACAAAATTTCCTGCCAGTTTATTAATTTAGAATTTTTTTTTTTGATGGACAGCTCAGAAGTAAAATAAATAAAAGAAACCTTAAACGTGAAATATTTGAGAAAAACGTTGTTGTTTGAAAAAAAATTGCTTTCTTTCGTTTCGAAATACAAAAAATGGCAATAAAAACCAAAAAAAAAGTAGAAAAAGATCTTTGGTAATAAAATCAATATAAAAAGATCATTTACGCTGATGAGGGTCTTTTTAATTTTTATACAAACAAATGTTTATTTATTTTTTCTTTTTTTTTTTTTAATAAATTGAATATTAAAGCAATAAAAGCAAGCAAATTAAACATAAAATAAATATCAATCTCATGTTTGCCTTTTCGAGATCACCCAGGCAGCAACAGCAGCAGCAGCAACAGCAGCCATCCAGCCATTTAGTTGAATGAAGTCAACCTAAGCAGATAACAAAACACGACATACTCGTACATGTGTTTTTCTGCCTTTTAAAATTGTTTAAAAATATCTAGCGGGGCGAATTTTTAAGTATCAGAAAAATTATTACCGCGTTTTTTTCTCTTCACTTACCACTGTGCAATAAAAATCTTAACGTTTTCCAAAATATGTAACAAGCTTCTAACAATGAGAAATATTTATTTTAGATATAGAAAATGTTCAGCACTTTTATGTAAAATTTTATGAGGAAGAATTTTGTGGAACATTTTAACCCTCTAACTCTTCTACGTGTGGGTCTTTTTAGGCCCTTTCTAAAAACGGGTCAAAAAAGCAGCCTTAAACGGGGATAAAACGGGACCAAATGTTCTAGAAAAATATTCGCCGTGACGTGCTGCTATAAGTCTCCGAATATAGCAAAGCTCAAAATTTAACTTAAATATCAAAAATGAAATAAAACTTGATAAGCCTTTAAGGGTTAATTTTTTAATAATTTTTACTTGCATTTTACTCACAGAGTGTGTTCAGCCTTTTTATGTAAAGTCTTATGAGGAACATTTTAACCCTCTAGCTCTTCTTTGTATGGTTTTTTTTTTGGTTCCTTTCGAAAAATATCAAAATTATATAAAACTTCATAGGCGTTTAAGGGTTAATTTTTTAAAAAATTTTACTTGCATTTTGGGTATAGAATGTGTTCAGCACTTTTATGTAAAATTTTATGAGTATCATTTTTGTGGAACATTTTAACCCTCTAACTCTTCTGTGTGTGGGGCTTTTTAGGCCCTTTCGAAAAAGCGTACAAAAAACACCCTTAAACGGGCATAAAACGAGTCAAACTGTTCTACAAAAATATTGGGGACAAAATTCTACTATAATGTTCTAAATACATTAAGGCTCCTGATCCAGCTTAAACCCTGGAAACTAGTCAAAACTTAAAATACGTTTAAGGGTTATTTTTGTACTTATTCACAATTGAATTTTATGCATAGAGTTTGTTCAGCAATTTTATGTAAAATCTATGAGGAAAATGTTTGTGCAACATTTTAACCCTCTAACTCTTCTCAGTGGGGGTCTTTTTGGTCCCTTTCCAAAAAGGGGACAAAAACACCCTTAAACAGGCATAAAGCGAGTCAAATTGTTCTACAAAAATATTGGGCATAAAATTCTGCTATAATGTTCTGAATACATAAAAGGTCGTGATCCAACTTAAACCCTGGAAACTAGTCAAAACTTTAAATACGCTTAAGGGTTAATTTTGTACTTATTCACAATTGAGTTTTGTGCATAGAGTTTGTTCAGCACTTTTATGTAAAATATGATGAGAAACATTTTTGGTGGAACATTTTAACATTTTAACTGTTCTCCATATGGGTAATTTTTGTCCCTTTCGAAAAAGGGGACAAAAAACACCCTTTGTGGAGTATTTTAACCCTGTAAGTCTTCTCCGCATGGGCCTTTTTTGTTCCTTTCGAAAAAGGGGACTAAAAAACAAACAACTCTTTTCAACGAATTTTCAAACTACCCACTTTTAAGTAAATACAGTGGAATCTCCCTTAACGGACACTTCCTATAGGCGGACAATTTTGACTGGTCCCGGCAGCGCTCCATTTAAATATTTAGTTTTCTCTTGCCCGGACAGTCCCTTGTACGGACACATTTCAATGGTCTCTTCAGTGTCCGCTGAAGAGAGATACCACTGTACTGATATACAGACATACCTACATATAACACAAAAATACAAAATTGTAATATTTTTGCACGAATAAAAAGGGACAAATTATTGTATTGGCTTTAGCTAATTCTAGCCATATATAACAACAATAACAACAACAACAACAACTGCTGCAGCAGATGCCATGAACAAAACCAAAAACAGCAAATGTGAAATGATAATGATGATCATGATCAACAGCAACATCACCCATGATCAAATAAAGAAAGAAAGAAAAAAAAGATAGTGAAAAAAGAAAGAATTAAAAATTAAATAAAAAAAATAAGAAAACAAATATAAAAATAAGAATTAAGTTTTGTATCAACAACTTGTGTGGTCGTGGTCTAAGAGTAGAACAAATGCCGCCAACAAAAACGAAATGGAACCAAACCACCAGCCAACCAAGCAACCATCCAACCAATCATTCCATTCCAGGCAACAAACTCACTGCAACAATACCACACACACACACATACACACTTGTTTATAATATTTTACATACTTCCCCATGTACAGACACATACATATCATTACCTTAATATAGAAAGGCCCTAACTCATAATATTTTTTTTAATCGCATCTTTTGTATATTTCTTTAGAAATATTTCCAAAAAAAAACAGAAAAGTTAGGGCCAAGGCGAATTGATACCAGGTGGTCTCGATTTGCAACTCTGCATATTCGCCTTGTATATTTGTTAGTGCAAAATTTCCTGCTGTCAGAATATTTCCGACCGTTTTGCTTTGATTTGACAGCACACAGATTAGCAGGTGATCGATCGTCAGCTGATGAATTGAGATCACCTGATGTGAATTTGCCTTGGTTAGGGCCTTTCTATATTAAGGTAACTACTATACATAGTACATGCATGAAAAACACAAGTCCAAAGGAAAAAGAAGACTCTCAAATATGGATAAAATTAAAAAAAAAAAAACCAAAAAGTACTCTAAGATTTAAAGTTTGAAACAAGCAAATAAATAAATACAGGCAGTCATTTAGTCAAGAGACACGCATATTTCGCCATATAAGAAGTACAAATAAATAAATAGATGGATGGATGGATGGATGGATGCATGGATGGTTTTACTAAAGAACTACATGATCTTAGATACAGTGACAACATTCTGACGACTTGAGAGGGAAGGCTGCCCGAAGGATATCAAAAAGTACAAGTACAATAACTTTTAACTTGATTATTCAAGAACCTTGAATAACTTATTATAGAATATGGGTGGCGTCTACTCTCTAATTCGAAACAAAAGCAAAATTTAATTAATTTTTCTCTAAAATTTAATCGAATATTTTTAGAAAAAAATTTTTGTGTCCTTAAAACTTTCATACTTCCATGCATACATAAATAACGTGTCATAACCGCCAAAAATGCTTAAATCGCATGATTTACTAAAAAAAATACAACCCTGATCTGATTAATTGTTATTGTTTTTTTGAACATTTTCATAGACTTCATCATTGTTTTTATGCGAATTGTTTTTTTTGTATATATTCCAATAATTTTGTTTTGCAAAATTATTTTATAAAACACATGCGAAATTTTAAAATCAAATACGACTATTTTCCTTGATCATACTTCCCCGTTTCTTATTCAATTACTGCTCGCACTTTAAGCGAAATACTACCGGCAAACCCTTTAGGCGGAAACCCAAGCAAATATTCGAGTAAAAAGAGTTAAAGCTAAAACAACAAACATTAAGTGGCTTTTAAAGATTTATGGATACAAACACATTTTTAAATCGAAGAAACGATTTATGCCCAAAAATATTTATTGTGTGGTTTTGTTTGTAGTTTCATGTTTTTTGTTCTTTTAAAAAGAAAAACAAACATTAGCGTCATTGCTGTCAACTTTAGAACAAGGCATCATAAACAAAAAAATTAATAGAGAAATCGTAAAAAAAAATTTGTGAAGTCAGTAGAATTTCTGAGGAAACGTCTTTGAAAAATAGTTTTTAAAGTGCTTGAGTTGAAATATTTATTTATTTATTTTTTGTTTTTGGATGCGATACTCCATTTGTTTCTAAAGTGTAATATAATTTTGTAATTTAAATTCATTTCTCTCAGCAACAAACAGCCTAAAATAAAATCCCTTTTGTTGTTGTCAAAGCTTTTTCATTTCCATTTTAATATTTATATCGGCATACTTATCTAAATTGTTTCTAAGCCAGAAAGAAGGGTGTATTAGACAATTGAATTAATATATGCGAGGGAGGTTATAGTTTTTTACCCAAAGCGCTGCTTAGATATAAAAAGGTTAAGGCTGTGGCCTTGTATCGTAAAAAATATGATTCGAAAATCATTTTTTTTTTCAAAAGGTACTTTTTCCGAAGGTTCTTTTTCCATAGGTACTCAATCAAAAAGTACTTTTTCAAAAGGTACTTTTTGATAAGGTATATTTTTTCAAGAGATATTTTTTCAAAAAGTACTTTTTTATAATGGTACTTTTTCTAAAGGTACTTCTTCAAAAGGCATTTTTTCAAAAGGTACTTTTTCAATAGGTACTTTTTCAAAAAGTACTTTTTCATAAGGAACTTTTTCAAGAGATATTTTTT
The DNA here is from genome assembly GCA_944452675.1 of Tachina lurida. Lineage (NCBI taxonomy): Eukaryota > Metazoa > Arthropoda > Insecta > Diptera > Tachinidae > Tachina > Tachina lurida. The sequence continues at coordinate 31,994,649 of OX101752.1, forward strand.
CAAAAAGTACTTTTTCATAAGGTACTTTTTCTAAAGCTACGATACTTTTTTATAAGGTATTTCTTCAAAAAGTACTTTTTTGTAAGGTACTTTTCCTAAACGTACTTTTTCAAAAGGCATTTTTTCGAAAGGTTGTTTTTCAATAGGTACTTTTTCAAAAGTTACTTTTTCATAAGGTACTTTTTTATAAGATATTTTTCAAAAACTACTTTTTCATAAGGTACTTTATCAAAGGGTACATTACTTTTTTATAAGGTACTTTTTCAAAAAGTACTTTTTCAAAATCTACTTTTTCAAAAGATACTTTTTAAAAAGGTATTTTTTCAAGAGATATTTTTTCAAAAAGTACTTTTTCATAAGGTACGTTATCAAAGGGTACTTTACTTTTTTATAAGGTATTTTTTCAAAAAGTACTTATTTGTAATGTACTTGTTCTAAAGGTACTTCTTCAAAAGAAATTTTTTCAAAAGCTACTTTTTTTGATAAGTTATTTTTTCAAGAGATATTTTTTCAAAAAGTCCTTTTTTATAAGATACTTTTTCAAAATGTACTTTCTCATAAGGTACTTTTTTATAAGGTACTTTTTCAAAAGTAACTTTTTTGAAATATACTTTTTTATGAGGTACTTTTTCAAAAAGTACTTTTGCAAAAGGTACTTTTTCCAAAAGTACTTTTTCAAAAAATACTTTTTCAAAAAATACTTTTTCAAAAAATAGTTTTTCAAAAGGTATTTATCAAAAAGTACTTTTATAAAATCTTTTTTAAAAGTTTCTTTTTTTGATCTTTTTGAAAAAGTACTTTTTTGTAAGGTACTTTTCCTAAACGTACTTTTTCAAAAGGCATTTTTTCGAAAGGTTGTTTTTCAATAGGTACTTTTTCAAAAGTTACTTTTTCATAAGGTACTTTTTTATAAGATATTTTTCAAAAAAATACTTTTTCAAAAAAATACTTTTTCAAAAAATAGTTTTTCAAAAGGTATTTATCAAAAAGTACTTTTTCAAAAAGTACTTTTATAAAATCTTTTTTAAAAGTTTCTTTTTTTGATCTTTTTGAAAAAGTACTTTTTTATAAGGTACTTTTTCTAAATGTACTTTCTCATAAGGTACTTTTTTATAAGGTATTTTTTCAAAAAGTACTTTTTTGAAATATATTTTTTATAAGGTACTTTTTCAAAAGGTACTTTTTCAAAAAGTACTTTTTCAAAAGGTACTTTTTCAAAAGTACTTTTTCAAAATGTACTTTTATAAAATCTTTTTTAAAAACTCCTTTTTTTAATCTTTTTAAAAAAGTACTTTTCTGAAAAGCTACTTTTTAAAAGCTACTTTTCAAAGCTACTTTTTAAAAGCTACTTTTCAAACTTTTTAAAGTTCCCTCGTAATACTTATGTATTCTAAAACAATTTTAAATTGTTTGTTGCACTCGTAAATTTTTTAAAATAAAAACAATGAATGTGTTCGTTCGTTCGTTCATGCATCAGCCCGACCGACTACTTAACTGTCAAGGTACGAGTATATTTAGTACATATTTGTATCACAAAGCACAATGTATTTGCTCATAATTGTTTAATGGTTTTGTGTAGGTGCTGGAGGCTGTAACTGGTGTCTTTATAAATCACCACCCCCTTTTTTGCTGAACATAGTTTCAGTCAGTTTTTCCTTTTTTTTTTTTTTTTTTTTTGTTCTTTGTCATTTCTATTATGCATTTCTGTTTGCAAATTGTTGACAATACATTTGTGTTTACTTTAAGTTTTGAATTGAATTTATTATTAAGCAAATCTCATATTCTATTGATTTTTTTTGTTCTTTGCAATAAATTTGGGTTATTGTAAGCTTGTGTTGTGTGATGCAGTTTATTATACATATTTATTTTTATTGCATTTTTAATAATGTTTAATAATGTCAAGACAAGCTTGTTTAAAAATAAATTTAAACTTGTATAAATAAAATCATAATTAAAAATGAAAAATTTTATTTCTTGTTCTGGTTAAAAATAGAAATAGATACGTATACATATGTATGCATACATTTATTTGTATGCAATTCAGTTCAAAATTAAAAATTAAACAAAAATAAATTGTTGGTTTCAGGTTTAATGCATTTTCTGAAATTCGAAGTCAAGTTCGAAAACTCAAATTGAAAACTTCAAACTTATAAATTATACCATAATATTGTTTTGCTTTTTTTTTTGTCGTATAAAAATATTAAAAATTTCACTCGATTAAAATAAAGTTTACATAATCGAAAATTCGAAATTGTTAATTTTAACGTTTTAAACCCTGGTGAAGTTTAAAAAGAATCAATTTAAGAAGCCATTATTTAGTTTTTATACATATGTGTAAATTCGAAAATATATTCGAAAATCCGAATTCGAAGTTCGAAAATTTTAAAATATGCTTTATTATTTCTGATGTTATTTTAAGCCAAAAATAATAAATATTAACTGATGACATAAGGTCAGATTCAGGGTTTCGAATTTTCGAAATTTTTTATTTAACCCCTTTAGGAAGTTTGTAAAGCCCCAAAAAATCATACTTATTAAATATCATACCAGTTATAATGTATTTTTTAAAATTCAGTATTAAGCTCAAAACTCGATTTTAATTTTCGAAGATGAAGTTGAAAAAATCTTTTTAGTTTACGGGTTATTTCAGTTTTAATGCATTTTGGAAAATTCTAAATTAATTTAGAGCATTTTAAGGCTTGCAATATTGCTTCTTTGGTTGTTTTGTGCCAAAATATTAAAATTTTTATGAACCGAGGCATATTTTATTGTTTCGAAATATCGAAAGTGCTGATTTCAGCGCTTTAGATCCTTTTAAAATTAAAAAAAATATAGCTCATGAAGTGCTATACAGGTTTTAATGTATGTTCGAAAATTCGAAATTAAGTTCGAAAATTTTTAAAATACGCTATATTATTCATTTGATTAATTTTAACAATAAAACATTAGTATATTACTGAATAAGGGCACGGCTTAGCTTTTCGACAATTCGAAATTGTCACTTTGCTCTAGCACCTTGAAAATTTAAAGAAAACAATCAAGCTTATATAGTATTACTGCAGTTTTAAGGCATATTTGGGAATTCGAAATTAAGTTCGAAATTTTAAAATCATATAACATGGTTTCCTTTGTAATTTTGCACAAAGAATATTAAATCTGGCTGCTTTTACAATGTTCGAAAATGTCCATTAGATTTTAACATTTAGCTGAAATTAAGTTTTATTTTACTTTTTTATATTAAAACTGCAAATTTCGGTAATAAAGTCAAAATGTTCACATTCCACCATGTCCTGCGATGTCGATAGAAAACGTTCGTTTTCGTTTTATTTCCAATACAAATTGTCGATCTATTATAAACTTTTCTTCGAACAATTATTTGGGTAATGTTGTTCGGCTTAAGGGCGATTTGTGTAAATAGATTAAAATTCTTGTTTGGTTCGGTTTTTTATTCATTTATTTTTCTCTTCCTGGTATTTCGACCAACCTTGTGGGACTACAAAAACAGCAAATGGACTTAAAATAATTAACAACAGACATTAAAAACTATTTATATCCAAAGTCTTGATCTTCTCAATCAAAATGGGCAATAAATTATAAAATATTCTGCAATTTAAAAAAAACCCATAAAATATTTTCGTCTTTGACAAGAATAATGAAGTGTCGTCGTTGGTACTCGTAAATATGTATAATTTCATTTCCTTGTTCGTGTATTGTTCTTGGCACAAAACAATTCGCTTATACGAGTGGAGGGGAATAAAATCACATATTATTAACTTGTGAATTTTAGCACTTCACTTAACGAAATGACACTTTGAAAAAAAAAGTGCTAAAACACATTCTAGAGTTCTACCGATCACTTGCAGCACATGTCTGTTGGGCTGGTTAAGGGACTTGCTTTATTTTATTTCATTTTTATTATTTGTTTAAGAAATATAAGCTTTAAAACAATATAATGCACGATGTTAGTGCTGAAACAGTGGCTGTAAAGCGAAAAAATAATTGTAATAGGATACATTTTTATTATATTTACATTTCTTCGAAAATTTCGAATTTATAATCTCAAATTCACTTTAGTCAAACGAAATTTGATATGTAAATATGATTTTTCGAATAAAAGTTTGAAATTGTTCCAACATCTTTAATGGGTTAAATTTGGGGAATAAAAAAAATTATTCGAATAAAATTAGAATGTTTTTTAAAATTACGTTTTAACATGTGTATTACCCTTTATAAAAACAAAAATATATTTCTGATTATTGTATGATATTTTCGAACTAAATTCCGAAAATTTCATTTAGAGTTTTCTTTCGTTATGTTGCTTAAACTTACAGTTTTTTTACATTTACCGATTTATTTTCCTTTTTTGTTGACATTTTATGCTAAAAATGTGCTATTTGGTAAGTTCGAATTTTTCGAACTTAAATTCGAAGTTAAAAATTTTTCTCATATCACTTGGAAATTTTAATATTTTTCAAGATTATAGTTATTTTTATATTTTATTCTATTCATTTTGTGTCTTTCTAGCACTTTCGATTATGTATTTCGAAATTTTTTTAATATGTACATATAAAAATTTATGCATTAAAGTGTTAAATAAATATTTCTAACAAAATCTTTCTAACTATTTGTAAATATACTCAGTGTTAACTTTTCCAACTTAATTTGAAAGCAAAAATATATTTTTGATTATTATATGAAATATTCGAACTTAGTTTCGAAAATTTAATCTACAGTTTTCTTTCGATCTGTTGCTTAAATTTACAGTTTTTTACATTTACTGCTTTATTTTGCTTTGTTGTTTACGTTTTATAATAAATATGTGGCATATTTGGTCAGTTCGAAAAATTCGAAGATACAATTTTTTCGCCTATCACTTGGAAATTTACAAATTTTTAAAGATTATAGTTTTTTAATTCTATTCTATTCATTTTGTGTCCTTGTAGCACATTCGATTGTGTATTTCGAATAAATATACTCAGTGTTAACTTTTCGAACTTAATTTGAAATCATGTTCGAATATGCGAAATTATTATTTATAATTTCGAAAATTGTAAAAAGTCTTTTGCTACATTTACAATACACGTTTAACCACTGTGATCCATTAAATTTGTTCATTAATGCATAATTGTGCTTGTACTTTGGCAATACTCGTGTGTGTGTGTGTGTGTGTGTGTGTGTGTGTGTGTGGTCGGTCTTGTCATCATGCCAGAGATATATTTTTAGCATATGTTGCTTATGTCTCACATTATTATGGTTTGTAAATGTTCAAGACTTTGACGGAACAAGCAAGCATGATGTGCACATACCCACATTGTACATATGTACATACATTCATAAACATATTTAAAATCAATTACAACTGTTTTTAACACTTAAAAAGGTGTGAAATTTTCAGACCACCCAAAGACTAACACATAAATCCAAAGGATTTGGATGTACATACTCGTACACATTTAAGTCCACTAACAGGAAGCATCTGAGCTGAGCTAACAAATGAAAAGTAGAAACATAAAGAACGAGAGAAGTCATAAATGTAAACGAATATAGTTTAAGACTAATCATTAGTCTTACAAACCACAAAACTATTTCGTGCAGCAGTTTGTGTGAAGCCAAACGAAACGTTTAACAGATACCCATCCCGTAGGCGTATCTTAAACTATTTAAGAACGACAAGTATGCTTTTAAGGCGCCCTATAAAAACCAAATGCCATTAAAATAAAACAAGCAAAGCATATGTTTTGATATGGACTGATAATGGGATGAATGATGGTAGTAAGTTAAATTCAAATTAAAAATGTTTCATAAAAAAATTTGTAAGAATAAAAAAGAATTTAATAGGCGAGCATGAGTATATTTTTTATTTATTTTCATTGCATACGGCTGGCTGGCTGTCTGTTAATTTAACTAGACTCTGTCGTTTTTCCGTTTTGCCGCTGGTGGTGGTCACCTTCATCATCATCATCATCATTTTCATGTTCATATAAATTTTTTTCTTTGTTGCCTGCACATTTGTTTGTCATGCTGTGTCAATTTTCTACGGCCAACAAATTGTAAGAGCCATTACAGAATACATTTTTTTTTGTACTAAAACCAATTGCTTTAATACTTTTTCACATTGTCCCATGAATTAACATTCAAATTGCATCAAGGTTAGGGAGACCAACCGCATGGCCTTGTTCAACAAGTCATTAGGGTTCTTTTCTCTTGATCTCTCCTACTATAAAACAAAAAAAATTAACAAAATTGACATTTGCCTGGCACCTTCTTGTGCTTACATATGTCGTATCTTAAAAGGTTTAAAACGAATATTATTGAATTTAAAATTTTTAATCAAAATTCTAAAAAATTTCGATATTAAATCACGAAGTTTTCACAAAACCATATACATAAATAACATTTTCAATAAGCTTTGAGTATAATTTTATTTTATTAAAGTAAACAAAATTGAATTCGCTATTTTTAACATGAATTTAAATGATAAAAAATTTTCGAAAATTTCGAATATAAAAAATTTATGAAAATTTAAAATATATAATAATAAAGTGTTCTAACTTTTCTTTTTTTAATAAAAATATCCACTTAAATGAATATTTTAATTTAAAGTCGAGTTTTCGAAATTAGCCCAGAACAAAAGGTGCTATTTTGCTCTTTTAAAATTTTTGGGGAAAGATTTCAACCTAAACATTATAAAAACACCAAAAAACCAATTTGTCAAAAAAACAAATGCGAAAAGCTATTTTGGAACTAAATTATATATTTTCGAACATTAAAAAATTGTGTTTATAGCTCGAAATTATGTTCAAGATTACAAATTTAGCTTTAACAATAGAAATACAATAAAAAATAGAAAATTTCGAATTTTCGAATGTAAGTTCGAATTTTCGAAAATAGCATATATTATAAAAAAAGAAATTGTTAATTAATTTAAATGCTAAAAGCAACAAAAAAAACTTTATTCAGTGAAACTCAGCTCTAACTAAATTATATACATATTTTCGAACATTAACAAATTGTATTTATAGCTTGAAACTATGTTCCAGATTACCGATCCTGCTATAACATAGAAATAATAGACAATTTCGACATTTTCGAATGTAAGTTCGAATTTTCGAAAATAGCATAAATTGCCTAAAGAAGTAACTGTTAAATAATATATGTGCTAAAAGTAACAAATTCTATATTCTTGAACATGCAAAAATGGGTTTTTCAAGCTCGAAATTATACATAAAATAAAAAATAACAAAAATAATAAGTTAAAATTTCGAAAATGCAAAATTTATGAAAATTTAAACTCATCCTAGTCAAGACACATTTTTTGATATATGTAATTATAAAAAAAAATTTATTCACTTACATCGACATTTTCGAACAAAACCTCGAATGTTAAAAATGTATCAAAAATTCTTTTTTAAATTTTTAAAACTGAATTAAATTATATATGTAAATAGCATACTGAAATCTCAAATTTTTATTAAAATATGTATCTTGTACACACCTTGCGAAAATAATCATCAAAATTTTCGAACATCAAAAATATGTATTGAGATTTAAAGAAAAATATTAATATGTGGGAATAGTTTGCACGTATTATTTATTATTTTGCAGAAAAACTCAATTCTTATATGTACACGAGTGTTATTGTTATTTTGAAAAAAATAAAAAATAAATAAAATTCAATACTTATGTATGTACCTCAAGTTTTTCGAACATGCGATTATTTGCTAAATATATTATGTAAAGCGACTAAGGTAAAAGCATTTAAACTACATACTTAAATGTCTGTATTTATTTTAAAACTAGTTTTTTTTAAGATTTGTACTAATCACAATTTTCGAACATTGAAAATAAATTACAAAATACAAAAATATATATTAAAATCGGCAAAAATACATTTTGTGCTATAATTAGTTTCAAAAAAGTATATTTAGCTATTTTCGAAATTTTCGAACATAACTTCGAATTTTCGAAATTAGTTAAAAAATTTATGTTTACAATTTGCGTATTGTTTATGCATGTAAACCGTACTTAGAAGATAAAATAATTTATTTTGATCACTTGTTTTATTGTATATTTTCTAATTTAACTAAATTTACGAAAAAAAAACATAATTCTCTCTTCTGCTTCTTTTCTTTTCAGGTATGTAAACACCATATTATTGCTTTCTTAAGGAAAATACTAATGTTAGTAAGTAAAAAATTCTCCAAGTGTAATTTAATGTTTTTTTAATCTTAATTTCCATAAGTTAATTCCCCTTCTACACACATTTTCCCTAAAGAAACCACACAAATGCCAGAGTTGCAGGCCCATCATGCTAAAAGTCTGTCTCAGAAACTAAATATAAAAAAACTTCAAAGAACAAGAACAAGAACAAGAATTTGTGCCTATTTAATGATAATTTGACACTCTTGATATCATTTTTCATGACAGCCATAAAACATTCATACTCATCTGCTCATATAAGTACTCTCACATGCATCCATGATGCGTTGTTTAATTCATTGACTATTTAGAAAAACTAAAAGAAATGTAACAAAAACCGAATACAATTAAAGAATAAATAAAATAATAAATGCACATTCTTTAACCATGCATTTGTTTCCCTTGAGTCATCATCGTCATCAGCACATCATAATCATTATCTATGAGATACATTTTTTTTTTTATTTTCACTTCGAAATAATAACCTTTCATGTGTGTTCTTATTACAACATGACATTTATGTCGTTTTGTTTTTCTAGTTTCGTTTTGCTTTTTTTAAGGTTAAACATTGAAGCTTTAGTTTTCCTCATTTTCTATGAATTTTTGCCAATGTGGAATTCATTTGCCATTTAATTGATTACTTTTTTTTTTTTTTTTTTGTAACTTAATTGACAATGCGCGCGCGGATGGCGGTAAACAGGAAGTAAAATTGTTATTGTTGTTATTTTCAAGAATAAATAAAATTTGAATTTTAAATACATATTTATTTTCTTTCGAGAGATTGTAATGAGATGTTGTAAAAAGATAACAAATATGGCAATTCAAACATGGTTAAATCATAAATAAGGAAGCGAAATTCTTTATACAAAATTTCTTAACGTTTCGTGCATTCTGTGTTTATGTATGAATGAAATTTAATTTTGAATTTGCAAAAATTTATGTGTGTAGGAGTGGGTGTGAAGTGCTTGTTGTAAACTTAAATGTGGGCGAAGGGTTGAAGACGAAATAAAACTATGTTTTAAATATTTAAATAAAATTATTATAAATTTTAACAATTTCGAAATTTTCGAAAACAAGTTCGAATTTTTGAAATTCATAATATTACATAATTTTGTGTGTTGCCGCTGCAAATTTTAAAGGAAAGTTTTAGAAAGCAAACTAACCCAGCAAAAAATTTTCGGAATTTTGTAATGGGTAGTACTCTTTTAATGGATTACAAAGTAACGAGTGGTACCTATTTATCTAATTATTTTATTGGCATAATAATGACTTTCATGTAATGAATAAAATAAGAACTTATTTATATCACTACGTGAAAGTACTTATTGTAGTACTTTCCAGCTAATAAAGAAATATGTATATCTAGCGAAATTTGTTACAAAATTTTATTCATTTAAAAAAAAAATTAGAAAATATAGCAAATTAATTTTGAATAAGTTTAAGCAAAAATTAATCTATATTATTTTGCATATTTGTACGCAAAAAATAACCCATTAAATTTTGAGTACTTTTAGGCAGTCAGTAATCTATTAACTTTTGTATGTTTGTAGGCAAAAAGTATAGGGTACCACATACTTTTTGAACTTCTCAAACAAAAATAATGGGTTATTCAGTCAAATTGTAAGTACTTACGACTGAGGAGTACATACACTTTTTTGCATTCTAGTAGGCAAAGTTTTTTGCTGGGAAGCTACATATGTATATGTAATAGCAAAATAACAAAATATAGTCTCTTTAGAAATTTTCGAATGCAAGTTCGAATTTTCGAAAATACTATCAATTGCCTAAAAAAATGACTGTTTATTAATTTATGTGTTTAAAACAAGAAATTCTGTATTCTCAAAAAAATCTTTATTGAGTGAAACACAACTCAATCTGAATTCTATATTTTCAAACATTAAAAAATTGTATTTATGGCTCAAAACTATGTTCAAGATTAAATATTTGGTTTTAATAATAGAAAAATAACAAAATAAGGACAATTTCGAAAATTTCGAATGTAAGTTCGAATTTTCGAAAATACTCTAAATTACCTAAAACGTGACTGTTAATTAATTTATGTGTGAAAAACAACAAATTCTGTATTCTCGAACCTGGGAAAATTGTGTTTCAAGTTCGAAATTATGTATATTTAAAATAAAAATTAGCAGTAGTAATGAAAGTGAAAACCAAATTTTAGTCAATTTCGAAATCTTCGAATTTGATTTTTAGTTGATTTCTTTAGTTTTAGTCCTGTATGTATATATGTACATACATACATATGTATCTATGTACATACATACATACATATGTAGATATCATTACCTTAATATATAGAATTATGATATATAAAATATATGAAAAAACGCTTAATTTTTTTTAAAGTTTCGAAGCTTATTGCAATATCTTAATGGATTATTTTAAAGGATTGATTATGCTTTCATATAAAATTACATACACATAATAATCTAAAGGGATTTTTATTATTCAAATTGAATTTTTTTCTGATTAAATTTAATTCATGTACAAATGATCATTTACATACATATATTTTAATAATTTTTAATGCAGCAATAATTCGAGTTTACGAAGCTTAGTATTTTATATATAATCCTTTTTTTCATTGTAAATCTGTAGTTTTATACTCACTCGTATGTATGTAATTCCAAATGAAATCCTTAAATATGTTGTGCAGCATATGGGTATTTCCATTCTACGGTTTCTATGCTGCAAAAGCACATCATGGGCATTATAAATAGTTGTTAGGAACCGCCCAAACATCATTCTGATGGTCCATAAAACTATAATTTTTCTTGCCATAATTTGCCAAACAAGATAATTTATTCATTTAAAAATCAAATCAAATAATAATGACATTTATACAACACTACACAGGCAGTTAGATGAGAAAAAAATGTTTCAAGATTTTTTTTTATAGCAGAAATGTAAAACAAAAAACCCTGTTGTTTAATCTAGAACAGGGTCAATACAAGGATCTTTTTTTTAAACAGGTCAATACAACACGAAATGTACGTCCATATGTATATATATATATTCATGTACATATGTATGTATGTATATTGACAAACTTTTATTACTTTTTCCATGTCAAGGAAATATTATAATAATCTTGAAAAAATTATACTCGTAAATGATGGTGTGTGCGAGTGTGTGATCCGCTTTGCTTGTGTGCAGTTGAAATGATTGACTGTGTAATTGATTAACCTTTACGACACCAAATACACACGTTTATAATTACAAATGTGGAACTGCCCATATGGTAATGTTTAAGATTAATGAAATTTATCATTTATGAAACCATATACATACATACATACATACAAACATACACAGCCATGCTCATGCTCATGCTCATTTTCACTATCTCTCTGTCTGTCTCTCTCCCACAGATACTTACATATACAATTTATTTGTTGCAATTGAGTGCAGAGAATGCAAAATATTTTTGTTGTATGTACTTGTTTACAAATGAAAACAATATTGCAAAATGATTTGAAATGTAAAAACCTCCTAGTACCAACAACAACGTCATGTAAAGCACAACCTGGCCAGCGTTACCGTTGTGTTACTAATGTATCAATTTGACCCTATTTTGACGACTTTTTAGGACCATATTTTAATCAAATTACCCTTTTATAAAATTTTTAGCTAGTTCGTGCCATTTTTTTCTCTCCTTTTATAAGAATTAGAACTTAAGGTCGAGTCAGGTAGAATCCGTCGTATATTAACGCAACAACGAACATTGGGTAATTTGTCTGAGTTTTCAGACAAAGTTTTGGACCGATATGGCTGATAATTTTTATTTGAAATTCGGCACCATGAAACTATGCAAGGGAGCTTACAAAATGGCGTATAAGTAACCTGACCAGACATCCCGCTTTAGGCGGGATTACCCCGCTTTTCTGAGGTTGATCCCGCCTTGAATTTTTATCCCGCTTTATCCCGCTTTTTAGAGTTTTGAAATTTCTTATCTCTTAATACATATATATTTTTATTAATATGTAACTGATAAAAATGTATTCCAAATATTTTTTAGTGTAGTTATTGTTTATTTTTTTTGGATCTGGCAGCTCCTCAAATGAAAAAAATAAAAATACAAACGTACACACTCAAAGATCCTTTTGTTACAGTGCTTTATATGTGCAGACATTCTGCTGCTTTAGGAATTTATTACCAAGAGGGCTTATTAGGAGAATAACAACTGACATTCACCAAACTTTCAATAATAAAATAAAAAGTTCTTGCTTATTTTTTTATAAAGAGTTTGACACATTGGTGTAGTCAATTGATGATAATATGGACTAACAAGGCCACTTGCTATCATTCGCCTTAAGTTTTTGTACATTGTTTTGTATAAAAATCGTATTTTGTTTTGTAAATGAAGTCAAAAAATCTTTAATTTTATTTATTTTACGTTACTAAATAAAAATTTTTGTTAATTTAAAATCGATTCTTTTGAGTTAAAAACTGTGTTTCCTAAGTACATACGAAACTTTTTATGTGCGTATTACACATCCCGCTTTCAAATAGTTGTTTATTTAAAAATCCCGCTTTTTGACCGTATTTTCGTCAAAATCCCGCTTTTTGAACGATCGTGTCCCGATTTTTGTTAAAAGCTTCTGGTCACGTTACGTATAAGCCATGTGGACATACAAATTGCTAGGAAAAGTCGTTAATTTTCCTTGGACCTTGTGCCACCTTAGCGACACATTTTTTTAAAAGTTTATTCCTTCTGCTTAACGAAGCCAAATCCTATTCTTAAACAAAATTGTAAACAGCATCTTTTCACAAACCCAATTATTAAAAAATTCACTATATATAAAGCTGAGGCTGTCTGAAAGAAAAATATATACCTATGTATGTTAATCAAAAACGGAAACAAAAAACAAAAAATATTAATAATGTCTGAATAAAACAGTTTTTCATTAGTTAATTAATTAGTTGGTTACGCTTTTTTGGGCAAATGACACACAAGAAATGCCAGATGTAAACTCAGCCTTAGCTGTCAGTTGAAAAATGCGACGCAAAAGGTATGACGGATATGTATATAAAAATTTTATAAATCCAAAATATTTTTTGTGAATAAGTTCGTTAAAATTTGTTTTAAATCCTTCCTTTTCGAACATAATTTTTTTTGGCTATAATCTATTATTTACGATCGCAAGTATTCGATTTTCGTCAAAAAAGTTAAGTTCGAAAATAATGGTGGCTATTCGGGAATACGCGTCGACTTGGTGAAATTTACATGTAGAACAAAAACAAAACTTCACAAATGGGCATTTCCATATCAGCGTACGTGACATTTGCACGCCTACAAAGTGGAATAGATTCTAAAAAAATAGAGGTAACTCAAAAACATTTTGTTGTTATGTTCCATTCAGGGCGTACTATATGCGAAAAAAAAATTATTACATTTGGAACCCTGTTGTCCAAAATATCAAGGAAAATAAGGGCATAGCGTACGTGACATAAAACGGAACTGATATCAAGGTGCATGTAAAAGTATACGAAAATCTGCGAATTGTGAAGTTTTTTTTCTTGTTTTAAATTTCTTACACGAAGCCAACTATTTTTTCTTTATTATCAGTACTTTTGAAATAAAAAAGACTTTTGGCTTATTTTATAATGAATGAAGTTTAATAGCGTACGTGACATAGCGTACGTGACGGATTTTTCTCTTATAATATTCTTAAGTAAAAAAATTTTTTTTTAATCTGTGGAAATAAATAATAATGGCTTGATTCGAAATTTCGTGTTTTGAGATATTATGGGTTTTGTCTAAAATAAATTGTGTTTGGTTTTTATATACAATTTTTAGATACCGAAAAAAATGCACAATTATTTATAACAAAACTGTTAATTTTATAAAAAAAAGAAACGATTTTATTAGTTATTATTCGTTGTTTTTTAGTTAAGATGTTATGAAAAAATCCATTGGCAGAAAAATAAAAACTAAAGTGAACTTATTATATTGAAAGGCAAAATAGTTTTTATTGATAGTAAGTCGAGATAAGTGCTTTAGGTTAAATTGAAAAACACGGAAAACCTGAAATAAGATAATTTTTTAACCCCCCGTTGTCACATGCCAGTATTACTTGCAAGTAGTGTATATATGTATATTACTAACGAAAATCAGGAGAAATGTAAAAAAAAACCCAAACATTTTTCGAGTGGCTACACAGCACGGTGCAAGTTCATTTTTAAAATGTCGTCAGCAAGTAAAGTTCTAGCAGAATTGGAGTTAGTGCAGTGTTGCCAAGTATTCAATATTTTACTTTAATTGATTGTGAACATATTTCTTTCATTAAAACATGAAATTTATGATCAAACTTAGCTGTAAAATTAGCCTTTGTGTAATTTCTCAATATCATTTTTATATATACAAAGAATTAGCTATAATATTAACCAAATTAATGAAATAAGTCGTTACTCGGCAACACTGTTTTTCGTTTTGTCACTTTACTTGCGCAAGTGTAAAAATTTACTTGCTACATAATTCCATTGCAAGCTGACTCGCAAGTGGCAAAAGTGTGGCAGTGTTAGTGAAAAAATGTGAGTGTATTGAGTTTTTTTCACTTGCACTTGCATGTGACAACGGTTGTAGAAACAGGGACTTATATTTAACTAACTCCCTGTTTCTACAACGCAGACGGTTGACTTGAGTATAAAATTTGTATGGAAAGCACTCATCTTTTTGAGTGATTTTCATACCAGCAAATAACCTTCCGTTGTCACATGCAAGTGCAAGTGAAAAAAACTCAATACACTCACATTTTTTCACTAACACTGCCACACTGCGTTGTAGAAACAGGGAGTTAGTTAAATATAACTCCCTGTTTCTACAACCCAGACGGTCGACTTGAGTATAAAATTTACATGGAAAGCATTCATTTTCTTGAGTGACTTTCATACAAATTTTCTAGACGAGTCGTTATTATTGAGTTATTGAACTCAACTGTATACAAGTTTTGATGCTCAAATATTTTAATATTGATGTAGCTACCTTACAAAAATTAAGTTGAGTTAAGATGTTATGGCTTATGTATTATTTTCCAAGAAGACTTAAGTTAAAATATAAATGGGTTTAGTTTAAATGATAGATCTTGAGGAAGAGAATAAGAATATGTAATAAAATGAAAAAGCACTTATGTAAACTTAAGCCATTATTATATATTGCCACAGAAATTTATGCATACAAAAACTTAAAAACAAAACAAAAATATGTATTCAGTGAAAATAGCAATAAAACAAGGAAGAGTCAACTTCATTTCTTACTACATAGTGTTTACTTGGGCGCTGAGTTTTCGCCGCCATCTTATACAGGCATGTTCTGGAAATCACAAGTTTTCAAATCACTTGTGATTTTAAAATCACAATTGTGATTTGATGGTGTTTTGAATATCACAAAAGTTTTAAATTTTCTGTGTGATTTTACTCTTTAAAAATAGAAGAAAACAGCTGACGTTTTGTTTTGTAAATGCAATATCACAAATGTAAATCACAAAGCAAATAACAACATTTTTGCAAAATTAAGAGTTTTAAATTTTTTCATAATTTCATAAATTCTTTCGTAGAAAATTGCTCATTTTACTATAAAAATCAATAAAGAAGATATTAAGTTATTCATTTAATTAATCTATTGAGAATTTCAAAATAAAGTGATTGAAAAAATTACCAGGTGATTTCAAATCGGCAGGCATTTAGGTGACCGATTTAAAATCACAAAAATTCAAAAAGTTATGTGTGCAGAACACCTTTCTTGTATTTTCAATTCACTTTCACAAAAAGTGATTTTCAGAACATGCCTGATAATTATCAAGTTAACGCTGATACATTTAATTGCAATTTTAATACTTACAATAGCGTACGTGACAAACTTTAAATGCTTATAAAATTTTTATTACACTAAATTGAGAAAAAATTTTTGAACAATATTTATTTGCGACAATTATCCTGCTTTGAACTTTTATTTTGAAACAGTTGCGACCGGTAAAATTCAAATGATATAGACAAATACGGTTTTTTTTAAAGTATAATTGTTATGTTACAAATACCTGAATCGAGTCGCTAGTTAAGAAAAAATAGGTGATTGCAGTATCATAACATTAATCAAAGAGATGGTCAGTTTAAACTGCTATTTTTGCTCTTGAAAAATTTTTATAAGCTATTAATACCTCTGCATAGTAAAATTTGAGTGATTTTTTCCTCTTTGACAAATTTTAAAAACAATTTCAAGGTTTTTTAATTTTTCAGTCGTGGTTGTCATTTTCATGGAAATGCCCAAATGTTAAAAATTTGTTTTTGTTTATCATACAAAACTTACCGTTTTTAAAAAAGAGAGCAACGCGTTGAAATTCTCACGTTTATTTCATTTTAGAATTGTATGGGAAACAAAAACAATTTTTGAAACTTTGTTTTTGCTTTAATGTAAAGTTTCACTTCTTCGACGCGTTTTCCCGAATAGCCACCAATGTCTCTTAAGCTTTTTTTTGGCGGTTATGGCACGATATTTTTATTTTATTAAAAATTTTGTATAGAAACTCGTTGTATAAATATTTGATAAGTCCAAAATAAATTAGTTTGAAATCCTTCTTTAATCTAAGAAATACCTATTTCCTTTTATGCAAACTTGTTTAATCTCCCTCAAATTGGACTCTTTTTTTATAACAAAACAATTGGCATCACTGTTACTGTTTGTCTGAGTTGTGTTAAAAAAATGCATTGTTGACATTTTAACCTATTCACTGCTAGATTTAGTAAATTCTTTCGTAAAAAAAGAAGCCAACTTCTTCAAATTTAAAATCTAGCATTTTAATTTTCCTTCTGCAGTAGATATCAAAGACCCGTTTATCATTTTCCAATCATTTTCTGGCAACACTGAATAGAAGAGAGACACCTCTACTCATTTACTCATTATCACTGCAGTTTTGTTTTGGGTGATTATTCCTATTTTTTTTTCTTTTTTGCTCCTTTTTTATGAAAAGAGTTTATATACATATGTATGTATGTATGTACATATGTATACTCTCGACCTCTGTTAGTTGCTCATTATACTCATTACAAAGGAGAATTACAATGTTGTCTATTAAATTTCTAACAATTCGCTCTTTGTGTAAGTGTAAGTGGGTTTGTTACATTTTGTGTTAAGAAAAATGATTTCGCCATAAACATTTTGTTACACATTTTAGGCATGTGAATGTGATTCAACAACAACAACGAAAAACAACAACACCAGCAACGGCAACTACAAAAACCTTAAGAAAAAACAAAATGTGAAACGAGGAAACATTGACTAAAAAAAACAAAAACAATAAAAATGCAAATCGAAAGCCAACCAAACCAGCTCTTTATAAATATTTAAGTATTGGGTGTGTATGTATGTATGTGTGTGTTCGTGTATCTGTGTGTGCAATGTGCTGTTTGCGATACTTTTTTTTCTGTGTTAGTTCGTTTGTATGTGCACAAAATTGTATTGAGCTGAACATAACGTGTGTTAACTTTTTATTATCATACATTCAGTTTATAATTAACTTTCGTACTGTTAGCACCGTACGCTTGTCGTGATCTTTATTTCATTAATATATTTTTATATTTTTACTGACAAAATTGTTGTAAATTGAACGTGAATACTTTACGTTTTCTTACTTAAAATAATAGATAATTTTCGGTTTGAAAAAAAAAATTAATAAAAATGTATATGGGAAAAAGTTTGTACTAAAGAAGTGAAAAGAAAATTAATTCAAATAGAAAAAAGGAAAATTTTAAACAAAAAAGTGAAATTTTGTTAAGCAACATCATAACTGAAAGCAATTTTAAAGTACCTATTAAAAATTGTTTTTATTATAGAAAGTGTTTCAAATTTTAAAAAATAAATATTATAAATAAAACTTAATATAAATTAAGCTCAAAGTTGAAACAAAAAATTTTTTAAAATAAAGAAAATTAAAACTAATTTCTACAGAAAAATAGTGCAAAAATTTATAACTTAATTAAATTAAAGAAATTTTCATAAAACAACTAAAATATTTTTCTAAAAAAATAAGTTGTGATGGAAAGTTGTTTATAAATTAGAGAAAATAAAAGATCGCTAAAGTGTTGTGTAATATTTTAAAATCTAATAAAGCTCTTAATAAAAACTTAGCTACTTTAAAAAATTAAGAAATTTCTTATCAATATAAAAAAATGTTTGAACCATTTGTGAAAATTAAGAAAAAGCAAAATATTGTCAACGAATTAGAACCCATAGAAATTGTGGATGATTTAAATGAAAATTCCTTGGATACGGATAGTAATTGTTGCTGCTTGACCCCGCCACCAACAGCTGCCACAACGCCAACAACACCCACATCGCCAGCTAAAATACAGCAAAATTTAACATCTTCTTCTAAGGCAGCCATTGCAGCCATTGCCAATGAACTAGCAGCCTCAGCCGGTGCCAGTGCCAGTAGCACAACTACAACAGCTTCGGTGTTAAATTTAAATAACTGTAGTCGTTTGCAGCAATTAATATCTGCACCGCCCATCATACAAACCACTCACCACCAACAACAACAACAACAACAGTTAAATAGCCCACCTACACCACCACCCTCAACACCACCAACACCTGCCTTACACAGATCCGATATACTACAGCAACATTTACAATCTAATAACAATACCAACTCTACGTCCTCGTCCTCGTCCACCTCTAAGGCTATAAACTCGCATCAACCATCGGTATTACAACAACATTTGGGCCATTTGTGCTTGCCGACGGCAGCAGCAGCAGCAGCATTAAATGAAAGGCAATCCTTAGAAACTCTGACGAGACATTTAACTTCGCCCTCTCAACATTATTCCCCACTTAGCCAGCAATTATCGTCCTCTTCATCCACCTCCTCGTCCTCCTCCTCCTCTTCGGCAAGTTCTTCTACATCTCCAGCATCCAGTTTGTTGCAAGAAGTTTTTTCGGCAAATAATTTACAAAATGTATTAAAAAGACAAAGTTCCTCAATAAGTAACGCGAGTACAAATTCTTCTTCATCATCGTCTATGTCTACGTCTTCTTCTTATTCTTCGTCTCACTCTACTACTACCTCCTCTAGCGTGTCCAATACAAATTCTACTTTAAGAAGTTTAGTTTCAAATCCCTCTTCGTTGATAACATCAAGTACAACTTTAAATAGTATTATAGCAAATCGTTTGAATTCGCCGCCTGCGAACAACTCGACAACAACAACAGCAACAACAACTTCTTCGAATTCTATAAATTCCCACTCATCAACGGCAGGAGCAACGTCTTCGTCATATACTTCGTCGTCCTCTTCTTCTTCATCGCCTCTGTACCATCAGCAACATTCCGCTCTAACGAATTCAATAACACATCGTATACATCAATCGATACGCCGACATTTAAACCAGCAACAAAATCATCAGACCTTAGCAACGAGTCAACAGCAGCAGCCATTACAGCAGCACAACAATCATCAGCACCAGCAACAAAGAATACAGCACCAGCAACAACAACAACAACAATCCCAAATACAAACGCACTATCAGCGCAATCATCATCAGCACCAGCAACAACATTCCTCCTCTTCATTTTTATCAGACACCAATTCTTCTTCGTCTTCTTCTACTTCTTCAAATTCGTCCGGATCTTCAGCTTGTTCCACTTCGTCGCCAACCTCGAATAATAATTCAACAAATTCTCCCCTTTGTGTAGTATTATTGGTTAAATGTCCAAATTCTAAAGAATATTGTAACGCCTTGCAACAGCAAAATCAAAATCAATTGATAAATCCCAATCCTGCATCAGTTTCTCTGCAGCAACACAACCAACATCAACACCATCACCAACACCATCAACACTTACATTGCTGTGATAACAAAAGGTAATAATAATAATAATAACCATTGAGAATATTAAATTAAAATAAGAATAAAAAAATATACATACATGTATATAGGAGCTCTCTTGTAATTATTACAGTTATGGCAATAGCAAAATAAGCTCTCTCTCTCTCTCTCGCTCCCTGTTTTCTTAAAGACAGTTAAAATTGAAAGAGTGTTTGTTCTTAAATGTATGAATAAATAAAAGTTTGTTTTGGCCCAGAGAGAACTAGAATGTTTGTTTTTAAGGGGACAAATTTACTGTTTTTGGGTTCTTTTTAAAGGACATTTTTTTTCTTTTACTTGTCAACATTTGGTTGGATTAAAATTTATAGTTTAAGATGAAACATACATATGTAGTACTATATAATTGTTTGTCCCAATTTTCACGAGGCAATTGCCATGTACAGGCAAGTCTGTACGGCAATTCTCTTGGTTTTTACACTGCTCACTTCTTTGTTCGTCAAATCCAAGACTTGCGCAAGTAAAATTGCCTCGTGAAAATTCGGACTATGAATAAGCAATCGAAAAAGGCTTGCCAAAGTAAACTTGCTCTATCTAAACGGTACAGCAAGTTTAATAGAAAATTTTATGACTTGCGCAAGTAAAATTGCCTCGTGAAAATTGGGACTTTGCTCTCATTTTAAATAATCACTACGAAATATTTTTCACTTTATTTGTGATAAATATTAATAAGTTGTTTAAATATGTTTTCAAATACATTTTGTGTTTGATGAAGAAAATTTTTTTAACTAACATTGCACCAGGTGTTTGAAATTTTGTATGGAATTTTTTTTTTCGAGTTTTACTAAAAAATTATGGAAACATATTTAAGTTTAATTGATTAAAACGCTAAGTAATAAGAATACGAGAATTTTTTTCTATATGGAATTATACAAATTATCATGCGAATGTTGCACAAAGAAATGTACAGTGTTTATAATTCTTATTAAACAGGACCTAACTTGTACGCCAGGTATTGTACTCGTAGTTTTTGTTAACCTACATCTAGTGTTTTTCATACGGGATTTCCCGGAAAAAATTTCCCGGGATCCCGCACATTTTCCGGGAAAGAAATCCCGGGAAATTTGTGCGGGAATTCCCGGGATTTTTTGATTTTGTTATGGCAACTTAATATGTATGTATTTAGACATTCCTTGATGAGTGTCGTTATTCAGTTTATGTATGCGATGGTGCAATAATAAGGTGATGGCAATATCACAATAGCTAAAGCTTTACAACAACTAAGGCCGAGCTTACATCTGGCACGCATGCGCTCTGAGATTTAGATGCATTTATTTGTAAAAAGCAGAACGCGACGTTCAAAATTTAATTCTACAACAATTCATATAAGTAAAAAACAGAAATGAGCAAGGAAATAAAAAAAAAATCAAATAACTACAGATTCTAATTGGTAAATAGTGCGGTTAATAGCATTAACAGTTTATTCTGTACTAAAGTCCTATTTCCAAAGAAATATGCCCTTATGCAAAAACAATTGTTAAAGTTAAAGCATGCGTTAAAACTGGTTTTTGCCGTTTGTTAAACCAACTTTAAGTTTAACAATGATTTTTTCATAAGGGGGATATTTTGTAATATTTTTTTTTAATAATACTCGTATAATTTTTTTTATAATATTGGTATCTATGTATTACTATTATATAAAGAACGGAAACGGTATTGTTTTTTGACTAATGTGTACATAAAACGATATTATTTAATCGTTCTCATGAATTATAATTTGTTTTTGTTGAAATAGATTACATTTAAAAATAGTTCGTATTGTTTTGTACTGGGCGGGAATTCCCGGGATTTCCCGGGAAACCGAAAAATCTTTCCCGCTTTCCCGGGAAATGAAAAAGTCCGGGAAAAGAAAAACTCTACCTACATCAGATCTGTGGGCTTACTGATTTTCGAAATCCTTGGAGGCTCATACCAAAAATTGGTCACCAAAATCGCCAAACTCAGCATAGGGTTTTAATATCCGTTGGTAGTACTATCGCACCTACATATATTCGAAAAATATTTGAGTGGTCTAGTGATGACCGTTCGTGAGCTGTAGAGCGTCTAGAAAAATTTATATTTTTGTTAGTGTTTTGCATATTTTCGTCTTTTCTCCCAAGACAACATATTAACTTTGACTTTGATTCGCTCACAAAAGATTCCGTACGGACACCACACTAAGGGAAAAACGTGCTAAAATCAAGATTTTACGCTCGAAATCAAATCATTTCAATCTTAATAGTATGTTAAGATTCAAGAATAAAATCTTGATTTTTTTAAATAGCATTTAAGATTGTAATCTTGAATAAAATCTCATTTTAATATCGGATTCAAAATTTTGTTCTTTTGTTCGCGTTTAATGCGAATTTTTGCAAGGTAATAAAATAAATAAAATTGCTATTTTTGTTCGCGCATATTTACTATTTGTTGGTAGCGATTATATTGAAGAAATAACACGGAATTTTTAAAAAAGTCGATTGTAATTTTTTTTTGTTAGTCAGGGCGTTTTGCGTTTTAAGTAACGATATGTCATTGGCAAAAATAAACAAAAACATTAAAATTTAAAAGATAAACATTTCAGCACTATCAATTGTCGATAAAAAAAATCCTCAGTTTCGAATTTTTAATTATTAGAAATAATTAATTTTTACTTTATCGTAAATATTTCAATAACTTCCCAATGCGCTATATAAAAAGTTTTCTTAGCACTAAAGTTCTTGATACGTATTGCAATTTCGTATTAAATAATTTCATAAAATACATAGAATTTTTAAAGCAAATTTCTAAATTAAAAAAAAAACAATTCTTAAAGATGATCAAATAGTTTAAAATTTTTTTTTTAAATTGTAACTATATTTACATTATATTTTTCCTTAAATTAACTCAATTTCGAATTTTTAATTATTAGAAATAATTAATTTTTACTTTATCGTAAATCTATTAACAGCTTGGAAATGTGATATTTAAAAAAAATTCATGTCCTTAAAGTTCCTGAAAATTAAAATCTCATTTTAAGATAGCATTCAAGATTTTGTTCTTAATAAATATTTTAAATTAAGATAAGTAAGATTCTTAAAAATTTAAGAATACGATCTTAAAATTAAGTTTACGTTTTTTATTTAAAGAATGCGTTCTTAAAGTTTAAGACCACATTATTAAATTGAAGATTACGACTTTAAAAATGTATAATTTATGCTTAAACTTGAGAACGTGAATCTTACTGACCAAATTTCAAGATTGAAATCTGAAGTTTTCTGCAATCTAAATTCAAGAATTTTGTTGTTAAATTTAGGTCCCTATTATGGTTCTCAACTAAATGTTAGTTCACCCAAGAGTCGACAAAACTCACGGCCAATCTGTGTTGTAGTATTATGAACTACAACTGTTTTTTAGTTGAAATTATCATCGCATTACCAACTTAAAATATCAAGTTTGACAGAAGGAAGTCAGTAATGATTGTTATATATATCACACCAACGTGTTATTAGAAAAACAAAAACCAGTTGCGTATACTCAACGTTTTTCTCAACCAAACTTAAGCAGAGTTGTAAATGACAATACCAAAACACAACTGAAAAGACAAGTGTCTATATATGTATATGGGCATTTCCACAGGAATGTCAACTTTTTGTAGCGTGCGACACCAAGCAAATATGCTTGTTTTTCAAAGAAAATGAAACTTTTTTTTACTTCTTTATATATTTGTGTAGGCCGTCAGCAGGTCTACGTTAGGTAAAATTTTAAGGAAAATCGACTCCCGTTTTTCAGAAACACAATGCTAATTGCTTGCTGTCGCGCGCGACAAAAAAGTGGAATTTCTCGGAGAAATACCCATATGTAATTGTCTTTAGGATTTAAAAATTTTTCGTTGTTTGCTTTAGAATAACCTTTAATTTTTAATGCTGAGTTACCTGACTATAATGTAAAGTAACTACAACGTAGGAAAAAGCTGATCGATACTCTTATATGAAAAGTAGGTTACGTTACATTACATCTCTATAACCATTTTCATTACTTTTCACATAAAAATATCGATCAGCTGTTTCCTACTGTTGCAGTTACTTTATATTACAGTTGGCCTTTACTGATGTCCGTAGCTCTTACGCTTCTCAAGAAAACAGCCTGTGACAAACAGACAGACGGACGAACGGAAATCTAGTTTAGTAAATTTTGCCCATTTAATAAAATCCCATTCAACTCATCACTTCTATTCGCTATTCCAGATTATATTTATATACACACATACATACATACATACATATTTTTTTGTTACTTTTACTATTTGTAAAGTTGCTGTTGTTGTTGTTACTTTCCTCCTAGTTGATGGCGAATAAATTTTACTCAGCCTAAAAAAAAGCTACATACAAGTAAATGTTGACACACTTTTCCTTGCACTCATACCCACAAAAGAATTTCACACAAGTACGCACACACTCACACACAAACAAACTACATACATACATACTTATGTACATACACGTATTGCTCTCTATTTGAAATGTTGCCGAGGCTGGCTGCCTGCCTGCCTGCCTGCCTCCTTATTGTTTGTTAGTTTGTTTTGTATAAAGCAAGCCACAGACCTTGCAACTGTTGGTACAACATGAGCAAGTTGTGTATAAGATTGTATAGTGTGTGGGGTCGTCGTATGAAGTTGTGTATCGGTTGTACGAAATATTAAAAAGATTTGATTTTTTGGCAAGTTGTATAGACAGGTTGTAAAATTTAGGAGTGTGTTGTACAACTTCATTTCATTTTGTTCTTATTTTCGTTGTGGTCATATGAAAAACATCGCGCTCGAATTCAAATTTGCGTATAAAATGGAGAATTCAACAGAAATAAGTGATTTTATATAATTGTATGAGTTTGCGCGGAAGAATTGCTTTTGTATATGCATCGGAACTTTTGACAAAAGGTCATTGAATAATTCGTCTGACACCCAGGTGTAATTTTTATAGTCCAGTGGCTCACTTTCTTTTAATATTTCCAAAAGTTTGTTATTAGAATACGTTTTTTTTATATAAATCACTCCTTTAAGCAAATTCTTTTTTTCTGTCCTTTTTTACGTTCTTCTTCTTATTTTGTCACCAAAAAAAAAACATCCATTACAATACGCGACATAACACCCGATGTCATGTTTACTCCAAAAAAAAAATTAAGAAATGAAGTTGTACTCTAATGTTGTACACGTTGTTGTAAAGTTTGTGGGCAAAACACACAACTTGTTAATCCAACGTGTTGTACCAACGGTCGCAAGGTGTATGGCTTGCATAATATTTTGTGCTGTAGTTGTTGTTGGTAATTTTATTTTTGCTAGAGGAGTAGATATGTCAATGCATAAAAGTTTATTTGAGGCCATATGTGTGTATATTACACTAAATTAAATAACACTTTTTAAGTCCTTGTTGTTTGTGCTGCTCGTGTCTTTGTTGTTGTGAAAATGGCCTTTTTTTGTTGTAGGTTGTGAGGTCAAATCTATAAGAATGGCAAGAGCGACGACAATGATACATATACATATGTACATATGTAAATACTTACATACATACATACATATTTATTTCGTTTTTAATCAACAAATGTTCATTATGAACATGAGAGAGGGTGTGTAACTTGTGTCACCACACACACACTCTGTTATATATTTAACCTCAATTTGAATTTAGATTAAGCAAAATATTATATCCTTTTTCTCTTGCTCCTTCCTCCCCCCCCTCGGTTAAGAAAGGAAATAGGAAGTGTGAGGCTTGAAAATAAGAAATGAAAAAAAAATTCTAAACTGTTAAAAATGGGCATAGAAAATCAAGTACATATGTACATATTTACATTGCATTTTAATTTCATTTAAAAGGTTTAGCAAAAATTTTAAAACTGCGTGCAAAGTAAGTCCCAGTCCAGACTTGCAATTTTTGTTGCACCAACTTTTTATTTTTTAGTGCAAAAGAGCGAGAGAGGAATACAAAAAGTATATATTTCTATTTCAACACTCTCACACATATTCAAGAATTGCTGCAACAAAAATTGCAAGTCTGGACCGGCACTAATAATAATTAAAAAAAAATTTAGTAAACCTGATTCTTTCATTCTTACATTCAATTGTAATTTATTATTTATTACTACAGAATGATATTTATTTTTTAGGGGAAAGAAATACATTTTTATTTGCAATATACATATGTACATATTAAATCAAATGGAAAATTAAAAAAGAATAATCAGTTTATCGTAATTTTTAAGGTTGAATGCATGAGATAAAAAATAATATTTTTTTAACACAATTTTAATTTTGTATTACAGACAACTTTAAAATTAAAAAAAAATATTTTTTAAATTCCAGCACATAGCAAAAAGCACACAAAGTTTTATTTTGAATTTTAAAATACATTAAAAATATGTATATGTTTAGTAAATCGTAAATTTTTTTTTATAATTTTTAACCATGTCTGCAAAATGCTTAAACCATTAAAAGTATCTGCTGTGGTAGAAAAAAATTATTAAAATTGAAAACAAAAGTTTTAAAACTTGTAAGTAATATTTGTTTGTATTCTTTTCACTTACATACATATGTATGTAGGCCTTAAATTAATTTAAATTTGCATTTTTTTATTATTAAAAAAAAATAATTTTAAACAACTTTATCGTAAATTTGTTAATAATTTATAAATATACCTTTGGCAATATTTGCATTGCATAAAAATGTTTAAAATGTACTATAATTTCATATTAAATGAAAATATATCGTTACCTGAAACGCAAAACTCTCTAACTAACATTTTTATAATTTTACAGAAGGAAAAAACGTATAAAAATAGAAAATATAGAAGCGTTTAATGCGAATATTTGCAAGGTAATAAAATAAAGAAACAGCTATTTTTGTTCCCACATATTTATTATTAAAATAATACTCACTTTTTAAAAAAGTCGATTTTAAATTTTTTGTTAGTTAGGGCGCTTTGCGTTGTAAGTAACGATATGTCATTGGAAAAAAATGAAACAAAAAATATTCCAATTTAAAAAAAGAAATATTTCAGTAGTATCAATTGTCGATAAAAAAAATCCTTCAATAAACTCGGTTTCAAATTTTTAATTATTATAAATAATTAATTTTTACTTTCTCGTAAATATTTTATTAACTTCCCAATAGGCTATTTAAAAAGTTTTCATAGCACTAAAGTTCTTGATAAGTACTGCAATTTCGTATTAAATAATTTAATAAAATACATAAAATTTTTAAACAAATTTTTAAAATTCCAAAAAACATATCTAAAGATGATGAAATTTTTTGCACAAATTCTTTTAAAAATTGTAACTATTGCATTATATTTATCAGCAAAGAAAACTCATTAAATTAACTCAATTTCGAATTTTTAATTATTAGAAATAATTAATTTTTGCTTTATCGTAAAAATATTAATAACTTGCAAACATGCTATTTAAAAAATTTTCATATCACTTAAGTTCTTGATAAGTACAGCAATTTCGTATTAAAAAATATAAATAAACTACATGAAACATTTAAGACAAAATTCTAAAATTCCAAAAAAAATTTAAAGATATGTAATCAAATTTTTAAAACAAATTTGTTTAAACATTTGAAGTATTACATTTGAAATTCTTCAGTAAAGTAAAGTTCTTAAATTAACTCAATTTTCACTTTATCGTAAAATATGAATAACTTGCAAAAATGCTATTAAAAGTTTTTCATAACATCATGCGTTTGGCGAAATTTTTATGCCATTAAAATTTATCAAGAGTACTTTAATTTCGTATTTCCGCATATGTTAAACTTAAGCAAATTAAAAATTTGCAAATATATTAAATATTATTAAGTCCTTAAAATTATTATATGTAATTGCATTTTAAAACTGTTATGCAGTTTTTATCTTATCGCAAATATTTTAATAATAATATCAAATTTAAGGTAATTGTGCTTTAAAAAACTCTAAAGCTTTCAGTCTGACCTCAATAATAATCTTTGATTTGATTTTTGCGCTGGTGCTTTTTTAAAAACAAATCAAACGTTTCATACATGTTATCTATATAGTAATTTCTAATGCATATGTATATAAATATGTAATATTTAAATGCATTTCCCTGTTTATTAAAATAAGCCTTCAATACTTTTTTATACGAGTAATTGCTACACACTTCTGTAGCAACCTTCAGATTACTGTTAACCGAAACTGTTAAACTAACATAAATTTCACATTTACATTAAACTTAACATTAAGCTTTTCATTATTGTGTAACTAAATGAAAAATAGCTATAAAATTGTGTAAAATAAAGTACAATGTGTATATCAATAATATTCTACAACAAATAACAGACAGGCCTTCAATAAGTTATGAAATATAAATTTGCTGTAGAACCTGGTTTGAAGGAAAAATAAAAAAACTTTGATTTGTTTTATTGAAAATAATTTATTTTCTCTGATGCATAAAAGCCTTCAATTATAAATATAAAACTCTGCCATCAACTACAATATTAAAATTTTTAATGCATAATATCGTAAATTCGTTATGCCAAAAAAGAATACATACATTATATTGTTAAGTTCTATAGTAAGTTATACGTACATATATAGATAGATATGTGTGTATATATTTACATATGTATAAATATTTGTAGACTTGCTGGATCCGTTAAGAATTTTATAAAGTTTGATTGAGGAGAAATAAATTAAACTGAAATTAATTTAAAGTTCTTATTATGATTTTTCTTAAGTAAGCTGAAAGTTTGCTGGAGGTTTTTTTGAAAGCTTTAAATGTTTATGTACAGAATTTTCATTAATTAACTAAAAAATAATTTATCGTAAATACTTTGCTTAATGCGCACCACTTACATGAGAAAAAGTGATGTTTTTGCAAAGTACTTGAATGGATGTAATTTCAAATTTTATAAAAATACAAATTTTGTTTTGTTTTGATAAAAAAAAAATTTCCAGTATTGCTAAATAATTTTCTTTTGAGTATAAGGTTAGTTTTTCATGTATTATTTTTTATATCTTTTTTTTTTTGTAAAATTAGACTAAATCACCCTTATCGGGAATAAAAGGCGATCATTTTGTCACGGAAAAATTTCTTGTGAAATTTTAACATTTTTGATTTATCGTAAATATTTTAATGATTTATACTTATGTTGCTGAAAAAGTTTTTATGCCAAATGAATGGAATAAATTTATTGTAATTTCGGATTTGAAAATATTTTTATTAATATGCTATATAGATATTCGTATATATATATATATATTGTATGTATATGTATATATACATGTATATATATATATATATATATATATATATATATATATATATATATATATATATGTGTGTGTGTGTGTATATATTTATCATCTAATGATTTTCAAGATTTCTGTAAATTTATTCATATTATAAAGTGTGTGATTTAAGCCAAAAACACAATCTCGTCAATACGTGTACTACGTGCTCATAACATTTCTCCACAAATATTCAATGCCAAATTCAACGTTGAATATATGTACATATTTAAAATAATCTGCATATAAATTTGTTTCTATGAAACGCAATAATTATTTATTTACCTTATCAAGGGTTTAATGTTTAATAAATTTATCTTGTACTGATAGCACACGCTCGAGTACTTGACTTCATAATTATTTCATTTATAGAAGGCAAACAAAGAAGAAACTGTATCCATCATAATTATGATTCATTATTAAGCGTAAAACCTCGAAATTCTTTCCATATACATACATACATATACATATATAAAATAATTCATGCTATGCATACAATTGTTTTCTTTTTATATTAATTTAAAAAGCAAATGTTAAAAAATGAAGATATGAAAGTGAAGAAAACCACAAAAATTATAATTATGTATGCATGTACATACATATGTATGTATGTGTATATTCTTTTGTATTTGCTGATATCAGCGAAAAAGGGAGCATTGTATGTATGTATGTATAAAAAAAATAACAAGAAAATGCAGTATTTCAATTAATAAAGTTTAGCACATGGCCATGGCAAAAACGACATACAGCGAAATGTTAAAAATAAACTAATTTATAAGATTGAAAAAATCAAGTCTTATATTTATTTATAAGAACAATGTGATAAGATGTTTTAAAACAATTCTTTATGTTGTTAACTTTTTTTTTAAAATTAAATATGCTGTATGAAAAATATTGAATACTTTTAAAAGCGCTTTTCATCAAGAAAATTATCGTAAATTTTTTGATATTGAGTAATTGAATTTTTCAATAAAACATGCTTGTACATTAACTCTAAACAAATGGGCTAATTATGGTTTTAATTAAAAATTAGATTTTCGTTATAATTTTTTTTTTATGAAATACGAATAATATCTAAATTAAGTAATAAAATAATTTTTTTAGTTATCTTAGAAAGAAGTTTTAGTATACATATACATACATTACATTATTGATTTCATAGTGATTTGCATTAAAAATAATTTATCGTAAATATTTTGAAAGTCGGCCTTTGAATTTTTCAAAAATATAGGATATTATATTAAATGTATATGAATGCACCAATTTCGGTTTTGATTCAAAATTAAGTTTTCAGCATGAAATTTTTTTCTATGTACAGGGTGTTTTTTTAGAGGTATAGAACTTCGAATTGAAATAAAACACAAGAAAATCGTTTTAATGTCCATCAATTTGGCTTTATTGGAAGGATAATTTTATGCCATTAATGTTTAAATATGATTTCGGGCATGTGGCCGCCGCGGCTGGCTCGAATAAAGCCAATTCTACAGGTCCAATTTTCAACCACTTTTTCGAGCATATGGGGCCGTATGTTGGCAATAACGCCACGAATGTTGGCTTCCAAGTCCCCTAACGTTTCTGGTTTGTTGGCGTAGACGAGCGACTTAACATATCCCCAAAGAAAATAATCCAATGGTTTTAAATCACACGATCTTGGTGGCCAATTGACAGGTCCATTCCGCGAAATTATGCGCTCATCGAATGTTTCCTTCAATAAATCGATTGTGAAGTGCGCTGTGTGGCATGTAGCGCCGTCTTGTTGGAACCACAAGTCATCCACATTCAAAATCTTCAAAATCTTCCATAAAGTTGATGGACAAAGCTCCAATTGCTGTGCACGGTGGCGAATCGATTCATTCGGGTCCTCTTCCACACTTTGCTCTACAGCGGCAATTGTTTCTTCGGTGCGCACTGTTCGACGTCTCTGCGGATGCGTATTATCACATAGAGTAAACGTAGTGCGAAAACGATCCATGGTTAACCGAATTAATTGCTCTGATGGACGATTATGTCGACCATAAAATGGACGGAGCTTGCGGTAAACTTCGCGAACTGAACCATTATTTTCGAAATAAATTTGCACGATTTGCAAGCGTTGTTCTTATGTCAACCTGTTCATGATGAAATGGCAAACCAAACTAAATATTAATCACTTGACAGCTGACAAAATGGCCGCCAGTTAAAAAAGTGATGCCAACTTAAAGTTCTATACCTCAATAAAAAACACCCATTACATGTTTTTCATATAAAAAGTAAAAATATAATACATATACATACATATGTATACATAAAGAATTTTTCAGTAGTTTGAGCAAGAAATTTTAGTTAACTAGCATTTCATTATAAAATGGTAATTATTGATTTCATAGCTAAACAAATATATCGTAAATATTTTGATAGTCGGCTTTTCAATTTTCCATAAACATTCGCTATTATATTAAATGTATATGAATGAATCAATGTTCAATAAAACTATTTTTTTAAGCTTTAGGTCCGTAAAATTTTATATATTTTTCTTATATATTTTTATTTTTGATCGATATTTCGTAAACCTTTGGTTTACTTCTTCAGGATATAGTAAGTAAACCAAAGGTTTACGAAATATCGATCAAAAATAAAAATATATAAGAAAAATATATAAAATTTTACGGACCTAAAGCTTAAAAAAATAGTTTTATTGAACATATATAAAAGGTCGAAAAATTAGATAAACAATTGAATGAATCAATTTGGGTTTTTATTAAAAATTCACTTTTCAGCATGAATTTTTTTCTACATGTAAAAAATATTTTTCATTGACTTTAACTTTTAGTTATTTTACTCGTATTTCATTTATTTCAGTCTATTTTTGCACGTGCTCATAAAGCTTGTGCTTAAGAAAACTTAAAGATACTTTTTTATGAGCTGAGAAATTTTTGAATTTTGTGTGATACTATCGTAAATATTTCTAAACTTTATGTTTAAAATTTTTCAAAACTGTTTGGTCTCAGTGAAACTTAAAGCCATATTTAAATTTCGGTTTTTAATCAAATAATGAAAATTGCCGTCTTTAAAACAAATAATAAATATAGTCATGAAAAAGATTGAAACTTGGAGTTAGGGCGTCAAAAATGTTGTTTCAAAATAAAATTTTAAAACTTAATATGTAGTAGTTTCTAAAGATTATTATTATTAATGGACACATTTTTTATATAAAAATATCGTAAATATTTCTATGCTTTCTGTTTAAGAATTTTAAAATATTTTTAAACTCAACGTAATTTGAAGTCATGTATTAATTTCGGTTTTTGTGAAATGTTGAAAATTTTCTTGAAATAAAAAGAAATAAATATTAACTCTTTGCATTAAAAGACTGAAACTTGGGTTTAGATTGTCAAAAAAGGTTGTTTCAAAATGAAATTTAAAAACTTAATATATACCAGTACTTTCTAAGGATAGTTTTTTTTTATTAATGTATATATTTTTTTATTATATGATAATATCGTAAATATTTCTATACTTTCTGCTTAAGAATTTTGAAATATTTTTCAGCTCAATGTAATTTGAGGTCATTTATTAATTTCGGTTATTATTAAATGTTGAAAATTTTCTTGAAATAAAAAGAAATTATCGTAATAAAACTCGACATTTCAAATATCGATATCAGCTGCGGGTAAGAGTCTCATAGCGTTATTTTCTTAGTAGTTTAACATTAATTAAACATTTTAATGTTTTATATGCTTGAAGTGAATCGTTAATTGGTAATTTAGTTATGGTATCGTAATTTTTTTTTAAGCTTGGATAGCTTTTTAACAAAATTTCTTGAGCTT
Organism: Tachina lurida; assembly: GCA_944452675.1. Taxonomy (NCBI): domain Eukaryota; kingdom Metazoa; phylum Arthropoda; class Insecta; order Diptera; family Tachinidae; genus Tachina; species Tachina lurida. Next base: position 32,027,803 of record OX101752.1, read on the forward strand.
TTTAATCTTTTATGGAAAGGATCTAATTTCGGTTTTAATTTAATATGGGTAATTCTTGGTAATTATTAAAAAAAATCGCTAAATAAAATTAAAGCATTGTAAAATCGTTAAACAAATTTATCACATTGTTTGTTTTTTAGTTTTTAATCTTATATATCTTAGGGATAACATATGTATGTATGTTTTTCAGCCACACAAATTGTTGAATTGCTAGTCCTTAAAATATACATACATATATATTTCGTAGTTTATTGTAAAGATCCTTTGGCATATATTTTACTTGCCTTTGTTTCAGTACACTTATTTGTATATATGCATATTATATGTATGTATGTATATTTCAACTGTTGATTATAATGAACTATATTCGTATACTTGTAAGATTGACCCATTTTGTGAGGATTTTTTATTTCCATTTAAATCTTTATTAATAAATTTAACAAAAAAAAAAAAAAACTCCTCTTTGTGTTCCTAAAAAGTGGCTTATATGAATTTTATAACATGAATACACTATGTCGTTCATATATTTACATAGCAACAGATGAATGAATGAGTTCATTTAAACTTGAAGAGACCTACAACACACGTACGTTCATGCTCATAACAATTAGGAGTATTTTATGACTTAAAAAACACGTTGACATACATAAATTACCCATCAAAATGTTAGAGAAATAAAATAGAATCAAATATATATGGTGCTGCTATAAATACAACATTTACACGGAAGTATTTTTTTTTTAAATAAGAATAAAAGCAACGCAAAGCTAATGATGCAGTGGACTCGCGATAATGTGAACCAGGGAATAATAGATTTTAATTTAATTGCATTTACGTGCATACTTAAACCTAAATAATTCGCTCTTAAACATACATAAATAAAAACATTTCCCCAGCCATTTAAATAGTTTTGCACATACATTTGGAAGTCATAAATACAAAATTTATTTGCAGCTCAATTCTAAGTATTCCTGTGAAAATAATTCCCAGGGAGTTAATTTTTTTCCTAGGAGAGAAATAAAAAGTGAGAGAGAATTTCGATTTTTCGAAATCAGGGCGTTTTACGTGACGAGTTGTACTTTCACCGATGTGACGATTCGACCCCAGATATTTTGAAAGCATGCAAGTGATTTTGTTTTTAATATGGGGAACAAGAAATAGGGGGAAAACTCCCCGGTGATTTTTTTTTTCAAAATAAGGGTAATGGTAAAAAAAAATACATCACCTCACGAAAAAATCTTGTGAACGCACTTTGTGCATAAAATCAAAAAATTCGCATAAGTGAAATTCACTGCTATTTTTTTTCGATTAGTTCACATTATCGCGTGTTAACTGTGCAAAACGCATACATGAGATTCGAGAATTTTTGTTGATGAATTTGCACTTGAATATACACATGTGGACGCACGCACACTACCTAAATACATGCATACATACAAACATACATACATACATATTTACGGGCATACATTAAAAATTTAAACAAATTCGTAGACGCCTAAAAAAAGTAAATTTTGATCAAAAGGTTAATTAATTTCAAGTATGAACTTACATAAATAAAAATCTTGTTCATCAGCATTTATGCGAGGGCAGCTCAATAAGTCGTTACAAAAAGTATATAAGAAAAATTAAAGTTTTCCAATAAGGTGGATGATCGAGAAGTTTCTTAGCTATGTTTTAAGAAAAATGGTCCAGCCGTTTAGAAGACATCATATCTTTTCTAGATGAATTCGGGGGTTTTTAAAATTTTCAATTTTTGTTATTCTTCAGCTCACTTAGTTTTTTCTGCCTTTTGAAAAAAAAAATCATAAACCATTGTTAGCGGTCTCCACTAGCCATGAACTTGGTATTAGGGATGGGCAAAAAATATCGATATATCGAAATATCGATATTTGAGAAAATAAATATCGATATATATCGCCGATATTTCAAAAACCGATATATCGATACATCGATTCTTATTTACGAGTATCGGGTTTCGATACTTTCAAGAGCTATAGCCGTTTTTTAACTACGATATTGGCATCACTACTAGTGATGCGAAGAAAAAAAAGAGAAATTTCATAATAACAACCCAGGCGCATCTATAAGGTGACCCCACTAATGCAGGTGACTTTTATTTGTTAACTGAGCTAAATGCCAAATTTGGATTATGTGGATATAAACCTAAAGGCAGAATTAGTTTTTATTTTATGTTCTGCTACGAATCAGCTGACTCTTTTTGGTTTATATAGATCTTATACAAGCCTTTATTTTTTCTCTTTCATTCTGTTTTGTTTCGGTTCAACCTCTGAAAACCAAAAAACTGTTAAGTAATTGTAAGTGGCAAAATAAATAAAATAAAAACATTTCGAAATAAACTGTGATTGTGCTTTAAGAATTTAAGAAATAAAATTTTTACCAGAAGAAAATAAACACTATATTGAAACATAACAATGGACGATAAAAAACTCATTACTTTAGTGGAAAACTGTAACTGTTCTGGTCAGAAAAAGCTAATTTATTAATAAAAAAGTAACTATTAAAATTTAAAAATAGAACGGCACAGCAACATAAAGTAAAGAGTAATGAAGCCTCGCTTAAACTTTTTTTGGCGGTTATGGCACAATATGTTAGTATGTGTATTTATTTTAGATTTGGAATATTTTGGCAAAAAATATCGATATATCGAAATATCGATGTTTACAAAAAATATATATCGATACTGTTCAAAAATATCGATACGATATATATCGATACATTTTTTTCATTTGCCCATCCCTACTTGGTATGGACATAATGCCTGACATCGCAAATAGCTAATCGAGGCCGCTCATATCCTAATTTTGACCATGCTCTGACATCGATGCCCGAACATATGACCTAGTAACAATGTTCGCCATGAGATTCTCTGTCCACAACCATTTGCAATAGAAAGAAAAGAGACAGAAACAAAATTGGTAAATATTTCATCTCTATTACACCAACGTAAAATACTTTGATATGCCTGAAAATGGACATCGCACATGTTCACTAGACTTGGTTCGAACTCGTTCACTAGTTGATTTTTGCCATAAAGCAATGATCAAACCCATTTAAATTACATGGGTTTGATCATTGGTTTATGGCAAAAATGAACTAGTGAACGAGTTCGACCCAAGTCTAATGTTCACCACAACAAAGAAATTGTGTTACAGTTGCTCTGCCGGCGTCATGCTCAAGTCTATGGCTTGTGCAGACGATTCACACTATGCAACCATAAATCAAACATCAAAATATTTTGATATTTTTGCAACCTCGAATGGAACACGAAATGAAAGCAATAAAAACGGACTGGACTACACACTATGCAACCAACGTCAAAATGTGCCTGATTGTATAATAAACAATAGCCCAATTCACAATCTTGTGCAAATGGTCTTGCATAGTAGCATGTGCAAAATGGTATAGTATATTGATACTCACCACTAAAAATTGTTAAGTGCCGAGTATCGATATATATTAACCATTTTGCAAATGCTACGCACATTATTGACCTGCCCTCGTACATTCGATACATTTTTAAAATATTTATGTAGCAAATGATTTTAATCGTGTGTATGTGTGTGTGTGTGAGTGCTCGTCCGTGTGTAATAACAAAATCTCCCCTTCACATGCCTAAACGAATTAATATCGATGTGGTGAAATAAAAAATTTTAAAATTTATGCTTTATTTTGACACAAAATCGACATCAGCTCTGTTCTCGCCAATGTCTTTTTCATAGGTACTATATGTGTGTATGTATGTGTGTACATGTATATATGTTTATGTGTAGTTGCCTTCTTCATCTTCTCTTTTTAATCAGTAGTAAATGTCTGCTGTATTCGTGCATTAAATAAAATAAAAAAAATTGAGGTCATTTATCAAGGAACTCTACTATGAAGACTTCTTCTGGGATCTCTCTTTCTCGCTCTCGTCTTGCAGTTGCTTAAAATGGTACATATCGCACACTCAATCATAAAGAGTCACAACTCAAAATTATAAAAGTGCTTTTGCTTTTTTATAAATCAGTTAATTGAAGTTAATCTATAACGACCTTAACAATTTCTGTTGCAATACAGTCTTCTTCAAGAATATAAAATACCGTTATGCTTGTTCTTATGTCACATACTTGCGTCATTTGAATGAACAGTATCAACAATTATTTGCCACTACTCAGCATCTGAAATTTTTCGAGTTGTGTGACTCTTTATGATTTAGTGTGCGATATGTATGTATGTATGTACATCATGTGCGTGTTTCATTTAAAAGCATAAAGTGTATTCATTTAAATTTTTATGCAAACATATGTTTGTGTATAAGCATTTGCTTTGCCGTGCATGACTACTTTTGCCCTGCACTGTTGCTGTAAATTATTATTTATCTTTAGCGACATTAACATAAATACATAACTATATACATACATATTTGCTTGCGTCTCTTTGAACACGAAACAAACATATTGACCCTTTAGTTTGGAACCAAAAAAATATATATATGTATGTATGTATGTATGTACATATACATCTTCCTTTGCACGCACGTAGCTTTAACGCCGTCACTGTATTTGCCGTTTATGTGCTTAACGCTACATTATATACCTCAAAAAAAATTAACAAAAAAAAAAATAAAAATCATTACGACAGAAATTGTGAACTGAAATAAAAAATAGACCATGACCTACAAAAATCCAATAACATCCGAAAAAAAAACATTTATTACAATAAATGAAAATACAGGCACGCACGGCAAACTGCACAACACATACTCTCTCTACAAACAAAAGTTTACAACAAAATGTGTGGTATGCAATGCTTCACTTCCAAACCCACTCTACATCATACATACATATATTCATATGTACATAAGTGTGTGCATACTTTTTTGCCATACAGTCAATTGAATGCAATTAATTTTAATGTAACATATTCATGGCAAAATACATCTTTCAAAGCCATAAACCCAAAACTACGAGTATTACAAACCGATTATGCTGAAAAGCAAAATATAATAAAGACTCTTTGCAGAACAGAAAAATAAATAAAATAAAACAAATCATAATCTTTTTTTTTTTATTAATTTAGCTATTAAAGCAGATCTTGTTACAAAAAAAATTTCTGAAATATTTACAATATTTTATTCGAAATTCTCAAGGATTTTTCAAAGAAAATAATAATAATTCATTGCTTTCATTTAAAATTTAAATAATATCGTAAATAATTTAATTGAATTTGGTTGCTGGTTTTGCAATTAAAGATTTCGTTAGTTAGTTTTTTTTAATAATTTAGAATTGAAAAAATATATGTATTAGAAAGGAATTTGGGCCGTGTATCTGCATCAGTGATCGGCAATGCGTCGTTTTTTCGCTATTCATACTGACTCATATAAAATTTTAAATATTAGTGATTAGTAACATTGATTTATAAGTATCCCAGTTAGCATTTGGGGGATCAGTTTTGCAGAAATCTCTTATATGATTCTCCTCAGATCACGTTTGATGATTAAAAACTGATTTATCACTTGGGTGCTTGAAGAAGAATTCTCTTATGATTCATATATATGATCAAATAATGAGTTCTTGAAAATAGACGAACAAAATGCAAACAAAGAATATGCAAAAAGGTGATTTAATACTACCAGAAAATTGATGAAAAATTAATCGGCTCATCGTATCATAAATGATTCTTTAGTGTGATTCATCTGTAGGGTAACATTTTCTCACAACGAGAGTATCATATATGATCGAAAAATGAGCTCATATGCGTCAAGCTGTTTCGGAAAAGATTCGATTATAATAAAAAATGCTAGCTGGGATAGGTTGAAATAAATATGAATGCGACATCGACACACACACACACTCATAAATCACCTCAGTTTGATTTCTATATTACTCACATTGATTCAGCTCACTTAACTCATACATGTATGTTTATTTAAAAGTTTAGTCATTAAACAGTTTGCAAGTAGTATGCAATAGTAGTAAATAGGGTTGTTTTTCAATTCCTTTAAAAAAAAGCAACAGAGAAACACATAACCTCATAATGAGAACTTTAATGTTCGTATGCGAAGTTCGCATTGTGAATCATACTTATTTTGCATCGTCCATATGCATTCAGTTAAGGAGAGTCGAAATCAACAACGTCATAAATGTTGGTAAGTATGAGTTCGATGCGCACTTCAAACTTTCGAGTGAATATGATTCATAGACAATATTGCAATAAGTATAAGAACTTATAAGTCATGATACAACTCTACTCACTTTTTCACTACTCATTGCTGTTCTCTGATTCGCATTGCTCCCCCAAAATGTTGACGGTTCATTTGTGCAAGCGCATTAAATTGTTGTGTTGTGTTGTTATTAAAAAAAAAATAAATTCAGTAAAGTGCGACTTTGACTCGCGCACGAAGGGTTCCGTACGTTGGCTTTGAGCATTTTTTTAATAGTGTTTTTTACGTTTTTTCAGCTGAAATAATTTTTTTTGATTATTTTTCGCTTTTTTCTTGTTTTGGCGATTTTTTTAATTTTGGCGATTTTTTTCATTTTGGCGACTTTTTTAATTTTGGCGATTTTTTCATTTTGGCGATTTTTTTTCATTTTGACGATTTTTTTCATTTTGGCGATTTTTCCGGTTTTCGCGATTTTTTTTCGATTTAGAAATTTTTTTTAATTTGGTGCTTTTTTTCGTTTTGGCGATTTTTTTTTTATTTTGGCGATTTTTTTTCGGTTTGGCGATTTTATAATTTTTAGATTTTTTTGTTTTACCGGTTTTGAAAATTTCAAGAAGTTTGCTCTTACGGTTTCCAAGATACAGCAAGTTATCAAAATTACATAGTCAAAATTACATTAACTGATGATGATAGAACACCCTTTAATTTAGATTTTTTTTTAATTTTAGTGTTAATTGTTGTAGTCTGTATAAAAATACACTAACTTTACAAATTTCAAGTGCATATACATACAATTGTATGTATATTACATGGGATTTTAACATTTTTCGTTGCTCGTTTTGGCACACCCTTTAATTTCCAACTCTCATGTATTTGTTGTTGCAGCGGCCAAGGGTCTACACACTGTGTCCAAATTTCAGGTCCGTAGCTCTTACGGTTCTCGAGAAAATACCCTGTGACGGACGGACGGGCAGACGGACAGACGGCCACCTTTGGTGTACGGAACCCTAAAAATGATGCCTAGGATATATAATCACCCTTATTCCAGTTGTCAAAATCGAAGTCACGTCAATATAATACCAAAAAATTGGAGGTTATCTACTCATTGTTGAGTAACAGCTGACTGAATTTGACAGCCTCATGCTATTTTCTAGATCAGTAACGCAAAATTATTCTCAAGAGCTAGTAGACAAGTCTCTATATTTTGGTATTGTATTGACGTGACGGCAATGTTGACATCTGCAATAAGTGCGAATATTTGTTAGCTTGAATTAAAAGTGCAAAAAAGTAGAACACAAAAAAACATGCTTTTAATTTTGATTAAATACTTGATTGTAAATGTTCAAAACTATTTTAAAAAAATACATAATTTTTATTTAAATATGTAAAGCCAAATTTTAAATAATCTAATATTATGTCTTCTTTGACATGTTTAAGCTTCACTTCACGTTCTATCAAACTAAATGAAATGGCAATAAAAACAATATCAGCTGTTTTTGATAGTGATGGCAATAACAGTTACTGTAGAGTCTGGAGTAGTTCATGTTAAAGGCCGTTTCACACTATAATACAAGTATTAATACTTTTGCGGAAAATGCAACTCTGACATGTTGAGTTGTTATTGTCTTTTGAAATTTTTGAAACAGAAATTAGATTAGGGATGCATTTTCGTCAAAAGTATTAATACTTGTATTATAGTGTGAAACGGCCTTAAGCAGTGAGTGTTTTAGTTAAAACAAAACAGCTGACTTCGAAAGTTGGAAATTTTCTCTATCGTATTATTATTCTTCCCAGGGCTAGCAGATTTTTTTCAAAGAGCTGGAAAGCTCCACAAAAACTATTTTTATTATACCTTAAAATTCCACCAGAAATAATACTATTATCAGGGCAATTATGAATAAAATTCCGCGTGAAATTTCTCCCTTTTCCAATTAGAATTTTTTGTTTTCCCTATTACGGCATTAGTTGGAATTGTTCCCCGGATATGACTAAAAAAATAAATTTAATATTATCCCCAAGGCTGCCAGACTTTGTTTTCAAAATATATTAAAAAAAATAAAAATTAACTCAACTTATAATCCCATACATATTTTATTTGTACTCCAATTTACCCGATTTGTGTTAAATACTTAATTACTAATACTTAACATAAGGAAATTTGTTACGCGCCATAAAAAAAAGTCGGTTTCTATGTTTTGTACATATGTACCTATTTTGAATAAACATCTTTCAATTGCTTGTTTCCAATTAGGAAAACTAATACTGTACTACTTACACTACACAACAAAAGTCTTAAGACGGTCGAAAATTTCAAAAGTATGATCAGAGTTGGAATATCCTCCTCAACAATATCCTGACCTAAACGTTATTGAATATTTATGGGCATATTTGAAGAGGCAAGTGCAAAAGCAAGCAGGAAGATTGGGTGAAGGTTTCTTCACCTGGCTTCCTCAATGCCTTCTAGGCTAAAGGAAGTGGTAACTTCCTGATGTTGTCCGTAAACTTAAGTGGCATGGTGTACTTATTTAAGTGCATGAGTTTTTGATGCTTAACCTTGTAGAATTCAATTAATTTTTGATGAATCACAAATTTTCTTTATTGTATTCTTGAGGTACTTTTGCATGCTGTACATAAATATGTATGTATGTATGTATGTACCTAGATATTTCTCTTATTATTTTCTTGTTATTGTTTGATATATGGATTTTGGCAAATTGTGTTTTGCTTTTTCTATGTGTATTATGTACGTAGCAGTGTTGCCAGATGCTTATGATGGGAGAATGTTAAACATTCCCAACATTTTTAATAGAATTTTTTTCAGAAGAAAAATTCAAATGTAACAGCCTTATTTATAAAAATTATTAAGGCTTTATAAAGACTTAATAAGAGAAATATTGTATGAAAATTTGTTTTAAAAAGCCTTAATAATTTTTATAAATAAGGTGGAATAATAAATTTCTTGAATATTAACAGTAACCATTATCGAAAGTAATATTATTTTGCGTCTTTCGCCAACCGGATGGATATATGTATGTATATCGTATATTAGATGTAATGAATGCATTTCTAAGGAGTTTGTGGAGCAACAAGAAATTTAAATGTCTTTGGAAAAGTAAAATATTTGTAAAATATTTTTATTGATTTCATAAATAAAATATTATTTAAATGAAACTTAGATAACCGAAAAATCTTATGTATAAATACGGCACACATTTCACATTTTTTTCTCGTATACACCCAGAGAAAAAACAGCTTAAAATCTATAAAAACCATATTGAATTAATAAGAAACATTAACGAAAGTCTAGTCATGTTTGCAATTTCTTATTTCAATATGGAAAAATATTAATTTACTAATTTTATTTATTTTTAAGTATCTCAATATACATTTTTTATTATATTGAAAATTATTGAATTAATGTGACGCCTTCTTATTTTTAAGTTGCAGTTTTTCCCTGAGTGTACTTTAAAGTATCTTATCGTCCACCAATATTGGTGAAACATATATGGTTTAAAATATATTCTTGTGTAGATATGCAGAATATAGTAAATGTTATTTAAAATTTCTTGGATCAAAAACTGTAAAAAGCGATTTAAAGTTGCTTGAAAAAAATACGACTTTATTCTTTGTCAATGTGTCTAGTGGTCTAATTTAGACCACCGGGCGATCCTAGTTAAATTAAAACTTTCAATAATGGTTATTGGTAACAAAATTATTTTTTTTAGTTGATATAGCTAATAGTTATTCATAACCAAACAAAAAATATTTCTTATTTATATTGAGTACGGTGACCAAAATAATATAAATCACACGATAATGGTTAAAAGTAACTTAAAACTGTTAAAAATGTTCTTTACTTTTCTTCACAAAGAAAAAAAAAGTAACAATTATTTTCGATCCCTGATAAAAAAAACACTAAAATTAGTGGTTGTTGGTTCGGCGCAAAATTCGCTGTTTTGGCAACACTGCTATTCTTTTTTAACATTCTCTGCTGGTGTAGTGTTATTTAACATAATTTTTTCTAATGCTAATTGTTTAACATTTATGTACAGTGATGCCAATTTAGCGCCTTTCGCGCTAGTTTTAGCGCGTTTTAACTTTTCCAAACGCGCTTTTTTTCGTCTTAGCGCGTTTAATTAAAAAAGCGCTAAACTAGCGCGTTTTGATTAAAGTCAAAAATATCATTTCAGTTCAATATCTTTTTACTTTTTTGTATAAATTTAACATTTGTCTAATATCCAAAATTTAACTTTTTGTTTAAATTCGTTAATGATTCAGATGTTGCAAATAGAATTCCCTTGACTGTGGTTAAAACTAAAAACGCATTTTGATATTGTAATTGGCAAAAATTTTGAAATTTCACAGCTAAAAATATTGTAAATGGCAAATATTTTTAAATTTCACAGCTAAAAATATGTACTCGTGACCCAAAAAATTTATATAACTTATTAAGCATCTATTATTTTTGTACTTCAAAAAGCATTTGAATCGCAACACTATTCGACAGTTTATATAAGTTCTTAGTTGTAGAATTTCGAATATTTGGAAGGTGAGTCAGATTCTGTATTAAATGATTTTAGTTATTTAGGATATAATTTCGAAGAAGCACTATTGCATAATCTGAAAAAGAGTTACTAAAACATTAATTGTACTCGTATTTATTTACTAATACATACATCGATCTTTATTAAAATTTAATTTAGCGCGTAGGAAAATAGCGCGTTTTGACTATAAATTGTTGATAATGCTGTAACATAGCGCGTTCTAGCGCGTTTTGAGGAGGGGTATAGCGCGTTTGGGTTAGAAATAGTTGGCATCGCTGTTTATGTATGTAACGCCTACACATTTACGTGTGTTGTTGTTGTTGTTGTTTTTCTGTTTGCATACATACATACATACATACTTTCTTTAATTGTGGAGAAAGGTGATAATTTATCCAGTTTAATCTTTTGTATATTTTTAATTTAAATTTTTTTTTTAATTGTTTAAACTAAAACTATTTGAAACAATTTTCAGTTTACGTAATGTTATAATTATAACAAAAATGTTATAATTTCTCTTCCTAGAGGTAAATGTTCAAAGAAAAGAAAAAAAACTTTCATTTGTTTAACATTTGTAAGTGAGAAAAAAAAAATATTGCAACACCAAATACATTTTTAAGTAGATTTAATTTATGTTTTTAGCGTTTTGTTGGGGTTTTTTTTTTTGTTAGATTAGTGTTTGGTTTTCATGCAAGATTATGTAAATTTTTATTTATTGACAAACAATAAATAAATAAATAAAAGAAAAAATTATACCTATTTATGTATAGCAGAGTTGTAACGTTTTACTTTAAAGTTAAGTGTTGATTTAAATGATGAACACAAAAATGAGGCTTGAATTTTGCGGTTGGCCGCTTTAAAGGGAAATTGAGGACAGCAAACTACATACATACATAGGCTCATACAGGCATACATATGTATGTACCTATACATATGTATATAAATAAGTTACGAGGGCGGTTCGGAAACTTCTTAGCCTATCAATGAAAGAGAATAGTTAGTTTTTCAAAAATATTTTTATTTTTCAATATAATCTCCTGAAACTTCAATACACTTAGTCCAACGCTTTTCTATTTTATTTTTTCAATTCTATCCCTTGATTAAAATAGTTTTCCTCAAGGTCTTCAAAATAGTGGCTTACAACTGTAATTGCATCTTCATTTGAGGTAAAACGCTTGCCAGCAAGGAATTTTTTAACAGGTAAAAGTCAATGGGAGCCAAATCAGGAGAATAAGGTGGGTGGTCAAGCAACTCGTACTTTAATTCGTTGATTTTAGCCATTGTTAAAACACTCTTGTGCGCTGGTGCGTTGTCTTGATGAAAAATTATTTTTTTGTGCTGTAAGCCAGGACGTTTTTCTCGAATTTGTACATTTAATTGATCCAAAAGGTTGCAATAGTACTCTGAATTTATTGTTTTACCCTTTTGCAGATAGTCAATCAATAAAATACCTTTGAAGTCAGTCCCAAAAAACCGTTGCCATAACCTTACCAGCCGATTGAATTGTTTTTGCCTTCTTTGGGGCACTTCCTCCAGCTTCAGTCCATTGTTTGGATTGTTCTTTTGTCTCTGGAATATAGTGGTGGAACCATGTCTCATCAACAGTTATGAAACGACGCTTAAAATCCATTTTATTTCGCTTAAAACGATCCAAACAAGCTTGAGAAATGTTCATTCTTATGCGTTTTTGGTCGACTGTTAACAAATGCGGCACCCATCTTGCAGAAAGCTTTTTCATCTGTAGTTCTTCATGCAAAATTAAATGGACTCGATCATTTGAGATGCCCATGATATTAGCTATTTCACGGACTTTTATTCGTCGATTATTTAATACCATATCATGCACTTTGGCTACAATTTCTATTGTTGTTGCTGTTTTTAAACGTCCACTACGTGGTTCATCTTCAATGCTTGTACGACCACGTTTAAATTCAGCAACCCAATTTTTTACTCTTGCATATGAAGGAGCACTTTCACCTAACACATTCACCATATCATTATGAATTTCTTGTCCCGATAAACCTTTTTTATGTAAATATTTAATGACACCACGCATTTCTAATTTTTCCATTGTTAAAAAATCGCGGATGGGTCTTTTGTGAACACCTGTTTCTATACGAAGGAGTTGCCAGATCGAAACAAAATTTAACATGTGTTCATAGCAGAGATGGAAGTTTCCAAAACACTTAACTTTTTTCTGTTTATACCGCGCTTTTTGTGCTAGGCTAAGAAGTTTCCGAACCGCCCTCGTACATGACATGTCACTTCCGCAATGCAACATTATTATTTTATCAAAAAGCAATAAAATAAAAAAAAACGTGTTAAAAGCTGTTACATAAATTAAGCTTTCAAAATTTAATTAAAATAAAAATTCATTGATCTCTGGAAAAAAGAAAAGTAAATAAAACAATAACAGCAACAATAAAAAAAATAGCAAAAGAAAAACGTTTTGAAAAAAGTGAAATTTTTTATTACAAAATTTTCCCCTCATTTCACTAACGGTGTGTGATGATGACTCTGATGATCAATTTCATTAAAATAGCAAAAAAAAACCATTTACAACTACAACGATCATTATTTGATTTTCTTGAACTGGCTGATAATAGTGGCAGCTGATGATGATTGTGATGATGATGATCATGATCAGCATACAATTTCCCTCAATTTTTGTTGAATGTTTGAATTAGTTAATGAATAAAATAAAATGACTGTATGAATAAATACATGAATTGTTTTTCAAAACAAAAATATCCATACCAACAAACAACAAACGAACATGAATGATTTTTCGGTGATGCACTTTTACTCCACTAAAATTGCTTGCTTACATTCTCAAAAATATAAAATTATAAAAAAAAACAAATACGATCACTTTTATTTTATTTTATTTTATTTTTTCTTTTGGGAAAGTTTAAAAAGAAAGTTTGCTTTGAATAATTCCTACCATTCACTTAAACTAAAAGGCTTGTCTTTACCTTAATAATGATGGATGATTTTTTTTTGCATTTAATTTTTATGTAAAGAAGTGGGTGTTGATGTTCAAAAGTTTAGTAACCAAAAAAAAAAAACCTTAAAAACCTCGTGATATATTATAGCTGGGATTCATTCACTCAAGGGTTAAAGGTGTTGAAAAAAATTTCAATGAAAAATGATTCACCAAAACTAAACTGCTAAAACTATAAAAAAAGTTGAAAGTAAAACTTAAAGTCAAGTAAAAATCACTGAAGTTTACTTCCGCTTGAAATGTGGTTTACAATTACTGCGAAAAAAAATCCTCAAACTCGTCTACCGCAAAAAAAAAGAAATGAATGGCTGAATAAATCAAGTACAAAGGTGTGAATGAAGCATACACAGCAACAAATACAGTTGACAGTGAAAGGAAATCCTTTTTAGACCACAAAAAAGGATACAATTACACAGTCGTAAACTAAAGCAACCATAAAAAGTAAATAAAAATGGCAAAAAATATATGTTTTTTACCAACGCATACACACGTAGTATTTTAGTTATAAAAGTTTTAACTTCAAGTTAAGTTTACTGGATGAAATAAAATTTAAAAATAAATATAAATCAAAAAGCAACAAAAAGATATCGTAGTAGATTACATATTACAATTCCAAAATTTTTATACCCATAACAAATATTTAAAATTAGAAAGATTTTCGTTCTATTTAGTTTCAGCTTTAAGATAATTAGTAAATTCACGTTTTGAAAATTTTTAGAATTTTATCGTAAAAGTTAAAAATACTTCCGATTTTATTTTTTTCGTGTTTCTGAAGTGATCTACCAGCAAATACTTTTCTTTAATTTCGGTTTTCTTTAAAAAATTGAAAATGAGCTTTTATTTAAAAATTATTAAAAGTGAATATTTTGCATACTTCAGTAATTGTTTTCATGCTTTCTACCCAACATACTTTTATATAAAAGTTTTAACATTTATAAACTCTCTAGTATCGGTTTTCGTCTATACTTTTTTGTACTTATGAAAAATAAACTTATCGTAAATTTTTAAATTACTTTCTGTACTTGATTAACAAAATATTTTACATTGTGTGAAAGAAAAACTTTAAATGTAATTTCGGATTTCTTTGAAATTAAAAAAAAATCTCGTATATAAATACATATGTATGTACGCATATTAATAATTTTAAAACAAAACAGTGAAACGTCAATATCATTTAAAAAAAACTTTTAGCTTTAGGTTTTAGTTCATTTTATGAATAAATAAAATTATCGTAAATATTTAAATTACTTTTAATGCTTATTAAACAGAAAATTGTACATCATATGAAACCTTTAATTATAATATTATTTCCGTTTTTCCAAATAAAAAAAAATTCTAACATTCCTTGGGCATTTGTTTAACATTTATTAAAAAAAACATTAACTTTGGTTTTTATCATATACATATACAGTCATCGTATGCATATGTATGCAAATTTATCGTAAATATTTAAATTACTTTTAATGCTTGTTAAACGAAACTTCTTACAGCAAAGCTTTAATTGTAATAAAATTACAGTTTTCTTCAAAATTTCAAGTGAAATTTATAAAAACATATTTAAAAAAAATTTAAGTTCGTGCCAAACATATACGAATTTATTAAAAATATTAGTGCTTTACTTTTGGGGATGGCTTATATATAAATGTGTAGCATGGACATATGTAAATACATTTTAATGTAAATATTATCATTAAAAATAAATAAATTTATCGTAAATATTTCAACTACAAGGAATGCTTTAAAACAAAAAAAATTTAACTTGTATGAAAGCTATTATTTTAATGCATTTTCGATTTTAGTTAAATTCTCTTAATAAGCCATTTTATGTTATATCGTAAATATTTATATTATTTTAGCACTTTTGTTTTCTATATGAAAGCTAATAATATTAACACATTACAAAAGAAAATGTTTTTTACATAATCATTTTAAATTTTATGTAAAGAAACACAATTCTTTTTTATTTTAAACTAGCTGACCGCCCCGGCTTTGCTCGGAAGTTTTTTACTAATGATTGTCCCCTTTGTTAGTTTGTGCGTAGAAAAAATGAGAAGTGAATAGTAGGCATTTTTTTAATATTTTTTCTTTACAAACCATGTCCAGAAAATTTCTAATCGAATAAAAAAAAATGAGCCAAATCGCTCCAGCCGTTCTCATGTTATGCGATTACATACATGGACCGTTTCATTTATATATATATAGATGTTGAAAATAAGTTTCCCCAATAAACAAACTCACTGTTAAATATCTTTTTATCTATATAATATTATTGAAGGGACTTTGTACTAGACTAAGACTAAGGGCCAATTTCATCAACCCTATTTAAACCTCAATTCATATTTCAATGTCGATTTTCATTAATTTTTGTATGGAAAAATGACTTTTAAATATGAATTGATATTTAAATAAGTTGGTGAAATTGGCCCTAAGGCACATTAAAACATGTTTTCTTGGATCTAGTGCAAAATGTTTGAAGTCAAATTTGAAATATGACACTCGTAATTAGGCCCAATATTTCGACTTTTAAGATCTCTTCTTATTGACATCTCTTTTATAAGAGAACTTTAATTTCAGTGTGAAAATAGTTGCCAGATACTTTACTTACTTTACAATAAAAAAATCGCTGAAACAGATTTTTGAAATTGTTGTAAAATTTAACAACTTTTGATAATTTCAATAATCATTTAACTTTTTTTTTTAATAAATTTAAATTTTATATTAATCGCCCAACAATATTCTAAAATAAATATGCATTACAATTTTTTAAAAAATTATTCCATAAATTAATGTTTCTTTTACCGAATTCACATTATGAAATATTTTTACTAAACTGTTTTTATTTGCTATTAGCAGCGCTTGAAAAGAGAGTGAAATTGAAAAAATGGGGTAGCATGAAGCTCTAAAGCAATGTATATGTCCAAACACATAAACAATGATATTTACATTTGAGGTAAACTGCTTTTGAACATTTTGCATATAGCTTTTGAAAGTTTGCACATTTTGCATATGGCTTGGACGGAGCAGCTCTAAAGAATTATCTTCTTCACGCTTCCTGTTGACAATTAAAATAAAGTTTCATAAATGTTTCCATATTAAAATCGATAACAAGAAAATTCACCAAAGTTTTTAGTATTTCAAGCCATTACTAAAACCGGCTAATATGAATTTCATGTGTTATTGAAGTTTCAACCCATAATAAATTTTATACTTTGTCCCGTCAGGCAGTCAGTCAACATGCGCGGATGCTGTGCGAAGTTTTATTGAAAATTTAAATTGATTAAGATGAAGAAAATTACTTAGAATATTTGAAAATTATTATACGAGTTGATATATTCAGGGCTATCATGAATAAAAATCCGCGTGAAATTTCTCCTTTCTCCAATTAGAATTTTTTGTTTTCCCTATTATTTTCTATTAGTTGGAATTATTCCCTGGGAAAAATTTCACGTGGAATTTTATTCACGATAGCCCTGATTATTATACGAGTTGATATATCAAAACTCACAAAAAAATCATCGTCGCAAAAAAGCGTGCAATCTGGTAACCATGACCACCGGCTGCATTTATATTATTATTATTTGCTTTTTAACAGCTTTTTTTATTTCACATGCTTTCTGTGAAGCAGTTGCCGTTTTGTTATTGTTGTTTTTAGGTTTTCTCGCTACTTTCTAAACAAAACAACCAATTTGAACCCCATTCCCTCAAAACAGAAAAAGAAAACGCTCCAATGGTGAAAAGAGTGCAGTGTAGAGTGGATGAATATGGATGTTATGTAGAAAATAAACAACAGTAACAAACCATGTAAAATTTGTAACCTCACATTATTAAGGCATATGGGCATATGTATGTACATACAGTGAACAAAGAAAAAACTTGTACAGCAAACGCTCCGCTCTTCTAATCAAAATATCTCTGTTGCTTTGTAAGATTTTAAGATAAAACCAAAAGCAGTTTCAAGACAAAATAATAAGCTTTCTATAGAAATCTTTAATTTTATTAAGAAATTTATTTTAATACTAAAAAAATAACTTAACATAAAATAACACTATTTTCAAGAGCCAAAAAAAAACTTGTACACTAACTCTTCTTTCAGGAAGGAGCTATGAAATAAGGAATACACTAAAAATTAGTACTAAATGTGGCCACGTCTAGCATCTAATAGATTATTTTCATAGAATGAACTGGGTTTTTGGCAATTTTGGGAGCTATATGGTCCAATATGCCCTGGAGAGCACTTTTGAGTTAATTTTTACACATAATCTACAGCTCGCGTAATTTTTTGTTCACATACGCCCACAGAATTTCATTTGTACTAAGGCCAAGGATCTAGGGAGGATGTGCCTGCAATTTTTTTCCATTGAATGGAAGCCATTCTCTTATTATTGAAGACGAAAGTTTCGGGTATTTAACTCTAACTAATCAATAGTCTCCACTTACATTTAATTTGGCAGCTAACTGTGCTAAATTATCTCTTATTATTTTTAAATAATTCATTTTATTTATTGTACGTTCCATAAAAACCGGATTTCATACACCACTCGATCCCATTGGGCCCCATACCATCATATTACACCCCCATGCTTCACCGTGTTATTCAGGTTTTTATCACTAATGCTGGAATTCCTCTTCGCCACAAAAATCTACAACGATAACATCCAAATATATTAAATTTGGATTCAGCAGTGTCCCAAAAGTCATCATAGTGATTAATATAATCTTTCTTTGCGTGGCAAAGAAAAGTTCCAGCTTTAACGATAATAACCTGAATAACACGGTGAAGCATGGGGGGTGTAATATGATGGTATGGGGCTCAATGGGATCGAGTGGTGTATGAAATCCGGTTTTTATGGAACGTACAATAAATAAAATGAATTATTTAAGAATAATAAGAGATAATTTAGCACAGTTAGCTGCCAAATTAAATGTAAGTGGAGACTATTGATTAGTTAGAGTTAAATACCCGAAACTTTCGTCTTCAATAATAAGAGAATGGCTTCCATTCAATGGAAAAAAATTGCATGCACATCCTCCCTAGATCCTTGGCCTTAGTACAAATGAAATTCTGTGGGCGTATGTGAACAAAAAATTACGCGAGCTGTAGATTATGTGTAAAAATTAACTCAAAAGTGCTCTCCAGGGCATATTGGACCATATAGCTCCCAAAATTGCCAAAAACCCAGTTCATTCTATGAAAATAATATATTAGATGCTAGACGTGGCCACATTTAGTACTAATTTTTAGTGTATTCCTTATTTCATAGCTCCTTCCTGAAAGAAGAGTTAGTGTACAAGTTTTTTTTTGGCTCTTGAAAATAGTGTTATTTTATGTTAAGTTATTTTTTTAGTATTAAAATAAATTTCTTAATAAAATTAAAGATTTCTATAGAAAGCTTATTAATTTGTCTTGAAACTGCTTTTGGTTTTATCTTAAAATCTTACAAAGCAACAGAGATATTTTGATTAGAAGAGCGGAGCGTTTGCTGTACAAGTTTTTTCTTTGTTCACTGTATGTATGTATGTATGTAATATTCATATTCGCTTTACTTGTTGTTGTATTTGTTAAACGACACTTAAGATTAACACAGATCGATATTATTAAAGAGAAATGTGAGCGTGTGTTGTTGCTTGCATTATTGGAAAGAAAGAAAAGAAATTTCACATATGTACATAAAAGTATTTTATTTTAAAGAAAAGTGATTAAACTCAATTGATAAAAGAGGTTGCTGGATCAATTAAAAAAATTAAAAACCAAAAATGTTAAATAAATTTTTTGCTTTTGGTTGCTTCATAAATCATTATTGATTTTAATTCAATGTTGGCTTTTTAAATATTTTTTAATTACATTTTTTAAATATTAAAATAAGTACAGGTCAATACAAACTCATACATTTGTAGAAATATGTACATATGTATATATGTACTATGTACATATGTATGTATCTAATAATTACGTCAGTCAGTGTCTTCATAGAAAAAGTTTTGATTTATAAAATTTAAAATTTGCTTAAGAAAATTTTTGCAAACCTAAATTATTTTTTATGAATACGGCAGTTATATTCTTTACAAAAAGCTCATTACAGTTAATGTAAAAGTTGCATTTTAGATAATCTAGAATATTACTTTTTAACGTCAACATGTTGCGTTTTACTTTGTTCACTTATTCATGCCAATTTTTTGTAGTCTAGCAACATTCCTTTTTATCTAGTTTATATACCTACATATCTACATATGTATGTACATACATAGTACATATGTATGTACGTCGATGCATATGCATGTGTACTTACCACACATATGAACATACTACATCCATACGTAAATGAAAACTTTCTCATCGCAAAATCAATTTCTCTGCAAGCATAACAATAACAGTAAGATTTTCCGAAAACAAAAAAAAAACATTTTCTTTTCGACTTTTACTACACTTTTTTTTTGGTTTTTTGTCAACAAACCACCGATGAAAGCTTTAAATTTGAAAGAAAAGTAATCGCTTTATAGTGGGAGTCGTTTATAAACAGCAACAAAAGTGTAACGGAAGTTAAATTGTAAAAATATTTTCACATATGAAATCATGTGCTTTCATCCTGGCACCAAATAACCCAAACGTAACGCCATGTAAACCAACCAACCAACCAACCAACCAAACATCCAACCAAGCAGTAAAAGCAATAAAATATCAAATAAAAAATGTTTTTTATAATAGCATGCACATGCATATGCATGTACGTATGTATGTATGTATGTAGTTGTAAAAAACTAAAATAGTGGCAGCACTAAAAATTTCTCTTGTTTAGTATGTAAGTACAGCGATGCCAATTTAGCGCGTTTTAACTATCGCAAACGCGCTTTTTTTCGTCTTAGCGTGTTTAATAAAAAAGGCGCTAAATTAGCGCATTTTAAATGAAGTCAATAACATCATTTCAGTTCAATATTTTTTTTACTTTTTTTTGTATATATGTATGTATTTAAAATTTTCTATTATCCAAAACTCTGATAAACATTTTTGACTTGGTTAAAAATGCAGCTGTTGCAAATGAAATTCCCTCAAATGTGGTTAAAATTAAAACCGTATTTTACAAACTTTGACAAGTAAAATTAAAAGAAAAATTAAGGATTTCGATTATTTGGAAGGCGACTCTGATTCTGTATTAAATGCTTCTAGTTATTCAGGATATAATTTCGAAGAAGCAATATTTTAAGATCTGAAAAAGAGTTACTAATTTACTAATACGTATGTCCAAATTCCAATTCTTTCAGTAGAGCCAAAAAAGTTATTTTTCAAGGTTATTTAAAAAAAGGTGGAAGTTGTGTTGTTGGTTTAGAAAAAATTATGTACATGCGTCCATATTTTTCAAAAATTTCCTAAAACTCTCTAAAACGCATTAAAAATATAACAATTTAATACATACATCGACTTCTATTAAAATTTTATTTAGCGCGTCGGAAAATAGCGCGTTTTGGCTACAAATAGCTTACAATGTTGCAACTTAGCGCGTTCTAGCGCGTTTTGTGAAGGGGAATAGCGCGTTTGGGTTATAAATAGTTTGCAACGCTGTGTAAGTATGTAAATACAGACATACATACATACGTGCATGTCTCTAGTTTTTTTATTTATGTACTATTGTTGCTCAGCTGCTTTTAACCTTGTAAGCAAGTTTCCACGTGCATTTGTTTGTGTTGTTTATTGTTGTTGTTATTATTGAAATTTAAATACTTGTGTCATTTGCAAAATATCGGATTATTGCAAAAAATAATAATTATAGTAAATTCCCAAGAAAACTGAATATTTTATTTATGTATTTATTTCATAAATACTTTACAAAATTAATTTGTAAAGTATTGTTGCACAAATATGGGCGGAGTAACTAGACCATATGCCCAAGATGTTATTAACAGTATTTGAAGAAGTTTTTGTGACTGACTATACACGACCTATGCCTACGGTTATCCGTGGCAGATCAGTCAACCAGTGTGAGCGAGACGACAAACTCTCGAAGGTCACACACGCCTGACCACACTTAAGAAATAATTTGTGTGACGCGAGAGCTGTTCTTCAGCCCAGATCTGCTTAACGAGTAGAAAACCTGAATATAATTTTCACTTTTCTGTGGTTTCAGAGAACCCAAACGCGGCGATAAAAACTCATTTTTGGTTATAAAAATTTTGAAATGTCGATTGGCGATATTTGAACTTCTTGGCGATATTTTTGGTTATATTTTTATGATTTATACAACATACAACAAGATGTTTTCTATATTTAAAGAATTTGTTATCGGATATGCTTGATCGACTTCTTTTTGGTTATAAAAATTTTGAAATGTCGATTGGCGATATTTGAACTTCTTGGCGATATTTTTGGTTATATTTTTATGATTTATACAACATACAACAAGATGTTTTCTATATTTAAAGAATTTGTTATCGGATATGCTTGATCGACTTCCAGAAAATATGTATGTATGTATGTACATACGTACATACCCTGTCGGAGAATGTGTGGTTGACTAACAAAATAGTTAACTTATAGTTAGCTTTTCTTAGACTGACTAAAAGCTAGCTGAAAAGTCATCCAGAACAAACCCAAAATTAATTCTTAAGTTGAGTACGTAATCGAATTTGATGAGAGCCAACAAATTTATTCTCAGCTACTTTGAAACTCATTTCAGTTTTATATTAACATTTTGCTGTTGTTATTTTAGATGACAGCTTAGCCGAGTGGTAGCGCGTTGAGTACACAACGTGTGATGTTACATGTCCGAACCCAGAAATTTTTTTTTAATTTACTGACTACCAAATGATTTAAAAAAGTCAACTTTAAGTTAGCTAAAAGTAGTGCAGAGTGAGACAATTGACTACCGCCTAGGACATACTAATGTGAAAATAGTCAGTTGATTACATTGCAAAGTAATCCAAGTGTCAGTCAGTACTAGTTGCGAAATAGTTAGCTTAAAGTTATTTTAAGTTAGCCAAATTTCCGATAGGGTATGTATATATTCCGAGCTTGTGGTCACTTTTCAATCTCTAATGCTCTTATGCAAAAACGATTGTTAAAGTTAAAGCATGCTTTAAAACCGGTTTTTCCATACAAAATTCGTTTATTAAACCAACTTTAATTTTAACTATCGTTTTTGCATAAGGGGGTAAATGTTGTAAATTGTGTTCGATCCGCATTCTGTTGGGCTCGAGGAGGCACACGGTATTTAATGTAGGTTTGAGTTGTAATCGTCAGGTCTTAAGAAAGTGAATCACGTCATGGTTTTTACATCTGACTTGTCAGTTTTGTGAATCAAATGTAACTCTTTATGTCTGTTATTTTATAGACAATTTGTAATATTCGCTCACAAAAGAACTAGTAGGTCAATTACTTCTGATATAGTCCTTGCTTTCTACAACAGCTGATCTGAGGAAACAGATAAACCAATCAATTGTATAAACGCTTGCTGCCGTCATAAAAGATTTGCTAGCTCACATAAATACTCCAGCTGTTTTGTCAAGTTTTAAAACTTTCTGATATGTATGGTATTAATGATACATATACATACATACATACATGTATAAATCGAGCCATGTAATCGGGTGGTTACTGTTTTGCAGCACAGTATATTAAAAATACATTATTACTGCGGCAAACCAATAACCACACAAAGATATAGATATTATAATGTTTATAAAATTAAATTTAATATGTGTATTCGCATTAGCGGAAACATTTAAAAATTGACAATCGTTACATTACTAGTACAAGAGTACAGTAGTAGTATATGTGACCTTCTCCGAGAAAAGGGACCTACGAGTAGTATGTCAAAATCGATAAAAATGAGAAAAACATTAAAATTTTAATTTTTAAGCGTTTTTCTCAAAACTTCATTTTACACACTATATGTATGTATGTATGTATATATATGTAAATACACATGTATGTGTATAGACTCTATATATTTTATAAATTATGTTGAATTTTTTATTCGACTTTGCTGTAATAATAATATGATGGTTGAAAATGATTTTCTTTTATGCAGACTATTTTAAATATTAAATTTTCTTTCCTTTTACTCCTGTTTGCAAGCAAATAAAATTTTCACCTTTTCACTTAATTCAAAATTACTTACATATGTATGTACATGCAAGTGTATGTATGCATGAACATAAATATGTACATACAAATTGTTGCTGTAAGTTTTCTGCTGGTACCGATGAAAGTTTACACACTTTTAAACAATTTCATTTGAAACAAAAATATAAAAAAAAACTTTCGAATTAATTTATTATGTAACTCTAAACACAAAAAAAAAAAGACTTGACTGGTTTTATTTTGTTAAATTGTTATGGATGGATGAATAATTGGTGTTAACACATGATAATAATTTTCAAAGTGATAATGACGTATATGATGATGAATATTATAAATGATACTACATGTGTATGTGTGTTATGTATGCATGTATAAACTATAGTTATGCACATATGTATGTTATAATGCCCCCCTCCCAAATGGGACATTCTACGCCTATTACTACGTTTATACGCGCACTATTTGCAAATAAAATTATTTGCAAATAATTTAACTCACTGTTTATACGGCATAGCAAAAGTACACAAACTTGGTAGCACTTCTATAGAAAGTTTACTTATGTTGACAAAAAAATAGTGTAAAATGCACAAAATATCAAATAATTATTTGTTTTAATTGTTATTATTTGCTTCTATCAATGTTTTTTGTGCAATATTTATCCATTTATTGTTTTTTCTTATGAAACATTTGTAAGCGTGGCAACCTTTTCCATTTTATTTGCAAATAGTGCGTTAAACGTGAATAGATTTCTGAATTAGTAAGTCGCAATAAAAACAATAATATGGCAACAATTTACTGTTTTATTTGCAAATAAGCCCTGCGTATAAACGTAGTATATGATTTTTCTGTAATTATTTTTATAGAGTTTATGAACGCATAACATGCCACAAGAGCATATCTGTAATCCGCAATGAATTGGATCAACATTGCTTGCCCCTCTTTGCAACCTAACCTAACCTAAATATGGAATAACAATTTAATTATCTCTATGAAAATTTTTTTTATATTACATACATATGTACCTTAAGTGAGTTAATAATTTAATAAAAACCCAGAAAAAGTAAAAACTTCCATACGTATTTGTGCTTTTTTATTAAAGTCAATTTCAACTTAAACCAAATCAGGAGTTTAACTTAATAGAAAATAAGTTAAACAGTAAAAGAGCATTCATTACCTTTATGATTTGATTTAATATACATATGTATGTATGTACCTATTTTAAATTTGTCCATGAATTAATCACAGTTTTGATCTTATTATGAGCATTTAACGAAAGAAAAAAATATACATCCAATAAATTTTTTCTTCCGCATTTCTGAAACTCTAACAGAATCTTTTTTAAACATACTACATACATATGTACATATGTACATACACTCAGGGAAAAGCTGCAACTTAAAAATAATTCAATAATTTTCAATATAACAGAAAATGTATATTGAGATACTTAAAAATAAATAAAATTAATAAATTAATACTGTAAATTAATATGTTTCCATATTGAAATAAGAAATGTTAATATGACTAGACATTCGTTAATGTTTCTTATTAATTCAATATGGTTTTTATTGATTTTAAGCTGTTTTTTCTCTGGGTGTATGTATGTATATATGTATGTACGTGCTATTCTCCTCAACAATAATGTTGAAAACGTGTATGCTTATACATATTTATAGATAAACAACGTTGTATGCCTTTAAAAAAATTCTTTGGAAATTATGTTTTTAAAAACATTTAAAACTGGTCACACGTTAATGAGATTTTTACTTTTTTTTCTTTTTTTGTTGATCAAAGTGAATAATAGCTCTTTTATTAATGCTGCTCTTCTGTAACGAAATCACTTTTGACTCTTGCTATTTCTTTCCGTTTAATAAACACCTTTCCATTTTGTCACGTCTTTACCGGGTTATTACTTCAAATGTGTGCTGCTGGTTTCTTAATTTTAATCAAAACGTGAAGAAAAAACTTTTTTGGATGTTTCTTACCTCAATATTATCTTTTCAAGTACGAGTAAATTGCAGTGAAAGAAGATACATAATTCTTATTTTATTTTTGTATTTTTTTTCTAAAAGAATGGCAACATCATTGAAACCCCGTTACATTTTAAGTAGTTGTTTTTACAATCACTATTAGGCAGCATTCAATCATCTAGAAATAATAACACAACCGGGTGCTTCGAATAATCTTAAAATTGATTTTCAGTGAAATATTTTGCAGAATTAATAATATAATATTAATAGTAATATATGCAATTAATTATAATTACAAAATAATTAATAATGAATGCATAATTAATATAATTATAATTACTATTAATAATATAATATTACAAAACATGTAATTATTAGAGTTAT
The DNA here is from genome assembly GCA_944452675.1 of Tachina lurida. NCBI lineage: Eukaryota > Metazoa > Arthropoda > Insecta > Diptera > Tachinidae > Tachina > Tachina lurida. The sequence goes on from OX101752.1 coordinate 32,053,940, forward strand.
AAATTATTTGTTCTTCTTTGCTTAAATAATATAAAGTTTTATATATTATTAATATTATTAACTTTTGGACAACATAAATGTATGTATACATATTCAAAATATCAGAATAATCTTTTGGAGAAAGAAAAAACAAATTAAAGAAATTTGCATACAAAATTTCTATTATAAACAAACTTTTTTTTTAATATGGTACATTCTAATGTGTTATTCTACAATAGAATATTTTTTTATAATAAAATTAGTTTCGCTCATCAATCGAATTCATTGTTTTCACACAACAAAGTTTTACATGTGACATTTATAATTTCCGCCGCAAAAAACATACATATGTACGTATGTACTTATGTATGTATTTACATGCGGTGGGAAAGCATTAAAACTTTTCTACCGTAAAAGTCAGGCGGCAATGTCAGATGACAAAATTTGATTTAGTGCATTACATTTTGATATGACATCAGCTGTTTTTGGTTGTATATACATATGTCTGTCTGTATGTACTTAAATTAAAAAAAAAAATTAACTAACAATAAATTCAAAATCTCTGTTTCTAATTATAATTATGTATTGTACGTACATATGTACATTAATTATTCACACGATCCTTCAAGTTTCTATCTTAAAAAAATTGCAATGTTATAAGCAATCAGGGATGGCAAAGTTGCTACAATTGTACCTTTTTTGGTACTATTCAAACAAGAAAAGTACAAAAGTACACCAATGACTAATTTAGTACATTTAGGGAATCTCCCCAGTTTCAATCCGCATTTCTTTTCAAAGGATTGCATATGTAAATTTTCATTTTCGAGCAATGAAACTCATATTTTTCTCACTTGAAAATAGTCTTGAGAAACCAAAACGCAGCGAGAAAATAAGAAAATATGAAATCGTCCATTTTCAAATAATTTTTCTTCTAAATTCGGGTGCTAGAGCACATGCTATTAATTTGTACATTTCAAATTTCAACATAAACAGTTGTAACCATATGCTTTAACATTCCAACTTACAAGCAAGTTTGTGAAAACGATTCGGTAGCCAGAACAAAGTCGATTGTTTTAATAAAATCAAATAAAAATATGTAATTTGAACTAAAAAAAATCTTTTAGTGCAATTAAGGTCAAAAAAGTACAATTTTTGAAAGTTGTTGGTACAGTTTTAAAATTCTTAATGCCTTCCCTGTAAGCAATAATGTATACACTCAACTCCCACTAATTGAAACTTTTTCTTTCTACCATAAAATTAAAATAAATAAAGAATGTAGCAACATACTTGTGTACGTAGTTTTGCGTTTCAACTAGCGATGTATAAATTTTTGTATAACTTAGAAGCCTCATTAAAAAAAAATGTTTAAATTTCGCTAATTTATTTATTTGTTTTAAGCTTTTATTTTCCTGTCAAACTCGAAATAATATTTTCTGTAAATTCTCACTTGGTTTTAGACGTTATTTATAAATAGATCAGTGACCAAATAACTTTATTATTAACGTATGTACATACATATTTATATCATATTTATGTTTTCATTTAGTAAAAATCTTAACCTTTGTTTATTTTTTTTTCAAATGTGATTGTTAAAATTTAATTTTGAAAAAAACCACAATTTTATATCTTCACCTTTATTTACCTTTTAAATTCACAACTGGTTTCGTAAATAAAAACAAAAAAAAAAAACAAAATCATTCAGTTTGTTCACCTTGATGACAACAAAATAAAAAATCTTTAAACACCTTTAGAATCTCCACCACCCTTGAGTCAATACACTCATCATTGTCAGTCAGCATCACTTTTGAGCATGTTTTATAATGGATTTTCATTTGTTTTAAAACAATCGCCAACATTCGCCCAAACGGATGTTTTAAGGAAAATAACAAAAAAGGAAATGTCCTTTTTTTTGTTACACTATGTGTATGAGTAACACCTTGAAAATGAACATACATAGTTGAAGAATTTTTGTTTATATACTCGTAGTAAATACTTACATACATATATACTTACATGCATACATATGTACATATGTATTATGTATGTTTGGATTAATGATTTTTATAACTACCTTGAGTTATTGTAACTATTAAAGCGCACAGACGGTACGGCGGCTATAATAAAAAAATTCTTTTGAGCAGATTTTTCTAGTCATGTTTTTAACGCCAAAACGGTATGAAACAAAAGCGAAATTATTTTCATTACATCTGCTTTTACATGATGTATGTATGTGTATATATGTATATGTATATGTATTTATTTATATGGTGTTTGGGTGATGCTCAGAGGATGCTGCTGCCAAATCTATTGTTTGCAGCATATTATCCTTGAAACGATCTTTACTTAAGAGCAAATGTCTCTTCCCAAAACAAATACTGTTTCTTTCTTTTTGCTTTGCAATAATTTAAGAAATTTTCAATTTAGTTCAGCAAAGTCGAGCAAACCTGAAAGACGTAACAGTAGAGAAAAATTAAAATTAAAATATAACTTTGTCACCCTGTGTTTAATTGTTTACTTTTAAATCTAAAGACAGCAATTGCAATTCGACTGCACTCATTTATATAGCAACAACAGCAAAAACAACAAAAAACGACCGTTATTTATACATAAATATTTTTAACTCTCCGTCTCTTTTGAATAAACAACAAAATATATACAGTTAATATTTTCACAATTCTTGATAAATTTAAGTAAAAAAATTTTAAGTTCAATTAGTATTTTTTTTTGTAGAACTGTTGTCGTTAAAATGCTGTTGTTTGAGCAAAATTATTTTATTAAATAAATTTATTTATGTTTGTGATTTTGTTTGTGTTAATTGTTTATATACAATTTTGTGTGTGATTTTAAAGTTTAAATTTCTGTTGCTGTTTTATTAAATCTATGCAATTATTTTATTTGTTGCTTAAACTGTCTGTGGAATATTTTGTCAAACTGGAGAATAAATCATTATTGTTGAAGCTGTTAAATGTAATGTCTTCGACATCGTCACCGTCACCGTCACCCTACCCTTCTTCGCTTCAGTCCCCATCGTCTTCAGAATCAGAATCAGAATATTCACCAAGTACTTCTAGTCCTGAGTCAAGCTCATCATCTTCGTCGTATTTAAATTTGATTAAAATAGAATTTGATCGTAATATAATGGATTTAGTTTATCAACAGAGGTGAGGAATGTAAAAAAAATCGAAATGTGAAAAAGGGCTTTTTGTGTTAAAAATCAAAATCTAAATAGCCTGAGTGTGAGACAAAAATTCAATTTATTGTCTATCGTATATGAATATCGTATATGCCTTGATACTCGTAGCAAGAAATTTTTCTAATCATTTAAAAAGATGCAAAATTTTGAAAACCAAAAGGTAGAATTTTAAACTCCAGAATGCATTTTTGGTTCAGTGTAAGCATTAATTTTGCAGTGAGTTTGTAATATTAAACATGTTTCAGATACATTTAATTTGTTGAATACATACATCCATACATAAGTCTTCAACATGTCGACAAATAATTAAGGAAGTTCGAACATTTTCAACAGCAAATAAATATCGTAGTCCAGTTCTGTTTAAAAATATACATTTTTTCTTAGTAGCTGTGTTAAAACCAATTAAATGCTTAACATAAATAATTTTTTAATCTTGCCTTCACTTAATTATATTTTTAGATTGCCGGTGAATGAGTGTCAGGCAAGTCAAACTGCTAGAGTGACATCTAACCTTAACGCATCCAGTAGTACAATGGCGGTTAGTCGTGTACCTTCTCCGCCTTTACCGGAAGTAAATACACCAGTCGCTGAGAACTGGTGCTACACACAGGTATGTTGCAAAGACAAAAAAATATGTATAACAAAATAAAAAAAATATTAAATTACTGCTCAACCATTGTAATTTAAAACCTTTTATTCCCTAATCCTCAAAACAAAACAAAAACTGAAGAGTTTTCTTTTGTTATGTAGAACATTATTTAATATAAGCAGGAAGTCTTAACGTTGTTTATTAATTTTTTTTTTTATTTTTTGATTTTTAGGTGAAAGTGGTTAAATTTAGTTACATGTGGACCATAAATAATTTTAGTTTTTGTCGTGAGGAGATGGGTGAAGTTTTAAAATCCTCCACATTTTCTGCTGGTGCTAATGACAAATTAAAATGGTTAAGTTTCTATTGGGAATTAATATTTATTTATTTTATTAAATTTTATTTTATATTTAATTTTGCAGGTGTTTGCGCGTCAATCCAAAAGGTTTAGACGAAGAAAGTAAAGATTATTTATCCTTATATTTATTATTAGTTTCCTGCAATAAATCAGAAGTTAGAGCCAAATTCAAATTTTCTATATTAAATGCGAAAAGAGAAGAAACCAAAGCCATGGAATCACAGAGGTAAGTACAAGAAATAATAATTTTTACATACATACATATGTATGTCATATTGAAATAGCTCAAGGTATTGTGATAGTGCCCCAGAAAAATCTAAAAGAAACATAAAATTCACGACAAATTTAATTTATATTTTAAATTTTACAACTAAAATAACAAAATTTATAAAGTAAAGCGAAAACTATTTTTTGTATTAATGCTAAAGGAAGAAAATAAAAACACATGATTGATCCATTGAGTTCTTGTTTCAATTATGAGTTAGACTTCTCGTATGCTTAAATAACATAATACCTCAACGTGTTCTAAGAAATTTTTCCCTTTACCCGAAAGCTCAGCCTTAACCCCCGATATTGAATTTCAATGTACATATTTTTAATTAAAAAATTGTTTACTGTGTAAAGTAGTGCAAATAAGAACAAACAGAATTGGCAAGAAAAACAAGAAAATATTTTCAAAATGTTGTTTTTGTTTTCATTTAAATATCGCTTTGGTGAAGTAATTTAAACAATTAGGTCCTTAGCTTTTGTCTTTTTTTTTAAATTGGAAGATAAAAAATTTAATATTTTTAATTTGTTCCCGAAAATAAAAAAAAAATAAAGGGGCTAATTATGTAAAACGCAACGCCAAGCAAGTTTTATATGGACAAAAATTAAATTACAAAAACAAAATGGATAGAAAATTGTTCAACGCTAAACGTTGCGTTTTACTATATGAGGCCCAAAATGTTATTTCCCCGACAGCTTTTATGATGGGTTTTTTAAAAAGTTTTGCATCAATAATCGATACTTTCTCGCAAACTGTCGAAATAGTGACACTATCCACAGCAGTACTTTTCCAAAAAAAAATTGCATGTAAAACGAAAACATTAAAAAAAGTTGTACTAAAATTGCTGAGTTGGCAACGCCGAGTGTCAGTTATGATTTAAAAGATAATGTTTGTGTTTAACTGTAAAACAAATCTGGCAGTGTTGCCGACTGTAAACTACAAAATAACAGGAATCAAGAAAACAAAATTGCGCATTGCGCAGGTCCGTTATTTTATTTTTTGCTTGTGACGTAGCCATAGAATTTTGTTTTAAGCAAAGTACATACATTTGTTTGTGGAATGTGCTCTCTCACACACTTTTCACAACAAACACACGTGTATATTCTATATTGACGTAGATGCGCAGTAGAAAATTTTTTTGTACGACTGAGTGCATAATCTTGTTTTCTTGATTCATGATACATACATACATACATACATACATATTTATAGAACGTATTTTTTTAATTTAATTTTTTTTTTAATTTTTTAGAGCATACCGTTTTGTACAAGGCAAGGATTGGGGTTTCAAAAAATTTATTAGACGAGATTTTCTATTGGATGAAGCAAACGGTTTACTGCCCGAGGATAAATTGACAATATTCTGCGAAGTTAGCGTTGTGGCCGACAGTGTTAATATTTCTGGTCAATCAAATATTGTACAATTTAAAGTGCCCGAATGTAAGCTGAGTGAACACTTGGGAAATCTTTTTGACAATGAGAAATTTAGTGATGTAACGTTAGCTGTGGGTGGCCGTGAATTTCAAGCACATAAAGCTATATTGGCAGGTAAATGAAACTGAAACTTAAAACCTGTTATAATATACATACTTAACATACAATAGTAGTACATACATACATACATATGTACATATCGTTACCTTAATCGAAATCGAGTTTTTTGTATATTTTATTATGCAAAAATCTCGACTGCAAAAAAAATGAGCTAGGGTCTTTCTACATTAAGGTAACGATATGTAAAATTGTTCTTTTTCTATTAATGCTTTATTTATTTTATTTATTTGCAGCTCGTAGTGATGTCTTTGCTGCCATGTTTGAGCATGAAATGGAAGAGAGCAAGTTAAATCGTGTCGCCATAACGGATGTTGATCATGAAGTTGTAAAGGAAATGTTACGTTTTATTTATACTGGCAAAGCGCCAAATTTAGATAAAATGGCCGATGATCTCTTAGCAGCAGCTGATAAGGTACATACATACATACGTACATATTTTTTTAGATTATTTTTTCTTTAACAATAATGCTAATTTCATTCAAACTATACTTTATTTGTATAAATAGTATGATTTGGAAAAACTGAAAGTAATGTGTGAGGAAGCGCTGTGCGTTAATCTCTCCGTTGAAACAGCAGCTGAAACTTTAATATTAGCCGATCTCCACAGTGCGAATCAATTGAAAGCACAAACGATAGATTTTATTAACACGTAAGTATTTTTATACCTATTATTGGTAAATAAAACTTTATGGGATATATGTACATATCGCCCATTTACTCAAAGAATGTCATAACTCAAAAAATGGAATTTTTTAGTTAATGATGCAGAATTAATCCTCATATCGTTCTTCGTATTGTGTGAAAATTTCATACACATATCTTGTTTACTTAACTCTTGAGAGCAAAATAAAATTTCTCTTAATGCGAACGACAGATTCCATCGAACATTTACATTAAAAACAAAAACAAAAAACTGAAATTTGTTTTGGTTTCCAATATTAATATTCGATCGAATCTATCGTTCGCATTTAGAGAAAACTTTAAACTCATTTTCAGGCAAACCTCTCTTTTTCTCACCAACAAACTCACACTTTCCGAAGGAAAAATTTCATAGTATGAAGTGAAAGTTAGCTTAATAGACATTTCTGACAAATGTGTAAAACAAAATTCATAGTGTGAAGTGAACGTTAGCTTAATAGATATTTCTTATTTTATCTTATTTTCTTTTTTGATTTAACTAACAATGAAATATGTTTTTTTTAGTCATGCCACCGATGTTATGGAAACTCAAGGATGGCAGAACATGATCACAACACATTCACATTTAATTGCTGAGGCATTTCGAGCGCTTGCAACACAACAAATCCCACCGATCGGACCACCCAGGAAGCGTGTAAAAATGAGCTGAAATTTTACTAGTAACAACAAATACATAGATAATCATCATTATAATAATAATAAAAACAATAATAATACTAATTATTGTTATTATTATAATAGGAACAGCAACAAAAACTATTCTTACTACTACAACTATTATTATAATTATAATTATTATTACAAATATTACTATTATTGCAATAATTACTACTACTATTACAACTACAACAACTACTTTAACAAAAACAGCAGCAAAAACAACAACAACAACAACAACTACACAAATAATAGCAACAGCAGCAACTACAACAACTTTTTGAATCCCCTAAAAAACAAAAACAAACCAATTCTAACAACAACAACAACAACAATAAAAACAAATTTTAAATTAATTTTTAAAGTTTTGCAAAAAAACTCAAATTTTTGTGTTAATTTCTATCCAACTGTAGAGGAGAAGAAAAACTACAACAACAACAACATCAATAATAATAATAAAAATAAAAATAGGGCCAACTTAAATATTATATTACAAAACTTAATTTTATTTTTATATACTCGACTCATTTTAGTTGAACTTCTTCCTTTTTCCAAAAACTTTTGAAAAATTAAACATTTTCGAAAAATTTATTTTTTCTTTATTTTTTTTTTTTTTTGCTGTAGTAAACAAAGTAAATAAAAGAGTTTCTTCGGATTTTTAGTACAATATTTTAAAAATACTGGACATGCTTTTATTGCGCTTTCTTCCCTCTGCCCGCTTCACTAGGTTGGCTTCTTTAATTGATATGATAATAGTTTTTCTATAATTTTTAAGCTTCTTTATTGTTCATTACTTTATATCTTAAGTTAATAATTTTTCTTTAATTTAAAAGATTTTACTTTTTTTTTGCGTTTTGAGTTTGTATAAAATTTAATATTATTAATAATATTGTATTTTTTTTAATAATTTAAATATCTATTGGTTTAACCAAAATATGTATCTTTAATTAATATTATTTTAGATTTTACTTACCACACAGAACCCGCCAATTAAGCGTAAAATCAAAATATCTCTTTCTAAAAAAAACAAAAAAAAATTAAATTACATTAAACAGAACATTGCTTTTCTCTTTCTTTATTTAAAACTTTGAAAAATTTGTTATGTATTCTGTTAAGCAAAATTAGCAATTTTCCAAATTTGATTTAACGAAACTCCTAAAAAAAATTTGTTAATTTAGAAATAAGTTTTCATTTTAAACACAAGTTTCCAATTTTTATTTTTATTTTGTCTTTAAATATAATTTTTCTTAATTTAAATATAAACTTACAGTTTTTTTCACTATATTACTAATTAATAATAATTCTAATTCTGTTTTTATTGTTTAATTAATAAGCTCTTTTCTTTTTGTGTAATTAATTAATTGTGTCTAAATTTTTAAGTAAATTCTCAAGTTTATTGTAAAAAGAACAAGCAAACAAACAAATTGATTTTAAACATTGCAAGAATATAAAAAGAAACACAGTTTTTGTGCAAGTAAAACCTAAAATTTTATTTTGTTTTTCTTATGTAAAGATAAAAAGTTAATGATTGATTTAGATTTTGAGGCATTTAATGCGGTAATGTAAACATTTTTCATTAGACGGCTTTTACGTTTCGGAAATTGAAAGGCAGACACTTTTGCGACTCTCTTTAGGTTCTTGCCTAACTAAAGCTTTTATATTTTATTTGTTCATAAAACTTAAAAAATTTAAAGGATTTTCTTAAATAATTTTGTTTAATTATTTGTTTTTGTATTTATTGTTGATCTCTTTTCGATTTTCTCATTTTTATTATAAATACAATTGTTTGTATTTAATTAACATGACTGTTGTGTGTGTTATTGTGAATGAAATTGTTTGCAATTCACAATTAGTTACGGAAATTTCTGGCAACATTGTCAGCAGAGTAAAAGACAAAATATGAGAGAAGATTGAAAAGTAACAAGCAGTGTTGCCAGAACTTCTAACACTAAAATCTGCAAAATTTAAAATTTTTTCACGAAAAAATCTTCAAAATCTGCACTTTATTTTTAAAATCTTCAAATAAATCTTCAAAGCAATTTTTAAAACCATATTTTTTATATTTTATTTAAAAAATTTGCATAAATTTGGATGTACATGAGTAATATAAATATTTTTTCATAACCCCATATTCATAAAATTTGAACTTGGCTTAAAATGTATTTTATTTTAATTTTTTAGAGCAATTTTTCTTAAAATAACTTTCAAGCACATTCTATTTTTTTATGAATATAAGCCTTTAATGTATGAAGAATATACATTTCATTTCTGCTTAAGAAATGCATCAGCAGACTTCAACCAAAATATACTTTAAATAAGGTTAAAACTTCATATGTTTAAAGAACGACTATCAATATGTTTTAAAAATGACGTACACAAACATAATAGGTAATAATATTCATAAAAATTATTTTGGTTAACAAAACGTTTAACAAACAAATTTCCATACGAAGTTTGTTTTGTAAACCTTTTGTAAGCCAAAACTATTTTTTTATGAATACGGCAGAATAAGCTTGAAAGCTTCAAGCAAAAATCTTTACAAGCTAACATTTTCGATTTTGAATCCATTATTATTTTCTCATTGCCTTTTCACAATTAGCTGCCACATTGATTGAAGTCTACTGATGAGTTTGGCGGCTTTTCCACACGGAAAGTTTACTTTGCAAAGTCTTGAGCTTGTTGAAGAAAAAAGAATATGGCATAAGATCTATTTTCTCTTCTCTTCTACAAACTTAAGACTTTGTAAAGTAAACTTTGCTTGTGGGAAACCCGTTTTTTTCAAGGAGAAACGGAATGCATATAAAGCAACAAACAAATAAAAATTATTCATAGTTATGTGTAAATAATATAAAAAGAATGAGAAAAAAAATCGGATATATAAAAAATTACACAAAAAGTCATTTAATTTGTTGCATAAATATTCAAAGGATTTCGAAGTTTTATTTTATTCAAGGTCACTTGACTGAAAATTCTTTTTTCGAATTAACTTAGGTCTGTAAAATGTTATAATAATAAGCTCGTTTTATATTAGATATTCGTTTCCAGAAGCTTGCGAAAGTTACTTCTTCTTTTTCATTAATGATATTTTCGAAGTTCAAAAATTTTAACTCTCTAAACTATGAGTCGTTCACACAAAATAAACAAGTAGTAGCAGTATTAGGAAAAATGTAAAAAATGCACTATAATTGAATTTGAAAAATCTGCATTTTTAGGCCAAAAATCTTCAAATCTGCACTTCGTCTTTTTGGAGGGTAAAAATCTGCAAAATCTAGATAAATATGCATTTCTGGCAACCGTGGTAGCAACTAAAGTATTTATGTGGAAAACGGAATTTGCATACATATCGCACACTAAATGATAAAGAGTCACAACTTATGTGTCTTAAGTCTTTTGATGTTCATGCTGTAGCTGTATTGGAAGAAAAATCACAAGACTTAAGACTAGAGATGCTAATCGGGACAGGTTTTTTGAAATCCCGGCCTTCGGGATTTAGTGATGGAGTCTCGAAATCCCGAACCGGGACCCCGGGATTTTCGGGACTTACAAAATCCCGAAAACATTATGCACAAATGTGCGTCGTTATATTAAAAATAATCGGGCCTGTTCTGCAAATCACGACATGTCAAATCACGCTGATTTCAACAAATTGATAAAAGCTAAATCACAGCTTTTGTAAATTTCACGATTTATAGCGATGGAAGTTGGAATAAAATGTTCTATTATACATGAAAAAAACTTAAAATAAAATAAAAATCCACTAACAAGTGAGTTATTAATAGTTTGATTTTGAAATCACCGTGATTTTAATCACCGTGATTTTCAGAACAAGCCCGAATATTTTAATTTTACAAAATATTTATTTTTGCATATTTAAAGGGTATAAGTACCTTTAATTGCAAATTTTCATTGAAAAGTGCAATGTATGTAACATTTTTCCTAGAAAAGAAAAAACCATAAGATATATTATGTATGTATATACCATATAATATTATCTACTAAAATATTTATTCAAAGCAAATTTTTTATTTTAACTTTTTTGTAATAGGGAGTTTCTAATAATCTTTGATGTAGAAAATTACAGTCAAAAACATTATTTATGCAAAGAACGGGATTCAGATAATCCCGGGCCTTAAAATTAAAAAATCCCGGGCCCCGGGATTTGAATAGTCCCGAAAATCCCGGGATTTCCGGGCTCGGGATTTCCCGTTTAGCATCTCTACTTAAGACCCAAACTCGGAAAATATGAAAATTCGGTCGAATCAAAATTTAATTTTGATTTTCGGATTGAGCGTGTGGTGGAATTCGTACGTATAGGGTCAAGCGGCAATTTTCGACCACACTTTTCCGAGATAAATGCAAAAAACTTAAAAATTCCAAAATTTCACTAATTGTGTGTTGCTGTCTTAAGTCTTTTGATTTTCGTTATACATTTTGTTGCGCAGCTGGTTGCAAAGACTTAAGAGACATGCCGCCAATTGAAGAATTTTAATAAATATTTTTGCCAACTTGAGAAAGTAAAAGCCTGAAAGTATGCACTCATATTTTCTGTGTAAAGATGTTATTTCGTCGGGTGGTTGTTGGTTTGCCGCACAGTTTATTAAAAATACATTATTGCGGCAAACGATAAGTAGTTTTCTTTAACACTTTGTTTTTGTATGATTTTACCAGCTTGTTTTGTTTCTTACTAATTAGTTAAACTTAGTTTAACACACGTTTCAGTTAACCAAGAAACAAATTTAAACGCTTTAGCTGCCCATTCTGTTGTTCAATACAAAAAAAAAAACAAGTATTTTTTTTGTTCTTATTTTTTTCGTACAAAAATAGTCTTTAAAAATATTAATACATACACACATACACACATATGTAGTTCTATAAAATAATAAGATTATCTAGTTAAATGTTTTAGTGATGGAACAAATTCATACAATAAGTAAATAAAATATCTTTTGAGTAACAATAAAAAATAAAAACAGTATAACACTATATAATGATGACCACTTTTTTTTAAGTAAATAAATACAAACTAAGTTTTTCTTAAAATACAATAAAATAAAACCCCCCATGCAATAATAAAAAATGTAATTAAAACAACAGACACCACCATTAAATTTAAAGAAAATTATTGAAAATAACAAATACATAAGAAAAAATTTAATTCATAATCTCCTTAAGTTTTCCAAGTATGTAATGGGATTTTTACACACTTTTTTGCAACAACCATTATTTAGTTTTATTATTTTATTTATCATATGCATATAACAAAATTTAAAACAATATTAAAATATATGTTTGAAAAAAACTCAAAAAAAGTCACGAAAAAATTGCAAAATCGCAACAGAATGGAAAATGAAATTACTAAAAAATAAAATTAAAAAAATAATTGATAAATAAAATCATTATTAAGCGTGGTAGTACTTTAAAATAAAATAATTAAAAAATTTAATACTTAAGCACACTTTAAAAAATATTTAAATAAAAAAAAAAGGAAACCAACAACTACAAAATAATTTAAAATAAAAATAATAAATTCTCATAACTCAATTTGTTTTTAATATTCAATTAAAATGGCAGGCAATGATCTTCTTCTTCGTCTTCTACGAATAGCAGTTTTTTTCTAATTTTCTATTAAATTAAAAATAATAAATAAACCTTTAAATTAATATCGAAAATTTGAAATGATTCTCAGATTGCTGCAATCGATCTTCGTTGGTTCTCTATCGACAATCGAAGGTAAAATTCGTATTATTTCGAAATTTTCGTTGATCATCACTTTTCAATCGAACAAATGTTTGTGTTGCGAAAAAATTCTAAAAGCGTTACATTTTTCTTTTGGTTTTCGGAACCAACAGATTACCCAAACCCTAGTGCAATTTTATAAAATTATTGACATAAATCGGTCTGTAATATCTTCAAAATATACAAAAATATTCTTTTAATTAATGAATAACATTTTTTTTTTAATTAATTTTTATTTGTAATCTATTTTACAGAGAATAAAATAATAAATAAATCGGTTTTAGCAATTTAATACTTTATTACTTCTTCTCTTGCTCATCCAAAAACTGTTGCAAAAGTCCTGAGTCTATGGGTATGGTAAGTTGTTCAGAACCATCAACACTTCGTTTTGATTTTACCAATTTGTGATCCAAAAATTCCGTCAATTGAGCTCGCAAAGCCAAATCCGAACTGACTAAAAAGGCCTCACGACTACTCCAGTATAAATCTTTGAAAGGCATGCCTAAAATAATATGGTACATACATATACATATATGTATATGTATGTATGTGTTTTAATTATAATTATTTTAATAAAAAATATAGAAAATCGTCTACCTTGATAATTTTTATTTCCTTTATTTTTCAATTGATGTTTAACGATAATCATGTATATGCCTCTGGAATTGGAAGTCAATGACAAGAAAACGCTACGCATAGACGATAGGGCAAGTTCGCCTGAATTTTGCACCAACAGGCAGTTTTCAAATGCAGTTTCATCAGAATACGGCAGCATTGTAGTGCAATCCCACCAAGAGAAATTAAAGTTGCTAAGTTTTGTCTGATCCCATACTTGCAATGATAAATTAAAAATTTTTATTCACATTTCTTATGAATTAAGATCTAAATACTTTTTTTTAATTTTGCAAAGAACTATAAAGCAAACACTAGTAATCGCTTTTTACTATTTTAATAGTAAATACAAAATACTATCTATATCTATGTGAACACTTACATAAAGGTGTATTTATGTGATCCACCGAGGCCAGCATATGAATATTAGGTACTTTGGCCAAGCGCGCTAATATTGATTGAGCTTTAGAATTTCTTAACATGCTACCATCCAGATTATGCACAATTAAATATAAATGAGTTTCAGGAATTAATGAAAACTCCTCTTCTATTATATCTGCCGCCTCATGCGGATTACTAGGACTAACACCAGCATCTAAAATATCATTTGTAATACTATCAAGTATATCTTTTATGGTTAAACTGGGAAAGAAACCATTGATAATTAAGACTGGTTTTTGGCACAAAATAGTTCGATGAAATGACTGCAAAAGCTGTCGTTTTGAGCCCAAGCCATACAGCAGTATATTATAGCCTTCATTTAATATATAAAGCCATTTGGGAAAATAAGATTTGTATTCATCCATTATGGCATTTATGGAATCCTCATGTTCTGCTGATAATTTCATTTCTGACAATAATGAAAATAGCCGGTCGGCAGGCAAACGAGGATTTTTTAAGCGATCTAAAGTATGATCGGAAGTAAAAATTTTAGTGCTAGAATGTGATTGGAAATAGCTTTCACATTCGGGTACATAATCAGCATTTTTCTTGACCCTCGACGTTTGTCTCAGGCGGGCAGCTGAAGGCGTTTTTGGTAATATTGGAACCACAATTGGTTTACGACCTTTATAGGGAGTTTTAGGCTCATCGTCAGCTTCACTATTTGGTTCTGATGTTTCACTATCACTTGACGAGCTTTCACTTTCCGTAGGAACAAAATCGCTCTCATCAGCGGAAAAATCTGAATCGGAATCAGCTTTTACTAATTTGGCAATTTCTAAATAGAAGTTCCCATTAGATTTATTACACAGTATATATATTTAAATACCTACGGTTCTTAACTTTTCTTCTTATGTGTGACGGTGTTTTGGGTTCTGATTTTTTCGATTTTTTACCATCTGGTGTCTTAGCCAATCTACTGGGTGTTTTGGGAGTCTTTGGTGTCATCGGAGTTTTAGGCGTATTCATGGCCGCCAAAGCCATGCCGCCCTTTTTCTTGGGTGTATTGAAACCAAACATCACCTTACCAGCCATTTCTACATCTTCCTCTAGCAATTTCAAGTCCCCCGCTTTAGGTTTTGCTACAGACTGAACATCAAAATCATCATCTGTATCATCAACTTCGCTTTTGTCAGTCATATCATTTCTATGGAGATTTCTTTTGCGTCCACTCGCGCGTCTTCCAACAGTATCTGCCACAAAATCTTTCGTGTATCGTTTATTGGGACTTCTAGCGCGATATGATCTCCTACAACCCTTATATCTGTCCGTGACGTCATCAGAATCTTCCACTATTATTACAAAGGGCTCATCAGATCCAGAACTTTTGGTTTCACATTCAGTTGTATTGTCGCAATACTTCGAATTTTGAGATGTTTTCAAGTCTTTAGATTTGCGGCATTTTACTTTTGTTGGCTTGTGTTTACTGTCCATTTTTATCGATCGTTTATTTTTGACTTTGCAGACGACAATTATAACTTTAATTAACAATTATTTTTGCTATTTAATAAACTATATTATTATTATTTATACAATGTTTAAATATTTCTTTGTTATGGCAAAATTATTTGTTTTTTACAATTTCTGGCATATGTTGATTTTGCTTTCACATTGCGCCACAATAGTTAGTGATGCCATATCTTAAACTATTCGATGTGAAAATTTTAGACTTAGAAAATATTTTTTGCTGACTCAGATGATATTGCCTAGTGGCATGAACTATGTGTTTAAGAAATGTTTTATACAATTTTACATTTTTCAAATATGTGTAACAGTTCAGGAGTTTGTTTGTTTCTGATATAATAAAACACACATTTCTTTTAAAATCGTTTCTCTGCAAGGATTACCCTATCGCCAGAGTCTGGCACTACTAGCAAATCTCAAATGAAATTATAATCAAGCAGGGTTGTTATAAAATCACAGGGTAGCTGCAAAACATTTTTTTATATTCCATAGTCAGGAGAATCAAAGCACATTACAAGGTATTTAAGAATATAAGTATGTATAAGCAGATTTATACGCAAAAAATAAATGAAAATGATCTATAATTACGTAAGCGTACAGTCGTTATATTACTATTTTTCAGAAGATTAATTTTATTCGGCAACAATTAAATTTGTTGTGTTAAACTAGTCAAGACAAGAACCACAACAATTTTTGACTTCCTTACAACAAAGTTTCCGACTTACCGAATCTCTGTGTGTATGCATGTATGTAATTATGTATGTAAATTTGAAAATGTTGGAAAGGGAAAGAGGAAGTTCTATACAGTTCTACACTAATTCGCAAAAACCCAAATTTTGAGGAGATGTGTGGTGTACTTTTCTTCCGACGGGGTTTTCTTTAATTTGAAACGATTTTCCGTCATCCCGCATCAAATGTGTGGTTTCGGTCATACGTGCTTTATTTATTATTATAAGTTTCTTCTGCAACACAATCTTCTTGAACAATATATGTATGTATAAATACCGTTTTGTCTGTGTTTATGTTACATACATATGTATATATGTACCTGCGTAACCACTGGGATTTTTTGAATTGTGAGTGCTTATGATTTAGTGTGCGATATGTACCTATAACGAACTATGTTTAAAATCTTTTTAGATACAAATTTGAAATTCAGGATTTGTCTTGGGTTAAGTTAGACGAAGAGTTATTTCTTGTCTATTTTAAGTTTATTTCGTTGTTTATTTACGATTATTTTTTGCATTCCTGCAACTAATCAATCCACTTCTCACGCAAACTTATATGTAGGTAGTAACTTATTTTGAAAATGTACTTCTTAAATGCTTTTTTTCAATTTTCCATTTTAATTTAAAAATTTAAGTTCATTCAACAATTTTTCTTGATTAAAAATTGATTGAAAAAAAAAATAAAATTTCTATGTTATGCAAGGATGTATCACCATACATATGTATGTATGTACATATGTAGCAATTCAATAAAATTCGTTACAATAATACCTAATAATCAAGAAACCAGCAGGACAATCTAACCACAATTCACAGTCATTTATTTATGCATGAATATAAAAGAAGAATCTACTTAGAGCATGACAGTTTGAAGAATTTAGTTTTTATCTATTTTCCTGCTTGCAGGAAACCTACTAGTGAACATGCACACATACAAATTCAGACAAATGTATAAGTTACAAAACACAGTGGGACTTCTATCGAATGATAAACAATGCACTTAATTTCAATAACAAAATGTAGCAATAGAAGAAGAAATATTACAAAAACGTGCACATATGTATGCTTGTGTATGTATGTACATATGTATAAGCAAATAGACTATTAAAATCTATCAGTATGCGAATTAAAACAAAAACAAACTTAAGACAACAACAACTATTTGAATAAAACAAGTTTTGCTGTTTTATTTTGTTAATAAGGAAATATAAACGAAAAACAATCACAAGGCTGCCAGAAGATTAAAAATGCAGTCAGTCTGCAAATAAAAAGAGTATTGTATTAAAAGTTTTGTGAAAAAGGCATAGTGTTCAGTTAGTTGAAAAGTAAATTTTAATTTGACAGTTTGTTTTATAAAAAAATTAAATCGAGCTAGTGATAAAATGACTACTGTGCAGTGCTTTTATTAATCAGCTGTTTGTAATATATCCGGCTTTGCATTTCACTTGCTTATGCCTAAAATATTTCAGAATTACATTATTGACCATCTTACAGCTAGAATGCTGCAATAATTTGCATTTGCTAACGTGTTGCGCATAATAAGCTGCACAGGGATGCATTTATAAGTAAGTGTTTTGGTATATAAATGAAGCGTTTATGGCACATATGTATATGTATCTATGTATATCAATGCTGGCCAAACTGGCAACAGAGTGCCGAACATCAATCGGCTTCTTATACAAATTAATGCAGATACGCGAATACATTTCTGTCGATGTTCTCTCAGTGGCCAGCATTCATATACATACATATATTAACACTGTACTATTTTTAATAGTTCTAAGATCCCCAATAAATGCAATTCACACAACATCAATTCAAGGAGCAACTTAAAAATATTTAATTAAATCTGGCATCCTTATGCTAAACTCAGAACTTTTTGTTGTTGTTGTTGTTGCTGAGGCTTGTTGCTTCGTTTTAAACTTTTTGTTAAGAAACGTGTGGTAGTTTAGTCGTTTTGCACTATAAGTTAACAGCGGACGTTAAGACCAATAACAGTTAACCACAGACAATCGTAAGAAGCAGTCGATCAGTTGCATATCAACGGAAAAATAAAACAAAACGTGAAATTAAAAGGCAAAAGCGGAAAAAAGGTGATTGTACAAAAAATATTAATTGCAAAATATATAAATTCAAAGTGATTTTTCCAATAATATGCATATACATACATACATACATATATGTATGTATATAACAAAACACATAACAAATAAAATATGTATTTCCATTTAATTTGTTCGTTTAACGTTTCACTTTTAAGGAGTAATTAAAAGCCATAATTACAAAATAATTTTTTTTTAAATATTCTTATGTGTGTATATTACATTCAAAATTGTTTTTAGTTCAGGTTAAATAAACTTTTGAAAGAATCAATGAAGCGTTCGTTGTCTAACAAATTTGAATTTGTATTGAATTTGTATTGTGTTACTCAAATTAAAATTTAATTGAACTGAAAATGTTACCTGGAGTTTAAATTTAATAAATTCTAATTAGTATTCACGCAACGTATGTCGTGTTTTTATTTTTTTTAAGCGCAAAAAGTTCAACATTTTTGTAAGAAATAAATTATTACATTTCAATTGAAAAAGAAAAAAATTATTTTATATGTGTGTATATCCATACATACAAAAGTACATATGTACATACATAAATGCACTATGTACGTCCTATACAAAAAAAATTTAATTGAGTTCTAGTTTTGCATAATAATTAGTTGGCAATCGATACTGGTTTAAAATATTTTAAATAATCAAGAAAATTAAAGCAACTGAAAAGTAATTCAACCTCAACCTTCATTATTTTCTTAACATTTTCATTTAAAATAGACAATTTTGTCAGTGTACTTCTTAGTGTATGTATGTGTGTATGCTTGTGTGTGAGTGCGTGTAAAATTGGAATTGTAACGGTTTTTGCTTTATTCAAGTTTAAATATTTACATTGAATTTACTTAATTTTTTGTTTTCAACAACTTCCAAATGTCAGGAAATGTTTTAAGCCAAATGAAAAAAAAATAAATGCAAGGATAAATATTTTTGCAAATGTATGTATGCGGTTTTGATGAAAAACCTCATATGTGCACTTAAAGCTAAATTGATTTAAAACATTTTTATATTATATTTTTTAACTAAAATCAAGTTAAATTTTATTTAAAAAATGTTCAGCTCTAACAAAGTATTTTGAACGCAATACGTAGCTTCAAAATTATTTTACTCCATTGTTTTTATTGTTAAATTACTTTTTATTTTTAAATTACTTTATTGTTAAATTACTTCTGCTTTTTTCCCGATAGATCCCATTTTCTCCCGAAATTTTTATACAAAGCATTTATGCTTTATGTGTATATTCATGTATTAAAAATTTAATTTTCAATTTTTGATTTTAAGACTTATGCGTTTATACATGAAGTCCACAGTTGGATGTGTACATATGTACATATGTAAGTATGTACAAAATGTCAATGACTCGAAGATAGTTTCAAGTGTATAGATATATACACACATATACATATATATGTATATATAGTGTATAGAATATATTAATTTCTCATATACGCGTACAGTGGCTTAATAAGGTAAAATAAAAAAATCATGATAAATAATTTAAAAAATTAAATAGGAAATCCACATGAAATATTAAGAGAACCGTTTAAAAAAATCTAATAAACTTTCAAAATCGTATGTAATTTTCATATTACGCGATCTTCATGGAAAACTAATACATATTGTCAATTGGTGTTTTTTGGGAATTCTTGAGGCATGTGGCTTTGACGTAATTTTGACGTCATCATGAAGCTGCGTTGGCAAAAAAGCATAAGCGACATAATTTTCGAACTTCTTTTTTTTACCAAAATCGATTATTTGCGATCGTATTAAAGATCGTATTTTCGTTTGCTAATGCAAATCATCAGAGCGCCTGACCCAAAAATTTTTGTTTAAATTGAACATTTTTTTCTTCTTTAACAAAAAAGCTTTTCAAAAAAATTGTATCGCCTTCAGAAAAGAGTCATTAAAAAGTTAAAAATAATAATAAAATATTATTATGAACATATTATCTACCTTTAGTGATGTCCAAAGTCGGTGCCAAGATTGGACAAGGCAATGAAAAACCAGTAGGCAAGTTGTAATCGGTAATTGACCTTCTTGCCCCTGAGCTGATGTACATACATATGTATGTATGTATATGTAAATATAATTAGAGGCCTTCATAATGAAATGATCATCATACACATTGCGCCCGCATTCGTGGTTGATTCTTTTGCAAACTTGAATAAAGGAGTTTAAATACAATAGGAGTATTATTTCTATTAAATTGTATAGAATTTCTAAAGTCAAAGCTTCTACCAGTTGTAACAACTTTCATTCCTTCTTTTTTATGCCTACTTGTAGTATGTATGTATGTGCATACCCTGCAGTCAGACTGTGACCAAGTGTCTCTATGTCAACACTCTAATTCTAGTGACAGTACTAGTAGGTAAATTGTCTACAAGTTTTCTTCTATCCGTCAGTATAAAAGAAAGAGAGAAAACAGATGTAGTGTATTTGTGGTAGATTTGTCAATATACATAAATTTGCATGTACGTAAAGTATAGATATGTACCAGCAAATGTTTGGTTGGCATATCTCCACGTTCCCATAAGAACTACGTAGTCACTACCTAGTCAATTGTTTTAGTGTTAGTAGTAGCACATGCTAAATGTCGATAGCACAAAGTATTGTATGGGGAATAATTAGAGAGTAGTAATGGTGACAAAGTCAAAAGCGATTCAGTACATTTTCACCATGGACATTTCCTTCAGGGTATGTATGTACATGTTTTATGTATTTATGTGCATATATTTTTTTTATCAAAACCAAACAACTTCTTTATTGGGAATCGTGTTTACAATCACAACCAGTTTTATCTAATTCCTTTTAAAAAAAAAAGTCATCTTGAATTTTAATGACCAACATCAGGTTGTTTATATGTACATACATATGTATGTATATGTAAATGGATTGGTAATGCCATTTACAACAAAGATAGGCGCTTTGAAAACTAAAAATTAATCTTTCTCCTCTGGCTGAAACCTTAAATATTAATTTATGCACATAACTATGTATGAACTCCTCGTATATTTATACATACATATGTATGTATATATGTATGTAAATAACTTTAGTATAAGTGCATCGCTAAACCGGCTACATTTAACTTGTATGTTGTTAGAAAAAGTTTCATAATACAGAATTTTGAAGGTCAATGTTTGCCGTAAAAGAGTCAAGGTACGATATGATTTACATAATTGAATAAGAAAATTTCTCTGTGGATTTAATTTAGTACAGATATGATGCATTATTAAGTGATTAAGCATAACTCGTTTCTTGGCAACTCAGCTTTTGTGAGTTTTGTTAATTTTGTTGCAGCGCCTCTGGTGTTAAATAGTCGTACTCTTTTAAGCTATGTAGCCATTTTATTGGTTACTAGCTTTTATACGCGGCTTCGTTGCTTGCAAAAGCGTTATTTTTTACACTATGGCAATAAATTTTTGTGGCGAGGTGTATTTATGTGAAATGTATTGGAATCACTGAAAAAGTCTATTTCGTGAAAATACGGTGTAGGGCCTTTCTACTTGTGACCATCGATATGTATCCTTGCATTAGCGTAGATGGAAAATGAAAACAAAATAATTAGTATTTTATTTTTGGGAATTGTTACAATTTAAGTTTAACATTTAGTAATGCACTAATAATTATTATTAGTGCGTTAATAGATGTTAAAAATTAAAATAAAATAAGTTTAAAATTATATATGTCAAATGTGGTATATGGTGTATTTCGCGAGTTGACAGCGCTTTATGCTAGTTTTGAAAAAATGCATAACACATGGGCACACATACATAAATATACATACATAGATCTATTCATTTTTCAATGTTTTAAAACGAGACACTTGAGTCAGGTTTAAATAATTCAAAAAAAAACGAACTTTCACCGATATAGTACATAAATATCCAGTAGATTTTGGGTTTACTTTTGAAAATATGTATAAAAAAAATATTTGTAAACGTAGCACACCAGCCTACTATAAGTATGATGTATTTTTTGTATGAAAAGTTTTCTGATTTTTGTTTTGTTTTTAATAGTTTTTAAGTTTTATTACATGAATTTTTATGTTTTACATTAAACTTTCATTTAAACAAATGCGAAGATCAGTAATAGCATCATTGTTTTATTTTCTTCCTTTATCATTACTAATCAGGCCGCCTTTATTTCAGTTGTAATTGTAGTTGTAAGAAATATGCAATTGAAAATAAATGTAATAAACAATAACAGCTATACATTGCTTCTGCAAGAATAGAGTGTTGCCACACAAGTATTTTTGAGCGGGTGCTGCCAAGTTAATAGTTTGTGCTATTTGGAATTTTTGTATTCCTTGGACTTTTTGACAAATAGCTCGTAGAAAAAAGTTGGCTTGTGGTAGCAAATCCGTGCGTCCATTTAATATGGCTTAGTTAGCACCTTGTTTTAGAAAAAGTTTGATTTTGTTGTGCAGTGTAATTTTTGCTGTATAGAAGAGGATTAAAAACCCTTGCACGAACCAGTTTCGTTTCCGAAAGTAGGTTAAAAAACTTTCATATTCTCGTTTAATTGAAGTTAATTCAATTCTATTCCCATTTCATAAATAAATATAGACAGTCTAAAACAAAAATAATCTTATTAAAATGCGAGAAGTGTGTTCAGCTGTTGCTCTGTATAATAATTTGAACAATAACAAATAATAGATTTTTTAATGGTGTTTTTTTTTTTGCAATTAAGACCTTAGATAAAAATCTATAAAATAGACTTATGCCAATCAATGTATATTATAACCTTCTTAATAATCATAAATAAATCGGTAAAAATAAAATAAACAACAAATTAATACAATATAAGAAAATAAATAAAATAAGTACTTTATTTGTCATATGTTTGTGTTGTTGTTTTCTTATTTTATAAAAAGGTGTCAATAACTTTTTTTCTCAAACACTTTACGGTCATTTTGTGTTTGAAATTAACGAAAAAAAAAGTTTCACCACAAATATCTGTTTAACATTCAATAAATCAGCCGTGCGGCTTTTTACTCATTCCATTAAATTTGTTTTTATATGTAAACCAGTTAAAAAATTACCGGTGATAAATTATTCATAAAACTTTGTGTGAGACTTAATAGTTTTTTTTTCTTCTAATAATATTTCTGTGGCAATAAGGAAAACCGCTTAAGTCTAATCAAAGTACATACATATATGCAAGCACTTTTAAATTTTAAGTGATTTTTTTTTTCAAATCTATTATTATTTACTTTCTTGGGGGAACTTATTAATTTAAGTATGGGTGTGTTCGTAAATGCATCACTGCTCTGCATCATATGCGCAAACTTTTATTTGAAATGCAATACAAGTTCGCTGATAATCCGTTTTAATAGTAATCATGTTTGTACACCATATTTGACATTTATTTGTGCGTTATCTACTTCAGTGAACCAGTTTATAACATTTAAATTTCCATTTGCAGCGCAGTGATGCATTTACGAACAGACCCCATTTTAAACACATTTGGTAGAATATGAAGCTAAGATATTGGGCTTTTTCGTGGTTGGCGTATTTCGACCTGTCCTAAGACATTTTGGTCGTAGATTAAAGAAAAATGCTGCGGTGTTCCTTAAAATGTCGTAGTCGAAGTTGAAATACGCCAACCACGATAAGGGGGACTATTCCAAAGTAAATCGCATATCGAAACAATATAATAAGTAGTTGTGTCTGTTTTTATCGAAAATTTGCTGCAACTTTCCTAACACACAAATATAAACGGTGTCATTGTCACAATTTTATCATAAGTCGACTTAAACACTTTTTCCGTCTTGCCACAGATTTCATTAATTACTTCTTATTGGAAACACATTTTGCATTGCATGTGGCTTAACTAAACACATTGGCAACAGCAAACAATAAAATTAGTTCTAATTGCAATTAAGTAATTAAACAAATTGGCAAACTGATGTAAATCCCAAAATGCTCTTGCAATAGTGTTTATTTAAAAGATTATTTTTTTTAAGAGAACTACATTCATGTACATTAAGTTACCGCTGCTGGGAAGGCGATATTGAAGGGAGGACATATGTTGTTTAACTCCTCTGATTGAAATGTTCCATACAGATTTACAACGTCTTTTCATTCATTTTGATATCGGGCCCACCGAAAACTTTCCATTATTTTAATAAGCTAGGATCTGGCGGAAAGCTATAAAATCGTATTGGGCACGCCTTTGTCTTGTTATTATCATTAGTCCTAATTTACACTCAGCAAGTCTTATTGATAAGCTGATTAGTTTTTTAGGAGAGAGAGACGAGGGGAAACGAAACGTTTCTGTTCCCCTCTCTCCAACAAACTAATCAGCTTAGCAATAAGACTTGCTTAGTGTAAATTAGGACTTACTATTTCGCCGGTTGGTTATTGGTTTGCTGCAGACATAATCAGGGCTATCATGAATAAAACTCCACGTGAAATTTTTCCAAGGGAAAAATTCCAACTAATAGCAAATAATAGGGAAAACAAAAAATTCTAATTGGAGAAGGGAGAAATTTCACGCGGAATTTTATTTATGATATCCCTGAATGTATGTATTTTGAATATACTGTGCCTCAAACCAATAACCAGCCGATGATTTGTTTTTGCCTTTAATGTCAAATTTTAGTGTGTATTTTGCTTTCAAAATAAAATTCAAAGGTCTTTGTCTACGTCACACCAACAGCTGATTGATAGTAACAAAACTACCAGACCTGCGCAATGTGTAATATTTTTTCTTTGAAACAAATAGACATACATACTTATGTATGTATGTATTTCTTGAGTTTAAAAATTAACAGTAATTGTTATTATTTACGATAATGACATTTCTTTATTTTGATTTTCTTTTTACAATTTTTGACTTACATTAAAAAGCGTTGTATTATTAATACTTCGTTACATTTGTTACCATTACTAATTTCAGCAAATTTGTTGAAACTTTTTGCAAATTCCTTTACGTCCCATTGGAGCATAGGCCGCCATAATTGTTTTAATATTAAATGGTTTAAATTTTGTTTTTTACTTTTTTTAATAAACGTAAACATACATACATACATGTGCTTTATATACATACATATATACATATGGATAGTCACAAGTAGAAAGGTCCTAACTAGTATTTTCACGAAATTTAGTTGTTCAGTGATTCCAATACGTTTCGACGGGTGGTTATTGGTTTGCCGCAGTAATAATGTATTTTTGATATACTGTGTGGCAAACCAGTAACCACCCGACGATTTCACACAAATACACCTCGTCACAAAAATGTATTACACTAGTGTAAAAAATATAGCTTTTACAAGAAGTTTTACAAAGCAGTTGTACTGTTTATTATTTTGTTTTTACCTTCTGCTGTAAAGTTACAATTACTTGTGACCAACGATATGTACACATTTCAAGTTCGGCTGAGAATAAGCTCTGCCGTAAAATAAAAGTTTACAGTAAAATGTGCTATTACTCACTTATGTACAGTATGCAAAAATCATATTCGTACACCCTGAACGCTTAAAAATAAAAATCTTGTAAAAAAGTAAATAACATTCCTATTTTTCAAGTGAGATATTTTAAATTTTAATTGAACTATAGTTAATTTTAATCAGAAATAATTTCTTAATTGGGCTTATGTTCAGTAATTTCAATTCTTATTGAATGAAATATTTTTATTAATTAATGTGAGTTTCTAAAGAAGAGAAGAACAATTATATATGGCACTAAATTTAAAATTGATTAAGAAGGGGTGGTGTGAGGTGATTTGATTACCAAGAGTATGGCACTAAAGCTCAGGTTATATTATTATAAAATCTTTTCTCAAATTTAAAAGCCTGAAATATCTGAATATATCAGATACTTATTAAACTTAACGATAATTTTATTGCATTATATCGAAATATTAAATCAAAATAAATTTGGATCAGAGCTTTTTCCAAGCCATTTAATTTATTTAATTTCTGAAGCGAATTTAATAGTCAACTATTATCGAAAATATGTATCAATTCTATGTACGTGCATAAAATTAATTGTGTTTTGTTTTGATTCGTTTTTTTTTCTTTTGCATGCCTTGCATTAAAAACAATTTAAATTTAACCTAAAAAATTGTCCTTGTTAATATTTCTAGTTTCCCACAATGAAGCAACAATTCAGCTATTTAAGAACGCTTTTAGCCTTGGGACTATGTTATTTGTCCTGCTGCAGCTATGCCGCCATCATCGATAACAGCTATAATTATTATCGTCTTCCCACTACCATACAGCCGGAACGCTATAAATTGAAAGTTATAACACATTTGGAAAATCCATCAAATTTAACATTTGACGGTCAGGTGTCCATACGTTTTAAGGTGCTGCAGGATACCACAAATATTACCCTGCATTCGCAAAATTTAACCATCGATGAGGCGCGTATAAAACTTAAGAGTTACGATGATGATCAAAAAATGGATTGCTTGTTGACAGTGACACAGGTACCAGAGCAAGACTATTTCATCATACAACTGTGCCAGACATTGCGCAAGGGTCAAAATTATAAATTGAAATTGTATTTTTCGGCAATTTTGAATGAGAAATTGCACGGCTACTATCGCAGTTCGTATGTGGTAAAGGCAACCAATGAAACCAGGTGAGTTGTGTGGGAACTACGAAATACATAGGTATGCATAATAACTTATGTATGAACTAATTGCAACAGATGGCTCTCGGTAACCCAATTTGAACCGGCTCACGCTCGCGCTGCTTTCCCTTGTCTAGATGAACCGGATTATAAAGCTAAATTTATTATATGGATGGGTCATCATAAATCCTTGACGGCTTTAAGTAACATGCCCTTGGAGAAGCAGACACCTTTGTAAGTATTTAAATTATGGTATTTTCTTTGCTAAAAATAAATGCAAAATATTTTTTTCCATTTTTAAGAGTAGGAAATAAATGCAAGTTTATTAGAAAATAGAAATTTAGTGGGAGAAAGAACTTAACTTAAGACCATGTCGAAAAACCACTTGTGCCACTTTCCAGCATTTAGTCAAATCAGAAGACAAATCTTCTCTCTGGAAATTATACATAACAGATATAGAATATTTTTTCGATTTACATCGGAAAAACTTGAGAAAATGCTTTGAGGAAACTAGGTTTTGACCTGACCAAGCTTGATAACTTTATGTTTTTTTTTATTGAGAACTCCCCTACCCAAATACTTATCTTAAGAGCGGAAAACATGCTACAAGGGTATAAGTGTAATGCGAAATAGATTGGGTCGACATTGATTGCCCATCTTTTCAACCTAGCCTAAGACCATATTTTTGTTTAAAAAACAATTTGCGCTTTAAGCAAAACGCAATTGATTTGCTTTAATCTACTCAATGCACCCAAAAATAAACTTTATTAATTTGGTGTTAATGTAAATTATTGATGTGATTCAATTAAAAATATTTTCTGGTTAATCTAACCAACTTCGAGTTGTTATTTCATTGTCTATGCAAATTGTTGTTCAGAGTCAAATGAGCGAAATATGTTGTTGCTTAATGCAACCAATATTAGTAGTGGTTTTTATTGGCAACGTAAACTGTTGTTACAATTCAGATAGACCAACTATTTTTTAAAGTTAATCTAATAAATTTTACTTGTTACCATTTTGTTGGTTAAAATAAACGAATTAAATTGTTAATATATTATTGCCCTTTCAACATATTTTTACACAAAGCTTAATGTGATTTTCTAAAGAAAATAAGAAAACTCAAATCACACAAACTGATTGGGGCTATGCTGCACTTCAGCAGTAGCCACGTCTATATGCTTGAGCAAAGATAAGTTATAAACACCAGCTATTAAATATGAACTTTTAAAGAAATGAAATACGAGAAATGCTTTCGATTGTGCACTCAATTATTAACTGATGGCTTTTGTAGTAAGTGCTTCTATCTCTCATATATTGTTATAAAATTTAATTACAATGTTAATATTAATAAATAAATAATAACGGCCATATTCTCAATATTATATATGTATTTCAAGCGTACTTTAGTAAAAAATTTTATGGAAATTATGTTTTAACAAACACTTCAAAGCCAAATTATTTTTTTAAAATACGGTAGTAAATAAATAAATGAAATTTATCTTAGCTTTTGTTACCTGTGCACAAAATCGCTATCGTAAATTTTTCTTACGTAGACATATGGCAACTTCGAAAAATATCCCCTTTATCATGAATGATTTTTCATGGGAATTTCTCGCCATTTTAGTTGTGATTGTCCAATTTGTTTTGAAGAAGCGCCTAAAAATAATATGCAAACAGGGCTGCCAGATAAATTGAGCGAAAAATCGTCGAAATACCGATCAAATAAAAAATTATTGTTATTTCATACTCAAAAAATCGTCAGAAAAAACGGACAAATCAAAATGTATTTTTTAAGCATGTATGTATATATACATTAGGGTTAATATATTTTTTGATTTCTTATATTCTCTCTCCCCAAATCGATTCAGTTTTATGTAAAAAAATTTCATAAATTTCATTGTGTTTTAGGGGGTGCGCCCGCCCCTCAAAGCTTATTGGTTTGCCGCAGTAATAATGTATTTTTAATATAATGTGCGGCAAACCAGTAACCACCCGACGAAATGTACATACATATATGGAAAAGTACGCAACTGAGTTGATAATCTCTTTTTTAAGGCAGTAGAATTTAACATGTTAAAATGTTTAAAATATTAAAATTTAAATGCTTAAATTTATTTAAAAAAATGTTGGCTGCATTCTTCAGTTTTTAATTCTACTACTACTTTCCATTAAAAATTTCAGGACTGGCATCAATGATTTCGTTTGGAGCATCTTTGAGGAATCTGTTCCCATGTCCACTTATCTGGTAGCATATACGGTCAACGATTTTGCTCACAAAAAATCCGATCCAAATGCAGAATCCAATAACAATATTCTTTTCCGTACTTGGGCCAGACCAGAAGCCATTGAACAATGTGATTATGCTAGCGAAGTTGGTCCTAAAGTCTTGAAATATTACGAGGACATATTCGGAATACCATTCCCCCTTAAGAAGGTAGATGAAATTGCTATACCCGATTTTAGTGCTGGCGCCATGGAAAATTGGGGCTTGATAACTTATCGTGAAACAGCTCTTCTGTTCGCTCCCAATGTTTCCTCAAACTCCAATAAACTACGCATTGCTCAAGTAATAGCCCACGAATTGGCCCACCAGTGGTTTGGTAATTTGGTGACCATGAAATGGTGGTCCGATTTGTGGTTGAACGAAGGTTTTGCCACTTATGTGGCCAGCTTGGGTGTACAACATTTAAGTCCCGAATGGGAGTCTTATAATGAGGAGTCATTGGAAAATACTTTGACTATATTCCGCCGAGACGCTCAACTGTCCAGTCATCCCATATCACAGCCGATTTTGAATACCAGTCAAATTGGTGAAAGATTTGATTCGATTTCCTATAAGAAGGGTTCGGCTGTTTTGAGAATGCTGCACTCGATTTTGCAGAAAGATGCTTTCTTTGAGGGCGTGCGTGATTATCTACAAAAACATGAGTATGCCAATGCCGAACAAGATGATTTATGGAGTGCCTTTACCGAGAAGGCCCACCGCTATAATCGCCTAGATCAGGAGTATGAAATGAAGACCATAATGGATTCTTGGACTTTGCAAACCGGCTATCCTTTGGTTAAGGTGAAACGTGATTATGAAACGGGTTCGGTAGAAATTTCTCAGCATCGATTTTTGGAAAACAAAACCCATACTGAACTGCAAGGCGGGAAGGAAGATTGCTGGTGGGTGCCTCTTAGCTACACCACTGCATCTGTGATGAATTTCAAAACTACCACGCCACAAAATTGGCTGGAATGCGATGAAACGGGAAAAAGTAAAAATTTGCGCCTTGACAATTTGGCCAATAAAAACGAATGGGTTTTATTCAACATACAGCTGTCGGGGGTCTATCGGGTGATGTATGATACAGAGAATTGGTGTCTGTTGAACGAGACATTGAATGGTAAAGGATTTACGGGAATACATGTTATGAATCGGGCTCAACTGATCGATGATGTTATTTGGTTGGCCTGGAGTGGTTATCATGATTATGATATAACCTTCGATGTTCTGGAATACTTGAGGCAAGAAAGAGAATATTTGCCTTGGAGAGCTGCGTTGGATGGTCTGGGAAGTGTGAATAGATTGTTGAAACCTTTTGAATCAAGTTACGAGTTGTTTAAAGTAAGAGATAATTTAATTATATATGTATCTATATTACCTCTTAACATAACATTCTAACACTTTAGGCTCGCATTTACTATACCACATGATTGTGCGACTTTTGAAAAAATACAATTCTGATTTAGTGAATTTTTATTCTCCAGGGTTGTATTTTCTCAAACGCCGTTTGTCTATGTAGATTAGTGCAGTGATCTTATTTGTATTTGTTATCTTTTCAGCATTATATGCGTTACATTATTAATCCTGTCTACTATTATTTGGGTGGCATAAATGACACTAACTTTGAAGACTCAGCAGAATTTTCTAAAGTCCTGCATAAGTCGCTCATTGCCAGTTGGGCTTGCCGCTTGGAAATGAAAGACTGTGTAGAAAACTCAATTAAGTATTTCAATACGTGGAAATCAGCTGAAGATCCCAGTAAAGAGAATAATATACCGGTGGATCTTAGACCCACGGTTTATTGTACTGCCATTCGTCATGGCAATGAGGAGGACTGGCAGTTCTTGTGGCAGCGCTACAAGGAATCAAATGTGGCTACGGAAAAGCGTACCATTATATTCGCTCTAGCTTGTTCTCGCAATACCAAAACCTTGAGAAATTATATCGACATGACTTATGACAAGGACGGCGATATACGCAAGCAGGATGCTACATATGCTTTCAGTTCTGTGGCCCGTAACGAAATAGGCTTTCCCATAGCCAAACAATATTTCATGGACTATATCGATAAATTGAATGACTAGTAAGTTTGAGAAAAAGTTTTACTTATAATAACAAATCCTTAAATAGAGAAATTTTTTTCTTCTTAAATTGCAGCTATGGTCCTTACTCCAATGATTTGGGTCATTTAATTTCACCCTTGGCTAGTCAAATTATATCCACTGAAGATCTCAATAAGTTGAAAGATCTTATAGAAACGAAGAAAGATTTATTTAAAAAATCCGAAAAGAGTGTACAGAGTGCTTTGGAAACTATAAACTTTAATATTGAATGGATTGACCATAACGTGCGAGATAAGCAATCTCGTCTGCAAACACGTTTAACTTTTATGGATTTTATCAAACAGGAGGAGAAGGCTTAATAAAATAACAATAATACTGTGGAACATAAAAGGTGTGATTGATGCTCCCAGTTTAGAAAATTAATACATAATTTATTACTAAAAATTACATTTATAGCTTTTATGTTATTAACTACATCAGCCCAGTTATCATAAATATCACTTTTAATAATTACACTTACCTACATACATACATATACATATATGTATATATTTTTATGATTTTAATGCGAATACTTTCATGATCAGCCAACCAGCCCTCATAAAAGATGTGATGTATTTTTGTCATTGTCATAACATACGAGTAGTTTTACAAATATTTTATTAAATAAATGTACAATGTAAGTTTTAATAAAGAAAAATATAATTAATTTTCCAAAGGATTTTAAAAGAATTTTATAAGTCGAAACTAGCAAAATATTTAAGTCGAGCTAGTATGTTTTTAATTTTTCTATTTAAATTTTAAACGTATTTAAATTACGAAGTATATTTATCTGATGTTAAGTCTGTAATGTATTAACACGAAGAATTTTTATTTGTTTTTGCTTAAAGTAACGTCTATATGTATTTAGTTTCTGCTTAAGCAACTCATCAGTAGACTTCAACCAAAAAAATCTTTATTATGCAGCCCCACTTTTTAAGCTTTTTGTTTTTTGCAATAAACAGGGCAATTATGTAAAAATTAAAGGTGGCAACGTCTACTTCCGATTAAAAAATAAGAATTTCCGGAAATGCAGTATGCAAAAATTGACGATGTATACATACATATATAGCACATGAATCAAGAAAACAATATGGCGCACTCAGCCGTACAAACAAATTTTCTACTGCCCAGCTACGTCAATATAGAATACACACGTGTGTTTGTTGTAAAAAGTGTGTGAGGGAGATCACATTCCACAAACAATTGTATGTACTTTATTTACAACAAAATTATATGTCTACATCACAAGCAGAAAATAAAATAACGGACCTGCGCAATGGTGTAATATTGTTTTCTTGATTCATGTATGTAAGTATATAGCCCATTTAATATTTCTGTATGAAAAATTTTCGATCTAAAGCGCATTTAATTTTTTTGTAGGAAAAAATGGACGATATATAGCCCATTTAATTGTTTGTATGAAAAATGGACA
This sequence comes from Tachina lurida, assembly GCA_944452675.1. Lineage (NCBI taxonomy): Eukaryota > Metazoa > Arthropoda > Insecta > Diptera > Tachinidae > Tachina > Tachina lurida. The sequence continues at coordinate 32,086,711 of OX101752.1, forward strand.
ATATATATATCCCATTGAATTTTTTATATAAAAAATGGACAATGTACAGCTCATTTAATTTTTGAAAAATGGACGATGTATGGCCCATTAGATTTTTCTATATAAGGAATGTCCATTAAATTTTTCAGTTTCTGTATAACAAAATTGACGATGTATTAAGTTTTCCCTATGAAGAATGGATGATGTATAGCCCATTTAATTTTTTTATGAAAAATGAACAATGAAGAGTCCATTTAATTTTTTGTATTAAAAATGGACGATGTATAGCTCATTTATTTTTTCATATGAAAATATGACGATGTATAGCCCATATGATTTTTTGTATTAAAAATGGACGATGTATAGCTCATTTAATTTTTTTGCTAAAAATGGACTATGTATAGCCCATTTAATTTTTTTTATGTGAAAAATTGAAGTTGTATATATGTATGTATGTATATACAGCCCATTTAATTTTTTGTATGAAAAATTTAAATTTACTTTTTTCTATGATGCATACCACATTTAATTTTTTGTGTGAAAAATGAACGATTATCGCCCATTTAATTTTTTTTTTTGAAAAATTGCCAATGCATAGCCCATTAAATTTTTCTATATGAAAAATGCACGATGTATAACCCATTTTCTATTTTTGTATGAAAAATAGACGATGTTTAGCCCATTTAATTTTTTTAACGCAGTTTTATTTTCCAGCCGAGGTACACTCTATCCACGATTTCCAAACGTCTACTTCCTTTGTATGTTGCCCACCGCACTATAATCCGACTACTTAAGTAGTCTTAAGTTTCTATACGTATATCATCCCACTGTTCATCACGTCGCGTAGCCCAGTGTGATCTTACCTTTAACTCTTTAACTAATTTACACTTTTCGTTAGTTTATTTTTTAGCTTTACATTAATAATTCACTAAAGAATATTTTCTTTATTTATTTTTATTGATACGAGTGGCTTGCCGACAATACTGGTGATTGCATGACCTGCCTTAAAATACATTTTCAACTCTTACTCGTGCAATTAATTAACAAGTTTCAACTCTTGTGAATTTTTTATGCCAACCCACCATTGGCATAATTTTAACAAATATTTGCTTTTTTTTTCAATATTTTCTAAAAACAAATTTACTTTATTAATATTTACATATAAGCAAATAATATTCTAAGCTTTGAGAATCAATTTTTGAGTGTGAGACTAAAGTTAGCGAAGCTTAAAAGGAAAATAATTTTAAAAATCTAATCATTAATTTGGAGAGTAAGGGCCTTATTTTGTAAAACGCAGCGCTAAGCGTAGTAAGAATATGCAGTTCAAATGTCATCAAACATCTGGTATATTCGTAATACGATGAGCGATGTATAGCCCATTTAATTTTTTGTATGAAAATTTTACATTTACTTTTTTATATGATAAAATGGGCGATCGATAGCCCATCAAATTTTTGGTATCAAAAATAGGTCATCATAGCTCATTTAATTTCTTGTATGAAAAATTGGCGATGTATAGCCCATTGAATTTTCGTATGACAAGTGGACGATGTATAAAACCCCTTTAAAATTTTCTGTTTAAGGAATGTACAATGTATAGTCCATTTAGTGTTTTTATATGAAAAATTAACGATATATAGCCCATTTCATTTTTCTGTGTGATAAATGTATGTTTTGTATGAAAAATGGACAATGTGCAGCCCATTTAATTATTTCTATGAAATATTTTGATTTATAGCCCATTTAAATTTTTTAATGAAAAATGGACGATTTATAATTTGTGTAATTTTTTATATGAAAAATTGACAATATATAGCCCATTTATTTTTTTTTTTTTGTATTAAAAAATGGACGATTTATATAACCCATTTACTTTTTTATATGAAACATTTACGATGTACATATGTATGTATGTATAAAGCCTATTTAATTTTTTATATGAAAAATTGACGATGTATGGTGAAAAATTTATGGTGTATATATAGCCCATTTAATTTTTCTGTGAGAAAAATTGACAATAAGTATTCCATTAAATTTTTCTATATGAAAAAATTAAAAATAGACGATGAATATCCCATTTAATTTTTTTACATGAAAAATGGACGATTTATAACTTATGTAATTTTTTTTATATGAAAAATTGACAATGTATTTTTTTATTAAAAAAAGGACGATGTATAGCCCATAAAATTTGTCTATATGATAAATGGACGATGTATAGCCCATTTAATTTTTCTGTATGAAAAATTTACAATGTCTATTCCAATAAATTTTTCTGTATGAAAAATGGATGATGTGTATCCCATTTAATTTTTTTACACGAAAAATTAACGATTTATAACTTATTCAATTTATGTATATGAAAAATAGACGATGTATAGCCCAATTAATTTTTCTGTATGAAAAATGGACGATGTGTAGCCCATTAAATTTTTCTATATGAAAAACGGATGATGTATAGCCCATTTATTTTTTTTTGTGAGAAATGTATGTGTAACCCATTTAATTTGTCGGTATGAAAAATGAACACTGTACAGACCATTTAATTTTTGTTGTGTGAAAAATTTACGATATACAGCCCATTTATTTTTTTGTATGAAAAATTGACGAAGTTTAGCCCATTTAATGTTTTTTTCACTTTATACCAGCACAAAATGCCAAATTTTTATTTGAAAAAAATTAACAAACACAAAAAAAATGTTTTTAGTATTTTTAAGGCCAAATTTTGTAAGTACAAACGAATTTTTCGTTTTGAAATTTGTATGGAAAAAATATTTTTTGAAACGAATTTTCGTTATTTTTCATACAAATTTGAAACGTTTAGAAACGAAATTTTTTTCAAAATCTGGCTATTAGATAAGTTTAAACTTTACACAAGTACCAGGGCATCAGAAAAAGCTAAAAAATAAAGAGATAAGTAAGAGACTTGCCGCTTATGACAACAAAATAAAGTCAAATATAGCAGGAAAAGCGTCATTTTGGCAACACTGTGCTCCACAAGACACTCGAGCAGCTGTTAGTATCGCACTCTTAAAATTCCTCCACGTATTATATAGATTTAGGTAGGCTTGCGGTTCTTCCGAGAAATTAAAAAATTTAAATAATATAAAATTACAAAAATTAAGGGCCAATTTTACCAACTCTATTTAAATATCAATTCATATTTAAATGACGATTTTCATTAATTGTTGTATGGAAAAATTACTTTTAAATATGAATTGATATTTAAATAAGTTGGTGAAATAAACATTTTTTCTGGATTACTTATTATTAATAGTTTTTTGCAGCACTGAAAATATTTTCTTTACAAGCTGTAAATATTTTCTTTCGGTCATTGGCAGGGTTAATAAAAAAGTTTAAACGCATACGAAAAATACGTACCTGTTCATCAGATAAAAGCATTTAAATTAAATAAATAATTAGAAATTAACAGAATTATTTCGAAATTGAAATTTAATGAGGTCAGAACATGTTTATTGGAGTTTTAAAGTGAAAAGATGATTTTGCTTTGCAAATTAATTACTAAAATAAAGGAATAAAAAACATTTTATTTAATTCTTCATTTTTTTTTTCTTTCTTCGAATATGTATTTATAATTGTGTTTCTTTTGTTTAATTAATTTTTTTTTATATATTTATTTATTTATTTATGTTATATAATAGTAAAAGTTTTGTGTACGACTTTTAATAAGAATTCTTGTTTAACTGATGTTAATGTTTTCTTTTTTGTATGTATGTACTTATATATGGATGTATGTATGTATATTTTTCTTAAATACAATGTAGATATATACTTTTTATTTATATATCGATTATTTGCATAACAATCGTTAATAAGTTTAACACTTAAAACTCTTCTTTTGTTTTTTTTTTGTTGTTGCCGCATGAGCGTGTGTGTGTGTGTGTGTGTGTTTGTTTACTTTCTTTTATTAAATTTATTTATGCATGATAATTAATAATTTATATGTTATTTTTTTTAATATGTACATATATAATACAATATGTATAATAATAAGAAAAAAAATTGACATTTTAAAAAATACAGCAATATTTCTATACTATAATTTTTTTCCCCTCAAACGTTTTAAAGAAAATAATTTACAAACAAAATGCTATGCATACTTTTAGGAGTATATTTTTTATTCCAAATTTATTAATATGTATGTATGTAATCTTGTATATTTCAGCATTTTGTCCCGTATTAAACTTTCTTTTGAAATTATTAAAAATTTACAACTTACATATTTTAACTTAAATGAAGCCAAATTGATTTTAGAAATTATTATTTTGGTAATTTGTTTATTTTGAAGCATTATAATTTTTTAAAAGGAAACAAACAAAAATTGTAATAATTTATTTTCCTTGGGTTCGTGTTTTATAAATTTTTATTATTTGCAAAACTGTTTAGTGAGTTAAATAGTTCAACAAATTTTAACAACATTTGTTTGGTATATAATTATTTTATGTATTTCTTTATTTTATTTTCGCTTCATAATTAAATTAACTTGTTTTGGTTATTGTTTTATTTATAAGCATCTTCTTTTAATTTTGAATTATTTGCTAATATTAAAAAAATATATATATATATGTATATGACTATGTATGTATATACACTTACAAATATTACTTGGTAATAGAGGTTTTATGGAACAAAAAGAAAAATACAAACAAGACAATTTATTTTTAGATTTTCAATTAAATTAAAAATCATTTTTCTTTTCTTTTAATGTATAATTATATTCAAAACAATGGTTGCTTTGTTTTATTTATTTATTTTAATAAATTTCTTCGTGTATAATTTGGTTTTTGTGTTTTATTTATATTCAATACTTTTAGGCATTTATTATTTTAGAGTTCATTGCATAGTTCAGGGTCTGTTGGTTGTTTATATGTATGCATGTATGTATCTAATCATTTATATAGTTAATTTTGCAATACTATTTTTTTAAATTTTTTTCAATAGGTTGTTGCTGTACTTTTCTTTTAATAAATTCGTTATTAAAATTCTATAACTGGTATGAGTTTGTTGTTGTTGGTTAAGGAAGGAAGTTTTATTTAGGAATCATTAATTTTATTTTAATTATATTTTTGACAATTATTTCTACTGGGGGTCCACTCTATAATTCGAAACGAAAGAAAAAGGTTTCGAATTTGTGTGTAATTAATATTAGTGCTGGTATACTATCGATGTTTTCTACTATCGATATTTAATGATAGTTCAAATTGCACATTTTTATAACAGCTCACGTTTATAAAACTGCATTTTAAATAATATCGATATCGATATTTTTTCCTATCGATATTTTCGATATTTTAAAACTATCGATATTATCGATAGTACTATCGATAGTATCCCAGCACTAATTAATATACAAACTCGAAAGTATTTTCTTATGCTTCGAATTACAGAGTGGAGCCCCTGATTTGGCTTTTTTTTATATATAACACAAACAAAAAATAACAAGCTTCTGACTATCAAAACGACGATGCTCGTATATATTTTTATCTTCTGAACGAAATAGTCGTTAGAATCGGGATATTTTGAAAAAAAACATTGTAATTTGCAGCTTTTATTGCTTCTTAACAATAATTTTTTTTCGGCAAAAAAAATTCAAGGTTTCTCTTTCGTTTTATGGAAGCATACGTTTGTTTTATAAAGAGATTATATTTTTTTTTTTTTTGCAAAAATAGTCTGAAGTGATGAAGTGTATTCACAATTCGGCACAGCCGAATATATCTGTAGTTCTCATAAATAACTGGGTATGTAAATAAGTATGGGCAGGTAATTTTTATTATAAAAAAAATATTTTTAAAAAGACTACAATATATCGATGGTTTAATATAAGAAATGTGTAACTCGAAAATTTCCATATTTTATAGAAGGAAGAAAACTGAATAAAAACTAGAGCATTTACATTCAAAAATAATTTTTTAAAATGCCATAAATCTTTTATTTTTAACTGTAATGTACTTAGTCCTTTAAAAAGGATGTAATTATACGTTGGCTAGCAGAAAAAGTTAAAAACGCAATTTCGAAAAAAATCGAAATACGCCATTTTCATATTAAGCCATCGACATGTAAAAATAACCATATACGTACATACATATCGCTCATTCACTCAAACAACCTCATAACTAAAAAAACAGTTTGGCAGTTTTTGGAAAAGGAGTTTGAAGTTTTCAATTTACACACAACTTAATAGAAAAAGAAAATTTAATTTTTCTCTCAAAATTGGAGTAAATACGATATACATATGTAAGAAATTTTTACACAATACGAAGAAAGACATGAGGATTAATTCTGCATCATTAACTCAAAAATTCCATTTTTGGAGTTGACGTTCTTTTGATAAATGAGCGATATGTACGTAAGTGCTTTTTATTTAAAACCCCTAAGTCTTGGGAGCTTAATTTTGTACGTTTGTAGTGCCACAAACTTTTTAAATAAGTATAGAAGTTAATCGAAATCGGTTTAATATACAGTGTCCTCGCGATAACGTAAACACCGCCTAATGTGATTTTTTTTTTAATTGACTATTCTAAAAGATGAACAACGTTTGAAAGCTCTATAATTTGAACAACAAAAATTAATGCGTTTAAGCGCAAAAAAAATTTAAACGTTCGTTAGTTCCGGTATTCCCCTTTTTATAAATATGTGTGTAAGTATATTTATTTGTTTAACTGACTTTGCTAAAAGACGAACAAAGTTAGAAAGAAAGCTTTTTAACTTGAACAATAAAAACCAATGCGCTTAGTAATAAGAAAGTTAAAATGTTAATCAAGCTTAATTCTAAATATTTCCCGGGAAATAATTCTCAGTCAATTGATTTTTTTCCGAGAATAAAACTCTCCTAAATCCTCTAAATCAATGCTGTACAACGAAAGAAACACGGGAGAAATGTATGTGAATGACTGATGTTCGGCACTCTGGTGCTACTTTGGGCAGGCTATGATCTAAACTGATGGCGTGAGACATAAAAAGGGATAGAGAGACTTTCGAGTTTTCGAAGTCAGCTATTTTATTTCCAGTTGTTCTATTTTAACTGATAGTATACAAATGATTTTTTTAAAATAGAGGAGCAGGGAATAGGGTGAAAGCTCCCGGGGAATTTTTACTTAGAATAGGGCGGAATATTCTGTTTTTGTTAATTCCGGGAATTACCTTTTTATACAAATTTCATTAGACTTGTGCCATTTAGTTCATTTCAGTGACCGGTCATTTTAGTTCATTATTTATAAATGAACTAGTTCGTTCATTTAGTTCAATCGGTCTTTTTAGTTCAATGAATTAGTTAGGTCTTTTTAGTTCAATGATTTTACATCTACAATTCTACATGCATATGTATGTTTGTGTGGTTTTGGAAAAATTTAAAACAGACTCTGTGATTAAAAAACTACGAAAACTAATTAATTAATAATAAATTTGCTTTATAATGAGTTTATAAAACATATTTAGTGTGAAAACCTTTAAATATTTTAAAATTTAAAATATTTTAAGTGTTTACTTGTGTTTTCTTGTTTATTGCATTTGTGGTAGTAGCCATCGATAAAAAGAACTACCCTGAAGGAAATGTCGATGGTGAAAATGTACTGAGTCGGTTTTGACTTTGTCACCAGTACTACTCTCTAATTAATCCCCATACAATACTTTGTGCTATAGACATTTAGCATGTGCTTGTCATTGAAAATCTACTAGTAACACTAAAACAATTGACTAGGTAATGAATACATAGTTCTTATGGGAACATGGAGACATACCAAGCAGACATTTAGTGGTACATTTCTATACCTTACGTACATACAATTATATGAATATTGACAAGTTGTTGCAAAAGCCACCAGAAATAGACCACATTTGTTGTCTCTCTTTCTTTTATACTGACGAATAGAAAAGAAATTGTAGACAATGTACCTACTACTAGAAATTTAGTGTTGACATAGAGACATTTGGCCCCAGTCTGACTGCAGGGTAATTATACATGCATACATACATACATACATATGGATGAGTATAGAAGCAAAGCAAACAAACAGTAAAAAAGTAAAGCAAAACGTTGAAAACATTTAGTTCATATCCTCTGTGTTAGTTCATTTTGTGTCTTAGTTCTTAGTTCAAAAATTGAACTAGATCAAAAATTGAACTAGTGATCGTAAAACAATTGAACTAGTTCACATAGTTCAAAGTACTGAATCGTTCATTTGAACTAGTTCGTTCATGAACTACACAAGACTAAATTTCATTTAGTATTTTAATATCACGAAGAAAGGGGTTGCGTAGTTGAAATTCAATAACTTCTTTCATATAAAGAAAAATTCCAGAGAATCATATAGGCTTATGCTCTTATGCAAAAACTATTGAGTACAAAAGTTCCAAATCAGCCTGGATGAGTTCAACAATTTTGTTGAACTTTTACTTACTTTTCACATAACAATATCGATCAGCTGTTTCCTACCGTTGCAGTTACTTTACATTACAGTCGGCTAACCGAACTTCAATAATGTAACTTAACCTACTTTTCATATAAAATTATCGATCAGCTGTTTCCTACGTTGCAGTTACTTTACATTACAGTCGGGTAACTGAGCCTTTACAGTCGTCTAACTGAGCCTTAACCGTTTTTAATTGAATATATGTATGTATGTATGTATGTATTTACTCTTATATAAAAAGGAGAGATAAAACTCTAAGTAAAAAAAATTATATTTACAGTGGGTAGATTGACCAAGGCAAATTGAAAAATAGGTGATCTCATCACTTCTGATGGTAATCATATGTTTAATACGTTTTGTGGTTGGAAAAAATATTTAAATTTACTGGTTTTCACAGACTGGGTTATTTGAAGCCGGACGTATCGATAAGGTCATCTGGCTATCAACTCGAATTGGATATGACCACTGGATATCGTTTTCTTGCAAAAAGTGAAAATTGCAACATTTTAAATTCACACTTTTTAGACGAACTAGTGCAATATGTTAAGGTATTTATTTCAACTAGTCAGCATTCAAATAAAATAATAGTTTGTTAAAAAAGAGATAAATAGAAAAAGATTAGGGACGCTACAAATAAAAGTTAAGTTAAAGTTAATTTTGGGTTGAAGTAGAAATTTGGAATGAGAAAACCCGGTTTAAAGAATGCTTAACTTTAAAAAACGTTTATAAATCCTGGTGTAAGTGTTTTGCTTTTATTGTTAAAGATGGATGATAGATAACTTGCGCTACACCATTTCTGCTGTAGAAAATCTTTCAAATAGTTGTTAAATTTGCAACATCTTGCAAAAGTTGTACAAATTTAAATAAATTAAAAAACACTTAAAATTCACTAAACTTGCAACAAAAAAAAATGTAAAAAAATAATCATTTTAACCGGGAAAATTAAAAACAGGAGCAAAAATGAATTCTTTAAAATATGATTATGTATGAGGTTTAGTTGGCTAAAATTGTATGCAAAAGAGCATAGCAGAAATATTTATTTTCAATTGACATTGAATGCTACAATTGTTCTTAGTTTGTCTCTAGTTCGTAAGATTGTAATTTAAAATAATAAAAAAAAATATGTACAAACGTCTTCTAGTCATGCAAGCATTTGATAAATTTTTGAGCAAAAATTTTGTACAACTTGAAAACTACGAGAAAGTAATTAACATTTATTCTTTTTTATTTTTTATAAAATTTTATAAATCTGCAAAAAATTATGCGAACTTTAAATCGTATTGTGATTATCATTGGAGTAGCTATACCTTTTGGAGAGTTATTATTTTCATGAGTAATTTTAAAATAAATAAAAGATTTTTTTTTAATATTACAGTCATTAGAATATTATTCTGGGGGCATTGCCCAGAATAATATTATTTCTTTCTACGCCCATGATGATCATTAAACAATGCTTAAGCTGCCCACACAAGTATGCTTTTTATGTGCGATTTATGCGAGTAGAATTTCTCCACACACCTTGAACAAATCGCATTACACTTAAATAAATGCCAACAAGTAAACATGAATACAAAGCGGATGATGCAATGACAATTAATTTTTTATTTATTTGTGGCACTTTATTCTTCTTCTTCTAAAACTTCGCTAAATTGAGTTAATAATTGTTTGATACACATTTATAAACGTTTATTTTCACATTTAGTAGACAACTTAAAAAAATTTTTAATGTATGTATGTAGGTGCACAAGCCCAGTTACTCATCGCACAAATCACAAGTATGTATGTATGTATGTATGTATTAGAAAATTTAAAATCATACGTGTGTGGCCAGCTTTATAAGACTCAAAAATATTTAAACAAAAATTTTACCACAAATAAAAACTAGAAAGTTATTAAATAATAAAAATTTAATTGAAATTGCTATTTTAAATTTATTGATAATATTTAATTGGTTTTTTTTTTTGTATGTATGTTTTTAAATTTTACTCATAACCTAATTAATTAAAGCCAAAAATTTTTAATAAAAAATAAAATATACAATGTAACACAATAAACAAATAAAAATTATGAGAGAGCTAAAGCCTTATTAATGGATTACAAAATTTCAAAATACAAATTTGCACAAATTATACACATGTGTATGTATCTCATAAAAGCAGGAGAAAAAATATCAATAAAAACAAAGTTTACAAGTGTCTAATATTACTTAATGTATCCTTATATTTAATATATAATTCTATTACATAATTAATTATTTACTAAAATTTTATGTTTACAACATGTATACTTTTTTTGTTTTTTTTTTTAATTTCTTATTTTATTATGTTTCATTTAGTTCATATATATGTATGTATATATATAGTTCAGTACATAACAAGGTATGCAACAAGTCAGTCCAATAGAGAGAAATATATGTATTCGCTTTTTGTTTTAGATAAATAGAGAATATATGTAGTTTAATTGATGTGGGGTAAATTAGTGTATATGACAGTTGATATATTTAAAATAATACTTTCTACGTAAATGATGGCCTCTTAAACAATACATAAAATCTAAAATGCTTGGGGGAAGTTTCGTTAAAGAATTTACAAAAAATTAATACGTTTTAAGAACCTTAAGTGAGCACATTGCAACATGATTATTTTTAAAAATTAACAAATAAGCAACAAATAGCCCGGATCGTATTCACAATTATGTACCATAAAAAGGCGTTTTGTTTATATTTACTGACAATTTGTTACGCAATATGTGAGTATGAATAAGCAATGTGGCATCTCTGGCCAACAAACTTTTTTTATGTTAAATGACTTTACATGCTTATATGTTGTTAAAATACAGCAGAATTGTTTTTTAGGATATTACTCCTACAAAACAATGCCAAGAATTGACTGCTATTTTCAGCATCTAGCTATTTTCTAGGCCTTAGAATAATTATGTAGTAAACGGGTACGAGTATCAATAGTGTAAAGCAGTTGTTAACAACGAGCAGAAAAATGCCAATTTTCGGTTTGTTTTAACGAATTGTAGACAAATACTTTTCACAAGGATAACAAAGGTAATTTCAAGTGATGCAATTGAGCGTCATGTAGTAAATTTCCGTGGTTTTCATAAATGACCGCTTATAAGCAGCAAAATAATGTTAATGGTGGCAACCAATATTTTTAAAGCAAAAGTTTGTTGGTCTGGCAACTTCCAGCCCGCGCGGTACTTTCAATGGAACGTGTATACAGCACAGTATAATAAAAAAAAAACTGTAAAACATATCGCTCATTTACTTCAATAGTGGCATAACTCCAAAAATGGGTTTTTTGAAGTAATAATGCAGAAAGATTCGGCATTTCGTATTTTGTCTTGTGTAAAAATTTCATACAAATAGCTTGTACCATCACCTCCTGAGAGAAGATTTTTTTTCATATCTCCATTGAGTTGTATGCAAATTGAAAACTTAAAACGCGTTTTCTGCAAAACTAGTTTTTTCGAGTTGTGCCACTATTGAAGCAAATGAGCGATATGTAGTAGTGCAAAATTATTTTTGTATTTTTAAAAGATCCTAAACACGCCAGTAAATTGCAAAAGGAATTATTCAGGGACAATATGGTTGAGGTTATGTCGTGGCCTGCGCAATCTGCTGATCTTAGCCCTATTGAACATTTATGGCGAGACGTTAATAAATTATGTGGCAGAAAAGAAGCCATCAAATGTAGACGATTTAAGACGAGTTGCAGAAAATCCCATGGAAATGATATCAAGACCTTATTGACTCTAGCCTCGCGCATCTGTGCGCCAGTAAAGTCAGTCTAGGTATATTTTAAAAAATCTTTAAAAGCGGCAGATTCTTCTAAAGTTCGCTCCCTTTACAAAATAATTTTTAACAACAGTTTATTTCAAAAAAGGACATTTCAAAACACAATTTAAGTATAGCATTATTTTTAAAGAAAAAGCAGTTTATTTAAAATAAAAGTGCCCCTTAAAAGTTCCTTTCAAAAAAGTACATTTTAAAAAAGTGTCCTTTGAAAAAGTACATTTTCACAAAGTTCCTTTAAAAAAGTACCTTTTAAAATGGTGTCTAAAAAAGCAGTCCAAAAAACAATTACGAAAAAAATTCTATTAAAAAAATTGATTTTTAAAAAAGTGCCCTTTAAAATTAAAAAAGTTCTTTTCAAAAATGTACATTTTAAAAAAGTGCCCTTTGAAAAAGTACATTTTATTTCAAAAAATGATATTTCAAAACTCTATTTAAGTGAAGAATTATTTTTAAAGAAAAAAAAATTAAAAAAAATTGAAAAAGTACATTTTCAAAAAGTTCCTTTAAAAAAGTACCATTTAAAAAGGTGTCTTAAAAAAGTACTTTTTCATAAAGCACCTTTCAAGAAAAGTACATTTTTAAAAAGTTCCTTTAAAAGAGTACCTTTTAAAAAAGCGCCCATTAAGAAAAAAGTTCATTTTAAAAAAGTTTCTATAAGAAAGTAGCTTTTAAAAAGTGTCTAAAAAAAGCAGTGCAAAAAACAACTACGAAAAAAATTCTATTAAAAAAATGTATTTTTGAAAAAGTGTCCTTTAAAATAAAAAAGTTCTTTTCAAAAATGTACATTTTAAAAAAGTGCGCTTTGAAAAAGTACCTTTCAAGAAAAGTACATTTTCGAAAAGTTCTTCTAAAAAAAGTACCTTAAAAAAGTGCCTTTTACAAAAAAAAGTTAATTTTCCAAAAAGTTCCTTTGAAAAATAACTTTAAGAAGTATCTGTTAAAAAAAAGCCTTTTAAGGAAGTGCTTTTTAAAAAAGTGCTTTTTAAAAAGATCCTTTTTAAAAAGTGCGTTTTAAAAAGTGTCTTTAAAAAAGTACCTGCCTAAAAGAGTACTTTTCAAATAAGTGCTTTTTAAAAAAGTACCTTTTAAAAAAGGTGCATTTTAAAAAAGTACCTTTTAAAAAATTACCTTTTAAGAAAGTATCTTTACGAAGTGCATTAAAAAATCTTCGCTAAATATTCTCTTAGATATGTAAGTTCATTTCAAAAAATATATATATTGTAATTAGGAATAATTTCTTAATCGGGCTCAAATTCAAAAAAATATTTATTTTTTTAAATTAATTCCTGAAAATTATTTCTATAAACTATAGCTTTTGGAAATTTTGAAATAATTTAAGAAAATTTATCTATAGTTATTTTAAAAACCACCAATTTACCAAAAATAGAATGTTGCCCCCAATTAATAAAAATAATAATAATTTATAAAAAATAATACTTTATAGAGAGAGAGAGAGAGTATAAAATAGAAGAAAAAATGGGGTTAAATTACATGGAGTGAAAAAATCCAAGAATATGTTTGATTTCTTGGAAAATATGTAAGTATGTATGTATTATGGAAGTTAATAAATTAAAAATATGTATGTATGTATGTATGTGTAAATATGTACATATACCGTCCGGCCTGTTCTATATAATAATGTGTGATTTACCAGGTCATGATATTGTGGTTACAAACAAATATTTACTACAACAAATTATGTACATACATATATGACATGGAATACAGAACGGTAGGGATACATGCTTTCTTATTAAAATTTCATTTGTGGTATACAATTTTTTTTTTTCAAATTAATTGATTTTGTATATTTTGTATCGTTTTATTTGAATTTAATTACTAAAGTTTTTAACTTAAATTACCTGTTCTTTACAATTGCATTTAGTCAGGCTTTTATTGTTACTATTACTACTATTATTACTAATGTTATTACTACTACCGCTATTAATGTAATTGTTATTATTATTGTTATTATTGATATTATTACTATAACTTGTATTGCTCTTTTGCTTACTTTTAGTTGATGCCTTTGTTGTGGTTGTTGTTGGTGCAGTTGTCGATGTTACAGTTGAATCTCACATACGCATGCCTGAACTATGTGCGCTATGTCCGGTACTTTGTAGACTTTCGTTCGACCATGATGTCTGTGGTGACGATGATGTGACCGGGCCCGGTGATGACGTCGACGCTGTGGCCGATTTAGGTGGTGTTGATTGCAAATTGTAACGGGCATAGAAGAGTAAATACGGCGTTATGGTTATTTTACGGGCTGGTGATAATAATTCTTCGAATTCTCTTTGTGTCATGGCTTTGATTTTGTCATCATCGCACATATACCAAATTGGCTCACTGCAATTGTTTTGTATGGTGGCATAGGATACCTTAGTCGAACCTCTACCCGCGCTGCCGTAGCCCGATGTATTGCTCGATGTGACAAAGGAGTGATGTATATTGTTGTTATAGTTGGCCTGTGACTGTGCCTGGCCGGTATAGCCGGAACCATTGGAATATTGGGAAGATTCTTCACTGAAATCACTAGTGCTATTGTGGGCTGACTGATATTGTAATTGTTGCTGCGCTGTTAGACGCATGGCGCAACAATTAATACTTTGACAAGTAACAGGACACTGTGGTGCAGCTGTACTGCCACTACTGCCACCAGAGTTATTCATGCTTAACTTGCCAATGCCATTTGTTATGGATTTACTGCTGGTACCTAAGCCATTTATTTGTTTCACATTTTTACTCATATCTCCCGAGCTAGAGGCTTTGCTGCGACCAAATTTCATTTTCATTTTCATAAAACCTGTACTCGATGTGGCCAAGCCGCTGGATGAAGTTGTTGATTGCGAACTATTGCCCGCTGCCGCACCTGTGCCCGCACCATTGCCTGTCGCACTCAAATTGCGTTCTTGACTAGCTCTTCTCCTTTGTTCTTTGGGACAATTGATGTATTCGTTGGCCCATTCTAGAGAACATGTGTAAGCAATGTAATGGCCCACAGACATGGTTGCGCCCACATGTGTTATGACGCTATACAATTTGTAAATATGCAACTTGTTGGCGTCACTTAATTCACAGCATTTGGAACAGAAACATTGCAGTGTAAACGATGTTGGAATGTAACTGTTGATCTTTTCCATGCCTCCCGAAAATCGACTCAACTGTATGATCAATAAACGTGGCAAGACCTCATATGATATTGATCGTATAGCTTCGGTATAGCCGCAACATTGTTCACAGCGATATTTGTTCTCATTGCGAAAGTATTCGCGGGTGATGCAGGAGTTCTTTGTGTCATGAAAGAGATGAAGGAAATAAAGCAACCATTGCATTAGGTTGGATAGATAATGTATAAAAATGTGTTAAATTTTTTATATTTAAAATTTTGCATTTTAGCGACACCCCACTATTGTAATGAGATATTAAAAATAGACTGATGTAAAACACTAGAAAAGTGGAATTATTATAGCATTTTATTATGGACATGAACACATTATTTTTGAGCTTTTTATTCATACCCAGAAATAAACAAGACAAAAATGGTATATCACCACCCTTCCTAACCTACGGCCTTTTAGATTTAAAAAAAATTGAAGCTTTTAGGTTTATTTTTTAAATTAATTATTTTAAGTTGCGCTCTTAAGCAAAAAAAAATTCCAAATAATTTTTAAACCTGATCTTAAATAACCTAACCTAACCTAAACGTATTAAGCGTTAAATTGTTATCTTCGGACAAAAAATTAAAAAGTTACGACATATTTAGTGAAAATCTATTCTACTTCTCTCTCATATTTAGAATACCTACTTTTTCCCCCGGAAATTTTTTCCAGGGAATTTGTTATTCATGATAGGGGTAATGGGAAAAGGAAAAAACTCTTAATGGGGATGAATAACTCCTTTTTTCCCGGGGAATTTTTTTATTCTCGTATTTGTTAAAAAAAACGGGGAAATATTATTAATAGGAGAAAAAGGAAAAATAAAAAAAAATCGCGAGGAATTTTTGTTCATGCTTGGGCTGACTATGAACGCTGTTGAACTTGCTTTTTTTTTACTAAAAAATATTTCCCCTGTAAAACAGAAGCGATTTTACATACATACATACATAAAAATACAGTCAATACTACATCAAAACAAAATTTATATAAATAAAATCATATATTATAGTTCTTTTGTTTCAAAAAACACAAATAATGCCTAAATAAATCATTTGTATACTTTTATATATATTTGTTCAGGTTGTTGTTGAATTTCATTAATTTTTTTATGCTTGCACGCGCCAAAAAAAGGAGAATACAAAACATAAACAAATAAGCAAAACAACGAGTTTAGTAATGCGGTGATGCCACTCTTATTACACTTTTTTTTTGTTCCCAAGGAATTTTTTATTGGAAGAATTTATTCTCCAGAAAATTTAAAGAAATTGATATTCATTAAAATTAATGAATCGAATTATAAGTCGGTGATGAACAGCAGCATGTTCCCAGATTTTAAAGCTTTTTGTATGTTAACTTTCATTACTTCAATAATAACGAGTTTATTCAGATTAGGAAAGCGTTAAACACGAATTCACTTCGTGAAATAATTTAGAAGGCATGAAAATTACGAAATCTTTGAACTACTTCAGTTCGTTGTGGGAATATAAAATATAGTTTAAAAAAACTATTAAGCACGGTTAAAAAAAAACCAAACTAAAGAATAGAAAATAACGTTTGAGTATGAATATTATTATTTATTTGTTAGATAATTAATTTAGAATAAGATTTAAATAAATATTAAGTTATTCAGGTACATGAAAAACGATTTAGACACAAAACCGATTTGATAACGATAAAATTTGTGATGTGTTTCCTATAGTCGTTTTGGTCAATCATTTTAAAATTTGTTTTTACTGTTTTTCAATCATTTTTGATCAATTTCGTTTCACAGCTTTATTATATTGCTTATCTTTTATCTTCTAGTGTGGTTTTTGGAAGTCAGAATTATTTCATACATCGCTAGGTTTTTGAAACGAATAAAAAATTCCGATGAAAACCAAATTTGTGTGATATAAATTTGTTTTTTTTTTTTAATTTTAAGATAGTAAACGCTTAATGAAAGAGAATTTCACCCCAAGAGTCAAAGCTAATTAATTAAAAAAGAAGAAGAAGAAGAGGTGTCTTAAAACACCCGCTTATAGCTATACTACTTAGTTTTATATAAAAAATTGCATGTGTGAGATAACAATGCAATAAAATTATATTATATGATGATGTCAAATTCTATTTATTTCCCATTATTTTCTTTTCTAACTGCGTACAATTAATTTATTGTTTGTGGCCGGCGGTGTTTGTTATACGAAAACAAATTGAGCAATCCTTCTCTTTGTTTTTATTTTTGTTTCACTCACTTGACACAATTTGTTTCGTTTATTTTCGTACTCTGGTTTTAAGTCGTGAAATAAATAGCATGGCTTTATGTATTTATAGCTATACATATATAGGGTCCGCCAGATAACATTTTTTTTTGGAAAATGCTATGCAAAACATTGAGTGTAGCTTCGGCTGTGTGGCTCGTAGCGCCGTCGTGGTTTCAACCAAATGTTGCCAATATCCTCGTCTTCAATTTTTGTGAACAAAAATCCGTTCAACATGGCCCGATAACGATCGCCATTGACTGTAACGGCCACTCCTTGCTCATTTTCGAAAAATGGCCCAATTATGCCTCTGGACCAAAATCCGCACCAAACAGTGACTCGTTTTTGGTGCTTCGGCTTTTCAATGTATGCGTGCGGGTTTTCTGTGCCCCAAATGCGACAATTTTGCTTGTTTACACACCCGCCAAGATCAAAATGAGCTTCATCTGAAAAGATGATTTTTTTTTTTGGCAAAATCGGCATCTTCTGTAAGCAATATTTCCCAGCGTTGTTCAAGCGTATACACAACCATATTCGTTCAGCGGAAGGATAAAACTAATTATCTGTCAAATCAGACATGAGCTAAGTGTTACCATTCACGAAATAAGCACTAGCTGAAAAAAAAACGTTAGATGGCGGACCCTTTATATAGACAGCAATGGAGCACTTCTGATTACATACTCGTACTATATATTTTCCAAAGCTCAGAGAAGACAAATACAATTAGAGGGGATTATTTCATTTAAAATTCCATGTAGTTCATCTTCAAAAAGAAAAAGCCTTCGATTCGACTTACCTGTATAAATGAACTTGGTCTATCCATGAATTCCTTGCTTTCGTAGCCTGCCTGAGGTACTGGAACAGCTATATCAATCATGGTTTCCTTTTTCTCTGTTATCGTTTCACAGCTTAAGCATTTTGTTGAGGACACTGTTATGCCCTCGAAGTCCTCGTTGAAGAAATCCAAGCCTAGTTCCTTTATTTTACCCTCCAAGCGCTGTTTATCCTTAAGTATTAAGGCCACCGCCGTTGGTGTATCTGTTTCATCTCCCGCTCCAGCCATTTGTAATGATGAAGCATTTGAGGGTGGCGTAAGTGGGCCACCAGCTGCCGCCCCAGCCACTGTTGTTGCAGAAGCAGGTAATGTTGCTGACAAATTGAGATCATTTGTGTTTAAATAAAATAGACTATTTGCAGTGGTTGTGGTTTGATTATTGGCTGACATAATACCATCTTTCATAGGCGATTGCAAGCGGGTATTTTTGGAATTTTTACTTTCATCTTTTCGCTTTGATTTGCGTGAGAAGAACGATGATGTTTTTGAACTTGCTGAGGCTAAACTATTACTATTGTTACTATTACTACCACTAACACTACCAATGCCAATGCCCACGCCCATGCCACTTGCACCGGAAGTATGGTTTTTAATTAAATCACGTTCAATTTCATCAGGGTTTGAAATGTACCTTTAATTAAATATAAATGCATTATATAATTAAAAAAAAACATAAAGTACTCATACATACGTACAAATATATGTATTTATGTATGTATCTTCGTTTAAACTTACCCATTCAATATCACATCTGGACACTCAGCTATGGCTTTTATTAATGTTTGACTCGTTTCTCTGACACTATTCAACAAACACATCAGAAATTCATGCGCATCTTGTTGCTGGTTGCCCTCAAATATGCTGCTAACATCTTGTATGGCATGAAGCAGTGTGTCTGCATGATGCGGTTCCGTCGATTCATTGATTTCATTGCGGTGCAGACTTTGATAAAGTTCGTGCAATTTTTCCGTCAACAGCTGGTGAATACTTTTTTGGGTAACTTGTGTCAGAGCTGTTGAATTTGTGACTGCTGTTGCCGGAATAGCTGCTGTTGCATTAGAGTACTGTTCCATAGAGGCCAAATCCTTGCTACTCCAACTGCGTACATTTTCCATATGCACTGCAGTTATGCCACGTCCTAAGGAAGACGACTTTGACCGGGCTCTGGCAATATTCTGTTGCAAAGCATTCAAATCCGCTAGCAAATGATGCAGGTTGTGCAAGAATTGTGGTGCAAATCTAAGAGTATATACCACGGAGTTCAAGTAGCAAGTATTACCAATATTACACAAGGTGCCCATGGTGGGCGCATGATTGATAGCACTGCCATTACCAACCAGAGATGGATTTGAATTGCCCGCAATACCTGAACCACTAGAGCCGGACAGATAATATTGATTTGCCATATCTTGCGTATCACATGTGTCATTCATTACTAGGGCGCCAGTGGCCACTCCGCTGCCGGCACTTGATCGACTCGAAGTCATATAACCGTTGCCGACCACACTGCCACGACCATCATTGGCCGTTTGAAATGGACGCTCATATAGCGACATTATACGCGCTCTTTTCTTTGAATTCGTATTTGTTGCTTCGACTGGCAGTGGTTTACGGAAGCCAATCGCTGTTTGTTTCTGATCGTTCTTATCGGATGCAGCGCCGCCTGCTACTGCTGTTGAGCATATGGATTGTTTATCAGCTGGGGATGTTGGATTTGCTGCTGTACGTTTTGGTCGTTGGTTTAACGTTGCCAGGCCTAAGAGTACAGCGGTTGTCGTGTTACGTTTACGTTTGTTACTGGGTTTTTTAACTTCGTCACTCAAAGTTTCGATAAGATTTAATGTGGCATTGTCAAGAACAGGGGACACTAAGAGGATGATAAAATGTTTTTAAGACGAATACATAAAATTATTTAAGTGGGAAGATTCGAATGTTTTCCATAAATCGTTGGATTAACCCTTACGGTCCGGATTTAATTTTCGAAACAGAGTGTCGGAAATTTCCCATTATAAAACCTTATTAGTATCTAAGAGTTGAAGGGAAGTAAGAAGTCTAAACTTTTTTATAAATACTTCTGAAAGTTGAAAGCCCTTGCAACACGAACAAGAAGATATTAATCTCTTCTCAAAAACAAGGCATTTATTATCTGTAATGATTATTTAATACTGAAACTGTGGAAATATGAGTTGGTTTCTGTAAATGCAAGAGAACAAAATACAAACAGCAAACGAATTTATATTGAGTGGGAGATCAACAGAAAACGTTCAATCGAACGTAAACGAGAGAAATAAATAAATTAATTAATGACTGAAATCAATTAATACCTAAAATATAATAGAATTCATTATAATATATTTAAGTAGTACCTGCTAAAAAAAATGCCTTAAATATCGTCCTTTTGATGGAATAACGCTTAATAAAATTTAATGCAGCATTACACGGGGTTTGAAAAAATCTTTCAGATGGCTTACTTTTTAGGGGTTCCGTACACGGAAGGTGAAAAAGAAACCTATTGTTTTCGCTAAAATGTCTGTCTGTCCGTTGTCCTCAAATTATCACAAAATATCTTAACTATCTTATCGTCCACCAATATTAGTGAAACATACATACATATAAAAGGTATTTTGTGTAGATATGCACAATATATGTAAATGTTTTTTCTTAAATTTCTTGGCTCAAAAGTAGTCAAAAGCGATTTAAATTTGCTTGAAAAAAATACGACTTTCTTCTTTGTGGTCTAATTTAGACCACCGGGCGATCCTAGTACATATACAACTTTGGCCGCTATAACAACAAATATATGACAGTTAAAAATTAAAAGGTGGTCCAAAGCGAGCAACGAAACATGTTGAAATCCTATTGTATTATACAGACAATTGAAATTTTCAAAGTTAGTTTATTTTTATGCAGACTACACCAATTAACACTGAAATTTAAAAAAATCAAATTAAAGGGTATTCCATCAGGTAATGTAATTTTGACAACGTGCTGTATCTTGGAAACCGTAAGAGGCAAACTCTTGAAATTTTCAAAAACAATAAAACTAAAAATCCTAAAATGAAAAAAAATGCCGAAACGAAAAATCTTCATATTAAAAACAAAAACACTTAAATTAAAAAGATAACCAAAAACAACATAAATCGCTCAAATACCAAAAATAAACTGAAAAAATCACCGAAAAGAAAAAGGCGCCAAAACTAAAAAATCGGTAAAGCCAAAACAGCCGAAAAATTAGCCAAACCGAAAAAAATCGCCGAAACACAAAAAGCGCCAAAACT
The DNA here is from genome assembly GCA_944452675.1 of Tachina lurida. Classification (NCBI taxonomy): domain Eukaryota; kingdom Metazoa; phylum Arthropoda; class Insecta; order Diptera; family Tachinidae; genus Tachina; species Tachina lurida. Next base: position 32,108,432 of record OX101752.1, read on the forward strand.
AAAAAATCGCTAAAACTTTAAGAAATCGGCAAAAAGCGTAAAAATCGGCAAATTGAAAAACTAAAAATTTTTTTAATGTCCTACATCAAGTAAGATATTCGAATATATGGGCTAAAGTTTGTAAAGTATTTTTGTACAAAATTGAGTTTTTCACTAATTCCAACACAAAAATTTATTGCAATACACTATAGGTCAAATAAATAATCACTTTTTCTGTGAGAAATTGAAAACAAACCAAATTCTGCTGAAAGAATTTCATAAGTGAGAATAAATCTATTAAAAAAAAAATAGCCCTCTATTAACAACAGTACATACAGTCACCTTAAATGCAAACGTACGTAACTAAACTTTTATATTTTTTACAGGAGAAACGAAAAACGTTTCACAATCAATAATAATAAAGTGTTCTTGAAAATTGTCTTCGAAATTTACTTGTAGTATGGATACATATGTATATGTTTTTAACCATTTTTTTCCTTTTTATATATATGTATTTAAGCTTTTATGTTAGTTACGTTCCTTGCAATAAAAAAATAGATGCATTCATAATCACGTCCTTTTAAATTTCTTTAATAAAGTCGTTATTTTTGATCGCAGAGGTCTAAATTTTTGCGTGAACATGTAGTTTGATAAAATGAACCATAATCAATCAATCGATTTCGAATTTTTGTGTAGTTACGTCCGTTTGCATTTAAGGTGACGCTATTTATGTATATGCATTAATAAATTTTAATTTTAAAAAAGCATTAGCTAATTGCTTAAATCTAGTTCATTTAGTAAATTTAAATGAAAAAAATCATCTTCATTTTCATTAATTTTATACAGATTCTAAAAACACTTTTCATGAAAAACATCGATACATACTTGTCGTTTTATTTTTCATTTCACAGCAATTAGTTAATATCAAGGCAATTCGAGAAAAATGCATTTAAACTTGAAAATTTTCTAGTGAACTCACAAGTTTATTTTCAGAAAAACGTAAATCTATTGAATTTGATGCACAATTGAAAAGAACGACAAAAAAGTAAAAGGTCACTTTTGTTATTATTACTTTTGCACAGAGAAAAAGTGATAATTTGACCTAATAACCAATAGTGTAAAAAATAACTCTTTTATAAGCATTTGTACAAGAAAAGTTAAATTTTTAATATGTATTATAGTTTCTAATATGTTTTTACTTTCTGTAAAGTTACAATTATTTGAGTTAGGTCCTTTCTACGTACGGAACGGAACCCTTTGTGTGCGAGTGAAAATCTCACTTTACTAAATTAATTTTAATACGTTGTCTTGGGAGAAAATACGAAAATAGGCCCTTTTTTAGACAGGGTACAGCTCACGGTCGTCGCTAGACTCCTTAAATGCCTTAAAAGACGCGAACTTTAGTTTGAGAGGGGTGTAGCAAAAACCTTTTTTCTGTGAATCGTTCTAATGTAAATATGTACATACTTATATATTTTTAATTATCTCCGGACGTACATACGTAATTTCCTTCAAGAATAATAAATAAATAGTTCATATAACATTTGGCCATATTTATAATAAATTGTATGTAACGTTTTTATATTGATTGTATTTATTTACCTTTTTTAATAAAACGTTTTCCGACGTCTACTGATTTACTTCCTTTGCGACCAGAACTTTGAATGTCCTTTTCAGTGGTAGTGCCTAAGACTTCTGCAACGGTAGGAGAAGATTTTTTAATACTTTGGCCGATATTATCAGATTGTTCCTGCTGTTGCGACGAAACTTTTCTTCTTGTTCTTAATGTTGCCAAACGTGCTTTAACTTCTTCACTTTGATTTGAGGATGGTGCTTCAGGATGAGTTAATACTTTTGTTGCAGTTGTTGTTGTTGCTGTTGAACTTTGAGTTGATTGTTTCTGTTTATTACTATTGTTGCTGTAATGTTGCGTTAGTGTTGTTGTTGTTGTTGTTGTTGTTGTTGTTGCTATTATGTTATTGTTCTTGCAGGTATTATTATTTTGTGACTTGTGTTGTTCTGTAGTCTCAACAACAGTATGACAATATGTACAAAGGTTATTATTGTTATTATTACTCTTGTTGTTGTTGTTGTTGTTGTTGTTCTTGCTGTTGTTGTTGTTGTTTCTGTTACAATTATTATTGGAATGTATTTTCTTTTTTTTGCCAGTTGTATCCTTTTCTACTTTCTGTTGTTGTCCTTTAGCTGGTTGAAAGGCTACTGATGTTTCAATAACAATAGGATATAAAGATGATATAGAAGAATTGGGTGAGGCGGGGGGAAATGAAGATGCTGGTTCTGATAATTTCGTATCTGTTTCTGACAATGATGTTAAATTTAAGTTTGTTGCTTGTTTAGTTGTACATAGAACTTTTTGTCTGGAATTTGAATTATGATTACAAGCATTAAAAGTATTGTTAAAATTGTTTTCAAGACTTGAACATTTCAGTTCTTTTAATTCTGACTCATTGACTGTATTTAGTCTAATACTTTTTGAAATACTTTCTGGCTGTTCTTGCTCTTTTGAGTTTGTTTTTTGATCTTTAGATGTTTTCCTTATATTCTTTGTTTTTGTTGTAATGGTTTTGTCAGCCAGCGATGTTGTTTTAGATATTAAGATGTTATCATTTGCATTACAATTAAATTGGATTTCATTAAATGAAGTAGAAGTTGCGTTAGATTTATTATGTTTGTAGTTCTTCTTCAATTCGTTTAGAGAATTAGAATTGTGTTTATGCTTATTTTTGTTGGTTCTTTTCTTATTCCGCTTTTTCTTTTTATTGTTAATAGTTTTATTTGTTAACTTGATTAAAACTGGAAGACGTTTTGCACTTTTATTCGTTTTCTTTGCAGCATTTCTGGGCATTTTTTGCACACCTAGGAATTGACACAAAAAATTAGAAATTAATTAGAGCTAAAGTTAACTAAGGGGAGAAGGAGTACAAAGAGTTGAGTTTATTAAGCGATATTATATATCATATAATTACATATGCATACAACCATATGTACAATATGTATACATACATATACATACATATGTACATATATATTTTTTTAAGATAAGTAAAATTATAAAAAAAAAATTAATTGTATATTAAATATAATAGATGCATATTTGCAAAAACTTGTCCAACTCGGAATCTTATCAATACAAGCGCATTATAGCAGATAATTTGCAAGCTTCGGTGGACTGGTTGGACCTGGGACCTCATCGGATCTTCAGAGATTGCTTTGGATATAATGAAGGTTGGGAAGGAAATTTATATGCAGAAATAACACCTTCTGAAATGGCAAATTTGATGCTGTCAATGACACGTTGCTCACGAGCTGTCAAAAAGGGTCACGATGAGTTAACTAAGTAGTAAAACTTTATATGTCTCAGCTCACACTACACAAGTCTTATTGCTAAGTTTATCACATTTTGTTCTTTGAACTTTCATCGGCGTTCACACAATGCAAGTATTATTTTTGAGCTCATAATTTTTGTGTATAGTTTTGTGTATGCATGTGTGCTTTTTTAACATTACTAATGTGAACGCAAAACGTATTGACAGTACATGAAGCTGAGTACACGTTTATTTTCCCCTCGTCTCTCTCTCTCTCTCTCTCTCCTACAAACTAATCAGCTTAGTCCCGTTTCACACACTTCAACTTTTGTTGATCAACTCGTAATTCAGCTGTAAGAACGACAGAGAAGGAAATACAAATATCTCTTTTTTTCTTGCAGCTGAATTAAGAGTTGATCAACAAAAGTTGAAGTGTGTGAACCGGGCCTTAGCAATAAGATTTGAATGGTGTAAACAGGAAATTTCACTATAAAGTGGTTTTACAATAAGCCCAACAAATACATACATACATACATATTCCAAAAATATTTTCAGAAACCTGTATTGTTGAATATGCAAAAGGAATTCAACAAAATTATGTATTTGCTTCAAACACATTGCTTATCAAAATTGCAAGCAAGCATTAAACTGTATATTCAAACAAAAGGATATTAAAAAACGTGGCATTCATCCACATACACAATAACAATTATCACTGAAAATAAACTTTCAGTTAACAACTTTTTTCTTCGATTCATTAAGTTTCTTTATTGACTGGAAATAAATATTTTCAATAAACGTGCATACAATTTTATTTATCAATATTGCAAAAATCGTCATCGCAAAAAAATTCCAAATATTTATTGAATCAGCTTTTATCGTATTCAAATATCAAAATAATTTTTTTCTGTGTATTAACTAAAAAAATTGTAATATTCACTTTTTGCAGGAAATCAACTAACAACATCAATATCTATCTACTGCAGAAATTTCAATATATTCGGATTACTCTATCATCACGAAAACCACGTGTATTTTTGTAGTAAAAACTAAACAAATTTAAAAAATAGGTATCCACAATTTTTTCTCTTGAAAATGGCGAAGGTTTGCAAGATATCATATAAATTGGAATCAAACATTAAAATAAGTATATTAGATGAAATATATTTTTAAGTCACCACAGAACTGCAACCTTAACTTTTTTGTAATGTAATATATACAGCAAAAAGTGATGATTTTCCAGTCACAACGATCAAAGAGTAGGTATTGTATATCACTGACCTCTAATATAAAAAATGATTCTTCTTACACACATACATGCATACATACTACATATACATATATACATGTACATAACCTGCAGGAGAGTGGACGGTAATTGTCTAAAAGCTACTAATATACAGGGGTGTTCTGTAAACCGCGCGTTTTGAAATCGTACGATTTCCAAAATTGAAAACAGTGTTTCGCTGATCAGACGATTTAGTGCATTCAAAGTTAAGTTCGTTTAAAATTACTTAAGCATCTAAAACATTAAAACCAATTAAAAAGCTGCAATAAGTCACCTTTTTAATTTAGCTGTTTCCTGAAAATTAGGCGATTTCAAATCGCGTGATTTACAGATCACCCCTGATAATTACTAGAATAGCAAGAACTAGTGCAAAATGGGTTAAAGTTGTTGTGTAAAATTGTGATGAGTACTAATATATGAAGTATCTCCAAGGCACCACATTGCAAAATAAATTTTGACTGTCTAATTGAGCCCTTGCTTGCATGGTACGAAAATTGGCATCATACAATTATTAAAATTTTTTTTTCATCTAAAAACAATTATAATTAAATAACTATAAATACCCTTTTATATTTTTGAATTTTTATATACATATATAGACGAATTTTAACATAGAAATAAAACCACCAATTATATAAAATGTTTCTTTACAAAAGAACTGGTAATAAACTAGTCCTAAACTAGTATCAATGGCACTAGTAGTTTTATAAAAACACACTCAAAGCTAGTTTGAGCATTAAGATGGCATAGGAAAGTTTACAGTTGGGAACTAGTGGTGGTAATTTCTTTCGATCTCCTGCAGGGTATTTATCCACAAGATTTTGTTAAAGTTCGGACTAATGAGAGTAAAAAGAAAATTACTATCTGAATGTGCAAAAGTTGTCCAAAATTGCTAAAATGCAAAAAACCATAATTGACCATCTTGAAATACTAGTGCTGCTTACTTTTTAAATTTAATTTTACTTTAGTGATTTTAGTTGCTTGAAACGCATAACATTATAAAAACATAAAATTTGCATCCTTTCCAGCAGCTGTAAAAAGTAAATGAAAAAAATTTCTAAAAAAGTAGAAGTTACGTGAATTATTTAAAAAATCATAAAAATCATTTTTTTTTAATTAAAGAAATGGAAAAATAAGCACAAATGTACTTACAACTTAAGCTTTATTTCACAAACCTTCCATTTTGCTTCTTAATAAATCTGTGTGTAAAAATTTTTTTCTATATTTGCAAATTTTCTGATTAATATTTCAGTTTCATATGTAAACAAAAAACAGCTGATTATTCAATTCTTGTCCGAACCAAGGCGAATTCAGTATCAGGTGACCTTATCAGCCCAGCTGATTATCAGCTGTTGCTACCAAATTGGGCAAATCTTCTGACAGATTGGTTTTGTAGCATACCAAACTACGTGTTGTTTTTTCTGTTGTAAAATTGTTGTAGCGATAAGGTCACCTGATACTGAATTCGCCTTGGTCCGAACTTACCCAGAAGAAAAAGTTCGTACTAGTTTGTACAGGAAATGAAAAAATTACTCTCTCATTCCCTCTCAAAATTGCACAAAAATTGCTATCTGGAACGCTTTTGGATTACTTTGTACAAGTTCGGACTGTTTTGTTATGCATCTGGAACAGACCTATAAACTAATGTATGTCAATAAATATGGTTGTATAAGTTTTTCAATAATTCTTCAAGCTTGTAAAAAATATATGTACATGCCTACTTATCGATTTTTATTAGAAAACTATTATGAGAATGCCAGATTTGATTTGCTAATAATAAAATAGACGTAATAAATATGCACATACTTATAGAAAGACATAAATACATATGTGTACATATGTATGTACACATTTGAATATACTACATATCGATGGTCACAAGTAGAAAGGACATATCTCGTATTTTCACGAAATTTAGTTTTTCAGTGATTCCAATACATTTCACACAAATACACATCGTCACAAAAACGTATTTCAATAGTGTAAAAAATAACGCATTTACAAACAGTTGTAGAAAGCAGTTGTACAAGCACTTGTACTGCTTATTATTATGTTTTTACCTTCTCCTGTAAAGTTACAGTTATTTGAGTTAGGGCCTTTCTACTTGTGACCAACGATATTTATGTCAATTTGTGCATACTATGTGTACTATGTACATACATACATATATAATAGTTATAGTACTAGAATAGTAGTAATGCTGCAATGAAGGTCATGCCATTCATTCCTAATGTTAAGGTAGGCTTAACTAGAAAATTTAATATTGTACTCAACTCAATAAACAAACAATACACTTAAGAATGGGGAAAAGGTAAATAAATAACTACATATGCATGTACATAAATAAAAACTAACAACAGTAGGTACCTACTATATCGTTATTAAAAATGAATGACATACTGCAAGGGAAATACAAAAATAACATGCACACCCCATCATCTCAACAATTAGAGACAATTAAATTATGTACTAAATAAAAAATGGGAAAGTCTACTAACACTTTCGCAGTTAAACGCACAAACAAGAGGAATACAAATAACCGTAATCTATGGTTAGGTAACGTTACAAAATTAAAAAATGGCAATATCAACAAATTAAAATTGTAAAAAACTGTTAATGCATCACAGAGGAGATGCAGGTGTGAGAGAAAGTGCGAAAGTAACAGTGATGCCAGATTGAGTATATGTAAATAATGCTGATATTATTTTTAATAATTTATTACTTGCGAAAATTTGTAAAAATATACATACATACATATATTAAAGAGAGTAAAGTAAGCGCAATGTGAATTCAGAGATTAACAAGATATGCTGTTTAAGAGTTTTTCACAAATTGTGGTACGGAATGTCTAAAGGTAGACAAACTCATAGGTACACTGGCAATATTATTGTGCAAAAATTTATACTGTACAATAAAATTTGTTATATTTATATTATATTACAGCGTTACTTATAAAACTTATGAAGACTTTATAAAGGGTTTTTAAAACAAATTTTCATACAAAATTTTTCTTAAAAAGTCTGTATAAAGCCTTAATAATTTTTATAAATAAGGCCGTTAGAATATTCCAAACGACCGACACAATCGTCCGTATTCTAGATGTAAATAATTTTATTAAGACTCAAAGAAAAATTATCTTAACGTCATAAAAAATTCCTTAAAACAGTCACATAGTATACATACAAACATACAACAAATAAGAGAAACGTACACAAACACATGTTTGTAGTAGCAACTTTAATCGCTTGTAGTAGCAATTTTAATCGCTTATAGCTCCCAAAATACTAAACCAATTTCCATAAAATGTCTATTGTGCACATCTGCTCAGAAAAACCTTTAAACCCATACAAATCTTTTCAAAATCGGTACAGTAGTACCGGCGTAAAAGATCTTTTTTCCTTTGCAATGTCCAAAAAGGAATATTTTGTATTATTATTGTTTTTATTTTTATTATTACTGTTATAATTATTAATTGTTTACTACAAGTATGTTATAACTATAAGTCTTCGTCCATACAGTGAAACATTTGCTGCGAAACATTTTTGATTTCTCTTTTGAAACTGCATTCTTGTCCACACGGTGAAGTTTTTGTTTTGCAGCTTAATGCATTTTCTCATATATTTCTCAAGAGAATGAGGCGAGGAGAATGACGTAGAGAATGACGTACTCAACAAGAACTTCGTGTACATGAAACAAAGTATCCTTTGCCAATCCTCTTTCCCCTATCGTCTACAAACTCAAATGTTTTGCAGCAAATGTTTCACTGTATGAACGGGGACTAAGTGGAGATTTTTTTCAGTCAACTGAATCAAAAATTAATGTTCATTCTATTGTTTGGTAACGATATTCTTGACATTTCTTATTTTTGACAAATTTTAATTAATTTTTACGGTTAAAGTTCTTAAACATACTTTTAGAAAAGAGACGGTAAGAGTTTTTGTGTGTTGTAAACTAAGGGCATAATTCATAAGAAATATTTTTTCATAGAAAATTTCATAGAAAATTTGTTTCATAAACCTATTATTAAACAGAAATATTTTTTTATGAATAAGGCAGTAAAAAGTAAATGAATTTGTGTGTATGCAAAAATGATTGTACACATAGGATACACAATTAATTTTCCGTGGGGAAATAAATGTAAATTTAAGCAAAATTCCTTAAGAATTCCGCACAGTATTTAAAACCCTTTTAAATATATTACGACTTTAAAAATCTAATTGTGGGCGACATTTTCTTCTGTATTGTAAAGAAAACTAAATTTTTTATGTTTTCTGTCTTTTAGACAGTTTTGATTTTTAATTTAAGCCCGGCTCGGCGTCTTTATAAAACTTGGATATGGAAATCATTTCGAGAGCTCTTACTTCTTTCTATTTCTCAAATTTTTTTTAAATATATTAACCCATTGGGATTTAGATGCCATTTTATAACATTTAACCCTGACTTTTTATGTTACATATCTCAAAAACAGGCCGATAATACAGCTGTTCTCAAACATGTAAGTAATTTTATAGAATATCTTCCAAACGATCTCAAACTAGTTCAAAAAGAACTGTTGGACACAAGTCTATTTAATATTTAGCAACATTCAGTCGTGTCGTAATTCTGAAGATATATTTGATGTGATGATTATGCGTAGTATTTTTTGTTTAAGAATCTTAAATTATTTTTTAGGTTTTCTGTAAAGTAATTTAGCTAAAATAAAATTTATCTTATTATGTACATATTTACACATATCGCTCATTTACTTCAATAGTGGCATAACTCAAAAAATGGGTTTCTTGAGTTAATAATGCAGAAAGATTCGGCATTTCGTATTTTGTCTTGTGTAAAAATTTCATACAAATAGCTTGTACCATCACCTCCTGAGAGAAGATGTTTTTTTCATATCTCCATTGAGTTGTATGCAAATTGAAAACTTAAAACGCGTTTTCTGCAAAACTAGTTTTTTCGAGTTGTGCCGCTATTGAAGCAAATGAGCGATATGATGATTTAGGTATTATCGGAATAAATAAAATCTGGCATCTTTATGAATCAAAGGGAAGAACGTAAATTGAAAATAAAACTATTTTCTGTTTGTTTATACATATAATATATTTATTTTCAAAGTTTAAGGATTTCATTTAATTAAAATCATGCAAATTGTTCCTTAAATTTTAAATTGAAATACACTTACATATTTTGCTTGAATACCAAATATTTGTGGCTTGAAATTTAAAAATGTGTATTTCCTATCTTCTGCCCGATGACGATATTAAAACATCCAAGACGTCAACATTTTTATACAGTTCAACAAATTAAATGACCAATAAAAATCAGTTTTAATTTTATTTTTTATTATTTCTTTTCATCGACCAGCACAGCTTTTATCCATTCAACAATTTTTTTAATACATATTAAACATTTTTTAAAAATTTGCATCCACTTCAATTTTTATCAAAATCAATTGAATAACGAGATACTTTTCCACTTTTCCTCTATATTTTGATGTAAAAAATTTTCACTTTGATTTATATTTTCTTTATGCACTTTTTTTATTAGTTTTTCCCATTAATTTTTTTTTCGTTCTCTTCCTTTTTTTCACGCAAGTCGCAAAAGGTTTTCTTTTCAGAAAAGTTTTCTCCAAAAATATTGGCTATAACTATGGTCGTATCCGCAAACTTTGTTATTATACATTTTCTTTAATTGTTTAAGTATAGTTAAAGATAAAATTTATTAAATAAAATTTGATTTCATTTAGCGAAATTAATGAAAAATTGCACGGCCGGTTCCAACACGGCTGATAATCCATTTTTTCGAGTACTCGTTATTATGTAAAATATATATTATGGCAGGGAAGGCATTGAGAATTTTAAAATTGTACCAACAACTTAAACAAATTGTACTTTTTTCGGCCATAATTGTACTAAAATAACAAACGACTTTTCGGTGCAAATAAGAATGTTGTATCTCTCTTCTTTCTGCATTCCTATCTCTTCCATAAACTCAGACTTGCTTCAAGGAAAACTGCCATGTCTAAAACAATATTACTAGCATTCCACTACATTGTTTCCAAATAATCACAAACATGTGGTTTGAAAACGAAGTTGAATGATCAAAATCAATGTTTTTCACATAAAATCATCGGCAAATCGGCATTTGTGTGTGTTTTTTAAATGAAAAAATCGGCAAAATGCCGAAAAATCGACACCTTTGGCAGCCCTGCTTGCGTCGGATTCAACAATATTACTCTCTCCTCTTATTTACTTATCATCTCTCTTCTTGTTGTAGTTCAAACATTTACAAAAACCACATCAAAATATCTAAATTTTATTATTTTTTCGCCGTGTTTGCGCAATCATGCTCTCAGACCCAAGGCGTATTGATACAAGGTGATCTCGATTTGCAACTCTACGTATTCGCCTTGTATATTTGTTAGTGTAAATTTTCCTGCTGTCAGAATATTTCCTAACGTTTTCTTTGACTTGACAGCAGAGAAGTTATGTCTGCTGGTAAATTAAGATCACCTTATGTGAAGTCGCCTTGCGTGTACCTGTATTTAATGTGCCCTTAGAGTTTCCGTAAAAAATTTACTAAATTTTTCTACTTTCCGAGTTTAAATAGTACCAAGAAAAGTACAATTGTACCAACTTTGCCATCCCTGATATATGGAACTCGTTACTTAAGTGTGACAACAACAAGCGAGTTTGCAAATGACAGTTATAATGACAACTGTAAGACACAATGATGCCATATATATTTTAGAGCTAACCCCTATATCAAATTGCATTTTACAATGTGCCTTTTCTGCTTGCCAGTGCAGGAAGACTTTTTTAATATAGAGACGGTGAGAAGCTTGCGGGGTAAAACAAAAAGCACAAAATGAAAATTCGAGGGGATTTTTGAAGTTTTCTCTGCCTTTTTCGTGCTGTCAGCTGTAACCATGTATATAACAGCATGTATATAGAACCCAATGTGTCTAAAATACGCGTATAAAACCTGACGTTTATCAAGTTTGCGGTTGTATAACGTGAATGTCATTTTATTTTTGTAAGAAACGTAAAAAGTGACAGTTTGTTTGTGTTTGTATAACCCGTTTTCTGCTGTCAAAACAAAAAAAGTGCACGAATGCAAAACTACATTCGTCGGTGGAATAAATTACAAATTTTATAAAAAATAAATAAAATAAAATTGTTATTTCCGCAAAAAAGTGAGTGTTGCTACAAATAGTAAATTTTTATTTTTTTTTTATTATTGTAAGTGGCAATTAGAGCATAAAGTTGACAACAGCCGTGCAGTTATTATTTTTGGAAATTCATTTTTTCTTGCAAGATAATAGCTCATTTTATGCTATTTCATTATTTGTATATGTGTATAAAGTTAAAGATTTCTTTTTTAAATAAAAAATTTTTATTTACATAAATACTTCCATCTTTTCGTCGAAAAGGGTTGCCTTTTTAATGACAAAAATACAAATTTTACATGAAAAAATGTAAGCAAATAATAATTATTTACAGAAAGGCAACACTGTGATTTGACACTAATGGCGTTTTCTTTTCTAAAAGAAAAGTGTAACGTATATGTTACATATAATTTGGCAACATTTTTAAATGCTCATCTGATTTTTAAGAAGTGTTGCGTATTTTACGTTTACAAAAGAACAATTTTCCAACAAGTTTCGACATAAAACAATGACGAACTATAAAATGATTTATTTTTTTCATAGACAATAACAAAAACAGCTGTTAATATAATGCTGCACTCATGTCCCTTTAATGAAAATGAGTGTTGAACATGTAGCACTTTTCTTCTTTTTAAGGGTAACATCATGAGAAAAGAACGCGTTGATTTTTAAAATAATACATACTTTTCAGAAAAGAACACAAAGAAATGTAAAAGGCAGCATAAATGCAGCATATTGCTTAGAAAAGAAAACGCCATAAATTGCCAAGTGCGCACACGACGTAAGACGGACGAAAAAAAATTAACGTGTTTTACAAATGCAAATTCTTACGTATTCGTGCGTGTGCCATTCGTGCGTGTCTTGATTGTGACGAGTTCTATAAACATGCTGTAAATGTCAGAAAGCCATGCAGAAAATTGTCAAAACAAAGCAGCAAAACAAAATGTAAAATGGCACTATATACGTGGTACACCTGTAACCATGTATGTAAATGTCAAAAAGCCATGCAGAAAATTTTCAAAACAAAGCAGCAAAACAAAATGTAAAATGGCACTATATACGTGGTAGACCTATTTCATATGATCATTTTTTGTTCTATATGCTTTGTATCTGACGAATGTCAAAAACTTTTTGTTGTGGTTATGGTACAATTATAACTGCAGATCTCCAATAGCCATGAACTTGGTATGTAAGCTGCTCGTTTCCTTGTTTCGTCAATGCTCTGACATCGAAGCCTGAACATCTGGCTGAGTATCAATGTTGGCCATGAAAAGTAATTTTCGCTTTGACAGTTTCATTCTCATAATAAAATATCCACCAAATACTGCGAAAAAAAAGCTTCTTCTTCTTCTTACATACGATATATACAAAAATATTAGCTATGCGAATGTTTGGACAAACTAAAAATCATGGTTAGTCCCATTGGTTAGTCAAAACATGAACTATAGTTCATGTTCTGTTCTGTTCACGTATTCGCTACATAAATGTTTATGTCAAGTTTGAGTCGATGACTCGTGAAAACGAGAATTAAAAGATTGGGTAGGAGTACATAATTTGATGTGTGTGCTCTGCTATTTTTTTTGTTTCCAAATTTGTACTAGTTAATTTAAGGTTGGTGGATGTATTTCATCTGGTGGTTACTTTTTTGCCACACAGAATATTAAGAATACATTATTATTGCCGGAAATTAGTAACCACCCAGCGATTTGACGTTATGTTTTATCATTCATAAGATGTATGAAAAACACAAAATATAACAAAAGTTATATGGAATTTGTTAATTTTTTTAGGTTAATTGTCGCACAATAGAATTTTTTGTATATACATATCATGATACAATAATATAAAGGTACAACCGTTCTCTCTTTTCGTCGCCATATTAACCTTCTGACGTTTGTGCCGACAATTTTTTACTCTCAAAATTAATGCTACCTTATTAATTTATGAAATCCGAGTTTTTGATTAATTTTTTGACGTTCTTTTTTATTTATTGAAAAATATTGAAGAATATGTATTTAAATTATAATTATAAAAAAAATTTACATCAGCATAAACAATTGAAGGGAAATTACTAACGGAAAAGCCTCTGAATCAAGGGTGGGACTTTCCCTTCGTACTACTCTGGCTTATTGCTTTACATCAGGTGCGTCCAAGTCATATGCACAATGTGCAAACTTTTTTAAAAGAGCTGTTGAGCTTTCACACCGACGAGAGAACAATTGCCAATCAGATCTCGGCGAGAACAATGCTTCTTAATTTGCAAGGAAACAACAGCACACTTAACAGCTTTCAAAGCTGTTTGCCTCAAATACAATCATCAGAGTATGCCTGCTTAGAGCCTAAAATTATAAGCAAAAGGCCACCCGCGGGCACTTCGTTATGCTCTGTTTTAAACATACATATGTATGTATATATAAACGAATAAACGTATCATGGGTTCTAAGCACTCATTGGAATGATGAGCAGTTTTGCTAAATGTTAGCCCATGCTCGTCAATGACACGCCTGTGTTAAAATCATGCGTTCTGCACCTAAATTGAACCAATTCATTAGCAATAGAACCCTTGCATTAACTATTTCTTTTGCATGTCTTTTTTTGTTCAGATTATTCAGATGTAGCCCATCAAAAAGCATTAATTCTTACTGTAAGCTGCAATAAATTTGCACACGAAGTGTATGTAAATGTGTATTATATGCATAAAACACGCTCATCCATTCTACATCATATTATACACATGTATATTTCGTTATCCACGTATCCAATTAATACAACATTTAAAAAAATGTTTATTAAACCATAATTTCTAAACTTAAAATTACACATTTCCAAAAACATTCCTAAAAAAAGTTCCCCGTAATTTCATGTGGCAACGTTTTCCTCTCTCTTTACAAAAAAACAGCAATCAAACAATTTTGGTAAAAGTCAAAATTAATTTTATACGTCAAATGTGGTTGTACCTTTATATTATTGTATAATGATACATATATAATTGCAAAACTAGAATATTAGCCTTCAAAAATCTTACCAGTCTGTACGGGGATGATTGGGGTTCATGTTTAAAATTGCACCCAGCAGGGGTTAATTTCAATGACATCTGGTATCAACTCTGTGTTTACATTTCGATTTTGACATTTAGTAGTATTGCCACACGCACACACGGTGTCTGAAATTTGGGGCTGTCAAATACTTCTCTCCGGCAAAATCAACGATGGCGACTGGAGTAAGTAAATATTTTATGCGAAATTAATTTGCAAATATCTTAAACATCTTGGAATTTTTACTCATAAATTTTTGTAAAATTTGTTACAAACTACAATTTTGTAAATGTAGCTAATTCTGTTTTTATATTTTATTCATGTAGACTCTTTATACATACCCAGAAAATTTCCGTGCCTACAAGGCATTGATCGCTGCCCAATATGCAGGTGTTCAAGTAAAAGTGGCTGAAAACTTTGTTTTCGGTGAAACAAACAAATCGGCTGAATTCTTGAAAAAGTTCCCTGCCGGCAAGGTAAGTGTAAATTTTGTAAACGTCATGGACTTGGTACATATGTATGTTTGATATTGCACCGCATAGTGACGTCACCAAAAAATAGATTGAGGTTAACTTTAACATATTCTTTTTATTTTCTACGTCCATCTGCGGATTTAGGTTCCTGCTTTTGAAACATCGAGTGGCAAATATCTCAGCGAATCAAACGCCATCGCTTTCTTTTTGGCTAATGACCAGTTGCGTGGTGGCAAATGCCCTTTCTCCCAAGCCCAGGTCCAACAATGGTTGTCTTTTGCCGACAACGAAATCGTTCCTGCCTCCTGTGCCTTGGTATTCCCCTTGTTGGGCATCATGCCCCAACAGAAGGGCGGCACCGCCAAACAAGATGTCCAAGTTGTCTTTGATTTGTTAAACAAGAAGTTCTTGGACTCCACCTACTTGGTTGGTGAACGCATCACTTTGGCCGATATTGTTGTATTCTGCAGTTTGCTGCATCTTTACCAATACGTTTTGGATGAGGCCGCACGCAAACCCTACACCAATTTGAACCGCTGGTTCAAAACCATCCTCAACCAAAAGCAAGTACAAGCTGTCGTAAAGAACTACACCATCTGCGAAAAAGCTTTGGTATTCGATCCCAAAAAGTACGCTGAATTCCAAGCCAAGACTGGCAGCAAACAACAAAAACCCAAGGAAGAGAAAAAAGAAAAGAAACCAGCTGCTAAGAAAGAAGAACTCGATGCAGCGGATTTGGCTCTCGCTATGGAGCCCAAGTCCAAAGATCCCTTCGATGCCATGCCAAAGGGTACCTTCAACTTTGATGACTTCAAACGTGTCTACTCCAATGAAGAGGAGAAGGTTTCCATTCCCTATTTCTGGGAAAAGTTTGATCCCGAACACTACTCCATCTGGTTCGGTGAATACAAATACAATGAAGAACTCACCAAGGCGTTCATGTCCTGTAATCTCATCTCTGGCATGTTCCAACGCCTCGACAAAATGCGCAAGCAAGCTTTCGCCTCAGTCTGCTTGTTTGGTGATGAAAATGACTCTTCAATTTCCGGTGTTTGGGTGTGGCTTGGACAAGATCTTGCCTTCAAATTGTCTGATGACTGGCAAATAGATTATGAAGTTTATGACTGGAAAAAATTGGATCCCAGTTCCGAAGAAACTAAGAAACTGGTTGAACAGTACTTCTCCTGGACTGGTGAGGACAAACAAGGCCGCAAATTCAATCAAGGCAAAATTTTCAAATAATTTAATACCACCAGAGCTTATTTAACATAATGAATTAATTACTCGCCATGAGTGCATAAGATAAGCAGTACCTAAGAAACTGGCTTATTTGTCTGATTGCATTTCGCATTATACTATTTTTAATTTTTTTCTTAACTTTTTTATACGTGTAATTAAAAATACGTTGGTTTCCAATACATTTTTCACAAAAAAGTTATAATTATATTTTTCATTTTAATTTTGAAATACCCAATGCCCTTGCAACAATAAATTGTTGTTTTATAACTGATGAAAACTTTTTTTTTAATTTAAAGAAGTTTTTGTTTATATACTGAGATTAATGGAAAAATGTGTTTGTATTTTAAATTCTCCAAAGGTTTCAAGGGTCAAGTATTAAAATGTAATGTTTGCAGTAGGAGCCAGCATACTTTATGCAATCCAATCTTAACTTTGTAGAGCTAATTTTTTCTTAAAAAAATTACTAATTGTGAACTTAGGTGATTGCTTTTTATTTTAACAAGTCTTTGTAGTTCTTTATGACACCTGGACCTATTTCATGTAGTAGAACGAGTTTTTTTTACCAATTAGTATTTGTTTTATACATTGCTCATGTTTAGTTTCATTCTGTTTATTTAAACTATGTATTGTCTTTTTAAATACACAAAAAGGAATTGAGGAAGGATGAAGAAAAACATAAATGTGTTGGATTTATTAATCTGCTTAACACCATGAAAAAAGTGAAACAATAATAAAAACAATTTACAAAAATTAAAAAAAAAATTACATTTAAGAGTTTCTCTTCAGCACTATAGGACCAACATTGTCACCAGTCTGCTTATTATGTTCACCATGGCTACCATCACAATAGGGCCACTAAAGAAAAAATGTAATCAATTGCAAATATTTTTTAAATTTGCTAAAAGCTACTTACGTTCTTAGTCTTCCAGCAACGACAAAATGCAGCCTTTTCGGCTATATTCTCAATATCAACCATATCAACCACTTTAGCCTCATGTTTACGTACGGATTGATTGCAACGGCCAGTTTTTGAACAACCCTTATTAGCGACAGGGCAATAGGCCAAATATAAAGTATAACCGATACCGGCAGCAACAACAGTGGGTGGCACGAGAGATAACCAATCTTTGACTGAAATAAAGATTGAAAAAAATCTAATGTATTTACCAAAGTACATATGTAGGTACCGAGCCTTTGATGCGAAAAAGTCGTAACTCAAAATGCAAATCTTCGTCATAATTTTTAGTAATGTGACAAAACATTTGCACTGCACCAATGATCCATTGGTAGAAATGACAATGTCACCGTTTACAAAAACAAAACAAATGTTTATAACACAAACATGAGAAAAACGAGACAGAAAGTTAAACGGGCAAACTATAAAATAAAAAAACGTTCCAAAGGTGCACAAGCAAACTAAAATTCTGTTACATAATCTTTTAAAGTTTGTTTCACATAAAAAGGCAAAAAATGTTGAAAACTACATGGGATTTCATTCAATAAAGATAACACTTCACAAACAAAATTCTTAAAGATTATCAAATGAGATCATGTTATAAGAAACTGTGTGTGACCTAATTCTTGCAATTACAACCAAATCAACCAGTTAATTAGTTTTCCATAATTTTTGTAATTATCATCTCTAAAACTTTCTAGTAAGGCAAAGAAAAATAAAACAATTGGAGTGTGAACTTACATGACAATTTAAACCAGCCTGAAAATGTATCTGGTATTGGCAAACCAGACAAGTAATTTGGTAGATTTTCCTTAACAAGTACCGAAATGCTGTTCATGTTTAATAATTCTGTAATTTAAAAAATGTTTACAGACTTCTTGAGAGCAAAGTTAATTCGCTATAAAATGCTCCACTATCCACTTACTAAAAAAAATCCACAAGAAACTAAAAACTTTTCTTCGTTTCCTTTTGTAACGACATTCGTTAATTATGGAGATAGAAATTGTAGCAGTATGGTAGCTTATGTTATAAATAGTGCTGCCAGAAAAAGTGTTTTGTTCCGTATAATGCTAGGAACACAACTGGGACGAACGACGAATTTTTCGGTGCGAATTTTCGTCATAAAAAATAAAACACATGTGTGCATATGAAAATGAACACAACACCGCCGTACAACGAAATTCGTCGTGCGTGACGAATTCTGAGATAGGTTTATTTCTAATTTGTACGCCGACGAACGACGAAAAAACAATTTTCTCTCTCTCACTCTCTGTCTTTGTACATACCACAACCAACTTTATCAAATATAAGAGAGGAATTCGCTGCGTAAATTCGTCGTTATTGTGCTTCACACGACGAATTTACGCAGCGAACTCATATCGACGAATTCGTCGAGGTGGACGAAATTCGTCGTTCGTCCCAATTGTGTTCCTAGCATAATAATCATATAGTGTTGACTACAAGGGGATTTTAATGCAACGAACACAACTGGGACGAACGACAAATTTCGACCACGGTGACGAATTCGCTGAGTAAATTCGTCGTTTGAAGCACAACGACGAATAAATAAATAAATTGATAAACTTCGCTCAAGGCGAATTGATATAAGGTGGTCTTAATTTGCAACTCTGCGTATTCGCCTTGTACATTTGTTAGTGTAAAATTTCCTGTTGTCAGAATATTTCCTAACGTTTTGGTTGATTTGACAATATAGAAGTTATGTAAGCTGGTGAATTAAGATCACCTTATATGAATTCGCCTTGAGTTCGCTCTTGTTTGTGCAAAGAGAGAGAGAGAGAGAAATAGTTTTTTGGTCGTTTTTTGGCGTAAAATATAGAAATAAATATATCGCAGAGTTTGTCACGTACGAAGAATTTCGTTCGACGGCGCTATTATGTTAATTTTCATATGCACAAATGTGTTTTATTTCTGATGACCAATTGTGTTCCCAGCATTAATATCTTGCATTTCATAAAAATATGTGAATTCCTTTAAAAATAATTTTCCTCATCCAAGTTGTGTAGTTTATGTTACAAAACGTAGCTCCTGACTGACACTTTTTGGTATACAGTATAAAATATGGCCGCAAAATATCTGTAGTTAACTAATGACTTTCGAAATTTGTTTTCACACTATCGATCAAGCCAAAATTTCAACAAAACTGGCACTCATGCTCGATAATACGTACCAAGGTGAATCGACACCACATGAGGCCGATTCAGCTTATGGTGATCAGTTGTTAATTTCTATTGTGTGAAATCAAAGCAACTCGTTTGAAATTTTCGCACTAACAACTATACTAGGTGAATATGCAGAGTTGCAAATAGAAACCACCTGGTATGCGTTCGCCTTGGTGTGTACATTACTTAAGATATCAAACATGCATAGTGACCCTAACATAATAGACGCAATGTACGAAATTTTATTTAAAAGCTATGAAAATAGCACCCAGAAGGATATCTTTGTATTTCAAAGAATAAATTTGATTTGCTGCACACGATATTATGCGCATATAATTTTTACAGCATAAAATCAAAATCCAAATAAATGCTTAACGGGTGTTCCAGCATGTGCACATGAAAACATTCAGCACACATACAACAATTTTATATCAAGCATTTGGATAGTCTCCAAAGTACATTTTGCTTGTAAGTGGAGTCACCTTATTTAAGCCACATGGTAATGATAAGAGAACATTAATAACAAGGCGAATTCATACCAGGTGGTCTCGATTTACAGGTCTGCATATTCGCTTTGTATATTTGTTGGTGTACAATTTCCTACCATTAGAAAATTTCCAAAAGTTTTGCTTGATTTTTCACAAAAGAAATTAAAAGCTGATCACCATTTACTGAATCGAAACCACCTGGTGTCAATTCGCCTATCAATTAATAAAAATGCAGCATGTTGGTACTTTGTTTAATATTTCTTCTTTTCCCCCTTTTAAAATGTACCTGTACTCATTTTAGGCCTATTCTGTTTTCTCTTTTCAATTACTCATTAGTTTGTTTCTTTTCGACACCACTGTGAGTTTCAACTCTGTGTATTAAGGCATTACTAAATGGTGCTGTAGCGAATACTGGTTATTCGTTAATTAACCGTGAGTGAAGAATGGCGTTTGGAAAAAAGTGTTTATTTAATGTGCGGTCGATCGGTTGATTTTTAATGCAGAAAGCCTAAGAAATATAAAAAATAAATAATTGAACAATTTAAATAAACAAAGAATTTGAAAATCAATAATAGATCTGGTGAGAATAACAAAGTTGTTTCTGGTAATAAAAGAAGGAAAAAAAAGTTGCATCAACATCAAGAAAAAGAACGGGTGGCGACGTCGTCGGTAAAGGAAAGAAGAAAAACTGGAATTTTTCTTTAAGTACTAAAGAAATTAAGTTGGAGTAAATTTTAAAGAAACCATTTTCTAGTTTAAAGTGATATAAAATTAATATAAAGTGTATAATTGCCAAGAATATGAATTAATTTAAGTGATAATAAAAAAACAAGTGCATTTGCAAAAAAGTGGTGACGCTGGAAGAAAAAAAACACACACACACGCACACAGCTCTCAAAGCAGAGCAGTACATAATTTTTTTTTTGTACAACAAAGGCAGGGCAGAGTAAACAGTGAGAAGAGAGTTTGGCAGAAGAGAATTTGTGTGTGCTTAAGCAATAGCAACAACAACTCCGACTTCTTTTCATGCATTTTTTGTATGACAAAAAAGAAAATGCAAGATAATTTTATTAAAGCATTTTGTTTTCTTTTGGAAAGAGCTGAAAATAAAAAACCTTGCTTTTCTTCTTTTGTATGCATTGTTTTTACTTTAGCTTTGTTATTGTTTTTTTGTATAGTTGGTGTATTTGTTATTATTTGATTAATACTGCTGCTGTTGTGAACATGTGTGTGCTGCTTCCATTCCTTTTGGCGGCGTAAACGTTGTAGTTGGCGTAAATTTATGGAAGACAACTGCATTTTAGGACTAAAAACAACTACGTCAACGACGGCGCATCGCGGTGTGACAGCGTAGACAACGATGACGATGAAATAACAACAACAACAAGAAGAACAACGAAGTCTTAACTTATATGTACGACCAAGCCCAAAAACCAAAAATCCAGTCAAGCATTTCAGATGCAGCTAAGCATAAATTAAAAAAAAGCAAAGAAAAAAAAACTAAAAACGAAAAAATAAAGAAATAACTTTAAAGTTGTATTTCTGTAAAAAAGAAGAAATATAAATTACTGGATAAGAAAAAAATTAAATGGCAAAAAGTGTGAAATCTAAATTTTATGTTCTCTGTTCATTAATTTTCCTATAACAAAGAATAAATAGTAAAATTTTGCAAAAAGTTAAAATCAGTATAAATATATACCTACATACATATGCATGTATAATAATAATTATAAAAATATTAATAACATGCACATGTGTACATACAACATATACAAAAAATAATTAACTTATTTAAAAAAAGAAATAATTATTGAATAAAATAAACATTAAAAGCATTAATATAAAAAAAACGTTCGCTTAAAAATGTCAACCGAAGAGTTGAAAGTGGTTTTGCGTCGCAGTAGCGAATATTCCGGTTTTGGTTTTTCTCTGTTGGGCACTACGGGTCCCCCACATGTTATCTACGATATTGTAGAAAATTCACCGGCTGCTGATTGCGGTGTGGTAAGTTATTTCATTATTTTTCCTTTCAATTTTCTGTTTATTATTATTATTATTATTTTTTCACTACTTGAGTCACACTATCTAATTAGCTAATAAAATTTGCAATTACTTAATACACATGAGTATGCATACATACGCGTATGCATGTATGCATCAGTGGTGTGTTTGAGTATATATCATATACATACATACATATGTATGTATGTACACATCTCTCCTTCATTGCAACAGAGACATAACTCAAAATGCATGTACAAGCCTTTTATACCTATAAAATATTTACATAAGATTTTACCTACGATATGTAGGTAGATGGAGATACATATTTACATACATATGTATGTACATTGTACATACTATAGGTACATATTAGGGATGCCAATCGGGATCGATTTTTGGAAATCCCGGGATTTTTGGGATCGCGGGATTTTCGGGATCCCGGGATTTTTCGGGATTCCGGGATTTTCGAGATTTCGGGATCTAAAATTTTTTGGTACAATAAATAATTTTTTTAAATAAATATTACTTTAATAACAAATTTTATGCATTTTAAGAGGTTTTATGTTGATAATATATCATTAAACAGTTGTCTTTAAAGTTAACAATATTTTAGTACTAGTATGAAATAAAAATCGAAAGAATTTTTGTCATCTATTTTTAAGTTGATGTTAGAGAATTTATACTGAAAACAATAACTAAATATGAAAACTTGTTTTTGTTTTCAATATAAATGCTTTTCTATAATCTAAATCAAAACGAATGTACATATCTGAGGAATTTTAGCACTATCGCTTAAGTTGATTTACGAAAATTTTAGATTCACTTTCATACAAATAAGGTGCAAAAACATTATTGTTTTGTTAAATATATCTATTAACGTTTTTTTAATTGCGTTTGACCAACAAGTAGCCATTACGGTTGTTACATATACCAAGCATTGCCTGTTTTTTTAATCGATTTCGTCACTACTATGACAACGATAATAAGGCTGAACATGTCGAAAAATTAAAAGAAATGTATACACAATTCTAATCAAATTCTATAAATTACGTCTAATGATCACATTTTTGTAGGCACATACATTAACAGCCGTATTCATAAAAAAAATTAGGTTTATTACAGGTTTATTTGACAAATTAGAAATACGTCAAATAAGCGTTTAATAGACCTAAAATATTTTTTATGAATATGTCACTAAAAGTTTGCCTGAGCACTTGAACAGTATTTTTGTTCTACTGAAAAATTTTAAATTCATATATAAGTTGTTTTCTGCAAGTTCAACAGATACATATGTAGTCTTACGTTCGCTAAGAGGAGTATGGTTTATTAGTGTGATGTCCTTCTACCCTGCAACTCGAATAAAACTATAATTGAGTCGAACTCATTTAATTGTAATTTAAATAGGTAAAAAACGACCTAAACGGTCTAACGAAAATAATTTTGAACTGCAATGTAAAAAAACATACATTCACACTCGAGCAATTTTTTAGACAAAATAGTTCGCATTATTCTGTAAATATTTCTCGCTTTTACGTCAACCCGACTTTTTATTTTCTACTTCAATTGTAAGGAGCTGTCAATAGTACTCAATTGTTACCGAAAAGTGGATAAGCGTTGAGGAGTCGATATACAGAGTTATACACTGCAATTATGAATAAATTTCCGCAAGAAATGTCTCACTTTTCCTTTCGCTTTCCCTATTATTTGCTAATGTTTGAAATTATTCCCCGGGCATAATTTCTCGTGGAATTTTATTCATAATTGGCCTTATAATATAGAATAAGACGCAATAAATTTGTCAAACTTATTGAATTTTCCAAATGTTATTTCCTTCCAAAGCTCATATGCTTCTTTTCGTTTTCAAAATAATTCTTAGTTGTATATTGTATCACCTTTGATGAAAATAACCGTGAGAAAGTAGTTAATATATTTTGCACTTGTTGTTAACTTATAAGAAATATGTCACGAATAGTCATTAAGTTTTTTATATAAGAATTGCTACGAAATCCCGAAAAAGAAATCCAGGGATTGAATTTTACAAATCCCGGGATTCGGGATTTGCAAAATCCCGGGATTTCCGGGATCGGCATTTCCCGTTTGGCATCCCTAGTACATATACAATTGCGAGCATTGAAATAGCACTACCACCACATTTTCCAAAAAATTTTCGGAACAAATGCAGTTTAGCGAAGCAGCTCTAATTTGAAAAATAAGAAGAAAATATTAAATAAAAAAGTTGGCGGCGACGCCTATTTTCCGAGTTATGGAGCTCTGAACTTTTTTATAGGAAACTGCGAAAAATCTCAAAAAAAATTATTTTAATTAAATTTAATTTTCAATTACATAGGCAACTTTTTATTTTGTTTGGAGCTGCTTCGCTAAACTGCATTTAAGCCAAATAAAATGTATGAAAATTGAATTCTGGTTGGTAAAAATTAAATTTAAGCGTAAAAAATGGCATTCGTACTTAACATAAAAATAGCAGTGGCTGGCTACAGGTATGTGGCGTTCTTTCCAAAATATAGGAAAAAACATTTTAATAGGCAGATTTTGCAAAAAATTTCGTTTCTAAACGTTTCAAATATTTTTTCATACAAATTTCAAAAAACGAAAAATTCGTTTGTATTTACAAAATTTGGCCTTTAATATTCCTGTAGCAAAAAGGAAAAAGTGCTTAAGTCAAGATAATCTGATTTTGAGTTAATGATACCTATGCAATCAGCATATTCGAAAGTACCCCTGGTCAAAATCTCAATTAATTTGTGTGATTTTTCAAGAAGTTAGAGCACTATGACTTCCGACATATCTTTTTTAGACTTCTAATCTCATTTCGAATAATAGCTTAATTTAGGTTATACTTTGCTATATTTCACGTTAAATATATTACTTATAGTGTGTAGAACGATGTGTGATTAAAAAAATAACGGTTAACAGAGAATTTCTCAATTTAACTGTAAAAGAAATAATTTTTTCAAAATCAACTTGAACGCTTAAAAGTGCTCTCCTGCAAAGCAGTAAAATATGACTTAAACACTTTTTCCTTATTGCCACAGATTTATTGCCTAGTACTACTTCATCGCAAATTCTTTATTTTTTACGACTGCAACACAGTGACATGCCATTGAGTTGCTTTTTCAACCACCTCCCAAAGCTGCTAGATGGTTTCAAGTCGTATACAGCTTTTTTAATATCTCCCCAAATATGCTCTATTGGGTTAAGGTCAGAAAATTACGCTGCCCACTGCATAGCCTCATTGTTGTTGACGCGAAACCACTCCCTATCTTTTCGACTAGTATGCTTTGACTCGTTGTCCTGCTGGAAGACCCAGTTGACCCACAACGCTAGTTATTTTTATGTATGGGGCCCTAGACCATAGTATGAAACAACAAAATATCATAATTTTTGATCCAGCGTAATTCACAGTTTTCAGGTGGTGGACGGAGAACTTATTGCCCACAGCCAGAATTTTCATACAGAGCAATTTAAGGCTTATCAGTCCACAAAATATTAAGTTTTATGATTCTTTCACTGTTGGTAAAACTTTGAAATGTATCTCCTATATACCTACATTAGAGCGACTCACAGAGAAAAAAAGATTTTTGTTACTCCTCTCAAATTATAGCTCGATCTTTTTAACGAGGATTCTTAAAATATTTGAGGGGTCTAGCGATGATCGTTCGTGAGCTGGACCGCGTCCCAAAAAAGTTTTATTTTTGTAGATTTTTGAATATTTTCGTATTTTTTTCAAAAACAAGATATCAAAAAAAGTACACGATTTAAAATATTCCATAAAAACTACGATTTTTTAAGCATTTTTATAGCAGATGCTACTTGAGTATATTAAAATAAATAATATTATTTGTTTAAGTATTATTATTATTAACTTATTTCCATATATTTATAGAAGGTAGTTCTATTCTATCATTTTTTTTCTTGACATTCACCATCTGACAAGTATAAGGACTGTGAAGTTTCCGGTAAAATCGGTAGCCCGATTTAATCGGCCTGTCCCACGATGTCACCAGAATTCGTTGACGAGCACTTGTACTGCAAACAACAACAAATTTTCTAATGTTATTGTTGTTTGCAATACAATTTGTCAATCGAACGAATTCTCCTCTGTTTCCTGTTTGCTTGAAAATTTTATTCAAAAATTGTTTCAAAATTGCTTCTATAAAATACAGAATTTATAAATTAAACAATTAATGTCCCAATTCTGTTTATATCATGCTTATTTCTGTTGATAGTTGTTATTTTATTTATAATTAACAATAATTCAATTCAAATCAAATCAAATTAAATTAAAAAAAAAGTATTAGAAACTGTTGTATCTACCCTATAAAATTTCTATGATTAATTTTCTTTGTTAACAAGTGTTATTTACTCCTTGATTACCAGTGTTGCCAGAAATTGGTCAGCGAAATATGATATACACCAGCGTTGCCAACTTTGAAATTTTAAATCGCACCAAAATGGAGAAAAAACGCACCAAGTTTAGAATTTCTTTTTTATTTAAAATGTTTGTGGAATTTTGCGTAAAAAGTATAATACTTTTGTATAAAAAATACAACAATAAAACAGGCTTTTACAAAAAAAAAACACCAAAAATATATAGATAATAATAATATATAATAGATAATACAAACATTTTAATTTCATAAATTTTATAAAAAAAAATTCAAAAAGAGATCAACGATTAATAGAACCATTCAAATTAATAACATTTCAGTATTTATCCTCTTATTAAAATATTTTTAAAAATTTATCGTGACAATACTTTGCTTTTGCTAAACTGTTTAACAGACTCCACAGCAACTTTTACTTCAAAAATCATTTTACTACAAAAACTAAAAGGGACAGCAAATTTCATATAAGGAAATGTTTCGTTTTCTTTACATAATACAAATTCTAGACATAATTTGGTAAGTCTTAAGCTTCATTACTTGTTGTTCTTAGTGTGGTCTGTAAAATAGATTGTAAAAATTGTTCACTGTTGAATGAAATAATATTGAAACAGGTCTATTTTATTATACAAAGATTTGCTTCTCAGTCTGAAACAAAAACTTGTATTGTTTTTTATTTGGTGGCACCGAATATAAAAAAACGAACCAATATTTTTCGCACAAAAAATAAAAAGAAAGTGTATTTTAGTTGTTGGTGGTTAAGCATTGTCTATATGCATTTCATTGTCGCTTTAACAATTCGTCAGTGGATTACAATCACAGATTTTGAACAGTCACAAACCTCTTATCTTATGCACAGACTTTCAAAAAACTTTTCGGAATTTACAAATAATAATATTTTTGAAAATCATAAAAGAAAAATAAGCGTAGTAGGATTAAAAGAAAGTTTAACATAATCTTTAAAAGACTTTCTCAAAGAAAGCTCTGCGTGTGCAAAAAGGCTCTAAGAGGGAAAGAACGAATGAGTCTGCAATCACTGAGATTATTTTTTCTCCTTTCCTACAAAGCCAAAACTCTGCAAAGAAAAACTTTGCGTGTGAAAAACAGCTGTTAGTGATAACATATAACTGCTGCTTCAGGACTATTGTTGGAATCCAACTCGAATTTCTTTGGCATGTTTACTGAATATTCAGTGATTATATGATACCAACAAAAACTCAATATGTAATAAAAAAAAACTTCTCACGTTTAGTTTTCTAATAAACTCAGTGAATACCTCTACTATTTTCTCTTACAACAATACAGTAGAAATGTAAATAAAAAAACTGATTAATTTACATAAATTATAGGAAAATATCATATGTATGTATTTGCTACCGACTTTTATTTTTAGTTTTTCTTTTTTTTTCAATTCTTTATTATCTGCTTTGTAAATACAAACAAATAAACAACAACAGAAAACTGTCATGTTTTTCAAGTTTCAATGATAAAAAGAAAAAATATATAAATATAAGAAGCGTGACTGTAAAATTGTCTGGCTATTGAACAGCGGCCAATAGTTGCACGATTCAATGTTGTTGCACATGCGTAATGAGTTTCCTTTTTTTTTTGTTATTTATTCATTCGTCTTCATTATCAGTAGTCAATCGTCGTCGGTTTTAAAAATGACTGGAGGAAAAGGCAAACAAAAAATAGTTGCTAATAAAACGTGTATTGCAGGTTTTTTTATCACACAAACAAATACTTGACGCTTTTGTTTTGCATTTTTTTTCCTGTTTTTTTATTATATACATACATATTTCTCTTTGCTTTAACAAACCATAAAAATTCTGGTTTCAATTTTGTATTTTACTTGCAATTTTGTTGCTCAAGCTGGCAAACAAATTACGAGTATTTAAAGCTAAAATAAATTCATAAAAGGCAGACTTTATGTTATTTTTTGGTACGAGGGCGTTTAAGGCCTAATGAATAAAAAAAGGTAGATAAGTGGCATACATTCATATATTTTTCAATTAAATTTATCTTATGGCTTTACTTTTCTGGATTTTTTTATATCTTTTGTCCCTTTCATTGCGCTATAATATCTAGTGGAAACAGTGGATTTAAATAAATAAAAATTGTTAAATAAAAAACGGCTTTAATTAATTATAAAGCATATTTTTCTTTTTAGTAACTGTCGGCAATTAAATGTTGGGTCTGGCAACTGTGTTATCATTTGTGATCAGTTTTGTAAGTCCCGTTACACATCCATACAAAAACTTTAGTTGGGCAACTCTTGAGTTTATGGGAGTTAGCCATCTCTCCCCCCCTTTTCCAATATCATCTGTGTAAAGCGGTCAGTGTGGCCATTATAGCAATTTATTTAGTTACATTTTTAAGCTTTTATTTTTATTTAGTCGCATTGCGACTAATATTATTATTATTTTTTATCTTATCTCACGCCCGCCATAACTAATCCTAAAAATTATATTTAAAAACATTTTTTTCGGATAAAATAAAACAACTGCGAAAACTACATGTTCAATTATTTCAATTGCAACTTTTTTTAGTAGGTATCTACATAATCTTATTTTAATTTAGAAGATGAAGTTAATTGAAAACATTTTTAATTTTCCTATTAATTTTTTTATTGACAAAATCTGTCAAAGTATTATATACATACATATATATTCTGTGTAGTTTTAAGACCTTTTATTAGTAGTATATATTTTTCATTTATTCTTTTTTTTTATTGAATTTTGCTTATTCAAATTAAGTGGAATTTTTACAGGTCCTGAAAATTAAGAAAAAGTAATATTTTATTAATTATAAATGGGATTAAAATTTTTGAATTTAGCAGTTGTATAATTTTATAGCGCGATTTCAAAGCCGATTTAGTCGAAATTTTTTTTAGTTTTGGTCACACTATATTACAAGTTAATTATTCTATACATTGTAACATTTCCCAAATCAGTTCATCTTATTTATGAATAATAAATATTATGAAAAAAGTACTCCAGTACTTTATATGCACCAATTAAAAATACTCATTAAATGCATTGAAAGCTTTTGGGCGGATATTAACAAGTAACAAGTCTTAATGTCGATTAACTAATATTCTCCTGGATATTTTGATTAATTTTGGAGCCACACTCGTATATATCTTACTTTCTCCAGGGTATTGCGATTTATAAGTTTGAGTTATTTTGTTTATTTTTGTTCTTGTTGTTTTGTCACTTCATATCTTTTTTTGTCTCTTTCAATTTATCAGCTGATGTCATTCCAACTGTCAATGACATTCGTTAAGTGTTTGTGCCACATGTTGGTTGAAGTTCTTTTTTTTTGGTTTTTGTTTATTTTAACGCCCAAGGTGATAAAGAAAATATCCTTCTAAAAAGTTTTGTCACCATTTGTGTCATATTTTTTAAACGATAATTACTACACCGAAACATCAATCTCTTTGCCTACAAAAAGATTGATCGTTTTGCATGTTAAAAATAAGAAAAAAATGTTCATTTTATTTTTAATTATAAAATTATCAATGAAAACAGAACAAGGTACATACATACATACATAAAGATTTCAACGTTAAACTGTTTGTAGCAAACGCTCATCTGCCTTTGCAGTTAAGTTTTTGTTTTGTTTTGTTTTTAACTTTTTTATTGGAATATGGAGTATGTAAGTCATTATTCAATCAAGTAGTGATTTACTTTAAAATTTAGTTAATAAGCATTCATTTGACCCACTTTTAATTTAATTTTTTTACTTCTTGCATTTATTGCTTGAACGTCAACCTCAAAAATCTTTGCGAATTATATTTTGTATTTGTTTTCTTTCGTTCTTACTCGCTTGTTATGTACATACATACATACATACATACATATTTATGTAAGTATGTAGTTATGAATTAAATTGAGCATATGATTTAAGAAAAAAGTAAATCAAATGTTAATTGCATTTTACCCTAGGTATACTCACCTCAATTCGCTTTGCAAAATTCATACTTTGGAAGTAAAAGTTCTATCAGACGTTCCATACCATAATGCTATAATCATACCCATTGCCACAACCATAAATAAATATAGTATGGTTGCTTCTCCCATTAGTTCTGCCATAAAATTAAACAACTGCTTATGTTTTCTTTTTTCATTTCGAAAGTGCAATAACAAATATGCCTAACCAGCAAACAGCTGTTTATGGCTACGGCGAAAATCGAAAATTCTATTGGTTCCTATTGTTATGGTTATGGCGTTGCGGTCACCTATAATCAAATATAGTGTTGCCAAAAAGTTTAGTTGGAACAGCTGTTTTGTATGGTTATGGCAAGTTTGATTGAACCTTAAAACACGTACTGAAAAATGTGTGATGGCATCTAAGGCCAAGCGAATTCATAACACATGATCTCGATAGATCAGATGAGTACATCTTTTCCGACGTCAAAGCGAAAATATATTAACAAACATCGCATCTTAAATGTTAAAATGTACATTTTTGAATTTGACTTAACAAACTGATTTTGACACCGGAAAAGGAAAATTTTCAAAGCGAATTCAGGTCAGTCTACCTTTTATGAATTTGCCTTGATCTGAAGGATATTCAGATTACAAGCGGCGAAAATAGTCATCTGGACAGTTGAGCCCAACTGATAGGGATTCGCCTTGAAGAATTATAAAAATTTTACAAAAATTGCATGAAAAAAGTGAATCACCAGAGACCTTTTCAAGATCAAGTTCTTTGAAAATGTTCATCAAGTGATTGACTTTTTTTTGCATGTGATTGATGTAAACTTTTTCATAATTTTTCTTCCCACTACATTTTTATTCATGTTTTTGCTGCAACTTTTTTTTTAATATACCTTGGCTGTATTTGTCGGGATGTGGTAGAATTAATTATTGTGGTTGGTATATTTCGACTCCGAGTAAGAAAAAATGTTATGGCGTTCTTTAATCTATGACTAAAACGTCGTAGTATAAATCGAAATATGCCAAACAGAATAACAGAATAATTAGAGCCAAATCTTTGAGTTTGTTAGAGAGAAGGAAAAGAAGATGGGAGCAAATCACGGTTGGCCAAAGTGGAACCAGTGTGCCGAACATCAATCGGCTTAATATACAAGCCAGCATTGGAATAAATGTACTCGCAAAGAAAAAAGTTAGACAGAAAATTTAAAAGAATTTGTCAAAGTAAAGCAAAAACAGCTGATTAAGAAGTTTCCGTGATGCCACTTTGTGTTATAAAATAAAATCGCCTTGAACACTTACCTTTTTTTTTTTAATTCCGTCTAAACTAAAATAAAAAATTAAACAAAAATTAATAAAGGGAAATCAACAAGGAATGGCAGCAACATACATATGTATGTGCACACATATTTCCACATTTAGAAGATTAAATATGCGCACGTACGTATGTATGTATGTATGTATATAACGCCTGAAGTCTTCAATAACATGGCGACCAACAATATTTGGTACATTTTAATGAGTTTATAAAAAATTTTATGGTAAC
Source organism: Tachina lurida (assembly GCA_944452675.1). Taxonomy (NCBI): domain Eukaryota; kingdom Metazoa; phylum Arthropoda; class Insecta; order Diptera; family Tachinidae; genus Tachina; species Tachina lurida. Next base: position 32,140,445 of record OX101752.1, read on the forward strand.
ATTATAGTGCGGAAGTTCTAAAAATTCAACTCATACTAATGTAGGAATTCTAAAAAAAAAACTTCTTGTATGTACTTTTTAAACAAAATTTTATTTTTGTGTACCTTGTATTCTTTTTTGTATGAAAAACTTACACCAAAACAATTGTCCACAAAATTCTTTAGTTAATTACAAGAAACGCCGTTAAAAAGGAAATGCATTCAAACAAAAAATAAACGTGTAGTGAGTGCATGAAATATTCAAATTACGCGAAGAAGTCAAAATTTAATTTAATACGAGTAGGTATAATCAACAACAATTAAAGTAACAATAAAAAAATATGTACTATGTAGATAAACGAATGAAATGTTTATTAAATTAACCAGACAAACAAACAAAAAATGTAATTTACATAATTTAATTTTAATATAAGTTGAAGTAACACAAACGATATCATAGGTATCAAGGAAAATTCATATAAGGTATACTAAGCTCAATTCGTTTTGAGAAATTTATACTTTAAATGTCAAAAAAATAGACTGAAAAATGTGTGTTGACATCCAAAGTATGTATATTCAAATTAGAAGCGGCGAAACTAGTCGCCTGATCCCTTGCGACCACCTAGTATGGGCTCGCCTTGACAGTTATTTGTTTTTTATGAATAAACACGTAAGTTCAAGGTGAATCCAGAAAATATGGTCTCAACTGCTCAGGTGACCATTTTCGTCGCCTGTAATTTGTATATACATACATACTTTAGTTGTCAGATTATTTCCAAAATTTATTTTACTGGGCCGACTATACCTCATCTGAATTTGCCTTGGTATAAGGTATACTCAGCTTTATTCGCTTTGAAAAATTTATACTTTTGATCAAGGCAATTTCATAAAGGTACACTCAGCTCAATTCGCTTTGAGAAATTTATACTTTAATTGTATATATCGAAATCACAAGCGGCGAAAATAGTCACCTGGTACCTTGCGAGACCATATGGTATGAATTCGCCTTGATTTTGATGTAAAAAATGTACTGAAAAATGTGTGTTGACATCTAACGTCGTCACCTAATATACATACATAAAGTAAAGTTAAAAGATAAAGTTAATACTACAACAAAGTACAAACAATAAAAACAATATGGTATTTTGTTGTTGCCTTGGGAAGCTCGTATGTCAAAAGCAGCTGATTGAAGATACTAAAGCAGAGAGGTATGATGCCATGATTCTCCATGTACAATATTTATTATTTACAATATATATTACAATTATTTTATTTATTTTTTAATTATTTTTTATCTTAAATTTGATTATCATGTTATTTGTTCTCAGCTTCCGCAAATGATTTTCTCAAGGGAGTATATAAACTACTTTTGAAATACGAGCCCACAGTTATTTGAATTCGCCTTGAATTAGGCAAAAACAGGTAGATCAGCTGTAATTTCAACTTTACCTGTTATGAATTTGCCTTAGCTGAGACCACCTAATATGAATTCGCCTTGGCATCCACCCGTTATAAATTCACCTTTGTAATAAGAATGCTGTCAATTAACTTAATTAAAAAGCGATAGTTTGCACAGTTTTTTTTTTTGTACAAAGAAAAACTTTCTGATTTCTTTTTTATTTAACTTTTATTTAATTTTATAACTAAATTACCTTTTCCTTTGGTCAGTCTGTATAGTAAAAGCGGAACTGACTTGATTTTTTAAATTTATAAAATTAAAAAAAAGCCAAAAAAAAATTAAACCATTTTTTTAAGTTTTATAACCATGAAAATTCTATTAAAACATGTTTGTTTTCATGTTTAAATTTTTATTTTTGCGAAAAAATAAATAAATAAAAGAAAATAAGCAAATAAAAGCACTCTCGACTCGCCAACATTTTAATGGAAACATGACACCAAAAATTATTTTAAGTACGCGTATGAATGTATACGAGTACGTACGTATGTATGTTTGTGTACATATGTATGTATGTACATATGTTTTTATGTGCATACATACTCGTATACATACCTATATTTTCTCAAAATAAATACTACATAACTGAATTTCTTCCCCCATATCACATTTATATTTAGAAATTTATTTAACCCCTCCCTCTCTCTAATTCTAAATCCTAAATTTACTTAAACAATGTATGCTTTCATCAAACTTTCATGCTTTTGCCTTTTTTTATTGTAATTTTTTTTTGCAAATTGCCTTAATTGAACAGAATATTTTTTATGCTTTCAATAGAAATGTGGTTTAATAAAAGTAAATAATTAATCGACCACCACCAAAGTAAGAACTATACACAATTTAAATAAAAATTTAACAAATTTGGAATACATACATACTTCATTATTTTCATTATACAAAGGTTCGGGTAAAAAATGAAATATGTACATATGTACATATATACCCCTCATTTATTTAAACAACGTCATAACTCAAAAAATTAAATTTTTGAATTACGAGTAATAGTGCAGAATTAATCCTTATATATTTATTCATATTGTATAAAAATTTTCATACAAATATCTTGTGTAGTCAACTCTTGAGAGATAAATAAAATTTCCTTTTTCTATTAAATTAAGTGTAAGTTGAAAACTTTAAGCTCGTTTCCTGCAAAAGTAGTTTTTTGAGTTATCACATTGTTCAAATAAATGAGCGGTATATACATACATACACAGTTATATACATATGTATGAATATAAGTACATACATTTGTATGTACATACAATAAAGATTACTCACTTGCTTTTTTATGCTTCCACATTTTTAATCTTTCTTTGCTTTTTCTATTTTATCAAACGTACAATTTTTTTTATACATTTTCAAAAATGAAGTCACACTTACTTTTATTTTTGTTAATTTATTATAAGAAGACCACTGAAGACCATAATAAATAAATTAAATCGGTTTTGTTCCTTTAGAAATAAAAATATCGGCGATTCCATTGAAAAATTAATTTTCAAATCCTTAATACTCGTATTATTTGTTGGAGATACAACTTGTTTTATGTGTAAGTGTGAGAATTTAATTAAGATTTTGCATGCCTTTTTCGCTTTGATTGGAAACCCTCATACATATGAACTCGTATGAATGTTCAAATATATGATCAACTGAGGCAGTTTTCGTGTTAATTCCTTAAACACAACAAACCCCCTTTTTTGAAACCCATACTGACAGGTGTGTTTTTTGTGTGAAAATATCCGCTTGCTCAAATATTTTCAGTATCTTAGTGATCCGCCGATTTTGGGCGTCCGTCCTATTGTGTTTGGACCGATTTCATTATTTTTTATTCTCTCGAAATTCTCTTTAATTCTCATATCCCAATGATAAAAATATAAAAAAGTACCTTTTTCCAAAAATTACTTTTATCAAAAAGGACTTTTTCAAAAAGTGTCTTTTTCAAAAAATAAAAAAATACTTTTTTCAAAAAGTACCTTTTTCAAAAAGCACTTTTTCCAAAAAGTATTTTTTTCGAAAAGGACTTTTTCCAAAAAGTACCTTTTTCAAAAAGGACTTTTTCCAAAAGGTACCTTCTTCGAAAACAACTTTTTCCACAAAGTACCTTTTTCAAAAATATTTTTTTCCAAAAAGTTCCTTATTCAAAAGGACTTTTTCCAAAAAGTACCATTTTCAAAAACCACTTTTTAAAGAAAGTACCTTTTACAATAAAGTACAGTTCCAAAAATGTGTGTATGTATATCACCTGAAAAGTATTTTTTCAAAAAGTTTATTTTGCTTTTAAGCAAAAAAAGTACTCTTCTAAAAAAGTATATTTTTCTTAAAGCTCCTTTTTTAAGTAAATAGCTTTTCTTAAAAGTATTTTTTGTTGCAAGAATACTCTTTTCATGAAGTACCTTTTCTCAAAAAGTACATTTATCAAAAAGTGCAATTTCAAAAAGTGTTTATATCCCAAAATTGCATATTCAAAAATTATATTTTCAGAAATTAAATTTTCAAAACAATTTCCGTAAAGAATAATATTTGTTGCATTTTTTCATTTCATTTATTTATTTAATTAATCGAGCCCATAGGGCCATATATGATTAAAAAGTACAAAAAGTGATGAACTTATGTTTTTGTTTAAAGTACTTTTTTTTTTTGTTTAAAGTACTTTCTTCAAAAAGTGCCGTTTTCGAAAAGTATTTTTTAAAAGGCACCAAATTAATATTCAAAGTACCACTTTAATGCTAATGTTCAAGCAACTTTTTATTTTTTAGTGCAAAAGAGCGTGAGACGAATATAAAATGTACATATATACACAGTGAAACCACTCATAACGCACTCCTCTCATAACCGGACCCCTCTAATAACCGGACAAGTTTTGTAGATCCAAAATTAAAACAAAAAATATGTTCCTCTCATAAGCGGGCACCTCTAATAACAGGACAAAAATACCATGGCAGTAAGTGTCCGGTTATGACAAGGTTTCACTGTATGTCGTTCTATTTCAACACTACCACATATTCAAGAACAGCTGCAACAAAAATTGCAAGTCTGTACCGGGACAATATATAACTCAGATTTTAAAATGTTTAAATTATATAAATTCTCCCAAATTTTTATATTTTAACTTAAATTAGACGTTCCATACCATATTGTCATAGACATAACCAAAACCAAAATTCAATTGGTTTATATGGTTATGGCTATGGCGTTATGGCGATTCACCTATAATCAAATATAGTGGTGCCCATTAGTTTGGTTCGAACAGCTGCTTTGCATGGTTTAAGTGTGAATTTTCATTTTTCAAAATACATTTGAGATTTGGTATTTTTTTCCACATTTGGCAAATTTAAAAAAAAAAAAATTTGGCTGTAAAAATATTTTGTGTCGTGGCAGCACTGATTACAAATGCAAAAATAGAGTTGCCAGATTTGACAGTGTAATTTGCAAAACAAAATATATGAACGTTTTTGCAAACAATTAAAATGGGCAAATTAAAATAATTTTGTTGTTAATATAAAGATTATTTGGTATTGACGAATGCACCCAAGATTTTACGAAAATGTAGTTTTGGTACAATTTGTCATTTATTAAAAATATTAATTGGCTTTTATTAAATTTTTCAAAATAAAAATTTAATGCTGCATTTAATTTCAACTTAACATTTTTTACTTTAATCCAGTGTCGGGCAGATTTTTGAAATCCTATGCACGCGTGTATAGGAAGCACATATGAGACATATGAAAGTGTATTGTGTCTGCCCTACACTGCTTTAATCCAATAAAACAGCTTTAAATGTTTAATATTAAAAACTTTCTTAATACAGTATATTTTAAAGCAGATATCAGAAAAAATAACAGTAATGGTGAAAACGAACAATAACAATAGATAAACATCCCCGTGTTTTTGTAATCCCTTGTACCTACTATGTATGCGTCTGTCTGTAATTTTTTTAAGGCTAAGCAGATGACGCTGTTTTTATTAAAACCCCTTGCCTCCTCCCATTAAGCTGTATTACACATAGACGTTCCCTTATTATAAATACATACATACATATGTATATACACATATGTATGTACATATACTTACATACATATTTGTCTTCTTTTTTTAAATTTTTTTGTAAAGAAGTCATGAGTCAAAAGTGCAAACAAAATTTTCTTCAATTCGCTTTAATTGAATTGTAAAATGTAAAAAGTAAAATGAAATAGAAGACATATGTACATACATACTATATAAAAATGTGTGTATGTATGTACATACCCTGTAGGAAGCTTGGTGTGCTGACTGTCACACGCAGGCATTCAAGTGGAATCTAGATGATTCCTTTTTGAAACCCCAAACCACTACATTTGTCGACTATTTTGTTGACTTTTTGGCGACATTTATTTATATGTGTATATGTATGTATGTATGTACATATGTATATCGTCCCAATAACTACCTAGCAATAGTACCAAATTTGATATTACCTGGCAACCAGAGAACGAAGTCGATCGGCTGTAAGCCGGCTATCAGCCGCCGCCGCACTGTGGCGCCTTTTCCCAAAAACCGTGGCAAAAATACAAAATTTGATGACAAAATTTTGTAAAATGAATGAACACATCGTATAAAAACCATTTTACTGATCAGAGTTCAAAAACATTTTTCTTAATTTGATAGGAATTATAGCTGGTGGAGCTGGTTAAAGTCGACAGTTTTTTGGAAAGTCCAAAAAAATTTGATTTTGAGAAAAAAAAACATTTTAGAATTGAAGTGTCAGAAATATTGCCATATGATCACTACTTTTTCGGTATTGTTTTAAAGGTATATTTATTGTTTATTAAAAAAAAGTAAGAAAATATGCACCAGATACCCTACTTTTTCGGCAGTTGCCGTTTTTCAGACACCCTATATTTAGGTACTTTTTACAAATAAAATAGAGAATATCTAAAAATGGGCAAAAATGGTCACGCCCATATTTTTTTAGCATATTTACTACACAGTACTTTAAATAATTAAGCTAAATTGGTCCACAAAAAATTACAGGTTTTCTTGAAATTTGAAGAAAGATGTTACAATCTTATAGCCAGCGCTGCCACAGCCAAGATATTTTTGCAACCAAAATATAAAAAAAAATTGCCAAATAAGGAAAAAGCTACCAAAATTTTAATATATTTTATATTTTATGTTATCTTACAGCACAAAAATGTAAATATAAGTGGAACTGATTGACATATTTTTGTTAATGTATGCATATGTGCCTACTTAGAAATATGTATGTAGCCTTATTTCATTGAAATATATATAATCGTATAGAAAGATGAAATCTTAGTTTTCTTTTTTTAACAAAAATAAGAGAAAAATAACTTGTACTTTATGTTATATAATGTATTTTATTACTAAAAGATAAAAAATTATTTTATATATGTAACAAAGATGCGTTCCAAATATGAAATGAAATTATTCTCTCTATAAAATTGTTTTTACTGCATCACTTGTTACTAATATTTATTGCTTCTCGTTAATACGAAATTTTCGCAGTAACTTTTTCCCTACATTTTTCTTAATTCTCTTTTAAGTTGATAGCCTTTGTACACCATTCGTCAATAAAGTCTTCAAAAGTCACCATAAAAAGTCATAGTATGAATCCGATATATATGATAAACAATATTTTGCTGTGTCAAACAGGTAGGCATAATTATTACAATTTTTTTATTTATTTAAATTTAAGAACACATTATGAAAATAGGCAGGTAGTTTTAAAACTTGGTTTTTATACTAAGTCCTGATTCACACACGTCAGGTCTGAGTCGTCAAGTCTTGAGTTTTTAGGGGAGAGAGAGAAGGAGAAAGTTTTCATGAGAATGCAACACCAAAACAAAAACTAACTGCTCGAAAAAATATTATACAAAATGAATTTTTTAAGAACCTTGGACTAAAAATAGACTGCCCAAAGCAGGGATATGGAAATACTAACGATGGTAACATGTCCAGATCGTTTTTTGAAAATGATGAGGTAACAGCCCAAATTACTGGTGTCGACAACCATATTATAAAAAGGTTGGCAGTTATTCTAAATGTTATAAACTCTAGAGAAATGGTAAATGGCCCAAAGTTTCAGGATTATGCATCAAAAACTGCCCAGTTTTTGGCTCAAAAGTACCCTGAGAAGAAACTTACTCCTACGGTCCATAAGATTTTCGCTCAGGGCCAAAATTTAATTGAATACCATTGCTTACCAATTGGAGAGTTATCAGAAGAAGCCCAGGAATGCAAAAACAAAGATTACAAGCACTTTAGATATGCGAATACTTGCAAAATATCACGGATTAGACAGAATGAGGATCTTTTTAATATGTTGGCGGCCTCTTCAGACCCACTGATTTCATCGCGGAGACATGTAAGATCTCGAAAAGATTTGGAAGAATATAATTATAGCTCCGATATGTTAAGTCTATTACAAATCGATCAAAATGTTAATGACTATTTTGAAGAAAACTAACTATTAAAAAATTAATAAAAATAACTCATTATCATATTATAATATATCATACTATAAAATAATATTATAAATTAACATTAGTATTAAATATATTTCAATAATTTTTATCTGTAATATAAATAAAATGAGTTATATTAATATAACATGTTATATTAGAGTATGATTTTTTTCTAGACTTCCCTATGAGAATGTCATTTAAAGCACAAAAAGTTGTATATTAAATGTTTGAGAAATTTTAAAAATATTATTACTTCAAAATATATGATTTTTGCGACAAGAAAGGTCAAAGGTGTCATCGTGTCCAATGCCTATCACAGTAAGGGAGCACTTATTTTGATCCTAAAAGATTTAAAAATTAAGTGTTTTTCCCCATTACAAATTTCTCGGTAACTTCAAAAATTATGATGTGAAAAGAAAAGAAAAAGAAGAAGAAAAAGAAGAAAGAACAAAGAAGAAAGAAAAGAAGAGAGAAAAGAGGAAAAGGAAAGGAAATAGAAAAATTAAAAAAGTTGTGTGTTTTAAACAAAAGTGATTCAGTGATTCATTGATTATTTTCAAGTTTAAAAAACAAACAAAGAAAAAAATAAAATATATTTTTCGGAAAACTAAATTATATACATGTGCTTAAAAAGAATAAATGGCGGATGACGGGAATGAAGTCGCCCAAAAGAGGCCGCGCGTCGTCTGTGACAATTCATCAGACGACGAAGCCACATAATTAAAAATAGCAAAGAAAACAATAGAAGAACTAAGTGACAAACTTGAAGCGTCACTTAAGAGAATCGAAGAGTTGGAGCGTTTAATGGGTACCACTTCTAACGCCGTTGAAGTGAAGAAGCCGAAGCAGAGAAGGAAGGTGCGTGTGATTACAGAAGCTGAAAGCCGCCAGCGGAATAATGATGCTAGCATGGATCTAGACGATGCTGATGTGGAGATTACAAAGAATACTACTTCTGCCAGCGCAGTAAATAAGGAAGCTGCTATAACCGTGAGTGATGATGTGCCGTGTTGCAGTAAGAACGCCCGGAAAGACGATAAAACATCAACAATAAAGCCAGAAGAGGTAAAAGTAGTGAAGAGTAAGAGTGTTCCTGTTATCACTACTTATAACATCAATATCAAGGATGTAAGTATAAAGCTTAATAAAATTTTGGGTCACCGAGAATACAATATCAAGATTCTCGGTAAAAATGTGGTAAATATAGGGGTCTGCACATTGGAGGACTTTGAAAAATTAAAGGCTATGCTTGCGGAGGAGGGTGTAAGTTATTACACTCATACCCCAAAGGCATTAAGACCAATTTCTGTGGTCATTAAGGGTCTATCGGACTCTTTCGATAGTGGGGAGGTTATGGAGTACATGGAGAGCCTCCAGATTGATTGTAAAGTTGTAGGTCTCCACGGACTTGGAGGTGATAGGTGGCTCTTTCAACTGGCAAGAGGGTCAGACATGAGAAAGTTTCGTAGTATACGGTATATTTTGCATTGCAGGGTAGAGATGGCGAAACATGTTAGCCGTGACGTTGTCCAGTGCTACAACTGTCAGCGTTTTGGGCACATTGCAAAAAATTGCAATATGCCTTTCAGATGTGTGAAGTGTGGAGGCTCACATGGGCCAGCCAAGTGTCCAGTTCCTCCAAAGGGGGAGAATGTTGCTGAGGTAGTTATGACGGATCCTGTTACGGGACAGGCCGTGAAGAGAGTAGGCGCTCCGATCAGGTGTGTGAACTGTGGAAGTGACCAGCATGTTGCTAGTTCCAAAGAGTGCCCAAAACGGATACAGTTGGTGAACAGACTAGCTTCAAAGAGGGTAAGCAATACTCCTGTTGGAAGGACACCTCCGACCGTGTCAGGAACTGTCAGGGGGGTTTCATATGCTGCTGCAGCTAGGACTGCTTCTGTTAATAGAGTTATCCCGAATGCGGGGAATAGTGATGCACATAGGGTCTCGATGGGCACGGCAATGGGCCAATTTGACCTTCTTGATCGTGACTGTGAACGGTTCTTTGGGGGCGGTTTATTACAGTGTCTTAATAGGATCGGCGGCTTTGCTGAAAGGTATAGGCAACTAAGAAATGATGAGGAAAGATCGCGTGCTCTCCTTGGAATGCTTATTACATTAAAACATAATGGCTAATCAGTTTAAGTGCATTTTTATAAACACCAATTCGATTGTCTCCAGACATAAAAGACATTACTTAAACTTATTTGTGACAAGACATAGACCAGACATACTGCTGTTGGCTGAACATTGCCTTAACCAACGGCACAGATTTGATATTGAGGGGTATTGTGTATTTAGGCGTGATAGGGTCGGTAGACGTGGGGGAGGTACGGCTGTTCTCGTTCGAGAGGGCTTTAGCTGTGTAGAGGTGAACCTCGACTTGGGTCCTATTGAAAATACTGCAGTAAAGATACGGCGAGCAAACAATAACGATGTTATTGTGATCTCAATGTATTGTCAACCAAATTGCAGAGTTGAAACAGAACACTTCCATACACTTCAGGAGCTAGCTTTGAACTCAAGCGTAGTGATAGGTGCTGACCTCAACGCGAGACATCCATATTGGGGTGATCCATATACCAATGTGAGGGGCCGTAACCTGTATGACTTCTTACTGACAAATCCAGACCTGGACTCTCTACGGACAGAGGGTCCTACTCATATTAACAGGGTCATGTCTTCCTACATTGACATATTTATAACGACAGTTGACATTGTTCCGGCAACAGGGGGACCTTTACGGACATTGGACTACGAGTCAGACCATAGAGCAGTGGAGTTCACTTTCCTTTCTACTGATTTTGTGCCTTGCGAGCGTCCTACTATGTTTAACTTTGACCGAATGAACATACGGAACTTTCGAAATAGACTATCGAGTAACCTCGATGGAATTCAACTACCAACTGACAGGAATGTGACTGATGTGGAAATTGATGGATGTATTGCATCTATGGAGGGTGCTTTCCAGAATGCTATGGAACATTCAATACCAAGGGTGGTAGCGCGACAAAGGGGGCTATTGAAACTCCCGGAGTTCATTCTCAATTTCATTCGACAGAAGCAGAGGACTAGGCGGACTTTGCACAGATGTGGTGATCCAGGAAGATGTAACATTCTTAGGGCCGAAGTTAGAAACCTTGACAGAATAATTCAGGGCGCGATTGCTGACTTTGAGCGAGAGCATTGGACAGAGTATTTGAGCCATATACGAGTAGATAATAGGACTTTTAGGAAGGTTAAAGCGGCGGCGGGGATAAATTCCCGACCAATTGTCCAAAATCTGAGGGACACTGATGGAACGATTGTCTCTGACGAACCTGGAAAGGCAGATATCCTGGCAAGTTCGTTCTTTCAGGTGCAACAGGATCAACTTGATGACTTTGGGGGTACTGTGAGACAAATTGTCTCTAACCTAGATAGGACAATACCTCTGACAACATTTGGACGGACCTTTACGGCGGACGGGATGACTTTGACTGACGGAAGCTTTGGCAGACTTGGCTTTGTTCGTCCTGCGGCTATTGGTGAGGCTTTGAGAAGAAGACCTAACAAGAAATCTAGTGGTGTGGACCAAGTGCCAGATTTTGTACTAAAGAAAACAGATGTTGTGGCATGGAAGTTTATTACAATAATATTCAATCATTGTCTAAACATCGGTTATTTTCCAAGGGCATGGAGGACGGCACTGGTGGTCCCGATTCTGAAGCCGGGGACTGACTCGGATGTGGCTGGGAATTATAGGCCGATTTCTCTGCTGTCGTCATTTGGTAAGTTATTTGAGTACATTATTTTGGTGAAGATTAACGATGTTATTGAAACCAACAATGTGCTCAAGGATTTCCAATTTGGATTTCGGAGGGGTCTTTCTACATCCCATGCCCTGATGGCATTTACGGACCATGTGGCAAGGGGGCTTAACAGTAGATACCCGACGATAGCTGTAAGTCTTGACTTTGCAAAGGCTTTCGATACTGTTTGGCATGATGGGCTTGTCTATAAACTTATGGAAATGGGATTTGGAACGACCATTAGTCGGATAGTTTCCAGTTTTCTTAGGGAACGCACATTTAGGGTTCGTGTTGGGAATACGGTTTCTGGCATGCGTTCAATCACTGCTGGTGTGCCACAGGGCTCTCTACTGGCTCCTAAACTTTATAATGTTTTTGTTTCTGACATACCGCAACCTCCAATTGGGGATCTGCTTCTTATATATGCTGATGATATTTTGGTAGCATCTACGGGTCCCAGGGCCTCTACGACAAATGAACGACTGAACAACTATTTGACAGTACTTGTACAATATTTTACGACATGGAGACTTAATCTGAATCTGCAAAAGACGGTAGCCGTGATGTTTAAGGGTAGGCGCAGGTATCTCTACAATAATTGTAGAAAATATGTCCCAACTGTTAGGATGGGTAATGGAGTCATTAGGAATTCGGACCGAATGAAATACCTAGGGGTGATATTTCATGAGAATTTTGAGTATCATCGGCACATTGATGGTATACTCGAGCGTAGTAAGAGGATCTATTCTGCATATCAGGGGATATTCAGGCGGAATGGGGGCCTTGGCCGGAGAGTTCGCCTTCTCGTATATCGGCAGGTAATTCGACCCATTATCTCTTACGCCTTTCCAATCTGGTTTAGGATTTCATCATCCCAGATGGATAGGCTTAGGAAGTGGGAAAGAGCTGTCCTGGTGGGTTGCTTGGGGTTGAGACCCCAGTTAGGACATGACGGGATTTTGCGTAGGCCATCGTGTAGGTCTATTTACGATTCAATTGACTTCGAAAGAATAGATACTTATATGGTAGGGAACGCCATAAAGTTTCTTGTTAGTGCACGTGCCTCAGAAAACAGTTCGATTAGGCGATGTTTCGATAGGGAAGACAATCTGGTGGACCTGGAGGACACTAGATACTTTTTACCAGTAGATTTATTAGTCCTTGACGAGGCTGGTCTTCTTTTTCAGGGTGCAGACCTCCTATTTTACCACCGGAGGCTCAATACACTGGACATTAATAACACGGTGTATATTACCGCCCAATAATGTCTGGTATCTTTTGTATATATTTTTCTTTCTCTGTAAATACTTATTTATGTTTAGCTAGTAAGTTTTGTTTGTTTTGTGTATTTATGTGAATTCTGTTTTATGTTTTATTTTTGTTTTTATTTTTAAGTGTTTTGTGTTTAGTATGTAAGATTTTCAATGGTCTCCCCTTTTAGTCCCTTTTTTGGGGAATTTTTTTTAGAATGTTTCATGTATTTATGACGATGTAGCTATGCTACATATAATTAATTAAGAAAGAAAAAGCCTTTGGTAAATACGAATAGTATGTAAGGAAAATAATAAGAATTGTTAGTTTTTAAGAACTATTTAAAAATGTAAAAAGAATGGGAAATAAAGAAGAAGAAGAAGATGATGTTTTCAACAAAAAAACCACTGTGGGTAGTGCCTCCACAAAGCTATGGTCAATAATGATACTCATTTTTATTAAAATTTATTTTATTTTATTTATTTATTCTTACCTTAAAAGTTATGATGTTTGTAATAAAAACAGTCGAAAGCAGACACTGTGCACAGTGCAGCGCCTAACATATGACCGTGCAAATCATGTATATTAAAGCTAAAGGAGTTTCCTTTCAAATGCTTTTTAAAATTTTAAAAAATCTTTATCAGTTCAAAAGTTATGATTTTTGCAACGAAAAAAGTCAAAAGGCCCCACTGTGCGCCGACAAGTGCGGCTACGGCTTAGCCGCTTTTTTTTAAATCAGCCTAAAAGTATGCGTCCACCTCTGACATTAATAGTATGTTAGAGATTTTCTTGACATTAGACGACTTCTGGCCGACATACACTAGCCGCCGATGGATTTATTTGTCGGCAGCCGCCGCCAAGGTTTATTCAGCGCAAGTCGGCTTTTAGCCACCGCCGTAGTAGATATTTTTGGTTAGCCGCCGACAAATCAGCATCGCCTTCGTTCTCTGGTGGCAGCTGTATTAAAATAAGCGAAAAATATAGAGGAATATAAAAAATTAAAATAAATTTATGCTTGCACACAATTCTTGTTATGAATTTTATTAATTTGGTGGAATAAAATATAAATTAAATGTTTAAATACATAATATTGTTATTTATGCATAAAAGCTTTCATATGTGTTTTTACTAAAAATAAAAGATGGCCTTTAACTGAACAGCTGACTGTTGTCTATTCATTACAAACAGCACAAACACTATTGCCGTTTAGTTAACAACAGCGCATGTGATTTAAGCTTAAATTAGACGTGACATAGCCATAACGCCATAGCCATAATCAAACCAAAATTCAAGTGATTTCTATGGTGAGAGTGAGAGTGAGAGAGACTCGCCATAACTCTCACCATAGAAACCAATTGAATTTTGGTTTGGTTATGGCTATGGCGTTATGGCTATGTCACGTCTAATTTAAGCTTTAAGGTCCATACCATTATGACTTTCATTTGTTTATTCATTTCAAAAGTGCAACAACGAATATTCCCAACCAGTAAACAGCTGTTTATGGTTACGGCGATAAACAAAAATTCAATTGGTTTCTTTGGTTATGGATATGGCGTTATAGCGAGTCATATATAATAAAATGCAGTGTTGCCCATAAGTTTGTTTTGAACAGCTGTTTTGCATGGTTATGGCACATTTAAAAGTCTGCATAGAAAAATCGTTAATATTTCGGTTATTATTTCTAAACGATTTGATTATCGTTAAAATAAGTTATTGAATCGAACTACTGGTGACAAAGCCAATAGTGAATGAAAGCCTCAACAGTGTAATTCGAAACGAAAAAGAAATGCTTTCGAATTGTAATATTAATACATACATACAGAGTAGAACCCCCTACTACTGTTTAACTATTGACACTTTCTACAGGGTATGCACATACATATGTATTTATGTATCAACTTGTACATCGGAAAAATAACAGAAGAAAATGTTCAAAATTAACTATGTACATATGTATGTATGTATGTAAATATGTAAGTGAGTTTGTGTAGTAAGTATATTACTGTTGGAGAAAAGGAAATGTTTTACATATATTTTTATTTTTTGCTCATTGCAAAAAGTGTGCAAAGAAAAGTTGTTGACTCTTACAGTCCAATTACCGCTGTCGACAAACCATATTAATAAAAAAAAGAGAGGGCGATGAATTGAAATTATGCAAGCGACTTTTGCACAGAGCACACATTTTTTGACATTTGACATAAAAAGTGACCATGTTGGTCTTTAAAATTAAATTAAAAAAAATATGAATAAATATTTTACTGCAGTCATTTAATCGTGTAATTTTTAAGCATGTGACTGAGTTACTTTCTCTAAACAAAATGCTCGAAACAATATATTGTTACATTTTTACCCTTTAAAAACGTTGTTCCGTGGACTCGGAAGATTTGCAAATGAATAAAAGAGCCCAATGTACTAATTAAGGTTAAGAATGACACTTTATTTACTAATAAATACACTTATACTAATCCAATTCAAGAGCTTAAATACACACACATAGATTACTTAGTCCCAGTTCACACTAGTCAAGTCTTATTGCTAAGCTTATCATTCTTTTCTTCTTTGAACTTTCATCGGCATTCACACAATGGAAGTCTTATTTTTCAGGTCATATTTTTTATGCATAGTTTTGTGTATGCATATGTGCTTTTTAACATTACGAATGAGAAAGCAAAACATATTGACAGTACATGAAGCTGAGTACTCGTTTCTTTTCCTTCGTCTCTCTTTCCTACAAACTAATCAGCTTAGTATTAAGACTTGTATAGTGTAAACTAGGACTTAAATATACCACAACTGGTTACCACTACGTCTTCCCCCGCTGTTGTAGCAAAACTCCCTCTCTGCCGTTTGTCACAAGACTAAATCTGCGGAAGCTTACTGTTTATACAACACTAGATACTCACTGGCTTTTCTTAATTACTTCTAATCGTTCTTATCCACCTCACGATGTCTTTACTTTCAACGATGTTGACTCCACTATTATCTGATTCACACTGACTGCCTCTCACACAGGTTACATTCTTTTATACTACAGGAAGCGGTTCCAGAATGTTCGCCATTATGTTTATAGGTGGCGGACAGTGTGACCAGATTTTAAAATAATATTAAGCTAAATCACGTTTGAAAAAAAGCTAAAATAAGCTAAAAAGTTACATTTTAGGCTAGAAAATAAAGCTAAACTTTTTTCCACTTATTTGATCACTTTTCAATAGTTTCTTATTGCTAAACTAACATTAAATATTACACAAACATATTTTTTTATTATACATATAGAATATTTGCTTAATGAAATTATTTATTAATTATTATATTTTAGATTTAATGAAGAACAAAACAAAAACTTCCCCAAAATAATCTTAAAAAGTTTTTAAAAATGTAAAAACATTTATACTAAAATACGAAAGCTTTTTAAGTGAATTAATGCAATTTAAGGTAAAGCATGGATCACACTATCTGCGCAATGTACCGAGTTTCGTCAGATCAGTGAAATAAAGTCATAAGTAAAGATTTTGCTCTAATTTATCGACTACTTGAAATACAAGGACATACTTGCGCCACACTGCATTGGTAATAAGCCCATATAGACTTATTCCAGAATTAATTGAGTAATAATGCCATTTTGGCTTATTACTTATGACTTTATTGAGGTGGCCCGACGAAAATCGGTACATAGTGTTATCCAGGCTTAAGGCTATTTCAGGTTTTTGTTTTAAGTTAATTGATGCCGCTGAATGAACGTTCAACTCAAGTCAAATAATTTTATACCCAAAAAACTCAAAAAGTGTTTTGGCCACTAATATGAATTTAACTTTTTCCATTGGAATTCTAACCATTCTGCTATTATCTACTATTTTTCTTCTTTCCATTTCTGTTATAAAATTGTCGTATAATTTACATTTTGTATTTTTTGTTAACTATTTTACAATGCTAAAAAATTATAATTTTTATAAGTTGTTTATGTTTTTAATATATTTTTAGAGAACACGCAATTTAGACTAAAAAAGGCTAAAAAAGCTAAATGAGTTTTTAAAAAAAGCTAAAAAATAAGCTAAGAGCTAAATGAAAATTTTAAGGCTAAATCTGAAACAAATAAGCTAAATTTAGCTCAAAATAAGCTAATATGGTCACGCTGGTGGCGGAATAAAATGTTTGCACTCAGTAAAGTCAAATGGAAGAAACTGTTGCTGCTGTGCAAGTTACCAAGTATCCAAGTGATCAGTGTTCTAACACAAGCTGGGTGCAAATTACGGCACTCGTTATCGAACGAATTATGGAAATATTTTAAAATTTCGAAACGTATCGAATGCCGTAATTTGCCCTCTGGAAAACTCATGTTACTGTTTCTAGGCGTTTGTATACATATAATTCGATTGGCCGTTATTTTGAATTTCGGAGTTACTGTGTAACGACTTTTATGTTGGTAATACCGTGTGTTGTTGCTAATACAGAGTTGTTTCTACCATGTGTTTGCACACTTTTATGTGCAAGTGTGTATGTTTAGTTCTTTAGCTAAATACTTCTAGATAGTTCTTTTTATTTACCAAATGTTTTCGTTATAAAAACATTTACATTAGCTCTGTTCGAATATTTTTGCGTAACAATATGTATACAATTTTTATAAATCCAGAAGCGCTAACAAACATACTAACAAACCCTTTGAAGTTATTTCTTTATTGGTAAATTTTTTGTTTTTTTCTTGAGTGGCTCAAATACTTCTGCAAATTTAACTTCCAATGCACAAAAAAAATCGCACAATCAATACGGCAATATTTTTAATTTTGGACATCGCACGTATTCAAATCGTTCGTTTGCAAGCATATGCCTGAACATAAAAATAAAATAATAAAACATGTGGAATTAGACTTTAGATATACATATGTACCATGTATTTTTTTTCAATAGTTAAACCTTATAGTGCATTTTCATTTCAGGCAAAATCTAGTAGATTTCTCATGCAAAAAAAATCTCCTTCTTCATTAGATGTTGTAGAAATCTATTTAAAATCTGGTAGTAGAATTTAGTGATGCAACTATGGGTTTTTTTTCTTCAAATTTGTACTAAAAAGTAATACATACTGCATTTACATTGTCTCAATCAAATCTAGTGGATTTGATTTGAAATCTTTATCGAAATCTATATCGTTTACACTAAGCTTTTTTATGACAATTTTCAAGATTTCGTATCTAAGACAAAATCCTTTGTCTTAAACTTTAACCAAAAATGTGCCGACTTTAGCGCATTCACACTACTCTAATCGAAAATTTTGTAGAGCGTAGCTAATTCACACACCTTTTAAATAAATATGTACTCGCATATTGCACAGGGTAGTAAAAACAAAACAAGCAAAAAGTAAAACGCCCGCAATTTTTTCGCCATTTTTTTATTTATTACCAAAAAAAAAAATATTATTAAGCAAATATGGAGCAACATAAACAAAGCATTCTCTTCGGCTATAGAAAAAAATGTTTATTTTTTTATTTATTTTTTAATCTTATAATGCAGGTGGTTGAACTTATTTATAAGGAACGGACAAACTACTAGAATTGCTACCAAAAAAAAAGGAAACACCTTTAACAACAATTTTTGCTGTACACATGTACATTGATTTTTTACATTTATTTTCTTGTTATAATTGGACAAAGAAAAACGCAGTACGTACATACGTACATACATACATACATACATATGTATGTATGTATGTGTGCATTAAAAATTGAGGTTATTGAGTTTGTGGCTGTGTTTTCTTGGTCATTGTTCAAAAACTGATTGACACTCTTAAGTAAATTCAATTTCAATATTTATTTGTACATACATAGTGGATATTTTAGAATATTAATTTATATAAGAAGTTGAAGGGTCGAAGTTTACTCATCAGTAGTTCCGTAAGCAGGAACAAAATGCATAACCAAAACAAAAGAAGCAAAAAATTATTTTGGTGAAAAGTGGCAACCTTATAAAACATGTGTTTTAAGTTCCAAAGTCCCAGTCCAGACTTGCAATTTTTGTTGTAGCAACTTTTTATTTTTTAGTGCAAAAAACCGGGAGAGGAATACAGAAAGTATATATTTCTATTTCAACACTCTCACACATATTAAAGAATTTTTTTTTTTTTTTTTTTTTTTTTTTCAAAAGAAGTAACACTCAGGCAATTAATGCCTACTACTATTACTAGGTGTTACCTTCTTTAGGAAAGGGATAGTGAGAGAGAAGACAGGTGGTGAAGGAAGAGATAGAGGAAAGCTTCATTCTTTTACAACTCTGCTTTTTCGCACGTTTTGAATAATGCAGTGTTGCAGCGCCTCTCTGATGTTAAATGAGGCGTATTAATTTTTTGAAGCTGTGTCTTGTAGCCATTTTATTGATTATTTTACTTCGCCAATGATTTTGCTACACAACGAAGGAGGGCGCTCTGATGTTACATTAGGATTAGTATCTGCTGAAGTCGGTATAGTTCAGTGACCAGTGACTATGCCTTCATCACTTGAACTTTCCTACAACAACTGACACAAAGGGACACTAATGCACATCAGAAAAATGCGTGGTGTTGTTATTTTTAATGACTGTCGGATACAGGGATTGAACCCAGGACCTTCGGTTTTGTAGTCAACGTGCTAACTACTTCAGCCAACGCCACCCCTTATTAAAGAATTGCTGCAACAAAAATTGCAAGTCTGGACCGGCACAAAGCGTTACGTTGTTTAGTAAAACGATCTCAGTGAATTTGCAAACTTGGAAAAAATGTAAGACCGTTTTTTATTCAGCACTTTCGTTTGAAAGGTCTCAGCGCGCCACCAATATTAAAGCCGTGCGAGATTCCAGTCTGAAGGAAGCTGCTTTCCCATTCATTTCATTTCTAAGATCACTTTTTCTTATATTTTATCTTCATATAATATTTGCTTTTTATTTCTTTCTTTCTTCTACTTTTACAGACTATTTTAAAATAGTATATCGTACCATAACCGCCAAAAAAGCTTAAGCGACATAATTTTCCAACCTCAGTTTTCGACCAAAATCGACTATTTGCGATCGAAAAATGTCTCGCTTAAGCTATTTTAGCAGTTATGACTCTATATTAGCATTATGAGTTTAATTTGCATGTACAATGTATCAGGATAAAAATTAATCTTTCATGTGGCCATTAAATAATTTTGTACTGGCAACATTTGTCTGATTTTAAATATCTTATATTTTAGAGTAATCTGGCAACAATACTATTGAATGAATATGGTAATACCACAAACATAAACATGTACATAGGCAAAACCGAATTCAGGAGCCCTGTTCTTTTTTTTCTAAAATTTCCAATTCATTATCGGCCCTATTCTGTAAGCCGATCGAGTTGAAACTGCAAGATTTTAGAAAACTAACTCCAACAATTGAAATATATTTTTTAAATTTTTTTATTATATAGATTCTCAAATATCATATCTGAAAGAAAATTATCGTGTATGATTTTAAACACGTCTGCAGGACCATTATTAATTTTTTGAAAACGGCAAATTTACTCGGATTCGGTTTAGAGAACAGGGCCTTATACATACATAGATATATTTTTTACTTATTTTGATTTGTAGAAAATATCATATACTAACAAAATTAATGTTACAAGTTTTTGATTGTGTAATTGTTATACCAAAAATTTGAAGATGAGAAATCTGCGCACATAGGCGCAGAAAGACCTGTGAAGGCAATGCCCTCCAAGAATTACTTTTGGCTCCCTCCTCTCAGAATTATTAAAAATTTGGCAGCAATAATTTATTTTAACATTACTGATGAAAATCATCAAAGATTTTTAATGAAAAAAAAACTTTTTTTGGTAGATTTGAAGCTTTTTGCAAAAAAATATGGCAACACTGCTTACACAATAAAATGAATTTGAAAATGAAGCTTTTTGGAAAAAAATATGGCAACAGTTCTTACACACATAAAATGTGAAAGCTTTAGGTCTTAAAGTGCCCATAGACTATGCAAATTTATTGAGTACTTTAGATATTGATATTATTATTGTCGTTTTGCTCCACACTATTCAATAAATAAAAATATAGTATATATATATATATATAAAACTAAATTTTTTTACAATATACATACTTATGTAAAAGTAAACAAAAACTGCACACAAATGTGCCTTTAACAAATTTTATAATTGATTTTTCGTGATACATACTAGATACATACATAAAAAATCGTAAACAAATTACATACATAAATAGTTTTTAATTAAGTAATTTAAAAAATTAGGAACATAATGAGGGCAATTATGAATAAAACTCCGCGAGAAATTTTTCCTGGGGAACAATTCCAACTAATGGCAAGAAATAGGGAAAACGAAAAACTCGTAATTGGAAAAGGGAGACATTTCTCGCGGAATTTTATTCGTAATTGCCCTGAATGTTTAGTTATGTACCTGGATGTAATTATTGTACAATGTTGTCAACAAATTACAAATAAAATATTTCTTCTTGCGCAATATATGTATATCAAAAGACTTTTGATTTTATTCAACATATTGTGCCATATACCAATATAATATACACACAGGCAGCATCAATTATTGCACACTAATAATGCAAATATGCGGATACCTTTATACTTCCGATAAACGATTATGATTTACTTTGTATGTATGTATTTATAGCACGTGCTACATCCGCAATACTTACAGTGGTGGTCATATAATTAAAAATATGATGGCAACCTCTTACAATTTAATATTATTAACCTTTCTTTTGTAATTTTAACGGTATTTTTCAATGAGTATTTTTTGTTTTATTACTGAAAGCAGTGATATGCAAATCTTTAAATAATGAAATTTTTGTTAGCATACTTTCAGGAGCGACAAACAAACAAACAAATGTTTGCTCCTTTAATGCTGTTAATAGTTACGCCTTAAGATATGTGATGGTTTTGTGCAAGAATGTAATTTCTTCTCACTTTTGTAACAATTCTGTGAAAATGTGTTTTTCTTAAATTTCTTAACTTAAGTGTTAATTAAAAAGTCAGCGGTATTTTTGAAACTCGTTATTTTTTCTTATAATGACTTCAATATTTCATACGTTTTCAAGTAATTACAAGCAGTTGATGTTTTAGGGTGTATTAAAAAATGGTTTTTTATTTAATCCATTTTATTTTATTTAAACGTTTGGAATAGTTTTATGAACTCATTTCATGGCAGTTGTACAAGTACAAATGACGTTTCCATAAACAAGATAATACATTTTCGTTGTTGTTTTTGTTTTCGTTGTTGTATTTTTATTACAATTCTTGTTTCTCGTTATTTTAAAATTGTAGTTTAAAGTAGGTGTGCAATAGTTTTTTTTTTCTTATTTGCCATACGAATGTGTATACGTGTATTTTTTTCTAAAGAAGGAAGTCAAATTACCAAAGAGTAAAAAAAGTATTAACTTGAATCGATAATACAACTGTATTACGATGTTCGTGCGAGGGTTATTACCAAAAATGTTTGCCAAAGTAAAATCATAATTTTAAAAGCCTTGGTTTTTTTTGTTCATTATGAAATAAAGGTTTTCAATTAAGGGATGGGCTTTGTTTTCTAAGGTCTAGATTCAAATTGAAGCGGGCAATTTGATTTTATATGATAAAATGCTTCTTTGCAAACAAACAAAAAATTTAGTTGAACCTCGTAACAATTATTCGTATCAGAGAGCTTGAATTACTGCCAATATTTACTCGTTTTCTGTCATTTCGTAAAGCTACTTGTTTATTTATTTATTTTTATTTTTTAATTTTAAGTGCAAAATAAATTTTACACTTCACTCTCGTTATCGCAAAACATTGCCTACGTGCTAACAATACTGATGATGTATACAGTGTTCCACATAAGTTTTCGAAATTTAATATAGTGAGAAGAATATAAATGAATCCCTGCTGTGCATATTTTAGAATTATTAAGAAAACTGCCTCAATTTGCTTCAATAACGATTCTAAAAGGAAATTAAAGAATAATTCCAACTGATATGACATTTAAATTGAAATGCTGGCAGTTTCTGGTGTGATTTTATTTCATAAAAGCACCAGGATGCCTACCCAGAATGTCGTTAAAACCCACAGCCTTGTTTGTTGGCACTCACGATCGCCAAAGTAAAAGTTTTGCATATCAAAAAACATATTGAACAAAATATTAATAATATTGTCTTTCGCAAAAGTGAAAGTGATGAAATGCACATTTTCCAACCTAACGTTTTTCAATTTTATGTTATCACAAAAAAGTTTTTGCACAAAAATTTTGCATACCTCAAGGCATCATTTTGAACAATTATCACATAAAGCTGGGGAAACAAATGTTATTTTGTCGCTCCTAAAAGTATGACCATATTTTGAGTTTAGAATTGAAATTTTGAAAGGAAAACTAGCAGCCTGCTCAACGATATCACAAGAAAATCTAAACGATTGAAGCCAATCACTCGACATCGTGTCAATTTACACATATTCAGCGACGTCGATAGTGTTAGTTCGCATGTTTCTTCTTTGGTAATAAATCATCGAATGGAATAAATATTCGTTGTTAATGAATTTTCATTCATTCATTCATTCATTAAAAAATATTTCACATATGTACTTTTAAATATGATTAAGAAACAAATAATTGATGTACATTGCACTCACACATACTCCCGAGAGCTTTGATGTAGTCTGCTCAAGGCTCAAAATAAATTGGAAGTTACACAAAGAAATTAATGAATTAATTAATGAATTCTATAATTGTTTTGTTGCGCCGTAGATAGTACTTTTAACAACCAACTCGAAAATTTATTAACAATAACGCTGAACAGCTGTTCAGTGTGTTAATAAAAAAAGAAAATCGAACTTATAACACCCAAATTAGGTAGAGACAAAATTTTGTTTTGTGGCAACGCTGGTCAAGACTTTCCCTAATAAATTTTATTAAATTTGCTTGCATGTACAAACACTATGGAAATATGTAATAGTATGTATGCATGTGTACTATTTGGCTACTTTTTTTTGGAAAAAGCAATGCATTTTTATTTAAACTTTAAAGTAAAGTACTTACATTGCCTGCGAATGAGTCATTATCATAGAGTTGTTGAGCCATACACTACAACTTATTTACATATAAACAACACCCACTCATACACACACACACAGATACATGTTCACACAAAATACTGTATTTTCGGCTTAACACAAACAACAAACAAGTGTGAGTTTTCCTTTTGTATGGTTTAAAGATTTATAAACATGTGGGTGTGGGTGGTTGTGGTAGAGAAGCAGAAGACTACGACAAATTCGTAAAGAAATGAATGAATGATTTATTGCGTAGGGTCAGTTACATTTTTGTCTTATTTTTATTTTTATTAAGTATTTACCATTAAAAAAGCATACATTTTACATACCTATGTATGTACATATGTACCTGCAAATGCATAAAAACATACATACATACACATAGGCGCAATCAATCTCTTGATACACACACATACACACTTCCACATGCAATTCAATATGATAATGTGTGAAATTGAAAATGAAATTAAAAGAAATAACAACAACAAACTGCTGTTAATATTATTATTAACACATTTTGTTATCTTTGTTATTGTTTCTTTTTAAAAGTAGTTGCTGCTGCTGCTCCCGTATTAGGCTGGAGAATTAAAAAATGTCACTTAGGTTTATTTTAAAATGGGAAGGTTATGCAATTTATGTGGGTACTTAAGCTTATGTTTAGCTCTGATGTGCATGTGACCACTTAACACGCAATGGTTAGGACAGTGATACTTTCGCAATATTATTCCGTGCGGTAAAAAACAATTATTGAATTTCAATTTAAATTAAATTTTAAGATTTTTTTATGTATATGCATGTACACATGTACATTAAGCTTAAATTAGACGTGACATAGCCATAACGCCATAGCCATAACCAAACCAAAATTCAATTGGTTTCAATGGTGAGAGTTATGGTGTTATGGCGAGTCTCTCTCACTCTCACCATAGAAACCAATTAGGCCAGTTTGAAACAAAAACCTTCCGCACCGAATGAATTTCTAAAACCTTTCAAATTTTTCTTTTTAGATTTTCAAATCAACATAATAGCAATAAAAATTCAATAAATGACGGGCGAACAATTTTGAATATTATTAAAATTATATAATATACACAATATGTATCTCCCTAGATATTAAAGTAAAAATTTCCTTCACGTTATGAATTATATTTGCCGGTGTTGAAACAAAGAGTAACTAAAATCTGAAAAATTATTTTAATTACTGTCATCAAAAAATTCTAACTCCAAACTTCATCGCATTTGGTGCGGAACCTTTTCTAACGATTGCGTAAAAGTAAAAGCGCATTTATTATTATTTTTCCATGGAATACTCAACCGTATCTGTCAAATTTTGATATTTGGAAAAAATGCCAAAAGTTATAACCCTAATGTACATATATACATATTATTGGGGGTGGAAAACTATCAATGGCACTATCGATAGTTAAGTTTTTATGTGACTATCAATGTTTTAATTCTGCAATCGATTACTACTTGAAAACAATCGATATTTTTAAGTCATTATCGATAGTAAGTAAGATACACCACTAAAACCCTGAAATTTAAATATGTTGCTGTTCATAAACAAAAATAACTGATTGACGGGAAAATTTCTTCCGCTGATCTCACTTATTTTTCACTTAATTTCATACAAATTCTATTTTATTTTGTTTTGTTTCATTTAAAAATATTTTGTTTTGAATTTTTAGTGTAAATAAATATGTACATTATACGAAAATCATACAACTTCGATATTATCACGATAGTATCGTGTATGTACTTATTTGTTAAAAAAAATTCTGCTATGAAATTATTAACTATTAAGCATCGATATTGAAGGGAATAGTCCCGCCTTTCTTCTCAGGTTCCTAGATCCTGTATTTTTAAAGTCAAATGAATAAGTATAAGCATAAGTATGCACCGAACCAGACGCTTTTATAAACTAATTAAAGTAAAATAAATAACAAAATGAGGCCATATTTAAAATAGATATCTAATGCAGAAATGTTTGGTTTGTAATAAGAAATTTAAAAAATGTAGTTAATATAAATGTTATGCAATGCAATCGTCAGCACGAAGCCCAGACCTCAACCCCACTGATTATTTATAGGCTTAAAAAAAAGCAAATTAAAGCCGAGGAGCTTTGATAAAGAATATACCAAAAAAAATTCGATTTAAATAAATACTTTTGAAGAATGCAAAAGTGGATACATAAAATTTACTCAATCTTAAGTTTAACTCTGAATATTAATGATTAATTAATTTAATTACATATTAATATTTATTATTATAGTTTTATTCAGTCGTTTTTGGGGTTCTACTTTGTATTTGTTTATGTATTATATCTGTTAGAAATTTAAATATTCAAACATTTGCACGAACTTCAATTAATATTAAATTAACTTTAGTGAACTTCCACCTACATACATACATATGTACGTATGTACATTTATATGTAGACACATAAAGTACTCGTCTACGTCGTTGCCTACAATGCAGGGAAAGGACTACGTACTTACATACATATGTATATGTATATGTAAATACTTCTATGCGCGGTAATAATCGCTCTAATGACAATTATCACATTTGTTTGAATATGATTGCAATTTATAATCACACGAGCATACATACATATGTATGGATGTATGTATGCATGTGTTTCTGTGTCTATATCGCTAGCTGACATGCAAAAGTTTAAAGTTTTAAATTTACATACAACTCAAAAACGATATGAAAAGACTTTCTTCTCTCAGGAGGTTGTAGTACAAACTAATTACATATCGTCACCTAAAATCCAAAAGGCCGTAACAACCAAAAAATTCAAAATAGCTTTTTTGATTGATTATGATGTGATTAACCAAAATACATCTTTCCTTAAAATATTACTCACAAATGTTCAAAAATACCGATTTTATTCATTATATAATTTGGCTCCTAACAAATAAATAGTCTTAAATTTATAAGGTTTTTTGCTTCTCCTGTAAAAAAGTAAAAAGTGTACTTACGGCCTTTTGGATTTTAGGTGACGATATATGGAATTTTTACAAAAGATAAAATACGAAATGCCGAATTTTTCTCCATTATTAACTCAAAAAACTAATCTTTTGATTATTTATTTATTTAAACAACAATAAAAAAATTAAAAACCGATCTTCTAATTTTTTTTATACTTACATACATATGTATGTACATAAACGAGAATAGAACATGTACCCATGACTGATTTTTAACAACAGCTGACATTATAATATAAAATGTAATACCTATTAAAATTTATTTTCCTTTCCGTGCTGAATCAATAATAAATACATGTGCATCCAGTTTTATTGAAAGGGGTAAAATTTACTCAAATGTCCTTTAAATTAAAAAAAGTGTATTTATGCTGTTTTACCTTTAAGCTAGCGATATGATTTTTGTATGTGTTCTTTTCACAGTTATTTACATGTATTGCAACACTTTCATATAATTTATCCATTTATGCAGTTCCAATTACTACTGTGTTGTTGTTTTTTTATAATGCAAGTCGTTGCTTTATACTATTTCTTTTCGTCTTTGTTTTTCTTTCAATTGCTGCAATCACTTTTCTATGTAGCGGCGCAGCATGGTTTTAGTGTTTTTATAACAGTGTTACCATAGAGTATTTTTTATTTTACTAGAAAATTTGAAATTTGAATGATTTATAACAATATTATATCGTCGAAACTATTTGAATAATTTTTCATCCACTCGAAATTTGTATTCGCTGTTTCTTTCCATCTGTATTTTAAAGTATATTGTTTATTTTTTAATACAGTTTTAATGGACATAACGTTAACCCCTTCTTTGCACTCGTACGTTGCATTTGTTCCTTTTATGGCATTTTTTATTGTTTACAAATTTTATGGGCTGATTCTTAATATTTTTTGTAGTACTTTTATTCACAATTTTCGCTCCTTGTTTATTGTGAATGTTAAAAATACTGCAAAAAATTGCTTGTTTAGCTCAAATCTATGCTTATTTTTCTTATAGATTGTTATTTTTTATTCAATTTTAGATTTGCCTTTCACCTTGCCACTGTGGTTGCGGGACCGTAACTGTTATGAATTTTATAATAAAAATCAAATATATTTTGATTTTTATTATTTTTGAGCAGAAATAAATGTTATTTTATCATTTTTTTTGAGCTGAAGTAATTATTATTTCTGATTTTTAAGCCCCGACCAAAAAAAGAGGTGTTAAAAGTTTGTAGTGTGTGTCTATGTATCTGTGTCTCTGTCTTTATGTGTATCTGTGTGTCTGTCTGTATCCACGTACAGACCAAACGGCTGGGCCGATTTTGATTTAGTTTTTTCTGTTTGAAAGGTGACTTGATCGAGAAGGTTCAACTAAGTTTGAAGAAAATCGGTCTAGTCGTTTAGAAGATATCAGATCTTTTCTAGATATATCGGGGGTTTTTTAAATTTTTAATTTTTGTTATTTTTTTTCAATCAAAAATAATTTTTGTTTTCCGATTGTTATTTTTTCGCCCAGAAAAAGAGTTATTTTCTGATTTTTATTTTTTCGAGCAGAAATAAAAATCAATTTCAGAGATTCATCAGCCTAAAAAACATGGCGGCACTATTTTTATCACTTTTATGATATGGGTGGGTATTGAATAAAAGGCATTTTCGTTATTTTCCAATGGAAAAATATAGTGGAATCCCCACACATTATATTTTTTGTCGTATTTACAAAATGGTGTCTGTTGACATATCTTTAAGTGTCATTCCCGGGATTAAGACAAATCGATTGATGTAAGAATCATCAAAACCAGTCCACGCGTTCGGTTTATATAGTGCCGCAAAGGAACATGCTTACATACATACCAGAGATCTGCATGATTACGAATCAAACGGCATAATTTTGCACTTTCTAAAATGAATACTGAGCTAGCACTTAACATTAAAAAAAATTAAAGATTCATATTTCATGATTCATATCAATGATACTGCTGTTAATAAATGCATGCCACTACTTGCAATTTCTATTCATTCATATGATTCAATGAATCAATGGCTCGTTTCTGTAAGGAATATGAGAACTTTTCGAATCGAAAAAATTGTTGCCATTCTGTGAAGCACAGGGTGAGTAAGAAAAAAACTGTATTTGTTGATATATTTTGTAAGTTTATATAAGTTAAGTGTTAAGGGTTACTCACATACCCTGTGTAAAATGGGACAACCAATATAATTATTTAATTTTTCTCGATGCGAGAACTTCTCACAAGTTACAGAAATGGGGCACTGTATTATTGTTTTGAAAACTTCTTAAAACCCCTTCTGACACATATAGTTTTATGTAATATTATAAAATTAAATAGCTAGGCTCATTTTATTTTATAAATTATTTTAATACGAGAAAAACTATTAATTAATGCCCTAATTCTGTTCGACGAATGTATCGTCTTGTCTATGGACAAAAAAAGCAGCAGTTTTGATTCTTTAAAACGATTATTATTTATTGTCTATGCTAGAAGGTTCGTGTATTTGCTTTATATCCAACACATATTTTTTCATATATTTTTCAAACTATTGTATAATAATTAAATTGAAATTTTATGTTTTTAAAACATGGCAATAATATTTATATTTTTCATTGTCAAAGACAACAACCATTTTTGAAGAAAATAATTTAGAGACTTCAAAGACAAGAACTCAGAAGCATTTTCAAACAAAAACGTCCTAAATCTTCTTACCTAATTAGGGCATAATATGCAATGTTTTATTAACTTAAGACTTTATCTAGTCAACGTGTTTTTGTGAGTTATTTGATTACTATACAAAACAATGGAACAACAGTGAGAATATCATTAGTACATACTGATGTTAAAGAACAAAGCAAAAGCATTGTAAACGTGAGTGGAGAGCGACTGTGAATCAACTCATGCAGTTCTCTGATACATGCATACAAATATACATACATACATACATAGCCTGATAAACACAATCAGCGATGCCAACTTGGTGATTTTGTCACTCTTTTTAGTGCTTTTTGAAGACTCAAAACGCCAAATTTTGAGCTTTAGTGAATATTCACATTATGCCTTTTTAGCCTGCCTTCTTTCGACAATTTTCTTTTAAACCCCCTACGAAAAGTCAGGCATATTTACATTAAGACTT
Source organism: Tachina lurida (assembly GCA_944452675.1). Taxonomy (NCBI): domain Eukaryota; kingdom Metazoa; phylum Arthropoda; class Insecta; order Diptera; family Tachinidae; genus Tachina; species Tachina lurida. The sequence continues at coordinate 32,170,550 of OX101752.1, forward strand.
TTTTCTTCATGACTTTTTGACGTTTGTATACACTCTTAGTGCTGAGAGTACGAAAAAACAAAGAGATATGTCAAAAATCCCCTCGAATTTTCATTTCGTGCCTTTTGTTTTACTCCGCATGCTTCTCAACACCTCTCACCGACGAACTCAAAAAGCCTGCCTACACATGCAAGCAGAAAAGGCAAAGTGTAAATTGCGTCTTAGTGCCAAACTAAGAAAAAGCATTCAGAAGTGCTTTTAAGAAATTTGTGTATTTCTTAAAATTACTTTAATAAAAACTTTGTGTACATATTTATTTTTTTCAGTGTAAAGCATACCTTTTTCGTCTGATATATTTCATTAAAGATGTTATTTATTGCCGAAATAGAGAATAGTTTAGAAAATATTAAACATTATTAAACTTCACTCGTTTTTACGTCAGTGCTTTTTACGCTTTTTAGATCTCAAAATTACGCTTTGTAGAGCTTTCTTTAAATTCTGATGTGCTTTTAGTGCCAAAAAAATTGGCATCACTGAACACAATACCCTTCTTTGCGTTGCGCAGTCGGGTCGCCAAAAAAGCTGAAGTGATATATTTTTAAACTTAATTTTTTACCAAAATCGGTTATTTGCGACCGTAAACAATCGATTTTCCTCAAAAAACGAAGTCCAAAAATGTGCCACTTAAGCTTTTTTAGTGGTTATGGCTCGATATTTTGATTAAAATTAAATACATACATATGTACATGTGTTTTTATATGCAAATAAACTTTGATACGGCCCTCTTGTTTCCCTCTTGTGATATGTATTATGTATTGTTGCTGTTGTACTTATTGCAACAAGTAAATACTACAAGTTCATACTAATATAATTTTAAAACTATTGAAATTAGTTTACTCTGCCTCCTTGTTGATTTAGCATCATTACAATACAACACTGCGTTTCCCCGGTTTTCGATATTCATCATAAAGACAAGATATGTGTGTGTGTGTGTGTGTGGTGGTCTTGCCCGTGGTCACATAAAACAATTTTATTTTTTATTAATTGTGTGTAGACATTACTTTATTGACTATTTATTAAATGATAAATGATTTTGAGAGAAATTTGTTAAATAAAAATATTAATAAATTATTTATGATTGCGCAAAAAGAAAAAAAACCTCACCACAAACACGAAACAAGTAATATAACGTGAAATGTTTAAAACGTTTATTATTAGATGTATGTATGTATGTACATATGTATGTATGTACATATGTATGTATGTATGTATGTACTTATATTGAAGATGAAAACAATTTATCTGTTTATGAATATTAATTAATTCGGGTGTTAAATGATCATAGACATGAATAAATATAAAATGTGTATTCAAAGAAATTTATTTTTAAAAGTGAAACAATATTATACAAACGTTTTTCTTTATTTGTTTTTTTATTGTTGTTTTTTTTTTGTGTAGTTGCCAGATGGTGTTGGTAGCAAATCCTTAAAATGGGGGAAATCGTCAAATAATTTGTGTATTAAGATCTTTCCTTAATTAAATGATGTTAATTTCATTAAAAAAATCATTAAAAAAAAACAATATCAAATTGCTTAGTTCTTTATCACGGCCCTATGTTCCTTGCAGAAGCAAAATGAATAATTATATATACATATATGTATTAGTTCTTTATTGCACCAAAAGTCGCTGATAATATCAGTAAATATTATTTCAAAACCATCATAAGCTTTTTGTAAAATTTAAAAAAAATTATTTTAAGTTTTCCGTTCTTAATTTCTAACTTCTGCTGTCAAGTGCATACCAATGATTTAGAAAGAACTTTTTATTGGCAAACGTCCCATATCTTGGCTCTCTAGAAATTATCAAAATCGTAATATGCACATATGGTCATATATGCAAACTCTGGCAACATGCAATATGGCATTTAATCATAAAAGCGAAACCACGTAATTAAAGCAATATGTAAATATTTGTTTAAATATGCCATAAAAAATAAATAAAAATAAAAATTGAACAAATATCTATTATTTTCTCTCTGTTTAGTTTTATTTATTTCAACTGTTTTGCGAAAAGTATTACATATAAAAATACAACACAAGCAACTAAAAATAAACAAAAATCTACAAAAGCATATGTACATATACATACATATATGTATATATGTTTTGCAAGCCATAAAAAAGTGCATTCGTACATACATATGTATGTATATGTACATACAAACATATCGTTCATTTACTTCAATAACATTATAACTCAAAAAATACAATTTTTGAGTTAATAATGGAGAATTAATCCCCATATCAGGAAATGATCGATACGCTTCAAATCGCACGATTTTGGAGAACAATTGGCATGTACATTTCTCGAAATCAACTTTTCGCCAAATTTTGACTTAAATAAGGCGACTTTTATTTACTACGTTTTTATACGCGCGCTATTTGCAAATAAAAATAAATTAACTCACCTGTTTATACGGCATAGCAAAAGTACACAAACTTGGCAGCACTTCTATAGAAAACTTACCAATGTTGACAAAAAAAAAAAATAGTGTGACGTCCCTTTTCACAATGTATGTTTAACAGTTATAGTGAACTTTAACTGGAAGTTCTTCGTACAAAACTTGCCGTTAAAGCCCCTGTTAGCTTTTAATTGTACATTGTGAAAAGCCCCGTAATAAATGTACAAAATATCAGATAATTATTTGTTTTAATTATCATTACTTGCTTCTAGGGATGGGAAAAAAATATCGATATATCGAAAGTTAGTTGTTCGCGATTTCCTTAAATATTATTGTTTGGATGCAAAGTGAATATTTCTCGTATTCTGCAATGATGAACTTTGAAGTGTTAAACACGGGCATTCATTAATCAATGATTAACATCATTATTTATAAAAATTATTAAGTCTTTCTAAAGGCTTAATCAGAACATTTTTTATGGAAATCTTTTTGAAAAACCCTTAAAACCCTTAAGGCAAAAAATATCGGTATATCGAAATATCGATGTTTTCAAAAAATATATATCGATGCTGTTCAAAAATATCGATACGATATATATCGATACATTTCTTTCATTTGCCCATCCCTACTTGCTTCTATCAATGTTTTTTGTGCAATATTTATCCATTTATTGTTTTTTGTTATCCAACATTTGTAAACGTGGCAACCTCAAGCATTTTATTTGCGAAGAGTTATATATACATATATATATATATATATATTTTTATAACTGAATCTAAATTATTTTTAACTTTTTAGTGCTTATTTTTGAAGTCGGTTTAATTTTTTTAAAGTTTTATTTTTAGTGCTGCCAAGTTTATAGTTTTAGGAGCGTGGTCATGCCCAATTTGGTCAAGGTGTGCATCAAGCTTCGAAAAAATGCACGTGAAATATAATATTCAGTTTTAATGAGTGTGGCTCCGCCCATTTTTCAACTTCGAGATTCTGTCCTTACGAGAGCCCAATGTGTTGGGTAAGTTTCGTAGCGATCAAATAAGTAAAAATACTCATAGTCAAAACAAAATATACTCTAAAGGCATCATTCAGAAAAAAATAATTTTGGTTTAGAAAAGGTTTACTCAACAGATTTCCATAAAAAATTCGTTTTTAAAGCTTTTTTTTTGTAAACCAAAATCATTTTTTCTGCATATGGGTGTAAGATTTTAAAACCAGTATATTTTCATGGTAATACCTTGTTTGTTGACTATGAATATGCGCCATATTTTTTATATTAATGTATAAATCCAAATTTTATAAGCTTCAAAATATTGTCTCTTCTTTGATATGTTTAAGCTTCACTTCACATTCTACGAGTATCAAACTAAATGAAATGGCAATAAAAACAGCTGTTTTCGATAGTGATGGCAATAAAGGCCCAGTTACCTGACTGTAATGTAAAGTAACTGTAACGTAGGAAACAGCTGATCGATACTTTTATATGAAAAGTAGGCTAAGTTACATTACATCTCTATAACCATTTCCATTACTTTTCACATAACAATATCGATCAGCTGTTTCCTACTGATGCTGTTACTTTACATTACAGTCGGGTAACTGAGCCTTAACACTTAGTGCAGAGTCTGGGGTACTTTATATTAAGCAGTAAGGAATACAGGGTACACACTAATATTTAGTTGTTTGTGTAGGAAGTTTGGAACTGGATGCAGAATAAAAAAAAAACTTATATTTTTTTTAAAGCACTGTTTTGCTGGCTCTTTACGCGGATGCCTTGGATGATTGATGTGCATACCAAGGGGTCCGTGGTCTAACATTTGGGAACCGTTTTTTTTTTTTTTTTTTTTTTTTTTTTTTAAAAAGAGAAGTAACACTCAGGCAATTAATGCCTACTACTATTACTAGGTGTTACCTTCTTTAGGAAAGGGATAGTGATAGAGAAGACAGGTGGTGAAGGGAGAGATAGAGGAAAGCTTCATTCTTTTTTTACAACTCTGCTTTTTGCACGTTTTTTTTTTGATAATGCAGTGTTGCAGCGCCATCTGGTGTCAAATGAGGCGTATTAAATTTTTGAAGCTGTGTTTTGTAGCGATTTTATTGATTATTTTACTTCGCCGATGATTTTGCTACACAACGAAGGAGGGCGCTCCGATGTTACATTAGGACTAGTATCTTCTGAAGTCGGTATAGTTAAGTGACCAGTGACTATGCCTTCATCACTTGAACTTTCCTACAACAACTGATACAAAGGGACACTAATGCACATCAGAAAAATGCGTGGTGTTGTTATTCAATGACTGTTGGATACAGGGATTGAACCCAGGACCTTCGATTTTGTAGTCAACGTGCTAACTACTTCAGCCAACGCCACCCGTTGCTCCAATGTATCAACATAAATTGTAAGTACATATCGCACATGAAATCATAAGTAGTTACAACTCAAAATCATCAAATAGCTTTGGTTTTTCATAAAACAATTCACTGAACAAATTTCTAAGGACCACAGAAATTTATTTTGCAGTAAAGTACCGTTATGCCTGTTTTTATGTTGCAGTTTTATTGCCACTCCTGAACATCTGGGATTTTTTTTTGGTTGTAATTGTTTATGATTTAGTGTGCGATATGTATAAAAACAATAAAATCAAACCAAAATATACTGTACATATGTACATACTTATGTATGTACATAGGTATTTGTAATTTTTGGCATATATCCCATTTATCTTAACATATTTATTACTAACATACATATGTACATATGTACATTATACATATATTAAAACCTTACTTTTTGTTTTTGTAACCATCCATAATCTATAGTCGTAACGGTAATTGTATGCATACGTACATACATAATCGTACATATGTATATTATAAACCAGCATACATGCATATCTGAATACCACACATTGTTATTCTTCATTGAGGCGAGAAAATTCTATTCGTACCCTTTCCGCCTTAGCAAACAAAAACACTTTTAAAGTCAGAGTAGGAATATAAAATAACATTTGTTGTAACTATTACACATATCAATCTGTTGTGCTATCTGATGATAAATGACAAGTACAGCAGGGTGTAGCAAATCAATTGTGGACATGCTTTTAAGAATTTGAAATTATCAAATTCACAATTGATAGAAAATATTATCGTTTCAGGTGATAATGTCTGTACGTACATTTTCTTCTCATAATTTTCGGGATTTAGTTTTCCCCGCAATCACGGGTTAAGAGTCTATATCCCCAATCCTGGGTTTTTAAAAATCAGTCCCGACTGGCATCTCTAGTCGCACTATTATCCCGTTTATACGCACTTCTTATTTGCAAATAAAAGTGGAAAGCGTTACCGTATAACTTTTTATTGTAAGTTAATAACTCACGAAAACTATTTGCAAATAACGCACTAATTGTGTAAAATGTTGCCAATTATTTTTGTTTTGCAAGAAATGTAATACATATTTAACAATGTGTGGCAATATAATTCACAGATAGTAATGTATGCTATCTACGTATAAACGGTGCGTTCAGAATTTACAAATAGTTTTATTTGCAAGTAAGATTTGCGTATAAACGAGGTATATACTCGTTTAAAGCCAGTGTGTCATCTTGAGATTATGTTCCCCATATAGACCCAATTTTTTAATTTAACTTATTATTTCCTTTGTGAAAATTAAAAAAAAAAAAAAACAGATCAGTTGCGATACTTATGCATGCACATTAATTAGACCATCCAAAAAATTTATGGGATGCCGAAAGTATTTATTTTATTCGCTCCATCGGCAGTTTCTGTGATAGACTGGCCATAAAATATCACATAAAGTAAAATTTTGTATATTATTATATTATATATTGTATTTGTACCAAATATGCATCATTTAATAATAAAAGGATCAAAACATCACATACCAGTTTTTAATAAGCTTTGTTATTTATTTGGAAATTGTCCTACAGCTTGTGATCGATTGAATATATTTCAACAAAACCAAGAGACAAATATTGAAGATAGAGGAAAATTCATTTTTGTATAAAAAAATCTGCATAAATTTTTGCATATAATGGGTGATTTTTTACGAGCTTCGGATTTAATTAAAAAAAAAACACATACATATAATTTGCGGCCTGTCCCACGATATCACCAGAAATCATTCGATCGGCAACTTGTATTGCAAACAACAACAAATTTTCTAATGTTATTGTTGTTTGCAATACAAGTTGTCGATCGAACGATTTCTGGTGACACCGTGGAACAGTCCCTTAGAGAAATGTACGAAATCTTTATTTGGGTCGCCTGAACAATCTATATAATTCAATGTTTAAAGATGATTTTATATAAATGTTGAACGCGGCTATGCCTCAAATGGTTCATACTCTAGGTCCAATTTCGGCATACTCTTTCCAACATATTGGCCGGTATCTCGCGATTAAATTCTTTAATATTGGTTTCCAGTGCGTCATCCGTTGCGGGCTTGTATCTATAGACATGAGCCTAAACATAGTTAGCCCCACAAAAAATAGTCTAAAGGCGTTAAATTGAACGATCTATGCGATCAATGGACCGTTCCCAAACGTGAAATAAACTGTTCACCGAACTCGTCTCTCAATTGGGGCACTGTCTTGCTGAAACCACTTTTCAGCCAAATCCAGCTCTTCAATAATGTAAATTTAATGCAAAATTTAGTCACAAGATTCCGAATAGCCACCTCAGAAGTTTGCCCAAACTGACTATAAAATGGAAGAAGTGCACGATGCATTTTTTAACCGAGCACGAATTTTGATAACAAAATTCCATAATCTGCAAACGTTGTTCGTTTGTAAGTCGATTAATGGTTAAATTATAGACCAAACTGATTATTACTACGTTTATAAACGCACTATTTGCAAATAAATTAACTTAGTGTTTATACGGCATAGCAAATATAATATAAACTTTTTATCACTTCTTTCGAAATGTTAACTTATGTTTTGCAAAAAAATTGTGTAAATGTATAAAATAACAAATAATAGTTTGTTTTTATTGTCATTATTTTCTTCTATCAATGTTTTTTTTGTGCAATATTTATCAATTTATTGTTTTTTATTAGGAAACATTTGTAAACCTCAAGCATTTTATTTGCAAATAGTGCCTTAATCGTGAATAGTTTTCTGAATTACTAAGTCACAATAAAAAAACAATATGGCAACAATTTGCAGTTTTATTTGCAAATAAGTCATGCGTATAAACGTAGTATATGTTTAACAGCAACCATGTTACACGAGAACAGCTGAGCTGCCAAAAACAGTGTTGCCAAAAAGAAAGTTGCTAAAAAATCACCCTTTATTATGAAAATTCACTGACAAATCATTAGGATACTTTTTCCAAAAAAAAAAAATAAATAAATAAATACAGTGAATAATGTTTTTCAATGTATTTAAATAATAAATTTTTTTGTAACAATGATCCTAATGATTTGTTCGTGAACTTACATAATAGTTTTTGAGTTAATTTAGAATTAATCCACATATTGTGTAAAAATTCCACACAAATATCTTGTTTACTCAGCTCTTGAGAGCAAAATAAAATTTTCTTTTTCAACCAAACTAGTTATTTTTAAAATTTTAACGTCATTTGATTAAATGAGCGATAAGTACATATGCACATAGTTTTGCGTTTTCAAAATTTAATTAGGAAAGTCTTTCACTTCGATTAATCATAACTTCATACCAGTAGCACAAACTTTCATTCAAGTTCATGCGAGTAAATCCTTTTGCTTGCAGGTAACACCCCCTAATTTCTGCTTTTTCTTTGTTCGTTGCTTTTCTTTATCTCTATTCAAATGCATGATATTTTTTGAAATGCATTTATGTTCAAGATACTGTTTTTTTTTGTTTTTGTATAGTGTCAAAAAGTTTGGTTTATCTATACATACATTCACAATACATACGGGAGTACTTATGTCATTCATACCTAAGAATAGATGAATGTAGATATTCATATTTACAAACATATTTACATATTTCCATACGTGCATACGTATGATGTATCTATAACTATTCAAATATAAATATAACTTACTATATTTTCTTTTCAAATATGTATGTATGTATTACAAACAATTGCCTTTTTGTATCTGCTTTTCTTAACACAATTTCTATGAAAGTATTTGTTTTTTTTTTTAATTCGTTAGTAAAATGCGTTACAAAAAAAAATAATACAATAAAAAAAATCAATAAAATATTGCAAAATATATGTAGAATTCATGTTACTATACATAGTATAACATATTTACAATAGACTGTGGATAAACGAAATCTAGTGCATTTCATGTACTCCACCTATTTACTGGGAAAAACTAGCCATGTATGTATGTACATAAATATTGTCGCACCAGAACTGTTTTGCTCCACTGACCATTCTTAAAAAAATTAGTTGGATTATTCTCTTTGGCGTTATGTTAAGTCACAATTGAACACCTGGAAATCAACATTCGAAGAGTTATCGGCCAAATCGTGTTCCAGATTGCGCGTTCTACGCGCCAGCCTTGGCGGCCACATGGCAGAAATCATATTTAATTTCACAAAATGTTCTTTCCAATAAAGCCCGTTTCATTGATATTAAAAATATATTTCCTTTTTTTATTATGATTTGAACTTGTGTCACTCTATAAAAAAACACCCTTTATTTTGAATACCCTCTTTCTGAATCAAAAACGCGTTTCACGAAATTTATTATAATTTCTGAGATATTAAGCATTCATTTTGCTCCATATCCACTATTTTTAGCGTTAATCACCCCTATCGTGAATAAAATGTGAAATTTTTCCCATGAAGGGAAATTTCATATCGGGAACTTATTGGGAACGTTTGTTCCCGCTATCGATTCGCAGTGAATGTAAAAAACGGGAAGAAGACTTGTAAAGCTTAAAAATTAATTAAAATGTATGGAATTATTGTTACTAATTATTTACTGATATTGTCCTAAAAATAATTATTTATAATTAAAAGTTATTAATTGGAAGTTTAGTAATTAAATTACGCGATATATTGATTCAGTTCGCCTGCAAAAATAAAGTGAACAAAACCAAGGGAAAAGTGAAAAAATCCATGTGAAAAATATTATTCACGATAAGGGTAATCAAAAAATGGTACAGATTTCTGGGGAAAAATTATTCACGATTGCAATTTGGGAAAAAGGGAACATATTTTAAGGCAAAAACTGTTTACGACAGGGTGCATAAGTATTGTTTTGCTGTACACACCACTGTTTGGCGATTGCGTCAAATTCTTCATACCAAAACGTATGAAGTTAAGTTAAGGATGAGTTTACATCTGGCATTCTTGTGTGCCATTTGCCCAAAGAAGCGTAACCAACTAATTACTAAGGAAAAACTGTTTGATTCAGACATGTATTTATTGTTTAAAACAGTTTCCAATTATGTTGGATTCTATAAAATTGTCTATTAGTTATGTATGGAAATATTTAACTTAACCAAACAGTTTTTCATTAGTAATTAGTGGTTACGCTTTTTTACGCTTGTGTGGCACATGGCACACAGATGTAAACCCGGCCTTAACTCTTGTTTTGCTAATAAAAAAAGAAGGTGCCGTAAGAAAAATTTAAAGGCGACTGTTAAGCAAAAACATCATCACCCAGACGCAGCCGCCGATTAAATGTTTTAATATAAACTTATTAAACACTTAAATAAAATAAAGGAAACCATAATTATGCATGCTTGAGTATAACAGAAATCATTTTATTTCATTCTTTATATTAAATACAGTTTAATTATTTGTTTTTCTTGTGTAAGTGTGTACGTGGATCGATAGTTAAAAATATTACGGCGTCGGCTTCTTGGTCGGCGTTAAACGATCATCATAGTTCTCAGGACAGCAAGAAAAATAAACAAAACAACAGAATTCTCAATTCAAAGCAGTAAAGTATACATATGGAGCACAAAAAGCAACTTTTTGAAAATAAATTGCCTATGCGGCACAAAACGTAGTTTTGCTTTTGCAATAAAGTAATATTAACTTCTAACTTCATTCATGAAAGTTCACAAAAATTTACATCTTTCTTCAAAACATGCGTCGGAAGCAGTGAATACAAAAGAAATCCATCGAGTATATTTTGAGAAAACTTCATGTAAACCATGAAACATGCCCTTTTTGTCCACTCCAACTTTGTGGCGTATGGGCTAAACCAATTCTGAGGCGACGATATCTAAATATATTTTATTGTTGTACTAGTATCGAATAGTGCTACTTTATTTATTTTTTTTAGTTTAGTTTTTCAAAGTATAACTTCAATTGATTTATTTTGTGGTTTTTTATATAAACACATGGTTTTTGTTTCCTTTATTTTGAAAGTAGTTCAACATAAAATGGCATAAATGTGGTTGTAATTGAATTTTCAGGTTAGATAAAAAAAGGTTTTATCTCTTAACAAATAAAACAAACGAAAAAAAGTGGGAAATAAGTACAGTCTTATCTACTTAAGTACAACTAGACTAATTCATTTCACTATTGTAAAGAAATAATTTCAGCTTTATCTATTCAAGTACAACTAAACTAATTTATTATATTAATAATATTATAAAGTGGCAATGTTTGTTTGTTTCTGGTTGTGAATATCGTAAATTACACCGACAAAAAATTATATCGGTAAATCTAACCAAATCTTAAGAATTGCAGTAACCAATGAAATTGGTTAAACTAACCTATGTGAAGCAGTTAAAAATTTTAACATGTACAAAAATTTCTTAAAGTACAATTTTTGCTGTCAAATTAAGTGTTTAAAGTTTTCAATTTACATACAACTCAATGAAGACATTAAAAAATATCCTCCACTGAGGAGGTGGTAGCACAAGCTACCACACAAGTTAAAATAAAAATAAAAACGAATTATTCTGCATTATTAACTCAGAAAACTCATTTCTTGAGTTATGGTACTATTGCAGTAAATGAGCGATATGTAAATGGTAAACACTTTTTGGCACTTTAGCCTATTTTCTCGTTAAATCGAGTGATTTTTTTTACCACATTTTGTTTTATAAAACTCCTTTCTGTGAATAAAGGGTAAATTGGATGTCAAATGATGACATGTCAAGAATGGAGCTGTCATACTTTGACATTTATTCAGTGAAAAGTTGGGAAATTTTAACCATGGAAAGCTACCATCTTGAACAAAGAATTTTATTTGTGAAAATTTACTATGAAAATGGTGAAAATTGTACTGTATCACTTCGTAAAATACGAGCAGGTTTTCCTCGTAATCAGCATCTTTCTGATACCGCTGTGCGTAATTCGAGGAACACGGCATTGTTGCTGGCAATAGTAGTGATACAAACATAGCCGCTGTACATAAAAAGTGTTAAGAATGAGCCTGGAACATCAACTCGTCGACGTTCGCAACAATTGGGCATCATCAGAGGCAATATTTTGTGACCTCAATTGGCTAATGTTGACCTTTGGTTTCAGCAAAACGGCGCCACAAGCCACACAGCCGGTCAAGCAATTCAGTTATTGCATGAGAAATTTCCGGGCCGCGTAATTTCTCGATTTGGCAATATCAATTGGCCGCCTCGTTCATTTGATTTAACGCTGCTAGATTATTTTCTCTTCGGCCATTTGAAAGACCCGCCTTGCGTGAACAAACCAGAAATAGCTGACGCTCTGAAAGATGAAATTCGGTGCTGCATTGACGAGATAAGCCAAGTTTTGTTGTGAAAAGAGTGGACGTATGCCGACGTACTGGAAGTGGACATTTGCCCGACATCATATTCCATTATTAATTCCCATATTTCTACTTTACATTTGTAAAAAAATTAATTTGGCCAATTTACTTGCGAACCTTAAATTTGCCCGCCCTTTACTTCTGAAATTGCTGCACATTGAGACAAAATATACTTTACATTCACCCTTATTGCGAATGGCGTCGTCTACGTCACATCAAGACGACAGTAAAATTTGACACTTGTCTACTCTTTGTCGACAACAATTGACTACTATTAATATGCTCCATTAATTTACAAAGCCTTAGAGATTAGTAATAGGTTGTCAATAATAGCCAATTGCTGCCGATAAAAAGTAGACAAGTAACAATATATACTGTCGTCTTGATGTGACGTCGACTACGCCATTCACAACAAGCGGGGAACTATTTTCTCTTTGTTATGTGTTTAATGTTCATGTTCATGAACTAATTGTAAAATTTTTCATAATTTTTTCATTCCTCTAATTTTTCCACACAAATCCCAAGATGTATTTAACCAGGTGGCAGCACTATGCTCCAAAAACATTTATGCCAGAGATTCTCAAAAGTTGTTGTTTTTTGCTTACAAATAAATTTATTTACAAATTCTACGATTGAAAAGGCCTTGTGGTTGGTAAAAAAAAATATTTCATTTGTAAATTTGTGTTTGTTTTTTAATAAACAATAAATAACAAAGTGCTTTAAAAAATAAAATAAAATAAATTACGTATTATAAATTGTAAAAAGTGCAGTCAGTATTGGCTGTGCGGGATAATTTTTTTATATATTTTTTATATCTTTTGTTTTTGACATTTTGTTGTGCTTGTTGTTCTGCCACCTGTTTAATATTTAATTAATCTTGACAAATTAACATTATTATTTCACAAACAAATTGAGTGTATTAAAGTTTAATATTTTGATCGCACTTTTTTCTTCAAAATTTATATTTTACATGCTTAGTAAAATATTAATTGTTTCTTAAAAATATATTTAAATTAATTCTTGAGGGGGTTGAATGAACCTTTACCCAAAAAGTACTTAGAACAACCAGATATATGTACATGTGAAAATTACTAACTATTTATAAAAAAAAATTGGACAAGCCACCTTTTGGTGTTCCAAAGAAAAGGCAGCTAAAAATCGTGGTTCAACATAACATAATATAGCAAAGTAATAGAACAATTAAGAGTCTAACCTAAATTATATATAATAATATAATAAAATAATAATACATATAACAAAATATTATTTGAATGTACTGAAAATACGTACCCTGCTGCTAACGCTACGCTTGACGCTCTAATTTAGGTTGGACTGGAAGTAATTAAATACGAGGGCTGGTCGACAGGCAACCGTCAGTTGACTCCTGTCTAAATTTGAACAAGCTGCGTCATTTAGTTTGTGGTTGGCAGGCGGTGATAGCAGACTACCGCGCGTTTTGAGAAGAAAATGGAAAAAAGTGCATTTCGTGTGCTCATTAAGTCCTAATTTACACTAATTAAGTCTTATTTCTAAGCTGATTAGTTTTTTAGAAAATAAACTTTTATGTTCCCCTCGTCTCTCTCTCTCCTACAAACTAATTAGCTTAGCAATAAGACTTGCTTAGTGTAAATTAGGACTAAGCATTATTTTTGCGAAAAAAAAACCATCACTCAAACCAAGGCTAAAGCTGGATAAACACTAAGGGGACTCTTCAGTATAAATTTCACTGGCAAAAGAGTACATAGTTTACTGACTCCAAGCACATAACATGCTGAAGGCTCTGGACGACTAGTAGAGGTCTCTATACCCGAAACAATTAAAAAAACTCACGATATGGCTTTAGCCGATCAGAGATTCAGAGATTGAAAGTGAAAGAGATTGTGGAAGCCATATGCATCTCATATGGCGCATGAGAAAGCTATCCGCAACATGGGTTCCGCGTTTGCTCACAATCGACCACAAACGTAACTGTGTGACAATTTAGCAGGAATGTTTAACGTTGTTCAACCGCAATATGAACGCGTTTTTGCGCCGTTTCGTAACCGTGGACGATACGTGGATCCACCACAACACACCGGGGACCAAACATCAGTCAAAACAGTGGATTTCTAGGGGTAAATCGGCGCCAAAGAAGGCAAAGATGGGTTTGTCAGCCAATAATGGCGACCGTTTTTTTGGGAAGCACGCGATAAAATCCACATTGACTACCTTCAAAAGGGGAAACCAAGCAATGGCAAATATTAACCAACTTATTGGGTTGATTCAATGGGGGATGGAAAGAAACGACCTCAAAATTATTTCTTTTCCACCAGGATAATGCAAAGGTGCACACATGCGCAGTTTCCATGGCAAAAATCCATGAATTGCTTCCTCATCCGTCCCATTCTCCACATTTAGACCCGATTGACTATTTGTTGTTCAGAAACTTGAAGAAATGGCTCGGCGGAAAGAGATTTCACTCCAACGATGAAATCATCTGTTTGGATGACCTTGAAAAATTATATTTTTAGGAAGGGATGAAAAAATTGGAGAAACGTTTGACTAAGTGTATAGAACTCAAAGGATACTATGTTGAAAAATAAAATAAATTTTTATATAAAAACCAGTATTTAATTCAAAAAGTCAAGGACTTGCTGAACTGCCCTCCTAGTTTGGGGTTACACAATCTTTGCGCTGATATCCTCCAATTATGTTAAACTTTCACTTAAACAAATAAGAAGCTCAACTAATATCATAGTTGAAACAAGAACATTGGAAAATATCAAACTATTTTGATATTTATGGGTTGCATTGATGGTTTCATTGCATAATCAAGTATTTCTATCAAAATATGCAACATGGAATATAAACGTGTTGCGTAAAAAGTTTGCAAAGTGTGTACCTACCATTAGTTATAAGAGGTATGCAATTGATAATAAATGTAAAAAACAACAACACCTATACATATTGCTCTCGCAAAAATATAGTGTTACCAAACAAGTATTTTTTGACCGGGTGCTGCCAAGTTAATAATTTGAGATTCTTTTCGCAATTTTTGAGTTTATGGAAGGAGAGAGGATATAATTAAATTAACGTGTGTGAAATGTCAGAAATAGTTATTTGGTATGGCGACAGGACCTTCAAAAAAAAAAAAATAATAATAAAATAATGTTTTAGTATTTCTGTGAAAATGCTTTTGTTTTTAATAATTGTGTTTTGTTTTTTTATTTCCATTGCAGGTTGAAGCTGGCGATGTGATTTTAAAAGTAAATGGAACTGACGTACATCGATACACAACGAAGGAAGTTTTAAAATGTTTGCGTTTATCTGAAGACTTAGTTACATTGGAGCTTAAAAGAGGTATTACATACATATACGTTTTTAGAAAGGAGTAAAGAAATTTCATATCCCCTTACAAAATAGTTAATTATGCCTCTCAATGAAATATTTACGGCCTGTCGCACAATGTCGACAGAAAACGTTCGATTGTATGAAAAAAATTCTTATTTAACTTGGGGGCCACACCTTCAAATGTTTGCCTTTCAATTTGCAATACACTGACACTTATTTTACAAAAACACTCGAACCTTTTAAATTGACAACTAGATTGCTTTTAAATTCGCCTATCCATTTATCAAACAATTTAATGTTCAACTTGAACAGCTGGTCACAGCAACACACTGAGTGAAGCTATCAATTTTGTATTGTTTCTTTGTCGGAGGCATTTATAAAATAAAATTGACTATCAGTTTGAGTCACAGTTATCAATTTCAAAGAATTTTGAATTTTTCAATACAAGTTTTCGACATTGTGGCACAGGCCGCTAACGTATATAATGTAGAAACTCCCCAACTCATTAGTTTTTCCAAATTGAGATTTTTAGTATGCTTCGATAGATTAGATTAGAAGCTAATATATCGAAATGTGCATAGGACCCGTTAAAAAAAATGAGTTAGGGCGTTTCTATATTAAGTTAACGGATATGTGTAATAGGTAACCGCCATGCTACTACACATTTATTACATACCCAAAAGCGAAAACAAAAATGCTTTTAACTGGAAATTTAATTAACAAAAAAAATTTTTATAATAACTAATTTGGCACATTTTCAGATCCAAAGTTAAAAGCCCGCATTAAAGAACAATTAGCGAACACAAAAAGTCCACATTATATAGATATAGAACCTACAAATAATTACGATTATCATCACTCGACAACAAGAACATCATCACCTCAATATTATCAACAACATCACGAAGCTGCCAATAAATTAATTAATTACGATACGGCGCACAATTATACGACGTTACAACAGCAACAACAATCACCAACATCTAGTTCACCCGCCGCCATACGTTATAAGACCACAACATCTGCAGCATCGCCAACAATATCAGCAACAAACTTGCCACAACGTCAATGCAGCAATGCGACCAATCACAGTCGCAGCTCATCAGCATCATCGGCCAAAATACAATTGGTTGAGGGTCTAGGAGTAGATGAAGGTGGAGGAGAAGGTGCAAGCGGTGCCGGTACAGGAACTTCAACAACTACAGCCACCTCGCCAACGAGTCGTCCCTCACGCATACCTCAGGCATTGAAGTGTCCCTCACAGAAGCAGTCACCACAACATAAACGACCCAGACCATCACAAATACCCACAAAAGCATCATTAGCTGCTGCGGCAGCGGCCGCCAGCGCAGCAGCTGCTTCAACAGCAGCGGAAGCAGCAACGGCATCAACAACAAATGGTAACAGTTTTATGGTGGGTTTAAATAACTTGCAACATTCATTTTCGTACAGCGGTAATACAACGGGGAGACGGGGAAAATCCTCTTCCTCTTCGTATGCTGCGGACGATAAAGAACCTGAACCGAATTCAGCTCCTCCGCAGCCCGCAAAAGCACCACGCTTTGAGGCTTATATGATGACTGGAGATTTGATTTTAAATCTATCCAGGACACCCCAAAATAGCAACCTCTTACCAGTGCAAGCTAAAAAGGTAGACTCTCTACGAGACTCGCCCAATAGAGCAGCTGTAGCCCGAGCTAATGGTGCTTTGGCTCCCAAAGCTTCTGGTGAATCATCGCCTACGTCGTCGTCATCACAAGAGTCCCCTACTCATAGCACGGATTCGGCTGAGCTGCAAAACAAGGCCAAATCACGTTTACGTAAGAACCAACATGCGCAGGCGCAACAGGAACAAGAACAACAGCTACAACATCAACGTGATAGTATTAACAATAGTTACAACAACCGCAAAGACTCTCTCACCAATGACACTTTATTATTGTGTGAGGAATTGGAAAAGGATGACGAAGATATTGGCGATGATGATGATGGCGAAGACGAAGACAACGACGACGAGGCTGAAGAGGAGAACCGCACTCATCGCTATCATCAACATCAACATCAACATCACAAAACCAAACATCACCACTATATGCAAAAGCACAAGCAGCAACATTACCAACAGCAAACGCGACAACAGCTACAACAACAAAATAAATCCTACGAGTACTACCAAAACGAAGACGATGAACAGGACGAAGACTACGACCGCTATGCTGGCGAAGACGAAGAAAACGAAGAGGATCAAACGAACTACGACATAACAAACTTGGAGACCTACAATAGTGGTGGCCTTGGGTGCGTTGGTGGTGTGGGCAATATGACCGTAAGTGGTCACGCCGATGATGAGGCTAGTGATCGCCAGTGTTTAATGCATTATGGTGACGAGGATGATGATGGGAATGAACGGGCCGAAGATGAAGAGTACTCGAATTCCATAGCTTCGGCATCTACGAAGCAACGTTTGAAGGTCTTAAAACAAAAAGCTGCCTTAAAATACAAACATCAGCACAACTCCCGAGACAATGTCGATTGTGCTCGTCATCCACGTAGCTCAGCATCGTCAGGATCCTCCACAACTGTGGGCAATACAGGGGCAGCTGGTAATAATACATCGCAAGATGAAACCTCATTTTCGGTACCGACTTCACCTATTTCCCTCTCAACTCCCCTGATTGACAAAGAGACGGCAAATTCTGTGCCCACAAGTCCAGAACCATCAAATTTGGCTGCTGGCAGTTATGGTGTGGGGGGTGGTGGAGCAGATAGCGCTGGTGTGGTAGTGCGCCGTCATAACGGTCAACTTGTGCGCAAATGTGATTCGGCTGGTTTTCGCACCAGCAAGTCGGAAGATCATTTACAGCAGATACAGCGTGAAGGTATGGGCGCTGTTATACCAATAGAAATTGATGAGGATGTAAATAGTTCTTTGAACACGCTATTGGATACCAGACAAGATTCGGAAGATTCACAAGTAAGTTGGGCCAATTGTACGTTTGTAAGTGTGTATTATAGAAATATTGATTTTAGTGTTAAAAGTACTCACAATTTTGTGTGCTTATTAAGCCACAATTAAGCACTCTTTCAGTTCTCATTTGAGTTGGTTGGAAGGTATTGTAATCAAACAATATATATTTTTTTTTCAACCAAAGCAGATGAAAACTTGGAATGTGCTAAAGGCCGTGTGATACACTAGCCTACACAATAGTTCGATTTACTAAAAAAAATACAACCCTGGTATGAGGAAGTCTATGAAAATTTCTCCAAAAGACAATAACAATTCATCACATCAGGGTTGTATTTTTTTAGTAAATCGTGCGATTTTGTAGTATAGTGAGTCATGGCCTTAAATAATTTTTTTTGTTAGTATGGGAGTTCGTTTTTTTGTGTGTTTTCAACTGAAAATTATAGGCTAAAATTTAAAAAAAAAGTTAAATCAAAGAAATTATTTTCCTTTCAAACTTAGCTTAGTCTGAAAAAATATCGCATCCCTTTTTCCACATTATTATTCCCATTTGTCCCACTTTAATCCGCTTTTTAGTACAAAGTATTTCTGTAGTTAATTGTTGTGTTGTGTTTGTGTTAAATAATCTTTCTTCCTAAAAAAAAACCTAAAGTTCCTTTAAGTAGATTAAATTTTTTCAAATGAAATTTCGATATGTTTCTTTAGACAATTTTGGTAGAAAAACAATAAAATATTTTTATATGAATTCCCACACTAAAGTTTGTTTTAAGTCTCTAAATACGGGCACCAAAAATATAGTTTTTATCCAGCTTTGAATTTGAAAGTGGTTTAGTACGGATTTACTAAACAGGAATGGAGCAAAAGTCACCATTCCGTAATAATAATCGTAAACGCAATGCGTTTTGTGTAGACTTATGTTTGTATGAACATTAACACTGTGTCCACACCTGATGATTTTATATCATAACTCGTAGTATGACGCCGGCAGAGCAACTGCCATTTTTTCATTAATGTTAAACACAAAGTGGTAGTAGACGTCGTTGATGATTTTATATCATGATGAATTAAACAAATATTTGAAAAATACTTGCCAAAAATATTTAGTTTGCGTGTTGTTTAATTTCTTGGTCAGAAAAAATTGGTGTGCCTCCTTTTTTAAACGAAATTTTTTTAAATAAATAAACGTTAAATGCACAGTGACACATAAAATGACATTTGATATGAAAATGAATTTATCAGGCCGTGAGCTCTGATGATTATATACATACATATGTATATCATAACGCTGCCATAATATTAATAAATTGAGTCTATACGTGATAAATTTTCATCATGATATCAATTTGACATTCATCATGATATAAATTCATCAGGTGTGTACACTATGTAATTTTTGTTTCAGTTGGCTGACAAAAGTCTCCACTTATAGTTGAAACATCGCTTTAATTGACAATAAATTTAAAAAATTCTGAGTACTACTTTTCTTTTGGAAGTCCGTACTAGCAAACGATGCTTGCTCTTTACGTTAAAATAAATGATCGCTGATTTAATAAATAATAAAATTCTATTATTCTGGTTCTTTGTTCAGTTGTGAACCTCTCCATTATTTATTTTCCAGTTGTTATTTGTATAATCTAAAAATAAAAATATAAAAAAATATATAAGAAAAAGTTATTACATTTTGAAAACCCCCATGAGTCTTTTGCCCCACCGTGTGTCGTGTATTCCATTTTAAAATTGCTCGAATGAAATTGAAACATCAGTTTTTAAGAAACAGAATAATTTTTATTCGACTATTTGAACGAATAATGAATTAAAAAATCTGTCGAATAATGGAATAAATACTAATATGTAAAATTATGATTGAAATAAGTCTATTTGAGCAATAGAATAAATTTTATTTAAATTTTATTCGAATAAATTTAATTTAAATTTTGTTCGGGTCTATATTTATTGCCCTACTTTCAACCTAACCTAAACTAAGATAAATTTTTTTAAATTTATTCGAATGAATATTCTATTCGCTGGGGATTTATTTAGTTTAGAATTTTCTAATACTGAATTTTTTGAACTTCCCACTTTCAAAAATAGAAAGCTAAAGATTTCACCCTGATATTCGAAAAACGAGTTGTAAAAATCTCAACGTTTCGAGATGAGGAGAATAAATTCGAAAAATGTTTACGATTATGTGCTTGTCTTGTGTCAAAAGAAGGGTTGGTGCGATGTAATAGTTAATATATTTAAGGAAACATATCGAAAGTTTTTTTTGTTACGTAGTGTTGTTTTGGTGTTTCGTTGAGTTTTAATTTAATTTCAATATTAATACTTAATATTAATTACTTAATACTTTCTACACTCTTTAAATGCAAAACATTTTGACAAGCTGTTTTTCTATTCTATTCTCTTTCTTGTTTCTTTCATATATGTGTTTCTTGTCTATTTTCTACTCATTTTCTCCTTATATTTTCCTCCTTTCAACAATTATTTTTTCCATTGATTTATTATTATTTTTTATACAAAATAATTAATACACATATTTTTATCTTATGTAACACTCTTTTTCTCTGTGTGTGTGTCTTTTAATTACTAAATGTTGTTCTGAAAATGTGTTTTCTTAATGTGCGCTGCGTGTGTCTGTGTGTGTTTTAATTTCTGCCTTAAAAAAAAAAATAATATAATTTTAGCAATCTTCTTCATCTACTAAAACTTGCATACAATTAACAATTAATAAAAATAATAACAATAACAATGATACAATTACGGCAACAACAAATGCAACAATTACAACCAACTTGGCTGCAACCACAACAACATCCACAAACATACTGTGTGCTTCACCGGAAGCTCGTAGTCAACGCGATATATTCAATAAACGACGTCGTAAAGTGAGAATTATTATCACACCAACTTCTCAGCCTTCTTCTTCGCCGTCTTATTCTTCTTCTTCTTCTTCAACTAGTGCAGCAGAAACAACAATAATAACACCAACACCAACACCAACGACATCAACGACAACAACAATAGACTGTATAACAGCCACCACTTTACAACAACCACATATAAATAGTACTAATTTAACCATACAAAAGGTTGTTGTAATATTTTACAAACTTTACAAGCAAACAAACAAACAAAAAATGTTACACAAAAAGAAAAATAATAAATCTTTCTCGTAAATATTTTAGTCTAGAGCACTCGTATGCAGCTACTATAATACTCTATTTCTTTCTACAGCGCTTTAAAATTAATTAATCCATTGTATTGTATTATTGTATCTATATTGCTTTCTTGCTATTCAATCATAAATCTAGAATGCTATTTTTTTAATGCTGATGTCCCATGTTAAAATGTCTTTGGAATGTGTTCGTCTGCACGCACACTCACAATAAGAATCAGCCAGAAAAGGTCATCAGCGCCACATTCAGACAATAAGACCTTTAACTGCTCACACTGACATTCGTAGATTTTTTAACAAAAGCGAATGACCAGTTAAGGTAGAATTAGTATCGTATCGTATCGTATCGTATCGCTATGCTGCGTGTCAGCTGACAAAAATCGTAACATGGGTAATGCATGTTTGCTAGTTATGAAATGCGTGGGATAACACTTGTCACCTAGAAAACAGATTTTTGCTTTTGCAAATGTAAAAAAGCCGCATAAAAAGACTAACAACAATAGTGTGTGTGATGTTACGTTTTCTATAACTTGTACACAAAGCTGAACGATGCGACAAGCTCTAAAGCAGAAAGATACGATTTTACATATTCTACCTTAAAAGTGTTTAAGTTCTGGAGTATTTGACATCTCATCTTCGACTGTGTTTGAAACACCTGTTCGAATGCATTTTTATTCTTTATTAAGCCTGGTACTCTGTTCACAATTTCGTCGAAATGCTGTCAAACTACATATAAAAGTATTTGGTATGAAATATTTGCGAAATAAATTCGTAAAAGTAGTACTCTCTTCTGTACGTAAAGTCTATCTGGCAGCATGTTTTTCCATGCAAAATTAATCTGGCATCATTTTAGTTTAGCTGCGAAACAACATGAGCAGTGCTTTTTTTTCGCACGGAGTTTTAATAATGTTGCATACTTTCAAGCAATAAAAGCGAGAAATTTATAAAAAAAAAACCGCTAGTTAAACTAAACTCAAATTTAGATTTAGTTTAAACTCAACAGGAGTAAATCATTGAACCATACCTTATGTCTGCAGCACTAGAATAAATGTCAAAAAGCAGCTGTTTTGCAGCAGGCTATCAATTCTTTGCACAATCATAATGGCAAAAAAAGTTAAAAATTTTAATTAAAGGTTGCCAAATTTTACTTAGGAAGGAATTATATTTATGCTTGGCGAAGTAAAATAGTATAAAAGAATAATAGAGTGTAAGAAAACAGGTCGAACAAGATCTGAAGAAAAAGTAGAGGCTTGGAGAAAAGGGCTCTTTTAATGCAAAACATATGGTCTGTAATAGAGATCGACCGAAGGCGTTTTTTTTGGCCGAAGCCGAAGCCGAACTTCGGCTAAAATCCTAAACTTCGAATAAAAACCGAAGCCGAAGCCGAATGTTTTAAATTTTAAAAATGATATTTGTTTTATATGAATTAAGAAAAAAGTTTGCTTTTTTGAGATCACTGAAATAGCTGTAATATCTATTGGATACATAACAAGAAAAATAAAACTATTTTGCAATTTCTACGAGGGCGGTTCGGAAACTTCTTAGCCTATCAATGAAAGAGAATAATTAGTTTTTCAAAAATATTTTTATTTTTCAATATAATCTCCTGAAACTTCAATACACTTAGTCCAACGCTTTTCTAGCAATTCTATCCCTTAATTAAAATAGTTTTCCTCAAGGTCTTTAAAATAGTGGTTTACAACTGTAATTGCATCTTCATTTGAGGTAAAACGCTTGCCAGCAAGGAATTTTTTTAGATTTGGGAACAGGTAAAAGTCAATGGGAGCCAAATCAGGAGAATAAGGTGGGTGGTCAAGCAAATCGTACTTTAATTCGTTGATTTTAGCCATTGTTAAAACACTCTTGTGCGCTGGTGCGTTGTCTTGATGAAAAATTATTTTTTTGTGTTGTAAGCCAGGACGTTTTTCTCGAATTTGTACATTTAATTGATCCAAAAGGTTGCAATAGTACTCTGAATTTATTGTTTTACCCTTTTGCAGATAGTCAATCAATAAAATACCTTTGAAGTCCCAAAAAACCATTGCCATAACCTTACCAGCCGATTGAATTGTTTTTGCCTTCTTTGGGGCACTTCCTCCAGCTTCAGTCCATTGTTTGGATTGTTCTTTTGTCTCTAGAGTATAGTGGTGGATCCATGTCTCATCAACAGTTATGAAACGACGCTTAAAATCCATTTTATTTCGCTTAAAACGATCCAAACAAGCTTGAGAAATGTTCATTCTTATGCGTTTTTGGTCGACTGTTAACAAATGCGGCACCCATCTTGCAGAAAGCTATTTTATCTGTAGTTCTTCATGCAAAATTAAATGGACTCGATCCTTTGAGATGCCCATGATATTAGCTATTTCACGCACTTTTATTCGTCGATCATTTAATACCATATCATGCACTTTGGCTACAATTTCTGTTGTTGTTGCTGTTTTTGGACGTCCACTACGTGGTTCATCTTCAATGCTTGTACGAGCACGTTTAAATTCAGCAACCCAATTTTTTACTGTTGTATATGAAGGAGCACTTTCACCTAACACATTCACCATATCATTATGAATTTCTTGTCCCGATAAACCTTTTTTATGTAAATATTTAATGACACCACGCATTTCTAATTTTTCCATTGTTAAAAAATCGCGGATGCGTCTTTTGTGAACACCTGTTTCTATATGAAGGAGTTGTCAGATCGAAACAAAATTTAACATGTGTTCATAGCAGAGATGGAAGTTTCCAACACACTTAACTTTTTTCTGTTTATACCGCGCTTTTTGTGCTAGGCTAAGAAGTTTCCGAACCGCCCTCGTAGATTGCTTTTTCATTTGATCACTCACAAGAACAACGTCCAAGTAAAAGAAAATAGAAAGCAACAGGGTTGTATTTCAAAGTAACCCTTTCAAAACGTTAAACACAATAAAAACTGTCGGCGAGCAACGACCAAAAATAATGTTATTTTTCAAGCTTGGAATGAAAAATATTCGGCTTCGGCTAATCGGCCGATTTTTGCCGTAGGCCGAATGTTGGCCGATTACCAATTTTTGGCCGAAGGCCGAAGCCGAAGCCGATTAATCGGTCGAACTCTAGTCTGTAAGTAACAAAACCATATGACCTGTATTCGTAGTTTAAACGCCAAACTTTATGCGTTTACAGATGGTTTAAATACTGTATTGATTTATAGGTTTGCTAGTTTAAACATATTTTAAACCAAAAATAGGGATTAACTTGCAATGATTTATTAGCTCTTAGTAAATGTCAAATTTTTCACGCGAAATAATCACTGGTATTGAAAATTTTTCACAACTTGGAACAGAGTACCAAGGCCTTTACTTGGGGCCTTTATTAGCCATGAACTTATGAGCATCATGTGGGTTATCACAAGCAGCTAATGTAGACCCATCATGTCCATGCTCCGACATCGATGACCGAATATTTGGCTGAGCAACAATGTTCGCCGTCCGCAATCACTTGCAACAAAATGATGGATAAATTTTTCGCAGTTGCTCTGCTTTCATCATGTTCATGTTATGTTCGTGAAGACGTAGGGCAAGGGCAAGATTCATAGAATGAGTGATTGCATTTCAAGTTGTGTTAGAGTTTACACTTTATTTGAATCGAAGCAACTCTGTTAGTCAAAAAATGAATTATGGGAATTTATTTATTTTTTAGATTTTCAAATGTAACTTTCTGAACTTTAATTAAAATTTGCACACAAAATAATTTAAATAGAAAAATGTATGTACATACATGGCAAAACTAAAACCTAAAGTGAAAGTAAAATAGATTTATCCCTAATCCCTCCCAAAAAAAAACTCCTATCATCAAATAAATGAATGAAATCCCAAATTTCAGGACAAATCCCCTCATCGTACTTAAATTCAAATTTCGAAGAAAGAGAACAAATGTGGATGTACATATGCATGTACTGGAGTTATTCACAAAAGTGAAAATATGTATGATCTGTTTTTTTATCTATGAAAAATAGCATTCTATGAAATCGATAAATAATTTAGCTTGTACTAATAAATATCGCATGCATTTTGTTTTACCATTTTCTCTTTTGTGCGTCTAAATCTCACTTTAAATTGAATGCAATTCTTAATGCACGCTTATAATATAATAAATACATATAATAAATTTTTGTTGGTTTCATTTTTGTTGCCATTAAACATTTTTGATTTTCAACTTTTCATACTCTATTTTTCTTAACACGAATACACAGCAACTGTAACACAACAATACCACACGATAAAAGTAAATATAATTTTTTTACAGTGTCTCAAATAAGTGGGGTTAATTTTATTATAATAACTAAATTAGGTTAGGATTTTTAGGAAACATTAAAGCTAAATGTTATATACATACATACATATGTACATATCGATGGCTTAATATAAGAAAGGCGGAACTCGAATTTTTAATATTTTATAAGAGAAGCAAAAAACTGAAGAAAAACTAAAGCATTTACATGCATACATGCAGAAATAATTTTTTAAGTGGCCATAAGTTCTTGATTTTGAATTGTAAAGTACTATAAGATCTTCAAGGGCGATGCAATTATACGTTATCTCCCAGAAAAAGTTAAAAACGCGATTTCGAAAAAAATCGAGATACGCCCTTTTTATATTAAGCCATCGATATGTATATGTATGTATTCGTATATATTACTTATTTTTTATACCACAACTATTTTTACTATATAAAATAGAAATATAATTACATATATAAAATAATTTTGTGTAGACAAAAATCTAGTAGTGACTTCAAACATTTACTTTAGGGCTCAAGGCACATTCCAAGACGAATTTATACCACGTGGTCTTAGTTCGCAACTCTGCATATTCGCCTTGTTTATTTGTTAGTGTAAAATTTCCTGCAGTCAGAATACTTCCTAACGTTTTGCATTGATTTGACAACAGAGAAGTTATGTCAGCTGGTGAATTAAGATCACCTTATGTGAATTCATTTCCAGCTAATATCAGGATTACAAAAACAGTGAAAAAATACAACAATGAAAAAACAACAACATGGCTTTTATATTTATGATATGATTAGGCTAAAATTCGTATTGCTTTGTAAGCCAAATTACATGTGATAATTATGAATGAACAAATTAATTGTAAATATTCTGACAAGCACTTAGTATAACGGAACAAGTAGCTGTTTTCGAAGGTCACTACACCTTCATCATCAGCTTTCTTTTGTGTTTGGTCCACTGTGTGTGGTGTCAGTTGATGTAGATTTCTGCTTTATATACTCTGCTTTTATTGCGAATAAAATATGTGAATTGTTTTGATTAATCGTATTACAATTTGCTAAAAGATTTTTTTTTTGTAATAAAAGCTCAATTTTACCACCTCTTAATATAGAAAAGTCTTGCCATTGTTTATCCAAAATGTCAAAAAACACGAGTCCGTAAATCAACTCTGGGCGAGTCAACATTACGCGTCGTTGGCAATTATTTCTTAAATGCAACCAGGCCACTCCACGATTGTTTATTGAGTTTTGCTTCTCACTCGCACTTGTTAATGGTTACTACAACTACCCTGTATCGCTTGCAGTTATTTCTCTTTGTGGTATTTTCCATTATCAAGTGCAAACGTTTTTAATAAAATTTAACTGGTGGAGACCATAAAAAGACTCTACGAGTGGATCTGGTAAACTCCTACTTCCTATACGAAGGCATAGGTCGTTCGCAGCAACCGAAGGAAGCTTCTACACGTGGGATACCCTGGCTTTTTGGCTACGTGCTTTTGCCATTTTTTGTTCCATTTGGAACACAGAATACAACAACAAAATGTCAAAAATAAAATAGAATAGAATAGAACATAATAGAATAGGTTGAAAAAATTTATCCACGGCAGCTACCACTAAAAACTTAGCAACGTTTAGCAATTTTAATAATTTTTTGATAGTTTTTTAATATTTTTAAATTTACAAAGAAATTTATTTTTGCTGGTAGTTAAGTATTGTCTATATATGTATATTTCATCGGTGCTTTGACAAATCATCAGTAGCCTTCAACCACATATTTTGAACAGTCACAAACCTCTTACCTTATGTACAGACTTTAAAAAATTATTTGAGAATTCACAAATAATAATATTTTTAAAAATCACAAAAGAAAAATAAGCGTAGGGGTTCAAAAGTACCATGAATTTCAAATAGTGCTAAAAAAAACAACTTTACCATCCCTGCCTTACATATTTACACCCTGTTTGTGTAAGACGTTTGAGTTAGAAATCTTGGCGTTTTTGTAATAGATTAAACGAAACTTGTACAACTTTTCTTTAATCTATTACAGAAACACCAAGATTTTTAACTCAAACGTCTTACACAAACAGGGGGTAATTACAGCCTTATTTATAAAAATTATTAAGACCTTAGTCCCAGTTTACACTATGCAAGTCTTATTGCATGAATCCGTCATACGTTAAACTCTGCCTTTTTCAACTGACATTAACGTACTTAATTGACGGAAGCATTTGAACAGCTTCTATAGGTCGATTCTCCATTTTATTTATTAAATTCAAATTTTTGTATTTATTTCGTTTATTTCTTTTGTTTAATTTTATTTTTGCTGCCACAAAACATAAAAATCTAAATCAGAACATACCAAAAAATCAACCAATATCTTTCAAACTACTCAACGTACGCAAAAAGTTAAAAGTTTACTAAATTTAGTACTTTGCGTTGACGGACACGTGCTGAATGTAACCGACCTCATAAGAAACCATGTATTTCAACTTAGCTGTCAGTTGAAAAAGGCGAAGTTTAACGCATGACGGATTCATTGTGCCCCGGTCTTAACAGTTTGCATAGTGTAAACTAGGACTTATAAAGACTTAATAAGAAAAATTTTGTATGAAACTTTGCTTTAAAACCCCTTTATAGAGCCTTAATAATTTTTATAAATTAGGCTGTTATTAAAGAGTGCTTTCTTTTTTAGGTCTTTTTTCATTGTAGTAAAAAAAAATAATAGAAGATTTAGTTCTAAAGCTAGAAAAAATAAAAAATCTCATATGTACTTGTAATATTTACATTAAAGACAACAACAAAAAATTACTATTATTATTGTCAATGCTAATAATGTTTTTTTATATGTCCCCATATAAATAGGCTTCGGACCGCGATCGTATTGTGTGGACATATAATGCCCCTCTGCAACCGCATCAATTGGCAGCTTTGCAGCAGCAGCATCAGCAACAACAACAGCAGCAGCAGCAGCATCAACAACAACAGTTTTCTACAAATTATGGTTCAAATAACTCACACAATCATTCACACTCCAGTTCGATAAGTTCGTCACCTCACAATTCAGCCGGTAGTCCAGCCTCTCCAACATCTGTATCGAGTTCTGTCATGTCATCGTCCGGTTCAAAGGGTAATTTTGCAAATAATAATGGTCATAACTATCAGCAACAGCAACAACAACAACAATACAATGTCGTTGTTACTAACGGTAGTATAAATAATACTTGTGGTACTAATAGTATAACAACCAATATGGGTTTATTGCATTGTAACAATGGTGGCACTGGTGGTGGTGGTAATAGTAGTGGTGGTAATAATAGTTGTACTAACACAAATAATACATTAGGTGGTTGTGGTGGTGGTGGTGGTGCAGGTGCAGGTGCAGGTGCAGGCACTGGAGGCGGCGGAGGAGATCAAAGCGTCTCCGAAGCTATATCCAATATTTCTAGTCCTGACTATCAGGATGATGATAATTTACTCAGTTCTCGCGATCTTTTAGGCGGTATGATACTTAGCGATCCCAGCGATTCAGATTCAACAATATTGGTTTCTGATGCTGCCGTGCAGCGTCAACAACATCAAAGACATCATCATCATCATCATCAGCAGCAGCAGCAGCAACAGCAAAAATCATCCGAACATAAAGTTGTTATACAAGTGCGCGGCGCCGACAGTAATGCCAATTCCAATAATTCTTTCAATAACAATGGTTCCTCAATGAGATCTCTTGGTACGGATCATAAAAATTCCGAAGATGAACTTGTCACACTCGCCGAAGATGCTACAACTACCCATATGCATCAGCAACATTCGACATCACCAAATAGCTATTCGGTGAATTTGGGCGATGGTCGCGAATCATCGCCTCCCGTTTCCGATGATGGCAGCGATGTTGAGTCACTGCATTCGTATCATTATTCTCCTAAGGCTGTGGATATGCCATCGGCAATACGCTTGGCTAAAAGACTGTATATCCTTGATGGTTTTAAGAAAAGTGATGTGTCACGTCATTTAAGTAAAAAGTAAGTACATACGAACTTTTTCTGTGAAATTTAAAATTCAAAAATTTATTAAATATTTCACAACTTACATGCATACATATGTACATATACTTTTATTTCCAGCAATGATTTCAATCGTGCCGTGGCTGATGAATATTTAAAATATTTCAATTTTGAAACCAAAACTTTAGATCAATCATTAAGGGAATTTCTGCAACAATTCTCGCTATCGGGTGAAACCCAAGAGCGGGAGCGTGTTTTAGTACATTTTTCAAAACGTTATTTAGACTGTAATCCAGGAACATTTAATTCCCAGGGTAAAATAATCTGATGCATATGCTTATATATTTGAATTTCAGGACACTAACGTGCGGCCTTCTTAATAATTTTTTATAGATGCTGTTCATACCCTAACCTGTGCTATTATGCTATTAAATACCGATTTACATGGTCAAAATATTGGTCGTAAAATGACTTGTAATGAATTCATAGAAAATTTGGCCGAATTAAATGATGGGGAAAACTTTCCCAAGGACGTGCTCAAGTTTTTGTATCAAGCCATCAAATCGCAACCTTTGGAGTGGGCACTGTTAGTAGATAAAATTCATATATATTTTTTTAATTGTTTTTTTTTAACTTTTAATATCGTTTTTTTTTCTAGCGATGACGATCCTGGTGATTCGCAAAAAATTCAGGGTGATAATAAAAGTCTTCAACAGAATACTGGTCAATTGGGACAAAATCCCTTTTTGGATATACCCGAAGCGGCCAATGCTGTGGAATATAAAAAGGGCTATGTTATGCGCAAATGTTGCTATGATGTTAATTATAAGAAAAGTAAGTGAGGGAGGAGTAAGATGTATTTTGGTTTGTTAATTTAAAATTTAATTTCTTTAATTCCCAGCTCCTTTTGGAAAACGTTCGTGGAAAATGTTTTATTGTACTCTCAGAGATTTAGTATTATATTTACACAAAGATGAGCATGGATTTCGTAAAAGTCAAGTGAGTTGAACTAATAATAAAATAATGTATAAAAATATTTATGATATTAATTTATTTTCCCAAGATGTCCGACAATCTACACAATGCTATACGAATACATCATGCCTTGGCCACAAAGGCTACCGATTATACCAAAAAACAGCATGTATTTCGTTTGCAAACAGCAGATCAGGCTGAATATCTATTCCAAACTAGTGATTCGAAAGAATTGCAGTCGTGGGTAGAAACAATAAATTTTGTATGTGCCGCCTACTCAGCGCCTCCTTTGGAAGGAGGAGTGGGTAGTCAAAAAAGATTCCAAAGACCTCTACTACCCAGTTCGCATACCAAATTGTTACTGGTAAGTAAAAAAAAAAACAAGCAACAACAAAAATCAAATAAATTTTATTCTCTACTTAAATGATTTTTATTCGATTATTCCAAGAAGTTTTACTCGAATTAATTTTATTCGATTATTCTTATAAATTTTTTTTGGACTAGTCGAATAAATTTTATGCGATTATGTGAGTAAATGTTATTCGAATAAATTTATTTCGATTATTCGAATAAGCTTTATGCGATTATGTGAATAAACTATTTTATTTGAAAATAGTTCATTCGATTATTCTAATAAATTTTATTTGAAATAATTTATTCGATTATTGGAATAAATTTGTTTTGATTATTCGAATAAGTTTTGTGCGATTGTGTGAATAAATGTTATTTGAATAAATTTATTTCGATTATTCGAATAAGTTCAATGCGTTTATGTGAATCAATGTTATTCAATTGTTCGAATAAATTTACTTTCAAAAACTTTTTTCGATTATTCGGATTAATGTTATTCGAATAAATTTAATTTGATTATTGGAATAAACTTTATGCAATTATGTGAATAAATGTTATTCGATTATTTGAATAAATTTTATTTTAAAAAATTTTATTCGAATAAGCTTTATGCAATTATATGAATAAAATTTATTCGATAATTTGAATAAATTTTATTTTAACAAATTTTATTCGATTATTCGAAAAAAAATTTATTTCAAAAAATTTTATTATTATTAATATATTATATATTTTTTTCACGGTTATTTGCGATTATGTGAAATAAATATTATTCGATTTTATTTCAACAAATTTTATTCGATTACATATTAGGATACATTTATTTCGATTATTCGAATAAGCTTTGCGATTTCTGAATAAATGTTTTTCGATTATTCGAATAAATTTTATTACAACAAACTTTATTCGATCAGGGGTGTTCTGTAAATCGCGCGATTTGAAATCGCCTAATTTCCAGGAAAGAGCTCAATTAAAAAGGTGACTTATTGCAACTTTTTAATTGGTTTTCTTAATGTTTTAGATGCTTAAGACATTTTAAACGAACTTAACTTTGAACGCACTGAATCGTCCTATCAGCGAAACACTTTTCGATTTTGGAAATCGTACGATTTCAAAAATGCGCGGTTTACAGAACACCCCTGGATTATTCGAATAAATTTATTGTGATATTTTAACAAATTTTATGCGATTATTCGAATAAATTTTGTTTAAACAAATTTCGATTAAGCTTTTTGGCGATTACATACGATTGTGTGAATAAATGTTACTCGATTATTCGAATAAATTTTCTTTAGAAAAATTTTATTCTATTATTTGTGCTGAGATTTTGTGAACTACCTGGCAACCCCATAACAATGTGAACGCCGTTAACACCGTTTTCCTTTTTGCTTTTTGTTCATTCCTTTTTCATATTTACTCGTGTTAAGACGCTAACTTTTATATATAATAAAAACTTTAATTTGAACTTAAATATTAAACAATTTGAATAAATTATATTTTATTTGAAATTTTAAATATTTTATTCGATTCGAATAAATTTTATTTGAAAATATTTTATTCGCTTATTCGAATAAATTTGTTTCGACTATCTGTGAATAAGTGAGATTATTCGATTAAACTTTATTTCAATAAATTTTATTCGATTATTCTAATAAATTTTATTTGCAAATATTTAAATCGATTGGAATAAATTTTATTTGAAAATATTGTATACGATTAATCGAATAAATTTGTTTCGATTATTTGAAGAAGTTTTTGTTCTGGATTATGCCTAATAGATAGATTTTATTTGATTCGAATAAATTTTGTTGGCTCGTCCTAAGAAATTCTATTAAAACATTCCATTTATATTTCGATTATTCAAATAAATTTCGTTCGACCAGGTGAATAGATTTTTTTTTCCACTATTCGAATGGAATTTATTTTAATACTTTTCTTCCTTTATTCGAAGATATTTTATTAGATTATTCCAATAAATTATATAACGATTAATCGAATACATTTTATTTAATTTTTCTCACTTGCAGAAAGAACAATTGGAGTCGCATGAACAGCAATTAAACAAATTAGAGAATACAATATTAGAACATAAAAAGGGTCCCATACCCTCTAAAGGTTTAGCTTTACAAAATTACAAAGAAAAGGAGATATTTTTACAATATGAGGTGAGTTGTGAATAAAAAAATCAAGCGAAAATAAAAACTATGTAAAATTAATAAAATAATTTACTTCTGCAGTTACGTCGCTACAAGACGTATGTGTCAATTTTAACAGCTAAAATTTTAGCTGACCAACAGCAATACGAATTGCAACAGTGTAATCAATTAAATGAAGAAGATACCGATAAGTTCTTTAAAAGCCAGGTTGTCGCAGCACAACCAATACGCCTACAGCCAATGCCAACGTCTTCAGCCGCACCAAATAGTATTAATGTTAGCGAGCAGCAGCAGCAGCAACAATCACAATCACAACCTCAATTGCAACAGCAGCAGCAGCAGCAGCAGCAAGCAACATCTGGAAACAGGTACAGTAGTAGTAATCGTACAACCATTTATCGCTCAGATCGTAATGATCAACAACAAGATCTTGGCTGACGCGTAATGGGAGTTTTCTCAGCTTGTGTGGTATAAATGTTGTTGTGCTTTTATTATTATTATTTTTTTATAACTTCTTTTACTGGCTTTACATTTCTAGTTTTGAAATTATTTTATTTGTTTTTATTTTTATTACATACTTTGATATCAAGGGTTGTTTTAAATACAAATATCATACAAAGAGAAAATTAAAAACTAACAAAAAAAAAGAAGTAACTTCATTTTTTCGTCCGTTGTCTTTTTAACACGAAGTTAATAAATATTTTTAACAATCACTTATAGTTTTGTCATGCTCTTGTTTAAAGTAATTGTAAAAATATTACTAGACATAAAGAAGTTTTTAAGTTGCTGTTTTTTTTTTTGTCATCCATGTGTCAATAAGCATTTCACTAAACAAATAACTTTTAAACAAAAATATCCATAATATAAATTACACAGAAAAGAAAATTTCAAATACATAGATATTTTTTAAATTCTATTATTCCAATATTGATCAATTTGTACTGTCAAACCGATAAACTTCGTTTTTGAAACGGCCGAAACGCCTAATCGATCACTCACTACTTTTACTTAAATTTTTTTGCATAAATATTTGTTAGCTGTTTTATTTATTTTTTAGCATACATATCATATTTTGCATTTCTAAAATCGGCTTCTACATTCATTGAAAACGAAAGTTTCGCTCAACTATTTATTTCGAAAACAAATATCGAACGAAATTTTGCTTTGCTTTGCTTTTCACTGAACAGTCGGCAGTTAGTTAATCATGTAAATAATGTATAATTGTATATATTTTATAATTAATTTTTATGTGTTCTACATTTTGTTTGTTGGGCACATATTATTTTTTATAGTCGTTCTGCATAGTTATCTAAATAACGTTTTCGATAATTAGTTTAGATTGTTTGATTATACAGTAGCTAAATATTTTTAATGAAGCGCCTTATGCCACTTCCAAAATAAATGGCTCACATAAATATGTATAATGGACATTTTTCAAAGGTGCAGTTGTTGAATAGTTAACACATATAATAATGTTTTATTTAACTGGGGGTCTACTCTGTATTTCGAAACGAAATTCGAAAGCATTAGCTTTCGTTTCGCATTACAGATTGAAAAAGCTAAAAACAATTTAAGTCAGGGTGTCAACTCTGCAATTCGTAATATTTGCCGTCACACCCAATTTGGCAAATATTAGTGTCCGCCCACTTGTCTAAATTCAGTATCGCGTCACTTTCAGAGCTCAAGGTGTGTTCCAAGTTTCGTAAAAATCGGTAAGGCAGGAACACGTGAAATGTAATATTAATATTTAATGGGCAAGGATCCGCCAACTTCTTTAAGCACGAAATTATGACATTCTAAGAGCCGAAACTCTTTGCCAAGTTTAGTGGTAACAGGATAATTAGAAGTATATATATATATATATATATGTATATACATATATGTATATATATGTATATATATATATATGAACATATATGTATATATGTATGTGTAGTTTAATATTAAACTTTTATGGGCGTGACCCCACCCACTTTTTTAAACCCAAGATTAAGAATTTTTCAGAGCTCAAGTTGTGTGCTAAGTTTTGTAAAAATCGATAAAGTAGAAACGCGTGTAATATAATATTAAATTTTGATAGGGTTGATCCCGCCCACTTTTTTGAAAGCAAGATTGTGTCTTTTTTGGAGCTCAAAGTGTGCATCCAGTTTAAAAAAAAAATCCGTCGAATAGAAGCACGTGAAATATAATATTCAGTTTTAATGGGCGTGGCTCGGCCCATTTTTTCAACTTCGAGGTGGTGTTATTACGAGA
The DNA here is from genome assembly GCA_944452675.1 of Tachina lurida. NCBI lineage: Eukaryota > Metazoa > Arthropoda > Insecta > Diptera > Tachinidae > Tachina > Tachina lurida. Next base: position 32,206,158 of record OX101752.1, read on the forward strand.
ACCCCAGGTGTGTGCTAGCTTCGCAGCGAATCAGTAAAATATCACAAAATTAAAGAGAAAAAAATAGTGGGCTTATCCCCGCCTTTTTTTTTTGACAAATAAAAACATAAAAAATAAAAACAAAAACGATATAGGATAACCTCATCCTTTCTTCGAAGTCTGTTAAAAAACCAATAAATGTGAAAGTGAGTTTGTTTACTGCGCTTTCACGCTCAAACCACTAAACCGATTTTGAAAGTTCTTTCACCAATAGAAAGCTACATTACCAGCGTCAAACACAGGCTATTTTTTTTAACCGGTTCGGAACCGGTTTTTTATATTTGGCACGGATTTTCAAACCGCTAAACCGGTTTTCAAAATTTTTTCACCAATGGAAAGCTACATTACCAGCAACAAAGACTGCCTATTTTTTATCCGGTTCGGAACCGGTTTTTTTATTTTTAGTTCGGATTTTTTCCGAGAAACATATTTTTGGTCTGGTTAGGGAAATTTTCGTTTCGGGTTTGATTGTTTAAACATTTTTAAAACCGGTTTTTATTCTGTTTTTTAATTTTTGATCGCCTTTTTGTAGGTTTTAATAATTTTTTTAACATTATCAGTGAGTAACAAATAAGAAAACATTCAAAAATTTTTAAGTATAGTTTCAAAAATATCAGATCAACGCTAGCGGAGCCGCGGGTAAAAGCTGGTTAATAATAAATGAATATTAATTTAAAAATTAATTTCTTCATAAAAAATAAATGCAAAATTAAGTTTGGAAAAATGGTATTCGGCCTTAAATAACAGAAAAGTGCATTAGTTTTCACAATTTTACTGTTTATTTAATACGTATTAAAATTTAAATAGATTTTCTTATGAAAGTGAGTTTTTTTTAAGTTACCCTCTCTTTCCACGACCCAGACAGTCGGTCGGTTTGAGCGAGTTGTTCCACTTTTCCCATAACTGACCCACGATGTCACCAGAAATCGTTCGACCGACAACTTGTGTTACAAACAACAATAACATTAGAAAATTTGTTGTTGTTAATACTACATTAAAATAAAATTTATATAAATAAAGTAATATTTTATAGTTCTTGTGATTCGAAAAGCACAAATAATGCTCAAATACATTATTTGTAAGCATATTGTTATATTTTTCAAGTTATTGAATTTCAATAATTTTGTTTATGCTTGCACGCAGCGTGACCGTTTGACCGACTAAAGTGGCAAATTGCCACTTTTTCGACTGCCTTGCCACTTTTTGTCCCCCTTTTTTTTAGTGAATAATATAAAAATACATTAAAAATAAAAAGTTTAGTGTAGTTTTTCGTTTTTGTTTTAATTTTGCCCCCTTTTTTTGATAAATCCCCCTATTTGGTGCCACTTTTTGAAAAATGTCATCGGTCACCCTGCTTGCACGCAAAAAAAGGGAGGAAATCAAATGTCAACAAACAAGCAAAACAACGAGCTTCGTAATGCAGTGATGCCACTTACTCTTTTTTATCCCCAAAGGAATTTATGATTGGAGGTATTTTATCTCATGAATTCTCCCTCGGAATGATAAATAAATATATTTTTGAAATTTTGTGTTCTTTTTTCATACGATTAGACCAGATTATTTAATGTCTTATAACGAATGAGAATTTTGACTTCGATTTCGAAATTTCAGTCCCAGATTAAAGAAAAAATATGTATTTGGGACAAGAAATTTCCAAGCTGAAATCACAGTGGACACTCGTAATAAGGCTGATTGATTGCCTTTTACAAAGTACACATACATACGCGTACATACATACATATATACATACATACATGCTTAATACATTGCATTAAAAAACTACAATACATATTTTAATTTTGTCTTGGATGTTTTAATAATTTATATGTTTTTTTTTTTAAATTGCAGCCCTCTTTAAATATAAAAAAATTTTGAAAATCAAATTAACAATGAATCTGAAAATATGTAACGAATAAAAAAACCCACATAATACTGTGAAAACTCTTATATTATGTTACACATAAAAAATGTAACAAAATTAAAATAAGAAAAGTTACAAGACACACCTTAAAGTTATAAAAAAAATTCAATTTAATAAAATACTTTATATAAATAGAACTAAAAAAAATACAAAAAAAAATCATTTTATTTATTTTGAAAGAGCATTTTGACGCTTTTTTTAAACAAGCCTTTAAAGTTTCTATTTTTTATGAAACATTTTAGCAAGGTTTTAATGTAAATTAAACAATTCATAGAATGAAAAAACAAAATCAATCATTAGAAGAGCAAATCACTAAAATATCTTACACATTTTTTTATATTCCAATAGTTTAGGTTGGTTTATAAAATTTATAGCCTGTAGCTATTTTTATGTAAAAACAATAATTAAAGTAAAAGATATGAATTTTTAAAATCCTTTAGTGTAGAACTATAAATAGAGAACCCTTTAAAATGCTAAAAGTATTAAACACAATATTAATGAAAATATAATCATTTCTTTAGTTTTTTTTTTTGAATAACTTAAGAAAAAATCATACTGTATTTTAAAAGTATTTAGTGGCACTTAAATAGTGTTTAAATACCTTAATGTTTTCCATTTTTGTTTGTTAAATTTTCCTTTGCTGCAATAGTGTCACAACTCAAAAAACGTAATTTTTGATTTAATAATGCAGAATTAATGGTCACATATCATTGATCATATTTTTTTTAAATTTCATACAAATCTTAAAACTCCTTTTCTGTTTTTTGAGTTATCACTCTATTAAAGCAAATGCTCGATATTTGTTTTAACAACCTGTTCCACGATATCCAAAGAAAAAGTTCATTCCTCAATTTATATTTAAAACAGCCATAAATAATGAAATTTTTGTTTTTGTTTCCAATATAAATTGTCAAACGAACATTAAAATTTGTGTCATAGTTTTTATTATTAAAATTTAAATGCTTTCTACTTTTTTTTTCTTAAAGCGCTTTTAGCATCTTATTACGCATGCAAAGGTTTAGTTGATATCAAAATAAATAGCAAGACATACATAAACTACTTCTCAATAGCTTTAAAGTTTTTTTTTTATTTTTTAATTTGAGAAAAAAGGCCCATATACTGTTCTGTAAACGAGAAATTTTCAAAAACGAATAAATATCTATTCCGTGGTCTACAAATTATTCGATTTGATGGCATTCGAAATTAAGTTCGAATACAATGTTTGAACGTCAAAGTCAGCTGTTAATAAAGAAAATCACATTTTAAATTAAAAAATAAATAAGCATTTCAAATAGCCGCCCCTAAATCTATGACAGAAAAAGTGTTTATATTAATACAAATAATTTTTCTCTATACTTGAAGCCAAACTGAAAACAAACGTTACGAGTGTTTTTATAACCAAATTTTTACCTTTAAATGTATGAAACTGCATGTAATTTGTTTATAATTTGGTTATAAAAGATCTCAAATTGTTAATGTTAATTGTGTTTTGAGTTTTCTTCCGTGATTTATTGGTATAATAACATTTTCGATTAACTTTCGACCAGATAGGCTTACTCGATTTAAAACCGAGTAATAGTATCTGAATTCGGTTTAGAGGACACCAAAACTTTTAGTTCGTTTTGAAAACGAGAAATTTACTCGGATTCGGTTTATAGAAGATGGCCGATAGAGCAGAAAGATGTGCCGTGCCGTTTAAGCACAGATGCCGGGTACACTACTTTCTCAAAAGCTGTTTATTTTTAAAGGCCTTGAGCCATATCGTGAACAGTTTTTCACTCGATATATTTCCGCTTTTCCCCAAACTGCAATCGTGAATAATTTTTCCCTAGAAATCCGTGCCTTTTTTTATTCCCCTATATCATGAATAATAATTTTCATGGGGATTTTTTTTCACTTTTCTCATGGTTTTGTTCACTTTATTTTTGCAGGTGTACCGAATTAATACATCGCGTAATTTCAATATTATAAGTCCAATTATTAATGTTAATGCTTCCAAATATTAATATTTTACTTCCATGATTAATAACAATAATTCCCTTCAATAATTCATTGAATATGTTCTTTGGTTCACATGCAGTAAATTTTATAGCGATAGTGTACTTAAGAATTTGTTTCCACCGCACCTAAAATCCTTAAAACACATTTTTACTCTTAAAAAATTTAATTTGAAACCCAAGATTTGTGTATTTCTTACTAGCAAACTTAAATTTGTCTGATTTTCAATTAATTGTTAAGCTTTACAAACCTTCTTCCCGTTTTTTTATATTCACTACGAATTGATAGCGGAAACAAACGTTCCCCTTCATGGGAAATAAAAATTTCCTTGGAACAAAAATTTCAAATTTTATTCACGATAGTGGTAATTTTTTTTATTGTTAACTATTATAAAATGTTATATTTTAAAATTCACATATATCTAAAGTGTGACCGTTTGACCGACTAAAGTGGCGAATTGCCACTTTTTCGACTGCCTTGCCACTTTTTCCCCCTTTTTTTTTAAAGTGAATTATATAATAATATATTAAAAATAAGAAGTTTAGTGTAGTTGTCGCGTTTTTTAATGTTGCACCTTTTTTTTTGATAAATCCCCTATTTGGTGCCACTTTTTGAAAACTGTCATCGGTCACCCTGCATATCTACTCTTTTATAAGGTATATGTATTTTCAAAAGGTGATACTTCTCAAAAGACGTTTTCTTAAATCTTTCATTCGAATAATTATGTATGTATGTAAATATGTGGCAATCAAAATAAAACTTTAGTAAATGTAAAAATGTTCGAAAGGACTTACTTCAGCTTGAAATTTTTGTTAGGCAAACTTTCCCAGTGTAAAAGTGGACTTATATAATTTTAAAATAATCTGCCATTTATGTTTCATTATGTTTTCTTGTTTTTTTTTGCCATTTACCTAATTTGCATTTGATCGTTTGTGTGGCCTTAAATGTTTTTTTTGTGTTGTGAATTTTACTGTCTGCCATTCTCTCATTTGTGGTTAAATTACTCATTAATCTGTAATATGTAGTTGCAAAACTCTTAACAAAATTATGTTATTTCTCTTATATTTTCCTTCGTTTAACTTTGCAGATGGTATGGCTGTGGTAGTTTTGCCTGGTGGTCGTGTTTATTTTCATAAATTAATTTTACTTTTATAAAAAAAAAGAAAAATAAAAAATAAAATATAAAACTAAAATAAATAATTTAATTTAACACACAACACTTTAAGTGTTAGAATTTTTATTTTTTATTTTTTAATAAATAAAAAACCAACTTATTTATTAAACTTTTAAGGTAAATGCAACAAAATGCACATAAAATTGTATAATTTTAGTCACGGCAATGACTTACACACACACATATACATACGTTAGAGTCATGTTTATTTAACGAAATATGTTGTAATTAATTTTTCAGTTTTGATTTCTTTTAACTTCTGTTTTTACTGTAATTTTAATATATTTTTTTGTGTAATTTTTATTTAAAAAATATTTCAATCAAGAAATCGGTCCTTGTTATGAGTTTTATTCGATGTTCGTTCAATCTTCGTTAGATTTTGAAATTCATATTTGTATTATGATAATGATAATTATTATTATTTATCGAGAAGAAGTTTGTTTTATAGGAAAAATTTTAAATATGAAAAAAAAGTTTAGTCATTGTTTATTTCCTTTTACGAACCCAAACAAAACTTCTGACAACTTATTTCTTTCACTGTTTATGGTTCTACTAGGCTAAAGTTCGTATCGTTGTGTAAGCCAAACTACATGTGATAATTAAAAAAAAACATCTTGCACGAAAATCAATTGCAAATTATTATGACATAAACTAGCAGAACGGAACAACATGTCGCCACGCCTTCATCATCAGACTTATTGTCTTTGGGGTCAAAAATGAAGAATTTTTTGTTGTTCGTTAAGCAACGTCTATATGCATATCGTTGCAGCTGAATACACTCATCAGTGGACTTCAACCAAAATAATATTGAAGGATGCTAAAAAGCTTCGTACATACATATGTACATATCGCTCAATTACTCAAACAACGTCATAACTCAGAAAACTAGTTTGCCAGAAAACAAGTTTAAAGCTTTCAATTTACGCACAACTTAGTGGAAAAAGAAAATTTTATTTTTCTCTCAAGAGTTTAGTAAACAAGATATTTGTATGAAATTTAAACACAATATGAATAACGATATGAGGATTAGTTCGGCATCATTAATGGAAAATGGAATTTTTGCGTTATGACGTTATTTTAGTAAGTAAAGAGCGATAGCAAGCAAATATTTATAGAAAAACTCTCAAAATGTTATTGAGAAAGTTAAAAAGACTCAAACAAAAACTTTACAACAAACATCTTTATTCGATTTTGGATTTTTTTTTTAATATTTCTTAGTTAATTTTAAAATGTCTTATACATAATTGCATATTAATTTAACTAAAGTGCCGCAAATGAGCTGATGTGATAAACTTTAATCTTATCGTGTACAGTTTCAGCCTCAGCTGATAAAAATATTTACATACACACACTGTATGTATTTTGAGTGAAATTCACAATAGCGTCATTCATCGCAGAATGAGCATCATAAACAGCGTTACCGGAGCTATATTTTTTTATACCCGAAAATTACATGCTAAATTACATGTTTTCTTCCTACATATTTTTTTATAGCCATTTTGAGACAAATCTTAAATATATTTTATAACAAATACCTTATGATCGGTTGTAATATCAGTAAAGTCTGAAATAAATTTAAAATAATTTATATCTTCTGGTTAAACTTGATACGTATACATTAATTTAATTAATTTAATTGCTTAGGCAGCAAATTAAACTAAGCAAAATTATAATGCTGTTTGCGAAGTTTATTACTGTTGAATTTAAATAATTTTATTTATGTTTGCACGCAAAAAAAGGAGGGAAAACAAAACGTCAAGAAACAAGCAAAACAACGAGCTCCGTAATGCGGTGATGTCACTTAAGGCCATTTCACACTATAATACAAGTATTGATACTTTTGACGAAAATGCATCCCTAATCTAATTTCTGTTTCAAAAATTTCAAAAGACAATAACAACTCAACATGTCAGAGTTGCATTTTCCACAAAAGTATTAATACTTGTATTATAGTGTGAAACGGCCTTTATTACTCCTTTTTGTTCCCAAGGAACTTATGATTGGAGGATTTTTTTCTCGAGAAACTTATTTTGCCTGAAAAATTAATTCCGAGGGAATACCCCTATAAGAAATGAATGACCGATATTGACAGTACAGCCCTGTTGTGCGCTACCAAAACATATTTGTTAAATTTAGGGCCTAATTTTGTAAAACGCAACGTCAAGAGTTGAAAAATTTTATATGGAAAAAATTTAAATTTTGTTTTTAATAATTTTATAGAGACTTTGTTCTACTCAGTAATGCGTGATATATCCAATAGAACTATTGCTCGTAAGACTGTTACTGTTCTTGTAGGGCAGCGAGTTTGGTCCACGCTGCATAGTCTCATTTAATATAAAGTTCAGTCTTATATATAAATCTTTAAATTTATTAAGGGGTTTTTGTATAAAAAGCCCAAATTTGCCACTATATAATTACAATAGTGCTTCCTATTTTTCTTTATTTGTTCTGTATTTAGATATTTGATACATCTCTAAGTTTTAGTATTTACATCAAAAATAGAATTGTGAAAGTGAATATTTTCTTAAGTAAATTTGTTTCAGATGTTTTTTTTTTATCAGCCCAATTATAAATACTAGGATCGTCTAAATTTGACCACTTGACACGTAGTATGTCTTGATTTATTATAAACATATGTATGTGTACAAAACTAAAACAAAGGAGAAAATTGTATTTTTCAACGGAATTTAAATCGCTGTTTTACCACTTTTAAACCCAGAATTATGAAAAAACATTTAAATTGTGCATATGTATATACACAGTAATACCCTTTAAACCATATACATATGTATGTATGTTTTAACAATATTGGTGGATGATAAGATACTTAAAAGTGCAAGACAAAAAAATGTGTGCCGTATTTATATACATAAAAGAAGATTCTCGGGAAGTATTAATTTTTTTGTCGAGAATAGAACAGATGTCATTGGAAATAAAAAGTGAGAACTACGAAGTTAGCTTTTTGTTTCCAGTTTTAATTTACTTAAAAGATGGTAAACAATTTTTGTTAAATGGTGGAACAAGGAATAGAGAAAAGAATCCCGAGGAATTGTTATACGGAATAGGGCTGTATACATATGTATGTAATTTTCTATAATTTTTCCGCTCACAAACAAAGACCTTAAGCAACATATAAAATATTTACATACATCAGAACAAAATAAAAAATAAAAAATCCGCCTATAGTTTTATAATATTTATGCTATATATAACCATAACTTTTCTTTTTGTACATTTCCAACAAGATACATATGCATTTATCCGTTGTCAGGACACCAATATATCGTTAGCTGAAATGCAAAACCACATATGTAATTAACGAAAAATTAAAAATTGCATTTTCAATTATTGAATTATACATATACATATGTTTTCATAATCTTTTTTTGTTCGAAAAACCGGCTCAAAAGTGTAAATTTTATACTTTAGTATCACCAACGGCAACACTGCTTATAAATACCGAATGAAAATTCCAGCGATAAGCTCTTTCCATCACAATGGAAGATCGAAAGTTGCTCATAATTAGGACCTGAACAAAAAAGTTTCGACATTGAAATGACCCGTTAATTATTTAATGCCTGAAAGTATGCTCGTTTGAGGCTGGATTAATTTATTCTAATTTCATTAAAATCACATGCAATACACACATACATATGTACATATACATATATCGCTGATTTACTCAAACAACGTCATAACACAAAAATCTAATTTTTAAAGAAAAATAGGAGGATTAATTCTGCATCATTAAAAAAAATGGAATTTTTGAGTTATAACATTGTTTGAGTAAATGAGCGATATGTCTGCATGTACGTACGTACGTACTACGTTTTTTTTTATAACTTTTAATCTTTATTTTTTTTTAATATGTACTTTTATTTTTGTTTTAACTTTTCTTTGTTTTTTTTTTTGCAGGAAAAAAGAGAAGAAGAAGTAAAACTTATATTAAAAATCCATTGTTAATTTTTGGTTGTTTTCATAAAACTCATATCAACAGCATAATTTAATTATTATTTATTTAATAAAAAAAAATAATAATAGAATACAAAAAACAAACAAACGAACGAAACAATAATTGGTAAGTTTTCTTATTTTTCTATGTATAGTATTCAATTCAAAAGTTCAGATGCAGGTATTAAATACAAAATAAAATACAATAAACAAAATTTGCAATAAATTAAAGAAAAATTAAATTCGGTTAGTTTAAATCATTGTATGGGATTGCTTTTTTTTCAAGCCTTTATTTTGTATATCAAATAATTTATGCAGAAAGTTATTTTTTATTAAAATTTTTGTATTAAAGAAAAGTCTTCAGACTTTAATGAAAATCAACCAGAATTAAATTACAATAATGATAATAATTCGTGATACAACTTATGACTTCTATTTTGTGTGTATAAATTTAGTTTTTTTTATAAAAAAGAAAATTCTCGTTTAAACGAAAATATATATATTTAATGTGTTAATTTAACATAAAACTGTCTCATTTTAATTAATTGTAAAAGAAAATAAAACCTAAAATCCAATAATTAGGCTTTACAAATTTAATTAAAAAAAAGTATAATAATTATTAATAATATACATATTTATAAATATAAATAAAAATAAGTTAACAAACAAAATATATGTATTTAAAGAAAAACAAAAAACTTTTTAATGACAACAAATTATATAGTATATATACTTAAACATTACCTAAACTATCATTTTAAATGATAAAAAAAAATTAACAAATATGCAAAAAAAGCAAAAGAAAATGAAAACTAAACACTTGTATGTTATCGTTTTATAGATATACAATTCCTGCTACATTGGCATACATACATACATATTCACATAAAATTTTTTATTTACTCTAAGCATATTAAAATTGCAAAATTCTTAACTCAAAATTTATTTTTGTTTTCAGAAAATTCTGAACTTTATTTTTTATTATATTTTAATTTCACATATTTACTTTAAACTTTTGAGTTTGCAGAACTTTTATTGTTACGTTCTAAAAGAAAACGGAATTTTTAATTTGTTTTCTGTGAAAAGCAAACCGAAAAGAATTTTTCCCATTGTGCAGGGATTGCTTTTTTTTTAAATAAAAAAAAAAATCGTGTGCTATTAAAATAATAAATGAATGTAAAATTTTATTTTTTTTAAGAATCGGTTATTTTTTGTTAAAATAAAAAATAAACAAGTTCTAGATATTTTTTTTTTTATTAAATTTCAACATTAATAAGATTTTAAGAATTCCCAACTAAATTTTGGAACTACATTACTTTTTTTCATAAATGTCATCAAATCGGTTTGTTGTTGAGTGCATTCAAAAATTCGAAATTTCGTATTTATTTTTTTTTTGTATAAAATTCGAATTTTGGAACCAAACTTTTGTTTTGTAAATATTGAAATAACATCGACTTACAGCCTGTTTTTCGAAAATGAATAAGTGTATACGTTCGTTAAAATAACGAATGAAATCATGTTTACGTTTTGGTAGCATTTATTAATTTTCATGTGAGTCACAACAAGAGCTTTCAGTTTTACACACTCATAAAATTTCTTATGTAAAATTAATTAATAATCGGTCTACATATTTTTTTTCTTTAAGTTACAAAAAAAATAAATTAACGAGAAAATGTGAATGACTTTTTCATAAAATTTAAAATAAATTTAAAATGAATTTTATTTAAAATGTTTCATCGAATTTTTTTAATAGATTTTATTTTTTTTATTCTTTCACTGTAATAATTTTTTGAGTTTATATTTTTGGTTATAACTAAAAAGCTCTTTTTATGTCAAAACTAAAGCTTTAGAAAATGTTTTATAAAAATCAAATTTTAAACGTTATCGTTTATAAATGAAACATAAAAACGAAAGGGCTTATGTTTTCGAAAAACGGGCTGTTAAACCATTCTCGAAATTTTCATTTAAGTTCGAATTTATGAATTAAAATTTTTATGATGGCTGTTTTCGAAAATTCATTCATGTTAGAAATTAAATTTAGTTTTCCCCACTAACATTTCCTTTTTATAAATATTCACCCCTATGGTGATTAACAAGTGGAATTTTTGTTCCCGTAAAATGTTCATTCCCCTCGAAGGGAAAACGCTATTGTGAATCTCCCATGAAATTTTTTCCCGCTATCAGTTCCCGTGAATGCAAGAAAGGGAAGAACATTTTGTCGGTTGGTTTCTGGTTTGCTGCAGACATAATGTATTTTGAATATACTGTACCGCAAACCAGAAACCAAGCGACGATTTGTAAAGCGTAAAAATTAATTGACAATCAAACAAATTTGAGTTTAATAACTTTAAAGTTGTATTTTTAAATATTCTAGCCGCCATAAAATTTACTGTGTGGGAATTGTTGTTAACAATCGTGAACTTTATTTCCTAATCTTGTCCTATAAATTAGTATTTTTAATATTTAATTCGATGTAATAATTTAGTTCGCCTTTGAAAATAAATTGAACAAAAAAGGTGCAAGTGAAAAATACCGCGTGAAAATATTATTCATTACAATGGGAATCAATAAAGGGAAAACACATTTCTGGGTAAAAATTATTCACGATTGCAATTTGAGGAAAAGCGGAAATATTTCAAGGGAAAAATTTTCACGATAGGGGTGATTAACACCAAATCAGTTCGTGGCTGAATGCATTGTTTTTCTCACCTAACAATATTTTATACGTTTCGAGCTCACGATTTCATTGCAAATCGAGCCGATTTCCATCACATACCTAAAAAAATCAGCATATATGTCTTAAAATCACATAAATTCATAAAGTCCACGAAAATTGTATTTTGTTGATAACTCTCGACTTTGAGGGTGTAGTAGAATTTCTAAAAATTACCAAATGATCTATTTCTACAATCTATGATAGATTTTTTTGCTCGCACTTTGCTGATTCTTCCATTAGTTCAAAAACTACATATTTTGTTTAAAAAATATATACATAATAAATATACATACACATTTTATTTAATATATATCAACTTTTGTGTTCTATATCTTTTTTTTTGTTTTATATTGTATAAACTGAATTTATTATTTATTTTTGTTCTGTATTAAAGTTTATTATTATGTATTATTATTATTATTATTATAAATTACAAGTGTATATTTTTATTTTTTGTAAAACATTTTAAAGAATTATTACTTATGAAAATAACAAAAAAACAAACATACACGACACTCACTCACTTAATCACATTAATATGACTTAAACTTATAGTATGTAGTAGTTATGAAAGAAATACAATTATAATTTGTTTCATTAAACGTTTATTTTTTAAGGCTTTACAATAAAAATAAATAAATAAATAAAAACGAAAACATATAATGAGTACACATTTTTAATAAAAAAAATTTTATGCTTACAAAAACAAAATATAAACATTTCATATGATTTTAATAATTAATAATATGTATCGTATAGATACATGATTAATCAAAAAATAAAGAAAACTAGAACTACTAGTTATGAGAAGAAAAAATAATAATAATTTATTAGAAATGTATTCAAAATACAGAAGAAAAAATAAAAGTAAGGGACATTTTATAGTAAAAAGCATTTAGGAGAGAATCTTAAAAATGATTTGATTTCAAAACGTAAACCTAAACTTGATTTATCTCAACATTTCACTTTTAAGATTTTCGCAAGAAAAAATTACAAAAAAAAAAATAAAAACAATAACTTCACATTTTTCATTATGAAAAAAATATAATAATCTTTACACTGAAAATAAAGAAGAAAAATAAAATAAAAAATATTCTACAAAATTATTTCCAACATAAAGAAGAAAACAAAAATAATGCAACTGTTATATTATCGATAAAACAATAACATTAAACAAAGAAAACAAAAACCATGTGAAAAAATAGTTAAACAAAATAAATAAAAATACTTCCAAAATAAAATGTGTTTTTAATTTTTTCTTACATAACACAATAACTACGAGTATAGGGTAATCTCAGTACACCAGCTGACTATTGTTGTGAATATTACGGTTGCCAAATTTTGCTTAACACCCAGCAAATATGAATCAAAAAATATTGAATTTTTTGTCATCAATTTCAAATCATCCAGTCTTAGTTAGGTCTTTTATCTTTTTATTGCATGAACAATTAAAATCTTACCTGTATTATTGTATCATTTTACCATCAAATCGTATTTTTGCATAAATTTGATTTCTTAATTTTCTTTTCATCAAATGTCATTTCGTTTTACATGGCGCTTTTATTGGTGTCAACCCATCAGGATTCCATGTTATTTTTCCTATAATTATAAACACAGCGCATAACAGACAATATTCACCCTTATCGGGAATAAAAGTTCACATGAAATGTGTCCCCTTTCCCTAAAATTGTGATCGCCAATTTTTGCGTTGTTGTTGTGTCAGTATACTATTTTCTAATTTTGTTCACCATTTTTTGTTAGCGGGAAATATTTCACGTGAACAAAATGTTCGCCTTTTATTCCCGATATGGGTGATTGTAACATTAGCTAAAATTCATCTTCAAATGATTTACGCCTACATCGTGAAAATTTTTCCCTCAAAGTATTTTCCGTTTTCCCCAAACTGCAATCGTGAAAAATTTTTTCCCTTTTTTGATTCTTCCCCTTAGACGCAATTTACCCTGTGCCTTTTCTGCTTGCATGTGTAGGCAGGCTTTTTCAGTTCGATGGTGGGAGGTGTTGAGAAGCATGCGGAGTAAAAAAAAGGCACGTAATGAAAATTCGAGGGGATTTTTGACATTTCTCTTTGTTTTTTCGTACTCTCAGCACTAAGAGTGTACACAAACGTCAAAAAGTCATGAAGAAAAAAGTCTTAATGTAAATGTCCTTGACTTTTCGTAGGGGGTTTAAAAGAAAATTGTCGAAAGAAGGCAGGCTAAAAAGGCATAATGTGAATAGGCACTTACCATGAATAATCGTTTTCCCTCGAAATATTTTCCCTTTTCCCCAAATTACAATCGTGAATAATTTTTTTCCAGAGATGTGTTTTCTGGCTCCATAAAAAATCGCCCAAAACAAATCGCCCAAAAATAAAAATGAAAAATCGCCCAAAATTTTCCCATACAAAATTTTAGTGATTTTTCATATGAAAAAACGCCCAAAAATTTTGGGCAATTTTTCATTTTTTTTTGGGTGATTTTTCATTTTGAAATTTTGGGCGATTTTTCATATGAAAAATTTTTCCATGAAAAATCACCCAAAACCAAAGCACCCAAAAATTAAAATGAAAAATCGCCCAAAAATATTTTCATACAAATTTTAAGTAATTATTCATATGAAAAATCGCGCAAAATTGTTCAAACATTTAAAAATTAAAGGAAAAAATACACCCAAATACCATGGTGGAGAAAATTCTTAAGGCCGGCAGTGCAGGAAAATGTTATTAAACAAAAAAACTTGGCAAAGCAGAAAATCTTTATTATTAAGCCCGGCCAAAGGCCGGTAGTGCAAGAAAACGTTCTTACGCAGGAAAACTTTGCAAGGCAGAAAATATTTTAGGCAGCGCCGTCCCGGCCGAAGGCCGGCAGTGCAAGAAAACTTTCTTAAGCAGGAAAACTTTGCAAGGCTGAAAATATTTATTAGGCAGCGCCCTGCCGGGAAACACCATGGTGGAGAAAATCCTTAAGCCCGGCCGAAGGCCGGCAGTGCAATAAAACGTTCTTAACCAGGAACACTTTGCAAGGCAGAAAGCATTTTAGGCAGCGCCGTGTCGGGATACACCATGGTGGAGAAAATCCTTAATTTTAATTTTTTTCTTAATTTTGGGCGATATTTCATTTTTTTTGGGTGATTTTTCATATTGAAAATTTTGGGCGATATTTCATTTTTTTTTTTTGGTGATTTTTCATTTTGAAATTTTGGGCGATTTTTCATTTTCATTTTTGGGCGATTTTTCATGGAGCCGTGTTTTCTCCTTATGAATAATATTTTCCATGGGGATTTTTTCACTTTTCCCTTGTTTCGTCAAAAACATCGCATTTGAAACCCAACATTTGTACAATTATTACTATCAAACTTAAATTTGATTTTCAATTTATTATTAAGCTTTACAAATCTGCTTCCTTTTTTGCACTCACTGTGACTGATAGAGGGGAAAACTTCTCACGGGACACTCCCAATAGCATTTTTCCCTTCTAGGGGAATGAAAATTTCACAGGAACATAAATTCCAGTTATTCACGATAGAGCTGTATAATTACATAAAAAATATCAGTGCATACTTTAAGGCTTTCACTTTCTCACGTTTTCAATTTGGCAAAAATATTTATTAAAAGTCTTCAATTGGCGACATGGCATGTCTCTTAAGTCTTTGCGACCAGCTACCCAACAAAATGTGTGACGAAATTCGAAAGACTTAAGACAGCAACACACAATTAGTGAATTATTGGAATTTTTTTACATTTATCTCGGAAATTGCCGTTTGACCCTACACGTACGAATTTCACCCGCTCTATCCGAAAATTACAATTAAATTTTGATTCAACCGAATTTTCATATTTTCCGAGTTTGGGTCTTAAGTCTTTTCGGACTTTTCCTCGCATACAGCTACAGCAAAAGACTGAAGACAAGTACAAGAAAATGAGGGAATCCAAGTAATATCAGCCTCAAGTTGAATCTTTTTGGTTATTTTCACATTCAGCATGTATAAGAAGCCGATTGATGTTCTTCACTCTGGTGCCACTTTGGCCTACTGCAGTCTATACACTTTGGTTCGAGTTGACGAAAATAAAATACAGTGTTCGGCAAAATTAATGCCGATTATCGCCAGACTAAGACTATCAATTATCTTACTTGCTTGAAAAATTCCCCAAACGAAAAAATTGAGATGCTCAAGATAAATAAAAAATCTAAAACCCAAATAAACTGCTGAAGCGGTTTGACAAACGTTAATAAAAAAATTTAAGTTTGTGAAAACCAGCTATTCAGTTTTCATTGGATTCGAAGATTGTTTTAATTTTATTTTCTGATCAATGTATGTTAATAGAACGTATGTCATTATGCTTGAGTAGAGTATGTATGTATACGTAATTCTAAATGTATTTTATTGATATAGAGCGAAATTTGAAACAAGAATCCACACAGCATTTGTCTTAAGCAAATGTAAATGATGAATCAGTTTCCATTAACATTTCCTCCACGCGTAGTCCTATACGTTTGCGTTTAACATCAATTTGTACTATGGACACTGTGACACGATCGCCAATATTTAATTTCAGTTTACCCATTTTACTGGTGTGTATTAGACCATCACATTCCACGCCAATATCAACAAATGCCCCAAAGTGTGTGATATTAGTCACTGCTCCAGTCAAAACATCAGATTCCGATAACTCGGTGATTTTTGTTAAGCCTTGTTTGAATAATGGTCGTTTATCGAAGTCACTGCGATAGTCCTTGAAAAGTTCACGTTGTAGAGCCTGGAAGACGACTTCTAACTGAAAATTATAGAAAAATAAGAAGAACTGGTTAAAGATAACATTGCGAGCAAAAAGGAAAGTGAAAAACATTAAATTTTAATTAAGCATTTGTTCAATTTATGCATTTTATCGTGCTATAATCGTCAAAACGACTTAAGCAAAATTATTTTCGAATATATGTAGTTGTTTGGCGAAATCGATATTCGTAAAAAAATTAAGTTCGAAAATTATGTCGCTCAAACTTTTTTAGTGGTTATGGCACGATATGTTATACATATGAACACTCAAAATTCGAACTTTTGAAAACAAGAAGAGATAAAATAAAATTTCTATCATATGAAGTCAAAAAAAAATATTGAATAAATGAATACATGTACGAAAAAAATAAAATGATTTCAGAATTTTTGTTAGAAAATTGATTTTTTTAGTTTTTCTGTGAAAATTTTACTGATTTTGAATCAAGTTGATTTTTTTTTTGAGAACTTTTCTAAGCTTTTTCGCAATTGTAGCTTTTTTTCATTTTTTCAGATTTACGCCACTTTGCTTTAATGGTAGTGTAATTTTTTTTCTTATCTTCCTTAAAGTAACTGATTTTTTCAATATGGAATGAACGAAAAAAATCGTTCCAAATTAAAGCAAACCCCACCGAAAGCAAATACATCATTTAAATGATTTTCTTCTTCTTTATTTTCAAGCCTGATGATGATGATAAATATACAGACATGGGTGCTTATGAAGTGGCTCAGAGAGTCTAGTTATAATAACTTGCCTTCTTTAAGAAGTCACTCACATTAATTAATAAAACATTTCATTCTCTAATTAGAATTGAAAATTCATACTGAACTTGGGCCCGCCCGATTTAGATATTATTCCTAATTAAAATTCATTGTACTCCAATTATATGCCTTCACCACATTATTTATTTTGAATTTTCGTTTGAAATATGTATTTATAACAGCTACGTCCAAGCCATGTGCACAATGTGCAAACTTTTACAAAAGGGCTTTTGTGCTTTTGTGCTTTCACGCCGACGAGAGTACAACAGCCACAACAACAATACAACAAGGCTTGCTCTTACTATGTAAAGAAACAAGAACAAATTTAGGAGCTTTCAAAGCTGTTTACCTCAAATGCAAATATCAGTGTATGTGTGTTATACGTTGACACGTATTCACACAAACGATTTCTTAGAAGAAAAAAAGGTTTTTCTAAAGCTACAAAACTCTAACTTTTACTAATTAAAACTTACTCTTTCTTTGGGAGTTTTAAACTCCTTTGCCAATTCCTCCATGTTAGATAAATTTTTATAATTTCCTACATTTTGTATGAATTTAGGGGATCCTATATCCTTTAATTCCAGCTTGCATTTAGAAATAATCCTGAAAGAAATCAAAACTCTTTTCAGTTCCTTAAAAATTTCGAGTGCAGTTAAAATTTAAATAATAGTTTCAATTATAAATGTTTTCAAATAAATCATTAGAATTGTTAAACAGGCAAAATTAAAAAAAAAATAACAAAGTTTTTATATAAAATAAATAACTTACTTTTTTGCCACTGCGTAACTCTCTGGATGCACCCAAGTACAATCCAATAAATTGGCAATAGAACCGCCCGAGCTGCGAGGATCTATGCGTATGAAACCGGCACACTGTACAAACGTCTTTTCACCAATCGACTTCACTTGCAGTATATCTTTTCGAGTACGAAATATTCCATTTTCCAAACGATATTGTATAATCTTTTCCGCCTTTTTCTCCGTTAAACCAGCAATGTGTCTTAATTAATAACACAATCAACATTTTTAATAACATTGGGTACTGAGAAGAAAAAAAAACAAACTTACTTAAGCACGGTTATGCTGGCGCTATTTATGTCGACACCCACATAACTGACACATTCCGAAACGACTTCATTCAAAGATTCTGTCAATTGCTTCTCATTGATATCATGCTGATACATGCCGACACCTATGTGTCGAGGCTCTATTTTGACATATTCACTCAGCGGATCATTTAAACGGCGCGCTATAGAAACAGCACTTATTTCATTCATATCCATATTGGGAAATTCTTTCTTGGCCACATCACTACAAGAATATATGGAGGCACCCTGTTCAGACACAATACTATAGCGTACAGTTGTCGAGTCCAGCACACCAAGTTCGAAAAGTTTCGATAGCCAAAACTCTGTCTCACGACAAGCGGTGCCATTGCCTAAAGCTATAATTTTAATTCTGTGAGGCATAAAAGCGAGAATTAAATTAAATGCATATACATGCCACAATTATTTTATGGTATAAATATATATTTAACAGCATTAATAGTAATTCGATTTGATTCATTTAGATTAACTCACTTGTGCCTCAACAAGATTTTACACAATTCTTCTCCCCATTTTTCTGGATCAGTGTTACGTCTATGAGGATATAGAACGCCAGTCTCCAAAACATCTGCTGTTTCCGATATAGCCGCATATTTACAGCCATTTGTGAAACCGGGATCTATACCCAAAATGCGTTCTCCCTTTAAAGGTGACATTAACAGCAACTGTTTGAGATTTTTTGCAAAAACATCAATTGAAGCCTTTTTAGCCGATTCATTTAGATCCGACCTTATTTGCCGAGTCAACAAGGGTTGCACTTAAAAATAAGTATATACATACATACATACACATATTAAAGAGAAAAGTTACACAAGCAATGAACCAGAAACTTACATTTCTTGGTAAAACACTCCTCAAATGCTTTATTAAATACTTCAAACCTCAACGGGTACTTTTCTCCCTCTTCCATAAATATACTACGAACATAACGTTCAACATCTTTACGTATATAATCGTTTAAAACAATTTTTACCGAAAGAAATTTTAATTTTTCAGCACGATTGATGGCCAAAATTTGATGTGGCTTTAGGAAACGTATATCATTTTGATAATCATAATAATTTTCATATTTAGATGCATCATTTTTATTACTGCCATGACCAGAAGCATGTAGGGAAGTTGAGGCCGCCGTAGAGTCTTTGTCTTTAGCGGTGGGATTTTTAACTTTAGAAGTTTTCAAAAGAATTCGATTTGATTTTTGTCTGTAGAACAATAGGTTTAAAAGTTTCATTTATATATAACAAGGAATAAATAATAGTTTACGTACAATCTTCTTAACTCTTCCAATACCCCTGTATGTTTGCTTATATTGTGTGAGATAATGTGACAAATTCCATTAATTACTTTTTCCTCCGTATCCATATCAGGATTTTTGCGGTCCACCAGTTCTTGAATTGAAACTTTAGGCAGTTCACCATAGAGTAAACGGTCTGCAGACTGTTCTAAGCCCAAAGCTTTGGCTCTTTCGGCTAACGAGCCTTTGCTAGCTGGTTTATAAGGAGCATACTAAAATATAAAATCAATAAGTTTCTGCTACATTAAAGCAATTGCTTAGAAACATACCAAAAACTCCAATTCCTCAGTGGTTTTAGCACACATCATCTCCGTACGTATATCTTCATTAATGACATTTTCCTTTTCCAACTGTGTTACAATTGTTTCAGCCTTCTTACGTAAATTAACAATCTCCGTATAACTTGTCTTAATGTCCCGCAACTTTTCTGGTTCAATATGATCCACCAAATCGCGACGATAGCGACAAATGAAAGGAATAGTGTTTTCGTTCTCAAACAATTTTACAATATTGCGAGCAGCTTGTGGTTCAATGTTGGCTGTTTCAGCCAATAGTTCATCAATGGTCCACACTTTGCGGCGAGCTGTAAAGTGTTTAGAATATAATACATGTATTAAAAGTAACTGCATTTTCATCAGTACTTACCCCAGAAACTATTTCTACCCTGAATTCTGGCTCTTTGCGGCTCATCGTACATGCTTTCATTGTTCAAACCGTTGTCAACATGTGTTTCCGGCTGTAAGCATTGGCCATCAATTTCTTCATCTATTGTTATAGGAGTATCGATAATTTCTGAAACATCATCTTCACTTATTTCCACAGTATTCGGTGGAATATTCTCATCCGCCTTCTTGGCTTTTGTTTTTTTATCTGCTCTAGGCTTACGTGGCTGGGACACTTTTTTCTCTTTTGAAGTCGCCGATTTTTCCTTTCGCGCAACAGGCTCTTTCACAATAACTCTCGTGACCCGTTGCCTTTTCTGCGGCGTAGGCCCATCAAATGCGTCTCCATCACTATCCGATAATTCTATTATTCTATTAGCGGCTCTAGCTGCCGCCTGTCGCTTTGGTCTGTTCATTAAAGACATACTGGAATTTTTACAAATCTACTTGAAAAAATCCCGGGCAATAGGTTTTACTACCTAAATTAAGCGCAGAAATAAACGATAATGGCGATGGGAACGCTTGACAGATGATTTTTTTTTTGCAGCTTGCGCTAAACACGACTTTATTTGTCAAGCATGCACGAAATTAAAACTCTTGTTTTATACTTTTGTGCGTGTATTTGTATATATATATGAATGCACTTACATTTATTAAATTTATGTATATCTTAAAACTTTTTAAATTACACAAACTTTGCTTTTAACTTTTCATTTTTTCCCCTTCTTTTATTCAGAGAACGAAGCCGACCGATTTTCAGCCGCAGCTAAGCCGCCGCCGGTTTATTTTCAGGTGTCTCAGCCGCCGCCGGTTCTGGCGGCTGCTTTCGACTAATACAAAATAGAATATAAAAAACTATTTTTCTAATATTTTAAATAAAATAATTCATCAGACATACATACATATCTGATACAATATGATAAGCCGTTTAAAGCCGATTTTAAGCCGCCGCCGGTTCATTTTGTGGTCAGCCGCCGCCGCCGACTTTTTCCCTTCGGCTTCGTTCTCTGCTTTTATTATGCATTTGCTTTCACAGGGTGACACCTGTTAATAATTTTACGGTTGATTCAAAAGTTGTAAACAAAAACCATATGTTTTGTAATTAGTATTACTAAACACAGCTACTAGCATAATTTATGCTTACTGCACAGGGAACGAAGCCGATCGGCTCAGAGCCGGCTTCAAACCGCTGCCGATAAATATTGAGCACGGTAGTTTTATATTAAAAAGTATAATTATTTAGTCATTTCAACTTAAAAAAATAGCAGAAAAAAATTTATCCATTTTATTTGCTCAAAATAAATAAATGATAAATAAAACAAGAAATTTTAGCCGATTAAGCCGCCACCGTTGTTTTTATTTCTTATGCCGGTCATACACTATACAAGTTCACTGCACAAGTCTAACACTGTAAAGTGCGTTTGTGTAGTGTTAGGGGGTGGTTGTGCTATTTACGCAGTGAACTGAATAAATATCAAAATGATTTAGATATTTGCTCAAGTTTGAAAACTGTACAGTGAATTTGTATAGTGTATGTTGCAAACGCTCAGTTGTTTCGTGATTTTTTAAGAGTTCACAACAAGAAATGAGCGCAGAACAAATATTCTGGACAGAGTTTCTAGAATTATACAAATAATCAACAGCATTATGGCGAATTAAAATAAAAAATGCACAGTTTACTTGTATAGTGTGTGTCACAAGCTTAGTTTACGCAGTGCCAGACTTGAGCACTGATCTCTTGTGTAGTGTATGGCCGGCATTAGCCGACGTTTTTCGGCTTGAGTCGACTTTCAGCCGCCGCCGTAGATTATTTTGCTCAGTCGCCGCCGGTCGACAAACCAGGTCGGCGTCGTTGCCTGTGCCTGCACTTAACAAAATTTTTATCACAAAATATTATTTTATTTATATTTAGTTTTAGTTTGATTTTATAAAAAGAAGTATGGCTTTTGTAAGAATAGTTTTATTACCCATTCGTTCAAAATGTTTAATAAATAATCGAAGGTATTTAAACAGTAAGGACATACGTAATATAGGCATATTAGCCCACATAGATGCCGGCAAGTAGTTTTGAATACAATAAAACTTACAAATTAAATTAAAAAACTTTGTAATAATGCAGGAAAAACAACTACTACCGAAAGAATGTTGTTCTATTCTGGGAAGACGAGGACCCTTGGAGAGGTACATAGAGGAAATACAGTAACTGATTACCTGTCACAAGAGAGGGAACGTGGTATAACAATATGTAGTTCAGCAGTAACGTTTCCCTGGAAAGACAAAAAGTACGAGTGTAGCAAAGTGTTATGTTAATGAATGCATACATTATACATATTTGCATTATTATTTGCAGAATAAACTTATTAGATACTCCTGGCCATATAGATTTTACCATGGAAGTCGAACAGTCACTTTATGCGGTAGATGGTGTTGTTGTTGTCTTAGATGGTACAGCTGGGGTAGAAGCTCAAACGGTTACGGTGTGGTCGCAAGCGGAAAAACATCGTTTACCAAAAATATGTTTTGTTAATAAAATGGATCGACCGGATGCTGATTACGATAAATGTGTAGAAGATCTATCCACCAAATTAGATGCCAAACCGATACGGACACAAATTCCTTTTAAAGATGTGAACGGAAATTTGTGTAAGTATTTACTTGTGCGTAATCAACCGTTATCATCTTATATTACCATATTACATACTAATACAGCCGTCTATGACATAATTGCTTTGGAGCGTATAACGTGGAACGCCCAAAGTTTGGGACGTATATACGAATCAAACCCAGTAACGGATGAAAATATGCTGCTTGCGCTACAAGAGGAACGTAATGCTTTAATTGATGTTCTATCCAGTATGGATGATAAGTTGGCCGATTTTATTATCAGTAATGACGGCTTTAACAAGGTTACAAACGATATGATTTATGCAGCTTTAAGACAGGCAACTTGTCAACAAAAAATTGTGCCTGTATTATTAGGATCAGCTTATAAAAATGTGGGCGTACAGAAATTAATGGATGCTGTTATAGATTTTTTGCCTCATCCCCAGGAACGCAATCAAATATATAGTTGTTTTGAGTAAGTACAAAAAATTTCGTTTAATAATCAGAAAAAAATCGTTTCTTCAGAAAAGATTTTGTAGGCAAAGTATTTAAAATAGTCCATGATAAGCAAAGAGGTCCTTTAACTTTGGTGAGAGTTTTAAGAGGCGATATGGATAAAGGTATGCGTTTAACCTCCTCCAGGGGTCATTCGGAAGCACTAGGTAGAATATATGAACCTCTAGCGGACGAATATAGAGAAATTTCAACAGTAGATGCAGGAGATGTAGCAATTTGTTCGGGCTTAAAGGTAATATTATAATTAATATATAATATTATAATTAAGTGCAATTTTTGATAATAATTCAGTGAATAGTTGTAGTTAGGATTTAAAAATTTAATCTAGGCCAATTTAATTATTTATATAGAAAGTGCTAGCAGGCCAATTTTTATTGTTTCTTAATTTTAATTAAATTTAAAAAGAGGAATTTGAATTTTGAATTAAATTATAAATTAAAAAATATACACATATAAATGTATTGCTATTCACAGCACACTGTAACGGGTGATTTACTGGTAACCAGTTCAACTTCATTAAAAAATGCTCAAAAACGTTTACAAAAAGAAATGGGCAAACAAACCATTGAACCAAATGAAAGCGACGATATTGAGATGGATTTAATAAATGAGATATTTTCCCTAGAACCCAAAATACCAGATGCAGTGTTTTTCTGTTCCATAGAACCGCCCAGTGCATCCTATCAAAACGCCATGGAAACAGCTTTAAAACAACTACAAAGAGAAGATCCCAGCTTAAGAGTTTCCTATGATGAGGTGACTGGTCAAACAGTTCTAGGCGGCATGGGAGAATTACACATGGACATTATAAAATCGCGCATTTTAACTGAATATAAAATTGAGGTAGATTTGGGTCCACTGCAAATAGCCTACAAGGAGACAATTGAACAGCCAGCTCTTAAAACATTTAGCGCTGAAAAAGAAATTTCTGGTTCTAAGCAGAGCGTTTTAATTACCTTGGAATTGGTCAAGAACAATAAAGAACTATTTAGTCTGCATAAATCACCAGAAAATACTAATAATTTACAGGCTTTAAGGCCGCGCACCTTGCAAGTGATACGCAAAGGATGCATTTCGGCTTTAGAAAGAGGACCTAAAGTTGGTGGACAAGTGGTCGAAACGCAAATACGATTGCACAGTGTGACTATAGGTCGAGGTACGGCTGACTCATTTTTAATGGCAGTTGCAGGACAATGTGTGCAAAAGGCAAGTTTTATTCAAAGATTTAAAAATAAAATTTAAGCTTGCTATTAATCATAAATTATCCTTAGCCTTATTCACAATAACAAAGCCTAAAATAAAACATGAAAAAAATTCTTAATTTATTACATTTGCATTTGCATTTTAGATCCTCTCCGAAAATGAAACTCGTCTACTAGAGCCCATAATGGCTTTGCAAATAGTTGTACCAAACGAAAGAGTTTCGGTCATATTATCGGATTTAGCACGACGACGAGCCGCTATTAATGACGTCTTACCAAAAGGCGACAAAAACAAAATGATCTTAGTACAAGCTCCTTTAGCCGAATTATCTAACTATTCTAGTATTTTAAGAAGAATAAGCTCTGGCACAGCCAGTATGACTATGCAACCTTGCGGTTTTTCAAAAATGCTAATCAACGATGAAGATCAAGCTATCAGAAGAGCCCAAGGATTTGAGTAATTCATTTCATAAAATATAACTCTGAAAATATACTTGTTTTCCAAAAATAATTTTCGAAGTTAAATATAAGCAACATTTTCCAAATTTATCTAAAAGTTTTATTGTCAATAAACCGATTTTACTTCTATACATACACATTTCAATTATAGCAAACTATTTTTTGTTAATTAAAAACAAAACGTTTGTTTTTACTAATTTGCGAATTTTGAATAAATTCCACTTAAATTTAAAGTTTTTTAACTAACACAACAATAAACAACAGTCGTTTCATTTTATTTAATTATGGCGTTTTCCACACAAAAAGAATTCTTCAGAGTGCCGTTCATGAATGAAAACTTTAAATCAAATTGTAATAAAAAGAAAGCTTGCGTCAAACTAAAGAGTTATGAATCTACTGAAGATACGCGTTCTTGGGCGAATGATGAAACACAACAATCGAAATTTTTAAGCGATTTAGTAACATGCGAAAATCCTGTAAGTTTATGCGAATATAAATATATTTTTTTACATACAAGAATAAATTATGTTTTCATATATCGTTTATAGGATAATTTAAGTTATGGTGAAAACTTGGAGGATTTAAGTAGCACAGATAATCAACTGAAACAATATCCAGCCAGTGGCCATAGAACTGCTGATCTTAAGGGTAATAAATCAGCCGGTAGAAGTGGATATAGTGGGAAAATTGAAAGTGATTATCATGGATCTACTTCCAATGGTAATAGCCAAAGTGATTATCGTGGAAATTCATTTAATGAAAATAGAGAAGTAAGTTTAGTTTTTATTGAGTTATACGCACCTATTCTGTAAAGCGAATCGATTTGAAATCGCACTATTTTAGAAAACTAACTCTTGATAATAGAAATATTTTTCGAACTTTTTTTTCTATTATATAGATTCTCAAATATCATATCTGAAAGAAAATTGGCGTATATGATTTTAACATGGAACATTACTAATTTTGGAAATCGTACGATTTCAAATCGATTCAGCTTACAGACTTGGGTCGATAATTAAGTACAGTGTGTATCAAATTAAACAAAGTCTGCACGTGAACGAAAAATATCAGGGGCAAAATTACGGCATTCGATATCGAACTAAGTTTCAAAATATTTCCATAGAATTTAAATGCAAATGGTATTTCGACTTCCTGTAGTACAACAGACAAATTTCTAAAAGTACTTTTTTGAAAAATGAAATGGTACTATTTTGAAAAGGTAATTTTTAAATGAATCAGGCCTATTTTCGTTTAAGTATTGACAGTTTTACATTGAATTGGTAATACGGTGCTAGGGTTTATTTTCAATTTAAAATTCCCCTTCATATGTCGTTCCATTATGGCTCGATATATCGTTTTAGAACTGCACTTAAACAAAAATAAAGACGATTGCCTTTAAATGGGTCTTGAATACGATCATTCAGATCTTAATTATACACATCAGGGATGGCATTGAGAAATTTAAAATTATACCAACAATTTAAAAAAAAATTTAATTTTTCTACCTTAATTGTACTAAACGCTTTTTTAGTTCAAATTACATATTTTTATGTATTTTTATTAAAACAATCGTCTATATTTCGGCTACGGAATCGTTTTCACAAATTTGCTTGTAAGTTGGGATGTTAAAGCATATGGTTACAATTGTTTAAGGTGAAATTCAAAATGTATAAATTAATAGCATGTACTCTGGCATCCGAATTGAGAAGAAGAATTATTTGGAAATAAACGTGTTCACATTTTTTGGTTTTTAAGTGAGAAGAATATGAGTTTCATTGTTCAAAAGTGAAAATTGACATATGCAATCGTTTGAAAAGAAATGCGGAGTGAAACTGGGGAGATTCCTTAAATGTACTAAATTAGTCATTGGTGTACTATTGTACTTTAGGAGTTTGAATAGTACCAAAAAAGGTACAATTGTACCAACTTTGCAATCACTGATACACATGCATACTAAACATCTGCGCGAATTTGCTCGTAGAAAACTTCTAATCGTGCATCATTTCTACGAATCACGATTCGACTCGCTTCGAAGCTTGCTGTAAAAATAATTGTTGACTTTTCTTTTTTAAAAAAGAATGCAATATTTCTTTTTGAGAAAGTCATAACTCAAAAAATGTTTAAATTTCATAAAAATATTTTGTTAACTCAACTCTTGAGAGAAAAATAAAATCTTATTTTTCTATTAAGTTGTGTGTAAATTGAAAACTTTAAACTCGTTTTCGGGCAAACTGGTTTTTTCAGTTATGACGTTGTTTGAATAAATAAGCGATATGATTAGCAATAGTACATTTTATCAAATGAAACATAAATAAAATATCTACACACTACAATTTCCTGTCTGAAACATTTTTTTAATAAATAAAAATTAATTGAACTTGCTATAATTTTAAGCAAAACTGTAAGCATATTTATATATTTATAATGTACGCACATACATACATACAGACACACATATCCGTTTTATTTTTATAACAATAATAATAGCAATAATTAAAAAAGCAAATTCTTTAGTACTTTTAATATGCACGATTTTATTTTCCAGCAGTTTAAATTATCTTACGAAGTATTTAATTCTAAAATTCGTCATAAACCTGCATAAATAAAATTCAATAATTTTAGGTTCCATATCATCCATTGTGAAAAATAGCCAATCTTTAGGGCAATAAAACTTATTTAAAAAATAATTTAAAGTGATTTGAAAAGTTTCATTATTTTGGAGAACCGGAAAACTAAAATTATCTTAAATACATATTTGAGTATTTTGATTGGATGTTCTATATTATTTTTTAAAAATTTGTATGTTTTTGTCATCCATAAATAATTCATTTAATTTTCAATACTGCTGTTAAGTAATTAACAAATAATATTTTTACTTCCAGGGAATATTTCTTCAGTCGGGCGGCGATAGTGTTATTGAGTGTGCCAACGTCTATTTGGCTGAGTATCAAAAAGTTTTAAAAATAAAAACCTCTCTAGAAAAACAATTGGAAGTTTCTAATGAACGCCTCAAAACAGCCAATGAAGAGAATAAAAAAATTCGTGCAATACTAGATAGCAAATTAGATTCGAATACAACCAAAGATTTCTACAACAAAATACAAAAATTTACAGCTGCGGGCAAATTTAGCAAAAATGAAGAAAATGAAATGCTGCAAATCTATCAGAAAATGGAAAATATGAATAAGGCTTATGAAATATTGCAAGCTGGTAACAACTATCTGAAACGTTTAATAGAAAAATTAACGAGACGCGTAACATTAGAAAGTATAACAACAAATCCGGAAAAATCCGAAGATATTCCCTATTTGCAAAATGAAATAAATAGTTTACGAAAAGAGTGTATTTTGCTAAGACAAATGGAAGAAGATTGTCTAAAAACTAAACAACAGCAAACGAATGAATTGCACAGCATATCCGAACAGGATGCTGAGAATATTAAAGCCATTATTAAAGAACGCAATAGCTTAAGGGAGAAATGTAAATCATTTAAAGCTTTAGAACAGCAGGTAAAAGAGATGGAGCATATAACTCAAGAAGCCAAAAAGGGGGCCGTTGATTTGAACAGCACTTTGGCCAACCAAACGCAATATATAAATGAAATGGAAAAGGAAATGCAAATTATGCAAAAATATTATGAAGAAAAACTTCAAAATGTGTGTTTAAGGGAGGAGTGTTTAAAGGTACAATGAAACTTGAAAGTTTTGTATGTTTTCTTCTAAAACTTGCACTAATTATAGGCTCAAGTGGAAGATTTGAAGGAAGAAATCATTAATGTGAAATGTGAAGCCCAGAAAGCCAATATTTTGTCCATGGAAGTTTCCTGTTTGCGCAATGAAGTACTTAAGCGGGATATATCGTTAAATGAATATGATTGTCAATACAAACAATTAATGGTAAGTTAATAGTATAATACATGTGCCCTTAATTATGAAAGTGGTCTAAGTCACATGCATTTTTGCTTCGAAATATTAAATTAATCTTGAAAAAAATTCAATTAATGTTAAATAGACTTATATTAATCGATACTAGAACAGCTCTAAATTAAAATGTTGCATAATATAAAAATATATTTCGATTTGTTCAAATGTAATTTACTAAATATCTCGACCAAAGGAATTTATGACTTAGGCCACTTTCATAATTAAGGGCACACATATGTATGTTGTGGGAGAAAGTTTTCGATTTGTAATTGCTTTTATATTATTAATATTTATTTTTTTAAGTATAAATCTAAAGCTTTCAAAAGCAATGGCTATCGCTTCCCACCTGATTTATTTCTTGAAAATATTGATTTGATAAAAGTTAAAAGTTTGCAACTTTAATTTCGAAGAAGTTTGTTGTTTTAGTCCAAACTGTTATTTATGTAAATTTTTTTTATGTGTAAATAAATTAGAACTTCATGTAAATAAAATTATCTGATAAATAGGAAGTTATTTATATTGATCTATTTCATGTTTCGAACAAATGTTTTAATTTTTCGATATATCGTGCCATAACCGCAAAAAAAAAGCTTAAGTGACGTAACTTTCGAGGTTTATTTTTTTTACGAAAATCGATTCGAACGAATTTAAAAAATATGTCGCCTAAGCTTTTTTGGCGGTTATGGCTGGATATATGTACATATGTATGTGTGCACATCGTGCCATAACCTCGAAAAAAGCTAAAGCGACATAATTTTCGAACTTGATTTTTTAACCAAAATCGGATCATTTGCGATCGTAAATAAACAATTTTCGTCAAAAAAAAAACGAGCTCCAAAAAATGTGTCGGTTGAGGGTTTTTTGGCGGTTATGGCTCGATATTTTGTTTTCGATAAATCATTCACTTAAAGAACACACGAAATGAAGCATATGTACATATCGTTACCTTAATATAGAAAGGCCCTAACTCATTTATTTTTTCGATACATTAGATGTTATTCTATCGAATAGCCTGTATTTTAAAAGTTATCAACAGTTTTAATTTCAATAAAAATGTAAATTTTTACTACATTTCACTTACGATTAGTAAATGGAAAACAAGTATTTATACAAAAAAATTAAAAACCCGACTGTACGGTCATTCCAAATGAAAAATCATAAGAGAAACCTAAAGATGATTTTAAAATACTCGTCCAATGATACCCATTTTGATATAAATAGTTCGCCAACTTGATTTTTTTGGTATTTACAAAATTGGTACTGTTGGCTGCCATATTGAATTTTGAAAACTGGCATATTTTTAATTAAGATTAAGGGATTTAGACAAACAAAATAAGAATAATCAAAATCGGTCCATGCGTTCGGCTAATAAGGCTCGATAAGGGTGCCCCTGTGGCTGAGTGGTAGCGATGCTAGCCTCTCAGTCCAGAGGTCGTGGGTTCGATTCCCACCATAGACCCTAGGTGTTTCCGCAGACAAGCTAATCGCTTTGCGGGTTGTGTTTGTTCTTTAAAAAAAAAAAAAAAGTTTTGGTGCTTTTATAAAAAAAAAGTTTTGGTTATTTGTCTGTGGCGAAAAGGAAAAAATGATTAATTCGACATAAGCTGATTTTGAGTTCATGGCTCCCCTGCAATCTTCATATTTCAAATTTCTCAATTATTTTGTGCGATTTTTCAGGAAGTTATAATGCAATGACTTGCTGCTCATCTTTTTTGGACTTATACGACCCAATTCTAAATATTCCTCGGAAGATAATTCCACGGAATTAATTTTTTCTTTCTAAAAATAAAATCCAACTATCTTAAACAGATTAAGCTTAACATTAAAATTTGTGTAAAGAACTTCGAATTTTCGATGTCAGCTATTCTGTTTCCCGTACACCAAATTTCCCAAGTTAACTGCAAAAGAAATACATTTTTGAAAATCGCCTTGAAACGTTAAAAGTGCTCTCTATGACTTAATTACTTTTTGCTTTTTTCCACAAATATGATACGATATTTAATTGAAAATAGCATAATTATTTCAAGGTTTACTTGCTATGAAAAATTTCAAAAGTTTATACTTTTTTTCTTTTCAAAAATAATTTCAAGGTAAAATATGAATTCTTAAAGTATTGCTTGTACATACTTTATTATGAGTTGTATTAAATTTTCCAATTTTGCTCCCTATCGAACATCGAAAATTTAATTTCAAATTCATATCATGATTCGTTGAGCAACGAATTTTCTATCGAACAGAATTTTGCTTTCAATGCAGAACTTTAATGTGAAAAGTTATTACAAATTTAAGCATTAAACGATTGTTGTTTGTTGTTTTACGAATGGTAAGCTTTTTTTGTCGATTTTATGTAGATTTAACGTCGTAACGACCAAACTATTCGAAAGGTTTCACTTACAGAAGAACCAAGTGCATTTTAATTTCCATTATTCTGTATGAGTTTTGGGCTTAAAATTTTAAAATTGTTGCAAACTTTAAAGATCACAGTGAGTGATATTCACAATAGCGGCGGCATTCTTTAACGAATTTGTGTCATAATAGCAAAAATTAAAAAACAATTATGTATACTTAATAGTAATAAACCGAAAAAAAAGTTTGTCTTAAGTAGAACAAAAGTAAGCAAATTAACTAACATGTGCATAATTAGTAAAAAGAACAAACGACAATGGCAAGACTGTTGTAAATTTAGAGATGGTAAAATTGAGCTTTCATTATAAAAAAGCTTTCAGCAAATTTAAATACGATGAATCAAAAACAATTCACATATTCCATTTGCAATAAAAGCTGAGTATATAAAGCAGAAATCTACATCAACTGACACCACAAACAGTGGATGAAACACAAAAGAACGCTGATGATGAAGGTGTAGTGGTCTTCGAAAACAGCTAGTTGTTCCGTTCTACTACGTGTTTGTCACAAAATTTACAATTAACTTTGGTGTTATTTGTTCATTCATAATTATCACATGTAATTTGGCTTACAAAGCGATACGAACTTTAGCCTGATCCAAATCATAAATATCGAAAATTCGTTCGATAAGCACTTCGACTACATTCGAAAACCGAAAGTTGCTCACGATAAGGGCCAAAATACAAAAACTAGTTTTCCTTTTATCACATACATATTCGAAGCTAAAAATACAAATATGGACAACATTTCGTAATATTAGAACTTATCAACTGTTTCAACTCCTTTTTCTCTTATGTACCATTTTTGAATAAAGGATGTTGTTAATGAACTGCAGTCTGTCCAGTTGCAAGGTGTGCACGATAATCAAACACAAACTTGTAAAGATCAAACTGATGAATTAACTTTTTACACCCGTGCCACTTTAAGTGAGATTATGAAGGAATTAAAAAGAAGAGGTAGCTTCCGTGAAGATTACATGGCTGTCTATGAGCTGGCTCCAGCTCCTGATGGCACTAATGTCGAATATGATGACCATTGTTGCCCAGAAATGAAACGTCTGCAACAGGAAACAGATGAACTGAGGGAAAAATTGCATGAGGCGGCGGATTGTGAATATTTGTGTGCAAATGCTCTCGAACAGTTGAAGGAACAGAAAGCCAAAAATGCAAAACTCTTGCTAGATAACCAAGATTTAAAAGAAAAACTCAAAGAAGGTGAAGAAAAAATGATCGAGATGTTGAAAAAAATGGAGAACTTGGATAAAGAAGTGAGTAGAAATGGACAAGAGGCGAATCAAATTGGAAAAGATTTGCAAGGAGCTATTGATTTGGTTAAAGATATAAGTGAAGTACAGTTGAAGAATCAACAACTGGCTAGTGCTGTCA
The DNA here is from genome assembly GCA_944452675.1 of Tachina lurida. Classification (NCBI taxonomy): domain Eukaryota; kingdom Metazoa; phylum Arthropoda; class Insecta; order Diptera; family Tachinidae; genus Tachina; species Tachina lurida. The sequence continues at coordinate 32,239,045 of OX101752.1, forward strand.
GTGCCATAAATTCTCGAGATGATCAAAAGATTATTGATGATTTGCACCGCCAACTCGAAGAAGAAACAAACAAACTAAAAAAATGTCAACAGGATAATGCAAAACTATTAGAAGAAATCAAAGCAAATGAAATGGATTTGAAAGAACTCAAAGATATCAATAATAAATTAGAAGCTAATAGAACAAAACTTCAGGCGGACTATAACAAACTGCTCACTGATAATATCAAGCTTGAAAAAGAATTCCAGTTTACAACTTTGGAAGAGAAACCTAAAGTTGTTGATATAAATGATGAAGTAATATATAACGAGGATAATCTAATTGAATATCCTAGCAATGAAATATCTATTAAACGCTATGAAAAACAGGTAGAATCCAATTCCTCTTTAAACTATCATCAAAATTATGCTGATTTTAAGCAGTCTTTTATGGATATTTCGGAATATAAATATCAAAAAGACAACTTTGAACCGAGTAATAAAAAAGACGATAACGGACAAAAGAAACAACCCAGTCGCAACCAGCAAAAATCTGAGGACTTGAACGAATTTATAATGTCTTCATCCGACGATGCCGCCACGAACCCGCAAAGCCAAGCCAATCAAAAAGCTATCGACTTTCACGACGAAATTGCAATATCTCCATCTAAGGCTGCTGTTAAAAAGGAGCCCAGCCAAGCCGATAAAAAATTCATTGACTTTGACGAATTTGCAATATCTAAATCTAAGGAGGCTGTCAAGAAGCAACCAAGCCAAGCCGATAAGAAAGATATTGAGTTTCACGACGAATTTGCGCGATCTCCATCCGATGATGCTGCCAAGAATCCGCAAAGCCAAGTCGATGAAAAAGCTATCGACTTTCACGACGAATTTGCAATATCTATATCTAAAGAGCCTGTCAAGAAGCAGCCAAGCCAAATCGATCAAAAAGTTGTTGAAATTGACGAATTTGCAACATCTCCATCTAAAGATGCTGTCAAGAAGCAGCCAAGCCAAGCCGATCAAAAAATCATTGAATTTGACGAATTTGCAACATCTCCATCTAAAGATGCTGTCAAGAAGCAGCCAAGCCAAGCCGATCAAAAAAGCATTGAATTTGACGAATTTGCAACATCTCCATCTAAAGATGCTGTCAAGAAGCAGCCAAGCCAAGCCGATCAAAAAATCATTGAATTTGACGAATTTGCAATATCTTCATCTAAGGATGCTGGCAAGAAGCAGCATAGCCAAGCCGTCCAAAAAGCTGTGAATTTAAACAAAACTGTAATATCTCCATCTAAAAATACTGCCGCTAAGCAACAAAAGAAAGCACAGCAAAGAGCTGCAGAGATACCTGAATTTGAAATAGATCAATCTAATGACCTTGCCAAACAACCAATCCAACGCAGCCAACAAAGAAGTTATGTTAAGAAACAGTCAAAACGGGCTCAACAAAAAGAAATTAAACCACCTTCAGACGTTTATGAAACCTCTAGTTTAGAAGCCATAAATAAACAACTAAAGCGCGAAGAACAAAAATTAGGAGCCTTAGACGAATATGTGCTAAGCCGCGACCAGCAAAAAGATTTAGCTTTAAATGAATTCGTTATCAAAAAATCTGATACTTTAAGAGTTAATCTACAAAAAGGGCGCAGTTTTGAAAAGGAGTTTCGCAATATATTAGAGGAGTTTGTGCTCGAATGCAGTTATTGTTTTTGTCGATTGCTTAACACGAAATCAACGCTATATGTCATTTGTCATAAGCTATGTCATAAAGGCTTAAGTACGCTCAAATTTCAAGAGTTGGCATATTTGCATAAAAAAATCTATGCACAAGCTGACCAATTGGTTCCCGGTTGCTTGTTGAACATGATACTGTCGGAGCATAAAGAACAAGTTGAAAGAAAGTTAACATCAATGGAAATGTTGCATGCAGCTGATAACAAAAAAATTGATTTTAAAATATCAGATAAAAGTATTAATTATGTAGATCAGAAATGCTGTTGCTGTAAGAATGAATTATGCTGCAATTACTCTGAAGAAATGCTGAAAGATAAAGGTAATTAAAAGAAAACTTATTTTGTATGTCTGTTTTAATTTTCATAAATGTTTTAACACATTATAGTAAACAAACTGGAGAAAGATATTGAAATTGCTCGTGAATATTTGGAGACTTTGAGAAATATTCCCCTAGAGTCCAATGTAGGCACGGATAATGGCGACTCTACTGATACAAACAAGTAAGATTTATATATCGCTCATTTACTCGAAAGAACGTCATAACTCAAAAATTTCATTATATCCTTCTTCATATTGTGTAAAAATTTCATACACATATCTTGTTTACTCAACTCTTGAGAGAAAAATTAAATTTTATTTTTCCATTATATCTCTTTTAGACTCGGAAAGTCTACTTTGCAAAGTCGTAATTCACCTGGGAGAAAGACAGAAAAATACAGTGTTCCTCCCTCTGTCTTTCACACAGCTGAATTAAGACTTTGCAAAGTAAACTGTGGGTATTAATTACCCCTTTTAGCTGTGTGAAAGACAGAGTTATGAATATTATATCTTTTACTCCTTTTAGACACGGAAAGTTTACTTTGCAAAGTCTTAATTCAGCTGTGTGAAAGACAGATAGAGACGGTATTCCTCCCTCTGTCTTTCACACAGCTGAATTAAGACTTTGCAAAGTAAACTTTCCGTGTCTAAAAGGGGTATCTCTGTCTTTCTACCAGCTGAATTAAGACTTTGCAAAGTAAACTTTCCCTGTCTAAAAGGGGTAAAGTTGTGTGTAAATTGATTATGTCGTTGTTTACGTAAATGAACTATATGTTTATTATTTTGTAAATACAAAGCCTTATTATTATGATTATTATTAACTTTACAGCTCCACATATAGGGCCTCTTCGCCTATCGTGATGTCACAAAAGCTGCGTTATTCAAAGCACTTAAAAAAACTTAAAAATCGCATGATAAACCATCCATCTACATAATAATATTTATAATTGTTAGTTTATTTTTATTGAATGTACATAGGTTTATTGTAAGTTTATGTAAATATGCACATATGTATATGCTAATTTCCTAAACGTATGTTGCTTTGCAGTAATACATGGCAACTAGATCATAAATGCAACCCCTTTAGAGAAAGCGTCCAAAATTATATATTACACAACGTCTCCCACACCGCCAGCATTTGTTGAAATTGTCTATCAAATGTAAGTCACGGTTGACACACTTCAACTTTTGTTTATCAACTCGTAATTCAGTTGTAAGAAACACAAAGAAGGAATTACAAATATCCCTTTTTTCCTACTAGCTGAATTACAAATTGATCAAATAAAGTTGAAGTGTGTGAACAGGGACTAAGCGACTGCTCTGTGCTATTAAAATAATCATTATCTAATTCATTGGGAAAAAAACGTACGCCAGCTACTACTTTTATGAAAGTCTTTTGTGACTTGGTTTTCTGCTCGAAATATGACTGCCAAATAATTCTCAAGGAAAATACCCTGAATCTTTTTGTAGTATTTTAATAAATGTTAATCAGTTTTTTTTTGTCCTCTGAGTCCAGGTTCACACTTATACTTTTGTTGATCAACTTTTAATTCAGCTGGTAGAAAAAAAAGAGATATTTGTATTTACTTATCTTTCTTGCAGCTAAATTAAGAGTTGATCAACAAAAGTTAACGTGTGTGAAACGGGATTTAAATATACTACGATTTTAAACGTCCAAGCGTGATCGACCTTTTCTTCTGTACTGTAAAAAAAGTTTATTGTTCAATTCAAAGAGAGGGACATAGACTCTCTGAGAGTATTTGTATATTTCTTGTTCTTCTTTTGTGCAAATTCTGTTAAATAAATTCAGCTACAACATCTACAGTTTTTAGAATAATTAATTAAAAATGTATGCATTTTGCTTTTGCCGTGTTTTGAATTTACCAAAGCTACAATATCGTCGGCTTATACTGTAAATCCACTTTTTATAACATGACATTTTAATGCCGTTCGAAAGAGAAAGAGACGCCTCATCGACTTGCTACAATGTGTATTTAATTTGAAGCTCTATATGACGAAGACTAATTTCTTAAGCTTTGTATAAAAACCATTAACAGTATTTTGTCTCTTCTCTAAAATTTGCTGGAAGTGAGTTAGCAGGTTTACACTCTGAGCCGACGATATGTAAAATATCTACAATAGCAAACCGTGTATTGTATTGATGCATTGCAAACATACGTTTAAGAAATCAGAGGTGTTATTGTGTAATCCGAATCGAACGGAAATGCTATCGAATTGTAATGTTAATAACATACAAATTCGAACAGTTTTCCTTTCGAATCGAATTACATAATAACCGAATATTTACATATGTATGTTTTCGTACATGCATAAATATAATTTAAAAAAACAATTTACTTCAGTATATACATACATACATACATATATATATTTAGAAGACAGCAAAACTCGTTTATAACGAACTCCGCATGGCCAGTAAAACTAGTTCGTTATAACAGCATTTGTTGGCAAGCGATAAAAAAGCTCATATATATGTAAGTCTACATACATAGATATTTTATATTTTATTCATATATGCTTCTAAAAGATTTATATAAAAATTGCAAAAACAAAAATTAGAAAAGCCAGTATTTTTTGATTTTGTGACTAGTTGGTTACAACCAACTTGTAAGGGAGTTTTACGGTGCACTAACTTATTATCAGGGGTGTCATAGAAACCAATCTTATCGGAATTGGATTAGAAACCGACAAAAAAAATACTTTGGTGTCATGAAATCCAATGTTGTCGGATTTTTGTTTAAACTATGTCTAGTGTCGGTTTCAGGTGTCATAGAAACCAATGTTATCGCTTTGTTATTGGATATAAACCAAGCAGCTTACAGCTGTCTTTTTTTAATTGAAAATAAATAAAAAATGCTAAAAGGGCAATTTTTCATATCTTTTTTTCAACAGTTTGATTTTTAGCGAATATTCAACCAAATTAAAGTTGATAATTTGATATATGATCTAGAATTTTTTTTCGCGAATTTGCGATTTTTAGCGTTATTTCCGAGTTTATAACATTTTTAACAGTTTTGAAGACTTATAATCAATTTTTAGGCTTGTTTCCCATTTTGCAACTTCTCGCGAATTTTCGCAATGATCGCGATAAAATCGAGTTTTTGCCAGTATTCTGTTTCTTAACAGTTTTCGCTATTAGACTTTGCTATTATTCAGCTGTTAGTAAGTTTTTGCGAATTTTTTCCATTTTCGCGTTGTACAGATTTTTTTTAGCATTACTTAGAGTTATATAGCACTTTTTAATAAAATTATGGCTTGTTTAAAATTTTGCAATTTTTCGCAAATTTCTGTTATTTTTGCAAAAGATGTAATTTTTTCCAAAGTTTTTGGATTTCTTCATTCATTTTTACTTAAAAGCTTAACATTTAAAATTTTTGCAAGCTTTTGCGAATTTTCGTAGTATTTTGCTTTTTCTCTCACAGTTTTAGCTAGTTTAAGCAATTTTAGTTTATTGATTGCTTCCAATATTGCGTGATTTATTCCAAATTTCACCCTTATTAGAGTTAAAGAACATTTGCATAAGAATATTTTAGCGTAAATACCATAATTGACAAAATTTTCAAACAAAACCTTGCCGTAATTACGCGTAGCAACGTCGTGCTGATGGTATTTTACTGCCTGGGCTGTTGTACACAAAAATATGTAAATATTTTAAAAGATAACGTCTCCATTAACTTGTGATACAAGGATATCCCTTAACAGAGTTGCACTTCACGCTTGTACAAAATGAACAAAGATAAAGTTAAGTGAAAAATGTCAAAAATTTCCCTTCACATGATGGGATATTTTTAACTGCCAATCATATGATAGCAAAAAAAAGTTTGAAGTCAGATTTTTTTTGTACAAGACCAACGTAATTTGAAGTGGGCGCACACATCTACAAATTTGCACAAGTGAAAAATTTAATTTAATGGAAATAATTAAATAGTGAAATAAAAATAATAATTTCAATAATTGCAGGAAAATTGTGAACGCATCTGCATATTAAAAATTTTGCTTTGATTTGTGTGTGAAAGTAGAAAAAAAAAACAGCAAAATGGCTTTGAGCGATGCTGATGTACAGAAACAGGTAAGATAAAAAAGAACCAATTTTAGATTATTATGAATTATTATTATGGAATTATTTAGATTATTATGGAATTATTTAGATTATTATGGAATTCATTGATGAAAATATGACAAGTCAAGATGGCGTATTAAATTGTAAAAACCAAGTCATGGGACAGTCATGTGAATGTGTGTGTGTTTTTTATATGTATCTATGTATATATCTGCTACCAATTATTCCATTCATAATTGACAAAGGATTAGAATAATGTTTTTCCCATACAGAATAATTAATTAAACGTTTTTTGATAACAAAATTTCCTTATATTGTTTTGTAAATGTTTAAAAGGAAAAATTACCTAAACAAGAAAAAAAAAAGAGTGTCGGTCATGTGACTCGGTTTTCATGAAGTTAGCTTTCATTGGTGAGAAAAAGACAATTGCATGTTGATGCTGCTCTTAGTGGCTTTCTATCCCTTTCTATTATGTTATCAATCATAAAATGCACTTGTAAAAAAATTGTATTTCTGTGGGGGATATGGGTGGCATATTTAGCACAGAATATTTAGGATATGCTTGCCAAACTCGTGAAAAGAAATGTCTTCTTTTTTATATGTATGACTTGTAGGACAATGATGTAAAATTATATAATTAATCCCAGTGAGATTACATATATACAAATAATATGAATGAGGCCCAAGGGCTCGTTAACGAGTTTGGGGCTTTATGACAGTAGGTAAATAAAGCCGACATTTCTTTGTATTTTTGCCATTTATTTTCTTTAATATCATGAATGAATGAATGGATGAAGAGTAACCAGAAACCATTGTACATATGTATCTGCCATTGCCCTAAGCTGCAACGCCATAGGCCTAGATGGCTCAGCAGACGTTTCCATGAGAGCATTAGTGATATCCCTATGTAAGTATAAACTGGAGGATATCATGTGCTTTATTATGGAAATGCAGTGGCTTAGTGACCGATACTTGGGGCTCTTCTGGGTACAAAGGGGGTTAAAATTATTATTAACGGGTATCGAGTGGAGGTGTGTTGTAGCACCACATTCCTAACATGATCTACTATTCCAAAATGTTCACTATTATTCTATTTGATAACAAACCAATTTTATTCATGCTTTCCTAATGCAACTTACAACAATCGTTAAGTTCATTGAAAATAAATTCATATGATAAAAATGGCCTCTTTCTCTTAGATCAAACACATGATGGCTTTCATCGAACAGGAGGCCAACGAAAAGGCTGAAGAAATCGATGCTAAAGCAGAAGAAGAGTTCAACATTGAAAAGGGTCGTTTGGTTCAACAACAACGTCTCAAGATCATGGAATATTATGAAAAGAAAGAAAAACAAGTTGAACTACAAAAGAAAATCCAATCATCCAACATGCTTAATCAAGCTCGTTTAAAGGTAAATTAATTCTTTAATAGAAAAAGAACATATATGCTGATATAATCTGGATTCATTTTCTTATTAAAAGGTTCTTAAAATTCGTGAAGATCATGTTGCCAGTGTGTTGGAAGACGCTCGTCGTCGTCTTGGCGAAGTTACTAAAAATACAAGCGAATACAAAGTCGTTTTGCAAAAATTGATTTTGCAAGCTCTGTACCAGACCATGGAACCCAAAGTCATTTTACGATGCCGTCAAATTGATGTTGGTCTTGTCAACGAAGTATTGCCTTCCACGATTGAAATGTACAAAGAACAACTTAAGCAAGATGTAGTTATTAGTGTTGATACTGACAATTATTTGCCTGCCGATACATGTGGTGGTGTTGAGTTGATTGCTTTGAATGGACGTGTTAAGGTAAGTTTGCTAGTTTGTTAATTACAAAACATATTGAGTTATTTATGTGATGAAAAAATTATTTAAAAACCATCGTTTTGAAAATCGTGTGAATGACTTCCGATCGATTTTGAGAAGCATTTTTAAAAACTTTTAAAAAGACCACTCCACTACACTATAAATATAAACTGCTTTACAATTAAGTTTATTAAAAAAAAAAAAAACTAATGAAAATAAACTTGAAAATGATTTACAAAACGACTATAGCTAACACATCATCCCCTCTTTTATCGCCCTCAAATCGGTTTTGTGTCAAAATCGTTTTTCGCCATTTATTTATTCACTTTCAAATTTTATTTTTGCGATATATGTATGCAGACAGAATTTATGTCATGAAATTTGTTGTAAGCAATTTTTTCTGTAGAAAAATTTCCGCAATAGTCTTGAAAAATTAAAAAATTTTCCGCAACTCTTTTTCATTTCATAATTGCAATAGTGCTGAACTTACATTAGAAAATCTTTTAACAAAACTTCTTTAAGCAAATAATTATCAGGAATTTTGGTCTGTGAAAAAGTTGCATGTAACTAATTCTATATACCTATAGCTTTAGCTTTAGCGTGATTTAGTTTGGAATTAAGCAGTCAAAAAAATTTTATTTAAATTTTTCTCCAAAATCAAAAACATGCTATGTACTTAGATGACCATTGTAGGTGAGAAACGACTACCAGATAGATGCAGAGGACAATCTTAAGTATTCTAAGTCACTTTTTGCTATGATCTACAACAAATTTATAAAGTTCAAATAACCTAAAAAAAATTATATTGAAATTGTTATATGATTACAAAAAGTCTCAAGTTTCTATATCATAACATTACCGAGATATCATCAATAAACTTTGAATACGTTTATCTCAAAACTGGCTTTTTTGACTTCGCATGTTTTAGAATGGAGCCGTCGATATGTACATATGTATGTACATACATATATGTATTATGATAAAAAAAACTTGCTTTTTTAAAAGTGACCCTTTTCAGAATTCTTTTCTTGAACCGCTTAAATAGTCGCGAATTAAATATTTTTTTGTTTTCATAAGTTTTCCTTAGCAATAGTTTAAAAATAAATAACAAATATTATTGCTATTTTTTCCATTATTTACTATAGGTTCCCAATACTTTGGAATCCCGCCTGGAATTAATTTCACAACAATTGGTGCCCGAAATACGTAATGCCCTCTTTGGTCGTAACGTCAATCGCAAATTTGCCGATTAAGTATCTTAATTTTTCATTTCTTCTCCTTGCGTGCATAGATTTATTTAGCTTACAATAATCATTATAATAATAACAATAATTACGAAAAGAAAATGCAAACAAATTAAATATTCATAACAGCAACAAATAACAAACAACCAAATGCAAATCTATTAACAACATTTTCCATCACCTCCTAAACAACCAAATAATAATAAAAAGGAAAACATAATCTAATGCCGCAAACTAATTAACTCGAGAATACTTTCAGTGTATTCTTATCATATTCTCAATTACAGTTTTGCGTTGATATTTACTGAGAGCATGTTCGAAACAAGTTTTTTTTTATTAGTTAACTTTATTTTAGATGTTTTATGAATGTCTAAAAATACATACATACATAATTAAACACAAGACATAAAAATAACTGAAGGAAAACAAAAAAAAAGTACTATTTAACAAAAACACAACGTTTAAGTTTTGTTTAAAAACAAAAAATAAAAAGAAAATAGTTTAAACATAAAAAATAAAGTTATACATATTTAAAAAATATTTACTTACATGTATCTACTACAAAACTACTAACTAAACTACCTATTATGTTATAACATGAAACGATAAATTAATCATTAAATAATCAAACAAATTTTAAACATTCCTGTACAAAAACAAAACCCTTTGAAGTATGTAAAATGTTGAAACAACCAAGTATTGTATTGTATGTAAAGCTGTACTTTTTTCATTAATTTTTTAAAATTTTTGTTGAATATTTTTAAGTTTTTTTTTTGGCATTGCTTAAAAACCCACTTTCCTTATTATTCGTAAAGCTGTGTTACTTTTTTGACAACAAAAAAATTGCAAATTAAATTAAATTAAATACTGCCAGTAATAAATAGCTAAAGAATCTGTTCAAAATTAAGGGTCTTTTATAAAATGTCTCTATAGATTTCTCGTGTTGATGCCTTGGGATCAGCATCCTTTATATTTTATTTACTGAAATTTTAATTACATAAATTTCTCTATTTAAAATGTAAAGTTTCCCAGTGTAAACATAAAAAATTTATAAATTTCATTCTCTTATTGCGCGCGTGAGCGCGTGTGTGTGTGTCTCGGGGGTAAATAAAATCTTCATTTCTCTCTTAATATGCTTTTTAAACTCCCTTTAAATGTTTGTCTTAAACCAAAAAAAAAAAAACTCTTTGTCGTTAAAGATCCCTCCCTACCTTTTTCATTTTGGTTTCTTTTTATCGAGTTTTACATAAATTTACTTAAAATTATCTAAATGTTCAATATATGTAATTAAATAATAATAAAAAACGTTGGAAATTAAAGTTATTTTTTAGATATCAGAGAAAAACCTGTAATATTTTAGTAACCGGCTTTAACACAGCTTTTACTCACTCTCTTCAAATTTTCCTTTCCACCTCTACCTGTAATGGAAAAAGTGCATCTTTATTAATGTTTTCTCTTATTTTGGATACATGTTTTGTTAAACCTTTGGCTTCTCGATTTTTTTTTAATTTAATAACTTAAATGTTGCTGCTGTTTTTTTTTTTTTTTGTTAAAAATAAATTAATTAAAAAGTATACTATATTTTTTTATAATTCTAATTAATCCCTCCTTTTGAAAATGTTATTGTTTTGTTCTCTTGTTTAAGTATTAAAATTTACCTTCATGCTTCAGGCGTTTTATTAAATGGAAATTAAATAAACAACAATAATTATACAAATAAAAATATAAATAAGTAAAAAAAAAACGAAACGTTCTTTAACCCGGCTTTAATTAAATTCTGCTGCTGTCATCTAAAAATTTATATCATACTTAATATTAATACAATTTAAATTTCTTTATCTTTTCTATCAGCGTAGGCATTATTGAGTTCTACTCTAGGCATCATGTTTTTTTTGAGGAGAACATTTTTGTTCTTTTGTCTGCCGCAAAAATACCTTTGATGCGTTTGTGTTCTGTCTGCCCAATAATTGGTTTTTGTCAAAACATCTTTTGTGACGTCATCCAAGACTCGTATTAATCTGGACGCAATAAGTGTGGATATGTTCTTTTTTTATATACATACATATATATATATTTTAGTTTTTTTTTTCTTTTTATTTTGAAAATCTATTACTATGTACATTTCTAATTTTTTTTAATAAAATAAAAATAGTTGTGTATTAAACTAAATTTTTGACTTCTATTCTATTTATATTTTAATGTAAGCATATTCTGAAACGCATGTTGCTAAAATCATACAGTGGGCCAGTAAAGTTTAGGTTTAGGGAAGGGATAGTGATGGAGAAGACAGGTTGTGAAGGAAGAGATAGAGGAAAGCTTCATTCCTTTACAACCCTGCTCTGTTTACGCCTTTTGATAATGCAGTGTTGCAGCGCCTTCTGGTGTCAAATGAGGCGTATTCAATTTTCAAGCTTTTTTTAGTAGCCATTTTATTGCTTATTTTACTTCGCCGATCTGATGAAGTCGGCGAGTGCCTTATGCCTGCATCACTAGAACTTGTCCCACTACAACTGATACAAAGGATACTAATGCATATCAGAAAAACGCGTGATGTTATTTTTAATGACTGTCGGAGACCGGGGCTCGAACCCAGGACCTTCGGTTTTGTAGTCAACGCGCTAACTACTTCAGCCAACGCCACCCTCTTTATCTACTTTGGTTTAGGAATAAAAGAGATACGGGCATTTTCTGTATTCCACATGAAATTAAATCGGATTGTTGTTATATATCAGTGAAAAGCACGCCATACCGCAATTGTGGGCAATAAATTGTGCACGCATGTACGTATTTTTCGTGTTTTTTTTTTTTGTTAAGTATTTTTGAGGACACTGAGCGAAATTAAAGTTCAAATGGAAAAAATGTGTACTAGAAAAAACTAGTTATGGAAGTTGAAAAAATTATTCATGATTAAAAGTAATTTTGGCAGTGCCTTTTATGTTATGTAACATTTAAAATTAATGGGAAAGACTAGACAAAACATTTCTTTTTGATAGATATCAATCAGAAATTGCTCTCTCTACCAAACTTAATTATCTTACAGGTTTATTTCTTTCAGTTCTTGTTTCTATTAATTTTTATCCAAGTTTCTTATATTCTGTAAAAATATATATATTTTTTTTTTTATCTAAATGTGTTATATTCTGCAAAAAAAAATGATATGAGATGAATAATCTTTAAAAATTTCACTTTCTTTTGTATTGTGGCTGATTTTCTTTGAATTTCCCATTTTCATGTATGTGTCTTAAGTCTTCTGATGTTTATGCTTAGCTGTATTGAAGAAAACTACAAAAGACTTAAGACTCAAACTCGGAAAATACGAAAATTCGGTAGAATCAAAATTTAATGGTGATTTTCGTATTGAGCGGTTGGAATTCGTACGTATGGGGTCAAAGAGCCATTTTCGGTCACACATTTCCGAGATAAATGCAAAAAACTTGAAAATTAAAAAATTCATTAATTGTCTGTTGATGTCTTAAGTTTTTCGAATTTTGTTGGGTAGCTGGTGGCAAAGACTTAAGAGACATGCCGCCAGTTAAAGACTGAAATATTTTTGCGCCAACTTGAAAATCTAAGAAAGTAAAAGCCTTAAAATATACATTCATATTTTCTTATTAATTAGTTAAACTTAGTTTAACACGCGTTTGAGTTCACCAAGAAACAAATTTGAACAAACTTTTTTTTTCAATCCAGTGCCTGGGGGTCTACTCGCTAATTCGAAACGTTGCATGTTAATAACATGCAAATTCGAAAGCATTTTCTTTCCTTTCGAATTACAGAGTAGACCCCCTGGTTCCTGCGACGAATGTGAGAACTTTTCAAGTCGAAAAAATTGTTAACAACCTGTGAAATCAGCATAAGTAAGGAAAAAAAACTAAATTTCGTCACCTAAAACCCAAACAGAAGCAAAAAACCTTATAAATTTAAGACTATTTATTTGTTAGGCGCCAAATTGAATAACGAATAAAATCGGTATTTTTGAACATACATATGTGAGCAATATTTTAAGGAGAGATGTATTTTCGTGAATCACATCATAATCAATCAAAAAGTATATTTTGAATTTTCTGGTTGTTACGGTCTTTTGGATTTTAGGTGACGATTTGTTGTTCTCGAGATCCAGTAAAACAAGCCCCAATTATTTGGTATTGTTTGAAAGTGACGTCGATAACTGGGATAAGGGCGATAATCTGCCTTATTGTGGTTGGCGTATTTCAAATACGACTACGACTGTTTGGTAATAGGTTAAAGAAAAGCTGATGAAGTCTTCTTTAATCTATTACCAAACAGTCGTAGTCGTATTTGAAATACGCCAACCACGATAAGGCAGAATGTAATATTTTTCGACTGTATAATATTCGAGAACATTGCAGAAGTACAGAAACGAGGTAACGATGTGGAATTTTCGAAAACATTTTAATAAATTATAAAAAAATTATTCCTTTTACTTTATTTTACCCATTTCTCTGTAGTTTCAAGGAAAATGGTTTTCCTTAAAATTTCTCCATTAGTAGTAACACAAAAAAAATTTGGATTGGATACTCACTCTAGTATACTTCGTACAAAGTATGTGTGATGTTGTGTTTGGCTGTTTCGTCAGCTACTTCGGATAAAGTGTGTGTGATGATGATGACTCGAACTGCAAAAAGAACAACAAACACACATAAAAACCAGAAAGAACATACACATGCGCACAAAAGCGCTCAGTCACGTTTGGTGGGCTCTGCTCTAGAGGGAAATTTTGTGCTTGGCTGGCTATACCCCCCCTCTATCGTGTTCGGCGTTTTTCGACTCTAACTACGACGTTTTTGTAATATATTAAAGAACATCGTTTAATCTATCACGAAACTGTCGTATTCGAAATACGCCAACCACGGTTAGGGTCTATTCCTATTCCCTAAGGTCTAGCATATATCATGAGTCTGTCAAGAGCAGTCAGTTCTTTTTGACGAGTACACAAGTCCCCTTTTTTGTATTGTATTGACGTGACATCGATGCTGACAGCTGAAATTAGGGTGAATATGAATTTGACATTCGATTTACGATGTTTGAAAGACAACGAAGAATCGAAAATTTAATGCAACTCATAATACAGGCATGTTCTGAAAATCACATTTTTCAAATCCTGTAGACGTTTTTAAAATCATATACGAAAAATTTCTTTCAGAAATGATATTTGATGCTCTATACAATAGAAAAATTAAAAAAAAAAACGAACAAATATGTATAAGCATGACCATTACTTTTAAAATCACTAGTGATTTACAGAACATGCCTGATAAATGCCAAAATCTATGAAATTGTTTTTTTTTTGGGAAGTCCAATTTTGTTGGCCAAATACATCTGAATTTATAAAAAGTCGATATTCAATAGGGCGTTTTAGTAAGTTTAGTTTCCGAAACTTTTTGTATTCGAAAGAAGTATAAGGGCACCAGTTTCAGAGTTCGTGCTTTGGGGGAATGTATCCCTTATCGTGATTGGCGTTTTCGACTTTAAATTCGACTATTTGTAGTTAAAAACAATTTTTTTTTTACAGGGCAATTATGAATAAAATTCCGAGGGAAATTTCTCCCTTTTCCAATTAGAATTTTTTGTTTTCCCTATCACTTGCCATTAGTTGGAATTGTTCCCCGGGAAAAATTTCTCACGGGATTTTATTCATAATTGCCCTCTTAATCTAGTACAAAACGCCTGGCTTTCGCCGCAAAATTGCCAATCACAATAAGGGGTTATCATTAAACAGAATGTATGTATTAGAGATCGACCGAAGGCGTTTTTTTTTTGGCCGAAGCCGAACTTCGGCTAAAATCCTAAACTTCGGCCAAAACCGAAGCCGAATGTTTTAAATTTTAAAAATGATACTTGTGAATGAAAAAAGTTTGCTTTTTTGAGATCACTGAAATAGCTGTAATATCTATTGGATACATAAGAAAAATAAAACTATTTTGCAATTTCTAGATTGCTTTTTCATATGATCACTCACAAGAACGTCCAAGTAAAAGAAAATAGAAAGCAACAGGGTTGTATTTCAAAGCAACCCTTTCAAAACGTTAAACACAATAAAAACTGTCGGCGAGCAACGACCAAAAATAATGTTATTTTTCAAGCTTGGAATGAAAAATATTCGGCTTCGGCTAATCGGCCGATTTTTGCCATAGGCCGAATGTTGGCCGATTACCAATTTTTGGCCGAAGGCCGAAGCCGATTAATCGGTCGAACTCTAGTATGTATATACAATTTACGATTCCTTTTTCTGTAAAATTATTAAGAACAATTTCGGTGTGTGTTGTTGTGAGGATGCGCAGAATATTAGTCAAATAAGTCTACAAATCAATGGACCACCAAAGGTCCAGGTAAAATCACAGTGGTGCGAACAAGCTCAAAGTATCATACATAACCAATTTGTTCTAACTATGCAAATAAAAAACAAGATAGAAATAAGTTTGAATTATTAAAATAATTTATAACCTGCGAGGTGTCAAATTACTGCGCATTGGATAATTTCAATAGAAATTCCAATGCGATTAAATAAAATTTATTTTCAGACTCATATTCCAAGCACACAATTTTTATTTCTGTATATAAGTTTGCTTATTTTATTTTAATTTATTCATTACTTTTAGTTTTATCTTTCTTTGTAAATATATATGTATATAATTTATTTTTAAATAATCATTCTTAATCAAATATAAATCATGCGAAAAAAATGAATTAATATAGTGAATGAGAATAATAATACATTTTCTTTAAGTATGTGATTTTTAATATATTTTTTTTTATTATTTATTTATTTTATCATATTATATATTGTTTTGTTTAGATTTGTAAATTTTTATTACTGACGTCAAAATTTTGAGTTTAAATATAAATTTATTTAATTTAGTTATTTTACATTATTATGTTGTTGATGATGGTTGTCAACTAATTTTGCATGACAATCGATCCAGTTTCAGAATATTTTTTCTCTTAATTTCATTAAATTAAAGAGACTATTTATTAACAACGGTAATTATGTTGTTATAGTTGTTGACATTAGCTGGTGTTTGTGGTGGCAGATTTCTTTTATCAGTGATGATTCCAAAATGGAAAGATGAATTTAATGAAACTTAGTTAAATATTTTCTTGCATTGCAAAGATATCGCCATCAAGATTTTGAAAAGTTTCACCAATATTTTGTTATTCTCCATTTTTTGGTTCATCCTCAGATTCAGATTCTAAAAAAAAAACAAATATTTCATTTGGAATTTGTAAAAAAAATATATATGTATGTACATATGTATGTATATATAAATAGCATTTATTATTTAGTGTATTTTGTTATAGATCTCATTGGCCTATATAATCTATATTTAATTTAGCAGACAATTAGGCAAGCAAAAGTCTATATTTTGTTCTGGCAAACTTGATTTCATTGTAAATCATTAGAATTATTTTAACAAAGTCATTCTCAAAGTCTGCTGCTTTTTTATATTTAGTTTTCAATAATTCTTTTGAACTAGTGTACTAGTGATTGTTGGTCAATATATCTATGGAATTGAGATATACGGACACCAAACCACTGGTGCATGTTAATCTGGCAACTGCTAACCAGAGAAATATTGGAAAAAATTATCAATAAAATCTCATTCTCAATCAGTTGCTAACCACAATTTTACATATGTATTTATGTATGTATTTATGTATGTATGTATGTACGTAACTTCGTATATTTTTAAAATTTGTGGCAGAAGTTTTGGCCTAGTCAACCTGGTTAAAGTAGCTAAGCCACCCAAAACTTGCAGACATTTGATCTAGAACACTAGTATAACGACAAGGATATTTTATAAATCAATGTCAATTTAAATAAGTGTGCAAAAAAGGGAAACTCAATTTTTTTTTTTTCGATTGAAACTGAACTGGAAAATATAATCAATAAAATACTTATTTTCAATATTCTTAAAATTTGTGGCCATAAGTTTTGGCCTAGTCAACCTGATTAAAGCTGCTAAGCCACCCAAAACTATTGCAGAAATTTGATCTAGAACACTAGTATAACGACAAGGATATTTTATAAATCAATGTCAATTTAAATAAGTGTGCAAAAAAGGGAAACTCAATTTTTTTTTTTTCGATTGAAACTGAACTGGAAAATATAATCAATAAAATACTTATTTTCAATATTCTTAAAATTTGTGGCCATAAGTTTTGGCCTAGTCAACCTGATTAAAGCTGCTAAGCCACCCAAAACTATTGCAGAAATTTGATCTAGGACACTAGTATAACGACAAGGATATATTTTATAAATCAATGTCAATCTAAAAAAAGTGTACAAAAATTTTAAACTCAGTTCTTTCTTTAAATTAACAGCTTAGGGGTGCGGTTGGGCGCTTTTTTATTTCCTTTCAAAATATGTAATTCTTTTTAACTAGTGTACTAGTGATTGTTGGTCAATATATCATTGGAAGTAAGATATATAGACACCAAATCACTGGTGCATGACTGTTTATCTGGCACCATGCTAACCAGAGAAATATTGGGAAAAAATATCAATAAAATCTCATTCTCAATCAGTTGCCCAACATAATTTTACATATGTATATACATTTGTAGGAAACTTCATATCGTCACCTTAAATGCGAACGGACGTTGGACAAAAAACGTTGCAAAATCGATAAGTATTTTTGAAAATGTTCTTCGAAATTTACTTGTAGTATGGATACTTATATGTGTTTGACCATTTATTTCCTTTTTATATATATTTAAGCTTTTATTTTAGTTACGATCTTTGCAATAAAAAATAGATGCATTCTTTATGACGTCTGTTTGAATTTCTCTAAAAAAGTAATTTTTGATCGCAGTGGTCTATATATTTTAGTGAACATGTAGTTTGATGAAATGAACCACAATCAATCAAAAGCTCGATTTCCAATTTTTGTGTAGTTACTAGGGATGCCAAACGGGAAATCCCGAACCCGAAAATCCCGGGATTTAGCAAATCCCGAATCCCGGGATTTCATTTTCGGGATTTCTTAGCAATTTTTATATAAAAAATTTTATAAATTCAAATTTTCGTTTATTTTATGGGATTTTTTATAGTACTTAAAAGTCCCATACAATTTTATACGTACAGTTTTAACAATTTATTGACTATTCGTGACATATTTCTTATAAATTAACAATAAGAGCAAAATAAATAAACTATTTTCTTACGGTAATTTTCATCAAAGGAGCTACAATACATGTACATTTTAGAATTATTTTGAAAACAAAAGAAACATATTAGCTTTGGAATCATAAATCATAATTTATATTCTTCACAATTAATATTCTTTGATACAAGGCAAGTGAAAACTTTTTGTTATCCGGTTGACGTAAAAGCGAGAAATATTTATAGAATAATGCGGAGTATTTTGTCTAAAAAACTGCTCGAGTGTGTGTGTATGTTTTTCACATTGCAGTTCAAAACTATTTTCTTTTTTACTTAGACCGTTTATGTAGTTTTTGACACAAACCTAAAATCAAACCCATTTAAATTACATGGGTTTGATAAATAGTTTTAGTCAAAAACGACCGACTGAATGAGTTCGACTCAATTATAGTTTTATTCGATTTGCAGAGGAAAAGGCCAGGACACTAATAAACCATACTCCTCTAAGCGAACGTATGAATACATATGTATCGTATCTGTTGAACTTGTAGAAAACAACCTACATATGTATGAATTAAAAATTTTTCAGTATAGCAAAAATACTGTTCAAGTGCTCACGCAAACTTTTAATATATGTGCCTATAAAAATATGATCGTTAGACGTAATTAATCGAATTTTATTAGAATAGTGTATACATTTCTTTTAATTTTTCGACATGTTCAGCTTTATTATCGTTGTCTCATAGTCGTAACGAAAACGATCCAAAATTAGATACATACATATGTACATATGTAAGAAAAATGAAAGTGAATCTAAAAATTTTCGTAAATCAACTTTAGATTATAGTAAAACATTTATATTGAAAACAATATAATTAACAATATATTAAGTTATTGTTTTCACTATAAATTCTCTAACATCAAATGTGATTAATCAACTTAAAAATTGTTGGTTTTATTCGTTTATATTCAATCCTTAGATGTTTGTAGAGACAAAGTTGTTTAAAGACTACTAAAGTTTTAATCAGAGTTGCAAAGACATTGCCATAATGGCGTAAAGTAAATGATGCCAGATTTGTCGATATAAGCGCGATTTTCAACACTTCCCCTCAAAATCTGACTCCATTTTCACAAAATGATTAATTTTAATCAATTCAATAATTTTAATCCAAGAGATACCAAACACTTGTAGTGCTTTGGAGAACTCAAACCCTTGGTTAGGACGTCGGCCGGCATCTCATCTGTTCTCATGTACCGAATTTCGACTTCACCTCTAGCAACGGAATCACGTATGAAGTGGTGACGGATGTCCACGTGCTTTGTGCGACTGTGGAAAACTGGATTTCGACATAACTTCTCAGCACTCTGGTTATCGTTGTATATGCATATTGGGTTGTCGCTGTCCAATAATTCGCTCGAAAAACGCTTAAGATAAATGGCCTCTTTTGCAGAATCTGAGATAGCCATGTATTCAGCTTCAGTACTAGATACGGCCACAGTTTTTTGTTTTCTGGATTCCCAGGAAATGACGCAATTCGCATACGTGAAGACATAGCCTGTGTAAGATTTTCTGTCGTCTACGTTAGAGCCCCAGTCGGCATCAGCATAACCTTTTACTGGACTGTTGCTTGACGAATACATGAGGCCGAAATTCTGAGTTTGTTTTAAATAACGGAGGACCCTTTTAGCAGCCACCCAATGCGCTGTTCCATAGTTAACGTTAAATTGGCTCAGGACGCTAACAGCATGTGCGATGTCGGGCCTTGTGGAGACGGCAAGGTACATTAAGGATCCGACTAAACCTTGATACGGCAATTTTTCAGCTTCATGTCTTTCGTTTTCGTTTTTCGGGGACATTTCCTTGCATAATTTCTCGCTCACGTTCATTGGAGTGCTGACGGGCTTACAATCTTTCATACCAAATCTTTCCAGTAGATGTTGAATGTATTTTGATTGTGACATACTCACTGTACCTAATTCCAAATCTTGACAGAATTCGATGCCAAGGCAATATTTGATAGGACCCAAATCTTTCATCTCAAAAGTGTTCGCCAATTCGATTTTCAGATTATTTAAAATGTTGCGGTCACTTGATGCCACTACCAGATCGTCGACATAAATTGCGATTAAGGTTGTGCTTTCGTTTGTTTTGTTCATGTAAATACAAGGGTCGCACTGAGATGGCACCATGTTCATTTCCCTTAATTTCTTG
Organism: Tachina lurida; assembly: GCA_944452675.1. Taxonomy (NCBI): domain Eukaryota; kingdom Metazoa; phylum Arthropoda; class Insecta; order Diptera; family Tachinidae; genus Tachina; species Tachina lurida. The sequence goes on from OX101752.1 coordinate 32,259,548, forward strand.
TCTAATTTCTCATACCACAATCTACCAGATTGCTTAAGACCGTAAATAGCTTTCTTAAGCAAGCAAACTTTATTTTTGTATTTTGATGCCTCAGCTTTCTTTAAAATGTTATTCAAGTCGTTCGGCATTTCCATGTAGATTTCTTTTTCCATGATACCGTTTAAATAGGCTCCCACAAAATCGAGTTGGTGTACTTCCAAACCGAATTCTGCTGCAATTGCTATCAATAATCTTATCGAGCTCATTCTGGCCACTGGTGCAAAAGTTTCATTGAAGTCGATGCCAGGGTGCTGGGTGAAACCTTTTGCCACAAGCCTGGCCTTTCTACACCCGACAGTACCATCAATTTTATATTTGGTGCGAAGTGCCCATTTTGATTCGACTATTTTCCTGTTGGTTGGTCTATCAACTATTTCAAAAGTATGATTTTTCATTAACGTGTTGTATTCTTTCAGCATAGCGTTGCGCCATTCATTTGCCTCGGGACTTCTTAATGCTTCGGTGCTAGTTTTCGGATCTGTAACTTGAATTAAATTTGCTGAATGATAAGCTTCGTTATCTGAACTATTGAAACCCATAAAATCATCTAGTTCGTCGGCGCTGTCTTCAGCAGGCAATACGTTCTGAATTTTCTTTGGCCTATTAGTTTTGCCACTTACTACTTTCTTCGGACGACCACGACCTCTTGGTTTGATGTTTTTGTTTTCAATTTTAGTATTTCCAGTTCTGCTTGTTGTGATGGGGTTTTCGTTGGTTGTTTGCTGCTGGCTTGATGTACTCTGCTCTATTGGTATGTCTTTAGGTGTTTCATGAAACTGGATTTCGATATCGTCTGATGGTGCAAATTCTTCAAATTTGTTCGTGTTGGTCGATGGTATGAATTTTACATCCCGGCTTCTACGAATTTTTCTGGCTTGAGAGTCCCACAATCTGTAGGCTTTGGACGTCTCAGAGTACCCTACAAAAACACATTTTATTGATTTGGATTCAAATTTACCTTTATTCGGAGTTTTGTCAAGCATGAATGCCGTTGAGCCAAATTTTTCAAAATATTTTGCGTTTGCAGTCTTATTCGTCCACAATTTGTACGGGATTTCACCATTTAAACTTCGAGACGGGCAACGATTTCTGATGTAATTTGCGGTGTTCACTGCTTCTGCCCAAAATGTTGCCGGGAGACCTGATTGTATAAGCATACATCTGCCCATATCGAGCAAAGTCCTGTTTTTTCTTTCAGAGACTCCATTCTGTTGTGGTGTATATTCGATGGTCAGCTCATGGCGTATTCCGTGGTTCTTCAAAAACTTTTTCAAATAATTATTGGTGTATTCTGTGCCATTGTCGCTGCGTAAACATTTTATTTTCATACCGGTTCTTTTCTCAGCCATGTTTTTGAATTCAATAAATTTATCGGCCACTTCACTTTTGTTTTGTATAAAATAAATTTCACTCCAACGACTCTTGTCATCAATGAAAGTGACAAAGTATCTTGAACCGGCTAATGACTTAACACGCATTGGCCCGCAAACGTCGCTATGGACCAGTGATAGTAATTCTTCGCCTTTGCTATTAGACGATTTAAACGGTGTTTGTGACTGCTTCCCCTGAATACATATTTCGCAAGTTGGTAACGTTGTTTCTATATTTGTTTTTATACCAATAACTTTTTCTTTCCTTATCATTTCTTTCAGGTTCTTTTCGTTGAGGTGGCCAAAAATTTCATGCCAGTCTTGAAGGGATTTCTCTTTCGTTTGTAATATTGAAGCGACTTCGAACTCTTCGTTTACGTAGTATAAATCGTTTTCACGTTTTGCCACAAATAATTTCTCGTTGCTGTTAGGATCTAGTACTATAGCTTTATCTTTCTTAAAAATCACTTCGAAACCGTTTTGTGTAATTTTCGAGACGGACAGTAGGTTTGTTCTCAAGTCTGGTACAAATAATGTTTGTTTTAAATTTATTCTACAATTCGAGCTTTCAATTTGTACGTTTCCCAAGCCTTGTATTTCTGTTGTGTTGTTGTTGGCCAAAGCAAGTTGTTTGTTGTTGTTTTCTAAATTTTCAAATTTCTCCTCTGCATAACACATATGAGAAGAAGCGCCAGAGTCTAAACACCATTTGCCATGAACATTTTCTATGTTGTTTGCGACTTCATTTATGTTGCATGACATGTCTGTTTTACTATACTGCTTCTTATTGTTAAAACTTTTCGACTTGCAGTCTCTTGCCATATGCCCAATTTTTCCGCAAGTGTGGCAAGCATATTTAAATTTGGCTTTGTCGCTGTTCTTTCTATATGCGTTGTTGTAATTGTTGTTATTCGCTTTACTTTTTGAATACATGGCGTCTTCGATATGTATAGGCTTGTTTCGTTTTCGTGCTTCAAATTCTTCCAACAGCTTTACTTTTAAAATTTCCGTTGAGGGTAATTTTTCTTGGCTTTCGATTGCAATTCTGAATGTTTCGTACTCGTCCGGTATACTGTACAACAAAAGTATAGCGAGTAATTCGTCAATTATGACTAGCTGCATTTCCTTCAATTTGTCAACCACTTCAAAAAACTTTTGTACATGAACACGCATGTCATCACCGCTTTGTATTTTTGTTAATATTAGAGACTTTAATAGCATCGCTTGGCGTGCCGGACCGTGGGATTGGTAGACGGACTTTAGTTTGTCCCAAACATTTTTTGAAGTCTCACAATACTTTACTTGTTGCAATTCGGATGGGCTTATTGCCAAAATAAGGTCAGATTTGGCCTTTTCGTCTGCTGCACTCCACGTTGTAGCTGCTGCCGCACCTTCTGGCTTTACACATGACCCGTTAACATACTTCCATGTTTCGTTTTTGATCATAAGAGCTTGTACTTGGATTTTCCAAGTGTCGTAATTGTCTTTACATAAAGGCTCGATTTTAACCGCGGCGTAACTCATTTTCTTGAATTATGATTAAATTTCTATTAAAATGGCACACGGTGTTCTTTAGCACTATTTGCCTTTCAGAAAAAAAAAATCTAGCTTCTTGTTTTCTATGTATCTTTAATTTCTTTCAAGCACTCTTTTTCTTTCACAATTTAAATTTTCTTTAGCGCAGTGGAAGCGTTCAGGGATCCATAACCTGTTGGTTTTATTCGTTTATATTCAATCCTTAGATGTTTGTAGAGACAAAGTTGTTTAAAGACTACTAAAGTTTTAATCAGAGTTGCAAAGACATTGCCATAATGGCGTAAAGTAAATGATGCCAGATTTGTCGATATAAGCGCGATTTTCAACAAAAATAGATGAGAAAAATTCTTTTGATTTTTATTTTCATACTCGTATTAGAAAATTGTTCACTTTAAAGACAATTGTGGAATGATAAATTATGAACATAAAACCTTCTAAAATGCATTAAATTGTTATTAAAGTAATATTTATTTAAAAAATAGTTTATTTTACGAAAAAAAAAAAAATCTATCCCGAAATCTCGAAAAATCCCGGGATTCGGGATTACAAAATCCCGAATGCCGGGATTTCCAAAAATCGATCCCGATTGGCATCCCTAGTAGTTACGTCCGTTTGAATTAAGGTGACGATATACATATATTCTTCAAATTTGTGTCAATAAGTTTTGGCCTAGTCAACCTGAATAAAGTAGCTACGCCACCCAAAACCATTGCAGACTTTTGATCTAGAACACTGCTATAACGACAAGGATATAAGGATATTTATAAATCAATGTCTGTCCAATTTTGACAAGTGTGCAAAAAAGAGAAAAACTCACATTATAATAAAATATTATAATAGTCTGCTTTATCGTGGTTGGCGTATTTCAAATACGACTACGACTGTTTGGTAATAGATTAAAGAAAAACTGTTGAAATCTTCTTTAATCTATTACCAAACAGTCGTAGTCGTATTTGAAATACGCCAACCACGATAAGGCAGAATATTCCCCCTTATCGTGATTGGCGTATTTCGACTTCGACTATGACGATTTTGTATGTAATAGATTAAAGAAGACTACCACAGTTTTTCTTTAATCTAGTGCCAAACTGTCGTAGTCGAATTTGAAATGCGCCAACCACGATAACACGCAGGTTATGAGTAGATTAAATAATTTTTCATTATGTGTATTTACTTGAAAATATGGTCAAGGATCGCAATAAACTACTTTTTGTTGTTCAGTGTTGCATTACATATTCTGAAAAAGTACTAAAATACGGTAATGGCATCGCAGGCGGGCTACAAGATCCTTTGAATGACTTGGATCATAATTTTTTTGATCATATATGTATATGTATATATATTTTTTTTGGAATTGTATTGACATGACGTCGATGTTGACAACAGGAATAAGGGTAATTGTAAATAAATTCTAAAGCGTAGTATTGACTATCAAAATGCATGACCTGCATTATAGTCCCCCTTATAGTGATTGGCATAATTGTACTTCCGACGATTTTGTAATAGATTAAAGAAGACTTCCACAGTTTTTCTTTCATCTAGTACCAAACTGTCGCCAACCACGATAAGGCAGAATAATATTAGTGATATTTCGTCTGTATGTGTCACACCGCTGATGGTGCTTGAAGCAAAATCAAAATTTTTTGATTTTTCGCACATGCACCAGCTTTATTCTTCAGGATCGATCCATGCCTTTCTAATCCAAACGTTGTATGTATACATATTTTATTTTTTCGAGTTCCTTCTTATTACTAACAGTTATATTCATATTGTTGTCATAGATTTCATTGGCCTATAGAATCTATATTTAATTTAGCAGACAATTAGGCAAGCAAAAAATCTATATTATATTCTGGCAAACTTGTACAATGAAATCATTAGAGTTATTTTAACAAAGTCATTCTCAAAGTCTGCCGCTTTTTATTATTTATTTATATCAATAATTCCTTTAGACTAGTGTACTAGTGATTGTTGGTCAATATATCTATGGAATTGAGATATATGGACACCAAATCACTTATGCATGACTTTAATCTGGCAACTGCTAACCAGAGAAATATTGGAAACAAATTATCAATAAAATCTCATTCTCAATCAGTTGCTAACAATAAATTTTACATATGTATGTATGTATGCAACTTCACATATCGCTGGCTTAACATGCAAAGGCTAACATGCTAAGTCCACTTTTTTTTTAGAAATTGAAATTTTAATGCAGTAATTTACAATAAGTATTTTATTTAACAAAGTCATTCTCAAAGTTTGCTATTTTGTTCTACTTTTATTTTTAGCTTTTCAATATTTTTTAGAATACGATAATTTTAATTTAAACTTAGCAAATTTTTGATTTATTTGATACCAATGAATATGTTAAAATTATTTTCTTTCGCTACATATACAGGCTTATCATAAATAAATTTTCACATGGAAATTTCCGAATGTGTGAACAATTAGTATCAAAAAACTTCGTACTATTGCAAAATATTTTGACAAAGATTTGTCTATTGGAAAAAAGTGGAAATAAGTAAGTTTTTAATTTCATGGGAATCGATGATACGAACCTAAAATTCATGTGAACAAAAAATGTCATTCGGAAATTTTCACATGTGGAATTCATGATAAGGCTGATAATGGGACAAGCCTATCAAAAAAAATTATTTCATACAAAGAAATCTAGAAATTTGAATTAACTTTGCCTTGCAAAGAGGAAACAACTAGACAAGTAGATGTATGAATTTGATTTAGCAGCCTTTCGACACTAGTTAAGCTTAAGAAAATACAGCGAAATTAGTTCTAATAAGGTGCATAGGAAAACAAACTTGGTCTCTGCAATCAATTTCGTCAACATATACATACAAACATACATATTTACATATATTGCATAGAATAAAGTATGTATACATATGTAAGTAAATTGACCATAAGTGCAAATACTTTTTTTATTATTATCATTACATTAACTGAGAGTTTGGTGCTGTTTGTTGCTGAAAGCAAATTACGGTCTTCGAGAGCATGAGTTCAAGCAGTGGTCAGACTCAGCAGGCCTGCTGCGCCGACATTTGAGCAATGATTCGTCGGCGAAGTAAACTAACTAATAAAATGGCTTCACAGCTTACTATAATCCACCTAGTTAGCACCAGAGGCGCTGCTAAGGTGCTATACAAATTAAATAGAAAAACGCACAATAGCATCTGTGAAAACGAAAATTAAGCTTCCCTTCTTTCTCTATTTGGTCTTGCGAAGGTGTCAACAAACAACAAAATACACACACAACCCAAAGAAAAGCTACGATTAAAAATAGCAAATCCTCTATGAAAATTTAAAGAGGTTTCATTCTGAAGAATTTTTTTTTGCTTTTCGTTTTCTAAAGACTCGACACACTAAACTGAATTCGGTGACAAGATTGATAAGATACATATAAACAATTTATAAATAAAATCAAGAGAAATCTGTTTTATTTGGTTCTCCTACAACGTTTTTTGGTTGCATTTCTTCACAGCGGTTTATGTTATATACATATGTATGTATACATGTGTAAGCTGACGGTTTTAATCGGCGCCCCTAAACTAGCAAACAATATAAATTAAATATTCGACGACTTAAGCATTACAAAGATTAATTTTTAAGCTTTGACCTCGTACTATGTTCTGTATTAGTTCCTATTTTATGTAGAACTTGAAGTTTAATGACATTGAATTATTTTACAATTACAAATATACATACATACATATATTTTTATTACCAATATGTAGTTTAGTAAAACAATATTTCATACAAAGAAATCTAGAAATTTGAATTAACTTTGCCTTGCAAAGAGGAAACAACTAGACAAGTAGATGTATGATTTTGATTTAGCAGCCTTTCGACACTAGTTAAGCTTACGAAAATACAGCGAAATTAGTTCTAATAAGGTGCATAGGAAGGAAAATTTGGATTCTTAAATAAAATTTCCAGAAAATACATACATATTTATATATTGCATACAAGAAAGTAGTTAAAAATAAAATTTTCTTTGAATAATAATAATAATAATGAAAATAAAAAAACTCACCTTCTTCGGCGTTTTGTAGCCATTCAACAAATTTTTTCATTTGTTCAAGGAAGTGCATTTTACCCTTGCTAGAATGGGCATCTTTATACCAACGCAAGATGACCTCTTCAGATAGTATTTCAGCTAAAATTAAAGAAAAATATAAGAGGACAACAATTAAAAATACATAAATTCTCAACTTTTAATTACTTAATAAATTTAACTTTTTTCGAGTAAAACAATCCGCATATAACAACTATTAATAAAAACTTACTTTTATAAAATAATAAAATGATCTTTTGAAAAGCTTTCATAAAGTTCATATTCTCATAACAGAACTCTTGAACTTTCAAAATTAGAGCCAATTCAGCGCGATCTGTACTTGTAAAGGCCTGGAATAGAGGACAATAATTCTTCAAATGTCTTACAGCTTGGTCAGTCACTAGCTCCTCTTTTTTATTCCATTCGCCCAATGACATTATGGTCGACCATATAATTACGATAATTTCGTTTTCCGGAATGTTGGCTTTGGCGGCAAATTCTTTAATGTCCGCATTTATTTCTGAATGCGGTTTCTCATCGTTAATATCATCCATTAGTGTTTGTTGCAATTCCCGTTTGGCTTCTTGACTGGCTTGGGCTTTATGCAATTTTATAATTTCGGTTAATTCCTTTTCAAGAAATACCTGCTTGAAATTCTCTTCAGTACGTTTGTTAGGTGGGAAAAAATCCATAAGTCTGCAAGGAATTTATGAACAAAGACAGGTTAAAGAAAGAATATAAATAATCCCCCGCCTTATCGTGATTGGCGTATTTCGACTTCGACTATGACGATTTTGTAATAGATTAAAGAAGACTTCAACAGTTTTTCTTTAATCTATTACCAAACTGTCGTAGTCGAATTTAAAATGCACCAACCACGATAAGGCGTATATTTGTCTCTTGATTTAATAACAACCTTAAAAATCTAAATAGTAACAAAATATTTTTAACCCCCCGACCAAAAAAGGATTGTTATAAGTTTGCAGTGTGTGTCTGTGTCTCTGTCCGTGTCCACGTACAGACCAAACGGCTGGACCGATTTAGATTTAGTTTTTTCTGTTTGAAAGTTGACTTGATCGAGAAGGTTCTTAACATTGTTTGAAGAAAATCGGTCCAGCCGCTTAGAAGATATCATATCTTTTTTTTAAATATATCGAGGGTTTTTGTTATCTTCATAATAGTTAAATTTTGTTAGACTTTAAATTAAAACACAAACATTCAAAACAAAATACTTGCCAATTAAAATCAAAATCTATTTAATCTTGGACAGTTAATTAAAGAAATTGGCTTGGTAATAACTACACCAAATTTCTTCCTGAAACTTTCCGTAATTTTACAACAAATATAAAACTTTATGTATTAAGTTAATATGTATGTATGTAACTTACTTGCTTTCGAGACCACCCTTTTTAAGTGTTTGTATTAGGGAAGCAATACCCTTCTCTTGTTTAAAGGTGACAAATAGTTCGACCAAAAAATCAAGAGCAATACCATCCTTAATTAAATGTTCATTATTGAGTACCAATAAAACATTGGGTGGCACAGAACCATTAACTGAAATTAAGAAAAAATATATATAAATTACTACAAACATACGTATTTATTTTTTATTATCAGGTGGTTATTGGTTTGCCGCAGTAATAATGTATTTTTAATATACTGTGAGGCAAACCAGCAACCAGCCGAGGATTTGTCAATATGTAATTTTATCAGTCATACCGTATATTTTGTAATTCGGTCTGTGTCTTTTAACTCTCTTGATAAGGTAAAAGTCAGTACGCCAAAAATTCTTTAATATGCCATTCATATATTAATTCTTATCTGAGAAAAGCAGATAAAAATTAAATTTGGTTAAAATGGCGTGATAATACATATAACATTTTTATATAAAATTAATTTATATTCTTTTATGAGTAAAATAATATTCCAGAAGCCGTAAATGAAATACCACGGAATTAAAACTAATCCGCACTACGTATGCATAGTTAGCTGAAATGCAAACTCACGTAGTAACTACACTTTTTAGGGTTTCGTACACCAAAGGTGAAAAGAAACCCTATTGTTTTCGCTGTCCGTCACAGGGTATTTTCTCGAGAACCGTAAGAGCTACGGACCTGAAATTTGAACACAGTGTGTAGACCCTTGGCCGCTACAACAACAAATACATGAGAGTTGGAAATTAAAGGATGTGACAAAACGAGCAACGAAAAATTTTAAAATCCCATGTAATATACATACAATTGTATGTATGTAGTATATACACTTGAAATTTGTAAAGTTAGTGTATTTTTATATACAAACTACATCAATTAACACTAAAATTTAAAAAATTTTAATTAAAGGGTGTACCATCAGTTAATGTAATTTCGACTATGTAATTTTGATAACTTGCTGTATCTTGGAAACCGTAAGAGCAAACTTCTTGAAATTTTCAAAAACGGTAAAACAAAAAAATCTCAAAATTATAAAATCGCCAAACCGAAAAAAATCGTCAAAATTAAAAAAAAAATCGCCAAAACAAAAAAAGCACCAAATTAAAAAAAATTTCTAAATCGAAAATAAATCGCGAAAAACCGGAAAAATCGCCAAAATGAAAAAAAAATCGCCAAAACGAGAAAAAAGCGAAAAATAATAAAAAAAAAAAAATTATTTCAGCTGAAAAAACGTAAAAAAACACTATTAAAAAAATGCTCAAAGCCCGACGTACGGAACCCTTCGTGCGCGAGTCAAAGTCGCACTTTACTGAATTTATTTAAATTCTATAAGAGCAAAAAAATATATTCAAGTGACTGAAGTAGTTTCTTTATTTTCATTTTTTAATACGGCTGATTGTTATGATAAAGGTTTGAAAATTTGGAGAGCCATGCATTTCGATTTAATATGTAATACCCAATAATTACGAGTTGTTAAAAATTGGAGTTTGAATTTTTCGTTAGTTTCGTTAAATTAACACATTTCTACTTCAATTAAATTTAGCATGTGACTGATAGAGAATAATTTATTTTTTTCTAATTCGTTTTATTTAAGGCTCTTTCTTAAGGAAAAAAAGAATAATCTCCCAAACGACACAAAAAATTTTCTTGAATCACATTACAAATATGTACATATAAGCAAATTTCCAGTCGTTTAAGAGCATATAGTGTTTAATTTAAAGTATTTTGAATACATACCTAACCATAGCGCTGTCATGCGCGCAAGTTTAGTCCGTTCACTTGGAGTAAAACCTTTAATGAAGACTAATACCTTCTTCATTTCCTCCTCGAACATCTTCTCCAAGTACTTATATCTACGCATGAGCTTGATGAATACCTAAAAATAGTATTGGATTTAATTAAAAAAAAAACTTATACGGCTTCAAAAGAAAAATCCGACAATTTTAAAATTTTTTTTGAACGGTCTTTAGATTAAAAAATTTTAACTTTTTCACAAAATTTTCTTAAACCCGGCAATGAAAATTTTTTCCCTTGCAATATTTCCCCTTTTCTACCAAATTGCAATCGTGAATAATTTTTCCCTAGAAACTTTTTCCCTTTTTTGATTCCCCTTATCATGAATAATCTTCCAATGGTATTTTTTCACTTTTTCCCTTGAAATCGGAATTCACTCCACCCCATTTCTGTAGGATATGGTGTCAGGGGTGTCCAGACTGTGGGTGGCGGTGGTATGCTGGGTTATGCTACGGCTAGGGCTTGCCATTTTGAGGTTTGACTCTGTGACATGGCCGATTACATCGCATAATTTCGATATTTTCCATCGAATTAAATATTAAAAGTATTAGTAAATAAAGTTCACGGTTGTTAAAATGATTCCCTGTGATTCAAACAAAAAGTGAAAATTGTAAAATTTCGAGATGACCCCAATAAAAATATGCAGTTCCAAAGAATTTTTACAATATAAAATCCTAATGTTCACTTGCTATCTATGAAGAATGCTTAAATTATCTTTCCCGAAAACTAAAAATTGTATATTAATGAATACAGAAATTAAAAGTGATTCTAAATTCTGAAAAAAATTGCTATTTCTTTATATTATCCTGTAATAGCCAATGCAATGTATAACTTTTGTATCACATAAAAAATCTCATAATTTCATTAATAAAAAAATAGATGGTATATATATGATTTTACTTTAGCAACTATTCCACACTATTAAAGCTTGGGAATATATAGCAAAATTAGTTCTAATTAGTTGCATATGTACATATATAGAAAATAAGTTTAAATTATTTTTTTAGACTATGAAAACTAATTCAAAAGTTGAAAGTTGTGCTTCTCTACATAGATTATATTTAACAAAAATTTATTTTCTGTAACAAAAAAATAAACAAGCAACAATTTCTAATTTTTACATTGACTACACAGCAAATTGGCTGCAGTGTGTCACCAATAACATTCGACTGATCTCAATATCAAGACAAACAGGTTGTTCTGCTATTAGAGATAAATTAAAAAACAATAAATAATAACGTTAATTTTATATTGCTCGAGTACATAAATATACACAATGTCATTACTTCTTAATTAGAAAGGATGAAGGTTATTCAATGACAATATATTTTTTAATGTTGCATCATTTTGTGGAAATGTTTCTTTAAATTACCTGCTCATGATTGCGCATTGCTTCCATATCTTCGGGTGCTTCGAATATACAATAATTTGTACGTGGCTTCTCGCCATCCTGAGAGATTGAACCACCAGGAACTGCCAAATAAAAATTTAGGTTGTTTTTAATATCATCAAATCAAATGTATGTATATGCATTTATATTTGCGATTATAACTATATTGAATAATAGGTACCCAGTAAAAAAAATTGGAAGTCATTCTAAAGGAAGTACATTTTCATTGCTTCCAAAAAATCGATATTTTTAATTTGCCAATAGTTAGCAGAAAACCAAGTAGAAGTTTATTTTAGTCATACAAAACCTTGTAATTCCTCTCTAGTTTTAGAAATTACTCACCAGAATTTTAAAAAAATCGATTTTTTTGAAGAAACTTATGAACTAATTTTGGTCTAAAATTTTAAAGTTATTTGCTTAAATTTACATTAAATTACTGTTTCGCGTTTAAATTCCTATAAAAAGAAACTAATTGTTAAAAAAGGTAACTATTAGCCATTTTTCCTAGATGAAAATATTATCATAGAACACAAAAAAGTACATTTTTCTTAAAATCGCTTCCAATTCGGTGACCAGGCGGCGAAAAAGAGAACTTCTTGCAATGACAACCCCATGTAAAAATCATTAGATCGGATCGAAATTTGCACTACTTCCAGATCGCAAACTCTACATTTTCATCACTTTTTTGGAGTGTCTTTTTTTACTGGGTAGGTATGTAATAAAAAGCATTTTATGTATCCATAAACTTACCTAAGAGACCACCAGCTATTAATATGTCAAAGAGTACTTCGCCGTAACGGCGATAATCTAGTTTATTACCAGCGATATCTAAATATTTAAAGATTTGTTCTAAGTCGCCTTCAGTTTTTTCGAGACCAGCAATGACCGCATCACGGAATCCCGTTGGGTCATATTTTTCTCTTTCATCTCTTTTTCTGGTCTTGATGCGCTGACCTGATAGTACTGGTCTTTCAGTTTTTTGACTCATACAATAAATTGCTATAAAATAAATCAAGTAAATTAAATTCTTAAAATGATACATAAATTTTTTTTATACATATTGTGAATAATTTCTTGTTTGATTATTAACTTTCGAAGTTAATCTATCAACAAATAAGATGCCTGGTAGATACTCGAATAATCAAAATTTTTTTCTAGCATTCCCATATTACCAGTAATCCTCTGGTTGAATTCTAAGGTTACGGGTCAAGTAAAAATGCTTTCTTTATCTCGATCTCATTCCCAACAACAATACAGAGAAGTGAATTTCTTGTAGAGTTCGACCGATTAATCGGCTTCGGCTTCGGCCTTCGGCCAAAAATTGGTAATCGGCCAACATTCGGCCTATGGCAAAAATCGGCCGATTAGCCGAAGCCGAATATTTTTCATTCCAAGCTTGAAAAATAACATTATTTTTGGTCGTTGATCGCCGACAGTTTCTATTGTGTTTAACGTTTTGGAAGGGTTGCTTTGAAATAAAACCCTGTTGCTTTCTATTTTCTTTTACTTGGACGTTTTTGTGAATGATCATATGAAAAAGCAATCTAAAAATTGTAAAATAGTTTTATTTTTCTTGTTATGTATCCAATAGATATTACAGCTATTTCAGTGATCTCAAAAAAACAAACTTTTTTCTTAATTCATATAAAACAAGTATCATTTTTAAAATTTAAAACATTCGGCTTCGGCTTCGGTTTTGGCCGAAGTTTAGGATTTTAGCCGAAGTTCGGCTTCGGCTTCGGCCAAAAAAAAAACGCCTTCGGTCGATCTCTAATTTCTTGTTCGATTATCAAATGACCAAAATATTCTATTAAATAAATAAGATGATTTGAAACACGAACAATCAAGCTTTTTCTAGCATTTCCATATTACCAGTAATCCTCTGGTTGAGTTTTAAGGTTACGGGTCAAGTAAAAATGACTTATTTCGAACATGTTGTGCCGAGTTTATACATCTTGCACACATGTGCCCAAAAAAGCATAACCACTAATTACTAACGAAAAACTGTTTGATTTAGGGCCAATTTCACCAACTCTATTTAAATATGAATTCATATTTAAATGTCGATTTTCATTGATTTTTGTATGGAAAAATTACTTTTTTTAAATCTCAATTGACATTTAAATAAGTTGGTGAAATAGGCCCTCAGATACGCATTTATTAAGTTAAACATTTTCATACATAACTAATAGAAGCTTTATAGAATCCAACATGATTGGAAACTGTTTAAATCTATAAATACAAGTCTGAATAAAACAGGTTTTCATTAGTAAGTAATGGTTACGCTTTTTTGCACGTGTACCAGATGTAAACTCGGCATTAGAAAGTAAAGTTTTTCAAATAGAACTTTCTAGGTGCAAAAACGTTTTCACATTATTTTCATGGTATAAACGTAAGAAAAAAAAAAACCAGTGGTAGCGTTCTTCATTACACGTGAAATCAAAACCTTAGTCCCAATTTTCACGAGGCAATTTTACTTGCGGAAGTCATAAAATTTTTTATTAAACTTGCTGTAGCGTTTAGACAAGAACAATTTTACTTGGGCATGTCTTTTTCGATTGCTTATACATAGTCCCAATTTTCACGAATCAATTTTACTTGCGCAAGTCTTGAATTTGACGAACAAAGAAGTGAGGAATGTAAAAACCAACAGAATTGCCATGTACGGGCAAGTCTATACGGCAATTCTGTTGGTTTTTACACTCCTCACTTCTTTGTTCGTCAAATTCAAGACTTGCGCAAGTAAAATTGCCTCGTGAAAATTGGGACTTAGCATTTGTCATAAAATTGTCGTTATACTTAAAACTACTAAACGTTTTGCTTTCACGTGGAATACAAAACCGGGGCTGGAATCGTCACATCCGCGAATGTACAACTCGTCACGTAAAAACACCATTTTCGGATTATGACACATACATACGTGAACGTACTGAAATTCCATTCAGCTTATATGATTGACGTACCACTTAATTTGTTTTCGTACGACTGTCGATACGATCACGGATGTGACGATTGAGTCCCGAATAAAAAAATTGTTCTAGAATCTTGCTTATTACCTAGTAAGTTGACACTTAATGAAGATCGATATGTATCAGTAGTAATTTAAAAAATTTGATATACATACTTAAAGAAGAATAGACACTTATGTCTCGATTATGGATGGGAACCGAACTTAAGTTGCCTTGCCAACTGGCAAAGCAACAGAAATTAAAATTTGTATTATGAATACCACCTTTCTCCAAATCGCCTAAGCTATCGAAAATACGATTAAGACAGACTTACAACTGAAAAGAATGTAAACAAAGCTTTAAAGGGTAAGAAACATAAGTGCTAAATAATACCCAGTTAACTAAATGTGAAATTAATTATATTAATGACGATTAGTTGTGGATTTTTTTTTTTTTTTTTTTTTTTTTTTTGACAAGCAAATACAAAATGACAATGAATGAATAATCTCTTGTTGGATTATTACCTGGCCAAGTTAATCTATCAAAGAATAAGATGCTTGGACGTCGAATATGTAATCAACTATTTTCTAGCATTTCCATATTACCAATAATCTCTGGTTGAATTTTAAGGTTACGGGTCAAGTAAAAATGCTTTATCTCGGTTATTGAAATTTTTGTTGGAAAGTAAATATTCCAAATACAAATTTATAGGTGCAAAATTATACTTTTTGGGTGCCTAACTCCATAAATATGGGTTCCCGAGGACAATTTCTTTCTAGTTTTTATTTGGGTAAGCTTCATTAAACTAAATTTGTTCCGGAACGTATTTGGGGCAATTGGAGCTACATTTTTGGTGTAACTCTGTATATAACTTGAGGGTTACACGATCAAGTTTTGCCTTTCAAATTTCAATACATTCACACTTTTTCACTAATACAATCACACTTTTAGAATTTGATGGGACTTTCGACTTCAAATTTTCTTTCCAATTGTGTATTCAAATTTATAGGCAAAAAACAACTGACACCAATTTCAATGAGCACACTTTTCGTTTTTGTTTTCAAATATTCTGCCGGCATAGTATTTTTATGTTCTTTTATTACACATAATGTTGTTCCTCCTAAAAACTTTAATTAACTTTAAATAAATATTATTAGGAACAAAAATATGTAAAAAAATGTAATGATGTGTTGCGGTTTATAGACCTAAATAGAAGCCATGAAAATGTGTGTTTAAGCTGTTTTCTTATCAACGGCATATTGAAAATAAATTTGCTTGAAAATTGCGTGCAGCCTATGTCACAGCTTTCAATTTAAATTACTTTTGACAACCAGTATGTGTGAAAAACTTGAATGCAAATCTTGGTCGTGTAACTGTAGCGTAAAGCAAGTTCTTTCATTCCAAAATTCTCAATCTAACCTCAATACAAAGAATAAAATTAAAAACAACAAAGTTCACAAAAATGGCCGCGCGACACATAAAAAAGCAACAAGAAATATTTATAATTTAAAAGAGCAGAAAGAAAAGAAATCAAATAAGAGCAAACCCGTTTATCTCGTGTATTTTACTCAATTATAATAAAGAAAAGAACTAAAAAATTAAAAACGAGGTCAATGAAATTTTTGAACTTTTTTTTAAGAATTGCAGATTTCAAGATATCCGTGCATATAATTATATTACTAACTTTTGAACTTAATTTTAACTTACATAGAAACAAAAGAAAAATTAATCACTCCAATAGGTTAATTTTATTTCCTTAAATATGGGAAGATTTTACTGTTTTGTAATATTGTAGACAAACACTTTCTTAATTAAATAATTTATTTAACCTTGTAAATTTGTTACCCCTTTCAGCGTATTTTTTATTTTATTATTTCAACTGTTGAATTTAAATGAAATTGCGAACAAGCGACAAGATATTTTGCACAGGCACACAGCACGCGTATTTTTTTCTTTAATTAAAAGAAAGTATTTGTATATATAATTGAACGTGTTATATTTTAATTTAATTTTCACTAAATATACAGAAATAAAATTACTTTTTTTTTATCACAATAAAGTACTTAAATTAATTTAAAAAGAATAAATAAAATAAAAAAAATCTTTTTAACAAGTGTGGCTTTTTTCAATACTAAAAAATGTCACGATTCTCAGTCCACTCGATTTCACCAATTCCAAAAAATAAATGAGAAAGCAATAACAAAATGACATGTGGTAGATGTAAAAAAACACAAAGCAAAACTAACAGGAAATGAAGGCATAACGCCATATTGACAGCGTTGCAGCAAAAAGCACCAAAGACAACAAGAACCATAAAATGGAACCCAAACTCAATGAATTTGCGTAAAATATCCATAAAATTGACAATTTTCTTGAAAATATATCGGCTTAATTAGTACATATTACCCAATGTTGATTCGAATTAGCCACTTTGCATAAATTGTGGCAAAAAATTTAATATTTCATGGCGTTTCAGCTTGCCTCAAGTTATTTTTTTACATTGTACTTATGCATAATAATCCTTATACATAATTCCATTTCATAGATAAAATGGACGTTTTTTAAATTAGACAAAAGGAATTAATTATACTTACGATTAAAACAAAAAAAATTTAGCACTGCCGACAGAAATTTATACCGAAAAACTTTACTCTATGAAGGTATTCTACTCTAGTGACACATGAATTGCTAAAACGGGAAATGACAATGGAAAATGAAGAATGACAAAGTCCACATGGTTGAACATTATAGTATTAAAAAAGCACAGTTACTCAAAGACGTACTAAGAACGGTGATGTCAAACAAAATCTCATCAAAATTTGGCGATTTATGTAAAATAACAGTATTTGTCAAATATGTACATCAATATCATGATACAATTATACAGGTAACCGCAAATCGACAACAAATTTACAGCAAATAAAACAACAGGGCTTTTTTTTTGCTAGTTTCTGGTGCCAACTGTCATAGAGCAATGAAAGATAAACAGCGTGTGTGTGTGTTTGTAAAACATAAACAACATTTGGCAGAGTGCACCACGAAACAAGCAAAACAGCTGGCGCTTCGCGGTTACCTGTATAATTGTATCATGATCAATATATAAATCGCTTTTTTGTGCAAAGGTGTTTTTAAACAGGTGTCAGCGCTACTTCAACTGATAATTTTGTTCTTTGTAGCTGAAGAATGTCAAAAACTGCGATTTTGTTTTGGTTTTGGTACAATTATTTTTGTGGTTTTGACATTCTTCGGTTCTTTACACAAGTATGGTTGCCGTATTTTTGAATAACAAATCCTTAAGCGCATTATTCACGGTTAAAATGCATGACCTGCATTAAGTTCTCGTTTGCATACAAAGTGTGCGTTTTAAGTTTTGATTTCTTAATACTTCTGACACAGAGGATATATTTAGTGCTTCTGCTTGATTTTTTTGTAATAAACTTATTATTTCCAGCACATTTCCAGTTTCCCGCAATTATTTTCTACGAAAAAAGTGAATTTGACAGCTTGTGTCCTAACATAATTGCTCAGACTTGTGTTTGAGCAATTATTTCCAAACATGTGTTCGAACACTAACATTTACGGTTTACACAGTCATTTTTTGTGTTGGCAGCAGATTTTGACAATTGCCAACACAAAAATTTCCGAACTTATGTCTCGTGTAATCTCACTGTAACAATATTAATGAAATTTTGTTTGTATGAGTCACACCGACGATGCTTGAAGGAAAATCTAATTTTTTTGATTTTTGCACATGCATGTATACAACACAAACATAACAAGATAAACTAAGTGGGTTATACAAAGAACTGTCAAGTTCTACACGTAAAAAGTTTTCGTATGTAGTTTGACAATTGCCTTGCAATTAGCTTGTTGTTATTAATTTATCGTGCAATGCATGCACGTGTATGCTGAGTTCTTCATGCACACGTATACGATGTTTGTGTTATGCATTTTAACCGTGAATACTGCGCTTTATGCCGACCATACACTACACAAGTTCACTGCACAAGTCTGGCACTGTACAGTGCGTTTGTGTAGTGTATGGGGGTGGTTGTGCTATTTACGCAGTGAACTGAGTAAATATCAAAATGATTTTGATATTTGCTCAAGTTTGAAAACTGTACAGTGAGCTTGTGTAGTGCATGTTGCAAACGCTCAGTTGTTTCGTGATTTTTTAGGAGTTCACAACAAGAAACGAACGCAGAACAAATATTCTGGACAGAGTTCCTAGAATTATACAAATAATCATCAGCAATATGGCGAATTAAAAGAAAAAAATTCACACTTTACTTGTATAGTGTGTGTCACAAGCTTACTTAACGCAGTGCCAGACTTGAGCACTGAACTTGTGTAGTGTATGGCCGGCATTACGCAGTCACCTGTATAATTACACCATGCTTTGTGCCTATTCACAGTTGTGCTCAAATTTTACATTGATCGATAGTGTGAACTCGAATTTCGTCAGTCAACAGTCAACTACAGAATTTTTTGTGGTTGAGTGACAGTCAGCGGCCATATTGGCTTTTGACTGATAGTGTGCACCAAAAAGCATCAATCAAGAGATATTTTTGTAGCATAAGCAACACAAGTTGGAAGCGGAAAATAATTTTTTTAAGGAATTCATATATTTTTATGAAATGTAAGTCGAAAGAACATTGCATTGAATAAAATATCAAAATATTATGATATTTGAGAAACTAAAAGGGAAACACGAATTCAAGGATTATTTATCGGGTCAATTCAATCGTCCTGATGATATTGTTTGTTTTTGTGTTCAAGCTGTCAAAAGTTTTTTGCACCATATACTTTGGTTCATGCTTGTGTGTGTTTCTGACAACTTAAACATAAAGTTGTTTTTTGTATTGCTGTATTTTTGTAGAGTTGAATTTTTTTTTTTTTTTATACACACATATATATATTTATTGTATCTTCAAATATGAACTAACAATAAGTATTCAAATCTTAAATCTAAATATAATTATTAGGCCCGACCAGTATCGGACATAACCTTAGTGATAGTAATTGATAATACATAAATTTCGTAAG
The DNA here is from genome assembly GCA_944452675.1 of Tachina lurida. Classification (NCBI taxonomy): domain Eukaryota; kingdom Metazoa; phylum Arthropoda; class Insecta; order Diptera; family Tachinidae; genus Tachina; species Tachina lurida. The sequence goes on from OX101752.1 coordinate 32,279,176, forward strand.
CACAATAATTATTTTCAAGAAGTATCATTTGGGGTGCTGAGTATTAGGGCCCTTGTGTCCCTCTTTTTTAAGCGGATGTGTCCAGTAAAGTTCAAGATATTACGAGCAAGCGGATTAGGATGTGACTCGAGTTTTGTTAAATATTTACCTGCGTATTTTGCAATTTCTTCACTCACTAGTGGCATATTTAAATCTCTATGTATATTTGAATTTTTGATGTACCATGGAGCCGCTGTTATCAAACGTAAAATTTTATTTTGCCGTCGTTGGATTCTATCCACATTTGATGCTGAAGCAGTGCCCCATAGCTGAATTCCGTAGCACCATATTGGCTTCAAAGGCGACTTGTATATCAAAAGTTTGCAGTCTAGACTGAGTGTTGAATTTCTGCCAATCAACCAATGTATTTGAGTTAACTTAAGTTTCATTTGAATTAGTTTAGCGTCAATATGATGTTGCCATGTAAGCCTTCGATCAAGGTGTATGCCAAGGTATTTCACTTGAGAATGTTGAGGAATATTTTGATTATTGATTCGAATGGGGGAACAGGTATATTTTCTTAGGGTAAACGTTATATGAACACACTTTTGTTCATTTACTTTAATTCTCCATAAGTTCAACCATCTTACAAGCTGGGTAATGTGAGCTTGGAGATTGCGTGATGCCTCATCAGGGTTTTTGTGCATACTCATACAGGCTGTATCATCGGCAAAAGTAGAAGTGTGGATGTTATTGCTCACAGGCATATCACAAGTATATATTAAATACAAGACTGGCCCCAGAATACTACCCTGTGGCACACCAGAAGATATAGATTCGGGCACACTTATGAAGTCTCCTTCGGAATCATTTTAATCTTGGCAAGTTTCCAGTTATGTGAAAAATACTGCATTCGCAAAATGGCATTAAAAATAAATAGCGGGATTCTTATTGCAATATGAGGCAAGTTCGTCAGCATCTTGTTACTAATTCCGTCAATACCTGGAGCTTTCTTCGGATTAAGTTCAGAAATTAGTTTTTGTACATCACGCATCTTAAACTTTATGGGTCGCGGGGGTAGAGCAACTACACTTGGCAAATCAGCAACACCAGTACATGTGTTTGGGGTAAATACGTATTTTAAATGATTAGCAAATAAGTTACCTTTTTCAGTATCGCTTCTTGCCCAACCTCCGGTAGATGTGCGCAGAGGTGGTTTAAGCTCAACGGGGGTTTTCAGCTTTCTAGCAGCGCGCCACAAAGAGTAATTAGATGCTGGTGTGACATCAAGACCTTCCAAATAATTTTCAAGAGATGCAGTTTTTTCAAATGCAAGCAACTCTTGGAGTCGCTTAGTACACTCTTTAAATCTGATTTTAAGTTGTGGTGATCTGTGCTGTTGCCATTCCCTTCTAGCTCTTCTTTTTTCGCATAAGGCACGTTCAATATCGGTAGAATAAATTTTATTAAATCCAGTCTGCGGATGGGAGGTAGTAGCATGTTCAGCAGCCTGTGTAATCATTTCGTTAATGTTGGCGATGTTAGCTTCAATATCCTCGGGTGTTCTTAGCGTAATGTTTTCCGTGCAATGACTACTAAGATATTTTTTGAATCGCAGCCAATTTACACGACTGATCATCTTCACATACGAGTGAGGTAAATCACTTCTCTGTGGGCTACAGATTGTAACGATCGTGGGAGAGTGATCGGACGAGAGATCTAAAGAAGCTTCAACGTTAATTAATTCTCTAGAAATGTTTTTCATGACGCCAAAATCTATAACATCCGGAATTTTATTTATGTCAGTAGGCCAGTAAGTAGGCTCCCCACTCGAAATGACGTCCAAGCCCATTTTTGAAATTGTGTTGAACAATGCTCGACCTCTGGGTGTAATATGACGAGAACCCCAGAAAGTATGTTTGGCATTATAGTCGCCAGCTGCTACGAAACAAGCGCCAAGAGATTTATAGAAATCCTCGTATTGATTCTCAGTAATTGCGAATCTGGGAGGGGAGTAAATTGATGATATCACAAAATTTGTGCAAAAATTTTCAACACAAATATTCGTTGCTTGTAGATATTCCTCACAAATGTTGTCAATAATATAATGTTTAAGTATAGACTTTATTAGAATTGCTGATCCACCGCATGCTCTTCCTCTCGGGTCCCTTGACTTCTCGAAGTCAAATGTAGAGTTGAATAGACAAGAAACATTGCTACACATGATTGAACATTTAGCAGAATATTCCCACGTTTCTACTAATGTTCCTTCGTCTGTGAGTAACTGAAAATCTAGTATTACTTTGTGATGCAACTGAGGTTTTTTCAAAACCGTACTAAAAAATAATTCGATGTTCTAAAAAAGTGTGTGGATTAACTATACTGCAGCTTTTTGGTAGTGGTTTAGGAAAAATTTCAGTCAATGGTTTTTGTTTGGGATACGAAATCTTGATTAAAGAAAACAAATTGGTGCTAACGGTATGTAATTTAAATTTCGTGCTGGTGTAAATATAATAGAGCATATCATACAGTTAGACGCATTAAAATATAAAAATAAGATGATTACAAGGAATTTTCATGTTTAAACATATTTTCCACAACTCGGTCATTCACCATTTCGTTCATGTTATTACCAATAACATAATCTAAATGGCTAAAAGTTTCCAATGGAACACGATAGTCTCCTGCCAAGTACGGAGTGTTAGCTACCAAAGTATCTACATCTTTAGGATCACACAAACCATCCTTGGGACCGGAATACAAATATGTAGCGGCTTTAATATTAGCTAAATTATAATCAGGAGCTGTTTCCTGACCGTATAATATACTATTTCTTTTTGGTCCATAGTCCATGCGGCAGAAGCGACCCTTGTTGTAGTTACTCAATAGAGCAAAATGAATGCCCTGATTACTGGAGCACCCACCGGGATGGGTCTCAAGCAAAATTTGCAGAGCAGTAAGGTTGGTGTTTGTATAATCATCACCAGCAAAAGCTATCCACAAATTTTTGCATATTATTTGTAAAGCGGGATCTGTTCCACCGCACGCAGTATTAGAAATACTAGCAAGCAAAGTATTTCGAGGGAAAAATTCCGTATCTTTCAAAAGCATATTCCAAGTACTACCTGGCTTCCCTAGAGCATGAAGGAAATTGTAAACATCTGAACTTCCATGTTCGAAGAATGCACAAGGTGCTAACATGTGAGCTGACTTGATCTTTGTATTGTATTCTGGTCGCTCTGACATCATAACAAAATAAACGGTGGTACCTTGAGAATGGCCAGCATAATGTATTTGTTGTTCACCAGTAGCACGAAGGATATGATCAATCATGGTAGGAATATCAATCGTGCCAATTTCATGCCAGTCGAAACGCCAGAAACTAGGTCTATTGGTTGATATTCTAGTGTTATAACGGGAGTAGGTATTGCCACGAGCATTACCTAACCACACATCGAATCCAGCATCAGAAAGTATATAAGCTAAAGCATAATCTACTCCAGTCGCCAACCAACAGTCCGAATTACTGAGAAGACCATGTTGTAAAAGTACAGCTGGACGTTTAGCATATTGATTTTGTAATTTAGGAGAATATGGTATACGGAATAGATTTAGCAAGTATCCATCCTCAGTTTCAACAAAATGTGACTCAGCTGGATAACCTTGCGAATTTATGCGATCGTCCTGTAACAAAAAAGACATTAAATACATAAATATTCTAAAAACAGTTATTCTTAGTAGACCAACCGTTGGGATAAATTCTTTTAACACACAACTGGCATTTAAGGAAGCAGCCGAGGCAATAGCTAACAAACTTAAACTCACTGTTATCACGCAAAAACTCTTCATATTTTGTCCACTTTTCAAGAGCTCCGGGCTATTTTGCATTGCTTCAAATACAACACTTATATTTATACCGATTAGCAATCTTGATAACTGTATATATGTATGTATGTACGAATGGATTTACGTACACCTGCACATATGTATATATGTATGTACGTGCCTACTTTTAATGCAAAAGGTACACACAGTCATGCCGAATTAAAGCATTTGTTTTTGTTTGATACGCATACATGTGCATATGCATACATACTTATACCCAGCTAGCATTTTGTATCATAATCGAATCTGTTCCGAATCAGCTTGCCGGGAAAAATAACCGCATATGAGCTGATTTTTCGATCATGAATGATACTCCCGTTGTGAGAAAATGGTACCCTACAGATGAATCATACCAAGGAATCATTTATGATACGATTTGCTGATTAATTGTTGAGTAATTTTCTGGTAGTATTAAATCATTAAATCACCTTTTTGCGGTTTCTTTGCATATTGTTCCTCTTTTTTCAATAAATCAAAATTTGATCATATAGGTGAATCATAACTGAAGCCTTTTTCAATCACCCAAGTGATAAATCAGTTGTCAATTATCAAAAGTGATCTGAGGAGAATCATATAAGAGATTTCTGCAAAATATGATCACCCAAATGCTAGCTGGGTACGCATAGGTAAATACTTATCTGCCCAGTCAGCATTTTATGAAATTAATGATCATATTCGAGTCTTTTTCGACTCCTTAGCACGATTAAAATAAGCATTTATGCGCTCGTTTTCGAGTCGAAAATGACTGTTCATTCGGGAGAAAATGGTACCCTAGCCGCGACTCTTCTAAGAGAGTCTTTTATAACTCGCGTTTCTGATCAATTTCGGCTCATTTTCGAGGCATTTACATTTTTTTGTTCACAAATTTAATACACTTTGTACTTTATTGAATTTACTGCATGAGCTTGCTGTTTGTTTTTTAAACAAATCACCTTCTAAGCAGTTCGAGTCTTATTTTAAGCGCATAACTGATTAATCAGTTTTTGATCATCTAATACTACGTTTATACGCTCACTATTTGCAAATAAAATTATTTGCAAATAAATTAACTCACTGTTTATACGGCATAGCAAAAATACACAAACTTGGTAGCACTTCTATAGAAAGCTTACTTATGTTGACAAAAAAAATAGTGTAAATGCACAAAATATGAAATAATTATTTGTTTTAATTGTTATTATTTGCTTCTATCAATGTTTTTTGTTGCAATATTTGTCCATTTATTGTTTTTGTTATCAAACATTTTTAAGCGTGGCAACCTTGAGCAATTTATTTGCAAATAGTGCGTTAATCGTGAATAGTTTTCTGAATTAGTAAGTCGCAATAAAAAGAATAATATGGCAACAATTTACAGTTTTATTTGCAAATAAGCCCTGCGTATAAACGTAGTATAAAGTAGTCGAAAAAGACTCAGTTTGGAGAAACAATCTTCAACATGCTGACTGGGTGGTTATCATGATCAATAATTGATATATTCAATTTGATATACATACATAATACGCACATACATACATTCTTAGGTATTTGATATTTTTGATTTGATATATGATATACTCTTATCTCTTATGTAGGTATGTATGTGTGTGAAAACTTAGATTTGATTAAAATGCATTTCTTGGATTACAAAAATAAGTTCAATAAATTTCATTTTGATCCAAATCTAAATATTTACTTCGTTTTATTAAAAAGAAGTCTTTCTTATAAATAAATGGACAATTGTGTAGCGAGTTTAATTCGAGAACGTTGTTTATTTCTTTGGTTATACATATGTACATACATAAAACTTAAAGTTAACAAATCAATTTATTTCTTCAGTGATCTTATTAGCAAAATTAATTGGTATTTTCCTTATCAGAGCTACCTAATTTTTATCCTGATACATACATATGTATGTAGTATATCTGTATGCATTAGCAAACACACATATATACCTATTTACATATCGCACACTAAATCATAAAGAGTCACTACTCAAAATTATCAAAGTGGTTTTGCTTTTTTATAAACCAGTTAATCGAAGAAATCTATAACGACCTCAACAATATATTTTGCAATACAGTCTTCCTGAAGAATATAAAATACCGTTATGATTGTTTTTATATCACATACTTGCGTCATTTGTACATTAACTACAGTTGTTTGCAACTACTCAGCATCTCAAAATTTGTTGAGTTGTGACTCTATGATTTAGTGTGCGATATGTATATAGATAACGGTGATAAAGTTTTATTTTTTCAGATATACATACATATGATAGACAATAGCAAGGTCTACCAATAAATATAAATCCACATAATTTAGATAGTAGTTTTGTTTTATTGATAACGAATTAAATATCGAAGTGAAAGTCGGTAGAGTTTTCATTTTGTTTTTGCGTACATACATACTAGTTTGAAAAATGCTGTTACATATTTCTATTTTTACAAAATAAAAATACTTTTATGTATTAATAAGGGCCGTACATTTCAAATTAAAAAAAAAAAAACAAAATTGTTAACAGTTGAGTGCTCAAAGGAAACTTGGAGCTTGTCAGCACTACTTGTTACCTGCCTAGATGCAAGCCCTCCTAATAACCATTATTTGTTGAACAGCTCTGTTTGTAAGCACAGTGATGCCAACTTAGCACTTTTCGGGCTATATATAGCCCGTTTTCAGTCACTCAAAACGCGAAAAAAAATTTTGGTCCGGAACTAAAAAAAAAAACCCGCTAATCTAGCACTTTTTACAATTATCTTTCAGCCCTTTTTCCTTTTTGCTCGATATGCTTTCATTCAGGCTGACCGATGACATATTTCAAAAAAGGGGATTTAACAAGAAACAAGAAAACTACAATAAAATTTTTATTTTTAACGTATTTTTATATAATTCACTCTAAAAAAAGGGAGAAAAAAGTGGCAAGGCAGTCAAAAAAGTGGCAAGGCAGTTGAAAAAGTGGCAATTTGCCACTTTAGTCGGTCAAACGGTCACGCTGCTTTCATTTAAATGTTTACGAAAATTTTTTCTTCCCTTACATAGTGTCCACACCTGATGATTTTATATCATAACTCGTAATATGACGCCGGCAGAGCAACTGTCATTTTTTCATTAATATCAGCCCAAAGGGGTAGATGTTGATTATTTTATATCATGATGAATCAAACAAATATTTGTAAAATACTTGCCAAAAATATCCAATTTGCGTGTTGTTTAATTTTTTGGTCGCAAGCAATTGTTGTGTTTTTAAACGAAAATTGTGTAAAACATCAACGTTAAATGCACAGTAACACATGAAATGGCATTTGATATCAAGATGAATTCATCAGGCCGTGAGCTCTGATGATTATATCATAACGCTGATATAATATTAATAAATTGAGTCTATACGTGATGAATTTTCATCATGATATCAATTTGACATTCATCATGATATAAATTCATCAGGTGTGGACAATATGTTAATCTAGCAATATCGACTTAAGGTAGAAATACATAACACGCATTGGTTTGTCGACGAATATCGCGCGTTTGAAAACTTTACCGCATGAAAAATTGCAAGTTACACAACACGCTTTTTCCATCAGCTTTTTTTTATTAATTTTTACATTGAAAAATGGACTTGGAACATTTTCAATTGCTTTTTTATACTGTATGTTTTTTAAACTCCTTAAAAAGTTTTTAGTGCATGATTCTAATTTTTTCTTATTTATTGTCGGCTGATTAGTTGTCAAAACAATGCAACGCGTTAAAAAGTTGAAAGAGTTTCGTATGTAACTTGTTGTATGCAAAAACACTATTTCAACTTTTTTGGCAGATGCCTACAGCTCGCACGCGCACTAACGTGACAGCATTCTTTTACTCATTTTCTCCTTTTAGTTTGCTTTACCAATTTAAAAAAGAAGAAACAATATGGAATAATGCTCTATATAATAATGTTTTTCTTCAAAATTTTTTGTTCTTTGAAGATTTTTAGTATAGCCTAAGACAGATTTTTATTAAATAACGATCAACTTAAAATTTACTTACGTAAACATATCGTCGGTTGGATATATAATGTATTTTGGATATACTGTGACGCAAACCTGAAACCAACTGACGATATGTATGTATACTATTATATATATATGTATATACATATATACTTTTTAATCTACGTATGTACCTTATTGAAATGTAAATGAAATATGTATGTACCTTATTGAAATGTTATATATCAAGCTATGTGTTCATCTCATGGTGCTTATTTATTTTCTAATAAATTACTTTACTTTTTTGGCTTTGATTTCACATTGATTTTCAACAGAAACATTTTAAAACTAGCCCCTTTTCGCGCTTTTTCCAAAAATTTTACTTTATGTTGCGCTAACGAATATTTTTTCAGTTTAGCCCTTTTTTTTCAAAAATTGTTACGTTTTCTGAGTCTTAAAAGTTGTCATCACTGCTGTAAGCAGCTGATGTGATTAGTTATTGTGAATGATTTTTTTAATTCTTATAAAACAGGAATTGTTTTATTTTCCTTGATTTTATTTAACCATTAATACATTTGTATATAAGAATTGTGTATAAAAATGGGGCTATTAAAAAGATCGGCAGCAAATTTCTTTCAAATAAACATGCATTTTACGAGGGCTCTTTCCACCACAGCCGTAAATTGTATTAAAGAGAGTAAGTGCTGATAAAGATTTCATAACCTAATAAGATTTGTCATTCCAAGATTTTTGAACTTGTTCGTTTTTAGTACAAGAGAAAACTGAAAATAATGCTATAATAATTGAAGCTGTTACCAAGCCTTCTCCTAGGGAAGGTAAAATGTTAAAGGCCGCTTGCACAGCCAAATTCTGCCCGGAATGCACCTTAGGCCTGGATATTAAACATACGGATGTACTGATTCTATCACAGTATGTAAGATCAGATGGCTGTATGCTGCCGAAACGCATAACCGGTTTGTGTAGTAGACAGCAAAAGAAAATGGGCAGCTTGGTGACTATGGCACAAAAGGCTGGCCTTATGCCCAATTTAGCACCAGCAAATAGCAAAAAAGATCCCAAAAAACGTTTTGGCTGGAAAAAGTTTAATAAGTACTTTGATGAAAAAACTATTAAATATTAAAATAGTTTAAACTAAACGAATGGTTAATAAATTTAAGTTAAACTTTATTTTTAATATAGGTATTTTTTTATTTTAAAACACACCACTTAAAAAGACATAAATTTACGCTGATCAAATACAGCAGTTGTATTTGAAGTATTTCGTCCAAAGTTTTGTGCAGGATTTGTCTGCTTGTCTACATTGTGTATTTTCTGCATGTGTATCCGTAGTGTAGAACGCTGTGAAAACTCCTTGGAACAATGTTTACATTTGAAGGGAGTTGGATCTTTATGCGTTTTCATATGTTCTTGGCAAGCAGTCTGCTGCCGATAAGCTTTGCCACATAAATCACAACGAAATGGCTGTTCCTTTGTGTGAGTTCTTTCATGATTTATCAAATGAATCTTTTGGTGAAATGCTTTTTCACAATATGAGCAGGAGAAACGTTTCTCTCCATGTTGTCGCACATGATATTGGAAACGCATTTGCGTATAATCCTCAAACTGTTCGTTACAGATGTGACAGGTGTACGTGGATTTTAAATGGAAATTTTTGAAATGTCTTTGCAAATGCAGTTGACTACGAAAATATTTCTTGCATTCATTGCATTGCATGGTGTCGGGACGATTGTGTTTCAGTTTATGTTGAGCCAGCAGAAATCTAGATTTAAAAGTACTAGTACAAACGTCACATTCAAAAGGTTTCTCCTGCGGATGAAAACGCAAGTGATGAACTTTGAGCAGCTGACGATTCTGACAAGAGTTACCACATATTTTACATTTTAAGTAAGAGTGAATTTTTTTCTTTTGTTTTATTTTGAAGTTTTGCAAAGATTCCTCATCCGATGAGGAGGACTCCTCAGTTTCGACTTCCTCATCAGAGGTAGGTGTAGACGACTCTTCATCTGATGAATTAATAGGACTTCTAATTGCATATTCTTTCTTCAAAGGTTCTTGAAACTGCAGCTCAGATTCTGCCTTCATTACTTCCATAGTTTCCATATCTATGGGTTCAGTTTTAATCTCTTCAAACAAAGGTGGGGGAGTTCCCATAGAGGATGAAGTATCCAAACAATTTCCAAATTCTGCAAATCGTGGACTTAGTCTTAGCCTAGGGCTGCTAAAAGGTGATATTAAGTCCTGTGTACTGCACTTGGGAGAATATCTGGCAGAGTCTCTGCCTAAAACCGCATCTTCCTTGGTCTCCGCTTGCAATTTCACCATATCTGTACTGGGAGACAATTTCCCAGTCTCTAATAAATTTTCGAAATCTAAGAAATAACTTTGCAATATTTTTTGGCTGTCTATGCACTCTTCTCGAAATGATCTAACTTGTTTAAAACGCTGAAAACATTCCTCACACAGCTGTTGAGGCAAACCATCATAAGGTTTAATCTAATATGAACAATCATTCTTAAGAAAAAACTTTACAATTTCTGAACCACACCCTACTTACATTCAATTTCCATATATTTAAATCTTCAAATATCTCCCTCACTTCCTCGCATGTCTCAAACATTATGGTGTTGTCTTTTAGGTCAACTGCTTGCGTGGTGTTATCCACTGCACCACCGCCCTCATTTGTTGATGCCTTGAACTTTTCCTCATATATTTTGTAGAATTTAACATCCTCGCTGAAAAATCTACTACATGTTCGACACGTAGTGTCAAGAAATAAATTTTTATCAATGCACAAATCAAAAGCCATTACTGAGACCACACTTATTTTTCTGCAATAATTTATTTTCGTAGTCTGACAAAAAAAATTTTCATATGTAATTGGCCTTTGTGAGTTGGTTTCTTTTTAAATAATGCTATTCGAGCGCTTTTATTTCTAATCTAGTGTTAGAAAGGAAAAATAATTCGGTTTTCGGATAAGTCATATACCATATTCCACACGCAAAGTATAATACCCCTTTTAGACACGGAAAGTTTACTATGCAAAGTCTTAATTCAGCTGGGAGACAGACAGAAATAGATAGTATTTTTCCCTCTGTCTTTCACAAAGCTAAATTAAAACTTTGCAAAGTAAACTTTCTGTGTCTAAAATGTTAAAAAATTTCAATATTTTAAAATAATATTTTAAATATTTTAATATTAAATATTTTATTAAAAAAAAAAAATTCTGTGAAAACAAATTTAAAAATATGAAAAAACTATTAAAAAAATTGTGAGAAGTGCTAAACGTTGCAAATTTTGTTAAGGCTGTGATACACTATCAAATCACGGCCTTTAGTGGTAGCTGTCGTGGAGAAATATTTTCAAATTTATGTGATTAATTTTTATTATTACTATGTTAAACAAATTCTATTTTTGAAGTTTTGGATGAAGTAAAACCCATGTTGTTTTTTTCATTGTTGTAATTATTTCATTGTTTTTGTAATCCTGATATTACCTGGAAATGAATGTGCCTTGGGTATTACAATAATTTTGTAATAACAAAAAAAAAACAGCCAAAAACAATCTGTTTTATTAGCAATTATCTACACTGTTTTTACAATTGCATTTTGTGAAAACTACGTGGTGAATATCTGTTTTCCTTGGAAACCTGGCAACATAAGGACACACAGCTGATATTTGTTTACTACTTTTTATAGGAACAATTTTTATTGAACTCACCACGCTAATGCAAGAGTGCTTTTGTAAAAGCTATAAAGACTTGGGGTTTTTGGTGAAACGTTAAACGTTAAGAATTATTTAATTTAAATACACACATATCGCTCATTTACTTCAATAGTGTCACAACTCAAAAAAAACCAGTTTTGCAGAAAACGCATTTAAGTTTTCAATTATCAACTCAATGAAAAAATAAAAAAAAAATCTTCTCTCAGGAGGTGATGGTAGATACAAGCAATTTATATGAAATTTTTACACAAGATAAAATACGAAATGCCGCATTATTATATGTTATGACACTATTGAAGTAAATAAACGATGTGTATATTATAATTGTGTAATTTTTTGAATACATATTTCTTAGATGTTTGCGAATATTATATATTTTTAAATTAGTTGAGCGTGAGGTTTGCATTTCTTATTAATGTATACAAATTATTATTATTATGTGTGGTTGAAGTCTACTGACGATTTGTTACAGCAACAATGAAATGCATATATACATCGCTGAACCACCAGCAAATAAATTTCAAATCAAAACTTTGTTCAATATACTTGCAATAAAGTTTTAAGTGCTTACTTGGTTTTATTAAAATATTAACGACATTTTTGATTTGCGCTTGTTTTGTACAGACATAGGCGCAGAAAGGCAATTCCAGGAGGAAAGAATTGCCGCTCAACAATTGTTTTTGTCCCCCTTTTATTTGTTTTTTTTTCATTCTCTTAAAAATAATCTCTTTGAGGCGGAAGTGATATTAATTTAAATTTGATTTTCGGAGACTTGTAGAATTGTTGATCCAAAATATTGTAGCAAGATATTAATAAAAGAAAAACGAACAACTTGTAGATATGTATTTGGTTTGGCTTGGAAAACTAAAAATTAACTAAGAAGATAGACAAGCGAAACTTAAACTAAAAAGTGCTGTGAAAGCACATCAAATTAGAAAGTTGTTCTTATCTTAAGAGTTATTCTGTGATTATCCTTGAAAAGGATATGATACACAAAGCATATGAACCACGGCGGTACAACAACAAAGAACTGAAGATACAAGTAAAAACCACAAAAGGAGTATATACAAATGTACACACACTATATATACATAGATAAATAAACTTTATTTTGTTTTTTTTCTACTGTCGTTCTTATAATTTTTGACTTGTGCCTTACAGTAGCGTATAAAAAAACTAAAACTGGAACAAAATCAAACTACTTTTGCCATAGAACTAGAAACAGGAAGAACGTTGCATAAGACTCATCACAATAATACCAAAGCAAAGAAGAAGATGCAAAAAAATTGTTTAAAAATATGCAATGTTATGAAGGAGGCACTGAACAGTGTTGGATTTAGGCCTAGGCCCTTTAACACCGGGCCTAGGGCGGCATAAGTTAAAAGGTGCCAAGATTTCAAGGGAAAATAATGTAAGTGCTATTAAAATTCGTAAATTGATTTGACCAAGTTTTGAATGCTGCTTTATTTATAAAAAATGTATCCCAACCCAACGGCCACTTATTGGCTAAAAAACAAAACAAAAACCGAATGTGAATTAAACCAAACCTGTGTTGAGAATTTCAGCTCGACAGCTCTTTATAGTTTCGGAGATCATGCGTTACTAACAAACACACAAACGATTTTATATTTGTATGTATAGATTTTTCTTTGACCATTCACTTCTATATAATGAAAAAATACAGTAAAGTGCAACATTGGCTCGCACATAAAACAGGGTTCCGTACGGAGGCGGAACCTCCGTATTTTCGAATTTTCTATATTTTATAGGAGAAGCAAAAAAGTGAAGAGAAACTAGAGCATTTACATGCAGAAATAATTGTTTAAGTGGCCATAAGTCCTTGATTTTAAATTGCAACATATTGAGATCTTCAAGGATGAAGCAATTATACGTTGTCTCCCAGAAAACGTTAAAAGCGCGATTTCGAAAAAAACTGAGATACGCCCTTTTCATATTAAGCCATCGATATGTAATACTAACTTTAACTTTTATAATCGAATATCTTAACTGACGTCGACACTTAAAACAATTTTTGTTTTGCCGTTTTTTAGTTTTAGCGCTTTCTTCGTTTCGCCCGCTTCTTTTTCTCAGTTTTGGGGTTTTTTTTTGTTTTAGCGATTTTTGTTTTGGTGCTTTTTTCATTTAGGCGTTTTTTTCGGCTTTTCAATATTTCGGTTGTGTTTTAGTTTTAAGGCCGGGTCACAATGAATCCAACCAACCAACCTTCTCCGTCGTAGCGTTAATGTCAGTTGAAAAAGGCGAAGTTTAACGTATGACGGATTCTTTGTGCCCCGGCCTTTAGTGATTTTTTTAGTTTTGGTGATTTTTTCCGGCTTTTGGCGATTTTTTTTTATTTTTTTGGCGATCTTTTTACTTCTGGTAATTTTTTTTTTGCATTTTTGCGATTTATTTAATTTTAGCTGATATTTTTCCTTCAAGCGCTTTTTTTTATTTTGGTGATTTTATTTTTCACTATTTTTTTAATGTTGGGATTTTTTAGTTTTAGCGTTTTTGAAAATTTCAAGAGTTTTCCTCATACGGTTTCAAAGCTACAGCAAATTGTCGAAATAACATTAACTCACATAATGCCCCTTAACTAATTTTGAACATTTCAAGTGTCTATATATTACATTAGAATTTCAAATTGTTTCGTTGCCCGCTTTAGTACACCCTTTAATTTTAAACTGTCATATATTTGTAGTTGTTGTAGCAGCCAAAGTTTTATATATTCCGGTGACTTTACGGTTCTCGAGAAAACAGCCTGGGAAAGGGAGACAGACGGACAGACGGACAACGTAGCGAAAACGTACGGAACTCTAAAGAAGGGCGCCATATTAAACAGTCCCAGGGCGGGAGCAGACCTAAATCCACTACTGGCAATTCATAAACGAGAACAACGGATGTAAGACTAGTTAGCTGGTTTAATTTTGTAGCCGATGCCCCCACCTACAGGTACACTGAGGAAAAGTAATTTTATTAAAATTATACAGACATAAACTTCAATGCAATACCATAAGTACATTAGTTACATGCAAATCTTTGTGACTTTATTTAAGGATAAAAATCAGTATAGTGGAGTTATGTACATGATTTATAAGCTAAGGGAGTTTTTTTTCCATTATCATTATCATTATCTTTTTTTTCTTAGTGTATGCTAGTGCAACAATTTTGTGCAATTTTCTTTACATTAGACAAAATGACGTCCGAACCTAACGTTATCCTTTAGCTATCTGAAATAATTTCATATACATACATACATACATACATGCGTACATGCTTACATATTTACACAATCACATGAAACTTATAACCACAATAAGACAAGGTGTCGTCTGTAAATGAAAAATATTTCTTACAAGACAGTAGCTATGGCACTTTCTTAAGGAAGCATTCCATAAACACAATAATGTTGTGTTTGTTTTTCACTGTTGCCTTGGAAAACGATGAAACCTTCAACCATGTAGAAAATTATATCTATTTGTACTTGTTGTTTGTAATGAAAAAACAAAAAAAAAAAACAAAATTTTTTAAATAAAAATGGAAAATTTTAAAGAAAGTTGCGGACATCCAGTTCTATCGTAATGATGGACCGTTTTGATGATGTTGCAGAGTTTGGTTTTTGAATGCACATTGGTTTACAAGGTGTTGCAAAGCAGTTTAGTACATTCGTACTAAAACTACTAATGCCGAAATATATAAATAATTTTGTACTAAATATGTAATATAATTTTATAAACTGCCAACTTTTACTCTTGTTTTGTGCTAAAAGTACTAAAACTATTAATTTATATTTAAATTTTAAATTGTAGAAATCGCTATTTTTTGACATACATATATATGTACCTATATGCATATGTGAAAGGCATTGCACACATTTTTAAAATGACACCACAAAATGATGACAAAATAAGTGGTAAAATATATAATCAGATTTAGTCTACCGGTGCTCCTGATTGTGTACTAAAATTACTATTTTGTTTAGAAACTATTGTTCCATATTGAGCACGTCATTTCCTGCACAAACTGTCATGTACTAAACTCTTGATTGTTATCTGTAGCATCTTTTTTTTTTAATAATACTGTAAATTTTTATTTAAAGTGCAACGGCCAATTTTTATAAAAGTTTAGTACATGCTTCACATTAGTACATAGTATAAGCGTATGAATGTTTAAGTACTAAATACAACGTCCTATACTATTGAGTACTTTTTTGCTATTATTATTATTGCACAATAGCGAGTTTTCAACACAAAGCGGCAATTTTAGCACAAAATTTCGCTATTGTGCAAATAATAAACTCAATAATATTGTTTAGTATATGTTTAGTCTATTGTTTAGTAGCTTTACGTATTTAGTACTTAATCATTCATAAGTTTATATTATTGTTAAATATGTAGTATATAGTTTATATCATTATTAAGTATCATTTAAAACACTGTTTTGTGTTGAAATTTTCTTGCGCTCTATATCTCTCTCTCTCTCTTTCTCATTTAATTAAATAAATCTTAAGCAATGAATCGCACTAAATCTGTTATGAATAACAAAAATCACTGTACCATTCCTTGTAGTTTAATGAAAAACTTGTAATCTGTGTAAATTAAGGAAATTCAATTCAGTTTTATTTACTTTCTGTTGCCACGACTTGAGTTATAAACATCCTTGTTACTTTTTTTATTTGTGCTCTTCTTTCTTTGCTATGCATTTTATTTTACTTCAAAGGACAATTTTTTATTAGAAGGAAACTAACTTTCTATACTTTCGCAAGGGATGCTTATCTTCACTTGTGGTTGCAGCAACTGCTGCTGCTGCTGCTGCTGTTGCTTTTGGAGACTCTACTCAAAGTGACCACATCAAAAAAGAAGAGGAACTAAAATTACTAAGGAGCAAAAAAAAAGTTAACATGTTGATTTTTCTTATGCCCACACAAGTTATACGTAAATCATTTTATTGCTGCTTTGCTTGTTATTTGCCTTCAAGGATATTTCAACTTAATTTACAACACTATAGTCTATGATTTGTTTGGTTTGTTCTTTTTTTTCATCGTCTTAATTTTCAATCGAAAGGAAATTGTCTTAGTTTTAAGACTTTCATACTTTACTAAAGGTTTGCAGCAATATATATTGTTAAACTGAAGAATAATGAAGCTTTTGGCTATATAATACGGTTCTAGTTTTAGAGCATGTAATGTATTAAAAACGTTGGTTCCGGAAAATGGAATCCGAATTCCAAGAGTTCTAACTTACGACCGTCTACTGTATTGTCATATATCCTCATTTGATCCCCCCCCCCCCTCTTTAAATAAAGACTCTTCATCTAAGTCTTAACAAATATGTAATGTAATAATGTAATTTATTTGTGTCCTTATAGATTTTCCTCGGGGCTACGATTATGGTAAATTAATTTTCCCATACATTTAAGATGTGCAGAAAAACAACTTGTATGTATGAAGAAATATAAAAACAGAATTTAGTTATGAAATTCCTTATATGTATGTAGTTATCTGCATCAGTCTTGCCAGACAATGATGCTGAAAGAATGCTAAATCGGTAAAAAATGTCTGCTAAAATGTTCTACAGCAGAAAAAAAGGATGCTAGATTTTAAATTTACGTAGGTTTTTTAGCAGTTTTTTTTTGAAAAACTTGAATACATTTTTATGAAGGAATATGCTAAATCTAGCAGTGAAAATGATAAAATGGCAACAATGATCTTCATATACAATAAAAATTTTATTGTTTTGCAATATTACACGAAAATCATATATTGTCCAGCAAAAAAAAAAAAAATATTAACTTTTAAAAAAAGACATTTCCACACACTTTGAGTGTTTTAATGTATGATAAAATTCTCATTTGGTTTATGTGGAACTAAATACAATTAAATACAAGTACATATTTAAACTACACTGATAGTTGATTGGCACTTGCAACAATACCACAAACTAATACATAATAAATTCAGTAAAGTGCGACTTTGACTCGCGCACGAAGGGTTCCGTACGTTGGGCTTTGAGCATTTTTTAATACAGTGTTTTTTTACGTTTTTTTGATTATTTTTCGCTTTTTTCTCGTTTTGGCGATTTTTTTAAATTTTGGCGATTTTTTTCATTTTGGAGATTTTTTTCAATTTGGCGATTTTTTTTTCATTTTGGCAATTTTTTTTTCATTTTGGCGATTTTTTTAATTTTGGCGATTTTTTCATTTTGGCGTATTTTTTCATTTTGGCGATTTTTTTATTTTGGCGATTTTTCCGGTTTTCCGCGATTTATTTTCGATTTAGAAATTTTTTTTAATTTGGTGCTTTTTTTCGTTTTGGCGATTTTTTTTTTGATTTTAGCGATTTTTTTTGGGTTTGGCGATTTTATAATTTTGAGATTTTTTTGTTTTACCATTTTTGAAAATTTCAAGAAGTTTGCTCTTACAGTTTCCAAGATACAGCAAGTTATCAAAATTACATAGTCGAAATTACATTAACTGATGGTACACCCTTTAAATAAAATTTTTTAAATTTTAGTGTTAATTGTTGTAGTCTGTATAAAAATACACTAACTTTACAAATTTCAAGTGCATATACATACAATTGTATGTATATTACATGGGATTTTAACATTTTTCGTTGCTCGTTTTGGCACACCCTTTAATTTCCAACTCTCATGTATTTGTTGTTGTAGCGGCCAAGTGTCTACACACTGTGTCCAAATTTCAGGTCCGTAGCTCTTACGGTTCTCGAGAAAATACCCTGTGACGGACAGCATAGCGAAAACAATAGGGTTCCATTTCACCTTTGGTGTACGGAACCCTAATAAAAACTAACATTATGATGATAAGCTGCATCGTCGGCATTGACATTTCGAGTCTTCGCTTACGATGAAAACACATCAAAAAGTGAACTTTTTGCAATGAAAAGCGTGTCTTAAAATTATTGGACTCGCATGCTTTGAACCTTATTGACTTCTTTGGAATTTTGTTTGGTTTGGAATTTTACGTCTTAATTGATGCCAAAGATCTGAAGCATATACATACATATTATCATGTTGTTAATTTATAAAATTTTTTGCAATTAAAATTATATAAAAGGAAGTTTTAAAATAATTGTGTATATCACTTTATTTACTCCACACTGTTATTTACAGCTTTTACACAACATTTGTCTTTATTCACCATGTTAAATTATTCGCCGGATGAAATACCAGGATGTTTACTTTTTAAACCCTCTTTTTCTCGACACTGTTGGCAACATACGGTAACTTGAAGCTGGTTTAGTGTGTATGTATGTATGTATGTGTGACCAAGCTAATATCATACTATTGTTATTCTCCGTTTGTAGCTTAGCGACCTTTATTTACCACTTAGTAAGGTTCGAGAATGAACTAGAGGTGAACACTACAATCATCATGTACAACAACATCAGCATAACAATGTTATTTCCCTTTATATTCTATTTCCGTTATTTGGAATTTCGCAGCCGCTGTTTTATGCTGGCAACTACGTAATGTAGAGCCAGTCTTAGTGAATTTTTTCACAGTTTTGTATTCTATTTTGCTCGTTATATGTATTCCAAATTTCGTAACAATATATACATACTACATATTTATCTATATTTCTTGTACCTAACTCCATACATGGGATAACCAATATATTTAATTGCATGTTTTTGGCTTACTTTTGAATAAATTTGCCTATTTTTTGTTTCTAATCAATCTTGGTATAAATTTAGTAGAATTAATAAAAAAAAAGTCTCGTTCGGCAGTTTATATTGGAAATATCAATCACCCTTCACCATTTTTTGTTCACGGAAAATATTTCACGACAACAAAATGTTCGCATTTATTCCCGATAAGGGTGAATAAAGTAAAAAAAAAACAGTGTTTCTTTTCAATATAAGTTCTGGAACGCACGTATTCTTTCGACATCGTTGAACAGGCCATAAAACAACTTTTATTAAAGGACTAAAAAAAAGAAGAATGTTCCTTCTAAATTCGGTTTCACTTTTTGCTTATTTTTTTCTTATAATTGTAGAGATATTGCTATTAAAAACTTTTACGATGCCAAAATAGTTTTATTTAGCGCCAGGTAATTGCTAGTCTTTAATTTTCTTGTGTAATAAAAATGTGGCGAAAATTTCAATTAACCTTTACGCGCACTACAAAAAAAAACCCAAAATCTAAAAGGAAAGACAAGAGTTGTCCTACTGTCCAGCAAAATAAAGGGTACAATTATATGGCACGAATATGTATGCATGCATGTACATACATACATATGTATGAGCGCTAAAATATAGTGCATAAACTTTAAAAATAAAAACTACAACGACATTTTCTTTTTATACATTTCATCCCAGTCACGTGCTAATGAATTAAATTAAAGAATTTTCGTACTCCCTAGATATTTATCCTGGCAAAATTTCCGTGTGTGTGCTGTTGTTTCCTCGTTATTTTTTATATTTATTTTTTTGTTATTGTGGAAACAAAAACTTCATATATGTATGTATGTATGAACGGGTGAACATTTATTCCAACTAGAAATAAACGCCCCATCGATTTGTGACAAATCTGCAGAAAGCAAAGGAAAAGGGAATAAAAAGCGACAGGATGGCAGTAAAACATGCCAGGCATGATGATTGGGTGGTACTTGAATACAGCAAGCGTCATTTCCGGTTGCTGTCTTTAGTCAACTAATTGGCTTGGTGCCTGTGTTTATTTACAAGTTTTTTCCTTCTTATTCTCCGTTACAGAAACACACACATACACAAAAATACACACATATTCACAGGCAGACAGAGCACATATCCACGCATACCTGTAGAACTGCAGGTATCATCGGTATCAATGGAGTATTGAACTTTTTATTTGATTTTTGTTTTTATTTTTAAGTTGGTATTTGTATTGTATTGTTTTTATTGTTTTCTTGTTTATTCCGAATGATGAACGATGCCAAAATGTTAACGTTTGCGCAAGTGTTTGTGTGTATTTCCTGTTGCTGTTGCAAAAAAACAAAATTACGGCCAACAAATTTACTATGGACATTGCAAAATACAAGCAAAACAAAAACTAAAATTGGAATTTAATAAAATACTTAAACGTATTGAACACTACTAAACTTTAAAACGAACTCACTCACCAATGTTGGTGGTACATTTTCTCTAGAATGATACGCCACTGAATGACAGTCATTTCCGTTACGTTTTGGTCTAAGTTCCTGTTTTATCCATCCCTCCCTCCATCAGCCATTCGATGAAGGCAAAAGATGCCATAACGTATGCACGAGTATCTTTTTTTACACTTTGGCTTTCATCCATTCTTTCCTGTTTTTACCACACGATAAGTATTTTTTATGACCAAAACAACATCAGCAGCAGCAGCAGCAGCAAACAATTGCAAATACAATAACAAAATCTTTGAGAGAAAGAAAAACGTTTCCATTTTATTAGATAAAAAGTAGAAAATCCTTTTTGGCACCGGTTCTTTCGTATTGACAAATAGTGGTGGTAAAAATATTTACAAGTATGTACTAAGGTAATTTTAGTTTCAAAAGTTTTCTGAATTACAGAGCTAAGAATTGCTCGCAGGCACATACTTGTAAATAGTATGGGAGCAGATCTCAATTTCATGTACAACTAACGCCTAAAATTTAGAACTACCGAGAGCCCTTCGGAATGCATTCAGTTTTGAAAAATACTGGTATAGAGCCATTATTATCAATTTTTTTGGTCCAATGGAATGGGATATTTACTTGAAACATATTTCTACAATAGAATGAGCCGGTCAATAATTTTTTTCAGGGGACATTGAACAAGTCAAATTTACCGGCTTAGCCGCTGTACTGTTTTTTTTCTCTGACTGCTCAACAATTTTTTTTGGAAAAAACATCGTAATTTTTACAAAAGTGGGATGTTATGACTTTTGATTATTGGAAAATCTTCAGATATCTTTAGAATATACCTTCCCATCCTTTGTTTTGGTTCGATTGAAGACAGTCAAAGCAAACAGTGTGTTCTTCTCTTTGGTTTTTATTATATTTTAGCACGAAAATACCCTTTCCACACTTGCAGATGATGATGTGGAATATATAATATTCTTCTAGCAATTCTTAAAATATCGGAAAACGTAGGTCCATTTACTTCATTTTTCATTTCTA
This sequence comes from Tachina lurida, assembly GCA_944452675.1. Classification (NCBI taxonomy): domain Eukaryota; kingdom Metazoa; phylum Arthropoda; class Insecta; order Diptera; family Tachinidae; genus Tachina; species Tachina lurida. The sequence goes on from OX101752.1 coordinate 32,300,862, forward strand.
ATAACTTCGAGCAAAAGTTTTAATGATTACTATATCAACCAGCTCTCGAAACTGGTCATTTATAGATTCAATATTTTTGTGTGTCGTTTGTGGCACGTAATATACGGCCATGTCACAGAGTTCAATTTGGAATCGGAATTGAATAAACCTCAAAATGTCAAGCCCTAGCCGGAGCATATCCCATCATAGCACCGCCTCCCTTTCCGTATTTTAGTTTTCTTTTTTGGACGCCATCTCCTACAAAAATGGGGTGGATTGAATTCCGATTCCGAACGGAATTAAACTCTGTGACATGGCTGATAATCGGAAAAATAATTCAATAGCCCTAAATTGGTCACTGGTGTGCTTATAGTACATACTTTTGATTTTCAAATACATAGTGCTAAAAAAGTACAATTGTACCAATTTTCTCATCTCTGGTTCTTGTCTTGAAAGTTATCGCGACTACACGTGCATGCATATGTATAAATGTATGTATGTATGTGTGTATGTACATATGCTTGCACATAGCAAAATCCAATTTTTACTGTTCATTATTATAACGGTTTCGTAGTTGTTGTGCTATTATTATTTTTGCCATTTTTCGGAGGAGGAAAGCATATTGATAGGGGTTGTTTGCCAAATATTGTATGTACTTTTTCTTAAAATTGCCGAACCTAACTTGAAAGGCATCAGAAAACAATCTTGGTATTTGTCATCAAACAAATAGTCAATAAAATTCAATGTCTATCATGTAAATAAAATAAACGTGTAAATATCCGACAAGACAAAAATACAGAGTGTACGAACAAATTTTAATTACTAAAAGATGTGAAGAAAAAACAAATCTGTGAAAATAATAAGTTGAGTGCGGTGGTGTTAAATGTAATAATAAGATAGTACACTTCTATAAATTGATAAGTCATAGCAGCAATTTAGGAAAAAAAAACAAGTAATAACGTAGTTATGCAGCTTGTTTGTTTAATACAATATCTTTGATAAAGATTACGTACCTACATAGGTATTAAAAATTAGAACAGAAACTATCGGCCCTGCAGACGTGTTTAAAACCATATACGATAAATCGAAAATAAGGCTCGATTTGTTAATACAGTAATATTTAATTTACCACAAAGCTATTTTAATTTGACCATTTTGATTTAAAAAAGTTCATACGTTAAGAGGTTTTTTTTGAAACTATGTTGTGCGACATATCGCTTTTCAACACAGATATTTGTAAACAGTTATTTGATCAATTTACAACACTGTTGCCAACTTTTGTTGTTAAAATTTCTAGAAAAGTCAAATAAGTTAAATTTTAAATTAAATATAATATGAATATAAAGTTTAAATTAAATATACCTACCTGCAAAGCTTAAATTTTATATATAGTTATTATTTATTGTGTGAAATAAAAGTGGTAAGAAGAAGATAATTTCAATACCGGTGCACAGAGATGTAATTTAAAGATTTAGGCGGCCTAAATGCAAATAAGCTAAATTCGCGCAAACCGCATGCAATAGACTACCTGAACCAGACGACATATCATAGAACAATACTCAACCCTTTCCACGCCTTTCCTAACCACTCCGCACTGTCAAGATTAAAATTTTAAGTTTGAAGTGAATTATTATTTATCTACGTTATTACTGTGGTAAAAACTAATGGATTCTGATTGTCAAGGTACATATGTAGCTTTTAATTTTTACTTTCTTTTATTTATCCGGTAAGAATATATGTACATATGTAATTTTGATAACTTCAAACTAACACCTGTAAGACAAGTGAAAATTTCCAGAAATTTTGTATCGGTATAGATCCTGTAATTTTTCTTACTGTTTTTGAAACCTTAGCTCTTTGAGTAACTAACAAACAAAACAATTGCGGCGGGAATATGGGTATGTGGAAAATCTTAGTACACAGGAACTGTCACTTTTTTGCGACAATATAAATCAGATTTTCTGCATAAAGGGATACCTATCTCTAATCGTCTTCTTTTGAGTTCAGTTTCCTTACTCAGTAGTAGGAGGACAGTCAACGCAAGAAAATTGAACTCCTTTCCAAAGCCTTTTCTGGGAGAGCTAATCCGAGCTTAGAAATTTTAGCCAAACTTCGGTCGAACAATAGGTGCTTGCCATAAAATTTGGAATCTGCTTTATATCGAGTACACATTATGGCATTTTGGGGCATCGTAATAGTGTGTACTAGTGGCAACGTACATATGTCATCTCCGATATTTTTCGATGTGACATTGCGCTCCATGTAAAAAACAATGTGAACGGCGTTGCACACATTTTTAAAATGACACACAACACAAGATATGCCATATGCATAATTTTCGTTATAAAAGTGATATCTTCCTGTCTTCTTCAGCCTAATTCTAAATATTTTCCGGAAAATATGTAATTCCCAAGGAATCAAACTTTTTCTGAGTATAAAATTATTCTCTTTTAAACAGCAATAAAGTTCTGCCAAACACTTTTTAACAATTTCACCAAATTTTAAAACTTGTCGCTAAAATGCAACTTTAATTTAAATAATTTTTTTATTCCAATATTAAAGCAAATCAGCATCTATTTTGCTCTTCTCTTCGATAACAATGATTTTGGTCCAATTTGGGAAAGTGGAAATAAATTCAAATGTTACAGAATTTAAATGGATGTGTAATAACCCAGTGTATGGATGTTTCAACCAAAGTATCTATAGTCATATATGTATATGGTCATTCACACATTATACGTACGTATGTATGTATGTATGTAGGAACATAAAAATTTCTAAAAAAAAGTAGGTAGAAAAAAATAGCTAAATTTACTAAGTCAACATACACACAAAAATTGATTTAGGGAGAAAAACTTATTTGTGCGAAAATGTAAAAACAAGCAAAATCAAAATTTTTGTGTAATATACAATTGAAAATGTTCGGTATTTTAAATCGAATACAAGCACACACTACTACCGGTTTTTCTTCAACAAACTATGTATGTACTTTGATTTTAAAATTATGCAAAATTCTCTAGATATTGACTAGACTAAAAAACATTGCAATATTTTGGACTACTACACTCATAATTAGGCCTACTACTTAATTTTAGATATAATTTCCGTTTCTTTTGGATATAAATAACTACAACGTACGGGTTTTAGTGCGAATAGCACCTCAAATTACAAGACTGATAGACTACCGCACTAAAATCAGGTTTATTTATAACTTCTGTTAAAATTTTGATATCATTTGAAAAAGGTGAAAAATTTTGTCATTGATATCATATACAATTGAAATAAAAATTTCGACCAATATCGAATGATGTAATTTGCATCAATGTATGTATGTTCTCGAATATACAATGTCCTAATGTAGCGCATGCATCAACTCTCTGATAAAAGCAAAAAATTTCAAATATAAAACTAAAAACGTTACTGTAACAATTAACAGTCCACACAAGTGCATCAAATGATGATTAAACAAGCACAAAAAATGATGAATATCATCTGTTTAGAATACATGCACTGAAATAGATTTTAGCAAAAAATTCAAGTGAAAAACAATCAAATAAAAATCCATTTAGCTTGGAAATTGTTACAAAGTAAATAAAAAAACTAATTAAATAAACTTTGCTCAACATTCCTCTTAAACATTTTTATTAGATTTCATTAAATTTTGATCCTGGTGATGTTTATCCACAGCTATAAGCAAGGAATCTAGAAAATCGGTCAAAGCTATTTTTTGTGTACAATCAAAATCCATATTAAAACAATAAGTTACATGAGCCAAAAATGGCAATTTTCTCAAAGTCCGACCGCTTAGGCCTTGGCTTCTTTTAGCCAGCTCTTTCAAAATACCTTCATGTGCGTCAATCGATTTGAAATTCTGCCCGGAATCTATAAGACCTACACGAATTAATTCCATCAGCATTGATTCATAGATTTTACTTATGGCTTTTTCATTAGGTAAACCAATATGTTGTTTAATATCAGCTCTATCCAAGAACGCTAAATCTATGGTATCTGCCAAATTGGAGGTAGCCAAGATTAGTACATTAGGATGTGCCTTAATACTGTCCAGTTGGGTGAGCAATGCATTTACAACACGCATGGCATCTTTCGGTTCCTGACCGGACATACAATCTCTGGCATATGCCAGAGACTCCACTTCGTCGATTAGAACGCACACCAAATTGTTAGAATCCTCTATAATTTCATTGATTTTGGCAAATAGACGCATTACAAGTTTACCGCTTTCCGAGAACCATTTGGAAAACAATGAATGCGAGTTAATTTCAATGAGGTGGGTGTACAGAAATACTGAACGACATCTTATGGCTAGTTTCTGTGCCAAGGCCTTACACAGGCTGGTCTTACCGGTACCTGGCGGCCCGTGCAGTAAAATTAAACGATTGCAGGATATTATGTTCCGATTGACATTATGTTGAGAGAATAGCAAGGCAGAGAGGGCAAACCTTAAAAGTTTCTCTTTAAGGCCTTTCTCATAGATTAAATGTTCCCATAGGCCATCAAATGAAAGAGAAGGCAAGACCCAATGATTGGAGGATGGAACAGAATCGAGATTATCACTTCCATCGCCGGCCTCGGAATCAAACATTTCCAATTCCATGTCCCTACGCTGAGGCCAATAGAAGTGGAATGTAAAAAATTGCTCATCTTCGGAAGAGGATAACTGTAATAAGAACGGTTAACACATGATAGCTTTGTGCAGATTTCTAATTATCTCAAAAATATTTCTAACCACGACTTATTATACAAACATAAATCTGTATGTAAGTAAGCATGTGTATGTATTTTACTTGCCTGTCCTTCCTCTTTCGATTCACATTCTAGTAACACGCTTTCAACAATGTGTAGAACTTCGTTTACTTCTCCCTCTTGAAACCTAATTGTATCATTGAAAGGCAATTGTTTTTTGCTTAACAAATCTCTTAGGGGTTCTTCCAATTGTGCTTGAACAAATTCCAGTCTTCTACATTTCAAAACATGAATCTTTCATTTAAAATCCATAAAAACGCAAGTTATTTGCACGACTTACCCCTGCAACTGTTTTAAGCAAACTTCCACGTGCACTGCCCGCCTTGGAGTAAATAATTTCATGACTAATTCAAGTTTTGAGATTATCTTATAAATTAAAACAAACTAAATGTTAGCAAAAGTAAAAAAATTTATTCCTAGAATGTCGGCAAATTTTTTGTTTACAAAATTTGGCGTCCATTTTGTAGAGACCTCTACATGTGAGAACAAAAGAGATCAGTACGCTGAAAAAACTGCCAGACTGTCATTTTGTTATTGAGGGTGATGCCAGCTTGTATTAAATTAAATATACAGTTATTTTTAAATATGTTAAATAGGAGTTTGTAAATAGGATTAATGCATAATTGTATATATAAGAAATAACTTATGGAGATTTTAGTTTAATAAATTTCATATGAAAAATTGAACATCAAGAATTGTTTTTGTACACATCGTCAGCTTAAATGAAAAATCATGTATTAAAAAATATCAAAATTATCATTGACTTACGTACATCACTTACTCCAGTTTTAAGTTTATTTGTTATAAAACTGTCATAACTCACTACAATAAACAAAAAAAAAACATCCAACATTTGAATTTTTATTGCAAAATGTTAAAAACTGTACTTATATGACTTTTCGTTTCAACTAATGATATACATAAATATTTTTCCATATATATTATCTGCTTCATACATTATTATTTTTACAATTCGCATTTTTTTTAATCCGATTATGGTGGGTATATACATATGAATGTACAGACATATTACTTGTCTCAAAAACTTTAGCTTTAATGGGGTACTTAATTCTGCTTCAGAGAATTTTTCATAAATGTTACTGCACTATTTGGAAAAGTTAATAGAACGCAAATTTTTAGATTATTTTTTACCAGTAGTACAAGTATTTTTAAAACGTGTTAAATATTTTCCCATAAAAATTATTTTAAGTTCGTTTAAAACTAAAAGTGTCATCTAACTCATGTTACACAGAAATTCTATTCAATTGCATACAATTTTCCATCGTTTTACCATTGGCGGTTTTTTAAATGATGATGAAGGCAGCGAGTAGTAGTTGAGGGAAACGAGAAAACACTTAAGTGAACTTAAACGTTATTTCTGTATTTAATATGTGAAATAACGACGAAATATACTTTCTATACTTTGCAAGCATTTTTGTGTTTGCAAGACATTTGTAAGAAATTGAAAATTGAAAAATTTTCAACATTTATGCTACGAACGTGACTAGAAATATGATTTTTTCTTTATGCACTAAAAAATACCAAAAATATAGGAACTTGTTTATACAAAATATATATGATTTTATTTTGACCTCTTTGCACCCACTCCTTGTATAAAATGCAATTTTATATGGATATGACATTTGCTCATATTTGCGTCGAAAAATTAAAAAAACGAAAGGCGAAACTAAATTGTAAAAAATAAAAAATGTCAAATACAATAAGGAAAACAAAATACATTAGACCGGAAGCCAAAAAAGCAGACATGTCAGCATCGTAGCTGGAAAGCAACAAAACGCAGTGAGCAAAACATCTTCTTGGTCCTTTAAAAATATACTCGAAGTACTTACTCATTCTTCCCCCACTGGTGCGTATTAAATATATTTTATGATAAATTTAAAAAACCCCATTTGGGTCGGTTTTGTTGTTAAAAATATTTTGTATCCATTTGAAATACTATTTGGTATTTTCTACGCAGCTTTATTTAGTTTAGTAAGTTGCATTAATTTTTCAAGCATTTCAATGTTTCCTTCATTGACATGTTAGATTACATCTGTACGTTTGTATAAGAGATGGCTATTTGTCACTGAAGTAGTATGAATCACTAGAGAGCTACATACATGAATTTTGCAATATCACGGGTGTAAATTAACTTCAACATTATATATTAGTTTTGAGTTAAAAAATTTCACTCGTTCTTTTCCAATTCAGCATTTTTGAAATTTCGTACTGACAAAAATACTCGTATCCTAATTTATGTGAGTGTAGCAAACGTAAGTCACGGTTCTATCTTTAGTTTACTTGACGATATACTAAGTATGCATGTAGATATGCAATATGTCGTTAGAAAAAATGCAAACGGGCTTATCTAACCAAAAATTGAGAAATGTGAATTTTATTGTATCCGGCATGGTAATTCAAACACTTCCGGTAGTAAATAACGATTTTACAAGCGCAATAGCAATTTTTCAGATGATGCATTAGTGTGTGTATTTGTTATTTTCTTTCTTCCACTGTAAAATTTTCAAAATGTAAGAAAGCACAGTTTGCATTTTCTGCATCGATATGCCCATACCTAAGTACATATATAAATATATCTACATACATACAAACATATATGTATGCATGTATGTATGTATTTTGACCATGTGCATGTGCACATACACACATACATATGTGTATACATATGTATCCATGACAAGAAGTCTTTGTATATATAAATTGTTATATATCCCTTTTATACATACATATACATATGTATCTAACAATATTTTTTGCTCTCATTCACGGCAAATCCAATTTTTTTTAATAAGAAAACGAGAAAAATGTTTTCAAATAAATAATGCTAACAATTGCCAAGTAATACGTCAAATAATGCACGAGAACTTCATTTTAAAAGTTGAAAAGATTTATTTTATATACAGAATTTATTTTCTTTTTCAAACTGAAAGTCAAATAATGAGCATATTAAATTATTTATTATAATGCAATTCTCCGCAAAACCGTATATGTATGCCTATTTTTAATTAAATTTGAGTTGAAGTAGATAATTTGTAATGCTCGAGGTGAATTCTATTATTTAGTACAGAATTTAGAGCTATGAAACTTCTTTCCGTTGTACTACCATAACATATGTATATTTTATTTTCTTTCATATTGTTGCATACTGCAATTGATTAACTATTCCAATTTTAATTTAATTATTCCCTTAAACTTGCAATCATGTGGCAACCTATCCTGGATGTTGATATTTGCTTAACTTTGTAATATGAACGATCTGGCTACACTAGTGTTTCCCGCTATCTTATTGCTTTACTCTTTTTATTTGTTTACAGTGAGTGATTAGTTGCCGCAGCTTATAAAACACGTGTCGTTTGTTCTGAAAATTTAAGATTTGTGATCTAATTAAAATAATTTAAATAAAAATATGCACTTGCATACATAATATACCGCTGCATACATGTGTATATATGTTTGTTAGTGGATTAATTAAGTGAATTATAAAGAAATGAGAAAGAAATATACATGTATGTACATATGTATGTAAATCAAATCGTTTTTGCATGAATTGTTTCATACAAATAATGAAAGTTTGATGTCATTTAATAATGTTGGCAGTTTTACAATAAATAAGGTAAATTTTAAACACATATCAAAATGTTATAAATGTGCTCCTTTTATGAAATTATGTACAATACATATGTATGTATGTATGTATGTATGTATGTTCTTAAGTACATCCATATGTACATGAATTTACCGTAAGTGGCAAAATCGAACATGATCTTAACAAGTTTTGCCATACAACTTTGCATTAAAATTAGCGTAGGACTTAACAGCAGGTTAAAACTACAGTGTGCGCCCTCTTTTACTGTCAAATTGTATGGAAGAATTCATTCAGACCATGTTCAATTTCGTCATTTATGCTAACCTCATGCCAGTTTTTCGTTATGCATAAGGCTGTTAGTATTTAGGAGGTACATACATACATATGCAAATATGGAGTTAAAATAATAAGAATTTCATATTGATTTTTTTGTACATCCTGACCGTCATTGCTATAATTTTTATTTGTTTTTTCTTCTTCTTTTATATTTAAACTTTGCATCCCCTCGAAATTGTTTTAATTTCCTGTTCATTATTTTAAATAATTCATTGTTGTTATTTTGCATTTTCATGAACTGCTATTGTTATTATTATTAAAAAATTTTATTTAAAACATAATTTTTTAATTAAAGTTCCTGGTTAAAAGTGTAGGAAATTTTATGAAAATACTCGATATTAGAGGAACTACATATATAGTTTATAAGTACTACAAACATATCGCTCATTTACTAAAACAACGTGATAACTCAAAAAATGGAATTTTTGATTTAATGATGCAGAATGTTTTTACTTTTTTAATGTGTGTAAATTGAAAAATTTAAACTCGTTTTCCGGAAAACTAGTTGGTTTGAGTTATGATATGCTATGTACATGGAGTATTTACTTTTTATCTAAAGGCTCTTCTTACCTTTAGCGGAATCAAATGATCTACATTTAGAATATACCTATGTATTTTTTCAAAAAACTTTATTTTAACTCTAATCATAAAAACACACACACATAAAGAAATTAATAACAACAATAAAATTCAGCTATAAATAAAGTGTTACACAACATTTATTACAAACAAAGCCGAGAAGAGTTAAAAAAATCCTTATACAACGTTTTAAATTCTCATCAACATTATGGTTGGCTGAAGATTTTAGAACATTATTTGTAACAATATTTTCGCCATATATCACTCAAACAGTGATGTTGCCACATACTGTTGCATGACTTTTTTTTTAAATTTATTATTTTAATATTTATTTATTTCATATGTTGTGCAGCAATATTCGCACTTAAAGAATATTTATTTGAATTTATATTGTTTTCATAGATACGAAAAATTGTCATAAAAGCGAAAGAGAGAGAGAGAAAGAGAGATAGAGAACGTGTTGAAAACAGTTGAATTTATTTTATTTTTTGTAACCCTCCTTTTACACACGCATAGTTTAGTCCCGGTTCACACGTTTCAACTTTTGTTGCTCAGAAAGACAGAAACGGAAGTACAAATATCTCATTTTTTCTTGCAGCAAAAAAAGTTGAAACGTGTGAACTGGGACTTACTTTGACAAAGTCTTTTAAACTTTTTTTCACTTCTCCACGGGCAAAAGTTCACTTTGACAAATTTTAACTATACCATGAAGTAACTACACGTAGGACCCCTTTTAGATACGCAAAGTTTACTTCGCTAAGTATTAATTCAGATGCGAGAAATACAGAGAGAGTAATACTTTCTCTTTGCTGTTGAATTAAGACTTTGCAAAGTAAACTTTGCAAAACAAAAGAAAAGAACGAACGAAGAACAAAGCAACTTTGTGAGTACAACAAAGTTTGTATTCACCCCCATTCTTCTTTCCCTTCTCTCCAACAAACTCAAGACTCTTCAAAGTAAACTTTGCGTGTGGAAAAGCCGTCTTACATATTTTATATTGTTTAAAATGTATGCTCGAATATATCGCTCATTTACTAAAACGTCATAACTAAAAAAAATTAAATTTTTGCTTTAATGGTGCAGAATTAATCCTTATATTGTTTATATTGTGTAAAAGTTTCATGCAAATATCTTGTATACTCTTGAGAGAAAAATAAAATTTTCTCTTGCCATTAAGTTGTGTGTAATGAAAAATTTAAACTCGTTTTCTGCCAAACCAGTTTTTTTAAGGTATGTTCTTGCGATTCGGATTACAGAATAACTTTTTCATCTTACGGTTCAATCAGACTTGTCATACTATAATTTAATAGCCATAACTATCACCATAACCATAAATATATTTGCTTCTTCTATTAGTGCTGCTATAACCATAAACAGCTGTTTATGTTTTCACTTGTTTATTCATTTCAAAAGTGCAACAACAAATATACATAATATATGTATGTCTAACCAGCTGCTTATGGCTAAGGCGAAAAACCAAAATTCAATCGGTTTCTATGGTTATGGCATTGCGTTATGATAATTACCTATAATCAAATACAGTGTTGACCATAAGTTTGTTTCGAACAGCTGTTTGTATGGTTATGGCTATAGCACGTTTAAGTGAAGGAACTGTTTTTGTTATATTAACAAAACTGTATCTGCGTGTGAATACACTCCATTTATTTGGTATTAAGACTTAAAGTAAACAGACATATATACTTTAATTTACTGCCACTTTTTGTCCACTTTCAATTTGCTAAAAAATTAAAAGGTATAACTTTCGCCATGGGAATATATTATTAGTTTTCAATATACAATTTTAAAATATATCTATGTAACTGTAAATAACGTTTCAACTCTAAAAAAAGCACGTGCTTTCATACAATTTTTAGTGTTCAAACGAAAATAAATTTTTAAAATAGTTTTATGAAATTCTAAAAACTGTGAGAAAAAAAAAACAAAATCGTCGTGTAACATATTGCTTGTGATTAAATATGTATGAATGCAAATTTTTTCACTTGCATGCCAGCATTATTCTAGTTTTTTTCACTCTATTCTATTGTTTTTGTACATACGTACGTATTAATTATGCATAAATTTGATTGAAAATAAAATTGAAATGTGTAACAACACATAAAAAAGAAAAATCAATCAATGACTGACTGACTGACTGATGAAAAGGCAGGAAGTTACAACACACACACACAAAAAAAAAATGCAAGGAAAGGGAAGGAGAAAAATGCAAATTTATGCTAAACTAAAAAAGCTTCAGGTTTAATTGGTATTTAAAACATTTTTCACTTTTATAATTTAAAAATTCTGTCTTTTTCGTTTTGTTATTAATGTATTCAAATATGTACTTTCTCTTGTTTGTTTTATTTAATTTTCGTTTATTTTATTTTTATTTTTTTTTTCGTAATAAACACCATCTCTAGTCCCATTGATTTTTAATCACATTTACAGTACATCATCATACATATTTGTGATTTTTTTTCTTGTTTGCATTCTTTACAAGTGTGCCACCCATCCACCACTCCTTGTTACTCAAAAATATTTATATAATAAAATTTTCGAACTTTTGCAGAAGAATGAACATGAGAAAAATTTGTTACATTTTTCTGTTTTCAAGTGTTATTTAACATGGCTACACCATTTCCACTTTCCAGCACTTATGACCAGCAAAAAAGTAAGAGATAAAAAGATATTCGAAACAAGTCAATAAGATTCATTTCTAGTGAACCGAAAGTAACCGAAAAAGAAAGAGCTTTTCAATATGGTTGTATTTTTCTTCGACTACGAGAGTTTTTTTTCCAGAGAAGTAAAACTTAGGCAAGGAATGCCTGCTACTACTACTAATATGCGTAACCTTCTTTCAGGAAAGGGATAGTGATAGAGAAGACAGGTGGTGAAGGGAGAGTTATAGGAAAGCTTCATTCTTTTACAAGTGCATTACGTTTTTTAACAATGCATAGTTGCAGCGCCTCTGGTGTCAATGAGGGATATTAAATTTTTTGAATTTGTGCTTAGTAGCTATTTTGTTGCTTTTCTTACTTCGCCGATGATTCTGCTACACAATACCGACGAAGGAGGATGCTCTGATGTTATCTTAGGATTAGAATCTGCTGAAGTCGGTGTAGTTCAGTGACTATGCCTTCATCCCTTGAGCTTTGCTACAACAGCTGATGCAAATGTACACTAAAGAACATCAGAAAGTTGAGTGGTGCTGTTATTTAATGACTTTCGGATAGCGAGCTCGAACCCAGGATCTTCGGTTTTGTAGTGAACGTGCTAACTGCTTCAGCCAACGCCACCCTACGTCCTACATTACAGAAAACTTGTACACGTTACCTTTTAACTACTACAAAATTATCGCAGACGAATATTCGCTCGACATACGGAATACGGGTGAATATTTATGAGTTTACTTTTATTCGAATTGTAATAATTCCTTTTTTATCTGAAGTTTGGTGTCATCTTTAAAAAAGTGGGAGACGTCACGCCGACTAAAATTTAATATTTTATTTAACTACTTCTGCTTATCCGATTTTTACAAAACTATAGCGTTTAAAAAACTATATTTAAATTGAACATTATATTTCATGGCTTCTCAGAAAGCTTTTTACACACTTTAGCTGCTGGAGAAAAATGGTAGAACCACGCCCAGTGTTTTGCTGTTTATTTGCTTTGTTCATAGCTGCAATACACTGTTGTGCTTAGCTATGTGAATTATTCTTGTTTTGTTGTTGTTTATTTTGATGTTTGCATTCCCAGCGGAATTTGTCTGTTGTTGGCTAGTAGGCAGTGTACTAGTCTTGTATTCGGAGGGTCGTAGGTTTGAATCCTGCAGACAAGTTAGAGTAGATTCGCAGTTTGTATTTTTTTAACTACTTATATCCTTCATTTCAAATAAATTTTGTGTTAAATGATCCATTAAATAATGTATATATTTAGTGTGTATCTACAGAATATTTAAGGTTGTGGTTGTGGTTTACGTTGACTAACACGCGATGAGTTCGAGTTAAAATCTTGGCCGGGGAAGCCAATACACAAACATTTTTGAGACGCCTGTGTCAATACCACACAATCGCGCAAGTTAAGTAATTAATAAAATATTATGATTAAATTAAATTCATGTCGTTTCAACTTGAAATAACTTTAATTCAACACGGTTGTTCGTGTTATTTCAGTATCGACTTTACGTTGTTCCAATTTGAAATAACTTTGATTTTTTCAAAAATCATATGGATTTATTGTTAGAAAAAAAAATTTTCTTCCTCATGCCATGACCTTATTGCAATTTCTCCTTGAAACGCTGTTAAATTAACTTACTCGTAATATAAAATTTTTTTAAATCATTTATTTCTTTTTCGTCGTCCTTAAGTTTCTCTTTCTTGAATGTTTGTTTGACTACTTATCGACAACATAAGTTTATGCACGGTTGAGTGAATGTCGTCCAAAACTCCAGGCATTCAAATACAATTGATTGCAGCAGAGAAGAAAACTGTAGAAAGAAATATACTCATAGTATTGTTGCAATATTAAAAAATAATAAATAAATGAAAAAAGAATCGAACTATTTAGATTGTTGCAAGAATAAGAATAAATAAACATGCATAAAAGGGTTTCAACGACCAAGGCAGCCAGCCAATAATGCCCAGAAAAAAAAACTTCATGACCAATTGCTGATTTGCAAAGAAAGAAAAAAAAATATATAAAATAAATAAATTGTGTATGCTGGTAATTGAAAGTTTCCATATTTTCAACAACCAGCTCATAATATGAAAAATGATGAAATTAAGGAAATTGAGACCCCAAATGAGACTTGTTCGATATTTTTTTTTTTGTTATGCAAACTGGCAGTGAAATTACATTTTAACAATAGTTATTTTAGGTATTAATAAAATTATAATTGCTAATCTGGTATTAAGAAATAAGTTGATGTCGTTTTACCACAAAATATATGCACAGAATTGGATAACTTACAATGTCAGTGATATTTTAAATCATTTGGAAAAAAGTAACAGCAGAAGAAAATAAAAATTCAGTAAAGTGCGACTTTGACTCGCACACGAAGGCTTCCGTACGAACTCTACATACACATATAATACTGTACGAACCTTAGCCTATATAATCGAATGTCTTACCTGATGTAGAAATTTTTTAAAAAGTTTCAATTACACGGAATTTTTTTGGTTCTTGAAGTTTTCTTTTAGTTTTGGCGTTTTTTTTTTAGTTTTTGGCGATTTTTTTAGATTTTTGGGATTTGTTTTGGTTTTGGCTTTTTTTAGTTTCGGTTTTTGGGATGTTTTTCGGTTCTTGGTGATTTATTTTAGTTTTAGCAATTTGTTTTACCTTTGGTGATTTATTTCGTTTTTGGGATTTTTTTCGGTTTTTGGGACTTTCTTTTTTTTTGGTTCTTGGAGTTTTTTTTTAGTTTTGGTTCTTTTTTTTCGTTTTAGCGATTTTTCTCGGTTCATGGTGATTTATTTTTGTTTTAGCAATTTGTTTTAATTTTTGGATATTTTTTCGTTTTAGGGATTTTATTTAGATTTTGGGATTTTTTTTTTAATTATCTGTTTTTTTTGCGTTTTTCGTTTATGGCTATTTTTTGTGTTTCTAGGTGATTTAATTTAGATTTAGCAATTTATTTAAGTTTTAGCGATTTTTTTTTAGTTTTAAGCGCTTTTTCTTAGTTTTGCCGCTTTCTTCGTTTTTTAAGATTTTTTTAATTTTTGGGATTTTTTTTTTGGTTTTTGGCGATTTTTTTGTTGGTTTTTGGCGATTTTTTTAGTTCTTGGCAATTTTTTTAGTTCTTGGCGATTTTTTTTTAGTTTTTGGCGATTTTTCTTAGTTTTTGGCGATTTTTCTTAGTTTTGGCAATTTTTTCGGTTTTTTGTGATCTATTTTAGTTTTAGCAATTTGTTTTAGTTTTGGCGCTTTTTGTTCGTTTTCTCGTTTGTGGTGATTTTTTCGGTTCTTGGTGATTTAATTTAGATTTAGCAATTTATTTAAGTTTTAGCGTTTTTTTTAGTTTTTGGCGCTTTTTCTTAGTTTTGGCACTTTTTTCGTTTGTGGGATTTTCTAGTTTTCTGGGATATTTTTTGGCTTTTGGCATTTTTTTAGTTTTGGTTCTTTATTTTCGTTTTGGCGATTTTTTTAGTTTTTTGCGCTTTTTCTTAGTTTTGGCGTTTTTTTTTTGGTTCTTGGCGTTTATTTCGTTTTGGCGATTTTTTTCAGGGTTTGGCGATTTTTATATTTTGGGATTTCTTAGTTTTAGCGTTCTAGAAAATTTCCAGAGTTTGCCTCAATTGATTTCTATGGTTATGGTTATGGCTATGGCATTACGGCGAGTCACCTATAATCAAGTAGAGTATTGCCCCATAAGCTTGCTTCGAACAGCTGTTTTGTATGGTTATGCTTATGGCACGTTTTTTTGAACCTTGAGATACTCTCCTTTTGTTCCTTCTGGACCTTTATTTTGACAAAATTTTATTGCATAAACTTTTTTTCGGTTTTTTGGCGTTTCTAGCGGTTTTTGGCGATTTATTTTAGTCTTAGCGATTTTTTTAGTTCTGTCGTTTTTTTCCGTTTTGGTGTTTTTTTCGGTTTGTGACGAGTTGTTCGTTTTGGCGATTTTTTTATTTGGGGATTTTTTAGTTTTTACGTTTTTGAAAATTTCAAGAGTTACGATTTCTTACGATTTCCAAGATACAGCAAGTTGTCAAAATTACACAAGAGAGAGAGAGAGAGAGAGAGAGTGGCCAGGGAGAGCTCCAGACCTTCTCATATCCCTTATAGAAGAGCTTTACTGAAACGCTAAAGCTAGATTTAAAGCTCAAACAGGCAAGACTTCTGATATAAACACCGTCGTGAGACAAGTTTGTACGCTATCACCTTTAGTTTTCCTCTTAATTCCGGACACAGTTGCTCAGCAGACAAACATTGGGCCACCATTGGCACATGAACCAACGGTTGCAGGACCTTGATTATGCAGACGACATACCACACATACTAAAAATTATACAATGGAAACTCGAAAGCTTGAAAGGCTGTGTGGCATGTGCGGTTGGGCATCCTTAAATTATCGTTGAGCATCTGGGCCGTATAAAAAATATATTACGGCTCATGGCAATTTTCATAGGGATTATTATTATTCTTAAATTTGAAAAAAAATTACATTAGACATCGATACGTGATTAAAACATAAATATATATTTATTAAATATGCTAATTTTTGTTTAGTTGTAAATCCAATTTAAATTCTGTTCAGGAGCTCAAAAATATAAATAAATACTCCTCCTGCTCCTCCAACAAAATCAAACAAGCAAATCTAATGTAATAACATTCGTGTTTCATTTTCTTGCTCAATCATCATCTTGTTTAATTTATTAAGAAAAGAAAAAAAAAACAGAAAACATTCCTCTTAAATGTTGGTAATTTTCTTATTTTTATGCCAACACCTCTCCCCACACAACCCCCGAACATCAACCAGCCACATTATTTTCAAATCATTTAGCAAAAAAAAAAAAAAAACAAGAAAGCAAAGAAACCCACGAATTAAATGAAGCCTGAGTGATGTGTTGACATGACACTGATGATATTTAACATTTAATTACAAACCAAAACAGAAAGAGAAACAATCGTAATTAAATAAGAAGTAATTTTGAACCATTAAGATTGATTGTTTTCCACGAAGAAGCAGTAGCAGAATTAGAAGAAAAGAAAATGACGAAAATGACCCAACAAATATCACTTGCCAACATCATCGTTGTATTGTCATCATCTTTAATTGTAAGAAAGCCAAGCCTTATTACATGCTCGTACATACTTATACGACAGAATATTCTTTCTAATGAATTACCAAGAAAAGCTTATTATAACGCACAGCAATACTAAATGGTTGGTGGTAACTCTTTTTTACTTTTATAGCTATGCTATTTATTGCGCTATACAGTAGTTAGGACGTGATTTTCGTAACAAAAATAATCGACACTATTACAGTTATAAATTAATTTTTGTTTTGATTTCTTTGTACTTAAAAGCAGAGTACGAAAATAAATGAAACAAATTGTTTGATTTTGTTTTGTTTCGTTTGAGGTAAGTTAAACAACAACAAAACAAAAACAATGAGAACGATTGCTCAATTTATTTTTGTATTGTTTTTGCATATGAGCAAAAACCAGAGAACACAGCCGATCGGCTGTAAGACGGCTACCAGCCGCCACCGGCCACCAACAATACATTAATTTAATTGTTCACCGCTAGTAAAAAAAAATAATGGGAAAATAGCTATAACCGGGTGTCCTAAGATACCTCTCTTCTTTTTTGTTGATAACATTTCCTTTTTTGTTTTGTTTTCAGCTGCCGCTAGTTTTCATTAGGAACGAATTGAAATTAACACAAAAAGTGATTTCTCCAAACATATTTTAAAATTAAAATTTTTTTCCTTTAAACAGCAAAGAAGGGAAGCATGTTTAAGTACACAATTGAAAAACCTACAACATGCCACACGCTTAAAACTCAGTAATTATTAATTTAAACATTCTATTGTTATACATTTTTAATGAGTTCTTTTTAAGCCAAAATTAAGAATAATCTTTTTGATAAAAGATTATTAACATATTTATAAAAATTCAAATTTCAACTGGGAAGTTGAATAGAATTGAGCCGAAACATGTTTAAACTGAATTCATTAATTTATTTCAGAAAACATTTTTTCCGCACAATTTTTTTAAATATGTATGTATGTATGTATGTAGATAGATATGTAGATAGATATATTCACATACATACATATGTAGATATGTATGCATACATATATATAAAATTTTGTACACATAAAAATTTTGTCGAAAACAAATTGGTTAATTCTGCCTTAGACCCATTTTAGACACGCAAAGTTTACTTTGCAAAGTCTTAGTTCAGCTGGGTGAGCTTTCTGTCTTTCTTCCAGCTGAATTAAGAGTTTGCAAAGTAAACAATGCGTGTCTAAAAGGGGTGTCAGTCTCAAATGAATATTTTCTATATTCAGCTAACATAGTAAACTGAATCCATGTTAGATAAGTTGCAATTAATGCAAATCATTTAAAAAAATTGCTGAATTAAAGTTCTAATATATTCAGCAAATAAATATCGAATAAAATTGTAATGTTATGTAAATGTTCTATGCAAACCACTTATAAAATCTAAGGCTAGGTTGCGATTGGTGGTGCTATACCGCACCTTCACTCGGAGACCCAATTGGCTCCATTGTGGTGAGCGATAGTCAAATATTACCTTTAGTTAATCGACAAAATTATTGCCGAATTTTATTTACAATGTTAACACTAATTACATATTACCAATTAAATAGATGCTTTATTGAAACAAAAATATTTGAGCCTGATTAAAGTTAAGTAATATTTTATAGCAGCTTAACTACTTTCAGCTAGGAGATGTTAATTTTGAATATACTTCCCTAAATATCCAATTCAGCCATGAAAAATAAATAAAAACACCAGATGAATGCTATTCAGCAGCAGTATATGTAGTCTAGATTATGGTTTCAATATATTCAGCTGTAAGCATGTATATTATAGCAAAGCTATAACATAATGTTATAGCTAAGCTAATGGGTGTTTTTTATTGAGGTATAGAACTTTAAGTTGGCATCACTTTTTTAACTGGCGGCCATTTTGTCAGCTGTCAAGTGATTAATATTAAGTTTGGTTTGCCATTTCATCATGAACAGGTTGACAAAAGAACAACGCTTGCAAATCGTGCAAATTTATTTCAGTTCGCGAAGTTTTCCGCAAGCTCCGTCCATTTTATGGTCGACATAATCGTCCATCAGAGCAATTAATTCGGTTAACCATGGATCGTTTTCGCACTACGTTTACTCTATGTGATAATACGCATCCGCAGAGACGTCGAACAGTGCGCACCGAAGAAACAATTGCCGCTGTAGAGCAAAGTGTTGAAGAGGACCCGAATGAATCGATTCGCCACCGTGCACAGCAATTGGAGCTTTGTCCATCAACTTTATGGAAGATTTTGAAGATTTTGAATGTGGATGAGTTGTGGTTCCAACAAGACGGCGCTACATGCCACACAGCGCACGTCACAATCGATTTATTGAAGGAAACATTCGATGAGCGCATAATTTCGCGGAATGGACCTGTCAATTGGCCACCAAGATCGTGTGATTTGACACCATTGGATTATTTTCTTTGGGGATATGTGCAGTCGCTCGTCTACGCCAACAAACCAGAAACGTTAGGGGACTTGGAAGCCAACATTCGTGGCGTTATTGCCAACATACGGCCCCATATGCTCGAAAAAGTGGTTGAAAATTGGACCTGTAGAATTGGCTTTATTCGAGCCAGCCGCGGCGGCCACATGCCCGAAATCATATTTAAACATTAATGGCATAAAATTATCCTTCCAATAAAGCCAAATTGATGGACATTAAAACGATTTTCTTGTGTTTTATTTCAATTCGAAGTTCTATACCTCTAAAAAAAAACACCTCATAGCAAATTGAGCTACAACAAAGACTTCCAAATAACAAAAGAATGTAATTCAGCTACATTCTATTCTGCTTAATTAAAGGTTTCATATATTAGGACTAATATTTTTTAAGCTATGTATAATATAAACACCTAAAGAAAGATTGCAAGCAAAATTATTGCAAGTTTATAGTGAATTCAGCTACAAGTAAGGCTTCAAAGAATAAAAAAAAATGTAATTCAGCTGTAATATATTCTGTTGAATTAAGTCTTAAATATATTTAGAATAATATTTTTGAAGTGAAATTCTTAAGGATGGGTTAAAAAGAATATGTTGCTAATTCAGCTGGTAGATAAGCGTCGAATTACTAGTTGAAGTTAATTCAGCTGTACCATATTGCTCTGAATATAAGTTGTAATATACTTACCTCAGCATTTGAGAGTGGCTATAAACAAATTTACTGCCAATTCAGCCACAAAAGTGGCCTTCATAGATCGGCTGAATATAATTTAGCTGCAACAAAATAATAATGGAACCATGTTTTGTTGCATTTTATATTCATATAATTTAAACTAAACGCTAAATCGAAGCTGAAAATGTTTAGCTGAATTGCATATTTCATTAAGATGTATACATAGCTGAATTTAAGCATGATTTATAGTAGCTGAATTTACGTTTGATTTATTATGTACCATAACGCCATAGCAATAATCTAAGGCGCATTGATACCAGGTGGTCCCGATTTGCAGAAATTTCCGAATTTTATGCTCTGATTTGAGACCAGAGAAATTAACAACTGATCATCAGCTGCTGAATTGAGATCATCTGATATGATTTCGCCTTGCAATAACTATTGCCATAAAGACATAAAAAGACATAAGCAAATTCAGCTACTAATACTGCCATAATTGCAAACAGCTGTTTATGTTTTCATTGCTTATTCATTTCAAAAGTGCACGTCTGCCATCACCTTCCCATGTCATCCATTGTATTAACTGCAGAATTTAAAATAAATAATTTTGATATATAGTTAAATTTTAATTGAACTGGAATGAATTTTAATCGGGAATAATTTTCATAAGAACTAAACTTAAATATGTAAAAAACAAAAATTAAAATTTAGAAAACAATCCATAAAATCGAAAAAAGTAAAGGGAAAGAAACAAATATGTCTATTTAGCAAACAGCTGCTTTTGGTTATGGCGAACAATCAAAATTCTACCCCTTTTACACATGCAAAGTTTACTTTGCAAAGTCTTAATTCAGCTGTGTGAAAGGCAGAGGGAGGAATACTATCTCTTTCTGTCTTTCTCCCAGCTGAATTAATACTTTGCAAAGTAAACTTTCCGTGTCTAAATGGGGTTATGGCTATGGAGTTATGGAAGGCCAGCTATAATCATAAACAGTGTTGCCCATAAGGTTTTTCCGAGCATCTGTTTTGTATGCTTATGTTTATGACACGTCTAATTGAACCTTAAAATATTGAGCTTAATGGACATGTGGGTGTTATCTATCGTGTTTTAATTGCTTTCATCAAGCATTTTTTGAATAAAAAAACTAAAATAAATAAATAAAATAAAGGCTTTCATATCAAATACTTCCATCGAATTTCAGCAATAAACTGATTCCTAAAATTCCTTTAATTTAATTTTTTATTATGTGCAGTTTTTTCAACAAATGACAGTTTTATTTTATATAAGTTAAATTAAATTCCAGCGACTAAAACTTTAATAAGTTGAATTCTTGGAACCAAAATGTCAAAGAAGCATGAGAAAAACTAATTATAATTCCTATAATAGGCAAAAATAAAAAACTGTCAAATTATGCTTGAAAGAAAACGAGTTTTAATTGACACATGCCTTGTAATACGAGTATATTTAATATCTACCTTTATACATATGTAAATAATAATGTATGTATGTATGTACTTTGGGGATTTAATTAAATCCTGAAACCATATTAACTAAATAACAATGGCAGCTACATTTGTATTATTGCAATATTTTTAAAACATTTCACAGGAATTTAATTTCAAAGAATTATTTATTGTATAGATCACGTTATTTTTCTTTTTTTTTTTTTTGAAGAAAAAATTTAGACAGAGATTTAAAGATTTAATAAAATTACCAAACAAAAAATCCAATCGCACACATGTTTTTCCTTTGAAAGCAAAATTAAAAAAAAAGAAGGCGAAAGCGTGGCAAGAATACATACAACAAGTGAAACTTTTTAATGAGTTTAACCGCTTGAGGACAATTTTGACAATCATATAAGCGCACACATACAAATGTACTTACATAATGACTGTGTATTTGTGATATGAGTACTTAATGCAAACACATTGAATGAAACATTAATTTCCAAAGCAAAAAAAACAAAAAAAAAATAAGACTTAAAACTTTCTAGAAGAAAAATAATTTTATCTCTTCGCATGTCTAGAGAAGACGGATACTTTATTTTTTGGGCTTTGTAACAAATAAGAGTGGGTGTATTTGGCCCCATCATTACTTCCTACCCCAAACAAATAACAATCCTTGAACTTCTTTTACGACGAATGAAATTATTTTTTGTTTTAATTTTAAAGAGATTGTAAGCTTTTTTTTACTTTTGAAAGCAAAAAAAAAAAAATGTATGTGAACACATGCTTGGTATACAATAAATATTTAATTTTATATGGGTGAACTTAAGTTCTTCACGCTTTTAGTGAAACACCATGATTTTCTTGTTGTTATGTGGTGTTCTTAGGAATTCTTTCTATTTCGTTTCTTTAATGGGTTTTAAATTAGAAAAATTAGTTTTTTGTTTGTTTATACAACAGTGGGAGAAGGTTTTTCTTTCAACAGGGATGTGTGTTGCAAATATGTGTTTAAAAGGTTAAGAAAAGTACCTTTGTTTTCAAGAAAATTATCATTTCAAGCAAAATTACTTTTTCAAGAAAAGTAGCTTTTCAAGAAAAATACTTTATTAAGAAAAGTACATTTTTCAAGAAAAGCAGCTTTTTCAAGAAAAGTAAATTTTTTAAGAAAAGTACCTTTTTCAAGAAAAGTTCCTTTCAAAGAAAATTACCTTTTGCAAGAAAAGTACCTTTTCCAAGAAAAGCACCACTTCCAAGAATAGTAATTTTTTAAGCAAAGTACATTTTCCAAGAACAGTAATTTTTTAAGCAAAGTACCTTTTCCAAAAAAGTACTTTTTTAAGCACAGGACCTTTGCCAAGAAAAATACTTTTTGTAAGAAAAGTACCTTTTGCAAGAAAAGTACCTATTGCAAGAAAAGTACCTTTTGCAAGAAAAATACCTTTTGCAAGAAAAGTACCTTTTGCAAGAAAAGTACCTTTTGCAAGAAACGTACCTTTTGCAAGAAAAGTACCTTTTGCAAGAAACGTACCTTTTGCAAGAAAAGTACCTTTTGCAAGAAAAGTACCTTTTGCAAGAAAAGTACCTTTTGCAAGAAAAGTATCTTTTGCAAGAAAATAACCTTTTGCAAGAAAAGTACCTTTTGCAAGAAAAGTACGTTTTGCAAAAAAAGTACCTTTTTCAAGAAAAGTACGTTTTCCAAGAAAAGTACCCTTTCCAAGAAAAGTGCATTTTGCAAGAAAAGTATCTTTTCCAAGAAAAGTACCCTTTCCAAGAAAAGTACATTTTACAAGAAAAGTACCTTTTGCAAGAAAAGTACCGTTTGCAAGAAAAATACCTTTTGTAAGAAAAGTGCCTTTTCCAAGAAAATTCCCTTTCCCAAGAAAGTACCTTTTGCAAGAAAAGTACCGTTTGCAAGAAAAGTACCTTTTGCAAGAAAAGTACCTTTTGCAAGAACAGTAGATACCTTTTGCAAGAAAAGTACCTTGTACAAGAAAATTACCTTTTGCAAGAAAAGTACCTTTTGCAAAAAAAGTACTTTTTCCAAGAAAAGTACCTTTTCCAAGAAAAGTACATGTTCCCAGAGAAGTTCCTTTCAAAGATCTCCTTTAAGAATTCTACACAAATATTTTTTTATTAATATAGCAGCAACTCTGATTGTTATACGAGTAGTTAAAAAAAACCCTTTAACACACACTTGTGGCCAAACAGCTTTGGCTTTTATATGGCTCATTGCTTTACAGTTAACAGATTGGTTCAATGAATATAAAAAATACCCACATTTTTGTACACACATACACACACACGCACACACACACACACACATACACACTCTCACAGTCGTACACAATCAGTAACCTCTACACAGACGTTGTCTTGCTATTTATGTATTGGTTGGTTTCTCCTTTTATTATTATTTATTATATTTTAAAATATTCTCTTTTCCTATTTTCATAAATGTCACATTGTTATTGTGCAAACAAAAGTTTATTTCATACGTAAATTGTACGTTTATAAAAAAAAAACACCATGCAATGCGATTTCGCATGATTTTGCACGACTTTTCCCAACCATTTAAAAACTTCAGTTTAAAGAAAAAATAAAAAAAAACAATTTGATTGACTACTCATAATATCACATTTGAGGAATAGTAACGTAAAGTATTGGCAAAAGCCAAGCTTTTAATTGAATGAATTTTCGGGATCTGTCGGGGAAATATGTAAATTAATAATACTTCGAGGCTTGTGTTAACTAACACATTGTTTATAATTATTAGAAAAATGTCTAAGTTTAGGCAAACTTCAGAATTGCTGGTCAATATATTGTGTGAATTCCATCAATGTTTTTATTTATTTTTATTCATTCTACTACAATAGATCTGAGTTTATCAATGTATTATGGTGAATGAATTTAGAAAAAGCTTGATGAAAAAATTTATGGATATTTGTGTTGGAAAAATATTTTAAAACATTAAAAAAAAAATTCATTTCAAATATGTGTGCATGTTGGGGTTTTCTTTAATGTTCAAAGTTTCTTTGCACACATCAGTGGATTTATTTGAAATACTCGTACTAAAATAAACTTTTATATTATACGCACTACATAGTGTTGATTTTAGTTAAAAAAAATACATACATATACATATGTACGTACATATGTTTATCCTTATATTTTTTAAATTTATGGAAGCATTTTTTATACTATTTCTGTTGAAAATTTATTATTTAAGTAATTTTTGAGACTCTTGGTGTCCTAATGATTAATTTTTTTTTGATTAATTTTAAAATTCCGTTAGTTAAACATTTGTTAACGCACTAATAGTCCCAAATTATTGCATCCTTTCGCGGTTGCGCAACGAATTTTTTGTACGGAAGCAAAGAGTATTTTTCAACAGTTGCGATATCATCTCTATGGCGACGGTATTATTGATTCCATAAATTACAAACAAAATTATGGGGAAAATATAAAAATTTCCATAATTATAATTTATTTTAGTTTATTTTCTTTGTTTTATTTTTATAAAAATAAAAAATGCATTTAATTTAACATTTATTTAAATTTCTTTATTCCAACTTACTCTCTATCAGTAATCTGTAACACGTTTTAGTTTTAAACTGTAAAATATCTTCTTCTTTCTATATTTTGTTGTTTTTACGCTTCAAAAATGTATGTCTGTATGTATGCAGATATTTACATATGCGTGTATGTATGTATGTATATCTGTTAAAAATTTCTTTTAATAACAGCTGACACTATACCACCTCAGAATTGATAGCAACAGGGATGTTAAATCAATTTTGCGGAAAGCGTATACCGCAAGAATGAATAATTGCAATTTGCATGTCTATCGATATTTATTTCCGTTGAATTTTCCTTTCCGTGCAGGCTCAATAATACCACCCATTATTTTACTTATTCAGTAAATTTATATTTTAAATATTAAAATTATATAGAAATTAAAAAAATTTTAACAGTTGATAGAGTTTGACTGATGCCTATTTTTGTTTGTTTTATTTGTTTTAATATTTTTATTTTGCTTTCATTTGTACTCATGATGACCTTTAATAACAAAATTTTAAATTTGGAAATATAACATTTTAATTCAAAAGATCCTACGAGTTTTGAACTAAATTCTATTGAAAGCTTTTAAGGGGCCATTAGACACATACTGCTTGCAGCTACTGCCGATGAACACTTGGTATACGTGTGTGATTGATATTTTACCACAAACTTATCAATCATCATTTAAAATAAAAATTTATAAAATAAACCTTCGTTTGAGAACAAAAAAAAATTATTGGTAAAATTCAAGAAATTAAGAGAAAACGTATTTTCTTTACACATTTTATTTTCTAAACTTATTTTTTGCTTGTTTTGCTTTCTTTTTTTCAGAAAAAAGTCAAATTTAAAAAAAATACATATCAGAAAAATTAGTAAATTAATTTTTTGTTCATTTGGAAAACTGTCAGCAGTATGAGTTCATTTCAAAATCAAAACTATTTTGATTTTTCCATGGTGTCTCTAACTAGGTGGCAGCGCTACTTCAGCTGATAATATTTTGCTTTATGTGCCATGGTGTAATTATACAGGTGACTGCGTAAGGATTTGTTATACAAAAATACGACAACCATAGCTGGGTAAAGAACCGAAGAATGTCAAAAAATTATCAGCTGAAGTAACGCTGCCACCTGTTTAAATACACCTTGCTATGTGCTTTGTAGCTGAACAATGTCAAAAACTTCGATTTTGTTTTGGTTTTTGGTACAATTATTTTTGTGCTTTTGACATTCTTCGGTTCTTTACTCAGCTATGGTTGTCGTATTTTTGTATAACAAATCCTTACGCAGTCACATGTGTAATTACACCATGAATTTTTCATACTGTACTGTCTGTGTGACGAATACATTAACAAAAATTTAAAATTTACCAACACATTCTTATTACATGAGCATCAGCAGTATGTGTGTATGGGCCACTTTAAGTTTTTTTTTTTAAATTTTTGAACTTGTTGCACGAATTTATTATGTTATTTTAAAATTTCCTTATGAAATATAAAAAAGCGTATTTTTTATTTCGACGTGAGAGTGAGTGACAACTAAAATACAGATTTTTCATGCGTAAGGGTACGCAAAACTTAAATATATTTAACTTAATTGTGCCTAATCATGCCATACTAAATAAATTCTCATCGTAAATTTGCATTTACAGTCACGCACGCAGGAGTGAGTATATACATATGTATATTCTCAATGTGAGTGTGCGTGAGCTTAATTAAAAAATATATACTCTCACTTCTGTGTTATTAGATTTTTACAAATATGTCAACTTAAATGAAATTCTGTTAATTTTTGTAAAACGTATTTCGTAATTTCTTCAAAGGATGCTTGACAGGACACCTCTTAGTTTTTTCAAGCCCAATACTCAAAAAGCACTTCAAATAATACTTTTTTATCATTCTCTGGCTTCCGTTAGTTGGAGAATGCATAGACTTTTGTCTAAATTATGTTGAATAAAAAAGTTAGAGGCTTAAAATATTCCGAAAAAATCTTTAATTTTATGCCCAAAAGTACTAAAAATATTTAACTTGCAAATCACTTCCCATTTCTGCTAATTTTAATCATTGTTTGCATTTTTTAAATTAATATCATTGTAAAGGTATAACTGTGGCAAGCGTAATTGACTTTTTAAAAACACGAATTAGTTTTTTCCTTAAACTTCAGTTCTTTAAAACATATAATTGAAAAAAAATGTAATTAATCATGTCATTGACTTAAAACACACCTTGTTCCAAAGTACTCGTATACATTTCTTTTGCTGTGAAATTTAATGAATTTTTTGATGTTTCCTCGACTTTTGTTGTGATGGCATTTCGATTCAGCATGAAAATGCAAAAAAGTAGTAAAGGAAATGAGCAAGAAAGACCACAAATATACAAACACACTCTCACTCGCACACACTCTTGTACATATTTCCAAAAGTCAATAACAAACAAAAATAAACATCCAACAACTGCAGGATATTAATCAATTAGATGGTTTGTTAAGGATTTAATATAATTTTGTTTTACTGATTTTCTTGGAATTTATTTTGCGCTTTTTATTTTTTGCACTATGTATATCAGTGGTAAAAACAAGTTTTCTTTCTCTCTTCTCATTTTATAATAAATGATATTTTAAGTCATAAATCTGGCTAAAGGAATTTCATTAAGAGCAAATTCCTTGAAACAAGAAAAGCATAACACTCTGAAAAATTTAATTAAATTTATAAATAGTTCTATTTTCTTTTATATTTTTTTTTCCATAAATTGCAGAAATATTTTAGCGCAAAAACTGTGTATTTATATTTATTTTGAATCCTTAACGATTTATTGTAATTAATGGTTGGAAGCATAATTTTCCAATATTGCCCTAAAAAACAAAATTGCAAGGATTCGTACCCACCATCAAATCTTTAAGCCAAGAATTTCAATTAAAACGCATTTTTCTATTTTGTCTATTTTTCAATTTTCTTCTTATTCGCTGCATATCAAAGTACTTGCAGTGGCCAAAAATAACTTTAAACTACTTATGGACAAAAAAAAAGTCTTTGAAAATATTGAAGCATGCAACAAGGACACCAGAACGCCACAACAGCTTTGAATGCAGAATTGATATTGTTACGCTCAAAATGTTGGGTTTTTATTTGCGCCTTACGCCCCTCCACTTCTTTTGCTCTCTGTGTGTGGTGGGATGTTAGATTATGCGTGTCTCTTGTCTGTTTAAAATGAAATGGCATTTTAACAAAATGTCAAGTGATTTTCTTTTTTATAGTAGAAGTATTCGATTTTTAAGTGCATCTATTTGTAAAGAATAAAAGGTTTTAATTCTTTTGAAACTGTTATATTCTATATAAAAAAATCCAAATACATCAATTGTTATTTTATTGCTATGTTTGGTGAGAGATTCCTAAAATGCTAACAAGAATTATGAGATAATGCACGATTTGCGAATTGAAAGGATATGTGCAAAATCCGAGGCCAGTAGTT
The DNA here is from genome assembly GCA_944452675.1 of Tachina lurida. Taxonomy (NCBI): domain Eukaryota; kingdom Metazoa; phylum Arthropoda; class Insecta; order Diptera; family Tachinidae; genus Tachina; species Tachina lurida. The sequence continues at coordinate 32,329,476 of OX101752.1, forward strand.
TTAGTTGACACAACTTTCTTTAACTCTGCCTTTTCTCTGTATTTGGATTCTGAAGTCCTTCTTCCTGATGAAATGTATATCGGACTGTGCAATATAGCACAATAACAAGATTATAATGAGTAATTTGGTTTTGCCGCTTTTGGGCCCAACATCTGTAATTTTATAGAAATGGCAGGTTGATTTTCCCTCCATAGGAAACCAATGTAAGCCTTGCATTTTGAGTTTGATTTTATGTAAAATCATACCTGTGGCAAAAAGGCAAGACTTCTTAAGTCGAGACAAGCTGATTACGAGTTAATGGCATACCTGTAACATTCATATTCAAAAGTACTCCTGTTCTAAATCTCAATTATTTCGTGCGATCTTTCAGGATTTTTCTTCTAGCTCTACTTTCTATGGGCCTTGTTCGTCCTACAAGTTCTATAATTCCATACACCCACATTTGAAATGCGTTGAAGGGTTAAATTCTTCAAACCATTTTTGAATAACTTAAAAAAAATCAATGCGTATGAGCGATATTTATTTAACATGTATAAAGTATACGCCTTATGTTTAAGTACAGTGTGCCACAATACATGGTTTGGATCGATGAAAAACTAAATAAGTCTTATATTTGAATACACAATTTTTGAATTTATTTCTTAAACAAATAACTTCGCCATAATGCAAATCCTGTCGTGACTGCTTTTTTGTGATGAATGTTTTCTTTTAAAAGCAACAAAGAAGTCGGCTTATTATCCCAAGCTTTAGATTTGAATTAACCCCACAGGGAAAAGTTTATTGGGGAGATCAAAATGAATTTTTTGGGTATTCAGCTTTATGTTTTTTGTGTAAAACGCACTGTAATGACGATTTAATAAAATTAAAAGCACTTTAGCTCTTCCTAATTGCAAACGTAGGCTAATCATGAATATACTCATTAACAGTTTCTACGTTTTATAAAGCTGGTATTCATCTTGGTTGCCTGATTATGATTTTTCCAATGTTATACTGCTCTCTTCAAACTTCTTAATCTATTTTCAAATAACATCTGTACTTGGCACATCATTTAAGTAGGGCAAACTTTAGTAATACAAGGTCTGCTACGCGCTGCAGTTGGCCAATTACCATTTTCTAAAAGTCTCGCAGACACTATGTGTGATTCGTCTTCGAAAAATGCTTCATAGCTGCTGAGTTCCCAATGCTATTGAGATACACTGTACTAGCAGCGTTATGTATATATATATATACAAATATTTGACTTACCCTCATATCTAACTAAGAGCGGCAAGCGTCGCGTTAGCATCAGGGTACGCATTTTCAGTACATTTAAATGTGAAAATATTACTTGATTGTACTGAAAATACGTACCCTGCTGCTAACGTGACGCTTACCGCTCTTATTTAGGTATGAGGGTTAGAGTTAGCTCTTAATGACTTATAAAATGCTGTCTGGTTTGTTGCTAATGAGCTGCTAAAGTGATGCTAATGAACTGCTAAACGTTTGTTAACTTATCAACTAACAGCTGGTAAATGTCAGTATAAGAAAGCATGTTAAAGAAAAGTCTGTGGACATAAAAATTTGCCTAGAAATCACTTGGTACGTATGTACGTGCATACATACTTAAAATAAATTTTATTAACTTTTTGAATCGACTTTTATAAAATTTTTAATTGCAATTGTGAATAATAATAATAAAAAGGGAAAAACCTTTTTTCATTTTCCTTATCATGAGTAAAATTTTTCTCGTGAAATTTTCTATTATTTTTTGTTTTGAAAAACAAGTTTGGGTGTTTCTGTATTGAAATAAAATATTTATAATGATCTCTATTTATAAATTGTAAATGAAATGAATATGTTTTGATGAAAATAAAAAAATCGTTTGTCGTTTGTTTAATTCATTTTGTGCTATTTTTGCTTAGCTTCGATAAAATTTTTAAGCTCCTGGGTGGCAACCCTGGTTTGTTGTTGCTCTTATTAAAATTACTCAAAATAACGGAACTGTAAACAAACAAATTTATTTTAAAGCAGAAGAGCTCAGAAGAGCTGTTAAAGTGTGATCACGGTCACTGTTTAAAAGAACAACGATTTATAAATTACATTAAGTATGAACAACATTAAGTGCGTTCGAGAACTCAAAAATTTGTACAAATTTGTACTATTTTTTACTGGATTGCGTTCGCGTACACACAATCCAGTAAATGAGAGGCGAATTGAGAGCGATAAATGACAGTTAATTTACTGAGTAAATGCAAATTTTTACTGGACAAATTTTTGCCAGCAAAATCCAGTAAAATGAAACCATATGTTTTTAAATATAAACAAACAAAAGCAAAGGGAAGCAAAAATTTTTTGTTTTTTGATGAAATTTTAAAAATAACAAAAAACAAGTGTATTAAGTTATAAACAATGTTACGTTTATTTAAGTTTGATGCCAGAAAAGTATTAGGGGCTGTTATGTATTCTACGCTAAATTAAAACGTGCGGAATTTTCATACAATTGTTGGAAATATGTATGTATGTATTCATAACAAGAATTTCCGAAAGATGTTTTTAAACGTGAATAAAGTTAATAGATTTTTATAGTTAAATTTTTGTTTATACATATCGTCGGACGGTTACTGGTTCCCCGCATGGAACATTTAAAAAATTTACTTATTGATCGATTATATGTACATATGATTAATGTGTAGTTCTCTTAAATTTGTTTTCAGTTTTTCGATATCTTGAATATATCAGGATATATATTATTTATTTAAGCAGCTCTAGGGCGAAGAACAGCATTTCGCGTCATCGTAATTATTTCTTAAGTGCGGTCAGGCTTAGTTCTGTTGTTAGGCCTTCGAGAGTTTTCGTCTCGCTCCCACTGGTTGACTGATCTGCCACGGATAACCGTATAATCTTGCGGTTTTTTATAGAATTTCTTTAAAAACCACGTTGCTACTTCCTATGTAAAGGCATAGGTCGTATAGTCAGTAACGGAAATTCTGTTAATAACATCTTGGGCATATGGTCTAGTTACTCCGCCCATATTCGTGCAACACCATACTATGCAAACTTACTTTGGATAGTATGTTTAATAAATAAATATATCAGGATATATAAAGTTATTTTCCCATTTTATATTTCTCTTAATAAATGCACTCATTGGACCTACTTGAAAGGAAGTGAACAATATTGTTAGCGTGATTGCTTTAAGCGGCAACAAACATTTTTGTCTTATTCTGCACATCCTAATCACTTTTCACGTTGAGCGTAAAAAGCATAGAAACTTTAACGGCCTGACCCGCGATGTCGACAAGAAAAATTTCCAATCCAAAAACTATACAATATTATTGCTTCTGTGAAGCACTTTGGTAAGGCAAAATGATGGCTTTTTGGAAGTTGAATGTATTGCTTCTAGCTGACTCATCTCGCACAAAAAAAAACTCCTTATTCATGCGCAACAGCAAGTGATTCTCTAACATTATCTCCCTTACGAAAACGCTTCTAGGAAGCAGTAATTTTAGCTGGGTACCCGACGATATGTATGTATATATGTGCATATGTATGTATAGTTTGGTATATTCCCTGCAGATAATGTGACTAGTCCATACATGTATGTAAGTACTCCAAAGAGGAGTAGGAATACTCCAAAACTACTCCAAATATATGAAAAAATGAGGTTGATGTTTGCATTACATCGGACTAACCCCAAAACTGTTCCATATAGAAAAGTTATATACTACGATCATAATAGTTTAAACACTAACACTTATTGTGCAGCATTGAATGCTTGTGTGAAAACAATATGACCCATGACTACATTACATGGGACCATGATGTAACTAGTCTGTTTCATCCAGATTGCACCACGTATTCCAATAAATGCAGGGTTTTTTTTTGCATATACATACATACATATGTATAATTTTTTTACCGCCAAAATTGTCGAATCAGCTGTTGTATAAATTTTACTGGATTTTACAAGTTTTGCGTTCGCGTACTTTTATTTGCAAACTTTTTTATTGAGAGTAATTTCCTTAAATTACTCAGTATTTACTCAGTTACTGGATTTTACTGGAAAAGTACTCAAACGCACCTATTATTAAAAAAAAAATCACTACATCGCTCGTCCCTAATTGCTAATTCATTATTATTAATAAACATGAATTCTGTGGCGAAAAGTAAAAAGTGCTTAAGTCGAGATAAGCTAATTTTGAGTTAATGGTAGATCCGTAATCAGCACATTTGAAAGTATACCTGGTCAAAATCTGAATTATTTTGTGCGATTTTTCAAGAAGTTATAGCAAAATGAATTGCGGCTTATATTTTTAAGACTTCTAATCTCATTTAGAAGCTTAATAGCTTAATTTAGCTTATACTTTGGTATATTTCAACTTAAAAATATTATTTATGTTGTGTAAAATGATGTTTGTCAAAAAAAAAAAATAAAGATTAACAGAGAATTTTCCAATTTACATGTAAAAGAAATATATTTCTGAAAATCGACTTGAACGCTTAAAAGTGCTCTCGTGCAAAACAGCCAAATATGACTTAAGCACTTTTTCCTTATTGCCACAGAATTACACAATAAATTAAAAAATTAATTCTATAAACTGGAAGGATAGGTTTTTAAACACCTAAAAGAAATTACACCAAATGCGGGTAATTAGCCACGAAGTGGCAACACTGTTTGGTTGTGACTCTTGTTATTAAAATTTCTCACAATAACAGAACTCTGCACAAACAAATTTCTTGTAAAGAAGAAGAGCTCAAATCTGTTAAACTGTGATAACGGTCACTGTTTAAAAGAAAAACGACTTATAAATCATTTTGAGCATGAACAATGTTATTAAAAAAATCTATACATTGCTCATCCCTGATTGGTAATTTCTGCCCTAGTTTTAACTATAAATAAGAAATATATATATAGAAATAAGGAGAGCATAACTCTCCTTATTTCTTTCTTCTTATTAACATGTGTTACATAATAAATTAAAAAATTAATTTCTATAAACTGTCATAAACTTTTATACTTCCCGATGATACGTTGCTTTTAGTACCAACAAAACACTTAAACCTAAATTACCTTTGTTTTAAAAAGTAGTGCTCACTAGAACAACAAGAAGAAGAATAAAAAGCAAAAAAATTCATCAGCCAGGGAGTAATAAAACTCTACTGTTGTGTTTCATAAGAAAATTGTATAATGAAATTTTAGTCTTGTGGCTTGTCAAGACAGCGAACGCTGAAAAAAAGTATGAAATTCCAGCGCAAAAAAGTATGCTACTAAAATTATTGCATAAGCCAAAAACACAACAATTTTGGCTAAAGAAACAAACTAGAAGAAGTGGCAGAAAATGAAAAAAAAACCAACCAGAGCGAGCACTTTTTGCATAACAAACCCCAAAAGAAGAGGAAACTTGATAAAAAAAACTGGAATTTTTTTTTGTCTTTACAACAAAGCAATGAAAAAGAAAAACGCGTCAACATAAACCCAAAGCAAGAAGTGGAAAAAAAGAGATTATATACATATACTCGTAATATGCAATTTTGTGGAAAAATTACGAAAAAATAAAGTCATAGTTTCTTTGTATTTTTTTGGTGTAAAAGAAAGCAATAAACTAAATTGTTATTGTTAAAAAGGGCGAGTTTGAAAAATGCTTCAGTCTTACAGAATCTATTCTAAAAATTAATTTAAAAGTTTTTGTTTTTAAAGCTTGACTTAAGCAGCAAAAAAAAATAGATTTTGTCAAAACCTACTTAACATCAAGTATTAATTAGTGATGCAACTATGATTTTTATAGCTATGCTATTTATTGCGCGATACAGGAGTTTGTTATTGTTATTGTTATTGTTATTTCAAACATGAAAGTTGTTTTATATACTCGTAACTAAGCAGCATAGCTATAACGTAGTTTTTGGCTACAGCGCAGTTGTTTGGTTGTGGTTTAGGAACAACTTCAGTCGACGGTTTTTGTATTGGATAAGAAATCTTGATAGATGTCAGATTTTGATAAAGATTTCAAATGAAATTGAACAGATTTGGTGCATTAAGTATCCTTTAAGAAATTTATTTCTGCTCTGTTGCTCAAAATTAGCAAATTCCAGAAAAATGTCTGCAAATTTTCCAAAAATTTATTTATTTTCGTTAGTAATAGGATTAAGGATTAAATTTAAAAGCCTTTAATTCCTTTTTAATATTATACAAATCTCATATTTGTTAACCTTAATAGTCCAACCAGAGTATATATAACAAATTTCTTTAATCAAATAAATGTTGCAAATTTTACACGTCTTCTTATTCTAATTGTGACCTCAGCAAACTTTAGCGCACTTAAGTTGCCAAGCAGCAAGAGAATACTTTACATTATTATAATTAAAACCAAAAACTGACAATAAAATTGCATACAAACATGACTGGAACATGGATGGCAAAGAAAAAAAGGGAATAAGAGAAAATAATAAAATTATATAAAATAAATTAAAAAAACAGAAAACTCCTAAAAAATAAATCCTTAATTGTTTTTGCTGAAAAAAAAATGAAATGAAGTGTTTTTCTAACAGGACATTTGCCTAAAATCCACTTTACAAATAATTTTTTTTTTCATTTAATCCAATTAAACTGACACATGAATTGTTTTTTCACATAAAATGCCAACAGAAAGGGAAATGTTTCATTGGAAGAGTAAGAGGGAGTGTAAGAGAGAACATGAGAGTGCGAGAGGAGTGAGAGAGATAGGAAAAAACAAAGTCGCCCTGCTATTTAAGACCAGCACGAGACTAAAATGATAACGAGAGGGAGGGGCAGTACATACATAGTTTTTGCTAACTCGCTTAGAGTAATTAAAAGTAATTTAATGAAATTTTTCTTACACAATGTGCATAAGTTTGCTTAAAATAGATAAAAAGCCCCAGCTATTTAGAGCAATTAGTGGGAGTAGCAGGAAGGCAAATAATAATAATGGAGGTGCTGCTAATTGGCAGCAGCAGCTCTATGAATTGATAATGATTAATGTTTGGGCAATTTTACTTACAAAATTCCAATAAATTGCTAACGAATGCAATAGATTTTAATTTAATTTACCTAAATGACACACACACATACACACACACACACATACACACACATATACACATATACACACACACACACACACACACACACAATACATTTGCTCCCATTTGAATTCTTTGCTATTTATTCAATTGTTATTGCAGGTTTTAAGGCGCCCTGAATTTGAAATGAACTAAAATTGAATTAAATTTATAAAGTGAGTTATAGTTTTGTAACTACTTCGGTGTTTGGAGGCAAGAGGAATAATGTCTGATGAGGAAAAATCATTGGACACTTGAATGTAAAATATTATAGAGAAATGCTTAACCCTCTTTATTTGGCAATGTGAGTGTTAGAACGATCACACATCTAACAAGCGAAAACTTCACCGAGTCGACCTGTGGAATATAATGTAATGTAACTGCAACGGTAGGAAATAGCTGATCGATATTGTTATGTGAAAAGTAATGTACAGATTCTCACATTCCAGTTACATCTCTATAACCACTTTCATTAATTTTTCCATAACAATACCGATCAGCTATATCCTACCGTTGCAGTTACATTCCATTACAGTCGGCTGACTGAGCCTTTAGACAAACTTCTACTCTCCAAACTCTGCACATGTAAAACATTTTAGACGTTTCACTAGTCACCTGAGCAAAAAATTACTCATATTTTTCGCCGTCTGGTATTCCTTAAAATTCTGTAAAACTTTGCCTTACTTGGCTTACAAACAAAGTTGTCCTCTACCAATTGGTTAATAATTTTCTTATACTGGCTCCTTTTTAACCGACTTCAAAAAGGAGGAGGTTATCAGTTCATCTGTTTTTTTAATATTTTACTTATGTTTTTGCTTGATAACTCAATACCTTTTAGACCGATTGTAAAAATTCTATTTCTGTCTGAGAGCATAGCTCCTATTTTGTTCTGCTGTCAAAAAAAGTGGGCAGGGACTCGCCCACAAATTTGTTTGTTATTGATTGATATTGATGATATTCTGCTTTATTGGATGGCTAGGAAACTTTTCCAACACATTGGACACAATCTCGAAATTAAAAAAAAAATGGGCAGAGCCACGCCCAATAAATCTTAATATTATATTTCGCATGCTTCTATTTAACCGATTTTTACGAAACTTGGCAAACACCCTAAGCTCAACAAAGGACATAATTTTGCATTCAAAAAAGTGGGCGGAGCCATGCATGTTAACTTTTAATATTATATATTACGTGCTTGTACTTAACCGATTTTTACAAAACTGGACACTCACTCTGAACTCAAAAAAGGACCCAATCATGCATTAAAAAAAATGGGCGGGGTACGGCTGTTATATTTTAATATTATATTTCACTTGCTTGTACTTAATAAATTTTTACGAAATTTTACACACATTTTTAGCTTCTAAAAAGCTAAAATCTTGCATTAAAAAAATGGGCGGACCCACGCCTATTCAATTTTAATGTGATAATTCACGTGCTTGTACTTAATAAATTTTCAGGAAACTTGGCACACATTTTTAGTTCCTACACTCAGGAAAAACCTGCAACTTAAAAATACGAACGCGTCACATTAATTCAATGATTTTCAATATAATAGAAAATGTATGGTGAGACACTTAAAAACAAATAAAATTAATAAACTAATACTGTAAATTAATATTTTTCGATATTGAAATAAGAAATTTCAACATGACTAGACTTTCGTTAATGTTTTTTATTAATTCAATATGGTTTTTATAGATTTTAAGCTTTTTTTCTCTGGGTGTAAAATCCTGCATTCTAAAAAGTGGGATGATGGGTCACGCCCATTAAAATTTCTATTTCACGTGCTTGTTAACCAATTTTCACGATATTTGGCACAAACCCTGAGCTTTTAACAATACATAATCTTACATTAAAAAAAGTGGGAAGAGCCACGCCCATTAAGATTTAATATTCTATTTCACGTGCTTCTGCTGTATATATTTTTACGAAATTTGGCACACACCTTGAGCTCTGAAATATACTTAGGACCTAATTTTCTAAAACTCAACGCCAAGCGTTGACAAATTTTATATGGAAAAAATTTAAATTACAAAAACAAAATACATACAAAATTTGTCAACGCTAAGCGTTGCGTTTAACAAAATTAGGCCCTAAATCTTGTATTGAAAAAAGTGGGCGTGGCTACGCACATGAAATGTTAGTACTTAATTATATGTACTTCTACTTATCGTATTCCCACGAAACTTGGCAAAGAGTTTTGGGTCTTAGAATGAAATAATTTTGTGCTTGAAAAAGTAGGCGGGGTCATGCTCGTTTAAGCTTAATATAATATTTTATGTGATTCTAAAATGAGTCAGAATTTTTACGAAGCTTGACACACGAAGCTTGAGCTCTGAAAATGACGCGATGATGATTTTAGACAAGAAGCGGACATCAATATTTGACAAATTGGGTGTGACCATTCCTGTAAAAATACAATATAATATAAACTTAGGGCACTGCTACACGTTCAATATACATATATTGAACGCGATCCAGTATCGTGATATTTATTGAACGTGTGGCATGCAATATTGATGTATCGCGATCTATATCGCAGAAAGGTCTAAATTATGGAATCCAGATCGCAGATCGCATGATAAATATTGAACGTGTAGCATTTTCATGATATTATATCGCGATACGTTAATAAAAACTGAAATAAAACAAATAAAATAAAAAAATTTAACAAATAAAAAGTAAAAAAGCTTATTTCATTTGTGTAAAGTTTGTTTTAGTAAAGGGTAGTGACAGAAGATAGTGGAAAGCGAGTGGGTTCTATAGGTAAAATTGGAATTAACGGCCAAAAAAATTATTTTGAAAGACTCTATTTTTGATTTGGAGGCATTGCCGGAGTTGTGGGACTCGTCGGCTAAAGCTTGTTAATAAATTTATTATTAATAAACGATACACACAGCACAAAATAACGTAAATACTGACGCGATAAATATTGAACATGTAGCATACGCTCGTGATCCATCAATCCATTAAAATGAATCGCGATCCAAATATCACAATATACATTGAATGTGTAGCAAATTTTAAATTTGATTTAAAAAAAATGTAACTCACATAAAAAAGGCCCTAAAAATCTAAAAATAACTTATAAACTTATATAAGAGTTTTCGTGATAGAACAATTTGTACTCTTATATTTTAGTTAATAATCTGTTTGCAATATGGAGTAGTATGAGTAGTGGTCATTTCCTGAGTGCTGGTTCTATTTAGAAAAAAAGTCGATTTAAGCGCTTATTCCATATTGCCACAGAAATAATGTCCATATATATTTTTTCTGGAATTTTTGTTTATTCAATTACCTCAAAAAACCTTATTCAAACATTTTAAACAAAGTAAAATCATCATCTTTTCAGCATTTCATATATATACATACGAGTACATATTTGTTTCGCATTTAAGCTTCCATTTATCTTAAACTAATAACAACTTCAAACAATCATATCCAATTTTAATTTAAATGACACACATCTTGATGTGGCATAACTTGACATTTTCGTTGCGACCAGATGTGTGGCAAATAAAATGTGACAAAACCAACAAAGGAATACATGCCAATTATCAATTGTATTTTCAACTACAGAATACTCTTGGCGCAATGAGTGTGTGTGTGTGTGTGTGTGTTTGTGTGTGCACAATAGCAATACAAACATAACGAAAATTATATTTTCATCAAATGATCTTCAGTCGTCGCAATGCAAAAGAAAGAAGTAAGAGAATTGACAAAAAAAAAATAACACACATACACCACTATGTATATATTAATAAAATTCAAATACTCGGGCGCAATTGTATCAGACGGTTTGTTTATCCAAGTATCCATCAATGTCTGAATATAGAGCACACATGTGAGCGAGTGTGCTGTTATTGGTTCCATTGAGTGTGTTTACGAGTGCGAGTGTGAGTGTGTGTGTGTGTGTGTGTGTGTGTGTGTGTTTAATGCTTGTGTCATACTGTGTGTCAATGACAGCACGATTATAACTGACTGTACTTACTATTCTCAATATTTCTGTTAATAAACCGTTATACTTAACAAACATACAGACACACGCACACACACACTCACTCACAGAGCCATGCATCGACACCGCATGCATAGACATTAATACAATACATCAAACACATATTTAACTGTAATAAAGTGTTAGTGTTTGTGACACTTTCTTAGAAATGAACCGCACATTCTCACACACACACACACACCCAAATGTATGCAACACATTCATACACAGGCACGCATTAGCATATTGATGCATATGCAGCCGCAAAGTACGTGTCATATGTATTTATGTATGGGCTTGTTTATAAATACGTAAATATATAAATATGTATGCATGCAAGTGTGCGTGTGTGCGTGTGTGTGTTTTGATGTAGCGGAGTTTACATTCAATTGTCAACGGTATGTCTGTCAAAATACATTGCATGATTTATGTTAATTATTTATTGTTAATGAACGCTACTTCTTTGAAATTAGGGATTTTGTTTTTAAATTAAATTTTGAATTAGTTAACAATAGAAATATTATTGCAAAAAAAAAAAATCATTAAATCTAAAGGATGGAATATATGACCAGCGTTTATATCAAATAAATTCATGGGACAAATAAAGTTCTATTCAACTTTTCTTAGACTATATAATTAATACTTTAATATTGTAAAGAAATAAAGTTTGTATATTTGTATGTTTGTAAGAGACAATCTTCTTAATCACCAGCCAGATTTTTAAATCTACATATATATCGCTCCTTTATAGCAACACAGTCATATCTCAAAAAATCTATTTTTCGACTTAATGATGATCCTCATATCGCTATTTATGTTATGTAAAAATTGCATACAAATATCTTGTTTACTCAGCTCTTGAGAGAAAAATAAAAATTTCTATTTTCATTAAGTTGTGTGTTAACTGAAAACTCGTTTTCTGGCGAACTAGTTTTTTTGAGCTATGACTACGTTGCAATAAAAGAGCGATATATAAAATTCTCGTGTAATTTTTATCAAATATTATATGTGTATTCGATAGGTCATAATATATTTCTCATACCCCTAAGTGGGCTGTGCCATGCCCATACGAACGAAATATCTTTTATCTTGAAAGCTATATATTACAGATTATACAAATTTGGTGTGTACTCTTTTGAGAGTCAGGTGCGGAGTTATGCAAACTATTGGTAAAATACGACCGCTTCTCTTTCTTTGCGAATGCACAGCTTTGCATCACTCGAGACACAAATTTTTAGGCAGTCATGTACTAGATGATCTTTCAGATCTATCTGAGAATGGGTTGAATGACCTTATCAGATATCTCAACGCGACGGGTTGGATCTAGTAACGTTCACCGTATCAGAACACTTAGATACGGTTCTACATAGGTTGACACCGATGAGTGTAGTGGTCCTTCCAAAAGGAATCATCTAGATTATACTTGGGCAGCCACGTAAGCCAACCAACCAACCAAGACCGCGGGAAGAGGCGTTTTTTTATCTTTAAATCTATAGGAGTCAGTATTCAAATTTGGTATGAACTCTTTTGGGAATAAGATGCGAAGTAATTCAAAATATTGATAGAATAGGACCGGGGGAAGGGACACATCCCATACAAAGTAATTAATAATAATATTTTATCTTGAAAGCTATAATAGCAAGAGTATTAAAATTTTCTATAAACTCTTTTGAGAGGCAGGTGTGAAGTTATTCAAAATATTGGTGCAATAAGACCGTGGCGAGAGGCGCCCTCTATACAAAGTAATTAATAATAATCTTATACATATCTTGAAAGCTATAATAGCAAGATCCTTAAAATTTTGTATGTACTCTTTTGAGAGCCAGGTGCGAAGTTATTCAAAATATTGGTGGAATAGGACCGGGGGAAGGGGTACACCCCATACAAAGTAATTAATAATAACCTTATACCTTGAAAGCTATAATAGCAAGAGTTTTCAAATTTGGTCTGAGTTAATTTGAAAACAATTAGTATTGTAAGTATAAATTATAATAAATTTAGAGTAAGAAATTTTGTTATTTTTATATTACGTCATCGTTCACAGCACACCTTGCCTGTATCACTTACATATATACCACATCCTCATACACTTACAACGACTTAGTTATTATTTTCTACCCTAGAAATTCCCTAGATATAAGTTATTTGGCAAAGCAACATTTGTCGGGTCAGCTATTTCTTAAATCAAATGTAGAATGGAGCCTCCCAAGGAATATAAGGGATAAGGATAGGGTTCATGGGGAAGTAAGCCCCCCCCCCCAATACCCAGAAAATGTTTATATACGTTTTAGCAGCGGTCCATCAAAGCAATAGTTTTTAGGGTTCCATACTCAAAAAAAAAAAAAAAATAAAACCCTATTAACATGAGAACAGAGTTCGCGTTAATGCACTTATACTAAATTAAACTTTCTTATTTTTCAATTTGGTTAAAAACTCTTCAAAAAATCTAAGTTTCAGTTGCATTTTTATAAAAAAAAATGTTTGAAATTAATAAATTTTGTTTACCTTAAATTTTGCTTGGATTTTTTTTAAAGTAACTTAATATCTTCAAAAGCTTTTAACTGTATTTTGTTAACAGCTTATCATTACACTAATTGTTATAGCATACTTTAAGGCTTCTTATGATAAGGAGATAATATACATACGTATGTACGTGTGTATGGCTGTACCTCCTTCTGGCTTAAAATTTAAATAAATTCACACTTAGTTGATATTCTGTGCAAATGTCAAATGAAATTAACTTGAAACTCCTTTTTTTTCGGTCTCCAAATCTTACACATGAACATGTTAAACTGTTTTTTGCTGGCTTGGCTGGCTGGCTGGTGTCATTGTCATCTGCTGGTAGAGTGCTATATCTTGCTTTTGTTATTACAAGGAGTTGATATCTCTAACAATGTCACTCACTTACACGCCTTACACTGACAATATTATGATGATGGCAACAGCAACAGCAACAGCAACAGCAGCAGTAGTAAAAGTAGCAGCAATAATAAAAGCAAACATTTTAGAGATAAGCTTCACCTTTTTCCTTTAACTTTTAACACAACAAATGTTTTTTTAATATGTATGCGGTTATTTACTACACACATACTTAAGCGCACACACACACACACACCTACACTATAAACACAATTTTGTTAAAAAAAAAAAACAAACGTTTGCTTAGAACTTAAACTGAATTGTAAAAGTCATTTTCTAACCAGCTAAAGATTATGTGGTTTTTATTTATTTGTTGTGTGGCATCACAGCAGTGAAAAAAAAATATATATTATAATCATAATAATAATAAAAGAAAGCGAAGTAAAATAAACATCTTAAGCCTGTAAGTAGGAAGAAGAATAACAGCAACAACTAAAACTTTAACACAGCAGCGGCAACAACAAAATAAAAATGTTATAAAAACAAGTATAATAAGAATAAGAACCTGAAAATCAAGGTATTTGTTATGCTTATTTTCTTAATATGATTCAAGCGAAAAAAAGAAAAGAAAAACATAAACACATATGCACACACACACCCACGCACACCCACGCACACATACGCACACGCACACACAAACAGATTCATATGCACACACGCTGTTTGTGCACAGTGAACAATTCTGAAACATAAGTTGGACGAATTTTTTATTGTGGAAGAGAGAAAAATCAGTTGTTAAGGTACGCAGAAATCCTTATAAAAAAATTCCCTCTCTAATACGAGTAGTGTGCATTTAAATCTGAGCAAAATCTAATACTTGCGAGATTTTGAAAACAATCTAGTAGATTTCGAGTAGATTTCCCATATAAAACAAAATCTACCTCGTCACAAGATTTTGTCGAAATCTACTTAAACTTTAGTAGAACTTAGTGATGCAACTATGTGTACTTAAAAAGTAAACCTCTTTTAAATTTTTTTTTGAAATCGAGTTTTTTGTAAATATACTTCTAATGTATCGAAAAATGCAAAAATTTCGATTTAAAAAAAATGAGTTAGGGCCTTTCTACATTAAGGTAACGATATGTAATACCCTACGGACTTTAGCCTATATAATGGAATATATTACCTAATGTAGACATTCTTCAAAAATATTTCAACTAGCCGGTACATTTATTTAGCTTTTTGGCGATTTTTTTAGTTTTGGCGCTTTTTTCCGATTTTAGGATTTTTTTAGGGATTTTTGTTTTTGTTTTTGCGATTTTTTCGGTTTTTGGTGATTTCTTTTAGTTTTAGCGATTATTTGTTAGTTTTGGCGCCTATTTTTTCGTTTTGGTGATTTTTATCGGTTCTCGGCGAATTTTTTACTTTTGGCGCTGTTTTCCGTTTTGGCGATTTTCGGTTCTCAGCGATTTTTTGTTTGCTTTGGCACTCTTTTTTGTTTTTGTGGGTTTTCTTAGTTTTGGCGATTTTGTTCGTCTTGGTGATTTTTTTGGCGATTTATTTTCGTTTGAGCGATATTTTTAGTTTTGGCGCATCTTTCCTTTATGGCGATTTTTTTTTGATTTTTGGTGGTTTTTGTTTAGTTTTGGCGCTTTTTTCGTTCTTGGCCTTTTTTGTTTTGCTGATGTTTTTTTTTGGCTTTTTTTCGTTTTTTTTATTCAGAAGCTTTTTTTGGAACTTTTTTTAGTTTCGGAGATTTATTTTCGTTTGGGCGATATTTTTTCCAATTGTTTAAATTTTTGGAGTTTTTTTCGCTTGTGTGGGATTTTTTCGTTTAAGAGATTTTTGTTTTGTTGTTTCAGTTTTAGCGATTTTGTTTTTTTTTTTGGTGATTTTTATTGGCGATTTATTTTAGTTTTAGCGATTTTTTTAGTTTGCCCATTTTTTCCTTTTCGTTCTTGCACTTTTTTTCGTTTTGCTGTTTTTTTTGGGTTTTTAGTTTTGGCGTTTTTCTTTTCGCTTTAACGATTTTTAAAAATAAGTTTTAGCGACTTTTTTAGTTTAGGCGATTTTTTTAGTTTTAGCGCTTTTTCCGTTTTGGTGATTTTTCGGTTTTTTGTTTGTTTTGGCGCTTTTTTCGTTTTTATGCTTTTTTTCGCTTAAGAGTTTTTTTGTTGGGTTTTTCTTAGTTTTGGCGCTTTTTTCCGATTTTAGGATTTTTTTAGGGATTTTTGTTTTTGTTTTTGCGATTTTTTCGGTTTTTGATGATTTATTTTAGTTTTAGCGATTATTCGTTTAGTTTTGGCGCCTATTTTTTTGTTTTGGTGATTTTTATCGGTTCTCGGCGAATTTTTTACTTTTGGCGCTCTTTTCCGTTCTGGCGATTTTTTAGGTTTTCTGTGAATTTTTATTTTTAATTTTGGCGCTTTTTTCGTTTTGGCGATTTTTCGGTTTTCAGCGATTTTTTGTTTGCTTTGGCACTCTTTTTTGTTTTTGTGCCTTTTTCGTTTACCAACTTTTTTTTTTGGGTTTTCTTAGTTTTGGCGATTTTGTTCGTCTTGGTGTTTTTTTTGGCGATTTATTTTTGTTTGAGCGATATTTTTAGTTTTGGCGCATTTTTCCTTTATGGCGATTTTTTTTTTGATTTTTTGTGGTTTTTGTTTAGTTTTGGCGCTTTTTTCGTTCTTGGCCTTTTTTGTTTTGCTGATGTTTTTTTTTTTTGGCTTTTTTATCGTTTTTTTTTATTCAGAAGTTTTTTTGGGATTTATTTATTTGGGAATTTTTTTAGTTTCGGAGATTTATTTTCGTTTGGGCGATATTATTTCTAATTGTTTTAATTTTTGGAGTTTTTTTTTGCTTTGTGGGAGTTTTTTCGTTTAAGAAATTTTTTTTGGTCTTGTGGGTTGTTTGAGTTTTGGCGATTTTGTTTGTTTTGGCCATTTTTATTGGCGATTTATTTTAGTTTTAGCGATTTTTTTAGTTTGGCCATTTTTTCCTTTTCGGCGATTTTCTCGTTCTTGCGCTTTATTTCGTTTTG
Source organism: Tachina lurida (assembly GCA_944452675.1). Taxonomy (NCBI): domain Eukaryota; kingdom Metazoa; phylum Arthropoda; class Insecta; order Diptera; family Tachinidae; genus Tachina; species Tachina lurida. Next base: position 32,346,428 of record OX101752.1, read on the forward strand.
CTGTTTTTTGGGTTTTTAGTTTTGGCGTTTTTTTTTCGCTTTAAAGATTTTTTTAAATAAGTTTTAACGTTTTTTTAGTTTAGGTGATTTTTTTAGTTTTGGCGCTTTTTTCGTCTCGGTGATTTTTCGGTTTTTTTGTTTGTTTTGGAACTTTTTTTCGCTTAAGAGTTTTTTTTGGGTTTTGTGGGTTTTTTTTTTAGTTTTGACGATTTTGTTTCGTTTTGGTGATTTTTATTGGCGATTTATTTTAATTTTAGCGATTTTTTAGTTTTTGCTTTTTCCCCCTTTTTGGCGTTTTTTGGGTTTTCGGCGATTTTTAGCGACTTTTGTTTACTTTTGGCGCTTTTTTCGTTTTCCTGGTTTTGTTTGGTTTATTTTAGCGTTTTTGAGTTTTGGCGTTTTTCTCGTTAAAGATTTTTTTGGCGATTTAAATAATTTTTTGTGAGAGTTTTTTCGGTTGTTTTTTAGTTTTGAAGCTTTTAATTCTGATTTTTTAAATTTCAGTATTAAATACACTAATTTTGAAAATTTCCAGTGTCTCGTTTTAGAACACCCTTTAACTTTTAAGTGTCATGTTTTGTTGTAACTGCCAAGGTCTTACATATTCTGTGAAAATTTCAGATCTGGAGCTCTTACGGTTCTAGAGAAAACAGCATACAAGCCTACGGACAGAGATGCAGAAGGAACATCGTGGTGAAAACGATTGGTGTACGGAACCCTAAAAAGGTGTATGAATTAGCTATGTTGTCAGTTGTTTGGTTGTAGTCTGGGAAAACAACTTTCAGGTTGTTTTGGGTACGAAATCTTGATAAATGTAAAAAAAAATCTGTTTGCAAACGGTATAGATATGGATAAAGATTTCAACTGAGGTTTAAATGTTCTATAAATAAACAGATTTTTGAAACACTGTGCTTGAGTTATTTGCTGCTGTCTCGTTATGGTTGTTAAGTAGTTATCATATAGAATACCTACTTAAGAAAACACAAGCACACAAAAACTTGGAGGAGTAGAGATGAAGGACGGACAGACAGGCTGCTGCTTGTTTGTGAAAATACTAAGTAAGTAAATCAGTTTTGTTAAGAATTCAACAGATACTTAACATTCGTACTTACTTACGTTTGTATTATGTTTTGTAAATATTTTGCTTTTAATAACAAATGAGAAGAAGTAAAAATACATATGTATATGTACATATGTATGCATGTAATGCATGATCAAAGAAAAAAGTTAACATACTTTTAGGCATTCATTCTTTTCATATATATTTTGTTGCCTGCTAAAGATTAACAAAACAAACAAACAAACAAACCACCAACGAGGTTTTAGTTAAGGCATGATATAAGGAATATATAAAAAAATCAGTAATAAATATTTGACAAGTTTAATTTGTAGTATTTAAATATTTATATTAAAAAAGTAAACAACAAGTTTACAAGTTTACAAGTTTACAAGTTTAGCTTAGCTCGTTGCCAAAAATAAAAACACAGGGATTTTCTAAGAACGGAATTTTATTATGGTAAAGTATTTTTTTATAACTAAGTCTTTTAACATATTCTTAGCATGCAGTGCTTAAGGATCTTTCAATGATATATTATTATGAAGAAGCAATTTTATTAATAATAAAAATTTTGTAAGAAAAATTCTATATGAGTTTTTTTTTCTTAGAATAAAAATAAATAATTAGCATGTTAACCATTTTTCGCTTTCATAAATAAAATTAAATAAAACACATATTAAAGGGCATTTACATGTGTATAAAATCTAGCAGATTTCAATTACAGTATTTAACAAAACCCATTAATTGAAGTTTTTCCTAAACAACAACCATACAACTTCACTTTAGCTAATTCTCACACCTTTTTAACCTTATTCGTACTTTTTTTTTAGTACATCACTAAGTTTTACTAGATTTTAAGTAGATTTCGACAAAATCTAGTGATAAAACAGATTTCGTTTTGTATGGAAAATCTAATCGAAATCTTTTTTTGCTCAGATATAAAGGCAATTACTCGCTATCCTATACAATCGCGTGACTTTTCAGAAAATACAACTCTGGTGAAATAAACTCTTATGAAAATATTCCAGAGACAATAAATATTCATTAGACCAGGGTTGTATTTTTTCGTAAGTCAGACGATTGTGTTGGATAGTGAATACAAGCCTTAAGTATACTTTATATCTCAACATCAAAATAAAAGAACATTTGAATAGAAATTTCTTTTTTAAAATTGTATTTGTACACATTACGATCAAAGAAATATCTTTTGTTATACAATTGCTGCCATACTTATGGTATGCATTTCTTGTCTTTGTAATGTATGCAATAAAATCATACTTAAAGTATGCAAATATGTATGTGCTGCAGACATATACTCGTAATAAACTATGCATAAACTATTTGCAATATGTTAAAGCTACGTCTCTTATAAAGAAGAATAGTCATATGAAAAACATCATTGGAATGAATAGAAGAAACTTTTTCCTACAAATAATATAAATTGAACTATTCTTTAACTAAAATATAATAGGGAATTGGCCATGTGCTTTCAGTGTTTTAAGCTAAAGTTTAGAAAAAGTTTTTACTTTAAAAATTGTTTAATTTTTATTTTATAGCATTTGATAAGAATATTAATAACAAAAATTAAAAATTTTAAAAACCACCGAATATATCTAGAGAAGATTTGATATCTTTTAAACGGCTTGACCGCTTTTCTTGAATTATAGCTAAGAACCCTCTCCATCAAGTCAACTTTCAAACAGAAAAAACTAAATCGAAATCGATCCAGCCGTGGATACTGACAGACTCACAGATACACAGACATACACTACAAACTTATAACACCCCTTTTTTAGTCGGGGGTTAAAAACAGTTAACTTTAAAAATTGTTTTACTCGTCTGCTTTGTTAATGTTTAATTTTTCAAATAATGTGCGATATTTCAATAACTGTTATCTAATCACTATGATTGAAAAAGCCTTAGTCACTATTGTGACTGAATTTATGTTTTATTTTTAAAGTATTACTTTTTTAATATGGTCACACTATCAGCATAAACAGTAAACAGCTTTAACAATTATAACAGCTGTTAGTTGTTTCATTGTTGTTGTTGTGCTTCACACGACGGGTTCGTTGTTCGTAGCACTTGTATTAATAACATAACATAACAATGTGCGATATTTTTGTAACTTTTATCTTAATCACTGTGATTGAAAAATCACTAGTCACTATTGTGTCTGAGCTTAAGTTTAATTTTGTAAAGTATTATTTTTCTTTAATATGGTCACACTATCACTATATAAACAGTTGTTGTTGTGCTTCATACGACGAATTTACACAGCAAATTTTTGCCAACGAATTCATCGAGATGGGCGAAATTCGCTGTTCGTAGCAGTTGTATTCTTAGCATAACAATCATCGATATTTTCATAACTGTTACTTAATCATTGTGATTGAAAAATCACTAGTCACTATTGTGACTGAATTTATGTTTAATTTTTTACGTACTATTTTACTTTTTAATATGGTAACAGTAAACAACTCTATCAATTATAATAGCTGTTAGTTTTTTGTTTGTTTTTTTTGTGCCTTATACGATGAATTTATACAACGAATTTTTACCGACGATTTTGTCGAGTTAAGCGAAGTTCGTCGCTGTTGTATTCTTAGCATAACAATGTATCGCACATTGTTTACATAACTGTTACTGAATCACTGTGATTGAAAAATTCTTACTCACTATTGTGACTGAATTGATGTTAATTTTTTTAAGTATTATTTTTCTTTTTAATACGGTAACACTATCACACTAACAGTAAACAACTCTATCAATTATAACAGAAGTTAGTTTTTTTTGTTGTTGTTCTGCTTTATACGACGAATTTATACAGCAAAATGTCTGTAAACATAAACAAATTATACATTTATAAAATGTTTTTATTTTGAGAGATTTTCTTTGAAATTGTCTTTTTAAATACAATTTTAAACGATGAAGTTTGCTAATACGATGAAATTAATTAAATGATGTTTTAATTTTCCCATAAAATCTTTTATTGAAAATGTTTGTGTGATGAATCTTTCAAAAGACAACAAAAATTCATCAGATCAGGGTTGTATTTTAACGTAGATCATGCGATTGTGTAGGATAGTGAGTCGTGGCGGCAATAAAAGATTCGGAGCTTTACGCAAAAAGCTCTTTTTTTAGCCAAAATATAACCAACAAATATAAATGCTCTTAATTACTGACTATGGACTTATTAATAAAATATAATTTTGATTTATAAATGGTTTATAAAACAAGTATTGTACAGAAATCTGTTTAGAACATTTTACAAATCAAACATATTTCTTTATTAAAAATAAAGCCATAAATGTTTTTAATAGGTCTGCTAATTTATTTTATTTTGAAAAAAAACAAGCTAATTAGCCTCAAAAATATGAATTCAGTTAGTTTTATTGATTACTTACTCCTCTTTTCTGTAGGTGAACGTAGAATCATTATACAAGTTAAATTATGATATAATTTGTAATAAATCGACTAAATTCGAACAAATAAAAGAAGTAATAAATTTGAACTAAAGTGTAAATTAAAATAAACACCTAAATCAATAATTGTATACACAATCAATTCTCATATTCCATTTTCATAGAAATTTAAGTTAAATAGCTGATGTTAATAACAATCTCTACCCCAGTAGATAGACATGGGTGCTGATGAAGTGCGTGGCTGCACAGAAAAATATCGGTATTTCCCCCCAGCTAATAAAGTCTAGTTTATTTTTTCTTCTCTTCTTTAGATATTCACATTAATTAATAAAAATATTTCATTCAATAAGAATTGAAATTACTGAACTCAAGCCTGATTAAGAAATTATTTCTGATTAAAATAAACACCTTTATAAAAAAATTTTGTAGTCCGCAGGCCAGCTTTAGTGAATTGCATGTAAAATCGAACATACGCAATATGGAAAATGTGTAAAATTTAAAAGACGCATCCAAGGTACGCCTCATTTTAAATAGAAACTTTTATTAAATACTAAACATACATGTAATTATTTAAATTACAATTAAAAATAATTACATATAAAGAAAAGCTAAAGATTACTTACTACTGAAGCAAGGCACCTTTTAACAAAGAAACTTTACTGCAGCCAAGCTTACTTTTATTATTACTCTACGTTAGTTCAGACCTGCTTTAAATTGCTTATGCTCTCGATTTATTAAAGAGAAAATAAAAAAAAAATAATACAAATAGCAACAGCATGAAAACATTTACATTCAAATAAAACTATTATGCTTATTCAAAGCATACCTTTAGGCGTCTTCATGCAAATACAATAACAACAACAAAGAGAAACCAACAATGTTGCACTTACATAAAAAAATATGCATTTAAAGCCGTTTTATTCTTCAAGCGTCAAGTTTTTTAATATTTAAGGACAAGGAAAGAGCTTTTGCACCCAAAAGACCATAAAAGAACATAAAACAAAAAAAAAAAACAAAAAAAAAACATTAAATGTAGACGTGTACACAAAAGATTTAATACTAAATATGTACAAGAATTCTTTTCAGGTTTTATTTTTAATTTTCAAAATTACATAATCACTATTATAAATAAAGAAATTTGAAAAAAAAAATATTAAAAAAGCAAATGTTGGCATTATGCTTTCATATTCCAGAGTGGTAAAATTGTTAAATGCATCATTATTTATAGAAAGAGAAAAAATATAAAAATACTCGCATGTATGTATGTATGTATAATATAAATATTTTTGTTGTTGTTGTTTTTTCGTATAAAAGAGCGTATACATTTAAAACCAGCTACTTTTCATTTGCATACATGCACCGTTTAAGCATATTCACTCGCTGCAGACATTGAAATACTCATGCAAACACACACACACACACACGCGCATACACACAAATTCAAACAAACACACACATACAAATTCCGTTGCATTTAAATGCAACATGCGAGCAAGTTTTTTTTAACGTGATTTATAATTTCTGCATGTTGAATTATATATATTTTTTTCATAACATTTGAATAAAATGAATAAATAATGTAGCATTTTTAATATTCTATTTTATTAAAAAGAAATGTTTTTGTGTTGCACTTGCATACACACTTATATCTAAATATTCATTTAAAAAGTTTATTGCTCTTACGCTGTCGTTATTTTATTATAGGAGTATAGTATAGTATATGTATAACTATTATTCTTATTCAAAGTTTTTGTTTAAAAAAAAATCATATTTATTTGGAAATAAGAGTCTAGAAAACGACTTAAAATCTTTGTATTTTGTCAGATGATGATCTAAAAGACTACTGAAAAACATAAATTTGATTCAGTAAATTTGACTGCATCAATCTTCTCCAAGTTGAGCTTTTTTTGCTTTTAAAAATACTGGGCCTTACTACGAGTGTCGTATTACAAATACGACTACAACGATTTTGTACTAGACTAAACAACTTTGCAACACCTTTTCTTTAATCTAATAGCAAATCGTCGTAGTCGAAATACGACACTCGTAATGAGGCCCATTATTTATATTTACAGTTTTATTTCTTATAAATTATATTATTTTTGGATTAGTTATAAATAATCAAACGCGTTGAGAATTTTGTTCGAACAATATTTAGCCGGATTATAAAATAAAATAAAATAAATTTGACTGAATCAATCTTCTCCAAAACGATTTTTTTTTGCTTTTAAGAATTTTATTTATTTGTATAATAAGGCTTTTTTTTAATAAATTATAATATTTTTGCATTAGGAATAAATAATCGAATACATTGAGAATATTATTCGAAAAATATTTAATCGGATTGGAATATATTATCTCTAATATTTTATTTAATTTTTGTTGTACGCTTAGTTTTTATTCGAATAATTTATAAGCGAATACTAACGTTTTTCAATTTTGCTATATTAAAAAAAATATATTCAAATGAAAATTATTCGAATAATTTTTATTCGGTAAAATTTTTGTCTTACCTTACTTATTTTAAAGTAGATAATCATAGAATTTTATTTGACTGCAAACTATTCGGGCAACATTTATTCGAATAATTTTTAATCGAATAATTTTTATTCGTATATTTTTTTCGAACAATTTTTAATTTTTCATAATTACTTTAATACAATAATGCAATATTCAAAGAATTTCACTCAAATAAAAAATTTTCAAATAATTCATAATATAAAATTTTTTTCAATTTCAACTCCAAAAAAAAATTTTTAAAAAAATAATTATTCAAATAATTTTTAGATCATATATTAACTATTAAATCAATGTTAAAATTTTTTTTAACCGAAAATTATTCGAATAATTTTTATTGGCCTAATTTTTAGTCGAATATTTTTGTTCGAGTAATTCTTTTTTGGGTAAATTTCACTTTTATACTTTGAACTCAAATTCAAAGATTTTTAATCGATTTTTGTCGATTCAAATAATTCTTATTCGAGAATTTTTTTTTTTAAATAATTTATATTTTTCTAATTTTACTCGAATAAACCTTCAAATCGATATGCAATAAATTTAATTCAACTGAAAATTACTTATATAATTTTTATTCTCGGAATAATGCGTGCTTTACCAAAATAAATTTACTTTAAACTCTATATTCAAAAAATTTTATATGAGTGAAATTTTTATTCGAATTAATATTATATTAATATTATTATATTATGTTATATAATATATTTTTAAATAAATTTATTTTTTCAATTTTATTTTTAACACTTTCAATTCCATATCAAAAATGTTTTATTCGACTAATTTTTAACGAATACTATTTTTTCAAATAATTTTATTGTTTGCAATTTTTACTTTTAATTTATTTTTCAATTCAATTTTAAAATTTCATTCGACTAAAATTTTTTTTACTTATTAACTACTTTGAATTCAATAGTCAAATAATTTTATTCGAATAAAAATTTTTCAAATAATTTTTATTTGAATAATTTTTATTCGAATAAAAATATTAAAGTTCCCTTATTCGAATTTTCTTAAAATAATTTTAATTTTTTAAATTTTACTCGAATTTCTTCATTTGACATTAAAAAAAATTCTTTCAAAAGAACATCCTTCAAATAATTTGTATTCGAAATAATGCTTGTTTTAGCAAGATCATACTTGCAACTCGATATGACAAACACACTATTTTATTTAACTGATTGTTGTTTTTAAAAAATTTATTGCGATAATTTTATTTTTCCTCATAAGTCTTATTCGAATTTTTTTGTTAATAATTTTAATTTTTGCAATTTTATTCGAATATTTTCAATTCTATGCTAAAAAAAACTTTAATTCAAATGAATATTATATATTTTTTACTTTCAACTCGATATTCTCAACATTTTATTTGACTGATTTTTATTTCGGTAAGTTTTTTAGGAATAAATTTGTATTTTTCCAATAATTTTTATATATTTTTAGAATTAAATACTTTTATTTCACTGAAAATTGTTCGAATAAGTTTTATTCAAATATAATTTTTGTTCAAATAATATTTTTCCAATTTTAATTTAATACTCTTTCAATTTAATATTTGAAAAAAATATTCCACAGAAAATTTTTCTTATTATTTTATGCTTTTGCAATCGCATAGTTTCTTATAAATTCTTCTTTGACTCCTTGTGCGGCGAGAGAGCAAACGTAAATGTGCAATGACGCTCCTTAACAACGTTTATCCAAACAAAACGAGCAAAAGAATTATTAAATTTGCCTTTGAATATCTTGAAATGGATTAGACATTCATAAATATAAATTTTTCTTTAAAATGAGTTAATTTTCATTGTTTCTTTATGAAATTGAGATTGTTTCAAGAACTTTTAATATATTGCTGGTGGTAGACCTTTCAGTGGAAAAGCCCGTATAGTTTTGTAGTGTATTAGACAGCTTCACATAATCAGGCTTATTATCAGGGCAAGTTTTTTGTGGTTCAAAATGGTTGGCAAAAAACTCTGAGACATAAAAACTTCTTCTAGGTTGCAAAAAAGGCATTTTAAGGCAAGGTGGACTAAAAATGGCTTTTAATGTCAATAATTGAAGCGATGTCTAAAATGGCAAACATGGCATATGCCACAAAAAACTTGCCCTGCTTATTATGATTATTATTATTATGCTGTTGATAAGAGAATTTTTTTACAACAAAGTTGATAAATCAGTATCATGAAATGTCAGCGATTGAAAAGACGTGCCAACCCTCCTAATCTTTCGACCATCAACTACAAAATCACTATTGTGAATAGCTATTAACGAAAATTTATTCTCTTTCTTGCAACTACAAAATAGTAGGAGAAGTGAATAAATAAATAAATAAATAAATAAATAGAAATATATAAATAAATATCGTTATAAATAAACAAAATAATTGATTTTATGCACCGGGCGCAAAGCAAATTGAAAGGCTTGTAAGCTTGATGAAAGCAAACTCGGACATCGAAAAGTATTCTCACTGCATTTAATTTTTTTCATTTGTCAGCTGTTTTATTTGTTTTTCCTTCAAATGCATATTCACAATTGCGAATAGCTATTTAATCATTCACATCTTAGTTTTCTCATTCGTTAACTGTTCTATTTTCCCCCCACTCAAATGCATATTCACAATTGCGAATACCTACTTAATCATTCACAAATTTATCAAGTGGTCTTTGTAATAACTATTTCAACCATAGTTGATAAATTTTTGCACTTTTCAACCAGTTCATGGTTGCTCTTCATTTCTTTGCAAAGGCGGTTAATAAACAATTCTCATATCAATAATAAAAATTTTTTTTGCCCGTTTCTCTTACATATTACTTTTTTGCACACAATTTATTTCATCCGAAAAAAAATTGCCAACAAACTAAACTGTTTATTGATATTAAGAAAACCAAAAGTTTTCACCCAAAAAACCCTGGGAAATGCCAAGTTTGCCACACGTCTCAATATAAATTTTAACTATTCACTGGCATTTATTTTCCTGTCTTTTGATACATAAATTTTTATGAGGAAAAGAAAAAATTAATTTAGCTTAATATTCACAAAATTAGGCTTGCTTTCAAACAATCAATACCTTAAACCCTGCAGCATACAATTTATCCATTTCATGAAAGCAAAATAATAATAATACACAATTAAATTTTTTGTAAGAAATCACGTAATAATTTTCTTTCACCTGCTTCAATTTGATGCTACCGTTTGTTTTCTTTTTCTTCTTATTCCTTCTTCTTCTTCTTTATTTCTACAGCATTCATACTTGACAAATCCCAATCTCAACGAAATTTTTGTCACATGCATGATGGTACGTACATACGTACGACATACGTACGTACCGTGATAATAATGTCTTTATAAATGCAGAGACAGACAGACAGACAGACAGACAGACAGACACTCACCCACACCGCCACTCATCGACAAATTCATCTAGTACGTTTCATAATAATAAGTAGTCATCGACAAATACGAGATTTAAATGAAACTACGAAAGGGTAGAAAACGTAGCATACCTTAGGGATTTGTTTTAATTTTTATTTTTTATTTTTTGCCTACAAATTCATATTGCGGGAGTATGTGTGTGATTGCAGAGCAGGCAAATATTTACATGCATGTACATGCATTTGTTAGCTGGCTTGTCAGTGTCTTATCACATGTGTTTGGCAGTAGGAGCTTTAATATGAACATGAACGGGCAGTAGCGTATTGTGTTTTTGTGGGGGGGGGGGCAAAATATTGTATATGCTTATGCAAAAATTTCGCCCTAAATCCGCTCCTGTTGCAGTTTAATCTTTTGAGTTATACAGTCTGTAGTATGAGTTGCATAAGATTCGATTGAGCATGCAACATATAAATGTTTGCATATTTGTTTTATCTATTTTTTATATATTTTTTAGAATAAGGTAAAAGAGAATTGTAAGAATCTTTGATGATGTCTTTAATGTTTGCCACGTAAATTTCGTACATGTTACTACGTGTTGTTTCCTATTGCTTTTATATAAAAAGAGAGAGAGAGAGAGAGGGAGATGAATAAAGAAAAAGATATTGCAAGGCTTTCAAAGACGACCGACCACACAAAGATGCTAAAACATAAATAAACTAATAAAATATGAGAAAACAAAATTTTGCATTACGTGTTCATATTTGAAACATGTACCAAACAATATAATTTAAGCCAGAATGTGTGTTAAATTATGCGAATAAATTTTCATCAATTGCAGAAAAAGAAAAAAAAAAGAAATAGTTTTTTTTATATATGTATATAACTAAATAATGCAAGTAAAACATGTTTGTTCAGTTTTATTAAATGTACCTGCAAAAAAAAAAAGAAAAAGATTGAAGACAATTTTTATGGTTTTTTGTCTTTCAGTATACATATGTATAAGCAAATGCTTTTCAAAAATGAAATGTCACCACCATACTTTACATTCGAAGTTTCGAATTTAATTTATAATGTTTAAAATGAATTAAAAAAAAATAGTTATAAGTTTCATGGCAAAAACGTGAATATATTGCTAATTTGAGCTATAAGTGAACTGCCGTGAGTTGATATTTTAATTAAATTCGAAAATACCAGCGCTGGAAAATATAAAAAAAAACTTATTAATTATTTACTTGAAAATGTGCAAAGATAGATTATTTAAGATATCTGGGGGGGGGGGGGGGGTCTGCCTTGTAATTCGAAACGAAAGAAAATGCTTTCGAAATTGCATGTAATTAACATACAAATTCGAAAGTGTGCTCTCGTTTCGAATTATAGAGTAGGCGCTCTGTACGAAATGTTTAACTGGAAATTAAAATTTCGAGTGCATAATAGGCCATTTACATCAGCACAAAATCTAACATATTTTGATTAAAATCTTTATGAAAATCTATACCGTTTACATCAACTTTTTTTGACATTTATCAAGATTTTTTTATCCAAAACAAAATCCATCAACTGAATTGTTTCCAAGACTAAACATTTGAAATGCAGCCAATTCACACACTTTTTTAAGCAGACCGGAGCTAATTCACTCACCTTTTGTTGTACAGGGTAGTAAATAATAAATAATAAAAACCTTAGATTTTTATTAGATTTCCTAAAAATCTACTGAAAAATTAGATTTCGTTTTGTATGGGAAATCTGGAAAAAAAGCAACTTGATTTAGCTCGAAATCCCAAAAGTAGTAGATTTCGAGACAATGTAAATGCACTTTTAAATCAAATTCTTTTAGCTTGCTTACAAATATGCCATTTCGAACTTCTTTCGAAATTTTAAATTTTAACCGAATTTTTAAATTTAAATTCACAATCAGTCAATCAGTCCCAACTTAATTAAAAAAATTTAATTTTCAAAATTTTATTTTCAAATTTTTTTTTCGAAAATTGCAATTTCAAAATTATTTTGAAAATTAAAATTTCAAAATTGCTTTAAAATTTTCAGCCCCGTTAAATTTTTGTAATTTTAACAGTCTCAACTTAACTAAAAATTAAAATTTCAAAATTTTAATTTCAAAATTTTTTCAGAAATTTCAATTTCAAAATTATTTTTAAAATTAAAATTTCAAAGTTGCTTTAAAATTTTCAGTCCCATAAAATGTTTGTAATTTTAAGCCTCAAATTTATATCGAATTTACTTTGTGATATACTTATATATTTCGAAATTTGAAATTTATTTTGAAATTTTAATATCAAAATTATTTCGAAAACTAAAATTTTAATTTTGTTTTGAAATTTGGAATCCCGAGCTAATTTTCAAATTTCAAAAATTTAAATCTAAAACTTTTGTCAATATTCAAACTCTCAAATTTTAAATATAACATTTTTACACAATTTCAAAATAAATTTTGAAAAAATAAACTTTTTTTTATACTAATTAATTAATGTTTAATTATGAAATACTGTTAATCACCAGTATTGCGTATGTCGAGTCGAATATTCGCCTGCCAGAATTTTGTATTTGAATAAACAAAGCTTCTACAAGTTTTCTTTATTCTATGACAAAATTCTCGTAGACGAATATTCGATTCGACATACGCAATACGAGTGAATAACTCTCAAAATTGATTTGTGAATTTTTTTCAAGTTGTCTTCGCAATATTTCTCAATTTGCTGCCTTCGCCAGGCAAAGCTATTTTGTTTATTTTTGCCATAAGTATTAATTAATTAAGGCTCATTTATAACCGAATGTTTTGTTTAGTGGTTTGCGAAAACTATTTATTTTTGAAAGTGTTTTTTTTTGGTTTTTTTTTTTTTGTAAAAATAAATTAAACACTAAACAAAAGAAAATAGAGCATGGCCAGTGTTTAGGTTTCAAAACGCGTTTTCATCTAATGAAAACATGAACATTGAGGGGTTGGGTAGCCCAAAAAAAAAAACAAATAAATAAATAAAATGAGAAGAAAAACACAACAATTATTCTAGTGCATACACTTAGGGGCATTAATTAAAAACAGATATTCAACATTGCAGCATTCAATGATGCTGATGATGATGATGATGATGTTGGTTGCAAATACAAAAACCATACGCAGCATATAGAAAATTAAACACACACACACACACACACATAACAAATACATGCAATCAAACTATTTTCCATATGCAGACAGACTTACATAACAACAAATTTTATATGTACGAGTGTGTATAAATAAGTAGATTTTGAAGTATTTTCCAAAGACCATTAAATATGGCTTGCAGCTTTAAATTAACATACAATTTACAATGCACATGAAATAGTTTTTAGAATTAAATTGCTGCAAAACAGTTGACAGAACAACAAAACCCAATGACCAAACCCTACACGATCTACCCAAAAAACAACCTTCAAGTGTTCTCAATATACGAATTTATTTACAAATGATTATGGCATATTTATTTATGAGCAGTTTTGAAAATTATTATTAAATTTATATATAGATATGTACATACATATGTACATATGTGGATGATTTCTATAAAATTAACACTATTTTAATTTAAGTGGATGCATTTAAATGAACAAATAAAGAAACAAACAAACGTACTAATGTTCAATAATAATATGCATGACTTTTGAAAATGTTTATGAAATTTACTAAAGGCCATGCAAAATGAATATATGTACATACATACGTAGTTTTGTTACACACAGACACACACACACCCATAAGTTATAGAGATCAATTCACCATTTGGTTATTATTATAATTGAAATGAAAATTACATTTAAATCTGCAGCTTATGTAATAAATATTTATACTTACATACTTAAATACGTAGAGGAAATTACACTCGTATAAAAATGTTCAATACCACAAAATAAATCTAATAAAGAAACTTCCTGAAAATCAGAGAAGTTATATTTTTGCCTGTACGATGTTTTATACATTTAACATTTGCAGGCTTGTCACGGTTCACACCATAAAATTATTCTTTCTGTACTTGTCTTTAATACTCTTTTGAAATTTCATTCGCTTGTGCTTATCAAACGTTTTTTTTTTGGAAATTAAATTATTTTACATGTTTACTTTAACATTATTTTTTTTACATTTCCAAAACGGAAACAAAAAGTGTTAAATTTAACATTTTTTGTTAACGCACTAATACTCCGAAATTAATTGGGGAATTCACAAGGATTATCTTAAAATTTTAACAACAACATGGCAACATTGTGTCATTTTAAAATTTTCATTGTTAGCAGGCAACGCTATAAAACACATTTAGGGAATTCACAATGAGTATCTTAAAATTTTAATGTGGCAACATTGCGCCATTTTAAAATATTCATTATGAGCAGGCAACGTTATAAAACACATTTAGGGAATTCACAATGAGTATCTTAAAATTTTAATGTGGCAACATTGCGCCATTTTAAAATATTCATTGTGAGCAGGCAACGGTATAAATATTAAAGTATTAAAATAGGGAAAATTTTTTAAATTAGAAAATAGTGCTGGACAAATTTATCAAAATAACGCCCTGTCCCACGATGTCACCAGAATTTGTTCCTCGACAACTTGTATTGCAAACAACAATAACATTGGATTTGTTTTTTTTTTTTGTTATCACAACACAACCTGCGAAGCGATTCGATTTTCGTCAAAAAAACGAATTCCGAAAAATGTGTCGCTTAAGCTATTTTAGCGGTTATGGCTCGACAATATGAAGAGCGATATGAGGATTAATTTAAATTTTTGAGTTATGACGTTGTTTGAGTATATGAGCGATATTGTAAACGCAGTTGAACTTATTTTCTTTTCATTCACTGTTTCTAACAGCGACTCGTTGATAATAAGCGGTAATATATCGTCCCATAACAGCCAAAAAAGCTTAAGCGACATAATTTTCGAACTTTATTTTTTGACCAAAATCGATTATTAACGATCGTAAGGCCAAAAAAAAACGTGGTTTAAAAAATGTGTCGCTTAAGCTATTTTAGCGGTTATGGCTCGATATTACAGTTTTTCTTTTTTAGCATTTTCGATCGCGACTGTTCACGATTATTGCAACCAATTTATTTTGGTTTGTGTATTTGCTTTGAAAAAGTACTGCATTACCCGACTACCGCATTATCATTTCAATGTAGAAATTGTCTTTTCCTCTGCCGTTTCACTTATTAGTTAATCTTTTTCGTTACCAATTAATTTATGATTCTAAAAATTTTTTTCTCAAGAAAATTATTTTCCTTGAGAAAGAAAATTCCAAGGGAATATTCATGATAATTGTAAAAATATAAAAATTTACTGAAGCTGCTCTAGAGTTTATATTGCGAGATACACATACGCACAATATTTTGGGTGTATGTACGTAGATATGTAAATAAAATTGTTTGCCCGCTTCTCTTTTATACTTACTACATACTTTTACATATAAAGCGTGTGCAACAACAGAATATACATACATAGATATAAAATATATATACTTGCGAAACTTAATAGCATTCGGTACCCTGTAGTTTAAGGCTGGTTAATTCTTATCAAGGATATCGTAATAATAACTAAAAAAACTACGGTATTCGACAGGGCGCGGAACATATAATTATGTGAAAATAAAATTTATTTCTTGCTTAGCATCCTGGCAGGGACTTTCCTTTAATTTTTCTAAAATAGAATACAATTTTTCCAAAAATCCTTTAATATACATTTTATATTTAAATATTTCTCTAAAAAACTGCATTATTCGATTTTTGAAATAGAGTGGATAAATAACACAATAATTCCGATAAAATTTATTCGAATAAAATTTATTGAATTATATTAAAAAAAATTACTCGTTTAAAATTATTCGAATAAAATTTATTCGATTATGTATATGAAAAAAATATTTGTTTCAAATCATTCCAATAATTTTTGTTTGATAATTCGCCTATAAGATATTCGATTATTCGAAGAGAACTAGTTCAAATATTCGAATAAAATTTAAAATTTTTTTTTTGGAATAAAAATTCATTCGATTTCAGGACAAATAAAATTTTTGTTTGATAATTCGCATATAAAATATTCCAATATTCGAAGAGAACTAGTTCAAATATTCGAATAAAATAAAATTTATTGAATTATATTAAAAAAAAATTACTCGTTTAAAATTATTCGAATAAAATTTATTCGATTATGTATATGAAAAAAATATTTGTTTCAAATCATTCCAATAATTTTTGTTTGATAATTCGCCTATAAAATATTCGATTATTCGAAGAGAACTAGTTAAAATATTCGAATAAAATCTTTAAAATTTTTTTTGGAATAAAAATTTATTCGATTGTTACTCACAAATAACTCAATAATTGAGATAAAATTTATTGAACTATGTATATTAAAAAAAAATTATTCGTTTAAAATTAATCGATTAAACTTTATTCGATTATACGAAAAAAACATTTGTTTAAAATCATTCCAATATTTTCGTTTTTGATAATTCGGCTATAAAATATTAGATTATTCGACGAGAACTAGTTTAAATATTCGAATAAAATCTTGTAGATCTTTCTTGGAATAAAAATTTATTTGATTGCTGCTCCTAGAATATTTTTTTTGGTTATTTCAATAATATCTAATCGATTATTTAAATAAACTTTATTAAAATTTTCTAATGAAGTTTATTTATTCGAATAATTCTTATTCGATTAATCGAATAAAGTTTATTAGATTATTCGCATAGAACTCATTCGATTATTTGAATAAAATATATTCGATTATTCGAAGTAATTTTTTTCAACAAATCAGACAAAATTTTTTAACATGTAAAAATTTTTATTCGATTAATCGAAGAATTTTTAATAATACAAATAAAAATTATTCTAAGTTAAATTCATTTTATTCTATTAAAAAAATTATTCCTTTGAAATTATTACAATAACATTTATTCGGTCATTTGAAAAAAAACTATATCGTTTCAAGCATTCGAATAATTTATTTTTTCATTATTCGATTTCTAAATGTGCGATTGATTCAATTATTCGAATAAAATATTTTAGATTATTTTTCGAATAACAATTTTTTCGACTCTAATCGAATAAAATGTTTTCCATTTTAGTTAATAAAAAATTCAATTCAATTATTCGTCAATTAGGGAATTAAAATGCTTTTAATGACCCTATGGCTGAGTGATAGCGATGCTATTCTCTCAGTCCAGAGGTCGTGGGTTCGATTCCCGCCATAGACCCTGGGTTTTTTCCGCAGACAAGCTAATCGCTTCGCGGGTGGTCTTTGTTAAAAAAAATTAAAAATTTCTTAGTATTATGTTCAATAAGTGTCATTCAGAGGAAAATTATTCGATTATTTAAATAAAATTTAATCGATTATTCCGAGCATATTATTTCGGTTATTCGAATAATATCTTTTAGATAAATAAAATATATTCGATTATTTTAACAATCTTTTTTTCAATTATTTTAATTGAATTTATTTGAAAAATATTGCTACTATTGTTGGCATATAACTTATTAGATTAGTTAAGTGAAACATAATCGATTTTTCGAAGAAAGTTTTTCAATATTTTAAATGAGATTTATTTGATTTATTAGTTTGAAATTATACGAATTAAGTTTATTTGGTTATTTAATCCAAAAAAAAATTTTTTCAACTCACACATATTATTCGAATGTAAAAATATTCGATTATTCGAAGAGAATTGGTTATATTATTCGAATAAAATTTATTTAATTTTTATTGAAAAAATATATATTCGACTTGATTTGACGAAGACTTTCTTTCAGAAATCAAATAAAATTTATTTGATTATTTGAATAAATTTTACACGAGTTATATTTTTTGAATAAAGTTTATTCGATTATTTTGGGAAAAAATGTTACTCTTTTGATATGTGATTATTCGAATAGTCGATTTTTTGAAGAATAAAATCTATTATAAATATGTAATAAAAAATATATATTTTAAATGACTCGAATAAAATGTAGTAGATTAAAAAAAATATTTTCATTTGAAATTATTCGAATAAAGTATATTTGATTATTTTATCCGAGGAAGTTGTTTTCAATACATACATATTAGCAGAATGTAAAATTTTCGATTATTCGAAAAGAACTAGTTCAATTATTCGACTCAAGTGGAGTAGATTTTTAACGAATTAAAATGAATTCGACTTTATTCGCGAAATCAAATGAAGTTTATTCAATTATTTATATTCTTATTGTTTTGAAATTATTCGAATAAAAGTATTTGATTATTTTAATACTCAATTTTTTGAAAGCATGTTTTTCAATACATAATTGAAATAAAATTTTTTCAAATTAAATTATTCGAATAAAATTTATTCGATTATTTGACAAAATTTATTCGTTTTAAATTATTCAATTAAGATTTATTCGATTATTTCATTATAAAATGATTCGAATAAAATTTATTCGAAATTTAGCGAATAAAAATTTATTCGAATAAATTTTTTTCCATTTTATTAAAAAAAATTGATTTAATTATTCTCCTTGCCACAAAAATATGGGCACAATTTTTAATCATGTTAGATTTCAAAGAGGATTTTTTAAGGAAAATATCCTTAGCACGATATTCGGGTGATATGACCTGTTTCTTTTGATTGCACACTAACTAACGGGCTGAATGCATACAACACATTCATTTATATTCTTATGAATTCAATTTAATGTGCTATCGATAATCATAAATGTATTAATTTTATTAATATAATTATCTTAATTATCTTATCCTTATCGCAACCAACAACGATATTATTCGAAGTAGTAATTGATAGATTTTTCTAAGTAGATACAACTTCATTTAAGTATGAATATGTGTATGTAAGTGCATGTGTTATAAATTACTGGTTAAAAGCAAAGAAGCAAACATAAAAATATGTTTGTACTCGTATATTCACATGAATGCAAATTCTTAATTGATTCATAAGCAATATTAATAAGTTAATTTGTATTTTAATTAAGCTTTAATAATATAAAAAAAAATTATATTGATTAAATTGCAAAATTTTAAACAGATGTTTAAGAACTTGTTTAAATTTTCTTTAGTTTATTGACGGTTTTCTCAGATTAAGCAATATTTTGCAAATCATTACTTACCCTGACTAACATTTTAATAAATAAGTAATTTTTCCATATAGGAAAATATTTTATTAGTAGAGTAATAATTACATATATTTCTCTAAAAAAAATTATATTAAATAAAAACAAATAAAAAAGATTCCTCAGATCACTCGAATATTATGGGACTTAATGTGAAGAACAGTGGGCACTTTAAAGCTTGTAATATTTTGAATAAAATATGTTTGTAGACTTACGTAACAGTTAGTGTTTTAATTTAGTTTTCTTCATATGAACAGTTTTAAGCTAAAACAGTTCATGCTAGCGAGAGTTCACTGTATGAATGTAAAAAAAACTGCATGAATCGATATATCATATAAAAATCTAAAGTGTTTCAATGAATTGAGATAGAGCAAAACAAATTAAATTGCTGTGTAATATTGAAAATTCACTGCAAGTAAAGAATATTTTATAGCAAAACCGAAAATTTACATAAACAAAAAAAAAATTATATTATTTTAAATACTTTAAACCCTAAGTTAGCTTAACTAAAAAAAAATGTCTTAAAAATTATTAAAAAATATTAATATTTAGCACATTGTCAAGAACCTTATTTTTACATACCTATTATTTTATACAACACTGTTGACATGATGGCACTGGCATTGCATCGGCTACAATATGGATAAATATTTTATTGTTATTATTATTATTATTTTCTGTTCGTAGATGTGCATAAAACACATACACACATTCATATTTAGTTGGTTAAATATGCATATATTGGCATATATTTGAGTAAATAATTGAAATTGTGATGCATCGGGAATGCATATGAATTTGTTAGTTTTTGAATATTGAGCGTATGTATGTATGTATGTATATATTTGTGTGTTAGTATGTGTTTTTGATATTTTTTTCATTATGTATGATATGTATGTTTTATCCATCTCCATATTCATACTTGTGTGCATAAGAAAATTAATAAATATTATGCATTTTAAATTATGTTCTATTGTTTTATTGGTTAGGAGAAATATTAATTTCAAAATTTTAACTTTCCAAGAAAAATAAAAACCATATAAAGCAGTTTAAAGCAGTAAGAATTCACAATAAAGTTATTCACAATAAGTTTATTAAAATGTTAAAACGGTAACATGGCGACATGTTAAAATGTTTATTGTGAATAACGGTATGAAATACAATATACGCTATAATCAGTGTTGCCATAATTTTAAGGGATAAAATAAGCAAAAACTAAAAAATTTAAAAAAAATTAGATAATAATAGGTTTGTTTTGGATAAGAAAATAATAATAATGATAAATGATAAAAAAAAGGAATTTAGTGTAAACAGTATAGATTTCATAAAGGTGTTGGGTATTATTAGTTCTAAACCGATCATGGTTAGCGGTTGAAGAACTGGCTGACATAAGTAGTTATATCTGGCTCATTCTCGAACCTTCTGGAACAATTATGTGGTAAATAAAGGCGACTCATCACCGTACAGAAAACAGTATTAATTTTAATAGTATGCCTTATAAGCAATACAAAACCATACAAACCAACTTTATGAATTTTATTTTAAAGCATAAGCATTTTGACAGCAACATTTGCAAGCATTTCCTATTTAAATGCCTTATTTTAAAAATATTGCAAACTTAATAAAGCGAATAAAATCACAGACAATAAATTAAACCAGATGTTGGGAAATATCTTGAGAGAAACAAATCTTTTTTTATTACAAAATTATAACAACTTTTTTTATATGTTTCTCAATCATCCAATGTCTTAGTTTAAATTGTTTTATATACGTTCACAAATATTTCGCCAGTCTAGTAAGTGTTTATCACAAGTGTGTCTCTTAAATGCGTTTGCTGTTGGTTTTTGTGTCTTGTGCTCGTTAGTAGAAAGATTAAATGAGTTTTAATTTAAATGACATTTCATCCCAAAGGACAACACACAGTTTCATTTGCATCATAAAATATAAATTAAAATTTTGCTTGTACATTTTTCGTTTTTTTTCGTAACATTTTACAATTAAATTCGCGCTTCTTTATTGTGAAACACTGGGAAAACATTTATAATTTACACGAAGACATGTTTTAGATAGGAAGAGGGTTTGTTCTTTTTTGCAATTAGAATAAATGGAAAAATTATTATTATTATTACGGCTTTTTAGGTAAAGTAACAACATTTTTATATGGTACCGTGTGAAAGGCCGTAGTTTGATAATGTTATCTAACTCGAAGGACCATGAACCAACTGTCTTCTGTAATTGGCCTTGTTTTAGTGCTATTGAGGTGAATTTTAGTCCTTAATTTACTTTACCTGGCTTAAAATCTATTGAAGCAGCTCATGCGAAAGCTGCTTGTAAAGTTTTTTTTTTACCAAATCGAGACAATAAACGGTGCTATTGTAAATTTCATTCCAAGTCGTATACATATGTATGTATTTCTAACAGCTGAGACTTAAAAACCATTAGAAAAACGTTTTTTACACTTTTAAAAGTCTTGAGTTCGTGGGAGAGAAGGGAAAATAGAGTGGTAGAAAATTTATCATACCATTTCGTATGTGCACTATGGGAAATTTTACCCATTTTTGTGGCCAAACTGTAGGACCGCTCTAAATATATATATATTTTTTTTTGGAAATCGAACTTCGGAATTCTCTCTCTTAAATTCTTCAAGTTTTGATTACTTAATCTCACGAAGAAATGTTTTTTTTATATCACTCTCGCCCACAATTTCACGCGTGACAATTTATAAATACAATTTTAATTTGAACACTATTTAAACAATTTAAATTCAAATTTTTATTACTTAATCTCAAGAAGAAATATTCTTTTTCTATCACTCACGCTCACAACTTTTCACGCGTGGTGACATGAATTTATTCTAATTATGGTTTAAATTTTATAATTTTACGATGGCTGGGAACAATGTTACAAGGGGTGTGAAAACACGACGAATGGCTTTCCTGTAAATATGTATACACACTGCGTGCATTGGCCGGAACTTGGCCTGGGGCACTACCGTGCGCTAGATAATTATTTAGAAATGTCATTCCGACACTTAACTGTAACAATGAAAACTTATAATTATATATATAATTATAAATTCAATTATAATTTATTTTTGAGCAGATATTTTTTGGGACTTGAACTGACAACTTCGCGCATGACAGGCTTGCACACTACCCACTCGACCACAGAGGCACTCATATTCCAAAAGTATAAACATTTGTTAAGCTTCGGTTAATATCTAAGTATAGTTACCGCACTTGTTCCAGAGTGACTTGACGGTCCATTTATATCGATTCATTGTCTTGCCCAGCCAAGTTTTTCTTATATATATATACTAAACCAAAAAAAAAAAATATTCGTAATACATAATACCTGCCCTAGCGGAGTCTTTCTTATATAGACATACCAAAAAAAAAAAAATATTCGTAGTACATATAATATATAATATTCGTAATAGTGCCCTATTGAACTATGAATGAACTAATGGATAATAAAAGTAAACGAACAAAAGTGTGTTCAGGTAACATTTACCCTATGAAGAAAGAAATACTTGTTCCCAAATTGTTCCTCAACATACACCTTGATCGACGGCTTACATGGAAACACCACATTGACTCTAGCGAACACCTTGTCACGAACCTTGTGCTTTAACAGAGCTTTGTTAAGCTATAATGCATTTCTAAAGGACTTTTTCAGTAAATGAGGCAATCCAAAAGGAAAAAAAGTAATGCTCCTCCTTTATTATTGCCCATGAATCTATTTCTGAAAAGCATGAATTTTGAACTAGATACTCGAATTGCCACGTTTTCAACTTGGCATTTTCTGAAGGATACGCACTTTTGGAAGTCAATGCTGTCGGATAATATTGGTCAAAGATTAAAGTGCAAGTGGTCCTGTGAACTGTGAAAACTGTCTATCTTAAGTACATACGAATCTGTATATGTGACAGCGCATAGAGAAAGGGACCTAAGGGTAAAAAAAAAATCTATTTTCACTTTGTTTTTTTGATGTGTACAACATCTGAACATCGAATGAGACCGATCCCATGCACCAAAAGTGTTCCCTCCCAGAGATATGCGCGTTTTATGAAATTGAAGTCGACGATTCTAAGGTTATGTGAAAAAATTTTTGTACTAACAGAGTGATATTCACGATTTAAAAGAATTATAAATGAGTATTTATTATAATTCACAATTAATAATTTCAGAAAATAAATAAAATTGATACCAAACTCATGGAAACAGCACGCTAGGTAGAAAATAGTAAAAACCAACTACACAAAACAAGAGATAGGGACGACCTAAGCGCGTTTTCAAGGTTGACCAACACGTTCCTGACGTCATGAGATGTGTCGCTTTCAAATGAGACCAATACCAACACGCTCCGTGATGGTACACCAAAGATACACGTATTTAAATCTTTAAAATGGCTCTCCTGAACAAAACCGGTTTTTACCCTTAGGTCCCTTTCTATTTTGCGCGTCACATATGTGCATATTACACATCCCGCTTTCTAAAAGATATTTATTTTTAAATCCCAGTTTTTATGGATCATGTTCCGCTTTCAGCTTCCAAAGAAAAAAAACATATACAGTGGAATCTCTCTTGAGCGGACACTGAAGGGAACATTAAAATGTGTCGGTACAAGGGGACTGTCCGGTCAAGAGAAAACTAAACATTTAAATGGAGCGCTGCCGGGACCTGTCAAAAGTGTCCGTCTAAAGGGGGTGTCCGACCTATAGAAAGTGTCCGTTAAGGGATATTCCACTGTATTTATATTATTTGATAGGTCCTGGACTCAGCTACAATACTAGAATGACTCTATTGAAGCTTTTCAGCTTTTAAGATGTTTATTAATACTCAATTACTTTATGGTAGATTTTATATAATTCCAATTTTTTCTTCAAGAATTTGGTTGGCCATTTTCTGATAAATTTGCATTAGCATTAACGTAATGCAGCGTATAGAAAATATTAAACAACATAGTTAGTTACCTTAATATAGAAACCACCTAACTCATTATTATTTTTTTTAAATCGAGATTTTGGCATTTTTAATTTACACGATATATCTTCTTTTCGCCATACACTACGCCCTACTTTTTTTTAACACCATTCCATTTTCTCAACTCCTACGACAAGTACGCTTGGTTCAATTGTCACCAAATTTTCTGCAGGGTGGTCACACTGCCTTCCACTCCTACCTTCTTTCATAATATTTATTAACCCTAAAGTGGGATTTCATAAACTGTCACTCTCCCGTTTAAAAATAATATCTATTTAATATTTCCCTTTGTATTATTCTTAATTTAAAAGGAAAAGTAAAAAATTTGTATTGCAATTTATTTGATTTTAAATTTCACTGTTGCTTTTATGCAACAATTTTCAACTTAAGGTTTTCTTTGGGTAAAATAAGAGATGAAAAAAAATTCTTTTTTGAATATGATAAATATGACCGCAATATAGTAAAAATGAGTGAAGAAAAGAAAGCATAAAACAAAAATTAAAAATAAACAAGAAAAACCATAGACAAATTGCTGTATATGGAGTATTATGGACAGCAACTGCAGAGGCAACAAAAATTTTAAAAATAAAAAATATTTTCATTGGAACAGAGTGCACAGTGTCAGAGTTTTATATTCCTGTAACACTGTAATGAAACGAATTTTCTGGAATTTTTAAGAATTAAAATACATTTTCATTGGATTTAAGAAGTTTCCTTTTTCATTTTATAGCAAAGAAAAAAAAGTTTTGAAATAAATTGATCAAGTTCAAGGGAAAACTATTATCAGTGTTTTACACTTGGTTGCTTGCAGTTGCAAGCATTATCTTGTTAGTCTATCCAGTGTTACCATATGTGAAGATTTATCTTATTTTTGAAGTTTTTAGACACGAAAAAACGAAAAAAAAATTCTTAGATAAAAAAAAGATTTTTTTAAATGTGACTTTGGTACTTTTAATATATTATTGAGGAGCCTTTTGACTAAACTACTTACATATTTTCTGATATGCTTCATAATAATCTTACACATACTCTAGCTTTGTGTTATTTACCTATACGCTTAATAGTTCCCTAGAAACAAAATAAATTTTAACTTATTTTCGTTCAATAAAATAACAAAAAAAAAAAGATTTTTAATTAAAAAATAAGTTTTTTTGCTGGACTTGAAGATTTTTGAAAAATAAATATGGCAACACTGAGTCTATCAACTAGTATGTTGAAGCCGAAGTTCGGGTGAACTATTGCATAATTTGACCGAGAAGTTGAAAAAATTATTAGCCACTGTGCAAGAAACATGCCTGAATATTAAGCCGAAGGAATATAAACTGAAAAAAAATATTTTGTTTTATTCATAAAATTTTTTTTATCATACACTGGGAAATACAAATTGTGAACATTGTGTGTCCAAGTATTAATTTCACTATAAAGCAGATTTAAAAATATTCATACAAGCATACACACACACATGGGTATATACATATGCAACTATTAACATCCCTGCAGATAAAAGGAGTAGTATGTGGTCAGAAACATACTAGTTGCTTTTGAATTCAGACTGGTTGCACATCTGTTTTTTTTTCATACAACGAACTATCGACTTTTACATTGGGTTGTCATAGGAGCACAACTAGTTGTTTTGTGTAGAGTTCCATACTAGTTGAAGGACTAGTTGCTGTTATGCTAGTTTATATCAATGCCTGTTATGGATAGTTTTGTCCTATTATTTTATAAAGTAGTTTTATACCAGTATTCTATAAAACAATTCATTCAAAGCATAAAAACTCAACAATGAAAAACACTTACTGCGTATTTAAATTTAAATGAAACTTATCCGCCGCCAAAATAAAATATTGTTGAGCGTTAAAACACTGATCGATTTGTAATGACGCAGAAGACATTCAAATTCCTTTACAAAAAATTTTACCAAATACATACACACACACACTTGCTGCATTCCATTTTACAATGGAAATATTGCACAGGCAAAAATTATTTTTTTTCCATGTTGTTTACATGACAAAAAAAAAAGGGAGAGAAAGAGACAGCGCGTCGCTTGTAGAGAAGTGCAGCCGATATTTCATCAAGCTTCTTAGTTCTGTCTCTTTATAACTAGTATAGGACTGTTCCAAAACGTAACTACTCCAAAAATTAGCAACAGGGATGTTACCACAATCACATAATGACACACACACACACACAAACAAATAAAGTGCAGTTAAAGCAACACTTAATCAAAGTGTCATATGCATCCTTAACAAAACACAGACAATAAACGTTAATCTCTCACAAATAACGCACCCACGTTTTTTTTTCTCTTTGTGTTTTTTTTTTGCTTTGCAACACACTCAAATACCAAGAACGCATGCAATTAAATATTTAAAAACAATTTGTTGAATGAATTTTTTTTATAATAATAATTCAAACAAGTTGTGAAAAATAACAGCAAAACATTTTTTTTTAAATAAAGCATTGCCTCATCAGGGGCGTTGCCAGATGTAATGCTACCTCACCACACATTTAAACAGTTTTAATATTTATTGTGAATGAAAAATAACAGATTGCTGTTGCCTCAGCAGTTGTGTTGCCAGATGTAACTCTACACGTCACTACACATCAGGAATGGCAAAGTTGGTACAATTGTATTTTTTTCGGAAAGTACAATAGTACACCAATGACTAATTTAGTACATTTAGGGAATCTCCCCAGTTTCACTCTGCATTTCTTTTCAAACGATTGCAAATGTCAATTTTCACTTTAGAACAATGAAACTCATATTCTTCTCATTTCAAAATAGTCTTGTGAGAGCAAAACGCAGCGATAAAACGAAAAAATGTGAACTCGCCCATTTTCAAATAATTATTCTTCTAAACTCGGATGCTAGAGCACATGCTATTAATTTGTACATTTCAAATTTCAACTTACAAGCAAATTTGTGAAAACGATTCGTTAGCCAGAACAAAGTCGATTGATTTAATCAAATCAAATAAAAATATGTAATTCGAACTAAAAACTCTTTTAGTACAATTAAGGTCAAAAAAGTAAAATTTTTGAAAGTTGTTGGTACATTTTTAAAATGCTCAATGCCTTCCCTGCTACACATTTAAACATTTTTAACATTTACTGTGAATGAAAAATAACAGATTGCTGTTTGTGATGGTCTGTTAGTTCTGTGATGTAGAAGCAGACTTTTAAGTTACGAGTTTACAAAAAGATTGTGTAAATTTATAAAGCAACAAATAATTATTTGTTTTTATTGCCATTATTTTCTTCTTTTAATGTTTTTTTTTTTGTTGAAATATTTATCAATTTATTGTTTTTTTTATTAGCAAACATTTGTAAGTGTGGCAACTTCAAGCATTTTATTTGCAAATAGTGCGTTAATTGTGAATATATTTCTGAGTTAGTAAGTCACAATAAAACAATTATAGGACAATAATTTACAGTTTTATTTGCGTATAAACATAGTATGTGACACATTGAAGTCGGTAGTCTGCTACTGTGAATGTGTTTAATGATTTTTGACATATTTAGTCGCCAGCCTGCCGTTTCGTATGTGTTTAATACTTAAGTGATAAAGAACATTTTACTAAATGAGAACAAATGATATTGACAAAAATTTTAGTTTGTTGCTGTTTGAAGAAAAAAAAAAATACGTTTGTGGTTGACGTGGTCATGCCAAGAGCTTAAAAACAAATGTCGGCTCCAAAATATATTTTTCATGCTCTCATTAATGGAATAGAAAGTGTGTGTTATCGACACCAAGTGCTACAAGGGTTACTGTTTATTTTTGTGCCAGGCAAACAGCGAGATTGATATAATTGATAAGCCATGCTAAATGTTTTATAAAAAAATTCGGCTAAAAACCTATTTTTTGTTATTTTCATTAAAGCAATACATAGCTTACGTTATTGACAGCAATTAATACCAGGGTCATTGTTTATTTAGTTGCTGCAGAGCAACATGCTATTCAGTTTTAAACTGTTTTTCTAAATAAAATTTTCTTAAAATTTTATTTTACAAATGTTTTTTGGGTGCATTAAATATAAAATGTTGTCGGAAATAGAGCAACAAGCCGCCTTAAAAAGTCGGCGGTGGCGGCGGTGGTTCATAAGCCGGCTTGAGCCGGCTGACATTGACAGCCGCTATTTTTGATTTTTATAAGTTTTTTAAACATATTTCTTGAAAAAAATTTCCAACACCTGATGACTTCTATATAATTTGTAAGATGTGGTCATGATACAATAATATAAAGGTACAACCGTTCTCTCTTTTCGTCGCCATATTAACCTTCTGACGTTTGTGCCGACAATTTTTTACTCTCAAAATTAATGCTACCTTATTAATTTATGAAATCCGAGTTTTTGATTAATTTTTTGACGTTCTTTTTTATTTATTGAAAAATATTGAAGAATATGTATTTAAATTATAATTATAAAAAAAATTTACATCAGCATAAACAATTCAAGGGAAATTACCAACGGAAAAGCCTCTGAATCAAGGGTGGGACTTTCTCATCGTACTACTCTGGCTTATTGCTTTACATCAGGTGCGTCCAAGTGATATGCACAATGTGCAAACTTTTTTAAAAGAGCGAGAGCACAATTGCCAATCAGATCTCGGCGAGAACAATGCTTCCTCTTAATTTGCAAGGAAACAACAGCACACTTAACAGCTTTCAAAGCAAAAGGCCACCCGTGGGCACTTCGTTATGCTCTGTTTTAAACATACATATGTATGTATATATAAACGAATAAACGTATCATGGGTTCTAAGCACTCATTGGAATGATGAGCAGTTTTGCTAAATGTTCGCCCATGCTCGTCAATGACACGCCTGTGTTAAAATCATGCGTTCTGCACCTAAATTGAACCAATTCATTAGCAATAGAACCCATGCATTAACTATTTCTTTTGCATGTCTTTTTTTGTTCAGATGTAGCCCATCAAAAAAGCATTAATTCGTACTGTAAGCTGCAATAAATTTGCACACGAAGTGTATGTAAATGTGTATTATATGCATGAAACACGCTCATCCATTCTACATCATATTATACACATGCATATTTCGTTATCCACGTATCCAATTAATACAACATTTAAAAAAATGTGTATTAAACCATAATTTCTAAACTTAAAATTACACATTTCCAAAAACATTCCTAAAAAAAAGTTCCCCGTAATTTCGTGTGGCAACGTTTTCCTCTCTCTTTACAAAAAAACAGCAATCAAACAATTTTGGTAAAAGTCAAAATTAATTTTATACGTCAAATGTGGTTGTACCTTTATATTATTGTATCATGGATGTGGTAAAAATATGCCCAAGGTGTATTTAAACAGGTGGCAGCGTTACTTCAGCTGATAATTTTTTGCTCTATGTGCTTTGTAGCTGAAGAATGTCAAAAACTTCGATTTTGTTTTGGTTTTGGTACAATTATTTTTGTGCTTTTGACATTCTTCGGCTCTTTGCACAGCTATGGTTGCCGTATTTTTGTATAACAAATCCTTACGCAGTCACCTGTATAATTACACCATGAATATGCCCCTACAAAAAACTATTAGCCGGCTGAAATTTTTAGCCGAGGCTAGCTGCGTGCATCGGCGTTGGCTTGAAGTTACGTTGAAAGTCGGCGGCGACTCATAAGCGGGCTGACGATCGGCTTGTTTTTCAGCTCGGAAACAATTAACTGCCAATACAGTATCTCCTACAAATAATTTATTTTGTATTTTTTTATAATTAATTTCCATGAAAATATTGTAATATCAAGCGAGGCATTATAAAACCCATTAAATAAAATACTCATCCGTTTTATACATTTTGGGCGTACAAAAACACTCATCATACCACCAAATAGGTTTGCAGATATGTATAATGCTTGCATTACCAGAAACTAATTGATCATATTCTGTATTTGAAACAAATATATGTATGTATGCATGTGTGTACTTAAATAGAAATCTACTAGTGGGCGGGCAAGGAGCCGGGTAGAACAGACACACGTAACGCCAATAGGCGAGTCAACAATGCAAAATACTCGTAAGCAGCCATAAACAAGGAATTCATATGAAATTTTAACACACAAAAATTGTAAAACACACATCTGAAGTATAAAGACAGGAGGAACACAACAGTACAG
Organism: Tachina lurida; assembly: GCA_944452675.1. NCBI lineage: Eukaryota > Metazoa > Arthropoda > Insecta > Diptera > Tachinidae > Tachina > Tachina lurida. The sequence continues at coordinate 32,377,040 of OX101752.1, forward strand.
GATTACGCGCAGCAAGACAAATACATACATACATACAGACATACATATGTACATACATATATATGTACATAGCAAAATATTATTGCCCAATTATTGTAAATACCAAGGTAAACGGCTCAAGCTACATGCGTGTGCATGCATGCATAAGCATATTGAATTTCCGTTTACACTCCATATATTCAAATACATTTTCATGGCTTAACGAGAAATATGTATGTATGTATGTGTGTACCTACAACCAGGCATAATATTTGCTAAATGCCAGAAATATGCAAATAAAAAAGTTTTGGGAATTTTGAAAACACAAAGTATAAAAATATTCTAGTACACATTATTGCATGAAATAAATATCATTGAATAAATATTTTTTTTTAATTATTTTGCTTACATACGGAATGAAATGAATTTTAGTTTCTTAGTCACTCACAACTTCAATATATCCTTCAATAGCAGTTTTTGAAATCAAATTTTATTTATCAATTAATGTGTTTAAGTAGCCCCGGTAGCCATGGGTCGAGGGTTCGATTCCCACCAAAGACTCTTATCTGCTGCTTTACAACAACGGCTAAAGGTCTTGTTTACTATGCTCGTTAAAATAAATTAAAATGCCATAAAACGCCAAAAAAGCTAAGCAATCTTAATTAATTAATAATAACATATTGTTATGCAAAAATATTCGAATACAGCTAATGTAAATGTTTTTATAGGGAAATTCTTTGGAAAACAAAAAGAATTATCCAGAATTGTTTAGCTAAAAAACTAAATACACATACAAGCGTTATTAAATAAACATAAAAACTGTAGCGACAGCAATGATGAAATAGCTTCTGCTTGTTAAGCAGATACACACACACACAAACAAACCTATACATACATACAGGGTAGTGCAGACATAAATAAAAATAAAGTAGACAACCACCATAAATTGCTTCTATAATGACGTATATGAATACGCACATACACATTTATCACATGAATTAACGACGCCATCGAAAGCAAGCTTTGGAAATGCTGCTAAGATTGTCTAGACGTTGCTGTCATATTCTGGAAGCATTGTGTAAAGTATAAAAAGGGCGACGCAGGGTAGTGCAGATAAAAATAAAAATAAAGTAAACAACCACCATAAATTGTTTCTATAACTGAACTGCTGAAAGTAGCACCAGAGTGCCGAACATCAATCGTCTTCTTACACAAATAAATAGACATACGCGAATACATTTCTCTCGTTTTTCTCTCGGTGGCCAGCTCTGTTTTATAATGATGTATATGTATACGCACATACATAATTAATACATGAATTAATGACGCGATCGAAAGCAAGCATTTGAAATGCTGCTGAGATTGTCTAGACCAATGATAAGCAAACACATACATATGTAATGTAAAAGAGAGCAAATTGCATGCTTGTACGAATGTACGTGTAAAAAAGAGCATAACAAAGTGCCCACGGGCGGCCTTTTGGTGATCAATGGTCTAGACACTGCTGTCACGTTCTGGAAACCTTGTGTGAAGTATAAAAAGAGTGACGCATCTGCTGGCAAGTCAATTTGAAGTTCAGTTGTTTATTTTGTAAAGAGTTGTCTATTAATGAGTTCAGTTCTTTATTGTGAAGAAAGAGTAAATCTCAGTTGAAAGCAGTTGATAATCGTTCAAAAGTATGAAAAAGTAATGTCTGTGAGTCGTTATTGTTGTACAAACAGTGAGCGTCGGCAGAGAGAGAGAGAGAACAGCAGAGAAAGGGTATTGCTTCAATACCAGCGTAGCCAGTTTTAAGAGACATGAATCATTTAAGTCTGAGCTGCCCAGAGCACCGAACATCAATCGGCTTCTTATACAAATGAATACACATAAGCGAATACATTTCTCTCGTGTTTCTCTCGGTGGCCCGGTCTGATTTAAGTAATGTAAGTTGTGTGTGTGTGTGTATTTAAGCTGTTGATTTTATTAGATAAGTTTAATGCATTAAACACATTCACCACAGCAGGCTACACGAACACACGACTTCAAATGCCGCTAGCAGCATTTGTCGCCTCGTAGCCAGCTATTTAATTATTTTGGAGACGACAGCAGCACCATCTGCACCTGATATTCAAGTACAAATACATAGTTCAGTATTTGCCACTTTCATACGATATTCTGCTGTAGTGAATGTGTTAAATGCTGATGCAGTGTGAAAACTCATTATTAAAGTTTTGTGAGCTCCAAAAAGTAGGCTACAAAATTTTCAAAATTACCTTAACGAAATCACACTGAAAATATGTATATTAGCAGCACACAAGTTTATTGAAAATATGTGCCAGTTCTTGTTGTTGTTGTTTTTTCTTTGTAAAATAAATATTGTACCTAAAAGTATGCTTTATATTTATTTATAAATATATCCCTTAAACTAGGCAATTTAATTTAAATTCATTGTACGTATAAGTTTCATGTTTAAATAATTAATATTCTCAATTTGTAACAAATTATTTATTGTTTTTGTTGTTGTTATCAATTTTAATTTATATTGTTTTCGAAATAGTTTTATTTTTATTTTTATTATTACATATTACTCTTCATTGTTTGTTTTTGCTGCAAGAAAGCTTTTATAATATTTTTTTTGAAGTTTTATACAGGGTGTTTTTTTAGAGGTATAGAACTTCGAATTGAAATAAAACACAAGAAAATCGTTTTAATGTCCATCAATTTGGCTTTATTGGAAGGATAATTTTATGCCATTAATTTTTAAATATGATTTCGGGCATGTGGCCGCCGCGGCTGGCTCGAATAAAGCCAATTCTACAGGTCCAATTTTCAACCACTTTTTCGAGCATATGGAGCCGTATGTTGGCAATAACGCCACGAATGTTGGCTTCCAAGTCCCCTAACGTTTCTGGTTTGTTGGCGTAGACGAGCGACTTCACATATCCCCAAAGAAAATAATCCAATGGTGTCAAATCACACGATCTTGGTGGCCTATTGACAGGTCCATTCCGCGAAATTATGCGCTCATCGAATGTTTCCTTCAATAAATCGATTGTGACGTGCGCTGTGTGGCATGTAGCGCCGTCTTGTTGGAACCACAACTCATCCACATTCAAAATCTTCAAAATCTTCCATAAAGTTGATGGACAAATCTCCAATTGCTGTGCACGGTGGCGAATCGATTCATTCGGGTCCTCTTCAACACTTTGCTCTATAGCGGCAATTGTTTCTTCGGTGCGCACTGTTCGACGTCTCTGCGGATGCGTATTATCACATAGAGTAAACGTAGTGCGAAAACGATCCATGGTTAACCGAATTAATTGCTCTGATGGACGATTATGTCGACCATAAAATGGACGGAGCTTGCGGTAAACTTCGCGAACTGAACCATTATTTTCGAAATAAATTTGCACGATTTGCAAGCGTTGTTCTTTTGTCAACCTGTTCATGATGAAATGGCAAACCAAACTAAATATTAATCACTTGACAGCTGACAAAATGGCCGCCAGTTAAAAAAGTGATGCCAACTTAAAGTTCTATACCTCAATAAAAAACACCCATTATATGTGTTATTTGTTTTAAACTCATTAGGCATGCAACATGTGTTGCAGAATTTTTACATACATACATATCTATATGTTTGTATGTATTATCACACTACAGCTATTTATACATACATATGTAAATATGTAAATATGTAAATATTAATGCACGTACATATCGTTACCTTAATATAGAAAGACCCTAACTAACTATTGTTTAGAAATTGAGTTTTTTGTATATTTCTTTAGAAAAACATTTAATGTATTCAAAAATGCAAAAATCTCGATTTAAAAAAATAATGAGTTGGGGCATTTCCTATATTATATAAAATCTATATAAAATATGCATTTGCCTGTAAATTTATCACACGATACGTCGTTCACTTTTATCAAGAGATAATAAATTGATGTTGATTTTCGCTGTTGTTTTTTTTGCTTTTTTTTTGTTTTAGTTTTTTTCCTGCTTCTTTCCTTCTGTGAATTCACTGCTTGTAGATTTCAGTAAATAGTTGGATTGTATTGGATCTGTATGAAATTATTGAGTTTTCTGGGAAGCTGTTGCAATTTTCATGCTTTATTTTTTTTTTATTTCCCGCAGCCTAGAAACATAAGCGTGCTAAGTGTGTTAATATATAATCTTATATTCTTTACTTATGTAATTCAAATCGCTTTTGCTAAAAAGATTAGAATTGATTAGAATTTTTAATCTTTGTGAGTTAAAATCTCAAGTTTTCTCTCTGCCCTCGCACGATAATTATTAAATTCCTATTTGCATATCATTTCATATATTTTATATTGTATTTATTTACATTGATTAACTGGCGTAATTTAATTAAAAGCCCGTTTTGGCCGAATGCTTTATTGACGCCCAATTTGACTGTTAAAATTGTCATTGTTATCAGCAAATTTTCGTTGAAGCAATTTATGGCATTTTGATGGATTAAATATGCATTAAAATATTGACAATATGTGTACATACATAAATAAATTGCAAGCATAAACAAAATATTATACATACATACATACATACATACACACATATGCATTTACAAACTTTAAATATTAAAAATTAAAAAAAATACCGATTAAAATACCAATAATTTTGTTCCATAGAATGCGTTGCGTTTCGGGAGAATTTTTCAATATAACAGAAATTTCCTATGAATTAGCATCGATCGTATTGATTTTTTGGCTCTTCCTTCTCTTTACAAAAATGTTGCATACTTTAAGGCAAGACTTATTTTTTTCCCTGACATATTAAAAAAGTAAACAATAATTATTTCTGGCTCCTAGAAGTATGCAAATATTTTTTAATGTTAAATTTTGCGTATTTGTTTTAAAACTGGAGTTAACAACACAAAATATTTTAAACAGTTTTAAATCTTAGTTAACAATTTGTCAAAACCATTAAATTCAATGTATGTAAGTACCCCAGCACAATCCTTCAATTTAAATACATAGTTCTAAGCAGGGCAAAGAATTTATAAGAAAGCTGCATCAACTGTAAAAATAAGCAAATATACATACATATACAATTAAATATAAATCTCAATACAAAAAGTTATATAAAAAAACTTAATTCCTTAACTAACAGCCTTGTTTATAAAAAATGATTAAGGCCTTATAAAGACTTTTTAAGAAAATTTTTTTTATATAAATTTGTGTTAAAAATCCTTTTTAAAGCCTTAATAAGTTTAATAAGTAAGGCTGTACAATTTTAAAGCCCCAATGCCCGTAATTTCTACACACAGATAATTTACCTAAGCTTTTTACCTACGAGTTTGCCTTGTAAAATTTGACTTACACGATAGATATCTTTACACTAATAGATATCTATGGGTAGAAATTACGTGCATAAGTATCTAAATCATGTTACCGAAGTGATGAAAATTTTTTCAAAATATTGGTTTTGTTTTTCTTACAAACTCTTCACCGAAAAAAAGCAAACAACGTCAGGATTTGCGTAGCCTTTAATAATTTGTAGAATTCTTGGAAAAAAACCAAAACAAATTTTCAAAATATTAATTTTGCTTTAATGTTAATATTATTTTGGTGACGTGATTTTGACAACATGGCTTTCAACAGAACAAAAAACCCCGCAAAAACCCCGCGAATACGTCTAAAAACGATGTGATATCTTCTAAACGGCTGCACCGATTTTCATCAAACATAGCTTAGAACACTCTCGATTAAATCACATTTCAAACATCAAAATTGGTCCAGCCGTTTAGTCTGTACGTGGACTCGTACACAGGTACACAAATCTACAGATACACAAAATGTAACTTAAAAAAAAATTACGTTTCTAGAAAGTACCTTTTTCAATTAAGTGCCTATTTGAAAAAGTACATTTTTAAAAAATTTACGTATTTAAAAAAGAAGTATCTTCGAAAAATACCTATTAAAAAAGTACCTTTTTAAAAAATGTACGTATTTCAAAAAAAAGGACCTTCGAAAAAGGTACTTTTAAAAAAGTATATTTTTGAAAAAAGTTCCTTTTACAAAAAGTACATTATAAAAAAACTACCTTTTAAAAAAAGTACCTTTTAAAAAAACTACCTTTTAAAAAAAGTAAATTTTAAAAAAAGTATTTAAAAAAAAGATACCTTTCAAAGTACTGCTTAGAAACAGTACCTTTTCAAAAAAGTACCTTTTCAAAAAAATACCTTTAAAAAAAATACCTTTTAAAAAAAGTACCTTTTAAGAAAGTACCTTAAAAAAGTACCTTTTAAAAAAGTATCTTTTAAAAAAGTACCTTTTAAAAAAAGTACCTTTAAAAATAAGTACCTTAAAAAATTATCTTAAAAAAAGTGCCATTTAAAAAAACTAGCTTTTAAAAATAGTACCTTTTAAAAAAGTATCTTTTTGAAAAAAGTACCTTTACCAAAAAGTACATTATAAAAAAGTACCTTTTACAAAAAGTACATCATAAAAAAGTACCTTCTAAGAAAAGTACATTTTAAAAAAATACCTTTTAAAAAAGTACCTTTTAAAAAAGTATCTTTTAAAAAAGTACTTATTAAAAAAATTACCTTTTAAGAAAGTATCTTAAATAAGTACCTTTTAAAAAAGTACCTTTTAAGAAAGTGCTTTAAAAAAAAGTACTTTTTAAAGAAAGTACCTTTTAAAAAAAGTACCTTTAAAGAAAATTAACTTTTAAAAATAGTACCTTTTTTAAAAATTACCTTTAAAAAAAAGTTCCTTTTAAAAAAGTTCCTTTTAAAAAAGTACCTTTAAAAAAAAGTACCTTTTAACAAAAGTACATTTTAAAAAAAGTACCTTTTAAAAAAAGTACATTTTTAGGTTTCTTTTAGAAACAGTAGCTTTTCAAAAAAGTACCTATTCAAAAAAGCTCCTTTTAATAAAAGTACCTTTAAAAAAATACCTTTTAAGAAAAGTGCCTTTTAAAAAAAGTATCTTTTAAAAAAAGTATCTTTTAAAAAAGTACATTTTAAAAAAGTTTCTTTTAAAAAGGTACCTTTTAAAAAAAGTACCTTTAAAAATAAGTACCTTTTAAAAAAATGATCTTAAAAAAAAGTACCATTTAAAAAAAAGTACCTTTTAAAAATAGTACCTTTTAAATACAATAATTTAAAAAATAAGTACCTTTTAAAATAAGTACCTTTTAAAAAAAAGATAAATTTTTAATACAATAACTTTTAAAAAAAGTACCTTTTTAAAAGACCTTTCAAAAAAAGTACCATTTAAGAAAAGTATCTTTTAAAAAAGTACCTTTAAATGTTAGTTTTTAAATAAATGTAACTTTTAAAAAAGTCCCATTTTAAAAAAGTACTTTTAAAAATAAGTACCTTTAAAATAAAAAGTAATTAGAAAAAACATTTTTCTTAAAAAGTACTTTTATAAAAAAAAGTATCGTTTAGAAAAAGTACCTTTTAACAAAGTGCTTTTTATAAAAAGTAACTTTTAAAGAAGTAATTAAAAAAATATCTTTTAAGAAAAGTACTGTTAAGTAAAGTACTTTTTAAGAAAAGTACCTTTTAAAAAAATTACTTTCTTAAAAGTCCCTTTTAAAAATATTACTATCCAAAAAAGTACACTTAAAAAATTATTTTTTCATACAAGTGCCTTTAAAAAATGTACTTTTTTGAAAAAGCACTTATTTCAAATAGCTTTTTAAAAAGGTACCATAAAAAGTACCTTTTAAACCAGTACACTTAAAAAAAAAATAACTTTCAGCAAAGTAAACAAAAATTTGCTGTTTAGAAAAAGTATATTTAAAAGTACTTGTTAAAAAATACCTTTTGAAAAAGTACTATTTGAAAAAGTGTTAGAAAACTAGACCCATATTGCGGCATTCGATGTCGTACAAATTTCGATTAACGGCCTGGCCCACAATGTCGACCAGAAACTTTCTATCGCTTATTTATATTAAAAATTAACAAAACAAGATTTTTTATTAACAAACACAACCCGCGAAGCGATTAGCTTGTCTGCAGAAAACAACCAGGGTCTATAGCGGGAATCGAACCCACGACCTCTGGTCTGAGAGGATAGCATCGCTACCACTCAGCCACAGGGGCAAAAACAAAATCAGAAAATTTGTTTTTGCTTTTAATATAAGTAAGCGACATCGTGGGTCAGAAAGTAAATCTTAATTCTGTTTGTATGCAAATTTCGATCGATATCGAATGCCGCAATTGGTTAAAAAAAAAATTTATTTTAAATGATACGAGTAGTTGTTTGTGCAACAAATATTTTCTTACATCCGTCATTGTGCCCATGGAAACGGTTAAAAATGTTGTGGCCTTTAGTAAAGCTGGCTTTTGCGAGCGTTCTATTATCATCAGCATCATTTTGCGATAGCGAACGTCTGTCTTTAGCCAGTTGTGATTGTAAACAGCATTACCAATACTTTCGCTCTGTAAAGAGAACACAATATTTGTAACAAGGCGAATTCATAGCAGATGATGATCAGCTGTTAGTTTCTCTGGGTATCCAAGCAAACAAAATGTTAATTGTTTTTTATTTTTAACAGCAGGAAATTGTAGTCTAACATACGAGTATAAACATGTTATTTTCTGCAGTATTGATGTTAAAATAAGTTCACCTCAGTGAATTCGCCTTGATTTCAAACTTAGTAATTTATTTCAATAATAGTTTTTAGCAAATTAAAATATTTAACTTAAATTTCTGTTAAAGTAGATTTTTTGAGTTATGACTTTTTTGCAATAAAGCAAAGACGTGATAAGTTTTTATACTTACATACCTTCTTTATCAATTCCTCGCCGTAATAACAAATCATTAAAATCTGTAACAAAGAACAAATTAGAAATATAAACAACATAAACAAGGTATCGAGCGGAACGCCGATGGTCATTTGAAAACCCAGGAAACACATGGTGAACGAGGAGGAAATAAAGTTCACCAAAAGACTCACACCGAAAATCTCATTCATATACTTGGACAAACTGTTAAGTGGAATAATAATTTTTAGCTCAAGAAATAAATTTTTCACACTTTTTCAACTCACTTTAAAATCTGCTCATGATATTCGATGCATTCCAGAAGAAACTTCCGATCTGTTGCGTAAACCTGCGATGGCTGGAAGGTCTCTATGCGTTGGCCCAAATAATCATAATGCATTATAAGCTGCGTAGCGACTGCACACAATATCAAATCATTGGTCAACTGCATAGACATGCTGGCATGACCAGCTGCATTCTGTGATATGTAGAGCAAATAGTAGGACCAATGATCCTGCCATTGCCAGGGCAACCACACGTAGTAGGGCAACACTCTAGGCACCGTTCTCAAGCCCAACCAATATTCGTAAATCAAATAACTTGCTGCGGTAAATAAATTATACGACCAGATAAGAATCTCATGCATTAATACAAAACCAAAGCTAATTAAATTATATTTAAAAGCATAATCTCTGGTATGGAACTCGGTTTGCTCTTCTGGCTCGACAGGAAACATTTGTCGTATACTCCTCATGAGTTCAGTTAACAAGGATTTCTTGTGCAAGACACTCAACATTTTTATAATGCTCACGAATCCAAAACCAAAATATGACAAATTCATGGTGGCTTCTTTGAAAATTTCCCCGTGTAAAACGGCCTTAAAGGTGAACATTAATTCCGCGAGTAGAATAAAATTTAGATTTGTAATTAAAGCGATAAAAACCCATTTCATGGGCTTTTGGAATTTTTTAGCTTTCAGCTCATCATCGTACGGCACGAGACCAATGGATTTGGCCATAATATCGCTTTGGTAAAGAAAAACAGATAATTTGACGGGCGTTATTTTCATGTTTGCGCTGAAAGTGACTCTTCTGAACTGTTGCTGTTGTGAGTTCATCAATTCAATTTATTTAAGCAAATAATTGTTTCAAATATTTTTCTCTTCATATAAAAATCATAAGCAGGTGGAGTTAATTATGTAATTGGTTAATAATCTGTTTGATTTTCTAAGGTTAATAATGGGTTTTATTTTCGTTGTGGTCTGTAATTTTCCAATAGCAAATGAAAGAAATATTTTATGGCAGGATTTTTGTTTGATTATGTTGCAAAATTCATTGTCAATATGACTTCATTGTTGTTTAAACAGCAGCAGGATATCAAAGCAAAATAAAGGCATGCAATCGAAAGATTGAGTTGTTGAAAGGATTGCACTTAATTGCCTGCCATTACTGCTTTTAATCTATGCAGAGCTCCTTGCTTGTTTGGTCTAGATGGCTGCTTGCTGCCTACCATCAAATAAGTAGAATTATGGAATTCGGTTTTTATACACGCCACTCTATACGTCCGAATCCTAATCTATGCAAAAAGTCCAGTGTCAGTCATACTATTTCCACCCCATTGCGCTGAGGCCCCCTTTATCAATCTGTGATACCGCCGTTAGGTCGCTTTGTATGTATTTTTAGTGAAATTTTTATGGCGCGGGCACTCGCAGAGCAGGTGGGAAACTGTTTCTTTTTTGGTTTTGTTCTTGACAAATGGAACATAATGTAAATGTAGTAAAGAGCTAGGCTACTAGCATGTCTGCCGATCATAGAGTGGCCCGTCGATACCCCGAACAATCGCGAGCTGCTAATCTAATTTTTGCTTACTATTTGCTCTGAGCGTTTATCATGGACGACGCCTGGCCCATTCCATCTATTTTCTGCCTTCTGAAGCTAGTGTTTGCCAATATCACTTTGAATGGTGCCAAACGGCACTGTGCCCATCAGTTTATTACAGGCGTTCATAAAAAATCTAGTGATCTCTGTATGTGTCTTATCACCTCGTGAACAGCTGTGTCTCCAGAACGTTTAACTCTTTTAAGCACATCCGAAAATATAAAAAATACTTTTATTCTAGCAACTATTCATCGTATTTGTAAATTTCATTGCTTAGTTTGCAAAAATTTTAAAAATTTCCCCTTTCAAAAAATTTCCCATTTTGGAAAGTTTTGGTTTTCAACTTGAAATTTCATGTTATGAAGAATATCATAATATTTTTAATAATATAATATAATTTTTAGAAATTTACCCTATTTTAAAAAATTTCCCATTTAGGGAAATTTTAATTTTCACCTTGAAGTTTTATGTTATGAAAAATAGCATAATATTTTCTTATGAAAATATCAATTTAAAAACTTCCCCGTTCATTAACGATGAAGTTACTATGTAGAGCAACCCAAATAAGAATGGTGTTGGTCTGACCATGAAGTCTGGGTAGCACATCCTAACATTGAGGTGATTTCAAGTGATCTTAACTTAAGAAGTGCTGACTAACTCTCAACAAAAATGCCTATTTTCCATGTTCCTTCAGAGTCTGCTAGGGATCGCTGTATGTGTCTTACCATCTCGTGAAAAGCTTTATCTCCAAAGCGCTTAACTCTTTTAACCAGATCAGAAAATATAAGAAATTCTTTTATTGCAGTAATTATTCATCGTATTTGTAAATTTTTTTGCTTGATTTGCAAAAATTTTACAAATTTCCTCAATTTAAAAAAATGTCCCATTTAGGGAAATTTTGGTTTCCACCTTGAATTTTCATGTTATGAAAAATTGCACAATATTTTCTTAAGAAAATATCCAATCAAAAATTTCCCTTTAAGAAATATTTGGTGCTCATCATATTATGCATAATAGCTCAATATTTCCTTATTTAAATATCATTTATACAGACTTTTAAAAATCAAATTTTCAAATCACATGTGATTATAAAAGTAATAAGGGTCCTGCTGACGTTTTAAAAATCAAATAATATTTAATGCTCTATAAAAAAGAAAAATTAAAAAAAATTTCAATTTTATGGCTTTATCTACAAAATTTTTACAAATTTCCCTTGTTTTCAAAAATTTCCCATTTAGGGAAATGAAAAATATCATAATATTTTCTTAAGAAAATATCAATTTAAAAATTTCCCTTTAGCCGATGGCCTTAGTAGCTAGTGCTTCTACCTCTCTTATATTGTTATTGTATTTATCTATACTATCAATATTAATAAATAAATAACTAATAAAAAAAAGAAATATTTTCCTTCTCACCTTGAATTTTCATATTATGAATAAAAAGTCAATATTCTGAAATCAAATTTCTCAAATCGCATGTGATTTTAAAAGGCGATAGTGGTCCTGCAGACGTTTTAAAAATCAAATACGATAAATTTCTTTATGATAAATGATAGTTAATGCTCTATACATTAGAAAAAATAAAAAATTTGTAAATTTTTACTTAACGTGCAAAAATTTTACAAATTTCCCTTGTTTCAAAAAATTTCCCATATAGGGAAATTTTGGTTTTCACCTGGAATAATCATATTATGAAAAATAGTATAGCATTTTCTTAAGGAAATATCAATTTAAAAATTTCCCTTTAAGAAATATTTTGGTTCTCACCATGAATTTCCATATTATGAATAAAAACTCAATATTCCCTTATTGAAATATCACGTATGCAAACTTTTGTTATAATTTAATACAACATTTTCTTGAAAATACTCTGTAATATTATAAGTTTTATTTAATTTTTAGATCCTTTTTTAAAGAGTTGCAATATTTTCTTTAGATTTGTTGTTTAAGATTTTAAAAATCTTTCCACGAAAAAAAAATATTATCAAGCACATGGTTGGATAGCTTTTAAAACTTTTAATTTTTTTTGTACCAATATTTTAGTTTTCAAAGTTTAAAAAAGTTCCCCCTTTTGTTATAAAATTTCCCATTAAAGGAATTTTTTTTTCATTCTTAATTTTCATATTATGAAAACTACCAAGCTTTTAATTGGAAAATTTTAAATAATTTCCCCTTTTTCTAAAAATTTCCCTTTAAGGGAAATTTTGGTTTTTATCTTTAATTTTTATTTTATATAAAATAACTCAATATTTCCTAATGCAAATTATAATTGCACAAACTTTTGTTATAATTTTTAAAGTAAAATTTTATTTGTATTAATTTTCTTGAGGTTACAATTTAAAGTTTTAAAATTATTTTTATGAGAGGAAATCTTTGATGATACCATTAAAAGAAGAAGGACATTTTAAATTTTATACTCGTATTTGCTTTTAAATGCACTGCATATTCAAAAACTATTTATCCATTTCTAATACCATAAAAATGAGAGAAAAAAAAATTTATAAAAAATCTTAAAACAAGAAAATGAAATAGAAAACTGAAAGTAAAGTATGAAATATGGCTTCTGAAACTAAAATGAAAGATATATCAAAACATTTACAAGAAAATCTCATAAAATTTCTCAAGTCATAATTCTTTTACAAGTACTGGGAGTGAGCCGGCTCTACAACAATAACATAAAAATAGTTACATGAATGACAGAAATTACAACAACATGTAATAAACAACAATCCTGATACGCATAAAATCCATAAAAGAAAAAGGATTAAATCAGATTTTTGTTTTCTGTTTGGCACGTTTTAGTGCGTTTGCAAAGAAGAAAAACTAAATTGGCAGAGGAGGAGCAAGGAGGAAAGTGTGAATAATATAAATGTATGCTTATTGAGGGAGGAGAGCATTGGGTAGCAAAAAAAAAAAAAAAGAATTAAAATAAAGTATAATAAGGGTTAAGGCGTTGCCAGGAAAAAAGTAACGTTTAGAAATACACTCAGAGAAAAGTTTCAATTAAGGTTGCAATCTTACCATAAGAACTTGCCAAATTAATTCAATATTTTTTTTGAATAAAATGAAAAAAAATATATTTATAATCAATAACAATTCAACTTTTAATCAATGTAGTTTCTATTTATTTCGTGGTATGAAAGCTTATGAAAGCATCTCCAGTCCTATTTTTCTTTGTGTCAAATTGTAACCACCCAACATAGAAAACCAATTACTTTAACATTGACATCGACAAGGCTAGAGAAATTGTAACACATTATAAATTTCAGAAATATATGTATGTATGTATGTATATTGATGACAATACAGCAGCAAACTTAAAAGCCATACATGCACATACATATATGCAATAAAACTGTAATAAATATTTTTGTGCCCTACAACAGATCATACATAAACATAAGTATTTAAGGAAAAGTATGAAAATTGTAATACAGAGTGTTTGAAAATTTAAATTTAATTTTAAAAATATAGCAAAAGTTTTTGAAAATTACATTTCCATAAGAAAACATTTAGTTATTTTTTATAACACGGAAATTTAAAGTGAAAACAAAAATTTCCCTCAAAGGGAAATTTTTTAAATTGTCCTTTTATAAGAAAATATTGAACTATTTTTCGTAACATAAAAATTTAAGGTAAAAACCAGAATTTCCCTTGAGGGGAAATTTTTTAAAACAAGGGAAATTTTTTGTATATTTCGGCAAATATAGAAATATAATAAAAAAAAATTATGAATAGTGAAATAATAAAAATATTCTCTCAATACTTACGTGTATGTAAGTATGAACATACTCTTAGAAGGAAATTTTTTAAAACAGGCGAAATTTTCTCCCAATTTTAGCAAATACAGTCATACAATTACAAAAACGATGAATGATGAAAAATTTTTGTATTTTTGGGTCTGCTCAAGAGGGTAAAAATATTTTCTCAATGCTTATCCATACATACATATTTACATACATATCGTTACCTTAATATAGAAAGACCCTAACTCATTATTTTTTTGAAATCCCATTTAGGGAAATTTTGGGTTTCACCTTATATTTTTATGTTATGAAAAATTGCACAATATTTCCTCAAGTAAATATCAATTAAAAAATTTCCCTTTGAGAAATATTTTGGTTTTTACCTTTAATTGAGAATAATAACTCAATATTCTATTATTCAAATATCATTTCTACAAACTTTTGTCACTTTTTTTTTACAATCACATATTTTAAAAGTAATAATACGGTCCTGCAGACGTTTTATAATTCAGAAATGATATTTAATGCTCTGTACAATAGAAAAATTAAATTTTTTTTAATTTTGTAGCTTCATGCGCAAAAATTTTAAAAATATCCCTATTTAAAAAAAATTTCCCATTTAGGGAAATTTTTATTTTCACCTTGAATTTTCATGTTATGAAAAACTGCACAATATTTTCTTAAGAAAATATCAATTCAAAAATTTCCCTTTAAGAAATTTGTTGGTTCTGACCTTGCATTGCTGCATTATGAATAATAACTCAATATTCCTTTTAAAAATATGTATCATAAATACACATTTCCTTAAGACCTTTCGTAATGCTATTTGCATTCTTTTGCTTAGGTGTGCAGTTTAAGATTTTGAAAATCTTTCTATGAAAAAAAAAAAAAATGGTTATTGTTTTGATAGTTTTTAAAACTTTTTTTTGCCAAACTTTTAGGTGCGAAAATTTAAAAAATTTTCTTTTTATTATAAAATTTCCCTTTAAGGGAAATTTTGGTTTTCACCTTTAATTTTTATGTTATGAAAAATACCAAGCTTTTAGTTGGCAAAGTTTAAAAAATTTCCCCTTTTTTTATAAAATTTCCCATTGAGGGAAATTTTGGTTTTCACCTTTAATTTTCATGTAATGAAAAAAAAACGCAATATTTCTTCATGAAGTTTTGTTATAGTTTTAAAATAAAATTTCATTTTAAAACATTGTGTAATGTTATTTTTTTTTGTATTATTTTCCTTAGGGTTACAATATAAAGTTTGAAAGTCTTTAATATATATTTTTACAGTTATCGCTTGTCTATTATTTATTTTTCATGTCACTTGTATTTAAGCGCTTTAAGGTATGCTACACAATTTTTAATGTTTTTATTCCTAAATATATTGCTACGAAAAGTTTGCTTGTTTTTAAAAACATTTTATTTCATTTAAACAACAAAAAAAAACTGTCTTTAAAATTGAGTACTTTTTCACACATATTTACAAACACATGGATTATATACAGACCAATTGAAAATTTCAACTATTTTTATCTGACTAAAAAAAATTTATAGTTTTCCTAAAAGTATGCAATAACATCATTTCCAAAAACACAATTACAAGCAGCATAAATTTTGTATGATAAAAAAAAAGAAACTAAAAAAAACTCAGCACAAAAATAACATTTGTTTTAAGAATTATGGCAAAATGAAAACTTTTTATAGCAAAATTAAAACAATCATAGAGTGATTAAGACAAAAAGGGGAAGAAAAAGGGGAAGAGAGGAAAGGGAAGTTAAAGGCTGATATTATTGCAAAATATTTTACTATTTTCTTTAAGTATTTAATAAATATGAATTTTTTTTTAAACAAAATAATTTAATATACATATTTATTGCTAATTGCAGATTATATTGTAAATCCGAAAAATGCTGCATACCCAGAGGCGCAAGGTAAGTTATTGCTTAAAGTTTTAATTTGATTCGTAGTTTGAAAATTATGAAAATTATTTTCAGTGAAAAGGAAAGAACACAAATCTGACAAAATAAATAAATTTGTTCATATTTATTTTACATTAATTTCATGTGTTTCTTTGTTGAAATACAAATATAATAATTTTGCTCAGTGTTTTTCAAAAGGCAATAAAATTGTACATTAAAGTTAACGCCCTCCTAATTTGCTATAATTTAGTTATTACATGAACAATGTTGCTTCATATATATAATTATCAATATTAAATGTAAATTGATTAGGGGAACAGGTAGGAGAAAACTTTTATTATATGATTTGAAAATCAAACCTTGAGACTGAAAATTTATATACAAAATTTTTTTTATTAAATTCAAATTTAAACGTTTTGTTAAAACTACCATACGACTGGAAGAAATTTCATAACACGCATACCAAATAAAATTAATGAATTAAAAGATTTTTGGAAGTTTTTGCAAAAAAAACATACACACAAACAACAAGATAAATTACCCGAATACAAAGAGGCATAATTTAAAACAATGTTATTTGAAAATTTGCTATTTTAAATCTTAAGCAACAACAAGGACAATTTGTAGTCCTTCAACATTAATATTCATCTTGTCCCAATGACCTTAATATATTTTTTTTAACTTCCCTTGTTATTGCTACGCTTGAGTGTGAGTGCAAGATTTCATAATAATTCACATACTTGCACAAAAAAATATATTGTGAATAAAAACACAAGGACCTTCGCACTTAAGAGTTTGTTATTAATAATTTTTGGGCTTAAAATCCTCTTGCCTGACCGACCAACTGACCGACTGAAACATTTAAAAATTTATAACAATCGATATTCTACAAAAGCAAAAATTTTCATACACACACACAAACAAGCTTTCGTTAAAATATTTTACCATGACAACCATGTCAATAATGACGACTATGATGATGATGATGATGATGCAACAGCATACCGTTAGCACACATATTCATTTTCATATATATGTATATGCAACATACACATATTGACCATTTAATACACTCATACAACATTTATACGTACAACAGTTGTTCATACAGCTGCGAATTTCCATTTAAAGGATGACATACAAAAATACAAATGAAAATGTGTTTTAATTGTTGTTTTTGTTGTTGTTGTAACAGCTCCTGCTGCTACACATTTACTGATAGAGTATCAATCCTAAAGTTTGTCAGTGTAGTAAGTCGGTCATTTATTCGATTAAATAGATATTTTTTTTTTGTCAAAAGTGGAACTGAAATTAACTTTTACAAAAAAAAACTTTTTGTTAAATATAAAGCACTGTAGGGATATCATTAATTTGTAAAGGGAACGGCACTTTTTATTAAGGAATAAATTTTTATTCAAAAAGTACTTTTTATGAAAAAAGTAATGTTTTTAGAAATATGTACTACTTTTTATTGAAATACATATGTAGTACTTTTTCTTAAAAAAGTGCCTTTTTAATAAAAAGTACCTTTTTAATAAAAAAGTACCTTTTTAATACAAAAGTGAATTTTTAATAAAAAAGTATCTGTTAAATAAAAAAGTACCTTTTTAATAAATAAGTAAATTTTTAATAAAAAAGTACTTTTTAGTAAAAAGTACCTTTTTTTTAGTAAAAAAGTACCTTTTTTTTTGTAAAAAAGTACCTTTTTTAGTAAAAAAGGCCATTTTTAGTAAAAAAGTAAATTTTTAGTAAAAAAGTACATTTTTAGTAAAAAAGGCACCTTTTTAGTAAAAAAGGCACCTTTTTAGTAAAAAAGGCACCTTATTAGTAAAAAAAGTACATTTTTAATAAAATAGTAAATTTGTATTAAAAACAGTACCTTTGTCTTTTAAATAATACATTAGCTTTGTTAAAAAAATTTTTTATTAAAAAAGTACTTTTTATTAAAAAAGTACTTTTGATTAAAAAAGTACCATTTTGCAAAAAATATCTTTTATTGAAAGTATCTTTTATTAAAAAAGTATCTTTTTAATAAAAAAATACCTTTTCTTAAAAAGTACCTTTTATTAAAAAAGTACTTTTTATTAAAAAAGTACCTTATATTGAAACAGTAGCTTTTATTAAAAAGGTATCTTTTATTTAAAAAGTACCTTTTATTAAAACGTAATTCTTTTTAAAAAAGTACCTTTTATGAAAAAAGTACGTTTTATTAAAAATAGTACCTTTTATTAAAATTAGTACCTTTTATTAAAAAAGTACCTTTTATTAAGAAAGTACCATTTTTTACCCTTTATTAAAAATCTACCCTTTTTTTAAAAGTACCTTTTATTTAAAAAGTACCTTTTTATTAAAAAGTAGCTTTTATTAAAAAAAGTACCTTTTATTAAAACAGTACCTTTCCTTAAAATAGTACCTTTTATTTAAAAAGAACTTCTTATTAAAACGTACATTTTATTAAAAAAGTACCTTTTTTAAAAACAATACATTTTATTAAAAAAGTACTTCTTATTAAAAAAGTACCTTTTATTAAAAAAGTACCTTTTATTAAAAAAGTAACTTTTATTAAAAAAGTACTTTTTATTAAAAAAGTACCTTTTATTAAAAAAGTACCTTTTATTAAAAAAGTACCTTTTATTAAAAAAGTACCTTTTATCCAAAAAACAACCTTATATTAAAAAAGCACCTATTATTAAAAAAGGACCTTTTGTTAAAACAGTACCTTTTATTAAAAAATTACCTATTATTAAAAAAGTATTTTTGATTGAAAAAGTACTTTTTAATAAAAAAGGTAAATTTTTGTTAAAAAAGTACCTTTTATTAAAAAAAAACCTTTTATTAAAAAAGGACTTTTTTGTAACAAAATTATTTTATATTATAAAAGTACCTTTTAATGAAAAAAAACCTTTTATTAAAAAAGTACCTTTGATAAAAAATACGTTTTATTAAAAAAAATACCTTTATATTTAAAAAGCAGCTTTTATTAAAAACGTACCTTTTATTAAAAAAGTACTTTTTATAAAAAAAGTACCTTTTATTAAAAAAGTACCTTTTATTAAAATAGTACCTTTCATTAAAAAAGCACCTTTTATTAAAAAAGTTCCTTTTATAATAAAAGTACCTTAAAAAGTACTTTTATTTTAAAGAGTACCATATTCTAGAAATTATGTATACAAAATATTTTTTTCAGCCTCGACTTTGAAAAGTTTTGCTATAAAATAATTTTTTTTTATCATAGGATTCCCCTATGGTTGTACGACCGCTGTGACTGCACGCTGATGATGCTGATATCGAAGCTTGTAGATACACATGTTTAATCGCTTTTGTTGTCTCTGTATTGTTTTCTGCATAAGTTTGTTTTACTTTGCAACAACGAGCAACGCGCTGCTGTAGCAACACAGGCAGCCGCCATTCCATGTGGGAAATTATGCAAAAGCTTGTGCTTTTATTTCTCTTGTGTATTGTTTTGTTGCATTGTATTCAGTTATTGAAGTTGTCATATTCGTATTAAATTTGTTTTTGCTCATTGTTGTTGTTGTTTTTTTTTGTTGTCCTTGTTGTTTTTCTTTTTATACGGGTGCAAGTGTTGTGTGCTCGTGTGTGTTGCATCTATTATTGTTGCCATTGCTGTACATTAGTGTGTGAGTACACTTTTGGTTTGTGTTTGACCGCTGCTACCATGGCCCAAAAAAAAAACTATGAACGATGGATGGACGAAAGCATCAGCAGCGAGTTTTTAATACAGATCAATAAATGTCAGATGTTTTAATATTTGATGTTTTGAAATAGCACAAGCAGCAGCATCAGCCGCAGCAGTAGTAGCAAAAGAATGAACTTTTTGTTATAAATACGAGTTTTTAATGACGGTTCTTTTCACTTTTTGTTTTTTAACGAGAGCAAGGAATGTATGGTTATTTTCTAATAAAGTTGTTTCAAAAGACTTTGAAATTGCCAGTGAGAAAGTTAGATCAGACATATGATTGATATATGTATCTTTAAAAATATTTTCTTTTATATACCAATAAAAGAGTGTGTTTTTTGTGTGGTTAAATCAGTTATCACGAAAACAACTCACACTATTTTCTTAAATCTTAAGCTTCCATTCTGCAAAACTCTTTCTTAAAAACCATGCACATTTGAAATATTATAGAAAAAGTTGTTCGCTTCGAAATCTTTAGGATGGATGTATTGGTAACTCATTTAAAATTAAATCGGGAGTAAGGCAAGGTTATCTTTTGTTGTCCCAGGTTTGAATATCGTGCTGGATAGCATAATGAGAACAGCCTCTTGTCAAGAGAGGGAAATAATAAGCAGTTCAATGCAGTTCAAACTGAAGCCGTCAAAACTAATCTGTCTGTTTGCCAAGTGTGAACGTATCTTAAGTTTGTTTGTTTATAATTTTGTAAAGAGAGCAACAGAAACAATATGCATACATAAATATCATGATAAAAAAATGTCATGTGCGAAATTTCTTGTGCTATATGTCACGTGCGACATGTCACGCACCTTAAGTTTGTTTGTTTATAATTTTGTAAAGAGAGCAACAGAAAAAATATACATACATGAATATTATGACGGAAAAATGTCACGTGCGACATATCTTGTGCTATATGTCACATGCGACATGTCGCTTACCTTAAGTTTGTTGGTTTATAATTTTGTAGAGAGAGCAACAGAAACAATATACTTACATAAATATCATGATGAAAAAATGTCACGTGCGACATATCTTGTGCTATATGTCACGAAGGACATATCACGTGTGAAGTGTGATGAGCAACATATCACATGACATGACACGTGTGACATATCACGTGCAACATGTCACGTGCGAAATGTTACGAGCGACATGTCACGTGCGAAAAAACACGAGTGAGTATAATTAAAATCACAACCATTTTAAAAAAGCATCAATGCATAACATTCTGAAACTAGCCCCCTTAAAATATTTCTTTAGGTTTCGCTGAAATCAACGTTTAACCCCCTGTTTGTGTAAGACGTTTGAGTTAAAAATCTTGGCGTTTCTGTAATAGATTAAAGAAAAGTTGTACAAGTTTCCTTTAATCTATTACAAAAACGCCAAGATTTCTAACTCAAACGTCTTACACAAACAGGATATTGATTAACATGACCAAAAATACGACTTCTGTTTTTGTCACATGCGAATGTTTTGGTTTTTTGCATTTTTTTGTAAATAAAAAAAATGGCTCCAATTCAAACTTAGCACAAATTATAGCACTAATTTAGAGTTAGAAGTTACATTTACAATCAATATAAAAATCCATTTTCAATTTAAATGTGTTTGACGGTCACGTTTGACATCATGGAAATTCCTATATATACAAGGGTCAGCTGATAAGAGAATGATACAAATAAATGAATAACACGCTTTGGCAAATCCGAAGAAGAATATTAGTTAAGGCACTAAAGCGCTTAATTCCATCTTCAAGAAACATTTCCTTGGTACAACAAGCAGCCCTAAACCCTAAAGATATGCAACACTAAATTCATCAAGTCCTTACGCTCTTGTCAAATTAAGATAATTTTGCTATTTTTATAAGAAGTTTTTTTATTTACTTAAAGGAAATTCGTTTCTTATATTAAATATATGTTGTTTGCTTGAGAGTAATAAGCAAACATGTTTTAATAAATATTTTACAACCTTTTGCGTGTGCAAAGTTTGTCTTTAAGTATATAAATAATCTGTTGCAAAAATTTATGCATTAACATAGTTTTGGTTACAACATTTTATAAGTAATTAACTGGCTTTTTAGCATTTTCATTTTAGTAACTAGAATAATGGAGCAACATTTTCTTTTTTTTTTTTTTTGCATAGCATAAATACTTGCTTATGTTTATTAAACACTTACACAAACTCACGCACACTAGTACAACATTATTTCCTAAACAATTAACTGCAAGTAATAAAAAAGAAAACAGAGTGAATGCACGATGTCTTACGACAAGCAAAAGACAACCGCAGAATTTGTAAAAGAATTTTTGCCTCAACAAAAATGAGTTTTTCACACATCCACACTTGTGCCAAGAAACATTTTAAATAGTCGCTCATAAACTTGTTATATGTGCGTGTGCATACATAAGCTTATGTGTAGTTATGTATATGTACATATGTATGTATGTATGTATGTATGTATGCATATACATATGTATGTTAGTAATATGAACAATTTGTTTGCTGCTGTTGCTAAATGTATTTGATAAGAATGAAAATGTTTGCTTGCGACTGCAAATATATGATAAGTTTGAAGTGTGCACATTTAGTACAAAGATTTGCACACGTTTCCATGAGGGTACAGTGCAACAAAATAATATATTTACATAATTTTTGTTTTTTCTTTGCAAGAAAGAGAATGGCCACAATGGGGTCGAACTTCCTGGCGTTGCTAGTGTTGAACTACAATTTATTTGGAGCTTTATATTGAGCTCTGGTTGGTTCGACGCATAAGCAGAGTCTCCGTGTTATCACAATGGACCAAACCGGTCTAAGTGAGTCCGAGTTTCTGACTGCCACCCCTAGCTAACCTAACCTTACCTAAATAATTTTTTTAAGCTACTTAAAATATCACATATTACAGTATGTTTCAAAATACATCGAAAGTTTCATCTTAAAGTAAGTGGTCACATTGGTGAACTATTTTGAAGAGATTCGTTAAATATTTTCTAGCCATAGTGTGACCAAAAAATATTTTAGATTGTTAAAAAAAATACAACAACAGCAAACGAAATTATTTCCCATCAAACAAAATTATTTCCACAAAAAAAAAGAAAAATAAATGCCTCCAAGTTGAACTGTGTGACCATCAATTTACTTATGACTAATTTGTCATTCGTTACTTGCATACTTTTTTACAAAATCTTAGACGAGTATTAAATAAAAGCAAAAAAATTTTCAAAAGGAACAATTTATAATAGCATAACTGCAAATTGCTTGTCATTCGTGACTTATCTTTTTAAATATTAAATAATATTATGAAATTACTCAAAAAAAAAAAAAAAAAAATATTGAGTTAAGAATCATATCAGTTTCGATTATTTTTCCCACAAAATAGAGCAAATTCAAAGGAAAAGGCTTTTTGTTGTGTTTTAGAAACATATCTGCAAGGTGCTTGTCTTTCGTGACTTTTATTTTTAATATAGAATATTATTATCAAATAAATTAATAAATTAATTATGAGCTTAATCAATTTACTTATGACGAATTTGTCATTCGTTACTTGAATATTTTTTCCAAAATCTTAGACGAGTATTAAATAAAAGCAAAAAATTTTCAAAAAGAACAATTTACAATTATATAACAACAAATTGCTTGTCATTTGTAACTTATCTTTTTAATATTAAATATTAGTATCAGATACCTCAAAAAATATTGCGTTGCATAAATTGAGTAAACATATCAATTTCGATCATTTTTACCACGAAATAGAGCAAATTCAAAATAAAAGGCTTTTTGTTTTGTTTAAAAATCATATCAGCAAATTCTTTATCATTCGTGATTTTTCCGCCCTAATATTGAATATTATTATCAAATAAATCAATAACTTAATGATGAGTTTTATCAATTTACTAATGACCAATTATGTTTGCATATCCGCAAGTTGCTTGTCATTCGTGACTTTTTTTTAATATAGAATATTATTATCAAATAAATCAATAAATTAATAATGAGCTTAATCAATTTACTTATGACTAATTTGTCATTCGTTACTTGAATATTTATTGCAAAATCTCAGGCAAAGGTTGAATAAAAAGCAAAAAATTTTCAAAAACAACCAATTATATTTGCATGTCTGTAAGTTGCTTGTCAATCGTGAACTTTTATCTTTAATATTGAATATTATTGTCAAATAAATCAATAAAATATTGAGTTGTCTAAATTAAGTAAACATATCAGTTTCGCCTCTCGTTCTCACAAAATGGATAACAGTTTTGTTTTAAAATCATGTCTAGAAGTTGCTTGTCATTCTTGACTTTTCTTTTTAATATTAAATATTACTATCAAATAAATTAATAAATTGATGGTGAGTCTCGTACATTTACTAATTACTAATTTGTCATTCGTTACTTCAATATCTATTGCAAATTCCCAACCAAATATTGAATAAAACCAAAAAATTTTCAAAAAGAAAAACTTTTTATTGCATATCTACAAGTTGCTTGTCATTCGTGACGTTTCTTCTTAATATTGAATATTATTTTCAAATAAATCAATAAATTAATGAAGCTCGTCAATTTATTTGTGATTAATTTGTCATTCGTTACTTGAATATTTATTGCAAAATCTCAGGCGAGTGTTGAATAAAAGCAAAGATTTTTCAAAAAATCTTTGCTTTTTTCAAAAAATCTTTGCTTTTTGCTTGTCCGCAAGTTGCTTGTCATTCGTGACTTTTCTTTTTAGAATTGAATTGGATTTTTAATTCTATGAGAGGCCTCTATACGAGGTTTTTGTATATTTCGATAGAAGAACATCTAATGTATCGAAAAAAGAAAAAATCTTGATTTCAAAAAAATAATGATTTAGGGCCTTTCTATATTAAGGAAACGATATGTATACCCATATTCATACATATATATATATATATATATATATATATACTATATACATATATATATATATATTTGATGCAACGGGGCTTTAAGCAATCAAAACTAAGTGAAATCTAGTGAGGTAACGAATGACAAAAATATTAGCCAATGATATGGTAGAAAAAAAACAGATATTCAGGCATGTTCTGAAAATCACATTTTTCAAATCACTAGTGATTTTAAAAGTAATAATTGTCCTGTAGACTTTTTTAAAATAATATAAGATAAATTTCTTTCAGAAATGATATTTGATGCTCTATGCAATAGAAAAATTAAAAAAAAAGGAGCGAACAAATGTGTGCATGACCATTATTACTTTAAAAATCACTAGTGATTTGAAGAATGTGATTTTCAGAACATGCCTGATTATATGCTTTTTAGGAGAATGTTATATAACCACATATAGGACATATATAGACAAAAACTAGTTTTACAATCAAAAAAGTACAAAAAACCACAACTTTACCCCTTGTATATTCAAATTTTCAAAAAGTATAAAAAAGAAGCCTTCAACTTTTAGAAAAAACTAAAAATTAGATCTTAAAAATTGTCCATGAAATATTTATATTAAACGCTCTGGGAAAACAAATTTTTATACAAGTATTTCGACACTTTGATTAAAAAATATTATAGAAAAATTTAAAATATTTGATGGCTGTTTGAACAATTAAAAATTTATCAGTATCAAAAATATTTTTATTTTACTTTCAAATACCCACCGTATTCCCACCAACTGTAGGCCACTGTACCTTCGCGCCAGTATGATTAAGTAAACACATATGAAATGCAATGTTTGCTGGCAAGTGTTGAACTAGAGTTTTATTATTACAAATACAACATTCACACGAACTTACACTAATACCTTCAAATACATATTCCCCTTGGTATTTATCCTTACTTTTTTCTTTTCTCCACATATTTGAGCATTCAAAATGCTCTTTCTTCATCACATTTTACTCACTCGTATTTAATTAACGCCACGATAACGCCATCAACTCTAACAGAAACTAGAAAAACAAACACAGATAACAACAAATAGCATTAGTGTAAAGTATATACATATGTACATATGCATGTATGGATATGTATATGTATATTTACATATGTACATAACAATAACAAGTTGTTTATATGCTTAAGCATTTAAGTAAATAGATGCATTTACAACAAGACCAACAAAACACACGCTACTAAATCCTTGGATTTCCTAATGGAAACACTTTCGTAAATAATTTTTCGTTATTAATGACCAAAATTATTCTCGTATCTGCAACATGAAAATATTAAATTAATATTTCAATAGAACATAAATACACTGTCCATGTTAAAAAAAAGTTCAAAGACTAGGTATAAAAAATTATTTTCGAGATAATTATGTAAAAAATTTCAAGCACAGTGGCCATGCCATCGCCATCGATTTAAAAAAATAATTTTGCAAATAGTTTTCGTTATCAATAAAAAAATTTTTTTTTAGCAATTTTCTGTTATCGATAAGCTTATTTGTTAAAAAGCAATAAATAAGCAACAGCAAGTGGCTGTTATCGATAACCTCATTTGCCAACTATTTACAATTGAGTAACAATTTTGTGAAACGGGTTTTTCGCGTACGTTTCGTTTTTTTCCGACTAGCAAAATTTTTCGTAACAAATTTCTGTTATTAATAACAAAAATTTTAATTAACCCCCATTTTTCCATAATACGAACGGTCGAATTGAGTGAAAAGTTTATATGAAAAGCACTAATTCTTTTTTAGTGATTGTCGTTAAAATTTTCTGGACGAGTCGTATGTCTGCTTGTGGGAACACAGTGCGAGTTTTTTTTGTTATCGATAATATTAACATTAATTTTCAATAAATTTTCTTTACTTTTAATAATAATGATTTTTGTTTCCTTATCAATAATGCAACTTTTCTATAATTATTTTTTGTTATCGATTTTACAAATTTTTTAACAAAGCTTTCTGTTATCGATAACAGAAATAAATGAAAAAAAAAATTCGTTATCAATAAAATCAATTTTTCATAAATTTTCCTTATTTTTAATAAAAATTATTTTTCGAGTTTGTTTTTTTTTTCGTTATCAGTAATATCAATTTACAGAAAATGAATTTATTTTGCTACCGATCATACACAATTTTTTTTTAAAACTTTTTGTTATCGATAGCTAAATAGATAAGAAAAAAAAATCTTGTTATTACTCGTATTTCGCAAACAAAAAATACTTCCTTTTTTTAAATTATTTTTTGTTATCGATATTATACATTCGTTTAAAATTTTTGTTACATATATCGAGCTTTATTTTTGATTTTATAGTAAGCGACATGTTATCGAAAATATACTTTTTTATTGAAATTGAAATTTTATGGGCCTACTACCCATAGTTTAGAATTAGAAAAATGCCAAATTTTTTGCTAAATTTTAAGATACAGCCTGTAAAATTTTATCGTAAGCGATAATTTACGTAGAAAAACAATTTTGAACATTAAAAAAAAAACCTTCTCCTCAAAAATTTAATTTTTATCGTTTACGATAAAATCGAAAATAAGGCTCGATATATAACACGATAAATGAGAAAAATTATAAAACATTTTGTTATCGATAACATTTAATGTTTAAAAAAACTTTGCCTTCCAAATTTAAAAAAAAAATTTGTTATCGATAACACTTGCATTTTTCCACAAAAAATTTTGCTTTTACGATAAAAAAAAAATTTGTTTGTCGATAAATTGACCACGTATTTTTCACAAAAAATATTTTTGCCTTCCAACTGCTTTAAAAACTTTTTGTTATCAGTAGTATGATAGATGAAAAAATTTAAAAATAAATTTTTTATCGATAATAAAAAAAATTTATTTGCTGTTATCGATTTAAAAAAAATTTTTTTGTTATCGTTTCAAAAAATTTTTGTTAGTCGAAATAATGATAGATAATAAAAATTATTTTTATCGATAACAGTTATTTAAAAAAAAAATTTTGTCTTCCTTTTTTTAAAAACTTATTGCTATCGATAGCACGATAGATGAACGAATTTAAGAACAAATTTGTTATCGATAAATTTTGTTTTTTTTATAAAAACTTTTTTCTGTTATCTATTAAAAAAATTGTTATCGATAACTTTTATTTTTACAAACAAATTTTGCTTTCCAATTGCTTTACGAACTTTTTGTTATGGATTTAAAAAAAATTTTGTCTGTCTATAACACAATCGATATTTGAAATTAAAAATAATAGTTATCGATAACACTTGTTTTTCACAAAGAAATTTTTCTTGCCAATTGTCTTAAAAACTTTTTATTATGGATAACTCGACAGATAATAAACTAACAAAAAAAATGTTTTGCTGTTATCGGATTTTAAAAATATGTTTGTTAGTCGATAGAATAATAGATAATAAAAATTAAAAATTTTAATTAGCGATAACAAGTATTTTTCACAAAAAAAATTATGCCTTGCAGTTGCTTTAAAAACTTTTTGTTATCGATAGCACGATAAATGAAAAAATTTATAACACGTTCAATGATAAAAATACAAAAAAAAAATAATTGTTAAAAAATTATTTTTATAATTGTTATTGTTAATTGTTATAACACACTTATTTTTCTTAAAGAAATTTTACTTCCCAATTGATTTAAAAACTTTTTGCTATCGATAACATAATAGATAATAATAACGATAACAAATGTATTTTTTATAAACAAATTTTGCTGTTATCGATTTAAAAAATTTTTTTTTATCGATAACAAGCATTTATTAAAAAAAAAATTTTGCTTTTCAGCTGTTACCGGTTTTGCTGTTACCGATTTTTAAAGAAATTTTTTTAGATGATCGATAGTAAAATTTACAAATAAATGTTATCGATAACATTTATTTTCCACAAAGAAATTTTGTTTTCTAGTTGTTTTTAAACTTCTTCTTTTCGATAACACGTTAGATAATAAACTAACACTAACGATAATATATATATGTATATCGAGCCATATTTTCGATTTTATCGTAAGTGACATGTTATCGAAAATAGAGTTTTTTTTTATTGCAATTAACATTTTATGGGTCTATCCATTGTTTAGAATTATCAAAATGCCAAAATTGTTGATAAATTTTAAGATACAGGCTGTACAATTTTATCGTAAGCGACAATTTACGTACAAAAACATATTCGAATATTTAAAAAAAAGCTTCTCCTGAAAACTTTAATTTTTGTCGCTTACGATAAAATCGAAAATAAGGCTCGATATGTATGTATGTATATCATAAAAAAAATTTTCTAAAGTTATTGTTGTTTGCAATACAAGTTGTCGATCGAACGATTTCTAAGGACATCGTGGGCCAGGCCGTAAATAAAATTGTTATCGATAGCACTTGTTTTTTTTTCATAAAAATGTTTATTTGTAATCAAAAAGTTTTTGCAAATTTTAATGAAAACCAACTGTTTTTTTCTCAGCATTTTATTTGTAGGTTTATAAATATTAATTGTATAGTGGGCTGGCTCTATTTGTGTGCCACCGCTAACATCAACTACGTTGCACTTAATGCCTGCTTAAGCAAAAATTGCATACAAAATTCAAACAATACGCACGCAACGTGTTTTATTTGCAATTACGCGTGGCATTTTACGGTGCCACAGTTTCTGAGTTAAAGAAATATCATATTGCTCTAATTAAACAAAATGGATTTCCAACCCTACCGGAAAATGTTGTTAATTTTGTATATTAAAAAAACATATCTATTTCAAAATGCAAGATTCAGTTGTTTTTAGCATGTGTAGAGATACATATTTTTTAACAAACATAATTTTTATTTATCTCTAATAAAATTCTTAACAAGGCCCCACCATGGTTGACAGTATGTGCAATTTAAGATTTCACTTTATGCATGAATATAATCGGCAAAAAAGGAGGACTGGTGTGTAGAGAGCAGCATTTGGTTTTAGTGTTGTGCAACGCATTTTCTGTGTTCTCTCGAAAAAAAAAAAAAAATTAAAAAAGTACTCCTGCCTGAATAAAAAATAATATGCGTTACACACCAATTAAAACTGTTAACAGTTTTACTAGCAACAACAAAAAGTATTCTGTTCCCAGATTAACTGCAAAACGTGTAACGGGCTTAAATGCAAATTCTTTTTGTTGTTGTTGTGGATAGTGTAAAAATGTAGTGGTGAAAAACTTAAGCTTGAATGTGTTTGAAATTGTTGTGTGTTATGTTTTGGTGTCAGTGTTGCCAGAACAATTACAGTTGTGTGTAATGCAGCAGCAGTAAGAACATTTGTGTTGTGTGTTGCGAACGAAAGTATTCAATTGTTGTTACAATAATAATGTTTCGTTGTCATTATGATGTTTTTTCTCTTCTGTTACACACTCAATGATGATTATTTGCAATTAAATGCAATTTAAATGATTTTTTTTAACAAAAACTGCAGAAGCTTACGACACTAACGTGCAGGCGAGGCTTAACTTAAAGTTTAAAGTTTTGTTGCCATTTCATTTATTTTATTTTGTTGCTGTTCTTACTTTAATTTGTAGGGCAGTGTAGCACATGTTTCACACATTTACAAAGACAACAAAACAACTTGCGAATCCTGCTGTTGGAGTTGTTATAATCCTGTGTTGCGAAAGCAAACTGTTGAGGCAAGAAAAAATATTGTTTTTCTATACAAAAAAAAAAATAAATAAAAATTAAAAAAAAAAAAATAAAAAAAATAAAAATTAAAAAAATATATATATATAAATTTAATAAAAATAAATAAACAGACATTGCAAATTTAGAGCAAAAAATTGTTTCCGATTTGTGTGAAAATTTTGCATGGTTTCGATAAAAGCCTATCTTCTCCAAAATCTTAAATGTTGTCGTTTAAAATTTGTTTTTGTTCATTAAAGTCTCTTTCAGGCATTTTTTTTGTAATCAAGAACAATAAGGGCCTAATTCATAAAAATATTTATGTTGCTCGTTTTGGAACACCCTTTAATTTTTAGCTCTCATGTATTTGTTGTTGTAGCGGCCAAAGCTCTACACACACTGTCCAAATTTCAGATCCATAGCTCTTACGGTGCTCGAGAAAATAGCCTGTGACGGACACACGGACAGACGGACAGCGTAGCGAAAGCAATAGGGTTCCTTTTCAACTTTGGTGTACGGAACCCTAAAAAGCACATTTTAAAAAGGTACATAAGAAAGTACTTTTTAAAAAAATTTACTTTGTAAAAAATAACCTTTTAAAAAGTGCCGATTAAAATTATTATCTTAAAAAAAGTACCTTTTTAAAAAGTGACTAAAAAGTATTATTAAGAAAGTATCTTTTAGAAATAAGTACCCTTAAATAAAGTTTCCCTTTAAATATAGTACCATAAGGGCTGAAGTAAAAAGTACTCAATTATAATTTCAAAAGCCTTTTAAAAAACTTGTTGCTAAGAAATTTACTCTTTTTTTAAAGCACCTTTCGAAAATAGTACCCTTAAAAAAGTACTTTTGAAAAGACTACCCTATACAAATGAGTAGCTTTTATATTTGGTAAAAGAGTACCTTTTAAAAATAGTACCCCAAGTACTATACGAAAAAGTACTTATGTATCGCTTAAATAGCTTAAGCGACATTCTTGGAACTTCGTTTTTTTTTTTGACGAAAATCGATCATGTACGATTGCAAATAATCGATTTTGGTGAAAAAAATTAAGTTCGAAAATTATGTCACTTAAGCTTTTTTTTGGCGGTTATGGTCGATATTTTATAATAATTGTGCCAAAAGAGAAACCGACTTCAATGCAAAGATCTTATAGAACATAAAACTCTTTAAAAAAAAAATAAAAATCTGTTTGTTAAGAAGAAATTCCTGAAATACAAAATTAAATTTTAAGGGCGTCCCTCCGCCCACTTTTTTTTAATGGAATATTGTGTCATTTTAGAGATCAAGGTGTGGCAAGTTTCGTAAATATCTGTTAATTAGAACCATATGAAATATACTAATAGATTTTAATGGGCGTAGACCCGCCCATTTTTTCAACTTTAAAATTGTGTAATTACAAGAACCAAAGGTGTTCGCTAGGTTTGGCAACAATCAAATAAAATCCAAAATCATACAATGAAATAAAAAAATTGTGGGCGTGTCTCCGCCCAATTTTTTTAAATGGGACTACTAGGAAGCTATACCCTCTCAGTAACAATGTTAAAAAAAAAAAAAAAATACAGGCCAATTGATAACCTCCTCCTTTTTTTGAATACTCAAAAGTTCTTTGATTTGTAATAAAGCATGAAAAAAGCTAAGCTTGAAGTTACTGATTGAATTATTATTGTTTATGAAAGAATTGACATCATTCTTGAGATCAACCTAAAAGTATGCACTATTATTCACACAGTTTTTACAACAACAAACTTTAAGTAATTTTCGTCGCTTCGCAACCAACCAACCGCATAATAAATCACTGACAATATAAATTTGCACTTACAACTTTATGAATGACTCCTTGAAGTTTAATTTTGCATCGTTATAAAGAAATTTTAATTACAAGCTAGACTTTTGAAAATCAAAAGAAAAGACTTATCCCTCACATAAAAATTTAATTTTTGTTTTATTAAAAAGAAAAAAGAACTCGTTTTAAAAAAAGTGCGAAATTATTAAAATGATTTAAATACATCCTTGAGCAATTTTTTTCCACAAATTACGACTACTTTGCACACATTTCATTAAATTTTCAAGCTGAGCACTGTTTTCAACAATTAAAAGGAGAGTGAGTGAAATATAATATTCGCCGGGCGTACGAGTAAGTAAAAATATGTATGTATGCGAAAGAGTCCAAAGTCTTTTTCCTTTTGTTTCTTTGTTTTTTTTTTTTGAACAATTTCTACAAAAAACTTTAAATGCAGCCACATTAAATGGAAAAAAATGCATAAGGAAATGAAAATAATAATAAACAAAAGAACATTAAGTAACTATTCAAAAAAAAAAAAAAAAAAATAGAGAAACAAAAAATTGCAACAACTGCAGTGAAAAATTTGTTTGAAAAGCGTGAATGTTTTCCAAAATCATAATGAACGTAACGTGTTGCAGTAGCTGCAGCAGCAGTGTGGAAAAGAGCAACGAGTGCAACAAACAATTTTAAAATTACTTTTAATGTTTTGTAATAACTTTTCTTTTTCAACTACCTGCCTCTTTTCTTTGATTGGTGCATGAAGTTAATGCATCAAAGTTGTTAGGGGCCAATGCCATTTAAAAAAAGGATATACAACTCCGCAAAAGTTAGTGTAAAAGTAAAGTGAATTACGCCCAAAAAAGTGTGGGGCAAGGAATTTTTTTTTTAAATAATAAATCTAGAAAATATTTAGTTATATAAGGAACTTTCATTTTAAACAATTCGAATCAGCGGTTTTTTGTTGCGATTTGAGCAAAAACCAGCAGCTGTTGGCTAAATATTTAACAGGTTGGCAATATTTGAATGCTTTTTTGTTTATTTATAGATTTTAATTAAACAACTGAAGACCTGAATGTATTTTCTGACTCATTTGCTACGTACCGTCTGGATCTAAGAACATTAATGGTCCTTGTTGACAATACTGACAATCTGGCTCCAAGGACCATTTACAATAACAATATTTGCCAGGTGGATTGAAGGTTTACTTATAACTTAAGAATACTAACCAATTGGCTCGAACGACTATCAATAATTTAACAATACTTACAATCTGGTTCGCAGGACCATTAATAGAAATAACTATATTAACCATCTGGCTCAAAGGACCGTTTATAAGTTAACAATACTTTTAATCTTGCTAAAAGAAGCAAAGTTGTTGCCAGCTGAATTGAAGGACCACTAATAAGTTAAGCATATTAACCGATTAGCTCGGACGACCATCAATAAGTTAAAAAATACTTACAATCTGGCTCGAAGGACCATTAATAGAATTAACTGTATTAAGCACCTGGCTCGAATGACCCTTAAAAGTTAACAATACTTTCAGTCGGACTCGTAAGGTCATTAATACAAATAACAGTATTTACCATAAGGTACGAAGGACCACTAATAAGAAATCTGGCTCGAAGGATCATGAAAGTAAGTAAATAAGTTTTTGCCACTTGGATCGAAGTGTCACTAATAAGCTAAGAATATTAATCAACTGGTTCGAACGATCATCATTAAGTTAACAATACTCGAAGGACCAAAAATAAAAATTAAATTATTTGCCACATGGAACGAAGAACCACTAATAAATTAAGAAAATTTATAAGCTGACTCGAAGAATTATTAAAAAGTAACTTGTATCGTCTATATGGCTCGAAGGACCAAAAATAAAAATAACATTACTTTCTACTTGGATCAAAAAACCACTAATAAATTAAGGGTATTTGCCAGCTGGCTCGAATAACCATTAATAAGTACCTAATAGTTTTAATATATGGCTCGAAAGACTATTAATATGAGAATAATAACTACCATCTGATTCGAAGGACCATCACTAAAAACATATTATTTATAATCACAACCATTGATTAGATAATAATTTACACCATCTGGCTCGAAATACCATTACAAGCTTCCAATATTTACCATCTGGTAAAAAAAATAATTGACAAAGGACAATTAAAAAGTTTTCTATAAAAAACATCTGTCAGGATGGACCATTAGTAAGAGAATAATAAGAGTACCCTCTGGTTCGAGGGACCAATAATGAGAAAAATATTTACCATCTGATTCGAAAAGCCATTAAAAAGCTTTTGATTTTTACTATCTGGCTAAAAGGACCATTAATAAGAAAATACTATTTAATATGGGAATAATATTTACCAACTGAGTCCCCATAAGGGCTTATAAAGAACCAGAGGAACCAATATATATATAATATTCACCATCTACTAGAATAACATTTGCCTCCTGGCTCAAAGGACCATTAAAAAGTTACCAATAATCATCATCTGGTAGGAAGATAAATTTTTTTGCATTTGGATTGAAGGATTTTTAATAAATTGCAAATTTTTACCAACTGGACCGAAGGACCATTAGCAAATAAGTAATATTTACTATCTGGATCGAAAGGACCATTATTAATTAAACAATATTTAATTATTTTTGTTTTGCTTCTGTTTTTTGCGAACGAACACCTTGTTTGTGAGCCTTTATGCAAACAACTTAGTGGTTCGTAAGACCATAAGCAAGTTGAACGCAGTGAATTGCTGTTTGCTGTTTTTATAAGGTAAAACCAAACAAATATGAGCTTGTATGCTAGAACATGATTTTTAATTTTACCCTTGATTCATAAATTGAAAAACACGAAAAAAAACTCTTAATGACTCCATAACAAAAAAAAAATAATAATCAGCAGCATTGTCTTGATTCATTTAACACAATTAGTTTAAATTTCGAAAATTCAGCAAACTTTTAATAACTTTTGTTTTGCCTTTTGTTTAGTGAAAAAGCTTAGCAAAATTATTTCCTTGGTTGTATAATTAAGAAATTTGTTTTCTGCATAAAGTTGCTTTTGTACGTATTCCTTGCCTGGGAATTTTTCTCCAGCGCAATTAGTGGTAGTTTGTTTAATTATACAGAAAATACTTTATTCACATGCACTTAGAAAATACGTACACAAACACACACACACACAGATACATGCACACACACATCCCCCAACACAGCCATACACGGTGATGTGAAAAATTCCCGTAACTGTAAAATGTTGTGCCTTGTGGCATGTAGCAAAGTAATTTGAATAATTTGTTACCACTTTCATATTATTTATTTTGTTTTGCTCCAGCACACTTGGCTCTAAATAAAGGGTGTCTTTTTTATGGAAGATGTTTGGTATTTAATTACAAAAATGTTTGCCAGCGAAAGAAATGAATTTTTAATGGCTTTTACGAAGTTTGATTTTATAAATAAAATTATTTATTTTACAAGGACCTTTTATTTTATCCCATTTAGTAGGTTAGGTACAAAGATAATTTTATTTTGCAATATAAATCCAGGCGAATTGATGCCAGGTGGTCTCGATTTGCAACTCTGCATATTCGCCTTGTGTATTTGTTAGTGTAAAATTTCCTGCTGTGAGAAAATTTCCGAAGGTTTTGCTTTGATTTGACACAAGAGAAATTAACATCTGATTACCATATGCTAAATCAAGATCACCTGGTGTCAATTCGCCGTGATATCAATTATTGCACAATAATATTGCAAATGTGTGGGCACTGTAACTTAACTGATGCTCTGTAGCAAAAATAAATATAAAATTTTGGGCGAGATTTTGTCAAAAAAAAAAAATGATATTAAACATATATTTATATTTTTTTACAAAGTCTTTAAAAAAATTTTTTATGAACGTTTATTTAAGGCATTTTTTTAAATTTTAAGCGTTTTCATGAGAAAGCTCTTTTTACAAATTAATAAATTTAATATTACAAATTATGAGCTTTTGCCATTTTTAGTCTTTCTTATGCTGTCATTCCAACATTTCACTTCAATTAATTAATTTTTTTCCCTCTCTCTATCTACTTTTTTCTAGAATTCCGCATTCTCTCCTTGTTTTTTAATTTATAGTTTTCTAATAATAATTCATCTTGCAACTCTCTTTATGATATTTTGCCACCTTTTTATATGTAAATTAAAATAATTTAAATGGTAAACTTTTTGTAAAGTTTTTTCCTTTGAATTTTAGACTTACGATGTTGCACGTGACTAACTTTATATAGGTACCACGATCAGCAATTTTTATATTTTTTCAGCAAGCTAGT
This sequence comes from Tachina lurida, assembly GCA_944452675.1. Taxonomy (NCBI): domain Eukaryota; kingdom Metazoa; phylum Arthropoda; class Insecta; order Diptera; family Tachinidae; genus Tachina; species Tachina lurida. Next base: position 32,413,588 of record OX101752.1, read on the forward strand.
GTAGTGATTATTTTATGAGGTTTCTGTATCTAATTTTGTCGCCCTGATAAAAATTTGGTTTTTCAATGTCGCATGTGACATTGAAATATCAATCAATCAAAAAAAAAAATTGCATAGGTTTTGATACAACGAATGTTATTTGATGCAAATGGTCTTGTGTAAGTGCAAATGCAAAATATCGGATTTTTTTTTAAATTCCAACAAAAAATTACGCACAGAGTCCAAAAAAATTGCCAGTATTCCTTGTTTGATACAAATGGTCTTGCGTACTACGCACACATTCCAAGGAAAAGCTACGATATTTTGCATTTGCACTTACACAAGACCATTTGCATCAAACAACGAATACCGCCAATGTTTTTTTTTTGACAGTTTGCACTATTAAAAATAGTGCAATGGATTATAATTCTGCTTAAAAACGAGCAAAAGAAATATTCAATTCGAATATCTTTTATTAATTAATTAATTATATAACTTTTTTATATTAGTTAAATCTGATTATTTGTCTATGAAAATATGATAAATTTTAAAATTTTTTTTAGAGTCGCTGTAGATTTCGTTAGATGAGCTTCTAAACTGTCGAAATATGCATAAGACCCGATTAAAAAAAAATAATTAGTTAGGGCGTTTCTATATAAAGGTAACGATATTTATATTATTTTTTTAAAACAGCCCCTAAAAGTATGCTGTACACCATAAAAATTTATTTTAACTTTTAACAGCGGTTTTGTATCACTTTATCTGTTTGTATTATTTTGTTTAATTTTATTTCCAGTTGTTTTCTTTTTTTCTTCTTGTCTTTAGCACCTCATAAAATTTGTGTGTGCGATAACATTTCTAGCCCGAACTATTTAAAAACAAAAAAAAACGAAAAACAAAATTCAAAATATGCTTGTAAAACAAATGAAAAATTTATGATGTTTGTGGTTTCGTTAGAAAAATTATAACAATATGTATTTTGGTTTGCCTTTTAGACAAAAAACAAGCAACTGAAATTATCTGCAAAATAAAATGTTTGGCACCAAAGCCAAAGCTTTTTTTATGCAGAGAAGAAAAGAAAAACAAAATGAATCCTTGAAATATGACTATTGAGATAATAATTTTTGGCCGTGTGAAAGAAAATTAAAACTCTTCGTGTAGCAAAAACAAAAAAAAAAAAAATAAAAAAATAAGATACAATTTATAGGTACATATTTAAAGTCTTTTGGAAACTTTTAAGGCGCTAGTAGTGAATTTTTCTTTTCAACATCTAGTGTACCCTGCTGCAGACAATTAATCCTAAAAGCTTTCTCTTTTGAATGTATTAAATACAAGTCCATTTTAATTTTAAAACATGATGCTTAAGTTTCATATTTTACTCCCCTTAAACAGACATACGAGCGAGTGCAAAACTTTTTTTATTTCCATGCTGCTCATTTATAATGGCAAGTGGAAAAGCTAAAAAAAATTATACAAAACACAAATTGCAGCAGCTGTTGTTACTGTCTTGCTAGTGGTGTTGCCGCTAATACACCAAAAGGAGTGATGTGCATGTACAAGAGAGTTTTTTTCTTCCACTCATTATTCGTAGTAGTTGTACATTTCAAAATCACTTTGTTTTCTTGACATTTAAAACAACACAAAACAATAAGAACTGCAACAGCTTTCCCTGCAATTGCTTAAAAATAAAGTGAAGTGAAACAACAACAACAACAACAAGCAGCCAAGAAATGTGTCACTACGACTGATGTTAGAATTTGTCATTTTATTTATTTCTTTTGCTTAAGCATGAATTTAACAAACAGATGTTTTACACAGACACAAACAAACACACAGCAATACACACACACACACACTTTAGCCATTACAACAAACACTCATTTATCTCTTTCTAAATTTCACGCTCACACTTGAAATAAAATAAATATAAAATAGAAAACTTCCTTTAGTTGCAAATACATATTAGTAAACAAGCAGAGAGACACGCCAATAAATGCAACAATAATTCCGAACTGAACACCAAACATCTGCTCATACAGATTCTCACTTATACCATTTTCCAATATTGCACAGTGGGGCACAGTGGCAAAAAATTTAGAAATAATTCTGCAATTTCGGAACGGGCCTTTCGATGGTTATAAAATACTTCTAAACATTTTTTTAATTTTTTTTTATAATATTCTTATATTGCACTATGGCAGAGTGAGGGATTTTAGCAAAAAAATTTTAAATAATTCTGCAGTTTCTAAACTGGCCGTCCGTTTGCTAAAAAAATACTTTTAAATATTTTTGAATTTTTTTTATAATATTCCTATTTTGCATTATTGCACAGTGGAGAGCAGTAGAAAAAAAAGTGGAACTAATATTGAAATTTCTAAACGGGCCTTTCGATGGTCATAAAATACATTTAAATATTTTTTTAAATATATTGCTATAAAATGTCTTTAAATATTTTTGAATTTTTTTTTATAATATTCCTATTTTGCACTATTGCACAGTGGTGCACAATAGCAAAAAAAGTGGAAATATTTTTAAAATTTCTAAACGGGCCTTTCGATGGTTATAAAATACTTCTAAACTTTTTTTAAAAATTTTTTAACTTTTTTTATAATATTCTTATATTGCACTATGGCACAGTGAGGGATTTTAGCAAACAAAAATAGAAATATAAGTTTAAACCCCTCAATAATCAATTTCAATGTATTTTTAATAAAAAATATTTTACTTAATAAGTAAAATAATAAATTGGGATTATTAGTGCGTTTAAAAAATTTTTAAACTTAAATTTTAACAATTCCCATAAAAACACTAATTATTAACTTGACTGCACCCGGTCAAAAATACTTGTGTGGCAACACTCTATTCTTTAATAGCTGTTGTTGTTATTTACATTTATTTTCTTTTACATACTCTTACAACTACAATTTGAAGCTGAAAAAAAGTCAGCCAATGTAGCAATGGTAAAGTAAGAAAATAAAAAAACATGTTGATTATTGAGTTCTTGTTTCAACTTTGTTATTTGTTGTTAGGCTTCTCATTTGTTTAAATGAAAGTTTATAACATAATAACTCTAGTTGTTCTAAGAAATTTGGGTAAAGGTTCCCTGATGATCTGTATTAGCAACAGTGAAATGCGTATAGGATCCAGCTAAACCCCTCAATAATCAATTTCAATGTATTTTTAATAAAAAATATTTTACTTAATAAGTAAAATAATAAATTGGGATTATTAGTGCGTTTAAAAAATTTTTAAACTTAAATTTTAACAATTCCCATAAAAACACTAAAAATAGAAATAATTCTGCAGTTTCTAAACTGGCCGTCCGTTTGCTAAAAAATACTTTTAAATATTTTTGATTTTTTTTAAATATTCCTATTTTGCACTATTGCACAGTGGAGCGCAGTAGAAAAAAAGTGAAAATAATTTTGAAATTTCTAAACGGGCCCTTCGATGGCTATAAAATACTTTTAAATGTTTTTTAAATATTTTTTACGATTTTTTTTAAATATTCTTATTTTGTACAGTGGCGCGCTGTAAAAAAAAGTAGAAATAATATTGAAATTTCTAAACGGGCCTTTCGATGGTTATAAAATACTTTTAAACATTTTTTTAAAATATATTGCATATTTTTTATATTTCTATTTTGCTCTATCGCACAGTGGGGTATTTTAGCAAAAAAAAAATTAAATAATTCTGCAGTTTCTAAACTGGCCGTCCGTTTGCTAAAAAATACTTTTAAATACTTTTAAAATTTTCTTTTATAATATTCATATTTTGCACAGTGCAGCGCAGTAGAAAAAAGTGCACATAATTTTGAAATTTCTAAACGGGCCTTTCGATGGCTATAAAATACTTTTCAATGCTTTTTAAATTTTTTTTTTTAAACTTTTTTTTTATAATATTCCTATTTTACACTATGGCACAGTGGGGGATTTTAGCAAAAAAGATTTAAATGATTCTGCAGTTTCTAAACTGACCGTCCGTTTGGTAAAAATACTTCTAAATATTTAAAATTTTTTTTTTAATATTTCTATTTTGCACAGTGGAGCGCAGTAGAAAAAAAGTGGAACTAATTTTGAAATTTCTAAACCGGCTTTCCGATGGCTACAAATACCTTTAAATGTTTTTCAATATTTTTGCGAACTGTTTTATAATATTCTTATTGTGAACTATGGCACATTGCAACTTAAAAAAAAAAACAAGAGCAATGTTAATTAAGGCTTCTGATATAAAAAAGACATACGAAGGCGTTCCCGGCTTGAAGTATAGATGGCAACCTTATAAAACATGTGTTTTAAATTCCAAGTTGCAACCTTGTTTTTGTCATATGAAAATAAACCTTATCGCCTTCTTTAGCCAAGTTTGTTATAATCATCAAGTTCATTGAGCGATGCTGTCGATGATGTCGACAAGAAATTTTCTTTCGCTTATTATTGTATTTTCTTTTATTTTTTGCATAGTTTTTTTTCTTCCAAAACAGATTATGTTCTTCACTTTGTAATAAACTTCAAAATATAAACAACTAAAAGTAGACCCCATGTGGTGTTATAAGCAAATCCTAAAATTATGCATTATTTCTTGCTGAATTTGCAGTGTATAACTTCATTTGACATCCAAAAATTTTTGGTGTGCATATGTTTTTTTTTTAACTTTTGTTTTTCATAGTTAAGCAAATTGAAAAAAAACACACACACACACAGAAACAACTGCCAATGTTACTGCTTACTCAAGTTTAACTAACCCATGTTATGACATGTTTGAACATGTTTTAAATGTCTATGTTTACATATTGTATTACTGTTTCCCTTAAAAATTATATGCACTTACATATAAGCAAGAAAAGAAAGTAAGAGGAAATAAAAATGTGTCACTTTTGATGAGTTTTTAATGGTTTGCTTAAAATAGATAAAAAGCCTTGGCAGATTTCTCTTTCGATTAGCAGATAAAAAAATAAATGTAATATTTTTAAAGTCAACCTAAAAAAAAATAAAAAAAAAATTCTTTAAATCAAAATAAAAAAAAGTTCGAGAATCCAAAAAAAAAATAAAAATCTGTCAACCTTAAATTAAACCCAACTTAAATCATATTTTTTTTTTTATTAGAAGTTAAAAAATTTCAAAAATTTAACCAAAGTTCGAAAATTTAAAAAGGAATGAAGCATAATTTTAAAAATAATTAAAAATTGTGTATAAATATTTCTTTATAACATAGGACAACGAATATTTCTTTATTTATTATATAATTTTTCTCGATGCGAAAACTTCTCACAAGTTACATGTACACAAAATTTTTAAAATTTGAAAATTAAAAAAATTTCAAGTGTTCGGAAATTTAGTAAACAAAAGTTCCGAAAATCTACTTTAACAATTCAATCAATAAAAAGAAAAATTAAAAACTTTAAAGTATAAAAAAAATCCTTAATCCCAAAAAAATTTTGAATTCCAAAAACAAAAAAGAATTTTATAAAAAAAATTAGTTTTAAATAGAAATTTTTAAAATTAGAAAATTAAAAAAATATCTCCAGAATTCAAAAATTTTGTGCAAAAAAAGATCCTAAAATTTACTTTAAGAATTAAATCAATAAAAAGAAAAATTTAAATACTTTAAAGTACAACAAAATTCTTTAACTAAAAAAAAAATCGAGAATTCCTAAACAAAAAAATGTGATAAAAATTCGAAGTTTAAGAAAAATTACTCAACTTAAAAGAAAAATTAACACTGGAATGTATACAAAAATTATTTAGCTAAAAAAAATTCGAGAATTCCAAAAAAATAACTAAAGAATAATAAATATTAGAAGTTTAACAAAAATCCTTCAACTAAAAATTAGAAGTTTAACTAAAAGTTCATTAACTTAAAAAAATTAAAAAATTAGAGTTTACAAAAAAATTCTTTATAAAAAAAAAATTCGAGAATTCCAAAAAAAAACTAAAATAAAATATAGTAAAAATTAGCAGTTTAACAAAAATCCCTCAACTAAAAATTAGAAGTTTAATTAATAATTTATCAAATTATAAAGAAAATTTAAAAAAACTAGAATTTACAAGAAAAATTCTTTAACTCAAAAAAAAAAAAAAAAAAAATCGAGAATTTTCCAAAAAAAAATTAAAAAATTAAAAATAGTAAAAATCAGAATTTTAACTTAAAATTAAATTTAACTGAAAATATAATTTTTTTTATTAGGAATTAGAAAAATTCGAAAATTCAACAAAATTCAAAAAAGTCAATAAACTTTGCAAAATTTTTAAAATGTGACAAAAATTAAAAGCTTACATAAAAATTCATCAACTTGAAAAGAAAAATTAAAAAACTGAATGAGCAAAAAAATTTTTTATATAAAAAAAAATTCGAGAATTCCAAATAAATACATACATATATATAAATAACAAAAATTAAAAATTTTAAAAACCGCCGATATATTTAGAAAAGATGTGATATCTTCTAAACGGCTGAACCGATTTTCTTTAAGCATAGTTAAAGACCTTCTCGATCAAGTCACCTTTCAAACAAAAAAAAAAAAAAAACTAAATCAAAATCGGTCCAGCCGTTTGGGCTGTACGTGGACACGGACAGACATACAGATACACAGATACACAGACACATACTACAAACTTATAACACCCCTTTTTTTGGTCGGGGGTTAATAAAATGTAGTAAAAATTAAAAATTTAATGAAAATCCCTCAACTAAAAGTTAGAAGTTTAACTTAAAATTGATCAACTTAAAAAAAATTTAAAAAACTAGAATTTACGAAAAAAAATCTTAAAAAAAATTCGAGAATGCCAAAAAAAAAAAAAACTAAAAAATAATAAAATTTTTTTTAAGAAAAATCCGCCAATATAAAATTAAAATTAAGTGAGCTGAATTTGAAAATTTTAAAAATTTAACAAAATTCGAAAATTCAAAAATATGCCAAAAACATTTTGCAAAATTTTTCAAGATGATTGCAATTTTTTTTTATTAATGCATGATGTAAATTATTTTAATTTCCACCTTCATATTTCTTTAAGTGTATTATTTATTTAAATATCAAGGCTTTACCAGTAACAATTCATATCATATTCATAGCAAGTCCAAAGTAATGAAAAGACTAAACTAATTTTCTAATAAAAATTTAAATAATAAAATTGTTGCAAGAAATTAAGAAATTCATTTAATCATTTAATCCCGCACATTCAACGTACATTTGACTGTGCAAACATTTCGTTGTATGTATTAATTTTTAAAGTTTGTTAATCCTTTCCCGCCCCCCCCCCACTAGCGAGTAACTAACAAAATTTTAATTAAAGTCAATGAAAATAAAATTTTAAATAAAACAAACAAAAAGACAATAAATGTTAAACAAACAAGAAATATTTTTAATGCTTCATAAAATTTTGTTGTGATTAAATTCGTTTAAAAATTGTCATAATTACCGACAACATGAATGACATGATGGGAGGGGGGAGGGGGGATTTGAAGAGAGGAAAAATAATTGCTTATTTGTTGAAGAAGGGAAGTAGAGCAGAGGAAATAATTAAGCAAATAAATGTTAAAAGAGGAAGCAGCTGTAACTGGTGGGTGGGAGTGACTGGGTAGGGGGGAGGGGGAGAGAGAGAGAGAAAAGAAAAGGGTCAGAAAGTTTGTATACTTCATTATGGTGTTAAATTTAACAAGTTAAAATTAAAATTTATTTATTTGCTTTTTATTTTATTAATGTTAAACACTTGGTGGGCTGTCTGTCACTAGCGTGCGTGAGTTAAGGAGGAGGCAGGTAAAGTTATAATGTTTCCTTTACAAATTGAAAATGGAATATATTTAAGTTATCTTAGGAAACTTTTGGCTTTAACGGTGAAGTGGAAATTATTATTTTAATCACAAAGAGGTATAAATAAGCCTCCTTGCTGGCCTTAAATTGATACATTATGAACCAAACCCATGAAGTTTTTTTTTAAATAAATATTTTTTTTTTGGCAAACATTTAAATTTAAACAAAATTTTTCATATTTAAACATTTTAATTGTAATACTGACCTGACCTTTCACACAAACAATAATGCTGGTAATTAGCAGACAAATTTTATGCTTTCATCATCATCAACATCAAAAACATTTCAAAAATTTTCTATTTAACTAGAAAACGAAATAAAGTAGAATGTCAATCAATTATACACGTCATTCTTTAGTTTCAGGCAAAATATTTTGTAACTGAATTTTAATGCAATATAAACAAAGTAAATAATACAAATAAAGGAAAACTATTTAAATTATATACATTTATTGTATTTAAACAATTTGCATAAATTATTTCATTAAATTAGGTCTCTTCGTTTAAAAATTAAAAAGTTGTGCTTTAAAAATTCGTAAGAAAAAGCCAATAAACTCCCCCTCTACCCTAATCAAATAAAAAAAAATTTGTTATATGAATTATAGTTGCTAAAGGCATGTTACTCACTTTCCTGCATAATCGTTAGACTTTTGAGAAAATGCAACCCTGATCTAATAGAGCTTACCCTACGTCTCCACTAGCCAACGACTTGGACATAGCATGAACATAACGCCGGCACAGCAACTGTGAAAAAATCATCAACTTCTTTGTTGTGGTGAATACCTGCGATGTCCATATTCAGGCATATCAAAGTATTTTGCGATAGTGCAATAAAGATGGAATATATTTACCAATTTTGTTCTGTCTCTTTTCTTTCTATTGCAAATGGTGGCGGACTGAGAATCTTGTGGCGAACATTGTTGCTCAGACACATGTTGGGGCATCCATGTCAGAGCATGGACAAAAGTTGGACATGAGCGGTCTCCATTAGCCATTTGCTATGTCCGACATGATGCCCATACCAAGTTCATGGCTAGTGGAGATCGCTAGTTATGAAAATTTTCAAAAGATAATAATAACTCACTAACGATTATGTAGCCTTAATAAGTACCTTGTTACCTGAAGCAACATCAAGCTCATCTCACAAATTATTATATTTAATTAATATTAATAAGCTGCATAATCGCACGATTTACTAAAAACAAATACAACACTGGTATGATGAAGTATATGAAAATGTTCAGCAGACAATAATAACTCATCTGATTAGAGTTGTATTTTTTAGTATATCGTGCGATTGTGTAGGATGGTTAGGTTAGGTTAGGAAGTGTGGTGATATGGTAGATTCGATTAAGGGTCCATTGTTATTCCGTTCTATTGCCCAAAAAAGTAATATTTGTAGTCAGAAGTGAACCTATTATCCCTCATTGAGCCACCGAATTCCCATAATGAAGACCCCTGATGTCCTCTAGTTTACACTTCCCGATATCATCTAAGCCTATAACGTGGCAGCTTTGGGCAGTGACAGATAATATGTTCAATATGTTTCTGGTTCCTCTTCAACCCCGCACCTTCTACAAATATCTGGAGTGTCGGTTTCCAAAATGCTGGTTCTTGCTCTGACCGAGCAGTGACCAGTCAACGCGCCTATTACGATTCGCATCGTCTTCCTATTCATGTCCAGTAGAAGTTTGGATCTTCCTGAGTCAAGTTTTGAACACATAGCCCTTCAGACTCTACAATCCTCCCTACTTCGCCATGAACTGTTGGTCTTGCTTTTTGAGTTCCCCATAGTAATGATCTATCGGTAATTTCACCGATCTTATCTAATGCCGCCCCTATTTTCAATTGTGTAGGATAGTGAGCCATGACCTTTATAGTGCAAAGTATAGTTAGTTGGTAACTATAATTCGTTACTTCAATAACAGAAAGGATTACAATTAAAAGTTCCCTAAAATTTAAATAAATTTTTATCTCCCCAACAAGTTTGATAGAATTTATGAATAACAGAACAATTGTAAGTATGTATGTGTATAAATCACACAAACACACACACACACACACATGTAGTCTAATAATTCTTACCTGGAACAAAAGCAAAAACTTGCATTAGTTTCACTATATAAATAACAAATTTTTCTCCTGTTGCTGTAATACGTATGAAAAACAATCTATACCCAGACATAAACGAGTTTACCTTAAGCCAGAGTGCATAGTAAAATTGAAATACGCATTCAGTTATTAAGACTATTTCGTATATAAAATTTGCAATGAGAAATTATCTTAACAAATGCATGCAATAGAATTAATACGAAAATGCATAATGTAGCCAATTGCACACAAACACACACTTACAAAAAGGGACTTGTTTCTTAAAATTCCAAAGGATTTTCAAAAGGGTTATTTTCTTGTCAAAAAAAGTACTTTAACAAAAATGTATGTACTTAAGAAATATTTCTTTCAAAAAAAGTACTGTTTTAAAAAGCTACTTTTTAAGGTACTTTTTTAAAAAAGGTGCTTTTAAGGTACTTTTTCAAACGGGTACTTTAAGAAAAAAGATTTATTTTAAAAAAGAAGGTACTTTAAAAAAAACTAATATTAAAAAAAAGATACTTTTTTAAGTACTTTTTTTTAAACGTACTGTTTTCAAAAGGATTCTTTTTTAAAAAATGTACTTTTTCAAAATGTTACTTGTTTCAAAAAGATAATTTTTTCAAAAAGGTACTTTTTTCAAAAAAGGGTACATAAAATAACCTTTTTTGAAAAACAAAACATATTGGTTTATATAAAAGGTACTTTATCCAGAAGCTAATTTTACTAAAAAGGTACTTTTAAGTTTAATCAATTATTACATAATAATTGAACAATTTATTTATTAACATTTATTTTTTGAATTTTAATTATTTATATATTTTGTTTTTCATATTTTTTAAAGTTGCATTTTTCCAAAAGGTACCTTTTCAAATAAGTTCTTTTTTTTTGAAAAACGTACTTAAAAAAAAAGATACGTTTTTAAAAAAAGGTTTTTTTTCAAGAAGTATATTATGTATAAAAACTTAATTAAAAAAAACTTTTTATAAAAAAGGGGTGGTTTTTAAAAAAGATTATATATTTAAAAATGTACTTTTATTCAAAAGCTGTTTAAAAAATTCATACTTCGTTTTTCAGGAGTTACTTTTTTTCATAAGGTACTTTGTTCTTAAAAAGGTACTTTTTTCCAAAAGAAACTTTTTTCAAAAAGAAACTCTTTTCAAAAAGAACCTTTTTTTCAAAAAAGTTACTTGTTTCAAAAAATCCTTTTTCAAAAACACATTTTCTTAAAAGTATTTTTGTCAAGGAGTAGTAGTTATTTTAAAATGGTACTGATTTCAAAACGTACGTTTTTCAAAGGATACTTTATCCAAAAAATGACTTACTTCAAAGTGGTTCTTTAAAAATGTTCTTTTTTAAAAGATATATAGAAATAATACTCATGAATTTTTTCAAATGTCATATATGTTCGTACTTCAAAAGGTACTTTTGTTAAAAATGTACGTTTTTCGAAGAGTTGCTTTTTCTAAAATAAGTACTTTGTTGAAAATGGTTCTTTGAAAAAGATAAATTTTTTGTAAGATATATAGAACTAATACGAATTTATAATAGAGACATTTTACACAAGCATATTTATTCAAATTAACTTTTGTTTTGAGATCTCAAAAAATTTTCAAAATAGTAATTTTTTGTTTTCAAAAAGTCGCGTATTAAATAAAATTTTCTTCAAGGCAATACATTTTTCAAAAAGGTATTTTACTCAAAAAGGTACTTTTTTCAACGAGTTACGAGTACTTTTAAAAAGTATTTGTTTAAAAAAGGCGCTGCTCTCAAAATTTTCTTTTTGGAATAAGCAATTAAAAAAAATATTTACTTTAAAAAAGTGTTTCTTTCAAAGAAGTACTTTTTCACAAAGGTATTTCTTTCATAAAGGTGCGTTTTTCACAGAGGTACTTTTTTCAAAAATGTACTTTTCACAAAAGTACTGTTTTTAAAAAGGTACTTTTTTTTCAAAAATGTACTTTTTTTTAAATGTTTCTTTTTCAACATGGTAATTTCTTTCAAAAAGGGCAAAATTTGTCTTTTTTAAATATGCTTTTTGCAAAAAATGAATTTTTTAAATATTTTTAAAAAATAAAAAAGTTTTTCAAAAAAGGTAGTTTAAAAAAAATAGTACTTAAAAAAAACAGTACTTTTTAGTTGTTTTAAATGGTACTCTTTTTAAAAAGGTACTTTTACAGAAAAGATACTTTTTCAAAAAAGGTACTTATTTCAAAAAAGGTACTGTTTAAAAAAAGTGGTTTTCTCAAAAAAAAATTTGTTTTCTCAACGAGTTCTTTTTTCAAAACATGTATAACTTTTCCAAAAAGGACGTGGGAAAAATTTATTTTCTCCGTAAGGTTCTGTTTTCGAAAATTATACAATCAGGGCTATCATGAATAAAATTCCGCGTGAAATTTTTCCCTTTTCCAATTAGAATTTTTTGTTCTGCCTGCTATTTGCTATTAGTTGGAATTTTTTCCTGGGAAAAATTTCGCGTGGAATTTTATTCATGATAGCCCTGAATGTCTTAAAAAAATACTTTTTGCAACAAGATAAGTTTAATTTTTCTTTAAAAAATTTCCCTTTGAACAAAAAATTAATTGAAAAGCTGCTGCTTCTAAATATGGGCATTTCCACAGGAATGTCAACTTTTTGTAGCGTGCAACAGCAAGCAAATATGCTTGTTTTTTTTTTAAAGAAAAATAAACTTTTTTTTGCTCTTTTATATATTTGTGTAGGCCGTCATCAGCAGCTCTATGTTAGGTAAAGTTTGAAGAAAAATCGAGTCACGTTATACAGAAATACAAGGTTAATAGTTTGCTGTCGCACGGGACAAAAAGTTTAATTTCTTGGAGAAATGCCCATACATGAATTTGTAAAAGAAGGCAACTTTTTTTTTGTCAAATTGTTATTTTTTTCCATTTCTGAAATTACCCAGCAAAAAAGTTTGCTTACTAGAATGCAAAAAAGTGTATGTACTCTTCAGTCGTAAGTACATACAATTTGACTGAATAACCCATTATTTTTGTTTGAGAAGTTCAAAAAGTATGCGGTACCCTATACTTTTTGCCTACAAATATCCAAAAGTTAATAGATTACTGATTGCCTAAACGTATTCAAAATTTAATGGGTTATTTTGTGGATTACTTTTTACCTAAAATTGTTGAAAAATAATTTATTTGCTAATAAAAATAAATAGAATTTTGTAAAAATCATAATTTTGCAAAGAAAATATATGAATATGTATATTGAATAATATGCAAAAATACTTAAATTCTGTAATACATTTTTCTCTCTATAAACTTCATTATTAACTGGAAAGTACTACAATAAGAACTTTTACGTAATGGTATAAATAAGTACCACTCATTACTTTGTAAGCTATTACAAGAGTCCTACCCATTACAAAATCTTGAAAAATTTTTGCTGGGTAAGTTGTAAAAATTACTTGTAAAGTTTGCTTAGATAAATTTAAAAAAATTTAATTTAATTAAAAATTAACTTAATTTTTAAAGTTCCATAAAAAATGGAAGAAAAGTAAGAAAAAGTATTAAATTTGAAATTTGTACCAAATTTTTTTCGCTATGTAACAATTTTTGTAAATTCTTTTTTTTTGGGCAAAAATTTTTATGTCGGAGTATGCGAAGACTAGTTTTTTCTTTTCAAAAATTCTAATAGAAAATTTTGTAATATAGAAATAAACACAAATGTGCATGCATATATCCTTAAATAGACATTTAAAGTTCCCATACACACACACATAATAAAAGTAATTTACTGCAAAATATCTGTCAGTATTTGTTTAGACGTTTGTGTGTGTGTGTGTTGTACAACTTTTCTATATAAATACGTGTTGTTGTTGTTGTTTTTGCTGTATCGGTAAATTTCTATTTTGTTTAATGTGCATAACTTGTTTTATTTATTCCCCTACACAAGCAAATTTTACAACTATTTGGCATAAATATATGTATGTATGAAATATATGTATGTATGTATGCATGTATGTGTAATGATTTAACAAATGAGGTGAATGCAATACAATTCCTTTGATATCGAGTTTTAGTATTTAGAGAGCAGGAAAACAAAAATATAAATAAACAATATTACATAATGCAAAATAGGCAAATATATACATATACGAGTATTAAGGATTCAATGAAATTGCTGTTAAGTTGTTGTTCAATATGAATACAAAAATACACGCACTTACATACACACCAACTTGCAGGATTCTGCATGAGAAATATCTAGATCTAGGCATGCATACATTTATGTACATTTGTAATATTTCTTTATACTAGAGATGGAATCGTGAGTAATGAATTATGAATGCTTACGAATACTGGAAAGTTGTATAAGCTTTAGCGATTTCCTATTTTTTTTTGTTAATTTAATTTCTTTTTTATTATTTTTATTCTTAAAAATAAAACGCCTAGTGTAGTACGCTTATGCATTTTTTATAATATTAGAAAAAAACGTTTCCATAGAAGTTTTATTTTGTATTTTTTGTTCTGAAAACACATACATATTTGAGTAACTTAAAGACTTGCTGCTTTCTCCTGGGGCAATAATTACCAGAAGTTTTGCTTAATTTTTCAGAAATTTTAAATAATTTTTTTGTATCAGCTGACGTGATAAAAAGCTTAACTTAATGCTTGCATGCATGATCCAAACGAATCATGTTAGTGCATGCCACCTCTAGTTCATATTAAATGTTATAAATAAATGAAGCATACCTCAATGGGTTTGGGCGGGGGGAAGGGGGAGGGGGGAAATAAATAAGTTTTGCAAGAAATTTTCAATAAACTATGAAGGACATTTGTCAAATTGGAAAATTTCTTATTACCTTCACAGTTGTCTATTTGTGTTTAATACATTAAATTGTATTTTGTATATCAAAATGTTTAAATAAGAAAGAACAATTTGCTTACAATCATTAATAATAATAATAATAAACTTCTACTTCTAACTAAATGCGTGTGATTAATTTAAGAGTTTTCTCTTCATTAAAATGGAAATCAACAAAAATTTTCTTGTTTTGATTATAATAGGCTAAGGTTTATAAAGTATATTTATTAAAATTGAATTGAGGATAAAGTGGTCGAAATTTTTAAATTAATTTAAAAAGCCTATTGCAAGCTGGCGTGCATTCCAAATGCCCAGTTTACCTCACCTTCACCTGAAATGACCTGACCTTCAAATATCTCTATCAGAAAGTCCAATGTGGTATAAGCTGTGTGTGGTGGTACTAAGCACATTCCTATTCGAACTACATGTCGGTGTTGTCCATAACATGCAATTTTGGCCAAACGATGTTAATAGTCATCGAGCCATAACACTCGCGTCTATAACACGGTTGCTCTATTGTTAATGTATATACACAAAAGTCATCGTAATGCATTGCAATGCATCAGGGTGACCGATGACATTATTCAAAAAGTGGCACCAAATAGGGCATTTATAAAAAAAAGGGGCAACATAAAAAAAACGAGACAAGCTACACTAAACTTCTTATTTTTAATGCATTATTATTATATAACTCACTTTAAAGTGGCAAGGCAGTCGCAAAAGTGGCAATTTGCCACTTTAGTCGGTCACTAAACTAACATTCATTTTAAAAATCGGGCGATGCGTTCGCTAAGTAGCAGTTTTGTGTAAAAACAAACGAAGTTAACATCGTGGTATTCTAGTTGCTAAATTTTTTAACATTATGTGTCTTTAAATCTCTGAATATCAGTGCCGAGCAAAAAAAGTGTTCTAATGTGATAATAATCGCACACTAGTGATTTTTTTACTAAACAAAAAATATTCTAAACTATAAAGATAACATTTTGAAAAGGTAAAACCTTAAAAATATACATTTGCCGCTATAACAACAAATATATGACAGTAAAAAATTAATGGGTGTTCTAAATCAACTCAATTCTATATACATAGATAATTGAGAGACAATTATATATAGAGACTTAAAATGTACATAGTTATTGCATTTTAATGCAGATTACACCAATTAGCACTGAAATTGGTTAAAATTAAAATTAAAGGGTATTCCAGCAGTTAGTGTAATTTTAAAAACTTGCTGCAAACTCTTGAAACTTTTTCAAAAACTCTAACACTAAAAAACCCCAAAATAAAAAAATTGCAAAAACAAAAAAAGGCCATAACGAAAAAACTTGCCAAAACGAAAAAATCGCCAAAGTGAAAAATCGCTTAAATGAAAATGATTATCTAAAGTAAAATAAGTCGCCAAAATGCAAAAAATCATCACAAGTACAAAAGTCAGCAAAAAACTAAAAAAAATCGCCAAAAAACGAAAAAACTCGTTAAAATACAAAAAACGCCAAAAATTAAAAATTTCCAAAACGAAAAATCGCCAAAATGGAAAAGAGCTTAAATGAAAATTATAGCCTGAAATAAAAAAAAATCAGTAAAATGCAAAAAAACACCAAAAGTAAAAAGGTCGGAAAAACTAAAAAAAACGCAAAAAAACCAAAAATCACCAAAACGAAAAAAGCACTAAAACTAAAAATGTATTCTAAGAAAAAACTAAAAAAAAATTCACAAAAACAGAAAAAAACTGCCAACACGAAAAAACACCAAAACTAAAGAAATTGCTAAAACTAAAAATATGTACTAAAAAAAACTAAAAATATCATGAAAAACTGAAAAAACTTGCAAAAATAAAAAATTTCGAAACGAACGAAAAAAAAAATTGCCAAAAGCCTTAATAAGTCACCAAAAACGAAAAATGGGGGAAAAATATATAAATGCCTTACGGAACACTTCGTGTGCGAGTCAAAGACGCACTTTACTGAATTATAATTTTTTATATAAGCAACTCATAACGAATTTATGTTACATTTATATTTCTCTTACATTTTATATTTGTTTTAGCTTAAAGAAAAATATCAAATAGAAAAAAATAGAAAAAAAAATAAAATGTGTTTCATGAGTTCAAATAAAAATAGGAAATGTAATTAAAGAGATGTCTTATTGCCTCCAAGGAAAATAACAATTGTTTTAATTATAACAACACAATTACATATGTACTCGTATATATAGAGACATAGAAAAGTTGCTTACAACTTCCCGTACAGGCAGGAATACATATTACTGCCTTGTCACCACAATGGCGAAACAAAATTATTAAATAAACTTAACTTGGCAAAGTAAATAAGTAGGGATTACAACTGAAATTAAAAATGGAACTAAAATGATGTGCAACGTAACGATGGTTGCTTATCAAAATGACACAAAAAAAAACTAATGAAAAAATAATGGCCAAGTAGCAACAGCAACTAACGAAATCTATTTTAAGCCATACTAACACAATTTCAGAAAAAAAGCAGCTTGTATGTACATATCGTCGCTGTTTTAACTAACTGACCTAACTGACATCATTTTGAAAAATGATTTAAGTCCACTATTAGACTTTATGAGTCATGATAGACCTTGTCCAGAATTTTTGTGACTGTAAACATTACTGTCGAGCCTATAACAGTAAAAATATTTCAGACGTTTCCATAAGAATACATGTAGAAAACAATCATAAAAGCTCCTCTTCTGTAAAATTTACAAAATGTCAGTTAGGTCAGTTAGTTAAAACAGCGACGATATGCATGTGTTTGCTAAGTTTCCTGTAGACATATTTCTGTTTCTTATTTTTCTTGCCATATTTTTTAGCTTTTATTTTTGTTGTTTATTATATGTTTTAAATAAGTTTGAGAAGCAGTAGTAGATTTTGTTATTTTATAGTAACATATTAAAATAAACAACAACAATACAAACAAGCCACACACACACACACACACAAATTAATACTGAACACACATCCAGACATACACACAGGCTGGTGCAATTATGGTGTGTTTATATTTTCCTATTAAGCTTTAAAAATACATGCAACATATTTGTTTGTTTTCTCTAACTGTAAGTCTTCTCTTTCTCTCTCTCTCTCTCTGTCACTCTTCCTGGTTTCTCATGCAGTTTGTCGGTGTGTATTGCAGGGGAAATGGCAGAACGTAATTTTTAAAGAATTGCTTATTTGTTCTTTCTTGATTTAAAATTTAGTTCTTCCTCTTAGTAAAATATTTAGAAAACAAACAATAATCAACGAATCTTTAGTACTCTACAGTAAAAATTCGATAAACAAGTACAAAAGCAGATTTGAAACATCAAAACTGCTCACTAAATAAACTTTTACACAGCGATCATTTTATCCAGCACGTTGGCCGTTTGTGAGCTATTATATATATATATATATATATATATATATATATATATATATATATATATATATATATAGATATATATGTAGAGCATGCATTGAAGCCATCAGCGCAGAAGTGGTGTAACCAATTTTTTTTTACTCTGTGGCTATTACAGATACATATATAGTGCTAACTATTTATCAATACAAAATTACAAAAAGCCACCTCTTGGTATTCAAGAGACGATGAAGTATAATATAAAAAAAGTAATAGAGCAAATAAGTAACATAATTAAATTATAAGCGAGTTATTTGGAAATTGAGTAGAAATAAGAATAAATTCAGTAAAATGCGTCTTTGAATCGCACACGAAGGGTTCCGTACGGGCACTGCATTTGTAATACAATACGGATTTAAGCCTATATAATGGAATATCTATCGTACCTGATGTAGACATTTCAAAAAAAAAAAATAAGTAGCCGGTAAACTTTTTGTGGGTTAATCGATTTTTTCTTAGTTTTGAGCTTTTGCCGTTTTAGAGATTTTTTGCAACTCTTGGCAATTTTTTTTGCTATGGTGTTTTTTATTTTTGGCAAATTCTTTTTTTTTTTGTTTTTAGGTTATTTATTTGGTTTTAGCGATTTTTTTTTAGTTCTGGCGCTTTTTTTCGTTTCGCCAATTTTTTTGCTTTTTTACAATACATATTTTTAGTTTTACAGATTTTTGTAATTTTGGAGCTTTTTTGTTTTGGCGATTTTGTTCAGTTTTTGGTGATTTGTTTAGATTTCAGCGAGCTTTCTAGTCTTGGAGTTTTTTTTTTGCCATTTTAGCGTTATATTTTATTTGAGGTGATATTTTTCATACAAGCTTCTTTTTCCATTTTGGTGATTTAATTTATTTTAGATGCTTATTTTTACATAATCGAATTTTTAATTTTGGCGATTTTTTTAGCTCTTTTTATTTTAATTATTTTTTATTTTGGGATTTTTTAGTTTTTGTGTTTTTGAAAGTTTCAATGGCTTGCCTCTTACAGTTTCCATACAGCAATTTATCAAAATTACATATTCAAAATTACATTAACTGATGGAGTACCCTTTAATTTTAACTTTTAAAATTTCAGTGCAATTGGTATAGCTCGCATAAAAATACAATAACTGAAAATTTCAAGTATATATATGTATAATTAATTGTCTCGCTATAATTGGCTCAGAACACCCATTAATTTTTTACTGTATTTTTGTTGTTGTTGTAGAAGTTATAGTATATTGTTACATTTGTACCTTTTGAAAACGTTATTTTTGTAGTTTAGAATAATTTTATTTTAATTAAAAGTCACCAGTGTACAATTATTATCAAATTAGAACACTTTATTTACCCTATACAGATGCTTAGAGCCTTTAAGACACACAATGTTAAATAGTTCACTTCTAGAATGCCACGATGATAGCCTTGTTGTTCTTTACACACTACTTAATTTCACTTAAGTGACTGAAATAAGTCTTGTGTTAGAAAATCCAGAAAGCCTTATTAAACGAGCGAAAAGGTTGGTTTGACCTAAATGTTCGACAAAATGCTCGTTGTGTGATTATTGGTTAACAATCTATTAACGCTGATTCCATTTTGTCGGTAACACACAAAATGATTTGATTTAAATAGGTTTGATTAAAAGTTTTGTGTTAAAATTTTGAAAAGATTATTTTTGCAAATTCAAAGACTTTCAATTAACAGAAAAAAAGTAATCAGTACATACACAATTATTATCCAATCAACACACCTTATTTACCCAATACAGCTACTTAGAGCTTTTGAGACACACAATGTTAGATAATTTACTTTTGGAATACCATGATGTTAACTATGGTGTTCTTTGCACAATAGTCAATTCTACGCAATTGACTGAACTATTTCCACAGAAAACCTCATCAAATTCAACAGATTATCACTACTAGCTTTCGATCAGCTCATTATTTCGTGTTATAATACACCCCGGGGGGCAAACAGGGAAGACCTTCTCACTTAAGGCCTTATTAAAGACCTACTTAGGAAATTTTCTTTTATTAATTCAATTATTATTCTTATCATAATGCTATAGAAGGAGCCGACTCTTTCCGAAAAATGATATTATCCCTTATCAGGAAGAGGTGAATATTTTGTTCACGTGAAATATATCTCAAGTACAAAAAATTGTGAACAAAATTAGAAAATAGTACACTGACACAACAACGAAAGCGAACACATTTCACACAAACTTTTATTTCGGATAAGGGTGAATATACACATTCCTCATTCCCTTCTTTCCGTGAGAAGGGATAAGTGAAGGGGTAAGTTTTTTTTTTTACCAAAGCAAAAGCAAAATCTATTAATTTCAAATCCTTTCAGGATCCCTGGTGAGAGAAGTGAGAGCAGAAGGTCTACCCCGCAGTGACAATTCATGTAAAGAGCATGTGAGCATGGAATTTAGCGAGCAGGTCTTATGCGTCCAAAAGAAGGAGTAAAAAAGGCCTTCTAGAAGGCATCCTGATGCCTTCTTTTTCCCGCTGGGATTCTGATGATGATGGTGATGGATGAGTATGTGCGTTGATAATAGAAAATCAGAAGGGTTAGAGTTATTATTACTTGTGTGGTTCGTCTTCATCGGCTCATGTGCTTGTATAATTCGAGCCATAACCACTAAACAAAGCTTAAGCGACTCATATTTCGGACTTAGATTTGTTGACCAGAATCGATTATTTACGATCACAAATAATAGATTTTGGTAAAAAAAAATTATGATCATTATTGGCGGTTACGGCTCGATTTATTAACAAGCAGACTGTAAGAGTATAATATAATATTTGTTATGGTTCGTAACAATTTATCATAATAAATCATAAGAACTCGTTAAAAATAAAAGTGAAACTGAATGTAAATCAAATACGAGAAGTGTTAGTTTGTTCAACTTAATTTATTAAGAACTTTAAAACAATTTTCCCTGCACAACTTTCATTTATATTAAACAAAAAAATATATATTTTAAATATGTATATTTTCAATCAAATTCCAATTTATTCAATGTCAATGTTGTTTAAAAAAGAAAACACATGTTTTGATTCACCGTAGGGCATTAAACCAAAAATAGTATTCATTTATTGTTATATTTATTCCACAGTAAGCTTCGTTCCTTTTTGCAAACATTTTGCAACAGCCATTTCATTATAATCATGTTGTACTTAAAAACGCATATAAAATGCATTGCAAATACTCGTAACAATGCAACAACTTCACTGTATTAGTTCATACTCTCCTCCTTAATATAAAATTTCATTTAATAATATTGCTGTTGCAAGTTGCATTAAAAATTATACAAAAATAAAGTAAAACTAAAGTAGTAGTGGCAGTGACTTTTATTAAAAAAATATATAGAGAGAGAGAGAGAAAAAAAATAACAATAATAACATTTCTTTAAGCTTTATTTTGTATTGTTCTGTTGACATATAACAAACAAAAAAATGTAGTAGACAAATTTATTTTCATGTTGTATCTGTGTGTGTACAAATGTTGCATATGTATGAGTGTGTCTGTAAATTATTTATGTGCAAGTGTGCAGGAGTTTGTTTGCGAATGGCTCTGTGTGTAGAGGAAATTCTGTAGTTGGAAAAAATAACAATAAATAGCAGCAGTAAAAAATTGCAAACTGCATAGAACAATAGCAGCATCTGTAGCAACAAAAGCTGCTGCTGTTGTTGTTTATTTATTAATATCAATTAAATTTACAACAATTACATTAAATTCTCGTGCCAACACACATGCACTTCGCATTCACACAAAAGCGCAAATACATTTATTTGTAAATTCGTATAGTTAAGACTGGGATCAGTTAAAGTTGTGCCCTTTAAATACATTTTTTCTTTTGGCTAGGTTTATTTTGACAGTTCACTGAGAGAGGGAGAGTAAGTTTTCGGTTTACTTAAGTCAAAATAACAGATCCCTTTGTATTACATCAGAGCAGAAAAACAAAGGATAGTGCAAGTACATATCAGTGAAGTTTCAGACAGATAAAGAGAAGATGATCTTAATTCATTTTCTTGTTTATAAAACTCTGCTATTGTGTGTTAAAAGTACTTGTTTTAAAAAGTACTTTGGAAAAAGGTATTTTTTAAAAAAATTAAATTTTGAAAAAATTTATATTTAAAAAAAGGAACTTTTTTAAAAAGTACCTTTTAAGGAAAGTACCTTTTAAGAAAAGTACCTTTTAAGACAAAGTGCATTTAAAAAAGTACCTTATTTATTTTAAATAAAGTAACTTTACAAAAAAAGTACCTCTTAAAAAAAGCACCTATTAAAGAAAGGACCTTTAAAAAAAGTACATTTAAAAAAAAGTACCTTCTAAAAAAATTACTTTTTTAAAAAATGGTTCCTTATAAAAAAGGAACTTTAAAAAAATACCTTATAAGAAAGTACCTTTTAAAAAGAGTACCTCTTAAAAAATATCTTTAAGAAAAAGTACCTTTTAAAAAAAGTACGTTTAAAAAAGGTTTCTTATAAAAAAAGTACTTTTGAAAAAAGCACCTATTAAAAAAGGGACATTTAAAACAAGTACATTTAAAAAAGTACCTTTTAAAAAAAGTACCTTTTAAAAAAGTAACTTTAAAAAAAGAACTTTTAACAAAAGTACCTTTAAAAAATACATTAAAAAAAAGTAACTTTTAAAAAAGTACCTTTTAAAAAAAAGACCTTAAGAAAAGTTCCTTCCAAAAAAGAGTACCTTGTAAAAAAGGGCCTCTGAAAGAAGCACTTTTAAAAAAGTAACTTTAAAAAAATAACTTTTAAGAAAAGTACCTTTAAAAAATACATTTACAAAAAAGTAACTTTTAAAAAAGTACCTTTTAAAAAAAGTTCCCTTTAAAAAAAGTACCTTAAAAAAGTTCCTTCCAAAAAAGAGTACCTTGTAAAAAGGGCCTCTGAAAAAAGTACTTTTAAAAAAAGTACATTTAAAAAAGTACCTTATTTAAAATAAAGTACCTTAAAAAAGTTCCTTTTAGAAAAGTTACTTTTAAAAAAAGAACTTTTAACAAAAGTATCTTTAAAAAATACATTAAAAAAAGTAACTTTTAAAAAAGTACCTTAAAAAAGTTCCTTTCAAAAAAGCGTACCTTGTAAAAAAAGGGCCTTTAAAAAAAGTACTTTTAAAAAAAGTACATTTAAAAAAGTACCTTATTTAAAAAAAGTACCTTTAGAAAGTTTCTTTTAGAAAAGAGTACCTGTAAAAAAAGGGCCTTTGAAAAACAAGTAGCCTTAAAAAAGTACAGTTAAAAAAATTCCTTAATTTTTAAAAAAGTACGTTTAAAAAAGTGCCTTTAAAAAAAAACTTCCTTTAAAAATACCTTAAAAAAAGTGCCTTTTAAAAAAATGCCTTTTAAAAAAGTATCTTTAAAAAAGGAAAAAAATACGTTTTGAAAGAAAGTACCTTTTAAAAAAATGTCTTATTAAAATATGTAGTACGTTTTGAAAAAGTACTTTAAAAAAAAAAACTTTCCAAAAATGTATCTTCTGGAAAAAATTACCGTATAAAAAAGTACCTATTAAATAATTATATATTTGAAATAGGCACATTTAGAGAAAAGTACTTTTTGTAAATACAATTAAAAAAATCTTTTAAGAAAAAGTTCTAATTGAAAAAAGTACCTTTCGAAAAAAATTTCCTTTTGAAAAAAGTACCTTATAAAAAACTACCGTTTGGACAAAAATGCCTTCTGAAAAAGTACGTTTTGAAAAAAGTACCATTTGAAAAAAGTAACTTTTGTAAAAAAAGTACCTTTTGAAAAATATTACCTTTTGGGAAAACTTCCTTCTGAAAAAAGTGCCTATTAAAAAATTTAACTTTGAAATAAGTAAATTTTGAGAAAAGTACTTTTTAAGGTAGTTGGAAAAATAGCTTTGGAAAAGGTAAAAATAATGTTAAAATAAGTACTTTTTGACTAGAGTACTTTTTGAAGTACTTTTAAGAAAACTGAGTAATGCCACTTTTAAAATTGTACCATTTAAATAAAGTACCTATTAAGTAATTCCTTCGAACAAATTTATTTTCAAGGAAGTATTTTTTAGGAAAGTACCTTTTAAAAATTGTAAAATAGTACCTTTTGAAATAATTAGCTTTTGAGATAAGTACATTTTAAATAGAGCATTCGAATCCAAGTTTAATGAATATTTTAAGAGTGTTAACGATTTGATGTAACACTTTTACGTTATATTTAAAATAACCGAGTACTTCAGTCAGAAATATCTAGCTAGATTTAAGCTTTAAAGCATTCTATATGTGTGATAAATTTTATCCTTTGATTCGTGTTATCCTTGTACAATAATTTGACTCATTCAAGTCCTTAAATTCCACTTTGCCTGTTGGAATTACGAGTAAGTTCAGCAAGTACATGTTTTAAACAATTGTAAACAGAGTGTACGTACGTATGCAGTTATTTAGCCCAGCAAAAATAACACAAACGAATGTTAGTAAAATACATTTGTATTTTTATTTTACTCACACACACTCACACACTGTAACATTATTTATGTACTTCTAGCATTTATTTTCTCAGTACACACACAGACACACACACATCCATTGGCAAAGAAATTCTTGTATATTTTTGTATAGAGGCAGAGACAATCAGTCAGTGTCAGTAACATGCAGATTTAAGCTTTAAAAATTTTCTATGCTCAAATTTTCGTACTGCTGGCAATGTGAATTTAAAAATATCTTTTTCAAGTTTTTATTATCCTGCGTCATCATTTTGATGAAATTTAATGTATAAAATATTTCTACATTTCGTTCGATATCTGTGAATCCTTCTTCTCAATCGATTGAATGATTCGAGTTCTATTTTAATTGTTACAAAGTATTACCTCAAAATAAATTAAAAAATTTAAATCTTTTTGAACAAAATTTTATAAAAAATTCCGCAGATGTTGAACAAATTAAAAAAAAATTTTTCTTTAAACTTTTTCGTTTCAATATTGTTTAAAGTCCTAATTGTTGAAATCGCGTCATCAAATTGATTTTTATGTGGAGACCAAAACAAAATTTTGAAAATTTTGAAAATTGAGACATTATTAGATTTAATTGAACTATAGTGAATTTTTAATCAGAAATAATTTCTTAATCAGGCTTGAGTTCAGTAATTTCAATTCTTATGAATGAAATATTTTTATTAATTAATGTGAGTATCTAAAGAATAGAAGAAAAATTAAACTAGACACTATTAGCTGGGGGAAATACCGATATTTTTCTGTGCAGCCACGCACTTCATCAGCACCCATGTCTATCTACTGGGGTAGAGATTATTATTAACATCAGCTATTAAACTTAAATTTCTATGAAATGGAATATGAGAATTGATTGTGTATACAATTATTGATTTGCCTTTGGCAACTGTAGAAAGCAAAAACAAAGTAACATAGAGCCACTACAATAATACTTATATGTATGTACCGATGGTGCATCGAATAAGTAAAAATAATTAATGTGATGATCGTAAAAGATAAGTAAGAATAGCTAAACATACATAGGTAGAGTGATATAACTTCGTGCTAACCTAAATAGAAAATGGAAAAACAGAAAATGAATAGTGATACTTACAAATGTGTTTGCCAAAGGCAAATCAATAATTGTATACACAATCAATTCTCATATTCCATTTCATAGAAATTTAAGTTTAATAGCTGATGTTAATAATAATCTCTACCCCAGTAGATAGACATGGGTGCTGATGAAGTGCGTGGCTGCACAGAAAAATATCGGTATTTCCCCCAGCTAATAGTGTCTAGTTTAATTTTTCTTCTATTCTTTAGATACTCACATTAATTAATAAAAATATTTCATTCATAAGAATTGAAATTACTGAACTCAAGCCTGATTAAGAAATTATTTCTGATTAATTTTGAAAATTTTAAACATTTTGAGTTCGTTATATTCGAACTTCACTGTACTAATAGAAGCATTGAAGAGCTTGGTTGATTGGCTTACATGGCACGGTAGAATAGGGGGATTCCGTTTTGATAAATTTCATTCTACTCGTTACACTTGTAATCTATGGAAAATTTCTAAAAATATTAAGCTTTAATGGGCATGGCCCCGCCCACTTCTTTAAGCACAAAGCTATATAATACTAAGAGGTGAAACTCTTTGTCAAGTTTCGTGGCAATCAGATAAGTAGAATTACATATAACTTAATACTAACTATTCATAGGGGTGGCCCACCCATTTTCTTGAATACAACATTAAGTATTTTTCAGAGGTCAAGGTGTGTGCCAAGTTTCATAAAAATAGGTAAATTAGAAGCACGTGAAATATAATATTAAATTTTGACTTTTTTGAATGCAAGATTAAGTCTATTTAAAAGCTTATTTAAAAGCTTAAGGCTTAAGTACATGAAATATAATATTAAATTATAAGTGATGTGGCACCGCCCACTTTTTTGAATGAAAGGTTGGGTCTTTTTAAAAGCTGAACATGTGCGCTAAGACTCGGAGAAATCTTGAAATAAAACAATAAAATTTAATAAGCGTGGTGCCGCCCACTTCCCTAAATGCAAGACTGTGTCTTTGTTTGGAGTTAAGGGTATGTGTCACGTTTCGTAAAAATCGCCCAAAATAGAAGCATGTGAAATATAATATAAAATTTTAATGGGCGTGGCCTCGCCCATTTTTTTGAATGCAAGATTGTTTCTTGTTAAAAGCTCAAAGTGTTTGCGAAGCGTTTTGAAAATTGATTAAGTACAAGCACGTAAATGTTAAGTATTAAATTGTTGTGGGCGTGACCCCGCCCACTTCTTTAAATGCAAGATTGTATCTTTTTTTTTAGAGTTTAGAGTGTGTGCCAAGTTTCGTAAGAATGGGTAAAATAGAAGCATGTGAAATGTGAAATATAATATTAAGTTTTAATGGGTGTGGCTCCGCCCACTTTTTCATTTTCAAGATTCTATCGCTAAGAAAGCCTATAAAGTGTTTGCTAAGTTTCGTAGCAATCGTATAATTAAAAGATCATAAAATTAAAGAAAAAAACTTACTGGGAGTGTCCCCGCCCACTTTAATTTATAATCGGGCCAAATAGAAGCTCTGCCCTCTCACATTAATAATAAAATTTAAAGTCCGCTTAAAAGGTACCAAGTGATGAAGTAAAAGAAACAAACAAAAAAATACACACGAATCAATAACGTACTCCTTTTTAGGGTTTCGTACACCAAAGGTGAAAAGAAACCCTATTGTTTTCGCTACGCTGTCGGTCTGTCCGTCCGTCTGTCACAGGGTATTTTCTCGAGAACCGTAAGAAATTTGGACAGAGTGTGTAGACCCTTGGCCGCTACAACAACAAAGAGAGTTGGAAATTAAAGGGTGTGCCAAAACGAGCAACGAAAAATTTTAAAATCCCATGTAATATACATACAATTGTATGTATATGCACTTGAAATTTGTAAAGTTAGTGTATTCTTACACAGACTACAACAATTAACACTATAATTTAAAAGTTTTAATTAAAGGGTGTACCATCAGTTAATGTAATTTTGACTATGTAATTTTGATAACTTGCTGTATCTTGGAAACCGTAAGAGCAAACTTCTTGAAATTTCCAAAAACGGTAAAACAAAAAAATCCCAAAATTATAAAATCGCCAAACCAAAAAAAAATCGCCAAAACAAAAAAAATCGCCAAAACGAAAAAAAGCACCAAATTAAATAAAAAAAGTAAAACGAAAATAAATCGTGAAAAACCGGAAAAATCGCCAAAATGAAAAAAAAATCGCCAAAATGAAAAACAAAATCGCCAAAATGAAAAAAATCGCCAAAATGAAAAAAAATCGCCAAAATGAAAAAAATCGCCAAAATAAAAAAAAAATTGCCAAAATTAAAAAAATCGCCAAAACGAGAAAAAAGCGAAAAATAAACAAAAAAAAAATTATTTCAGCTGAAAAAACCAAAAAAAAAAAAAAAACACTATATTAAAAAATGCTCAAAGCCCAACGTACGGGACCCTTCGTGTGCGAGTCAAAGTCGCACTTTACTGAATTTATTTTTAAATTATATGAAAATCTATACCGTTTACACCAAGTTTTTTTTTACATTTGTCTACATTTTTTTATCCACAACAAAACCCATTAACCCATTACCCGCTGTAATTCAGAGATGCTAAAACTAGTAAACTAGTAAACGGTTGAAGTGGTCAGCTTCACCGTGAAGTTGACAACCATTTACAACTAACTGATTAAAACTTTAAAAATTACCAAAGAGGATGATATATTTTCTTCTTATTTTAAGAAAAGTTTTTAAAAATATATGATGCAGTTATTTTTAAAAGACGTCCTAAAAATGGGACAATGGCTGGTATTGGGTTAAATGAAAAATTTCCAAAACTACAACCTAACTACTGCAATGTAGCCAATTCACACACCTTTTTAAGCAGGCCGCAGCTAATTCATTCATCTTTTTTTTATAAATATGTTGTACAGTTTAGTAAAAAATAAAATAAAAGTATTAGAGAAAGAGCATTTAAGAAATTTATTTTTCGACATATTGTCATAAGTTTATTTAAATTGAAATTTATTTGTTGTTGTTGTCATTGGTGCTTAGCCTAATCATCAGTAAACTTCAACCACGTATTTTGAACAGTTTCTAAGCCTACTATGATTATTTTATTATTGTGATTTTCAAAAATATTATTATTGATGAATTCTCAAATAGTTTTTGCAAAGTTTGTTCATAAGATAAGACGTTTGTGCCTGTTCAAAATATGTGGTTGAAGTCTACTGATGATTTGGCTAAGCACCAATGAAATATATTAGACAGTGTATTAGATTTTGAGTAGATTTCAAACAAATCTAATGACAAAGCAGATTTCGTTTTGTATGGGCAATCTAGTAAAAAGCACCTAGACTTAGCTCGAAATCTCGTTAGTACTAGATTTCGAGGGAATGTCAATGCTTTATAAATCAATGTACTTAAAGGTGTTTGAATTAGCTAAATTGCACTTGCATGGTTGTAGTGTTGGGAAAATGTTGAGTTAATGGTTTTTGTTATGGGTAAGAAATCTTGATAAATGTAAAAAAACTTGGTGTAAATGGTATAGATTTGGATAAAAAATTTTAACGGAAATCTTGTAAATTTGAGTATTTTGGAATTTAGTAAACTTACACTTACTCTCTTTTTTTAAGCGCAGTAATAATTTAAAGCATTTATTTTAGAAGACAAATTAAGCTTAACCTTATACCTTCTGACAGCTTTTGCTGTATTCAATTCCAGCAAGAATTAATTAAATAAAAACATTAAGTCAGTAAGTAGTCCCTGCTCGCGCCGAAACAAATTCAAAAAACGAAATAAAATTAATGAATAAGAAAATGAAAAAAGTATGACTAAAATAGTAAAATATATTTATTATCTCATGAATAATTATGCTGATAAACTTCTGACAAAAACTTAAATATACTTGTATTATTGTGCAATTGATGTTGTCGTTGTTGTTGCTGTTGCTGTTGCTGTTGCTGTTACTATTGCCATTGTTTAATGCTGATCATGTTGCCTGTGTTATTCATCATTGTCGTCATTGTGACTTTATTGTCATCACGTAATGTCAACAAAGGAAGTTGTCCAACAGACACCAACAGCATCAATAATAAGAAAAATATGTATGTAGATGACAAGAAATGTCACAAACATGAACATCACACACACACACACACACTTTTACATCTGTACGAGTATATATGTATATACCACGCACATGCATTTATGTAGCAGGATAATACATATGTTACACTTTGCACTTAACATTATTATACAAAATACATTTGTCTCATATGTTTGGTATTTCAACTATAACGACATTCGTCGTATTTATATCAAGTTAAGTTGAGTCCAAGTAAGAAGATGAACTAAATTTTGCTTCATACAATAAGTTTCATTATTAATTTTATATTCACAAGAAAAATACAAACATACTCGTACATACTCATTTTAGCAACTTGCAAACATCTATACAGACATGCACATACACATACAGATCAGAGAACAGCAATGAGTAGTGAAAAAGTGAGTGGAAAAGTTTCTTGTACATATGCGCACTCATACTTAGTCTATGAATCATATTCACTCGAAAGTTTGAAGGGCGCATCGAACTCATACTTAGCAACATCCTGCTTAATTCAATGCCTATGGACGGTGTAAAATAAGTATGATTCACAAAGCGAACTTCGCATACGAACATTAAAGTTGTCATTATGAAGTATGTGTTTTTTTTTTGTTGTTGCAAGAATTGAAAAATAACACTATTTACTACTATTGTATACTACTTGCAAACTGTTTAATGACTAAACTTTTAAATAAAACATACATACATACATGAGTTGGGTGAGCTGAATCAATGTGAAGAGTACAAGCATTTTCCTGAAATTAGAAATCAAACTGAGGTAATTTATGAGTGTGCGTGTGGTATGACCAAGATGTCGACGTCGCGTCGCATTCAGATTTATTTCAACGTATACTTATAAATGAATGTGAACGTGGGTATGCGTAAATCAGAGTAGTTGAGTTTAGATGATGTCTACTAACTTACATATATTTAAAATTTCATAAGTCAGTATGAATATCGAAAAAAACGATTCATTGCCGTTCACTGATACAGATACATACATACACATATCCACACACACATACTTGCATATGTAAAGATGTATCACCTGTAACTTGTGTGTGTATGAATAGTGTTGTTGTTGCTTCTAGGACTGCCAAAGGATATGCTGAATATTTGCAAAACTTTACTCGTTCATAATTAATTTTTAAGGTCAAAAGCTTAGTCGTGTCGCTCTCGCTGGCTTAACTTTGTGTTTAACTTTGACAATCACATTTTCTAAAGCTTAAAATGTCTGCTTTCTATAATACTTTCAAAACTTTTGTCTAACTAATCTTGTAACTGAACAGTTTTCCTTGTTTTTTTTTTTTTTTTTTTTTTTTTTTTTTTGCATAATTGAAAACTATACACCGGAGAACTAAACAAATCCATATTATCGTATGCACACATGTTAAGCTTATAATTTGGGGAATTGCTTCTCTCGCACATGAGTATTAAATAAGAAATTGTAAAACCTTTTGCTTTTACACACTTTTATTTTGCTATAATAAATTCACTTTTGCTATCTCATGACCTTAAATCATTTTTCCTTTGTTAGCCAAATCTGTTCAATAAAATCAACAAATTGTTAAGAATAAATAAATAACCATAAATCTTACTTGCGTTGTTAGTCTCTTACACACATGCAAACAACTAAATACATACATACATACATACAGTTTTCTATTTTTCCAGCTAACGAAATATGTTGTATGTCTGATATCTTTATTGTGCTAAAATGTTTGCATTACAGTGAACTTTTCGCTACGAAGCTCATTCAGCAATTATAATTAATGATTTTTGTTTTTTTTCCCAACAAAATTATAAAATGTGAAAATTTTTTAAATATATAAAATATATTTACATACAACCCCCGACATATGTATATAGAAGAGATGTGATATCTTCTAAGCCGCTGTACCGATTTTCTTCAATCAAAGCTAAGATCGATCAAATCACATATCAAACAGAAAATCAAAATCGGTCCAGCTTGGTCTGTACGTAGACTCGTGCAGACAAAAACATGAAAGGTGTAATAAGTTAGCCAATAAAATAATAGATTATGGGTGCAGATCAGTTCCGAACCTCCTTACTTACAGTAAGGAAGATGTTGGAATAATACTGATAAAGCCACCCTCACCCTGATGAAATACGAAAGCAGTGCCGGGGTGGTGCTGGTGGAGTTATAGCGTGGGCCACTATTGATACTGCGCAACAAAACCAATATATATATATATATATATAAATAATATAAAAAATATATGTATAAATATATATACATATATGTATATATAGAAAAACTGACCTTTCAAAAATAAATA
Source organism: Tachina lurida (assembly GCA_944452675.1). Taxonomy (NCBI): domain Eukaryota; kingdom Metazoa; phylum Arthropoda; class Insecta; order Diptera; family Tachinidae; genus Tachina; species Tachina lurida. The sequence goes on from OX101752.1 coordinate 32,445,607, forward strand.
GTTCCTAAAAATACCTTTAACGTACATTTAAAAAAAGTACTTTTGCAAAATAAGTATCTGTTCAAAAAGTACATTTCAAAATTATCACATTTTAAATAAAATAAATTATTCGACTCGCGCACGAACCGTACGTTCGGTTTTGAGCATATTTTCAATTGGCGTTTTTTTCAGCTTAAACGATTTTTTAATAATTTTGGATATTTTTTTTAATTTTGGCGATTTTTTTTTTCATTTAAACGATTTTTTTTCATTTCGGCGATTTTTTTTCATTTTGGCGAATTTTTTAGTTCTGGCGATTTTTTTAAATTAAGCTATTTTTTTAATTTTGGCGATTTTCCGGTTTTTTGCGATTTATTTTCGTTTAGAATTTTTTTTTAATTTGGCGATTTTTTTCGTTTTGGCGATTTTATAATTTTGGAATTTTTTTGTTTTACCGTTTTCGAAAATTTTAAGAGCTTGGCTCTTACGTTTTCCAAGATACAGCAAGTTATTCAAATTATATAGCCAAAATTGCATTAACTGATGGAACACCCTTTAATTTAATTTTTTTTTAAGTTTTAGTGTTAATTGTTGTAAGTGTTTTTATACAGAAATACACTAACCTTACAAATTTCAAGTATATATACAATTAAATGTATATTACATGGGATTTTAAAATTTTTCGTTGCTTGTTTTGAAACACCCTTTAATTTTTATCTCTCATGTATTTGTTGTTGTAGCGGCCAAAGTTCTACACACTCTGTCCAAATTTTAGGTCCGTAGCTCTTACGGTTCTCGAGAAAATACCCTGTGACAGACGGACGGACAGACGAACAGACGGACAGCGTAGCGAAAACAATAGCGTTCCTTTTCACCTTTGGTGTACGGAACCCTAAAAACGAAAAACAGCTTTTCAATGAAAGTAACTCTTTAAAAAACTACCTTTTCAAGAAAGTACATTTAAAAAAGCACGCTTGGAAAGAATTATCTTATCGAAATAAAAAGTGCCTTTTAAAAAACACGTTTTTAAAAATGTACCTTTTTAAATGTGTGCACAGAAAAATCAAGATTCAAAAAAATATATTTTCCAAAAAGTACTTATTTAGAAAATATCTGTTGAAAAAGGTACATTTACAAAAAAGTACTTTTTCAAAATTTGTATCTACTCAAAAGAGCACATATTCAAAAAAAGATTCACTATAAAATTGTACCTTTTAAAAAAAATACCGTTAAAAAAAATACCTTTAAAAAAATTAAAATTGCAATACATTATAAAAGAAGTATGTACCTCTAAAAAAGTATTATATCAAAAAAAGTTCCTATTACAAAAAGTTCATTTCTAAAAAAAAACATATTTTTTTAATAAGTATCTTTTCAAATGCATGGTACCCCTTCAAAAGTACTATTTCAAAAAAGTATATTTTCAAATAAAAGTACCCTTTAAAAAAAGAACTTTTTTCAAAAAGTACCTATTCAAAAAAAGGGACCTATTTAAAAAAGTACCTTTAAGAAAGTATCTTTAAGAAAAGTACCTTTAAGAAAAGTATCTTTAAGAAAAGTACCTTTAAGAAAATGACTTTTTAAAAAACACTTTTCAAATAAAAAAAACTTGCCAATAAAACTACTTCTTCAAAAGGAATATCTATTCAAAAAGTACCTTTTCAAAAAAATTACCTATTTAAGAAGATACTTTTCAAACAAATACTTAATAAAAGCACATTTTCAATACTTTTGAAAACAAGTACCTTTCCAAACAAATACCTTATCAAAAACGTGTCTTCAAAAATATTACCTTAAAAAAATGCTTTTTTTTCGTAGTATGTAACTCTTTAAAAGAGTACCTTTGACAAAAAACAGATTTTCAAGAGAAGCAGCTTTTAAAAAAAGATAGTGTTTGAAAAAAGTTAAAATATTATTTAAAAATACTTTTCAGTAACAGTATCTTTTAAAAGTATACCTTTTCCAAAAAATACCTTTTCAAAAAAAGTACCTTTTCAAGAAAGTACCTTTTCAAAAAATCACCCTTACAAAAAAGTACCTTTTCAAAAAATCAACTTTTAAAAAAAGCACCTTTTCAAAAAACCAACTTTTCAAAAAAGTACCTTTCCAAAAAAAGTATCGTTTCAAAAAAGGACCTTTTCAAAAAAGTATCTGTTCAATAAAGTACATTTAACGCCCGTTTTCACAATGTATGATTAAGAGTTAACGTGAACTTTAACTGACAGTTCTTCATACAAAACTTGCCGTTAAGGTTCCTGTTAGCTTTTAATTAATTGTACATTGTGAGAAGTGCCGTAAAAACAAAGTACTTTTTAAAAAAAGTAGAACTTTGTACTTTGTTGTTTTGATAAAGGTTTGATTTCATTCGCATTCAAAACTCCCAGTTGTTATTCTATTTATTTAAAAATGTATTTATTAAATTCCATTTACTGTCTCAATTTATTGACTTGCATTTTTATGCAAATTCTAATGATTTTCTAAGACGAAAGGATGTTAATAGAAATAAAAAGAACCATGGGAAACATCTATCATTCAACATAAAAAACTAAACTTATAGAAGCTTTGCAACTTTCAGCCATTAGAGAGCGTAATAGACAATAAAACCCAGCAAAAAATTAACAATAAGAAAGCTCTAAGCTTAAAAAAAAATTAAATAAAACCAGAATTATTTCTTATTCCCATCTTACAAGCATTCCTTATAAAAACATTCCCAGTGGTTATAGCAAAAGTCTTAAAAAAATATTTAGCTGCACTTTTCTTTTATCTGCCAGATGTGTTTGTGAAATGCCAAAGAAATTAATATGACAACAATTTGTTAGTTTCTTCTTAAGCTTGAACTTGAATTTATCTTTTAAAGCCTTTCTTGTTTACGATTGTGCTTGCTTTTATCATAAATTCCCTGCTGCCTGCTCTTTCATTTTGTTTCAATTTTCAATAGAAAAATTTAACTCTATTTGCCCGCCTCATTCCTGGTTTTATTACAGTACGAGTATCCTATTAGGCGGCAATGATGTCAATTCCAGCAAAATATATTGCCTTTATAAATGTCCAATCGATTGGACATTTATCCGTTGGCATCATAAGCTTCATTCATTCTTGTTCGTTCATAGACAAACTCCATTTACAACAACACCAGCACACAAAGTGAAAGTTTAATTGTTTGTTTCTGTTTTTAATTTTTATCTCATGAATAAAAGTTTATTGCTGTTGTTTTACAGTTCTCTTCTTTTTCATTTATTTTTTTATTTTTTCTCCTCAACTCGGCTGGAGTTTTCTGATTGTTTTTGTTCCTTGTTACGTTTCTTTATTGTTGATAAATTGATAAATCACACACAACAGCCTTAAATATACTCGTACATAACTACTAAGTACGCTCGTTGGCATGAGGAAGCCAACAGCAACAGAAACAGCAACAGCAACAGCAACAGCAACAGCAACATCAATATCACAGGCACAATCACAAGCACAACAGCAATGACATTTTTATATTTATGATTATTCTTCTAAAACGTAAAGAAAACAATAGAAATGGAGCGCTGATATAATCAAGTGGCATGAAATTGGCTCAAGGAGAGAAAAAAAAACATTAAAGCATTATTATTAGATATGGTAAATATTTGACGAAGTACATACTCGTAAACGTAATCACAATAAGTATAATCATTATTATTAGATGCAATACAAATGATTTAATGCGAATATTTGTTAAACAATTTTCTCATAAAAAAAACATTTCAACAAAAGTAAATTTAAACAGAAATACTTTTAAGCAAAAGAACCTTTGATAACAAGTACCTTTAAGAGAAGGTATTTTTTAACAAAAAAGCCTTTGAAAACAAGTATTTTTAAAAAAGTACCTTTTCTCAAAATTTACCACTTAAAACTAGTAACTTTCAAAAAAGGGCCTTTCAAAATATTACAATTTAAAATGGACCTCTTTAAATGATATTTTTTAATAAAGTACTTTTTAACAAAAGTACTTTTTAAGAAAGTACCTTTTAAGAACAGTACTTTTTAAGAAAATTACCTTTTAAGAATAGTATTTTTTAAGAAAAGTACCTTTTAAGAAAAGTACTTTTTTTAAAATAACCTTTAAAAAGTGCCTTTTAAGAAAAGTACTTTTAGGAAAGTACATTTTAAGAAAATTACTTTTAAGAAAATAAAGTACCTTTTAAGAAAAGTACTTTTTAAAAAAAGTTCTTTTTAAGAAAGTACCGTTTAAGAAAATTACTTTTTAAGAAAAGTATTTTTTAAGAAAGTATCCTTTAAAAAAAGTACTTTTTAAGAAAAGTACCTTTTAAGAAAGTACCTTTTAAGAAAATTACTTTTTAAGAAAAGTATTTTTTAAGAAAGTATCCTTTAAGAAAAGTACTTTTTAAGAAAAGTACCTTTTAAGAAAAGTGCTTTTTAAGAAAAGTACCTTTTTAAAAAGTTTGTTTTTAAAAAAGTACATACTTATTAAGAAAGCATCTTTTCAGAAAAGTACCTTTTAAAAAAAGTGCCTTTTAAGAAAATTACTTTTTAAGAAAAGTATTTTTTAAGAAAATTACTTTTTAGGAAAAGTATTTTTTAAGAAAATTACTTTTTAAGAAAAGTACTTTTCAAGAAAGTACCCTTTAAGAAAAGTACTTTTTAAGAAAAGTACCTTTTAGGAAAAGTACCTTTTTGCTTTTTAAGAAAAGTGCCTTTAAGAAAATTACTTTTTGAGAAAAGTACCTTTTAAAAAAGTTTGTTTTTAAATAAGTATACATACTTATTAAGAAAGCATCTTTTCAGAGAAGTACTTTCTAAGATAGTATATTTTAAGAAAAGTTACTTTTAGTAAAGGACCTTTTACAAAAGTACTCTTTAAGAAAGCACCTTTTAGGAAAAATACTTTTTTAAAAAGTACTTTTTAACAAAAAATACTTTTTTAAAAAGGACCTTTTAAGAAAAGTACGTTTTAAGAAAATTGTTTTTTAAAGAAAAGTACTTTTCAAGAAAGTACCTTTTAAGAAAATTGCTTTTTAAGAAAGTATCTTTTAAGAAGAGGACTTTTTATTAAAGTACTTTTTAAGAAATAACCTCTCAAAGAAACTACCTTTTAAGCAAATTCCTTCGAAATAAGTAACTTTTTAAAAGACAGCTAAATTTAAAAAAAGTACTATAAAATAAAACTTTTAAAAAGTTAACCGTAACCTTTTAAAAAAGTACATTAAAAAAAAAATAGTTTTCACTTAAAAGCATCTTTATAAAAAGTAGCTTTAAAACAGTATTTTTTAAAACAGTAGCCTTTAAAAAAGTATGTTTTAAGAAAGTACCTCTTAAAAGTAAAATGTACTTCTAAGAAATATACCTTTTGAAAAACTCCTTTTTAAAAAAGTACCTTCTAAAATAGTACTTTCCAAGAAGAGTACATTAGAAACAAAAGGCTTATTAATACAATTTTTCTTTTAAAGAAAAATACAATTTTAAGAAAGTATCTTTTACGAAAAGTACTTTTTAAGAATGTACCTTTTTAGAAAAATACACTATTTGGAAAGTACCTTTTAAGAAAAGTACTTTTTAAGAAAGTACATTCTTAGGAGAAGTACTTTTTAAGAAAAATACTCTGTTTTGAACGTACCTTTCAGGAAAAATACTTTTGAAGAAAGTACCTTTTAGAAAAAGTACTTTTTAAGAAAAAGTACTTCTTAAGAGTACCTTGAAAGAATAGTACCTTGAAAGAATAACACTTTTGAGGAAAGTAATTTTTAGGAAAAGTACTTTTGAAAAAAGTAACTTTAAAAAAAGTACCTTTAAGAAAGAACCTTTTAAAAAATTACCTTTTCAAAAAGTACTTTTTTAAAAAGTACCTTTTAAAAAAACACCATTTAAAAAAGTACATTTTAAAAAGTACGTTTTAAAAAGTACCTTGTAAAAAAATACCTTTTAAAAAAGTACCCTTTAAAAACTACCTTTTAAAAAAGTATGTACTTTGTAAAAAAGTAATTTGTGAATAAAGTACCTTTCAAAAAAGTACCCTGTAAAAAACTACCTTTTAATAAGAGTACCTTTTAAAAAAATTACCTCCTAAAAAGAAGGTTTGCAAAAAGTACATATTAAAGCAAAAGCCGTTAAAAAAAGTACCTCTTCAAAAATGTAACTTTTAAAAAAATACCTTTTAAGAAAAGTAAATTTTAAAAAAGTACCTTTTAAGATAAGTAGAATTAAGGAAACTAGCTTTTTTTTCTTGTAAGAAAAGTACATTTTAAAAAAGAACCTTAAAAAATAATCTCTTAAAAAACATATTTCTCTTTTGTTACGAAAAGTACCTCATAAATAGTACCTTGTAATAAAAGTTCCTTTTCTAAAAAGTACATTTAAAAAATAATTAAAAAAACTACCTTTTAAAAATTAACTACTTAAATAAATGTTTTTTAAAGAATTTTTAAAAACGGATTGCTTAAAAACAAAAATTAAAAATTTCAAAAACACCCAATATATTCAGAAAAGATGAAATATCTTCTGAACGGCTGGGCTTCAAACATAGCTATGAACACTCCCGATCAAGTCACCCTTTACACAAAAAATACTAAATCTAAATCGGTCCAGCCGGTCCACACGGCCTAAATTCTATGAGTTTTGACATTAATCTAATGAAAAATTCATTAAAATTCAACCAACGTCACGCTTCGTTGGATTAATGAAACCAGTTTCGTCAAAATTATTTTTTTGAAAACTTCATCAAATTTATTTAACAGTGTAATTAATGTAGTGATATAACTTCATCGAAACAATAAAATAATTTTATGAAAAGAATTAAATAACTTAAATATAAATTGGTTTCTTAATAATTAGAAAATATTATTGTCATAAATCCAATAAAATATTCTTACGAAACCAGAATACCAACGAAGCAATTCTAACGAAATTCTTTCACAATATTCATGAAATTTTCATTGGATTTGTGAAAAAATTTTAATGAAATTGTTTCATTGGACTTATGAAGCAAAATTCTTTCGCTGCAGGCACACACTAACACCCCTTTTTTTGGTCGGGGATTAAAAATAACTTAAAAAAAATACAATTTAAAAAAACTTACCTTAAAAACAGCTTTAAAGAAGAAGAATAAAAAGAAGACGAAGAAGAAGAACACATGCCTAAATTTAAGTTGCCAGCAGCTATTTATTATTGTCTCTATTTAATTCGGAAAATGCTTATGGCAACGCCAACAGATTGCTTAATTACTTAATGTCACTTGCCAAACGTCAAAACAATTTTTTTCCTTATTTCCCTGAGTTTTGTTTTCCTAAATTAAAACCCCAAACCAGGGCTGTTCTTTGCTTCATTTCACTAATTCGGCTGAATTTCTTGCCTCAAAAAAAAGGAAGAAAAAAAAAACAAATAGTAAAGAAAAACTTCCATTATGGCCTCCAAACACAATTTATGCATTCACGTATGCCGGTACGGTCCATACATTATTGTTTTTGTGGAGTGTCGTTCGTTTTGTTTCGCTACACTTTGTTGTTGGTCTGATAATGTCTGGCCAGATCTGAATGAATGAAGAATGGTGGTGTGTGTTGTAGAGAAGGTACAAACAAAAGACAAAAGGAGCAGCAGCAACAGCAACAACAACAAGAACAGCAACTTATTTCTCATTGTCGTTCAAATACAGCAAGGAACGAACTTTGTATTTCAATCAGTGATGCCAATTTAGCGCGTTTCGCGCTAGATTTAGCGCGTTTTAACTACGCCAAACGCGCTTTTTTTCGTCTTAGCGCGTTTAACAAAAAAAGCGCTAACTTAGCGCGTTTTGGATGAAGTCAATAACATCATTTCAGTTAAACTTTTTTCTTCTTTGCATAAATTAACCAATTTTCTAGTGTCCAAAACTCTGATAAAAATTTTTTAATTCCCTTGTCTGTGATTAGAATTAAAAACGCATTTTAATACTGTAAATGGCAAATATCTTTAAATTTCACAACTACAAATATGTAGTCGTACTCGTGACGAAAAAAATTTATATAACTTATCAAGCATCTATTATAGCTGAAGTACAAAAATCATTTGAATCGCAAGACTATTCGACATTTTATACGAGTATGTTGTTACTCGTACAAAGTTTGTTAAAGAAAATTAAAATAAAAACTAAGGATTTCGATTATTTGGTGATTCTGGATTTAGGATATAATTTCGAAGAAGCAATATTGCAAAATCTGAAAAAGAGTTGCTTAAAAAAGAATATTAACTCTTACATACATCGACTTTTATTAAAATTTAATTTAGCGCGCAGAAAAATAGCGCGTTTTGGCTATAAATAGTTGACAATGCTGTAACTCAGCGCGTTCTAGCGCGTTTTGAGAAGGTGAATAGCGCGTTTGGGTTGTAAATAGTTGGCATCACTGATTTCAATAGGCCTCCGCATTCTTTGTGCCTAACCATAATCGCACAAAATACTCGTACAACAAGTGCTTCTCTCATCAGACGGCTCTTGTTTTGCAGGTCATGCCATTGCCACCACACACACACACACACATGTACTTTTACCTACACACACACACACTTAATTTCCTTTATTAAAACTTGTTGTTCTTGCTTTCCTATTGTCGTTTGGCCTGAAGGCTACAACAAGCTCCTTCACCTTTATTAACTTGACTGGCTAACTGGCTGCTGCCTGGTTGTTTATCTAAAGTTTAGTTTTAGATTACTAAACCTTTTGTAGCTTTCCTCCACCGTCTAAACTCTTACTTACTTGTCTTCGTTAAATATTGTTGTGAATTATTGTTATTGATGTTGTTGTTGTTGTTTATATTTGCCTACTGTTTATGAGTGACTGAGTATGTGTGTGTGTGTATATATGTGGGTATGCCGTTCTAATACCCGGTAGTTCGTGGAAATTGTTTGTGAGTAGTTACGGGGTGAGAAAATGTTTATTCCTTAATTTCAAAAAAAAAAAAATAACTGAAAGAAGGCATATTAAAGTAATATCAAACTATATAAAAATATAAAAAATATTAAAATTAAAAGCATTGTCAACTATATACGAGTAGATAAAGATATATCGCCCGTGAATAAAAATATATGACAAATTTAAAATTTTCGACATTTTAGCAAGTTTGAGGCACTAAATGCAGTTTTTTCAGTCTTTGTTTTTCCCAGGCTATGACTGGAATTATGTCGAAGGCGGAAAAACAATATTATAATTGTTTTCCTAGATATATCTGTATGAAAATTGCATTATTCCTAAGAATAATCAAGTTATAACCATATAAATGAGGCAGCTAAACAAGTAAACCACAAATAGGATTTTGTTAGTTGTTAGAAGATGTTTGCATTTTTTATGTTAAACAGTGTAATTAAATATGCCCATAATTATGAAATTAGTCTAAGTCATAAATTTCTTGTGTCAATATATTTAGTTGTTTGCATTTCAATAAATCCAAAAAGATTTATATATTATGCAACAATTTAATTGTGAGTCTTGCTAGTCTAGATTAATACAAATCTATTGAATATTTATTGAAGTTTTTATTCAATATTTCGAAGCAAAAATGCACATGACTTAGACCACTTTCATAATTGAGGGCTTAATTATATGAGTCAAAATTACATTTGCAAAATTTAAGGAGATCAAAATACACTGAAAACCCTCTTTTTATAAAATCAATTCATAATAGCACGAGATTCATTCTATAGGAATTCACTATATGTAGTTAAGTTGGACTGTATAAAATAATTATAGCAGTAATTATCACGGAGTGGTTATATACTGCTGGGCAATTGTTGTCCTCCATCATCGGTCCTATTCCTAAAATTTCTTCAGCAAAATATAGAATAAAGCCTCTCAACAGACATAGGGAGTTTACAGTCACGTTAACGTTCTTAGGATAGTATCGTGGGGCGCGCTAAGCCCCATACCTAGAAAATATTTTGCATAGTTTTAGCGGAGTTCTATTAAGGCAAGAGTTTTTTTTTGGGTTCATTACTCAAAATAACTATAAAGCCCTATTAGCGTCAGTCTGCCTATTTCTCTCTATCGGCTAAACAGCTAAACGTCTCACTCAACCGAAACTATTAAATCGACTTTTATGAAATAAAAAACTTAGATACATCTGCATCTAAGAGAACATACATACACCATTAAAATGTTTGAAAAAAACGAGGACCAAGAATGGGCGATTTCTGCCTCTTCGAAACTATCCAACCACTTTTTAAGAAAACCAATACCACTGCGTCTAAGAGGACTCTCAAGGATAAAATTTTTAAAAATCTAGGACCAAGAGGGAGTGATTTCTGCCCCTCCGAGACTGTCCAAGCAATTTTTATAAAGTTCAAAATCTAAAAGGAAACACAGTTTTCATATTTTTTAAAACAAGCACCAAGAGCAAGGCAAATGGGCGATTTCTGCCTCTCCGAAACTATCCAACCAATTTTTATAAAAATCCGAAGGCAAATACATCTTTGTGCCACACAGGATTTACATATTTATAGTACTAGGACCAAAATCGGGATAAAGGACAACATGTTTCCCACTACAAAACTAGCTCACAGATTTTTGTAGAATTCCAAAAGGTAAATACATACATCTTTACCTAAACGGCCACGCACAATTTACATATTTACAAAACTAGAACCAAGAATGGTACAAGGGGGCAATACGAGACTATCAAACCGATTTTTGTGGAATTCACTATTCCATAAATTTTTATGAAAAGCCGAACGTAAATAGATCGCTTCCTTCATTCTATATTTAAAAAATTAGGACCAAGAGTGGGATGAAAGTGTGGGGGGGGGGGGGTGGGGGGAAGGAATTCTTGCCCGAAACTATGCAACCGGTTTTTGCAGAATTCAAAAAGTAGACGATATATTTGCTTTATAAAGGGTATTTTCTTATAGAGGTAAAGAACTTTGAAATGGAATAAACCAAAGATGATTTTTTTCTAAATTGACATAAAATTTACTTTATTCGAAAGTTTATCTTGTGGCATATGACCGCCACGGCTGGCTCGGAACTAGTCTAATCTGGAGGTCTAATTTTCGATGATTTTTTTTTTAACATTTGTGGCCATATATCGGCAACAACGCAGTGAATGTTGCCCACCAAGCGATCAGTCGTTTCGGGCTTATCGGCGTGGACCAGCGACTTCACATATACCCACAGGAAATAGTACGTTAAATTGCACGATCTTGGAGGCCAATTCACGGGTCCGAAACGTAAAACTATGCACTTACCAAACGTTTACTTCAATCAATCAATTGATTGTTCATCCATAAATTGGATGAACACTTCGAATTCCTGTGCACGACTTCTTCTGTATGCGTATTATAATTTAGAGTAAACGTGGTGCGAAATCATTCCATAATTAAACGATTATTTTGACCATAAAATGGTCGTAGTACGCGATAGGTATTTGTAACAGAACCATGATTTTCAAAATAAATCGGCATAACTTGGAAGTGTTGTTTAGGCGTCAGTCCATTCATGTTGAAATGCCAAACCAAACTTAACATAAATCACTTACCAGCTGACAAAATGGCCGCCAGTTAAAGAAGAGTTGCCAACTTAAAGTTTTATACCTTTATAAAAAACGTATTTTTTTTCGAAGGCACATAGGATTTTGACGATTTGGTTTGGTTCACATTCTTCTCAGTTGAAAACAGTATTGTGAAAGTAAAACGCAATGAAAAAAATTATTATTTTTGTCCAAAATTCGAATGCTAGGGGCAGGTGTAGACTCATGCTTGCTTTAACATCCGAACTCACAAAAAGAAATTTGTGAAAACTATTCGTTAGCCGAAACATAGACGCTTATTTTAATAAAATAAATAAAAATATGTAATTTAAACTAAAAAAAGTAAAATTTTTGAAAGTTATTGGTAAAATTTTAAAATTCCTAATCCCATCCCTGTGTGGTGAGTAAAAAATTAATTTCGAGCTGGCAATGCCGCGGGCATAGCTGGTTATATCCAGCGATGCCAACTTGTGCTTTTGGCACTTTATTTAGTGCTTTTAAGAAATTTGTGTATTTCTTAAAATTATTTTAATAAAAACTTGGTGTGTTTACTTTTTCAGTGTAAAGCATACCGTTTTCGTCTGATATATTTAATTAAAGATAATGCTATTGACGAAATAGAGAAATGCTTAGAAAATATTTAAGATGATTAGGCTTCACTCGTTTGGTTATTCATTTGTTTTTCACGTTAGTGCTTATTACGCTTTTTAGATCTCAAAATTACGATTTTTAGTGCTTTTTTAAAATTTGCATGTGCTTTCAGAGCCAAAAAAGTTGGCATCACTGGTTATAACTAAAAAGTAATTATGAAAGTAGTCGAAATCGTGATACGACACTCGTGATAAGGCCCATTAACTGAATTTTTTTAGCACTGCAACACATGTTCCATATCAAATAATATTTATTTTTTATTATTATTTATTTCAGTTTTCTTTTCAACCAAAAAGAGAGATAAGAACAGCCCTGCAACTGAATTTTAGTCTCTGACTAGTATTCCTACTCTAAGATATTGGTGTATGTTGCTGGGCCCAAACTCTTCTTGGAAGTCCAATGAACTAGCGGGTATTAAGGTAAGTAATTTAATGTGTATGGCTGTGTATTTCAGCAAGTGGCTTGTAAAGTATCTCTTGAGTAGGTACATATACAGAATTTGTGTCGGTGAAATGCAAGTGATTTCATGGTTAATTGAAGAGTGTTTAAATAAGCCTAAAAGTTTTAACTCTACTCTATGCAACTAAAACAATGAAAATGTTAAACAACCCATAAACTTTTCACCAGTATTAATTGATTGCCGGACGGATATCTGTTGTGAGTTTTATATGACTGCGTATCTATTAATTAACTCTTAAAGTATGATGTGATGGGTAACACATGCAGGCAGGGTTATAATTATAGCAGAATTAGAAAATTTTTTTTTTTAAAGAATTATAACTTTCGTTAAAAATCATTATATTAAAAGAAAGTTACTTTAAAATAATTTATATATAAGGATACTTATGCTTAAAGATTTTTTATAAAAATATATTGAAACTATATTTTCCATCATAAGTGTAGTGCTACAGTGGCTCACAGATAAGGGTTATAATAGTTACTAAGAACTTTCCAAAAAAAAAAAAGATAAAATTATATATCGAAAGCAAACAAAACTACATTATTTAAATTATTTTATTTCTAGGGTAAGTACATGAGGAAAATTATATTTTGCATGCAATTGGATGCACAAATTTTTTTCTATTCGCTTATACTAGTAGAATTTAAGGGAAACGCCCTTAACGCTTACTGCTTTGCCTGTGCTGCTGCGTTCGGTGCGTGAGCGCTTGAGTTATTTACTGAGATCTTAGGTAAATTTTTGTAGTTGATTGTTTCCTGGAATTTTGAGCGGTTTGCTAACTATGGACCTGAACAGGGGAAAAATGGTAAAAAAAATCGAAGTTTTTAAATTTTTTTTGTATTTTGATCTTGAAGATGAAATTTTTTTGATTTCATATGTTCACAATTTTTGTTCTTTATGATAAGAGCTACAACTTTGCCTCAGAAAGTAAATCAAAATTCCGAACGGTTTGCAAGATATGATCCAGAGAAAATGTTCAGTTTTTCTTGCAAAAATGACATCGAGGCCCCAAATCTTTGGGGTCCCAAAAAAAAAAGTGCAAGACTTGAGGCAAAGCTGGGAGACATGGGTGTTCACGTAGTGGTGCCCGTATATGGTTATATTTTTTTGTCGTGTTGCACTGTGTTATTTAAGTATTTATTCGCTGTCAAAATAATAAAAATCTTTATATGAAAATTAATGCCTTGTTTTGTCTGCCTTCTGCTTTATGTTAATTATTTTCCGTGTGTTCTGGCATTATCTATTATTTTACTGAACCTTAAGTCTGGGTTCACACAATGCAAGTCAAATTTATAATATTCTTAAATAGTAATCTTTGAACTGTCTTTGGCGTTTACGAAATAAGATAATGATTTCGTTTTCTTTTCTAGAAAAAGTGCAACATTTCTTAGCTTCTTATTAAAAAATTTAGCGTAGCTTTAAAGTAAAAATTTACACTCGCAGATGGTGATGAGATAATTTCTGTTTGAAAACCCATTTTTTTTGGCGTATGTAACTTGAAAAGTGCAATAAATGTAAAATTTTTGCCTAGAAAAGAACACAAATTTATTGTTAAAGTACATGCTTTTTCAGCATAGTTAATTGCATGAATTTGTGCGTTTTTAACATTACGAATGAGAAAGCAAAACGTATTGACAGTACATGAAGATGAAGTGCCCGTGGCTTTTGCCCTCCTCCCTCTCGTTTGCGAAGTAGCAATCTCATCAATAAGTTTTGCATTGTAGGAGCATAGGCCAAGTTTTTTGCAAAATATTATTGAAGCTATAACTCTCTTATTTAGTTATCTAAGACACAAAATAGCAGTTCCTTGTTTTGGTATGTCCCCTTGAGTGCTTAATTTTTTCAAAGTGTTTCATAATCACTGTGAGCGACTGTCTTTACCCTTGCAAATTGTTTAATGTGTTTTCTAACTCTCTGACTCATTACAAGTGTTCTTACTTCAATTAATTAAAGGCTGTTCTAATAAATTTCAAAGCGAAATTCTTTGTTTTAATTTTTTTTTGTTCGCTTTCTCTCTTGTGCCTTCACTCACTTTGTGTGTTAATGGCATAAACACAACAGCAGCCATTTGTTTTAACTAGAAAAGGAATTAATAGAAATTTGCTAACAGGCTGTAACGAGGAGTCGCAAAACTCGTCGATGCTTTACAGCAAGCAAATTAAATTTTATAGCCTTATGTAAATTGTAAACCTGTGTATGATACGATAATAAAAAAAAGACACTTTGTCGTTTATGGCCGAAGCTGTTCTCCATATACATACATAAATACCTATTTGAAATAATTTTAAAATCTATCAATTTATATTTATAGTTTAAGCCATTGCAGGCTCAATTTGTTATGCCCTGACGACACAAATGATATGCGCCAATAAAGAAATTTAAATTTTTACAACTTGTCTCTTTTAAAGGAAAAGGAAACTTAAGTTATGCTTTTATATTTAGAAGGCCTTGAAATTATCTACTTATAAGAAATGCTTTAAACGAATATTGAAATGGTTTTTCATATAAAAAAAAATTATCTTTTGCCATAAGTATTAGAAAACGACAGACATACATACATGCATATGTCTGTAAATATGTGTTAAGTATTTCCTTTATTCGTAACGAAGGGAAAGTGCCATTGGAAATTTTTCTTTTGCTTAAAATTTTCCAACTCAATAACGTCTCTAAATTATGTTTAAATTTAATGACTTCTGATGGCGCTGCATACGTTTACACACTTTTTTTATTTACTATTTGAAACATTAAAATGACTTTTACGATTATTAGATTTTGGGTGCAAATATCTAAAAAAAAAGTTTAAACTGGGGGAAAAAGTTGAACTTATAAGTACATACACATATTTTTTTAACGCTCGAAGGAAAAGTCAGTTTCATTCAGTTAGAATGTTTTATTTTAAATAAATTCAATAACATGAAGGGCTTAGTGCTATAGGAACCTTAGCCTATATAATCAAATATCTTACCTGATGTAGGAATTAGAAAAAAAATATTTGTTTCTTAGTTTTAGCGCTTTTTTCCTTTTTGTGCGAGTTTTACGGTTTTAGGCGATTTTTTTTAGTTTTAGCGATTTTTTCTGGCTAGGTGCTTTTTTCATTTTGTAGATTTTTTCGGTTAATTTTAAGTCTTAGCGTTTTTTTTTAATTTTGGCTCTTTTTTCGTTTTAGCGCTTTTTCAATTGTTGTGGGATTTCTTAGTTAAAGCGATTTTTTAGTTCTGGTGCTTTTTTTTACTTGGCGATTTTTGATCGGTTTTTGGGAATTTTTTCATTTGTTTTTTAGTTTTTGTGGTTTTTTAATTTTTTTTTGGCGAGTTTTTGGGTTTTTGCCAATTTTTTTAGTTTAAGCGATTTTTTCTAGTTTGGTGCTTTTTTCATTTTGTAGATTTTTTCAGTTAATTTTAAGTCTTAGCGTTTTTTTTTTAATTTTGGCCCTTTTTTCATTTTAGCGCTTTTTCAATTGTTGTGGGATTTCTTAGTTAAAGCGATTTTTTAGTTCTGGTGCTTTTTTTTTACTTGGCGATTTTTGATCGGTTTTTGGGAATTTTTTCATTTGTTTTTTAGTTTTTGTGGTTTTTAATTTTTTTTTGGCGAGTTTTTGGGTTTTTGCAAATTTTTTTAGTTTAAGCGATTTTTTCTAGTTTGGTGCTTTTTTCATTTTGTAGATTTTTTCAGTTAATTTTAAGTCTTAGCGTTTTTTTTTAATTAGGCCCTTTTTTCATTTTAGCGCTTTTTCAATTGTTGTGGCATTTTTTAGTTCTCCATATTTTTTAGTTCTGGTGCTTTTTTTTACTTGGCGATTTTTTATCGGTTTTTGGGGATTTTTTTTATTTGTTTTTTAGTTTTTGTGGTTTTTTAATTTTTTTTGCGAGTTTTTGGGTTTTTGCCAATTTTTTTAGTTTTAGCGATTTTTCAGGTTGGGTGCTTTTTTCATTTTAGCGATTTTTTCGGTTACGTTTTTGTTTATTTTTTGTGTTGTGATGTTTTTTTTGTTTTAGCGCTTGTTTTCGTTTTGCCGATTTTTTTTTAGATTTTTGTGGCCTTTTTTATTTCTAGCGATTTTCTTAGTTCCGGGGCTTTTTTTTTTAGCTTGGTGATTAGTGTGCTCTTTTTTGGAATTTTTTTCGGTTGCCTTTTAGTTTAAGTGCTATTTTCGTTTTTTGGCGAGTTTTTAGGTTTCCGGCGATTTTTGTAGTTTTAGCGATTTTTTAGTTTTGGCGCTTTTTTTCGTTTTAACGCTTGTTTTCGTTTTGCCGACTTTTTTTTAGATTTTTGTGTTTGTTTTTAGTTCTAGCGATTTTGTTTAGTTGTGGGACTTTTTTTCGCTTGGCGATTTTTTTCGCCTTTTGAGTATTTTTTCCGTTTTTTTAGTTTTAGCGCTTTTTTCGTTTTTTATAAGTGTTTTTAGGTTTTTGGCAATTTTGTTAGTTTTAGCGATTTTTTTAGATATGGTGCTTTTTTCATTTTGACAGCTTTTCCGTTTTGTTTTTTAAGTGTTACTTTTTTTAGTTTTGGCGCTTTTTTCGTTTAAGCGCTTGTTTACGTTTTGCCGGATTTTTCGATTTTTGTGTCTGTTTTTGGTTCTAATGGTTTGTTTCACTTCTGGGGCTTTTTTCGCTTTGCCATTTTTGTTCGCCTTTTGAGTATTTTTTCCTTTGTTGTTAGTTGTAGCGCTTTTTACGTTTCTTTGAAGTGTTTTTACGTTCCTGGCGATTTTTTTAGGTTTAGCGATTTTCTTAGATTTGGTGCTTTTTTTATTTTGACAGCTTTACCGATTTGTTTTTAAATTGCTACCTTTTTTAGTTTTGGCGCTTTTTTCGTTATAGTGCTTTTTTTCGTTTTGCCGGTTTTTTCGGTTTTTTCAGGTTTATTTAGTTCGGTTTAGTTTAGCTAAGGTTTTTTTAGTTCTGGCGCTTTTTTTCGTTTTGGCGATTTTTTGCGATTTTTTCAGTAGGTTTTTAGTTAAGCACTTTTTTATTTTGTTGCCGAGTTTTAAGGTTTTTTGGCGATTTTTTTAGTGTTAGCAATTATTTAGGTTTGGTGATTTTTTCATTTAGCGATTTTTTTTGTTGTTTTTTAGTTTTTAGCGATTTGTTCGTTTTTCGGCCAATTTTTGGGGTTTTGGGATTTTGGGATTTTTTTTTAATTTTAGCGATTTTTTAAGTTTGGTGCTTTATTTCATTTTGGCGAATTTTTCGGTAACTTTTTTAGTTTTAGGTTTTAGTTTTGGCGCTTTTTTCGTTTTGTAGATTTTTGTGGGCTTTTTAAGTTCCAGCGATTTTTTTTTTAGTTCTGGGTCTTTTTTTCGGTTGCTTATTTAGTTTAAGCGGTTTTTTTAGTTTTGCGATTTTTATAAATTTTAATTGGCTTTTTTAGTTTTAGACATTTTTTTTTAGGTTTAGTGCTTTATTTCATTTTGGCGACTTTTTCGGTTACTTTTTAGGTTAATTTTTTTTTGGAAGTTTTGGCTCTTCTTTTTGTTTCAGCGTGTTTTTTCGTTGTGCCGATTTTTTCGGTTTTTGCAGGTTTATTTAGTTCTAGCGATTTTTTTAGTTGCGGCGCTTTTTTCGTTTTGGCGATTTGTTTCGACTGTTCTTTAGTTTAAGCAATTTTTTTAGTTGCGAAATTTTTTATTCGTTTTGGCGATTTTTTCAGTTTTTTGCCGATCTCTTCAGTTTTGGTGACTTTTTTTTTGTATGTTTCAGTTTTTTTCAGTTTTTTGCCGATCTCTTCAGTTTTGGTACCTTTTTTTTGCATGTTAACGATTTATTTTAATTTTAATGATTTTTCATTTAAGCGCTTTTTTCATTGTGACGAATTTTTGCTCGGAAGTTTTTTAATTTTGAAATTTTTTAGTTTTAGCGTTTTTTTTGGAAATATTTATTTATTTATTTATTATTTATATATCGTTACCTTAATACAGAAAGGCTCTAAGTCATCATTTTTTTTTTTTGTTGAAATCGAGATATTTGTATACATATTTCGATAGAAGAACATCTAATGTATCGAAAAATGCAAATATCTCGATTAAAAAAAAATAATCTAATAGGGCCTTTCTATATTAAGGTAAAGATATATGGAGCCATAACCGCTAAAATAGCTTAAGCGACACATTTTCTGGCCTTCGTTTTTTTTTTGTCGAAAATCGACTACTTACGATCGTAAATAATCGATTTTGGTAAAAAAATGAGGTTCGAAAATTATGTCGCTTAAGCTATTTTGGCGGTTATGGCACGATATTATTGAAATATTTTCACTTTTCCCAGAACTTTCTGATTAATAGAATCCACACAATGTAAGGGCCTGTTTCTCTAAATGCGAACGATAGATTCGATCGAACATTTATATTAAAAACAAAAACAAAAAACTGAAATTTGTTTTTGTTTCTAATATTAATATTCGATCGAATCTATCGTTCGCATTTAGAGAAACAGGCGGTATCTCTTCCACTTATCCAATATTTTCTTTGAACAATTGTTACCACCCTAATGAATGCTACGAGTGTATACCTGCTGCTATTTCTGGCGCTACGAGTATTTAAGCTTTAATTTTACAACGAAAATTTTCGCACATAATATTTTCATTGCTTCTGGAGCAGCGTTTCTTGATTTTTTCTGCCATTTATTTTTTGTACTCAACTCTATAAATACTTTTAACTATGACATTATCCTGCCTGCCAATGCATACAAACAAGCATTAACACAAAAAAAAAGATGAAAAAAAAAAACAAATAAAGTATATAAAATAAAGGTATAATCTTAAATTGTAATCGAAAAGGCATAAATTATTTACGAGCTTTTTGTGGCATTTAATTTCATTGAGTTTTTTGCTTCAACACTCCGCTTAAAGATACGTAAAGTACCAACCAAACCACCAGCCCTGTATAAAAGAACATATGGGCCATAGTAAAGTTGGGTGGCAGCAATAACAGGAATTTAAATGCATGCACAGACAAGCAAAATATGCTTAAGAGTTTGCAGGATATTTTGTATAAAGTGCAAATATTTGTAAAAAAAAAAACTCTTGAGGAAAAAAGAATAAAAAACAAAAACGACTATGGCTGTAAATATCTGTTCATTATTCAATAAAAGTGAGTGCGAGCTTAAGTGAGTGTGTGTGTGTTCGTGTGTCTGTGTGTGCTCTAACTTGATTGATGGCTGTATGCTTGACAAATTGAATTCTTATAAATTAAGTCATATGTTTTGTAAGCACACACACACACGCACGAACACACACACACACTCACCATGCACACTCCCCGTGATACGAGTAAAAAATTAAAGAGGCCATCCAGGGATGAAGAAGAAACCTTTATATTGCTGCCTGCGAGCGCAATCAGTATTAAAATTGTTTAACACGTATAAAAGCACCACCGCACCTTCCATCCGCCCACTGATGAACTCGTTACATGTGTAATGTTTTCTTGTTAGTGCCAGACGGTTATGTGAAACCATTTAAATGTTAATGTTGTAAGTTATAACCCAGAGCTGCTTAAGATTAAGATTTAAGCAAATGTAAAAAAGACACGCTGAAATATGAGATGGAAAGGACTCACGTGATTGCCATGAATCGTACATGAATGTGTTAATAGTTTGGTTTTGATTAGGGGAGCGAGTTTTAACGGTAGCATTTAACGTGAATAGCAGCACGTGGGTACAAAATTTTTACGTGACTGCCGCGTGACTCAGGGTGACACTCCAAATTTAGTTTGATAATTTCGAAAACATGATTTTAAAAGTTCTAAAGTATCATAAAAAATTGTCTATTGTTAAAGTGATTAAATAAGTGAACGTGAGTTTTCATGAACGCCTAAGGGTGAGTTTCCAAAATTTAATTTGAAAAATTTCGAAAAACGATCTTAAGAGCTGCTTAAGATTAAGATTTAAGCAAATGTAGAAAAGACATGCTGAAATTTGAGATGGAAAGCACTCACGTGATTGCCGTGAATCGTAAATGAAGGTGGGAATATTTTGCTTTTGATTATGGGAGCATGAATGAAGGAAAATTCACAAGAAAATTTAAAGTGAGTGGTAGTGCGTGACTAAATATTTTTACGTGACTTCGGCGTGACTAAGGGTGACATTCCAAATTTAGGAAAAAACCGAGAGTTCAAATAAAAATTTAACGTGAGTGTCAGTGCAGCAGTAGACATTTTGACGTGACTGCAGCGTAACTGTGGGTGGCATACCAAATTTAATTTCATAATTTCGAAAAAGTGATTTAAAATTTTTTGAAATATCAACAAAAATGTTATATGGTTGAAGTGACTAAAAAAGTGAACGTGGGTCTTCATTAAAATATTTCTAAAAAGGATCTTAAGAGCTGCTGCAGATATGTTGAAATTTGATGTAGCAAGCCGTGAATGGCACGTGAAGGTGGGAATTTTTTTTTGTAATTATGAGAGCATGTATGAGCAAGAATTCATAGGAAAATTGAAGTTGAGTGAAAGTCCCTGAGTATATATTTTGACGTGACTGGGGTAATATATAAAATTTAGTTTGATAATTTCGAAAAATAAACGATTTTAAAAATTCTGAAATGTCAACAAAATTTTTATATTGTTGAAGTGACTAAAAAGTGAACGTGAGTCTTCATGAACGTGTGAGGGCGAGTTTCCAAATTAAATTTGCATTTTTATAAAAAACTATTTTAAAAATGCTGAAATATTTACAAAAAATTTATATTGTGGAAGTGATTAAAAGAAGTGAACGTCAGTCTTCATGAACGTCTGAGAGTTAATTTCCAAAATTAGATTTAAAAAATTTCGAAAAAAACGATCCTTAAATTTTTGAAATACAATAAAAAAATTTTATTGTTGAAGTGATTAAAAAAGTGAAGGACGTGAAAGAGTGGACGTGAGTCTCCAAAATTTAATTAAAAGAATTTCGATAAACAATCTTAAAAATACTGAAATATCAAAAAAAAAATTTATATTGTTGAAGTGAGTAAAAAAAGTGAACGTGAGTCTACATAAACGTGAGTCTTCATGAACGCCTGAAGGTGGGTTTCCAAAATTTAATTTAAAAAATTTCGAAAAACGATCTTAAAAAATCTGAAATATGTATTTACAAAAAAAAAAATATCTATATTGTTGAAGTGAGTAAAAAAAGTGATGGTGAGTCTTGATGAAAGTGATTCGTACTTCTTTGCATTGTCATGAGCACGCATAATTGTGAGCACAAAAACTAAAGTCTTTACTTTATTAAAAAAATTTTATTAATATTATTTTTTTACTTTTACGTGAATAAAAAGCTACTCACGTTAACATCTCTGATTTTCATTTAAATACATTATGTGTATGTATGCATATGTATACATGCACACGTTTATATAAAAAGAACATGTAAATTTTCTTAGTTGATGATAAGGATGGTTAGAAAAATGGGAATATTTTAAATGCGTTGGTAATAGTATTAAGACAGATGGCATAATTAAGATCAAAATATAATATAAGATTAAATTTTTTTCTTTTAGAGGGCCATGTAGCTAAGATATATAGTATTTTTTACTGAAGGTTATACAAATCTGAAATTGAAACTGTTGCTCTGGGTTGATATTATTCTGCAACTCTCGAAATACTCGTAGGTGTAGAAGTATTTCGAGATTATTCTGAACCATACGATGTCGTTACGACATTAAAAGTGCACAGTACCTAATTAATGTTTTCTTTTTCAAGATCAAATATTTTTTTTTCTAACAAAAATTTAAATTCAATGATCCAGATAAAGGTTCCCAATCAGTGCAAATCGGTAAAAGTTCAATTAAATGTGCCATAACCATACAAAACAGCTGTTGGAACCAAACTTATAGGCAACGCTGTATTTGATTATAAGTAACTTGCCTTAACGCCATAATCATAGTTTTCCGTTTGTTTACTCATTTCAATAGTGCAACAACAAGTATGTAACAAAAACAGCAACCATGGTTGCGACGAAAAACTATGATTATGGCTTATGGCAAGTCACCTATAATCAAATACAGCGTTGCCCATAAGTTTGGTTCGAACCGCTGTTTTGTATGGTTATGGTTATGGTTATGGTTATGGTTATGGTTATGGTTATGGTTATGGTTATGGTTATGGTTATGGTTATGGTTATGGTTATGGTTATGGTTATGGTTATGGTTATGGTTATGGTTATGGTTATGGTTATGGTTATGGTTATGGTTATGGTTATGGTTATGGTTATGGTTATGGTTATGGTTATAATTATGGTTATGGTTATGGTTATGGTTATGGTTATGGTTATGGTTATGGTTATGGTTATGGTTATGGTTATGGTTATGGTTATGGTTATGGTTATGGTTATGGTTATGGTTATGGTTATGGTTATGGTTATGGTTATGGTTATGGTTATGGTTATGGTTATGGTTATGGTTATGGTTATGGTTATGGTTATGGTTATGGTTATGGTTATGGTTATGGTTATGGTTATGGTTATGGTTATGGTTATGGTTATGGTTATGTTTATGGTTATGGTTATGGTTATGGTTATGGTTATGGTTATGGTTATGGTTATGGTTATGGTTATGGTTATGGTTATGGTTATGGTTATGGCACATTTAATTGAACTTTTACCGTTTTGCCAAATCAAGCTGTCAGCAAAAACAACGAGCACAAACTCTTCAATCAGCTGTCACAGGAAACAGTGTTGCCAATTGCTTAGTTCTTTCCCTTCAATACTTATTTTTATAGCAATCTTTATAATTTTTTTTTATAAATTTAACGATTTATTTACCAGTTTACCACTAAATTAAAAAAAAATATTTATATCAATCAAGCATTTGTAATGGTACATAAATTTTGCGCATGATAAAACTTTGAAAACTATTGTACTAAAATCTCAAAGATATTTCTATTAATTTGTAGTTTTGAATATAAATAGCAAAAAAAAAACAGTTTGATGTTGATGGAGAACTGGCAACTAAAAATGAAACTTTTGTTACATCAAGGTTGTTAACTTTAAAACTGTCGTAACATTTGGCAGACGATTTATTTAACAACTGCTGCTGCTGCTGATGTTGCTGCTAGAGCAACAGCGCACTATTTTATTGATTTCATAGTGTCAAGGCAATACATACGGCTGCTGCATAAACTAACACCAAACCACCCATAAAAATGCAATGCTTCCAAAGTTGAGAAGAGATATTGAATGATACGAGTATGCTTGCTACCACAATACATACGCCCCAGCAAATGCTGGATGGAGTAGTGGCGGTTGGTGTGTTGAGGCTTTAGTTCAGCGGTTAACATTGGCTGCCGTTGGCTGGCTGCAGTCAAACAAAATACATAGAATTTGTGTTGGCTAAAGTATTAGATAAATAAAAAGCCATTAAATCAATTCATCTCAATACAAAATATCAATAAGATAAAACTGGCACAAAAACAAAAACGAAAGAAGCGAAATGCTTAAATAGTAGAGATGGCAAAAACAACATTGAAATTTCACTAAAAACTTTTTGCAGCAAGTAATGGCAAAAAAATGGCAATGGCCAGGTCCGCAATACGAATGCACTTGATAAGGCATTATTCAGTTAAATAATAAAAAAAAATGGAGGAAAAGTAAAGTCGAAAAAATCTCATATAGATAATCATACTGAATGTAAAAAAAGAAACTTAACAAACAAATTGAAAAGGGGGAAAAAAGATATAAACCAACTAAACGAAGTAAATGAAATGTAACCACAACAGACCAGACCTCTATAAACAACGTAAGTGTAGCAAAAAGGAACAAAAAAATAATACAATTTGTTTATAATGAAATCACTTTGATTTAACAATGTCACTTGCATTTATCCACTAAAACCATCACTATTGCCGTTACCAATTTAGCAAACAGCCAACTTAATTTAATCAATTTCTAAAAATGATACCGCAGCAATGGCAGCAACTTAATTTTCTTCTCTCTCTCTCTCTCTCTCTCTCTCTCTCTCGCAACACTATCTCCTTACTCTCTGCCCTACCACAATTAAATGGCAGCAATTTAAATGTTTTCCTCAACAATTATTCCATTTTCTAGCAAATATTCTTTATTTGACACTAGAATTAAGTGGAAATTGATTATAAAGTCAGGATGATGATGAGGATGACGATGGTGATGTGTAATTAAATGACTTGAATTTTGAAGTTACAAAAGTAAAAGAAAAAAAAAATAACAATACGTGACAGTGGCTGCAAGCAGGTGTATGAAAAATAAATAATAAGAAATAATTGTAAAATTGTAGAGACTACTTTTTGAACAAGGTCCCAACTACAAATAATTATAAAATAGTAAGGAATATTTTTTCTAAGAAGCAAAGTATGTTAGAAAAGTAATTGAAAACAAATTTACAATAAAGTTAATTAAAATTACTCTGTGTCCGGCATCACCGGCTAAACAGCTGATTGTTATAATTTTTCCACTCAATAAGAAATGAATTATAAAGTTGTAAATACTTTTTTTATATTTGAGAAATGTAACTGAAACAAATTAACATTAAAAATACTTAATATTGCCCTGTACCAAGCAAAGATGGCATCAGCGACCTAAACAGCTGATTGTTATAATTTTTTCGACTCCATAAGAAATAGTTATAGAATTTTTAAGACCTATTCCTTTTAAGAATAAAAATATAATAGAACAATAATTGAAAAAAATTTAAAATAAAGTTAATAAAAATTACTCTGGGTCCACCATATATGGCATCACCGCCTAAACAGCTGATTGTTATATTTTTTTAAAAGACTTATAAAAATAGAATTGGTTATCAATGCGTCTATAGTTTTTATTTATTTTTTGACATTGTTACTTCATAACTCGGCACATTTAGGACCGATTGCAAACATTGTTTTGTCTGAGAGGCTATAGCTTCCAATTGACCGCATGGCAAAAAATGTAGACGGGGATATGCCCACCATTTTTTTTATTTGATCTTATGATATTATACTTATTTGATTGCTGCTAAGCCTAGCAACCACCTTTGGCTCTTGTAGTTGTATAATTTTAAAGTTAAAAAATGGGCGGAGTTTCGTAGCGAAAGCAATAGGGTGTACGGTACCTTGAAAATGGTGTATTTTGGGGCATGGCGAAAGATTATTTTCTTTTAGAAACTTTATTGACATATCTTTCATTCGAGGAGATGGTGATGGAGAAGTAAAACTCAGGCAATGAATGCCTACTACTGCTATTACTAGATGTTATTTTCTTTCGGAAAGGGATAGTGGCAGAGAAGACAGGCAGTGAAACAAGAGAGAGAGGAAATATTAGTTTTCTACAACTCTCTACTTTTGCAACTTTCTAATAATGCAGCGCCTCTGGTGTCAATGAGGTGTAATTAATTTTTTAAGCTGTGTTTAGTTGCCATTTTATTGGACTTTAGTGTCACGGGACGGACCCGAGGAGGCATAGGTGGCGTACAGAAGTCTACGTGGCATTAAAAAGTTACCAAGGTCAACAATGAAGCTAGAGTCAAGACATAAACAACGATATGCAACACGTTGAGATGGGATTTGAAATGGCAGCACAACTTACTTCGCTACTTACACAGCCTTATTTATAAAAATTATTAAGGCTTTATAAAGGGTTTACAAGAGAGATTTTCATTAAAAATTTTTAATATTTTTATTTCCATAATAATTTTTACTATGTCTGTAGTATATAAAGCTCCGCTAGGGGCCTGTGTAAATATTTCTTGTATGTACCAGAACCTCAAACTTTTGTATATATATATATATATATATATATATATTTTTTTTAAATTTGACACACTACTTGCTGTTACAATATTTATTTTTAAATTGCTTTTTCGTTACCCAATTTGTGTCTTCCTTAGCTAAAATAGATACAATTGAAAAATTCTTGTGCTAAAATATAAGCTGTAGAGGAAAACAAAATATAATGCAAAAGAAAGAAAGAAAAAAAGATAAAATTTTGCCATTGACTAATGTTTGGCCACAATGACTTAAAGTGACTACGATAAGTTGTATCGTAACGTACGTAACGATACATGCAAGTGCTACAAAACAAAGGACAATAGAAAACAAAAAGTGTAAGAAATCAACTCAAGTGTAACGACAACAATTGCAAAACGGAAACCGGAAACTGTTGTACTAACAGCCTTCATTCACTATAGACATTTTGTCTGAAAATATAAACGTTAAGTGAAAAAAAAATGAAATAAAAATTTATGTGTGTGTGTGTTTGTATGAAACAAATGTGTTGTAATTGTTACTTTTGCTTAAATAATAAACAACAACAATAACAACAATAACAAAAAGAAAACCAGGTTTTATATTTTTTTTGGTTTTAACTGCAAGGCAAGAGCATAAAACTGAATTGAATACCATTTTAGCTAACGTCCAAAGTCATTTTCATTTCACAGTCCTTAATGGGCCGAACCGGCATGTGTAAAGAAGGTATTTTTAGATATCCATTGTATGTGTGACTGACTGCATACAAGTGTTTGTATTTTGTCGACTGTGACTAAGACTGGCTGTGTGTGTCAGTCACTCTGTGACAGTCACTATACGAAGTACATATGTTGCAAGGCATATTGGCTCCGCCCGTGCACGACTGGCAGGCAGGCAGTTTTATAGCAAAATCCCAAAGACACCATTAAAAAATAAAAACAACCAGAGAAAAACAAAAATCAAGTTTTAGTAGCCCCGCTTGTAGAAAAAATATACTGAGACACATTGAGCACATTGTGGTTGTTCAATAGCACTTGGTCAGGTATGAATGTTGAACTGTCACTAATCATACGTTTTATACTCACACAATCACACACACCACACTTTTACGAATTCGAAAAATGTTACTTTTTGCTTCCATATATATTTTTTTTTAATTTAACCTCGAATCGTCTTTATAATGTTTGTGGGTGCCATAAAACCATTTACTACTCATCATGATGATGATGATGATGATCATGGTGATGATGATGACGATGAAAGTTGTTAATGTCTTTATAGCTTTGTAGTTGCCGGAAAAAAAGATATCATTTGAAATCTGTGTGGCAAAAACAAAAATTAACAATAAAAAAAATTGTTTCACATGCTTTTAAAGCAATTAACCAGAATTGATAAAATACTATTATTGGGACTTTAATTTTCACCAAATCATATAAAGCAGACTGTCCGCAATTTGCTTTAAAAATAAGTGTTCTTGTGAAGTCCAAGAAAATGTACAGACAACTGTGTATTGAGATTTAGGGGAGATTCAAATAACAATCAATCAGCTGGGCTGCCAACATCAGCTGGTATGAATTCGCCTTGCACAGACCTTTACACAGACAAAATGTTTCCACCAAAAAAATTCAATCAAACGTTTGTTAAAAATAAAATTAAATTTTAAGGCTAGATTTTCTAAATACAAACCAATTTTTTCGTTTTAAAATTTATATATAAAAAATATTTTTTAAAACAACTTTTCGTTATTTTTCCTACAAATTTGAAATGCTTAGAAAGGAGATTTGTTAAAAAATCGGTCTATTAGTAAATTTATTCTGCAATTCCAGTAAACTGTTTTTTATTTTAAGCAAAAAAAAAAAAAATAGTTCAGCATTGCTTGAAAATTTTTTCATTTGTCAATAGCAGACCCGGAGAAGGAAATCATATCTAAAAAAGTGCCAGAAATGCTTCAGGGATTCATGCTACGTCAATTCTTATATAGCACTCTCTTCTGCAGCGCTGAAATTAGCAAATAAAAAAAGTTGGTGCAACAAATTTCATGAAATTTCATGAAAAAATACCTAATGTAAACCAGGTCTTTGACTCGCACACGTAGGGTTCCGTACGGACACTACATATGTAATACTCTACGAACATTGGAGTAACTTACCTAATGTAGACATTTTTAAAAAATATACACATACGAGTATAGGTAAACCAATTTTCGGTTTTTGACGTTTGTTTTAGTTTTGGCGGTTTTTCTTAGCTGAGGCGCATTTTTAATTTTTGGCATTTTTTTAAGTCTAGGCGCTTTTTAGTTTTGGCGTTTTTTTTTATCGATTTTTTCTGTTTCGACGATCTATTTGAGTTTTAGCGATTTTTTTAGTATGTTTTTCGCTTTGGCGACTTTTTTTTCAGTTTCTGGCTACATTTTTGTTTGAGCGTTTTTTGTTTGATTTGGTCGGTTTAGCGCTTTTTGCTGTACCTGATGCAGACCTTTTTGAAAATAAATTTTAAGTAGCCGTTACACTTTTTTTTGGTGATTTTTGCTAGTTTTAGTGCTTTTTATTGGTTTTGTGCGCTTTTTTTTTGTTTTTGGCGTTTTTTTAATATATGGCGTTTTTTAATTTTTTGCATTTTTATAGTTTTGGCGTTTTTTTTAGTTTTGGGTTTTTTATATCGTTTTTGAAGCTTTTTCGTTTTTTGGTTTTGGCGTTTTTTAGTTTTATCCTTTTTTCGGATTTTGGCGATTTTTCTTATTTTCGGCTCCTTTTTATTAATTTTGAAGTTTATTATCGGTTTTTGGCAATTTTTTGGTTTATGGAGTTTATTATTTTAGGCGTTTTTAAGCTTTAGCTTTTGGCGAATTTTTCGGTTTTTGGCTTTTTTAAGTTTGGCTGGTTTTTTTTTGGTTTTGTCGCTTTTTTGTTTTTTGCGATTTTTAAGATTTTTGTAATTTTTAAGTTTTGGCGTTGTTTAAGCTTTGAAGCTTTTTGCGTTTTGGGCAATTTTTTTTGTTTTTTTTCTATTTATTTTAGTTTAAGCGATTTTATTAGTTTTGGTTTTTTTTTTTTTTGTTATTGGCGATTTTTTTTTGTTTTGACGTTTTTTAAGTTTTGATGTTTTTACAGTTTTGGCGTTTTTTTTAGTTTAAAAGCTTTTTTTAATTTGGCTTGGCTTATGACTTTTTTAAGTTTTGCCGTTTGTTTTTAATTTTTGTCGCTTTTTTTGGTTTTTGGAGTTTTTTAAGGTTTTTGGGCATTTTTAAGTTGTGGCGTTTTTTAGTTTTGAAGCTTTTTTCGTTTTGGAATTTTTTTTTCTATATATTTTAGCTTAAGAGTTTTTTCTTAGTTTTAGAGCTTTTTTTGTTTTGGCGTTTTTTAAGTTTTGGAATTTTAAAATTTTTGGCGGTTTTTTAGTTTAAAAAGCTTTTTTCGTTATGGCTTGGTTTTTGGCTTTTTAAAGCTTTGCTGTTTTTTTTTTTTTTGGTTTTGTCGCTTTTTTTTTGCGATTTTTGGCATTTTTAAGTTTTGCCGTTCTTGAAACTTTTTTCGTTTTGGGCAATTTTTTTGTTTTTTTTCTATTTATTTTAGTTTAAGCGATCAATTTTAGTTTTGGTACTTGTTTTGTTTTTGGCGATTTTAAATTTTTGCGCTTATATATTTGTCGTTTTTTTAGTTTAAAAGCTTTTTTCGTTTTGGGCAATTTTTTTTTTCTATTTATTTTCGTCAAGCGATTTTCTTAGTTTTGATGCTTATTTTCGTTTTGACGATTTTTTCGTTTTTTATGGTACTTATTTAAGTTTTAGTGTTTTTTTTTATTTTGGCGTTTTTTTGAAGTTTTTTCGTCTTGGGTATTTTTTATCGGTTTTATAGTATTTATTTCAGTTTTAGTGATTTTTTTTTAGTTTTGGCGATTTTTTGTAATTTTAGTGTTTTTTTAATTAGTTTTGATGGTTTTTCGTTTTTGGCGTTTTCGTCTTTTGCAATTTTTCAGTTTTTGTTGCCTTTAAGTTTTGCGGTTTTTTAGTTTTGTCGGTGTTTTTCTTTTGGAATTTTTTTTTGAGTTTTGGCGATGTTTTAAATTTTTGGCGTTTTTAAGGTTTTGGCGTTTTTTTATTTTTTTTTCGTCTAAGGTACTTTTTTCGGTTTTTGGCGATTTACTTGAGTTTTACTGATTTATTAAGTTTTGGCGTTTTTTAAGTTAAGCGTTTTTTTACTTTTAAAGTTTTTTTTTGCTTTGGGCAATTTTTTTAGATTTTTTCTATTTATTTGATGTCAAGCGATTTTCTTAGTTTTGGCGATTTTTTTTCGTTTTGGCAATTTTTACGATTTATGGCGCTGTTTAAGTTTTAGAATATTTTTTTCGTTTCGTTTTTCTAATCTTTTAATTTAATTTGTAAAAACTTTCATAATAATTTTAATTTTTTTTTTTGCAAAATAAAAGTGGACCAAAAATTGTCCCACAATTAAAACAAAATATTGCCACACAATTAGAAATCAGTAGTAAATGGTTTTTCTGCAGGGAAATCTAAATCACAATATCGACTTTAAATATAGAACAGGAAGTCAGTCACATGACATGAAATGCCACCTTCAATTACAATACATTCTTGGTTACAAAACAATCAGAGAAATCATAAGGAAAAAATTTATGTATATGTATGTAAAGTTTTCAAAATTATCAAGAAAAAGAATCGTGTTGCAAATAAATAAAAAAAAAGAAAAAAAAATATAAGGAATAAACAAGGACATCTCCTGCACAACAAGAAAAGAAAAGGTAACTAATGAAAGCTTTGTTTTTTTTTAAATACAAGTACCAATATTAGATATTCTGTTCATGATTTTTCGTTTTTAAATACAGAGATGATGTACGAGTGTGGATTTTATGCCACACCATTTAACAACAACAACAATAACAACAAACAATTAAAGCCTCAAACAAATGAACGAAGGAAACAATCTCTTAAATCCAGTTTATTTTTGCTATTCACATTCAAGTTAATTTTTGCTACTAATATTCTTGTTAATGAAGACAACAAAAGGAAAGGTGGCACATTTTTGGACTACAGACCTCTGAAAAAGTTCTGTTTACACGTTTTTTTTTTGTAGAACTTACCTTTTTCTTTTAATCTTAAGATACCTTTCTAAAAGCAAATTTTTACGAAGTACTTTTGGAAGGATATATTTTAAAAGATAATTTTTTAAAAAATCACTTCTTTTGCAGAGTTATATTTTTAAACAGACTTTTTAAAATAGTATTTTTTTAAAAGGTATTTATTTAATAGAGGTTATGTTTTTATGAAGGTATAAGTATGTAGAAAGGTATCTTTAAAATGAGGTACTTTTTTATAAGGTTACTTGTTTAAGAAGGTACTTTTGTTAAAAGTTACTTTTTTCAAAAGATGCTTTTTTTCAAAAGATGCTTTTTTTTTCAAAAGATGCTTCTTTCAAAAGATACTTTTTTCAAAAGATACTATTTTAAAAAGGTTAATTAAAAAAAGGTACTTGTTTTTGAAAGGTTCTTATTTGAAAAGGTACTTCTTTTAAAAAGTCCTTTTTTTTATCAGGTAATTTTTTTTAAAATGTTGATTTTTGAAAAGATACTTAAAAAAAGTACTTTTTAATAGGCCCTTTTTTAGAAGATAATTTTTTTAAAAGGTAGTTTTCTTAAGAGGTCATTTATTAAAAGGTACTTTATTTAAAAAGTAATTTTTTAAAAAAGTACTTTTTTTAAGAAGATAATTTTTTTTTAAATTACTTTTTTCTAAAGGTAATTTTTTTAAATGTAGTTATTAAAAAGGTACTTTTTTGATAAGGGTGCTTTTTAAAATGGAATTTTTAAAAAATGTACTTTTTTATAAAGGTACTTTTTAAGAAGGGGTTTTTTAAAAAGGTACTTTTTAAAAAGGTGCTTATTTCAAAAGGTATGTTTTTCAAAATGTTTTTAATTCAGAATATGTGACGCGCAAAATAGAAAGGGACCTAAGGGTAAAAACCGGTTTTGTTCAGGAGAGCCATTTTAAAGATTTAAATACGTGTATCTTTGGTCTACCATCACTGAGCGTGTTGGTATTGGTCTCATTTGAAAGCGACACATCTCATGACGTCAGGAACGTGTTGTTCAACCGCGAAAACGCGAGGGTGGCGTTGGCTCAAGTAGTTAGCACGTTGACTACAAAACCGAAGGTCCTGGGTTCAATCCCTGTATCCGGCAGTCATTAAATAACAACACCACGCATTTATCTGATGTGCATTAGTGTCCCTTTGTGTCAGTTGTTGTAGGAAAGTTCAAGTGATGAAGGCATAGTCACTGGTCACTTAACTATACCGACTTCAGCAGATACTAATCCTAATGTAACATCAGAGCGCCCTCCTTCGTTGTGTAGCAAAATCATCGGCGAAGTAAAATAATCAATAAAATGGCGACAAGACACAGTTTCAAAAAATTAATACGCCCCATTTAACATCAGAGAGGCGCTGCAAAGCTGCATTATTAAAAACGTGCGAAAAGCAGAGTTGTAAAAGAATGAAGCTTTCCTCTATCTCTTCTTTCACCACCTGTCTTCTCTCTCACTATCCCTTTCCTAAAGAAGGTAACACCTAGTATTATATTATTATATTAGCAGTAGGCATTAATTGCCTGAGTGTTACTTCTCTTAAAAAAAAAAAAAAAAAAAGTCGTCCCGACTTCTTGTTTTGTGTAGTTGGTTCTTACTGTTTTCTACCTAGCGCGCTGTTTCCATGAGTTTGATATCAATTTTGCTCGCGTTTTTTCGAATCCAGCTTTATTTTCTGAAATTATTAATTGTGAATTATAATAAATACTCATTTATAATTCTTTTAAATCGTGAATATCACTCTGTTAGTACGAAATTTTTTCACATAACCTTAGAATCGTCGACTTCAATTTCATAAAACGCGCATATCTCTGGGAGGGAACACTTTTGGGGCATGGTATCAGTCTCATTCGATGCTTAGATATTGTCCACATCAAAAAAAAAAGTGAAAATTGATTTGTTTACCCTTAGGTCCCTTTCTCTATGCGCTGTCACATATACTTTTTTTAAAAGGTATTTTTAAACAAGGTACTTTTTTCGAAAAATATTTTTTAAAAATGTAGTGTTTTCAAATGTTACTTTTTGTAAAAGTACTTTTTAAGAAGGTACTTTTTTGTAAAAGTACGGTTTCAAAAGGTACTTTAAAAACATTTTACATCTTCTTATATAATGTTTAGAACAAAATCATAAAGCAAATACACGAACTTTCTAGCATAGACAATAAATAATAGTCGTTTTAAAGAATAAAAACTGCTTCTTTTTTTTCGTCCATAGACAAGACGATACATTCGTCGAACAGAATTAGGACATAAGTAATTTTTTCTATGAGTGTAGTTTTACGACTGAAAAACACTTTAAAATATGTTATTTAAATATATTTTTCATTTAGTATAAACATTTTTGCTTATTATCTACGCCCCTTTAAATATGCTACACATTTTCTCTCATTTTTTAGGTTATTTATTTGTTAAGACATTTAGAATGAATGAGAAGCAACATGGCCAAATTTGCTGTTTTAATTTTTTTTAAATTGCTAGCATAATGTAGATACTCGTAATATTTATTTTTTTTAAGTCTTTAGCTCATAAAAGCATTAATAAAGTATCACAAGTAGCTTGCAAATATTTTGAATAATCTACAGCAGATGTTGCAGTTTCAGCAACTAACATACAACTAACAACAACTTATAACTACAGGCCATTTTTTTCTCCAGCAACAGCAACTTAAACAACAATTTTAACAACAATTTGAACAACAACTTCAATTTACATTATTATTTACTCTTTTAGAACATGCGGTTTTTACTTTCATGTGCCAGTCGTACTCGTAGTTTGTTTGCTTTCTCCATTCAGCAGGCAAAGTTAGTGTTAAAATAAAAATGAAAGAAAAAAAATTAAAAATTTAAAAATAATATTAGAAAAACATAAAACAAACAAAATGACTTATGAGTTGTTTTAAAATAAATTACTAAGCTTCGTAGTATGTATGTATATAAAAAGGACTTTTAAAAACCTTATTTCACAGGCCACATTAGTTACTCCTACTCTGCTTTCTAATTTTTATCAAACTGGAGAAAGAAATTTGTTTAAAAGAAACAAGTAAAACATCATTTGCCCAATTCACAACCTATTGCTAGAGTCGTATTTCGTATATGAGTTGTTGATATTTTCCTTAAAAAGCCTTGTTTATAAACATATATTTGCATAAAAATTACCAACAACTATTGTACGAACTACGACACCTACAATAGGTTGTGAATTGAGCAATTGTTTGCAAGTGTGTGTGTGTACTTGTGTTTTAATTCCCTGCCAGTTTTCAATGCTGAGCAAAAAAAAAAAAACTCATCTTGATTGTATGAAAAGGACTTTTATTTTTCCCTGAATAAAACATGCATGATCTTTGGGAATTGTGCTTTTAATTTTTTAAGAACATAAAAATTAGAAAGTTGTGGACAATTGTTTAGAACATCTCTAAAAACAATATTCCATAAAAGCCATTCACTCCCTAATGGGATAAAAAGCAAGAATATATATAAAAAAAGAAGAGTGGCGTCCTAGGACAGCCGGTTATAGCTATGCTGCTTAGCTATATAGAACAAAGTTAATAACAATAGCAAATTAATAACAATGGAATAAAATTATATGATATAATGATGTCAAATTCGCCGCAATTATTTCAAAACGTTTCCATTTGTTACCCATTATTTTCTTTTCTGGCGTTGTACTATTAAATTAATGTATTGTTTGTGGCCGGCGTCCGATGTTAGTCTGCTTACAGCTGATCGGCTGTGTTCTCTGGTTTGTGCTCATGTGTAAAAATAATATAAAAAAAATTAAGCAAGCCTTTTCATTGTTTTTGGTTTGTTTTTGTTTCACTCACTTCAAAGAACGTAACTAAACAAAATCAAACATATTGTTTCGTTTTTTTGTACTCTGTTTTTAAGTACAAAGAAATCCAAATAAAAATAAATTTTTAACTAAAATAGTGTCGCTTATATTTGATACGAAAATCCTGTGTTGTGACATAAATAGCATAGCTATAAAAATGCAAGTTAAGTTTAAATGAAATTATGTATTCCTTGTCAAAATTAAACAACAATTAAATTTATAAGACAGTGTCGCTTATATTTGTTACGAAAATCCTGTGTCGTGACATAAATAGCATAGCTATAAAAATTCAAGTTAAGTTTAAATGAAATTATGTATTCCTTGTCAATATTAAACAACAATTAAATTTATAAGACAGTGTCGCTTATATTTGTTACGAAAATCCTGTGTCGTGACATAAATAGCATAGCTATAAAAATGCAAGTTAAGTTTAAATGAAATTATGTATTCCTTGTCAATATTAAACAACAATTAAATTTATAAGACAGTGTCGCTTATATTTGTTACGAAAATCCTGTGTCGTGACATAAATAGCATAGCTATAAAAATTCAAGTTAAGTTTAAATGGAATTAGGTATTCCTTGTCAAAATTAAACAAGAATTAAATTTATAATATAGTGTCGTTTATATTTGTTACGAAAATCCTGTGTTGTGACATAAATAGCATAGCTATAAAAATTCAAGTTAAGTTTAAATGGAATTAGGTATTCCTTGTCAAAATTAAACAACAATTAAATTTATAATATAGTGTCGCTTATATTTGTTACGAAAATCCTGTGTCGTGACACAAATAGCATAGCTATAAAAATTCAAGTTAAGTTTAAATGAAATTAGGTATTCCTTGTCAGCTGTACCTGGATTCAGTAACTTTTGTTACGATAATCGTATCGCTTTATTAATTTAACGTACTTTTGTCGACTTTGCTATTCAGTATCATATTTGAACAATGTTCGCTGTCAGTTGAAGTAAACAAAAAATAAATAAAATCATACTCTCAAATTCATTTATTTTTTTATATTATTCGATGTGATTTACGCTTATTTTGACATTTTCTTTACAGAGATGGACACCTCATGTTATTGAATTAAACGGTGAGTAAACCACAGATGTACACCATCGTTAAAAATAAAATACAGAATCTCATTATCGTTAACGCAAGCGAATAAATATGTCGATAAATATTACGATTTTCGGTTTGCAAAAATTTGCACAATCCAGGTGTTGTCGATTCAGTAACTTTTGTCTTTACATTTTGTCGCTTGCAATAACGTTTGTGTGATTCTGTAACTTCTTTTTAACGATAAAATTAACAGCATATAAATTATTGTCGCTTAAATAAAGACACAGCTGTACTGCGATTCACTGACTTTTTTTTTGTAACAATAATCGCATCGTTAAAATAATTATAACGAAAATTTATCGAATTTGCTATTCAGTAACATTTTTAACGATATTCGCTGTAGGTTAATGTTGGCTGTGTCGCTATTTAAGCGACAATAATTTATGTGCTGTTATCTTTATGGAGAAAAATCAACAGAAAATATCAGCTGCGTTCTATCGTTAAAAAGAAGTTACAGAATCATACAATCGTTATTGCAAGCGATAAAATTTATAGACAAAAATTACGTTTGTCGAATCGTTAAAAGTTACTGAATCGCACCGCTGACATTAACCTACAGCGAAGATCGTTAAAAATGTTACTGAATAGCAAATTCGATAAATTTTCGTTATAATTATTTTAACGATGCGATTATTGTTAAAAAAAAAAGTTAGTGAGTCGCACTACAGGTACTGGTATGAAGTAAGCTTTCACTGAATTTAAATTCTTTTTTTTTGCTTAAAGCTTTATAAACACAGAATATAAATAATATCTAACATAAGTTTAGCAACAATCAAACATGCTAACGCAACCAAAAAATCCTTGAGAAAAACTTTAAGAAAGTAGATCTCTATCATAAATTCTTTCCAATATCACAAAAGCATATACATGTGGGCATTTCTCCGAGAAATTAAATTTTTTTTGTCGCGTGCGACAGTAAGCAACTAACCTTGTATTTCTGAACAACATGACTCGATTTTTCTTAAAATTTTACCTACTCGTAACGTAGAGCAGCTCACGGCCTACACAAATATATAAAGAAGTAAAAAATTTTTGTTTTCTTTGAAAAAAAAAAAAAAAACAAGCATATTTGCTACAAAAGGTTGACATTCCGGTGGAAATGCCCATATGTATGATTTTTTTACGAAAATAGAAAACTCTGTTGAGACCACTGCCTTTGGTTTAAATGAATTGTGGCTGTTTTCAAGCTCGATTGTGTTAAAGAAAACTTTTGCTTAATCATTTTCTAATTTGTAAATAAAATATTTAGCAAGTAAATGTTTACAAAAATATCTAAAAGGATAAAAAGGTAATTGCTTGCCTTTGAGGTGTAACTTTTGCTGTGAAAAGAAAAAGCAAAAATACGAGTAGCAAATATTCAACAGACAATATTCAACCGCCTTTTAGTAGACAGAACAAACGAACTACAGATACAATGACACTTTGAGCAACTGAAGTGGCTTTTATATATGTTTGAGTGTAAACACTCTAGAAATGAAAGATACAAACAAACACACAATCAGTTGAGCTGAAATGCAAGTTCAGAGATAGGATATAGAATTTAGGTTTAGTAGGCAAGTTGTATGTGCAATAAAAGAGAACATTTTATAGGAATATTTTGAAACAAAATTCCTCTATACTCGTACAATACCAATAGAGACAAAAGGAATTGCTGGCTGCAACAAAGATCCTTTAAAAAGAACATCAGTGAAATGTAGCATTTACAAAAAAACTCAATGCACTATAGAAAATCTTTTGCACAACAACAACAACAACAAGAACAACAACAGCCAATAAAATGTTGTTGCATATACTATTCGTACGTATGGGTGTGTGCGTGTGTGTGTGTGTGTGTGTGTGTGTGTGCATATGCCTCACTACTCGTACCACATTTTTGAAATGGAATCCTTGCACACAAACCAAAGACTCTACTCCTTTTGTTCTTTGTATCATGAGAGTACAAAAATCAAGTTTAGTTCAACAGAGTGTAAGAACGTTGTTGTTACATATAAATAAATTTAAAGGATATAAATGCATTCCCTACATACAGTCTGTTGCGACACTACATATGTATGTACTGCTATACGAACCTATGCCTGTATAATCGAATATTTAACCCGGCGATTTTTTTTTAGAAATTTTGGCGATTTTTTCTGTTGTTTTTTAGTTTTGGCGCTATTTTTAGTTTAAGCGTTTTTTTCGTTTTTTGATGATACTGATTTATTTACAGCGATTTATTTTTAGTTTGGGCGATTGTTTCTTTTTGGCGATTTTTTTTTCGGTTTGTAGCGATTTTTTTTAACATTGACGTTTATTCGTTTTGGCGATTTTTTGTTTGTTTTCTTTTTGACACATACATTTGGCTTAAAATTCTTTTTCCAGATTTGGCCCTTGGCGATTTTATTGTTTTTTACAATATATAATCGTATATTTTTAGTTTAAGCGGTATTTGTTAGCTTTGTTTGTCGCTTTTTGGAGCTTTTTTTAGTTTAAGCCACTTTTTTCGTTTTTTGACGATACTTTAGTTACAGCTAATAATTTTTATTTTTGGCGATTTTCTTCGGTTTGCAGCGATTTTTTTTTTAATATTGACGTTTTTTCGTTTTGGCGATTTTTTTTTATTTCTTTTTGACACATACATTTGGCTTAAAGTTCTTTTTCCAGATTTGGCGTTTTTCCGTTTTGGCGTTTTGCGATTTTATTGTTTTTTACAATATATAATCGTATATTTTTAGTTTAAGCGATATTTGTTAGCTTTGTTTGTCGCTTTTTTCCTTTTTGGAGATTTTTTTAGTTTAAACCACTTTTTTCGTTACAGCTAATAATTTTTAGTTTTGGCGATTTTCTTCGGTTTGCAGCGATTTTTTTAATATTGACGTTTTTTCGTTTTGGCGATTTTTTTTGTTTTCTTTTTGACACATACATTTTTTCCAGATTTGGCGTTTTTTCGTTTTGGCGATTTTTTTCGGCCTGTGGCGATTTTTTTGCTTTTTACAATATAATCGTATATTCTTAGTTTAAGCGATATTTCTTAGCTTTTTCGATTTTTCCCTTTTTGGAGGTCTCTTTTAGTCTAAGCGATTTTTGTTTGTTTTTTGACGATACTTTAGTTACAGCTTTTTTTTTTAGTTTTAGCGATTTTTTCGGTTTGTAGCGATTTTTTTAGTATTGAAGTTTTTTGTTTTGGCGATTTTTCGTCTGTGCTATTTTAACACATATTTTTAATTTAACGATTTTTTGTTTTAGTTTTGGTGCTTTTTTTCATTTTGGTGATTTTTTTTCGTGGCGGTTTTTTGAGTATTGAGGTTTTTTTTTTATAGTTTTGGCGGTTTTGTTCGAGTTTTGGAAATTTTTTGTTTGTTTTATTTTTAATATATATATGTAGTATAAACGTTTTTTTTTATGTGCTTTTTTGGTTTTTCTTGTCGATTTTTTAGTTTTTTGCCATTAGTATTTTTTTTTTTGGTTTAGCAACATAGTTTATTTCTGAGATTTTTACTTTAAGCGATTTTTCGGCTTTAGGCGAATATTTTCGCCTTATGAAAATGTTTTTAGTATTGATTCTTTTTTCAGGTTTGGCGTTCTTTCGTTTTGGCGATTTTTTTTCGATCTTTGATGATTTTTGTTTGTTTTTACAATATATATTTTTAGTTTAGGCGATATTTTTTATTCTTTTTTTTCCCCTTTTTAGAGCTTTTTTTTTTGTTTTGGAGATGTTTTCAGGTTTTGGCAATTTCATCTGTTATATTTTAGTTTCGGCGCTTTTTTAGTTTAAGCGATTTCGTTTCTTTTTTTGCCGATACTTTTTTAGTTACAGCCATTAGTTTTTAGTTTAGGCGATGGTTTCTTTTTGGCGACTTTTTTTTTTGGTTTTTGTTGATGTTTTCGGTATTAACGTTTTTTTTTTAGTCTTGGCGATTTTTGGTTTCTTTTTTTAAACACATATGTTTTGTTTAAAGATTTGTTTAGTTTTAGTGCTTCTTTCGTTTTGGTGATTTTTGTTGTTGTTATTTTTTTTTTGCTTTTGTCGATTTTTTGGTATTGACGTTTGTTTAATATTGGCGATTTTTCGAATTTTGGCGATTTTTTGGTTTGTTGCGTTTTTTATGGTTTTCTTTTTAACACATTTTTTTGGTCTAAACGTTTTTTTTTTGTTTTGTTGCTTCTTTCGTTTTAGCGATTGTTTTTTGGTTTTTGTCGATTTTTTTTTTGGTATTGACCTTTTTTCATTTTGGCGATTTTTCCAGTTGTGGCTGTTTTTTTTTGTTTGTTTTAATTTAAACACATATTTTTGGCTTAACGTTTTTTTAGTTTTGCTGCTTTTTTCGTTTTGGCGATTTTTTAGACTTTTTCTCAATTTTTTAGTTTTTTGGCTTGTGTTTTTTTTTAATCTTAGCGAATTATTTTATTTCAGGTGATATTTTTACTTTCAGCGATTTTCTCGGCTTTTGGCAACTTTTTTCGCTCTATGAAGAATTTTTTTAAGTTATGGTGCTTTTCCATTTTGGTGATCTTTTTCGATCTTTCACAATGTTTTTTTTTTGTTTTTTAAAATAAATATATATTTATTATTAGTTTTAGCTTTTGTGCTTTTTCCCTTTTTGCGCGCTCTTTTAGTTTTGGGGCGTTTTTTGTTTTGGCGTTTTTTTCGTTTTGTCGATTTTTTGTTTGTTTTTTTTGCAATATATATTTTTTGTTTTAGCGATTTTTTTTTTTGCTTTGGCGCTTTTTTCATTTTTCCCTCTTTGGAGCTTTTATTCGTTTTGGCAATTTTTACGTTTTTTTTTGGCAATTGTTTAGTTTCGTTTCTTGGCATCTGTTTTACTTTTGGTTATACTTTGCATTTAAGTGCTTTTTTCACTTTGGCGATTTTTAGTTTCGACATTTTATTTTTAATTTTGCGATTTTTTTTTAAGGGTCTTGCGGATTCCAACGAAAGTTGACGAAATTACATAGTCAAAATTACACTTACTGATAGATTACTCTTTAATCTTGATTTGTTTCTCTTAAACTTCAGTGTCAATTGAAAATTTCAAATGTCTATATACAGTTGTCTATATATATATATATATATATATAAGTTCCCATAGTTCCTACAAGGAGCATAGAGCCATGTATATTACATTAGGATTGCAACTCTTTTATTTTTAAAATTTCATATACGAGTATTTTTTGTTTTAGCGGCTAATCTTTTACATACACAGTGAAAATTTCAGGTCCCTAGGTTTTACGGTTCTCGAGAAAACAGCCTGTGTGAGACAGACAGAAAGACGGACAGACAAACAGACGGACTGACAAATGGACATACATTGTTGCAAAAGCAATATGGTTCCCTTTTCACATCTTGGTGCAGGGAACTCTAAAGGGTTTTATTTCATAAAAATTTACTACATTAAGCCAATATTAACTTTAGCAATAGTTTATGAATACGGATATAAATACAGACGTTTAGTATACTGCATAATTGAAAATTTAACTCTTTGACACTTATATGCAGTAAACTTAATTTTACTTAGGGCCAATTTCACCAACTCTATTTAAATATTAATTCATATTTAAATGACGATTGTCATTAATTTTTGTATAAAAAATTACTTTTAAATATCAATTAATATTTAAATAAGTTGGTGAAATTGGCCCTTAAAGTTCATTAAAATACTAAATTCGATTTGCTTAAGAATTCCATTTTATTTACATATATATTTGTTTACTGGGGAAAAACTTTAAAGTTTCATTAAATTAATTTTTATTTTAAATCTTCATCGGGGCTAGAAAGCAAAGCCAACACAAATGCAATGCAATACCAAACCAAAAGCCAAAACGTATCTTAAAACTACAGGAAAACTTTTAAAATCAGAGAAATCCAAACAGCAAAATGACAGTTTTGTGAAGGAGGGTGGGGGGGGGGGGGAGATAAGCTGATGGCAACACTCGCCCAACAAAAAAAAAAAAGAAAAAAAAGAGAGACAATAAACCTGTGTATTTTAACTGAAACCCAAATAAAATTTCATTTAAAAAAATATAAAAAAATGCTCATTGACAAACAGTAATTTGTTAAAAACTGTTAAACAGCTCTCTGTAAACTTTACAGTGTAAAGCAAGTATGTATGTATGCATGTATGTATGTATTCATGTGTGCTTGTAAAAATGAGAGAAAGCGAACAGGTTCGTTTAAGTACGTGTGTGGGTGTGGATTTTTTTCTTCCTAAAAATAGTTTTGCTAAATAAGCGGAAATTGTTGACAGGAAGTAATACGGATGCTATTTAATTTGAATTCAACACTTTTTTTTTCAACAGTATGCATTTACATAAATACGTTTGTATGTATGTATGTGTATATATATTTTAACATTTATTTTTTATTTTTACATGATAACGCATCTGAACAGAATGAAATGAACAAATGACCCTTTTGTATTACCACAATAACAACATCAGCTACAACTTTAACCAACTTGCATGGATTTTGGGTAAAAATTTAGCCCCAACAAAAAGCCAAAGACAACAACGATGACAAGTTTTGAAATACATACATCCATGTTACTTTTTTTTAGGATGTATGTATGTATGTGTGCATGTATTTTTTTGTTTTCGAATGTGTAACTTAAATCAGTTAATGTTTGCAAATTTAATACAGCGTTAAAAATAAGTGAAATCATATAAAAATGTTTACTAGCAAACTTTGCTTAAAATTCAAAAAATATTAAAAAATCTTTTAGACAAATGCCGAGTACGCACTATGACATTTTGTGGCATTACAATGGTGTATACTGGTGGCAGTGTTTGTCATTTCCGATTTTTTTTTCATTGTGTGACATTGCTTTTCTTATAAAAAAAACATAATGGGAACGCTATCGCACACATTTTGAAAATGACACCACAAAATGACAACGCAAGAAATGCCAGACGAGTACTCGGTATTATAAGGGTGTACAAAATTTCCTTATCGATGGCGTAACTAGTAACAGGAAGCAACTAAATAAATTTTTTTTAATTTTGCTATTCTGCAAAATATTTTCTTGGAAAAATCAAACACAATTTTTTTCTTATTTCGATTTCATTACAAATTTTAGAATTCTAGTGCTAAAGGATTATTTACATTCTTCCTTATTGTGAATAAGAAGTGAAATTTGGTTCCAATGAAATTTTTTCTCCACTCGAATTCATTCATTGCTTTCGCAAGAATGGAATGTTACCACACAAAAGCTGTTCGTATAGGATATATATATATATAGGTTTCATTCTATGTGTTATTTCCAAAACACATATTAATATACGACTCCATAAATTATAATTATTCTGGGTCCTTGTGAAAGACGAATAAGCGATGTCCATCCGTCCATTTGACTGTATCTGAAGTCGGTTTTACCCAGCTCCTAGAAAAGCCAAAGACAAAAATGGCCCAAACTAGCTTACTATTGAAAATCGGCAAAATCAAAAAAACCATTTCAGAGCTGGAAAACTTAAACTTTTTGTGCTATGTAAAAGTAAATAGCTAAAACCAATTTTTGTTGTTTTTTCTTTGTTAATTAAACCTACTGTATATTTTAGTAAAAATTAAGTTGGTATAAAAAATAAAAAAGACGATTCCAGGGTTGGGAATTTTTAAACTTTTTTTTTTTGGCATATAAAAGTAACCTATAAATGAAACATATTTTATGTTTTAGAAAGAAATACAAAGCAATAGACAAGTACAAAAAATCAGAAAAATGTAAAAAGATAATTCCAGGGTTGGAAAATTAAAATTTTTTTTGGTATAGATATACTAGAAATAAATTAAATATATTTCATGTCTTAGAAAGAAATAGGTTGTTATAAAAAATCTGAAAAATAAAAAAATAGATCCAGAGCTGGAAAATTTAAGTTTGTTTTTTTTTTTGTTTATAAAAGTAACTAAACAAACGTTTTTTTGGTAGTTTAAAAAATTTGTTATATTATTTATTTTAGTATTAAACATGAGAA
The DNA here is from genome assembly GCA_944452675.1 of Tachina lurida. Taxonomy (NCBI): domain Eukaryota; kingdom Metazoa; phylum Arthropoda; class Insecta; order Diptera; family Tachinidae; genus Tachina; species Tachina lurida. The sequence continues at coordinate 32,489,820 of OX101752.1, forward strand.
TAATAAAAAATATGCTTCCAGGGCTGGAAAATTAAATTTTTTTTGCTTATAAAGGTAACTAAAATATTTGTTATGATTTTATTAGGCTAAAGTTCGTATCGCTTTGAAAGTCAAAAATTGATAATTATTAATAAACAAATAACACTAAAGTTAATTGTAAATATTCTGACAAACACTTGTAGAACGGAACAACTAGCTGTTTTTAGCAACTCACAAATATAGAAACAATCAAAGTTCAAACAATAATAGTTAAAACTAACCAAAAATATTTTTTTTATTAAGCATGTTTTATATTTTTCTATATTTCTTAAATTTTGATATGAAAATATAATTTAAAAATAAACATGGGCACTCATTTATCTTACAAAGCTTAGTGATATGCTGCTTATTATAATCTCGGCATAATTATGTTTTAAATCGATGTTCATACTTTAACAGCTTGTGACAAATTATTATTAATTTTTAAATTAATAATGGGAATAACATAAAATTTATCGTTAAAGCTAGCTAAAATAATTCAATAGTTAAACTCAATATATTTTTAGTAAAAAAAAATATTTTATTGAATAAGTAGAATAATAATTTAGGATTATTACTGCATTAAATAATGTTAAAAAAAAATTATTTTTATATTTCAATTGATCTGAGTTGAAAATAAACCTTAAAATTTTGCTTAAAATGCAAAAGGCTTTAACTACCTTTTCGAATAAAAGCACACACAATACACAATCGTGCGACTTTTGAGAAAACACAACCCTGGTATGATGGAGTTTATGAAAATTTTCAAAAGACAATAACAAGGCATTAGATCAGTACCTGGTTTCGGTAACTTTTATTGCGATAATTGTATCGCTATAATATATATAAAGAAAATTTATTGATGTTGCTATGCAGTAGAAGCTTTTAACGATATTTGCTGTCGGTTGAAAAAAAAAGTAAAATCACAAGCTCAAATTTATTTACTTTGTGCTGCTTAAATTTAACATATTGATATTAGGACTTTTGGAAATTACTTACGATTATATGTGTTCCGGCAAGTTTGAGTTTATTTTGATTGATTGTGTATTATTATGAGTAACTGTGAACTGTTCGTTCTAGCGCAAAATAAAATTAAAAATTTTGGCAATTAAAATTTGAAATTTGAGAATTTCCGGGCAAAGTTTTTCGAGAATTGTGGGTGTTCATAGCGCAAAAGTCTTTGTTTTATTGTTATATTTTCAAAATTTCCAATTTTAATTAACCAAATTTAAAAATTTTAATCGGTGCCAGTAGTAACAATCAACAACTGCTATTATAAAAAAATCTGATAAAAAATATTTGTTAGTTACGGCATTTTATATTTTAGGTAGTCATATGTAAATACAATATAAAAAATTAGTTAAAGTAGAAAATAAATATGTATAAAAAATATTAATAGAAAACAAAATCCTAAAATTTTTTTAGTGTACATTTGCACATGATTTTATTTTATTAGCTTAAACATTTTAAAATGTTTCTGTGTGTGTTTGTGTGTGTATATTTTTAATATAAGTAAACTTAAAAACTCAACTAAAATGTAGTTTAATGGAAAAAAAAATAGTAAAAGGGGTGCAGTTTTATAAAGTTACAATGTGGCTCTTTGTACATATGCATGTATGCTTTAGTATGCATGCCTAAGCATGAGTATTGTATGTGATCTTATAAAATATCATGTAAGCATTTGTGTTAGTATGTTTAAAATTTGGTAAATATAAGCTGAATACATACAAACACACACACATTGGCACTGTATACTTTAATACTAAAGAGCATGATGTTTAAGCACCCACACAAATACACACACACACACACATACATACACTCAATAAAAGCAAAGTTATTTAACAATGAGAATTACACAAACAAGAGTATGAGAATAACGGGAATACATCGTTAAGTTTATAAATATTAAACACTTTTTAAATAACATTACTAGTCTCTCTCTCCCTCTCCCTCTCTTTCGCTCTACAGCTCTTACTAATGTTCAATATAATCTCAATTGAATTTTCTTGTTATTGTTTTGGCTTTTTTGTTCATGTATACATGTTAAGTTGTTCATTTACACGTATTAGTATGTGTTTATGCGTATATTTAGGTGAATTTTGAAGTATTTTAAAAACTAAAATAACTCTGTTCACACGTTAAAAAAAAAACACACTTAGCTTTATTTTTGTTATATGAAAAACAAAGAAAAATAATGGATTGTTTTGCTACCTATAAACATTAAAAGTTACGTTGAGTTGAAAATGTTTAAATAAATGACTAACTAACTGATTTACTCAAAGCATAATAATTGCTTGTACGAATGTCTAAATAATTGTAATGAAAAAGAAAAAACCAATAAAATATTACCAACAAAACTTAAAAAAAACTTATCAATCGTTACAGTGACAATGACATGACATTCGTACATACTACATACACTTGTCCATTTATTTAACAAACAAAATTTTATTTTATCTTCCTGTTTTTTTTTTTTGGAAAATTAAAACAAAAAGTTTGTTTAAAAAAATAAATATATATTTGCTTTGATTTTTTATTCGCGTACATATGTACATATTGATTGTCAAACAGTTTCTGTTGTTACAATAAATTAATAACAAAAAGTGAAATAAATCACCAGCATTTTGATTAGCAGAAAAATGTAGAAAACGAATTGATAAATTGAATGTACATGTTATTTGATTATTTTTTTTTTATAAATATAATACATTTGGATAAAACAAATAAATTTAATGTTAAACCTTTAAGCGGTCCATCCATTATACAATGTTATTTCATAGGTTGCTGTACATATTATTGCCATTTTGACCTATACTCTGCAATAAATGGCACAATATTTTCAAAGAAAATATTGCCCAATTTTCTTGACAGTAAAAGAGTAAACAACATTGAACAATGCTGCCACCACATTACACAATTGTCTTGATTGAACAATAAAAATCAAAACTCTTTTGATATATCAAATATATTTGCCAATATATTGTGTCACCTTCGAAAATGACATACACATTGGCGATATTATTGTGCAATACGAAAAATTTCACAATTATATTGCAAGTGGGTTGGCCACCAGCGTGACCCTTTGACCGACTAAAGTGGCGAATTGCCACTTTTTCGACTGCTTTGCCACTTTTTGTCCTCCTTTTTTTTAGAGTGAATTAATTATATAATAATACATTGAAAATAAAACTTTTAGTATAGTTTTCTAGTTTTTTTTTATTCTGCCCCTTTTTTTTGATAAATCCCCTATTTTTTGCCACTTTTTGAAAAATGTTATCGGTAACCCTATTGGCCACTTTAATTCGTAAAAAACGGGTGCGTATAAGTAATAAATAATTAATTTATAGCATCAAGTATACGTATACATAACGTTGTCAATGGAGTTTAACGTATTATAACGCTCATTTAAATACTACAACAATGGGTGTGTTCGTAAATGCATCACTGGCCTGCATCATACGAACAAACCTTAATTTAAAATGCAAGTTTAAATTATAATTCCATTTGCAGCGCAAAAAACAAGTAAGAGTACTATATTCGGCTGCGACGAATCTTATATACCCTTGCTCGGCGTACGTATTTTTGTTATGGATAACATATGATATGATAATCCTAAAGTAACCCTAGTAATCATACCAACTAAACTAACTTATTTCATATTTGCCGGTATTTAATAAGTCTTAGAGCTTATTTCACCAACTTATTTAAATATCAATTCATATTTAAAAGTAATTTTTCCATACAAAAATTAATGAAAAACGACATTTAAATATGAATTGATATTTAAATAGGATTTATTATAAAAAGTTAGTGTCTCAATTCAAACATCCCATTGCCAATGTTGCACATTCACTTATATCGCGATATTATGCAAACTATTTATTCCTAAAGAGTTTTTCGATTTGGTGCAGCAGAAAGGAACAAGTTTCGTTGAAAGGAACTGACTGAAATTACTGTTCTTTAGCGATATATTTTATGTTATAAGCATTTACTAAAAAGCTGTCACCGTATGACCATTGATTTGAAACATAATTGTGCTGAAAGCATAATTAGCTAATGTTTAAAGTTTAATTAGGTTATCATATCAAATAATTTAATAAATATAAGAAAAGCTCGTTGAGTACAGATCTTCCTAAAATATAAAATATGTTTAATTACTTTAGTTAGTTAGTTTTTTACTGAAACCAAAAAATTAAATTTTACAACCCTGCAACCATATGTTTGATTTTCTTCCTTTCTAATATGTTTAATTAACAAACAAAATAATAAGGAAAAAAATTGTTTTACTAAGTTACTTTTACATACCAAAAGAAAAGGTCAAATTTCCCAGCTCTGGAGCTAAGTTTTTAATTTTTTATTTTAAACTATTTATTTCTAAAACATAAAACATATTTAATTTTTAAAGAAAAATAACTAAATTAATTAGTTCTATATACCACAAACAATCGAAATATTCCTACCCTGGAATCACTCTTTTATATTTTTCTGATCTCTTATATAAATAAATTTTTTTTTCATAAAGTAAAATTGTTTAATTTATAGGGGAAAAGAAAAAAATTAATTTTAATAGAACATATATTTTATAAAAAAAAAATTAAATTTTCCCAACCCTGCAACCATATGTTAAATTTTTTTAAATTTTGATAATAAGTTCCTTAATTAACAAAAACAAAAAATGGGGAAATAAGGGAAAAAATTAGTTTTATTTTTTTATTTTTATTTTTACATACCAAAAAAGCTTAAATTTCCCAGCTCTGAAACTGTGTTTTTAATTTTTCTAATTTTTTTGTAACAAACTATTTATTTCTGAAGCATTTATTATACCTATTAACTTCTATATACAACAAAAAGTCGAAATTTTCCAACCCTGGAATCATTCTTTTAGATTTTTCTGATATCTTATACAAATCTATTTTCTTTTTAAATATAAAATATTTTTAATTTATAGGGAAAAGGAAAAAATTCATTTTAATAGAATATTTTTTTTTTTATAAAAATGCTAAAATTTTCCAACCCTGTAACTATATGTTCTATTTCTCTAATTTTTGATAATAATTTCTTCCTTTCTAAAATATAAAATATGTTTAATTAACAAACAGAAAAATTAGGAAATAAGGAAAATATTTAATTTCATTAAGTTACTTTCACATACCAAAAAAAAAACGTTTAAATTTCCCAGCTCTGAGACTGTGTTTTTAGTTTTTCTAATTTTTATATCAAACAATTTATTTCTAAAACGTAAAACATATTTAATTTATAAAGAAAAATAAATAAATTAAATAGTTTTGTATACCACAAAAAGTCGAAATTTTCCAACCCTGGAATCATTCTTTTAGGTTATTCTGATCTCTTATACAAATCTATTTTTATAGGGAACAAGAAAAAAATTAATTTTAATATAATATTTTTTTTATACCAAAAAAAAAAAAATTATTAAACTTTCCAACCCTGCAACCATATGTTAAATTTTTTTGATTTTTAATAATTTGATAACCTCTTTCTTTCTAAAATATAAAATGTGCTTAATTAACAAACAAAAATATAAGGAAATTAGGGGAAAAGATTAGTTTTTTTAAGTTACTTTTACATACAAAAAAAAAGCTTAAATTTTCCAGCTCTGAAACTGTGTTTTTAATTTTTCTAATTTCTTATAACAAACTATTTATTTTTAAAACATGAAACATACATATTGAATTTATAAAGAACCAGAAAAAAATTAATTAGTTCTATGTACCACAAAAATTCGAAATTTTCCAACCCTGGTATCATTTTTTTAGATTTTTCTGATCTTTTATACAAATTTATTTTTTTCTTAAATATAAAATATGTTTAATTTATAGGGAAAAAGAAAAAAATTAATTTGAATAGAATATTTTTTTATATAAAAAAAGCTAAAATTGTCCAACTCTGGAATCATCTTTATATTTTTATTTTTAGTTTTTAATACAAATTTTATTCTTGCTGAAATATAAAATAAGTTTATTTAACAAAAAAAAAAAACAAAAATTTGTTTTAGCTAGTTACTTTTATATGGCAAAAAAATTTTCAAGTTTTCCAGCTCTTACACTGATTTTCTATAACAATCTATTTCGAAACATTTCTGACACACCAATCCATAACAGAAGTTTCTAGCTTTTCTGGGAGCTTCGGAAAACCGCTTTCACTTGCAGACAGACAGACAGACAGACAGACAGACAGACAGACAGACAGATGGACAGACGGACAGACGGACATCGCTTATTTGTCTTCCCTATTCCCTATTATGTGTCGCATATTAATATTGTGGAAATTACACACGGGATAACAAGCCTATATATACAATTTACCATTTTTGGTGAAGGGGTACAACTAGTTTTACAGAAATCGTGTTGAAAGTTTTCAATTTACAACTTTATGAAAAAAGAAAATTGTATTTTTCTACCAAGAGTTGAGTAAACAAGGTGTTTATATGAAATTTTTGTACAATATGAACAAAGATATGGGAATTAATTCTGCATTATTAGCAAAAAAAAAATTAAATACTAATTTTAATTTACCCATTCAAAGCCGGTAGTCTGATTTGTTTAAATTGCTCGGTCGATCCATCTCTTTCTTTTCACCAGCAAACAAATTTTCAACAAATAAATGTCATTTGCATACCTAAAACAAACAGATTTTAAACAATAACCATAAGATAAACTCCAAATGCAGTCACAAAGAATGCATAGTATTTCACAAACAAGAACATGAACAGCCGTGGAGAGGGGAGATATAAGAGCGAAGCTAACATATAAACAATTAAACTTTCTATAGAGCAAATAGCAAGGAAAAGCTTAAAGGAGACAACAGAGAAAGGACATTTATGTACATTCATTCAAAAGTATAAACAAAACAAAATTTTAAAGAAAAGGTACAAAATGCGGAAAACGACAAGTGGGAAATACCATAAATAGGATCTTTATTAAAACAATACATTCACAGTTACAGCAATTCCTGCAACGTCCTGCATGAAGGTACGAGTAATAATTTATAGTTTTATAAGCATAAACACTTGCATACACATTTGCAATACAAAAACAAGGCATCAGACTAGAAAATATGTAAGTGTATTTGAGCAGCTAAAGAAGAAGTGGAAAAGGGCAAAACTTTTGCCAGAAAGAAGTGAAAAATTAAAATGAAAAAAGAAAAATATCAGAAGAAAAATCATAACTGCAAGTATTTACACTTACAAATCCTTAAAACAGCTAAACTTGATACTCAGACAAATGCAGGTGATTTTTTATTATTATTATTATTCCTTTTTTTTGGAACAAAGCAACAACAAACAATAATAACAATAAACAAGTAAGAGTGCTATATTCGGCTGTGCCGAATCTTATATACCCTTTACCAACGTACGTACATATATATAGTATACAGACACATACATACATATTTGTTTTGTGAAAAAATTTATCATTTTTTTAAAGTTTCCATCTTTGGAGCTGTAATTTTCTTTCAGAAGCATAAAATATATTCAATTTATAAAGAAAAAGAAAAAAATTGTTAGACCTATTTAATTTTACATAACACAAAAAGTGTGAGTTTTCCATCCCTGGAGTCATAATTTTGGATTTTTTTGATTATTGATACCAATCTAGTTCTTTAAAAAATACATAAAATATGTTAAGTGAAAAAAGCAAAAACGAAATAAGGAAAAACTTAAGGTCAGATTTTGTAAATTCAAACGATTTTTTCGTTTTGAAATTTGTATGGAAAAAATATTTTTTGAAAAGAATTTTCGTTATTTTTCATACAAATTTGAAACGTTTAGAAACAAAATTTTTTACAAAATCTGCTTATTAGTTTCATTTAATTCCTTTAATATTAAAAACTTCAGTAAAGTGCGACTTTGAATCGCGCACGGCTTTTTTGAAGTTTTTTCTTCAGTTTAAACGATTTTTTCAGTTTTGTCGCTTTTTTCTCGTTTTGGCGATTTTTTTCTGTTTTTGGAGGTTTTTTTTATTTTGGTGATTTTTTTCTGTTATTGGGATTTTCTTCATTTTGTAGATTTTTCTCATTTTGACGATTTATTTTTCATTTTTGCGATTTTTTTCTGTTTTTGGTTTTTTTCTATTTAGGAGTTTTTTTTCTTTTTTTTTCATTTTGGCGACTTTTTTCTGTTTTTTGGGTTTTTTTCGTTTTGGCGATTTTTTTCATTTTGGCGATTTTTTTTCATTTTGGCGATTTTCTTTCATTTTTGCGATTTTTTTTTATTTAAGCAATTTTTCCGGTTTTTCGCGATTTATTTTAGTCCTAGAAATTTTTTTTAATATGGCGATTTTTTTCTGTTTTTGGGTTTTTTTTCATTATGGCGTTTTTTCCTGCTTTGGGGTTTTTTTTATTTAGGCGATTTTTTTCTCTTTTTTGGGGTTTTTTCATCTTGGCGATTTTTTTTTTATTTTGTCATTTTTTTCCTGTTTTGGGTTTTTTTTAATTTTGGCGATTTTTTCATGTTTTTTTGGGATATTTTTCGTTTTGGCGATTTGTTTTGTTTTTCGCGATTTTTTTCCGTTTGGCGATTTTATAATTCCTTGATTTTTAGTTTTACCGTTTTTGAAAATTTCAAGAGTTTTGCTTTTACGGTTTCCAAGATACAGCAAGTTGTCAAAATTGCATAGTCAAAATTGCATTAACTGATAGAACACCCTTTAATTTAAATTTTTTTAAATTTTAGTGTTAATTTTTGTAGTCTGTATAAAAATACACTAACCTTACAAATTTCAAGTGTATATACATATAATTGTATGTATATTACATGGGATTTTAGAATTTTTCGTTGCTCGTTTTGGAACACCCTTTAATTTCCAATTCTCATGTATTTGTTGTTGTAGCGGCCAAAAGTCTACACACTGTGTCCAAATTTCAGGTCTGTAGCTCTTACGGTTCTCGAGAAAATACTAATATAGTTTTAGACATAGTTAATTTTACATAACACAAAAAGTTAAAGTTTTCCAACCCTGGAAACGTCTTTTTAATTTTTTTTATATTTTTTTTTATTTAAAATACCAATTTTAGTCGTACTGAAGTGTAAAATAAATTTATTTATTAAAAAAAAATAAAAATTTGTTTTCGGTAGTTACTTTTATATGGCAAAATATAGTTTACGTTTTCCAGCTCTGCAATCATCTGCCCGATTTTGCTGAATTTCAATACCAATCTAAGTTGGACCATTTCTGATACATCAGTCCAAGAACGAAGTCTCTAGCTTTTCTGGGAGCTTCGGAAAACCGATTTCACGTACACCGGACGGACGGACGGACGGACGGACGGACGGACGGACGGACGGACGGACAGACGGACATCGCTTATTCGTCATCGCTATTCATAAGGACCCAGAATATATATATTTTTTTGGTCGCAAATTAAAATTATGGAAATTACACACGGAATGACAAACCTATATATACCCTTTTCCATTTTTGGTAAAGGGTATAAAAAAAGCAATAAAATGACACGACATCTGTCATGGTGAAATAAGAAGAAGAAATTGTGCCATAGAATTTTATGTGTGTGTGTGTGCGTGCGTTGTTGTAGGTGTTTTTTAGCCATTATTATATACGCACATACATAAATGTCAGTCTCAGTCTCAGCCACCAAAAAGGCACAGTGGGACAGTTAAGACAGTGTGTGAGATAAATAAAAAAATTCAGCCTTATATAAAAAATTTTCAAAGCAAATAGAATACGTGAATTGTTTTGATTTCTCGTGTCACAAATTGTTGAGGAATTTTTTGTAATGAAAACTCAAATTTACAACAAACCCTCACCATCATTATGACATTTAATTCAAATTTCTCCTCGATTAAGGAAATTTAATTTAATGAAATCAAAGATAAATTCAGTAAAGTGCGACTTTGACTCGCACACTAAAGGTTCCGTACGGACACTGCATATGTAATACTATACGAAATTTAGCCTATATAATCGAATACGAGTATCTTAACTGGTGCAGATATATTTAAAAAAAAATTGTTTTCGGATTTTGGCGATTTTTTTTAGTTTTGGGGATTTGTTTTAGTTTTAGCGAAAATTTTTTAGTTTTTTGAGGTTTTTGATTTCGACGATTTTTTTAGTTTTGGTGTTTTTTTGTCGTGTTTGGAGAGTTTTTGTTTTTGTTTAGGCGTTTTATTTTAATTTAAGCGAAATGTTTTAGTTTTGGTGATTTTTTTTTCGTTATTGCGACTTCTTTTCAGTACACGCGGTAAACTTTCTTGCGGTTTTTTGCGATTTTTTTTGGTTTGGTAATTTAATTTAGTTTTAGCGATATTTTTGAGTTTTGGCGATTTATTTTAGTTTTAGCGATAATTTTTAATTTTGGGTTTCTATGTACTTTTGGGTTTTCCGTTTTATCTTAGCTTTAGCGATATTTTTAGTTTGTGCGATTTTTTTTTTCGTTATGGCGATTTATTTTAGCTCATGCGTTTTATTTACTTTGGCGATTTATTTTAGCTTAGGCGTTTTATACACTTTTCGCTTTCTTTAGTTTTTGACGATTGTTTAAGTTTTGGGGACTTATGTTAGTTTTAGCGATATTTTTTAGTTTTGACGGTTTTTTTTAGTTTAGGAATTTTTTTTATTACTATAGCGATATATATTTTAGCTTTGGCGATTCATATACTTTTGGGTTTCTTTCCGCTTTTAGTTTTGGGTTTTCCCGTTTGGACTTTTGCCGATTTATTTTAGTTTTGGCAGTTTTTTTTTTTAGTTTTGGGGATTTATTTTAGTTAAAGTACTTTTGGGTTTTATGTACTTTTTTACTACTACTACTAGTACTAGTTTTAGCGATATATAGTTTTGGCTTTTCTTTTTTGTTCTTGGCGATTTTTATTTTTGCGTTTTATGTACTTTTGGGTTCTTTTTTTAATTTTTGGCGATTTTTGTAGTTTTGGTGATTTATTTTAGTTTTAGCTATATATTTTGGTTTTGTCGCTTTTTTACGTTTTGGCGATATTTTCGCTTCTGCCGATTTTTTAGTTTTGGCGTTTTATGAAATTTTGGGGTTTTTTCCGTTTTTCACGGTTGTTTTTTTGGTTTTGGCGATTTATTTTAGTTTAAGCGATATATTTTATTTTTTTGCGTTTTTTCGTTGTTGCCGATTTTTTTTTATAGTTGTGGCAATTTATTTTAGTTTAAGTGATATTTTGTAGTTTTGGCGTTTTCTGACGTTTTGGCGATTTTTCCCCCCGTTTTTGGCGATTTATTTCAGTTCTGGCGGTTAATATAATTTTGGGTTTTTCTTTCGTTTTGGCGATTTTTTTTAGTTTTGGCAATTTATTTTGGGTTGATCGATACCTTGTATTTCTGGTGCTTATTTGTTTTTGGCGTTTTCTTCTGTTTTTGGTAATTTATTTAGGTTTTTTTTCGATTTTTTATTATTGACGCTTATCTTAATTTTGGCGTTTTATTTCAGTTTTAGCGATATTTTTTTTAGTTTTGGAGCTTTTGTGATTTTTTGCATTTTAGCATTTTTTTGTGATGTTTTGCATTTTAGCGACTTATTTTTTTTTTTAAATATTCAATTTAAGAGTTTTTCATTTTAGAGATTTTTCGTTTTGGTTTGTTTTTTTATTTTGGGATTTTTTGTTTAAGCGTTTTTGAAAATTTCAAGAATTTGCCTCTTACGGTTTCCAAGATACAGCAAGTTGTCAAAATTAAAAAGTCAGAGTTACATATACTGATAGAATAACCTTTAATTTAGATATTTAAAAATTCAATATTAATTGGTGGTCTGCATAAAATACACTAACTTTGAAAATTTCAAGTGTCTGTTTATGTATAATTGTCTGTATAATAGAATGGGATTTCAACATGTTGCGTTGCTCGCTTTAGAAAACCCTATAATGTTTAACTGTCATATACTTGTTGTTAGAGCGGCCAAACTTTTACATATTCTGTGAAAATGTCAGGTTCGTAGCTCTTACGGTTCTCGAGCAAACAGCCTCAGACAGACAGACAGACAGACAGACAGACAGACAGACAGACAGACAGACAGACAGACAGAAGGACAGACAGGCGGTCATCGTAGCGAAAACCGTTGGTGTACGGAACCCTTAAAATGTCATTGCTCCATATCGGCTATTTAATTGTAATAATAATAATTTTCTTAAAAATAAAATAAATAAAATAAGAAATAATTTTCGAAAAATAATAAAAAAAATACTTTTTTGAAAATTACCACTGTAATCTTACAGTGTAGAAACACACTTGGAAAAACACTGACACACACACACACACACACACACACACAGAAAAAGTATCCTTAGATTCAGATTCTAATTTCGACCGTGTATTTCACTTTTATATCAGCGCTTGGCATACATTTTTGCTTGTGTCAGCAAAGTGTTGTTAAGAATACAAATGCATCGTCATTTCAGAATTTAAGAGTTACACTCATAAATTTTGCATACTCGTGCAACACAACACCGACTTCAATACTCGTACTTTCTTTCCCTGCACACATGATGACAATTCGTGCTGCATGCTGCTCATACGGTGAAAACGAATAACGACCAAAAAAAAAAAACAACAACACAAACTACAAAGAAACGTCGAAATGTTATGCATTTGTAAATATAAGAAGAAAAACAAAAAGAGTGAAAAGATAAATGATTACAACGTATGTAAAGATTAAAAGCCATTCCGAACGATAACAGAATTGCCATGCAATGCAATGCGTTTCGTTTGCAAAAACAACAAGAAGAATAAAAGCTAGTGTAGAGAGTTGTCTTGCAACCAGTTTCGGCGGTCGTCATGCATATTTTTGTGGCCAACTAAGGTTTTGGGTTCAAAGTAATTTTTTTGCATGTGACATTTTAAAATATGTGCATTTCCATAGAAAGGTCTGTCAACACAACAAAAAAAATTAAAATTAAAAAAAAAAAACAAAAATACATTTGTACCTAACCCATTTCGAGATATTCGCATACAAAATCAAAAAAGCTTAACTTCTTTCATATATTTCTTTTGCACGTCTTGATTTTTTGATAAACGTTCTTAAAGAGAAGCTTTATATCCCTTGACTGTTGCTCTCTAAAAACTTTCTTAGGGTGCAAGGACACAAACAGATTGCGATTGCAAATAACTGTAAATTTTTGCCTTGCAAAATCGCAAATATGTCTTTGTCACGTGCGACATTGCTTCACAATATTTGTTGACAAGGTGTCAAAAGTATAGTATAGAATGATATGTTTCATAAAATTTTAATAAAAAAACTTATTGAAAAAAAAGCTGGTCACGTGCAAAATCTTTATTGTAAATAAAAAAATACATATTTTTAAATTACTAAAATTTAGCTCAGCAAAAGGGCAAAAAAATATAAAAAGTTGATCATGGTAATTTTATGAAGTTTGTCACGTTCGACATCTTTGTTGTAATACTAAAAAAAGTACATAAAAAATTGTACATTGTTTTAAATTATTTAAATGTGGATGAGTTAAAACGGGAAAATAATAAATAGAGTTGATCTTGTTACTTTTATGAAGTTGGTCACGTTCGACATCTTTATTGTAAGACTAAAAAAAGTACATAAAAAATTGTACATTGTTTTAAATTATTTAAATGTGGATGAGTTAAAACGGGAAAATAATAAATAGAGTTGATCTTGTTACTTTTATGAAGTTGATCACGTTCGACATCTTTATTGTAAGACTAAAAAAAGTACATAAAAAATTGTACATTGTTTTAAATTATTTAAATGTGGATGAGTTAAAACGGGAAAATAATAAATAGAGTTGATCTTGTTACTTTTCTGAAGTTGGTCACGTTCGACATCTTTATTGTAAGACTAAAAAAAGTACATAAAAAATTGTACATTGTTTTAAATTATTTAAATGTGGATGAGTTAAAACGGGAAAATAATAAATAGACTTGATCTTGTTACTTTTCTGAAGTTGGTCACGTGCGACATCTTTACTTTAAAACTTGAAAATATAAATATTTTTTTTGTATACATAAGTACAGATACATATGTATGTATATTTAAATATTTTTATTTTTAAGTTTTAAAATAACGGTGTTGGTCACGTGCGACAGCTTCATAAAAGCTCTAAAATCAACTCTATGTATTGTTTTGCCTTTTTGCTCAGCTAAATTTTAATACTTTAAAGGTATATAACTTTTTTTTTAATTTAGCAATAACGATGTGGCACGTGACCAACTTCAGATAGGTAGTCTAAATTTGAATAATTTAAAAGTATGTTAAATTTATTTTATGTATTTTTTTTCAATTTTACAATAGTAATGTCGCACTTGACAAACTTTATAAAGGTACGACTATCAGAAATTTTTTCCTTAAATTACATACTTATATTTAGATGAGCAAAATGGCGAAAAAAAAATAAAGAGAGTTATAAACGGCGGAGAGAAAAATTTAAAGAAGCTGCAATATTATTACAAAACTATAAATTAAGCTAAAAATAATTTTGTTAAGTTTTTTGTGATTATGTGGCACACTTCTGTTAATTTAAAAACATTTTTGTTTGTTTCTTTATAGTTTGGTGGATCAAAAGTCACGTGCGACATGTCATGCACGACAGTAATTAAAATTTAATTGAAAAAAAATTTAATAGTTGTTTTTTTGATAAAATCAAGTCGTAAAATGGCGCACAGCATTATAAAATTACACGCATTAAAATATTGCTTCAGGTTTCGCTGCAATCAGCGTTTTAATATTTGGTCTCAAAAACATCTTCTGGGGGTGTAGTCTACCCTGTATATCGAAACGTAAGAAAGTGCTTTCGAGTTTGTTTATGTTATCAAACATTAAAATTCGAAAGTATTAGCTTTTGTTTCGAATTATAAAGTAGAATCTTTGTTTTTGTCACGTGCGAATGCCTTGATTTTTTTTTTGCAATTATCTAGAAAACGAAAAAATGCTGAAAATTAAAATTAACCACAATTATTGGGGTCAATTTAGAGTTAGAACTTACGCTTATTATATTTTGGGTTTTTTTTACATTAAATGTTTATGACGGTCACGTTCGACATCATATAATTACTTATTTATGGGGTAACTTTAGAACTATAAGTTACGCTTATTGCTAAAATAAAAATATATATTTTATTTTGAGTTTTTTTTTCATTTTAAGTGCATATAAAGGTCACGTTCGACATCATGAAAATGCTTAATTACGGGACTAGCTTATAATTATAGGTTACGCTTGCTGTTAAAATAAAGTCTCGTTTTCTTGTAAGTTTTTGTTTTCACTTTAATTGTGTATGACGGTCACGTTCGACACCATGGAATTACTTATTTATAGGGTTAGCTTAGAACTATAAAATATATTATCTTTTGAGTTTTTTCACTTTAAATGTGTATGACGGTCATGTTCGACATCATGGAAATACTAATTATAGGGTTAGCTTAGAACTATAAGTTACGCTTATTGTTAAAATAAAATCTCGTTTTCTTTTAAGTTTTTTTTTTCACTTTAAATGTGCTGACGGTCACGTTCGGGATCATGGAAATGCTTGATTATAGGCTTAGCTTAGAACTATAAATGACGCTTATTGTTCAAATAAAAGTGCGTTTTATTATGAGTTTTTTTACTTTTAATATGTATGACGGTCACGTTCGACATCATGAAAATACTTAATTACAGGGTTAGCTTGGAACTATAAGTTACGCTTGATGTTAAAATAAAATCTCGTTTTCTTTTGAGTTTTTTTTTCACATTAAATGTATATGACGGTCACGTTCGACATCATGGAAATACTTACTTATGGGGTTAGCTTAGAACTGTAAATTACGCTTACTGTTATAATATAATCTCGTTTTCTATTGATTTTTTTCACTTTAAATGTGTATGATGGTCACGTTCGACATCTTCGAAATGCTTAGTTATAGGGTCAGCTTGGAACTATAACGTACGCTTATTGCTAAAATAAAAATTTATTTTATTTTGAGTTTTTTTCACTTTAAATGTGTATGATGGTCACGTTCGACATCATGGAAATGCCCGTATGCTTAAATTTATTCGAAAAAATATATCTATAAAAAAACTAGCGCTTTATATCTTATTTATCCTTTAAATGTAAACTTTAAATGCCGTCTTTAAAAAAAACACTGTGCTACAAAAGTTGAGAAAAAAAATATTCAGGGATTCTAATGTACCAATTCTATTTTGTTGGAGTCCATGGATGACGAAAATACCGTTGGTTTTTTTAGGTCACTTCATAAAGTGATTTTATAACGGTAAATGTAGTGAAAAACGGGGTTTCTTAGCTTTTCAGTTTTAAACAGTTGTAACTTCTTTGTTTCCCAACGGATTTCTTTTAACTTTTCGTTGGTTAAAAGGCTCGAATATTATCTTTCAATAAAGATATATTTTTTGTAAATCGACTAAGAAATGGCGAAGTTACAGTCGTTGAAGTGTACAAAAAACCAATTAAAAAAGTATTCTTTTGTTTTCCTCAGGCTATAAGTTGCTTATGAGTTACAAAAAAATACTTTTTAATGGATTTTTTGTACACTTTAACGACTGTAACTTAGCCATTTCTTAGTCGATTTACAAAAACTATATCTTTATTGAAAGATAATATTCGATTCTTTTCACCAACGAAAAGTTAAAAGAAATCCGTTGGGAAACAAAGAAGTTACAACTGAAAATCTAAGAAACCCCGTTTTTCACTACATTTACCGTTATAAAATCAGTTTATGAAGTGACCTAAAAAAACCAACGGTATTTTCGTCATCCATGGACTCCAACAAAATAGAATTGGTACATTAGAATCCCTGAATATTTTTTGTGTATCACAGTGAAATTATTTTGATTTACAAAAGGTTTACAAAACAAAATTTTTAATGGAAATTTGTTTGTAAACGTTTTGTATACCGAAATTAATATTTGTTTTATTATTTTTTCTGCATAACTCAAATTCAGGGTTTTAGTTAAAAAAAATTAAAGAGTTGAAATAATTCTTGAAAGTTTGCTACAGGTTTCATTTTAAAATAATAGAATTTTACTTTTCTAAAAAAAAAACTATCGGTATGATTTGTTTTCTGTTTTAAAAAGACAATCAAAGTATAACGCTTGTCCGCACTTTGATGTAAATATTTATTTAGGTTCCATTTATTGCCCCTGTTGACACACTTTCGCACCCTTTAAAAAATGTAACACTCTGTAAGGACACTTAAGGTGTCCTTAAGTTGTATCCCCTTAATTTGTTCCAGCAAAGTTCACGTGGAGATGCAAGTGTGTGTGCTTTAGCAATAAGAAAATTAATCATAATTAAAGCTGTAAATAGCCGGCTGAAAATAGTTTTTCCTTTTCCACTTTGTAGCAGATACGCAGGCTGCAAACACCAGCAAATAGAAATTTTCTTTGATGAAATGGAAAATATTTTTTTTTTGCCAAATCACAAACCCCAACAAACGGATAAACGGGATGGTTTATGTCCTGCTTACCGTATGACTGCCTGGTTGACAGACTGACATTTCAGCCTTAGAGCGTTATGTTTTCTCTTGCGCCCTTTGGACTTTTAACAATTTACGTGCGTGCGTGTTGGCTGGGGCCAGCCAGCATTTCTAATCAGCTGAATGTTAGAAGCGGCCAAATACAATTTTATTGAATAGACCAACAAACATACATGATGAAGGCATGGAGGGTTGGGGTGGGGGGGGGGAGGGTGTTGTAGGTAGTTAAAAAAAACATGAAAGTTTCATTTAAAGAGAACAAGAAGTATTACAGTTCGTGGCTCACTTTGATGGCTAAAATGAAGTTTATACTTTATGGGCACAAACATGCGTGATTTGTAACAAAAATCCAAACAAATTTGATTTTTTCCTTTTTTTTCCTTGAGCTGCCTGAGGCAATAATTTTTTCAAATGCTAAATGTGAGGGTATTGAATGCTCTTGTCTGTATGTGTGTGTGCGTTGTTTTATATGATTCTCATTTCTATCATCATTTTTAAATACAAGCCATATTTTGTAAAAATGTGTCTAACGGAAACCGATAACATACAAAAAAAAAAGTTCAACGGAAAATGAAATATGAGACAGAAAATTATCTACTTTTTTTAACAATAAGCATAAATTTTTTTATTATTTGCTTTAGAATTTTGTGATGTTTTATTATGTAAAAAATAAGGGCAAAATTGTTTTTCTTGCCCTCTCAAAGGAAAGGAAATAAAGGTCCTGTTCATTAGGAAGTGGAAATTCAAGGACCTGCAAGCACAATTTGTTAAGTAATACCCTTAAAAAGAAATAAGAAAGTATTTTCAGAAAAGCAAGGGTGTGTGAAAAGAAAATTTAATGGTTCTATGGCAATATGGCAAAAGTACTTTGAGTTAATGTTATCTCTATAATCTATCGCGCCATAAATAGCATAGCTATAATATTGCTACCAGTCATTTCAAACATGCGATTCTTTGCAAATAAGAATTAGGCAATTCATGCCTACTATTACTAATAGTTGTTACCTTTTTTAGGACAGGGATGGTACAGAGAAGACAGGTGGTGAAGGAAGAGATAGAGGAAAGCTTCATTAATTGTTTTTAACTCTGTTTTTTGCACGTTTTTTTTACAATAATGCAGAGTTGCAGAGCCTCTGGTGTCAATGAGGCGTATTCAATTTTCAAAGCCATTTTATTGGTTATTTTACTTCAACGATGATTCTGCTACACAATACCGAAGAAAGAGGTCGCTCTGATGTTTCACTAGTATTATTATCCGCTGATGCAGGAGTAGTTCAGTGACCAGTGTGTATAGGCCTTCATCACTTGAACTTTTATACAACAAACTTACACAAAAGGACACTAATGCACATCAGCAATCTATTTTCTGGCTATAATCAATTAATCAACAATATTAAATGTCATGTAAATATAAAATTATTAAGGAAAATAAAATATGTAAATATAATCAAATAAGCCTTTGCACAACATACGGAATAAGTGAGAGCGAAGAGAAGAAAAAAATGCAATCATGGCATTTTATAAATTTTTAATACTTAAAAAGCAACATAATCATCACAAGGACAACGACAACGACAACGACAAACCTTCATGTACTTAAGTAACTTTTGCTGGACACAAAAATATTCACACTGGCTGCCAGTTTAATGGGGAAACAAAAAAATAAAAATTCTCTTAAAATAAATGGCATTAAGAAGAATATGATCTTTGTAAACTATTTTTTTTTGCTTCAAATAAAATTGTACTGCTGCTGTACAGTACGAGTATTAGTTCATATAATATTTAGAAAATGAGGGCAATTCTAGTCAATTGTAAGTTGGAAGTGTTTTACTTGCATTTATTCCATTGTCTTCTTTGGGGAGGCACTCTTTTTTTTTAATTTTTTTTTTATATTTTATTTTAGTTTTTTTGAATAGTATTGGGTATTTTAAGTGCTTCTGAGTAAAAGTAAAACTAGTTTTGTTAGTATAAAAAATTGCATATCTATAAAGTTTGACAAAAGGTTTGAGACATCGAAAAAAAATTTTTTATTAAACAAAAAAAAACTCGCGAGAATCATTACAATTATTCTATTTTAAATTAAGAAATTTTCATTAATTATTTACTAGCAAATGAAGTAGTAAAACCTTTTATAAAATTCACAAGTTTAAGAACCAAGGCTCTAAACCAGCTGTATACAAACCAGAGAGCAGCAATGAGTAGTGAAAAAGTGAGTAGAGTTGAATCATTATTTATAATTTCTTATACTTAAGCTTACTCATACTTATTAAAATGTTGCCTATGAATCCTATTCACTAGAAAGATTGAAGTGCGCATCGAACTCATACTTAGCAACATTTATGACATTGTTAATGTTGTTGCCTATGGACGATGCAAAATAAGTATGATTCACAGTGCGTACGTCGCATACGAACACTAAAGTTCTCATTATATACTAATGTGTTTTTCTGTTGCTTTTATTTTTTGCACGAATTGAAAAACAACCCTATTTACTGCTATTGTATACTCTACTTGCAAACTATTTAATGACTAAACTATTCAATAAACATACATGCATGAGTTGCGTTAGCTGAATCAATGTGAGTACTATAAGTACCCTGTCCAAGAATGTGTGGTTGACTACAAAAATAGTTTACTTATAGTTAGCTTTTCTTAGACTGACTAAAAGCTAACTGCAATGTCATCCACAACAAACCCAAAATTAGTGCTTAAGTTGTGTATGTAATCCAATATGATGAGAGCAAACAAATTTATTCTCAGCTACTTTGAAAATCATTTCAGTTTTTTATTAACATTTTGCTGTTGTTTTTTTAGATGGCACGTTAGCCGAGTGGTAGCGCGTTGAGTACACAACGTGTGATGTTACATGTTCGAACCCCAGAAAAAAATTTTTAATTTACTGACTACCAGGTGATTTAAAAAAAATTCAACTTTAAGTTAGCTGAAAGTAATGCAGAGTGAGACAATTGACTACCGCCTAGGACATCGCAATGTTAAAATAGTCAGTTAATTACATTGCAAAGTAATCCAAGTATCAGTCAGTACTAGTTGCGAAATAGTTAGCTTAAAGTTAGTTTAAAGCTAGCCAAATATCGGACAGGGTATTTTCCTGAAATTAAAAATCAAACTGAGGTGATTTATGAGTGCGAGTGTGGTATGACTATGATGTCGACGTCGCGTAGCATTCGTATATATTTCAACCTATACTTATAAATCAATGTGAACGTGATTCATTGCCGATCACTGATGCAAACACACATACTATGAGCAAAGCTTTGAAAAAAAGCTCTTACAATTTGTTCTTGTTTTCTTTGCAAAGTAAACAGCAAACATATTTGTCGCCTCGATAGGATTGGCTGTTGTTTTCTCGTCTTTGTGAAAGCTCAAAGCTCTTTTGTAAAAGCTAGCGCAAATAAATACGAGTTTGAAAAATTTGTTTGTTGTTATTTTAGCACATCTAGATCAGATACGTCCAAAACATATGCACAAAATGCAAACTTTTACAAAAGAGCTTTTGTGCTTTCACACCGACGAGAGTACAACATCCACAACAACAACAACACAACAGACAACAATGCTTGCTTGCTCTTAATTTGCAAAGAACCAAGAACAAATTTATAAGCTTTCAAAGCTCTTTATCTCAAATGCAAATATCAGTGTATGTGTGCTTGGAAGTAGCTGATCCAGAAGAATTTCGTTGCTGTAGGGCGCTCTTTGTTGTCGCATTAATTTCGCCTTTTTTTTCGCCATGCGAGTACAATAGAACTACCATTTTCCTTGCAGTAGTTGAGGAACTTTAAAAAACTTAAAGCAGCGAACACAAAGAAAAAACTTGTGTAAATCCGGTAGTAATAGACAAGTGAAAATCCGTTTTTTTCTCTCTCCAACATCATTTTTGCAAAAACACAAAAAGTCATTTTAAAAATTGCACATTATTTTTCTGTTCGTATAGGAGTTGGAAAAACAAAAGACAAAAGGCATCAGCATCAGCATCAGCCAGCCATCATTACATTTTGAACTTAAGCCAATTGTTGAAAGTATTAATATAAATTACAGTGTTTGAAGCAAATTTAAACAAAAGTTGAAAACAAACAGAACAAAAAATGCAATTGTCGAAATGTTTTTGCTTTCCTGTTTGCTGTCGAGCGCATTTTAGGCACCTGTAGAAATGAAGTTTAAGTTGAACGAACTGCAAAGAAGCTGGATCAAGAAATAGAATTTGTAGCAATTACTCTACAACAATTTCTCCTCCTCGTATTTCAAAAGGATAATATAAATCTTTTGCCTCTTGGGGCAAATAGTTTAAGTGCTTTAACAAAAACAAAAAAAAAATTTATCATGCTGAGACCTACAAAAACACATTTCGATAAGTGTCAATAAACATAATACTCGTACAGAAAGATTTTTTGTTTAAAAAAACAAAATTATTTATTGTTTATTATTATATTTTCTTTTTATACACTTGTTTACTAAAATATAATTAAAGTTTTTACAATTATTACAACTCAAACGTATATAAAGCGAAAGTGTGAGTTTTGTGCCATTTAACATATGATAAGCTTTAAAAAACAATTTGCACTTAAGAAAAATTGCAAATTATTATGACAAACAATGGCAGAACGGAAGAGAATGCTGATTTCTAAGGCCGCCACATCATCATCTTCAGCGTTTTTGTGTTTGCTCCACTGTGTGTGGTGTCAATCAGTGCAGATTTCAGCTCTAAATATATATTTTTCAATTTAAATGTAATAGTGAATTGTTTAGATTCATCGTACTCGAATTTAATGAAAGCTTTTTATTTTTTATTGAAAGCTTTTCTTTATAAAATGAAAGCTCAAATTCAACATCACTAATTCACAACAGTCTTGCCGTTGTATTGCTTTTTACAAAAAATTAATTTCCCGAAACTCTTATGTTAAGACTATATTCGAAATTATGTTCGAAAATCTTTAAATCAGTAAAAACAAATCTATGTTGCATATTTATACTGAGAAGTGATATAAGGACTTAGAAGTATGTCTGCTAAGGCAAAAAATAATATTGCAATCAATATTATCCTGCAAATTAGTTATTCGAACTTAAGTTCGAAAATCTTTAAAGCAATAATCACAACTCTAAACTTAATATTACTACGTTCAAGTTAAATTTTTACACATAACAAATGTTAGTTAAGGTAAAAAATAATTCGAACTTATGTTCGAAAGTCCTTATAGCTAAAAACAAAAGCCAATCAGATATAAAAATAGCCAGTTAGAACCAATAATTTAATACAGATACAAATTTTGCCAAAATCTGACATTAAGACGTTATTCGAAATTATGTTCGAAAATTCTTTAATCAATATGAATAAATTTTAAATTCAAATATCTACTTTCAAATGCTATTTCCAGATAAAAGTATATTGATTAGAGCCAAAAATAACATTGCAATCAACATTTTTCACAAATTCATTATTCGAAACTATTTTCGAAAATCCTTAAGTCAGTATAACCAAATTTGAAATACATATCTCTTCTTTCAAATGATATTTCAACATATAAATATGTTTATTATGGGTAAAAATAAAATTTCAATTAATATTATTAACATATTACATATTCGAACTTAGTTTCGAAAATCTTTAAATCAATATTCACAATTTTGATCTTAATATTACTAATAATTTATATTATGACAATATGTCCAATAATAAATTTCTTAAAGGTTTAATATTACCTCTCTTAAGTTATCTTTTGACATAAAAATAATTTAATTAATGTCAAAAATATTTCGAAATTACGTTCGAAAATTTTAAAATATAAAATATTTAAAATATAAATATAAAAATTATCACTTAGAATAAATAAGTTGGTACAAATATAAATTTCCCCCAAATCTTATGTTAAGACTATATTCGAAATTATGTTCGAAAATCATGAAATCAATATAAACAAATTTCAGCTTCAAATCTCTGCTTCGAAATAATTCGACAAAAAGTGTAATAATTAAGGCTACAAATAGCATTGATATCAGTTTTATTCACAAACTGGTTATTCGACAATATGTTCGAAAATCCTGAAATTAGCATAATGAACTTTTAACTTAAAATATATACGTGGAAATGATATTTAAGCATAGGAGTAAGTTAACTAAAGCCAAAAGTGTCATTGGAAGCAAGATTTTTCAAAAAAGTTTTTATTCGAATTTATATTCGAAAATCCTTAAATCAATATAAATCTATATGAGCCTCCAAACTTTACTTGGGAATGATATTACGGCATACAATTGTGAAAATTAAAGCCAAAAATAATAACCCAATCAAGATATTTGGCAAATTCCTTATTCGAACTTATGTTCGAAAATTATTAAATAACATCTCTACATGGAAATAATTCGACAAAAAAGTTGAATCATTAAAGATTCAAAACACATTGCAACACAGATTAATTAATGTACATAGATTTTAGATTCAAAACTGTACTTGAAAATGATATTTTTACATTCCCTAAGGCCAAAAATGTCATTACAAGCAATATTTTAGAAAAAATTTTCATTCGGATTTATGTTCGAAAATCTGTAAATCAATATAAATAATTTTGAGCTTCCAAAATTTACTTGTAAATGATATTTGGACATAAAAATATTACTATTAAAGCCAGAAATATAATTAAAATCCACATTATATACAGATTCCTTATTCGAATATATTTTCGAAAAATTCCTAAATCAGTATAGATAAATTTTAGATTTTAGATTTGACATATAAGTGTGTACACTAAGGCCAAAAATATTATTGCAATCAAGATTATGGACAAATTCCTTATTCGAATTTATATTCGAAAATCCTTAAATCAATATAAATAGATTTGAGCTTCCACAATCTACTTGGAAATTATATTTGAGCATAAAAGTATGTTTATTAAAGCGAAAAATATTATTGGAATCAATTTTTTGATACAAATTTTATTCGAATTTATGCTTGAAAATCCGTATAGCAACATAAATCAATCAAAACTCTACTTAATAATTATATTTGGACATAAAAGAATGTTCAATAAAGTCTAAAATGTAATTGCAAACAAGATGATGGACAAATTCTTATTCGAATTTATATTCGAAAATCCTTAATCAATATTAATAAATTTGAGCTTCCAAACTCTACTCGTAAATGATATGCGGACATAAAGGTATCACCACTAAATCCAGAAATATCATTACAATCGAGATTATGGACAAAATCCTTATTCGAATATACATATGATCGAAAAATCCCTAAATCAGTATAAATAAATTTTAGTTTAAAAGTTCTACTTAGAAATGATATTTGGACATAAAAGTATGTCTGTTAATATATAATAATTTTACAATCAAGATTATTGAAATTTTTTTTAATTCGAACTTATGTTCGAAAATAGCTAAATGAATATAAATAAATTTGAACTGCAAAACTATACTTGGAAATGATATTTGGTTATAAAAAGTATGCTTATTAACAACAAAAATATCATTAAAATCAAGATTATGGGCAAAATCCTTATTCGAATTTATATTCGAAAATCCTTAAATCAATGTAAATAAATTTTAGCTTAAAAATTTTACTTAGAAATGACATTTGGACATAAAAGTTTGTTCCCTAAAGCCAAAAATATTATTGCACTCGAGATTATGGACAAATTCCTTATTCGAAGCTATGTTCGAAAATCCTTAAATCAATATAAATAAACCTGAGCTTCCAAACTCTACTTGGAAATGATATTTCGACATAGAAGTATGCTGATTGAGGCCAAAAACAATATAACAATCAAGATATTTGACATATTAATTTTTCGAAATTATGTTCGAAAATCTTTTAACCGATATACGTAATCTTATATATCTTATCTCTACTGGGAAACGATGTTTCGACATAAATATATATGTATGTATATGTTAATTAGCGCCATTAAAAATATTTAGCAAAATCGCATGTTCGAATTTATGTGATGTGAAATATAATTGTAAGATCTCATTAAAAAATTTTTAACAAACGGACAAAGGAATTCTCTTCTTACGTTTGAGAAAAATAAATTATCTCAATTTCATAGTTTTATTAACAAAATAGTCTGTCTCACTTTTCTTTTATGTTTCGGTAAAGTCAATTTGGTCTTCTTTTTTTTGTAATTTTCTCTTATAATCAAATTTCATTCATTGCAAGCAGTAAAATTTGAGTTTTATTTTACTACTTGACCTTAATTTTATTCTGTGTCATGTAAACAAAAAATAATTTCTTCCCTTTTTTATTTTACTTTAAATAAGTTTCATTTTTTTTTTGTGTGTGTAATTTTCTTGTAACTCAACATGAAATTGCATTTTTTGTTTTTGTTGCAGCCAGACACGTAGAGTTAACATCCTTAAAATGTATGACCAAGAGAGAAAAAAAGGAAAGATTTCATTTTTTAAAAGACTTATAAATGCATAAGAAATATTAAGCAATATAGATGTGCAATAAGTCAAGTGAAGAAAAATTAAGAAAAATTCTCATACACAAGTCAGTCAGTTAAGGATTTCTTCTTTTGATGTGTGAAGAATATTTTTTTTTTGGACTTAAAACAAGTTGAGAACTTTTTTAAGCTTTTAGTTAGTTCAAAATTATAAACAAAAAGGAGTAATAATATTTAAAGCATGTGTTGAAAATAAAAATTTTAATTCAAAGAGTGCCTGTGAAATTTTCGATTTATTGAATTTCGAAATTCGAATTTAACTATAAAAAACTTAGTTAATATTTAGTATTATTTTGCTTTAGTTAATTACGAATATTCGTCAAAACAATAACAGTTTTAAAATTTTATGAAATTTTTCGAACATCAAATATCGTGCCATAACTGTTAAAAAAGCTTGAGCGACATAATTTTCGAACTTCATTTTTTGACCAAAATCGATTATTTGCAATGGTAAATAAGCGATTTTCGTCAAAAACAAAGTTCAAAATATATGTCGCTTAAGCTCTTTTGTCTTTTATGGTTCGAAATATGAGCTAGTGACAATTATTGTCCATTATATGGATCTGAAAATACTCCTCCTGAGTACTTCAATTCGAAAGTAGAAGTCCTCTCGAATTGCTTGAAACAAATCAAACTTTCAATCACATTCAAGTGCAGCCCTTTCTTTATAATAAATTGAAAATTACAAGTGCTTTTTTTTTAAAGATTATTTGTCTGTTGTTTTCTTCTTTATTTTTCTTTTAATCCCTCATTCACCAGCTCTCGTTTAAGAAAAGATTAGCAAAACTAGAGATAATTTAATTTTGTTTCTTTGGAAATTATTTTTTATAACGTCTTTTTAACAATGTTTTTTACTTCTCCCTTTTTTTAATCCGCATCGTGTATTCCTTTTACTATTTTGGCTTAAAGCCAAAATTTGATTACGAAAATAAAACAAGCAGAGAAAAAGCGAAAGAAGAGAAAGGGAAACAAGTAAGAGTGCTATATTCGGCTGTGCCGAATTTTATATACCCTTTACCAACGTACGTACATATATATAGTACACAGACACGTACATACATATTTGTTTTGTGAAAAAATTTATAATTTTTTTAAAGTTTCCATCTTTGGAGCTATAATTTTCATTTTTCAAATTTCATACACTAAACTTTTCTTTCAGAAGCATAAAATATATTAAATTTATAAAGAAAAAGAAAAAAATTTTTAGACCTATTTAATTTTACATAACACAAAAAGTGTAAGTTTTTCAACCCTGGAGTCATAATTTTGGATTTTTCTGATTATTGATACCAATCTAGTTCTTTAAAAAATACATAAAATATGTTAAGTGAAAAAAGCAAGAACGAAATAAGCAAAAACTTAGTTTCATTTAATTACTTTAATATAAAAAAAATCAGTTAAGTGCGACTTTGAATCGCGCACGAAAGGAAGGTTTTTTGCTTTTTTGAAGTTTTTTTCAGTTAAAACGATTTTTTCAGTTTTGTCGCTTTTTTCTCGTTTTGGCGATTTTGTCTGTTTTTGGAGGTTTTTTTCATTTTGGCGATTTTTTTTTCTGTTGTTGGGCTTTTCTTCATTTTGGAGATTTTTCTCATTTTGACGATTTTTTCTGTTTTTTGGGTTTTTTTTCGCGATTTTTTTTTGGCGATTTTTTTGTTTTTTTTTCGTTTTGGTGATTTTTTTCATTTTGGCGATTTTTTTTTCATTTTGGCAATTTTTTTCTTTTTTTTATGTTTTTTTTTCGTTTTGGTGTTCTTTTTCATTTTGGTGATTTTTTTCATTTTGGGGATTTTTTTTCATTTTGGCGATTTTTTTCTGTTTTTTAGTTTTTTTTTCGTTTTGGCGATTTTTTTTCTTTTTTTGGCGATTTTTTTTTCATTTTGGCGATTTTTTTCTGTTTTTTAGGTTTTTTTTTCGTTTTAGCGATATTTTTCATTTTGGCGATTTTTTTTTCATTTTAGCAATTTTTTCGTTTTTTTGCGATTTATTTTAGTCTTAGAAATTTTCTTTTAATTTAGTGCTTTTTTCATTTTGGCGATTTTTTTCTGTCTTTTGGGGTTTTTTTCGTTTTGGTGATTTTTTTCATTTTGGCGATTTTTTTTTATCATTTTGGCGATTTTTTTCTGTTTTTAGGTTTTTTTTCGTTTTGGTGATTTTTTTCATTTTGGCGATTTTTTTCTGTTTTTTAGGGGTTTTTTTCGTTTTGGTGATTTTTTTCATTTTGGCGATTTTTTTATCATTTTGGCGATTTTTTTCTGTTTTTAGGTTTTTTTTCATTTTGGCGATTTATGTTTTCATTTTAGCAATTTTTCCGTTTTTTTGCGATTTATTTTAGTCTTAGAAATTTTTTTTTAATTTGGTGCTTTTTTTCGTTTTGGCGATTTTTTTTCTGTTATTTAAGTTTTTTCTTTTTGGCGATTTTTTTCATTTTGGCGATTTTTTTCTGTTTTTTAGGGTTTTTTCCGTTTTGGCGATTTTTTTCATTTTGACGATTTTTTTTCTGTTTTTTAGGGGTTTTTTTTCGTTTTGGTGATTTTTTTCATTTTGGCGAATTTTTTAATTTTGGCGATTTTTTCTGTTTTTTAGGTTTTTTTTCGTTTTGGCGATTTTTTTTTTTCATTTTAGAATTTTTCCGTTTTTTTGCGATTTATTTTAGTTTTATAATTTTTTTTTTAATTTGGTGCTTTTTTTCGTTTCGGCGACTTTTTTTTCTGTTTTTGGCTTTTTTTCATTTTGGCGATTTTTTTGTTTTTTGGGGTTTTTTTCGTTTTGGCGATTTTTTTCATTTTGGCGATTTTTTTTTTCATTTTGGCGATTTTTTCTGTTTTTTTAGGGTTTTTTTCGTTTTGGTGATTTTTTTCATTATGGCGATTTTCATTTTGGCGATTTTCTTTCATTTTGGCGATTTTTGTTTTCATTTTAGCAATTTTTCCGTTTTTTTTTTGCGATTTATTTTAGTCTTAGAATTTTTTTTTAATTTGGTGCTTTTTTCGTTTTGGCGATTTTTTCTTGTTTTTGGCGATTTTTTTCGGTTTGGCGATTTTATAATTTTTTATTTTTTCAGTTTTACCGTTTTTGAAAATTTCAAGAGTTTTGCTCTTACGGTTTCCAAGATACAGCAAATTGTCAAAATTACATAGTCAAAATTGCATTAACTGATGAAACACCCTTTAATTTAAATTTTTTTAAATTTTTGTGTTAATTTTTGTAGTCTGTATAAAAATACACTAACCTTACAAATTTCAAGTGTATATACATACAATTGTATATATACTACATGGGATTTTAAAATTTTTCGTTGCTCGTTTTGGAACACCCTTTAATTTCCAATTATCATGTATTTGTTGTTGTAGCGGCCAAAGGTCTACATACTGTGTCCAAATTTCAGGTCTGTAGCTCTTACGGTTCTCGAGAAAATACTAATATAGTTTTAGACATAGTTAATTTTACATAACACAAAAAGTTAAAGTTTTCCAACCCTGGAAACGTCTTTTTAATTTTTTTGTATTTTTTTAATTTAAAATTCCAATTTTAGTCGTACTGAAGTGTAAAATAAGGTTTTTTATTAAAAAAAATAAAAATTTGTTTTCGGGAGTTACTTTTATATGGCAAAATGAAGTTTAAGTTTTCCAGCTCTGCAATCGTCTGCCCGATTTTGCTGATTTTCAATACCAATCTATTTTGGAAAATTTCTGACACACCAGTCCAAGAACGAAGTCTCTAGCTCTTCTGGGAGCTTCGGAAAACCGATTTCACGTACAGACAGACGGACAGACGGACAGACGGACAGACGGACAGACGGACATCGCTTATTCGTCTTCCCTATGCATAAGGATCCAGAATATATATATTATATGGGTCGCTTATTGATATTATAGAAATTACAAACGGAATGACAAACCTATATATACCCTTTTACCATTTTTGTTGGTAAAGGGTATAAAAAGGTGCAAATTTCATTCACATACGAGTGATTTTTTTCTTCTACATTTTCTTAATCATTTTCAAGGACATTCTCGTTACAAGACTAAAAGAAGGCAAACATATGCATTTTGCACAATTTTATAGAATATTTTTTTTATATTTTTTTTTAAAGCGATAACGAGGAGTTCTGCTGATTTGATGCTCAAACTGTTTTTATTGACGTTAAGCAACTGATGGCTTAATTTCTCTGAAGCACTTAATGATTTGTTAGCGGAGGGGGTAGTGCCAGAAAAAAAATCCACATATCGTGCCGCAATCACCAAAAAAAGCTTAAGCAATATAATTTTCGTTTAAAAAACCGAGATAAAAAAATTTATCGCTTAAGCTTAAGAAAAACAAAACACACTTTCATATGTGTGTGTGTTTTTATTTCTTAAATCTGATTTCAATATTATATTTTTATTATAATCATTCATTCAATAAAATTATATAATTGCTTGTGTCAAGAAAAAATTATTTTAATCTTGCACATATTACAAACATTTGATATCAATCACCAGAATTGGAAAAATGTATAAGAGATAATTATTTTTTTAATTAATGGAATCTTTATTTGAATTAAAAAAAAATAGTCAAAAATATTTATGTTTTCAAAAAATCAATTAGAATCGAAAAAACTGATAATAGGTAATATTTTTCAATTAATAAAATCTTTATATTAATTTAAAAAAAATTGTCAAAAATATTTATGATATCAAAAAAATCAATTGAATATCAATTCAAAATCAATTGAATCTAATGGTTGAATTAAACAACTCAATAATTGAAACGGCGTTTGGCTCGGAAATATAATTGGGAATTACTAAATATCTAAACACAACAAGCTAAAAAAGCCTACAAGAACAGGAGGCAAATTACGGCATTCGATACGATTCGAAATTTTAAAATATTTCTGTTGAAATATTTCGTAATTTCGTTCGATAAAGAGTGCCGTAATTTACCCCCCCCCCCCTGTTAGTCTATTGGTCGGTTATTGGATTGGTTGTGGTGAAGGATATATCAGTCATTGTGTAGAATGAAGTTTCTATCACTTTATTAACGGCAAAATAAATAAATTCAGTAAAGTGCGACTTTGACTCGTGCACGAAGGTTTCCGTACGTTGGGCTTTGAGCATTTTTTAATACAGTGTTTTTTACGTTTTTTCAGCTGAAATAATTTTTTTTTTTATTATTTTTCGCTTTTTTCTCGTTTTGGCGATTTGTTAAATTTTGGCGATTTTTTTTTAATTTTGGCGATTTTTTTCATTTTGGCGATTTTTTTTAATTTTGGCAATTTTTTTCATTTTGGCGATTTTTTTTCATTTTGGCGATTTTTTCATTTTGGCGATTTTTTTCATTTTGGCGATTTTTTCGGTTTTTGGCGATTTATTTTCGATTTAGAAATTTTTTTTCATATGGTGCTTTTTTTGTTTTGGCGATTTTTTTTTCGGTTTGGCGATTTTATAATTTTGAGATTTTTTTGTTTTACCGTTTTTGAAAATTTCAAGAAGTTTGCTCTTACGGTTTCCAAGATACAGCAAGCTATCAAAATTACATAGTCGAAATTACATTAACTGATGGTACACCCTTTAATTAAATTTTTTTAAATTTTAGTGTTAATTGTTGTAGTCTGTATAAAAATACACTAACTTTACAAATTTCAAGTGTATATACATACAATTGTATGTATATTTATTTCATGGGATTTTAACATTTTTCGTTGCTCGTTTTGGCACACCCTTTAATTTCCAACTCTCATGTATTTGTTGCTGTAGCGGCCAAGGGTCTACACACTCTGTCCGAATTTCAGGTCCGTAGCTCTTACGGTTCTCGAGAAAATACCCTGTGACGGACAGACGGCCAGTGTACGTCTGTCCGTCTGTAGGGTGTACGGAATCCTAAAAATGTGGTGGAAACTTTTGGATACGTGTGATTTTACATCTCTGTCTCTCTCTCTCTCTAACTTGTGAATTCAGTCAACTGCAGTAGAACACATATTCGAACTGTTCACTATACTGATTTTTACTAATAAATGATAATATTTATAAATATTAGATACTTTTGAATGATCCTGATGGATATATCCATCAACTCCAACTAATCAATATTGATTAATATAACCCCCACACTTATACATTGTAATAAAAATATAATGCAATGCCAAGGAAATGTGAAGAAATTGTTAACAAACAATACTAATAGTTAAAAAGTAGAGAGATGTCTTAGGACACCCGGTTATAGCTATGCTGCTTAGCTATATAAAACAAACTTACGTCTTTTTTCACAAGGTATGGTTAAGAGTTAACGTGAACTTTAACTGACATTTCTTCATACAAAAGTTGCCTTTAAAGTACCCGTTAGCTTTTAATGCTACATTGTGAAAAGGGCCGTTAACGTGTTAAATAACATTGCAATAAAATTATATTATATGATGATGTCAAATTCGCTGTAAAAATTTAAAAACGGTTGCATTTATTTCCCATTATTTTCCATTTTTAGCGCCGTACGATTAAATTAATGTACTGTTTGTGGCCGACGGCGGCAAACCTTCTCATTGATTTTGTTTCGTTTTGTTTCACGAACGAAACACCACAAAATCAAACAATTTGTTTCGTTTATTTTCGTACTCTGGTTTTAGGTACAAAGAAATCAAAACAAAAATATATTTATAGCTGTAATAGTGTCGATTATTTTTGTTATGAAAATCAGGTCCTAGTTCCTGTGTCGTGACATAAAGAGCATAGCTATAAAAATTATGCATGTATGTATATAAAAATTATACAAATTAAAAATTATACAAAATATTACAACTAAAATGAACATCAAAAGAAAATAAAAATAGTTGGAAAGAAAATTTTTTTCAAAACAGATATTAAGGGCAAATGAAATTAAAAAAATATCGGGAAATTTTTCACTTTTGCGGCTACCTAAGCGCTACCTAAAAGATGTTAAGAATCATTTCTAGGAAGTTCTAAAAAGTTGTTAATTGAGATCCTAGGTACATTTTTGTAGTTAATTGTTTTCTTGAATTTCGAACGGTTTGTTACCTATAGACCTGAACAGGGGAAAAAATTATAAAAAAATACGAATTTTTTTAAATTTTTTGCGATTTTGATCTTGAAGATAAAGTTTTTCTGATTTTTCTATATGCCCACAGTTTATTAATTCTTTAGAACGGTTTGCAAGATACGAGCCTGAGAAAATGCAAAAAATACAACGAGGCCCCAAATCTTTGGGCGCCCATAAAAAAGTGCTTGACTTGGGGAAAAACTGGGCGACTCTTTTTTTTTGGTCTTTTATTACGCAGTGGTGTCCGTATATGGTTATATTTTTTCGTGTTCTACTGTGTATGTTAGCATGCTTGGTTTTAGATTTTGATGTGTTTCGTGTGCTTCTTCATCAAGCATGAAATTTTTCATATATTTTTTTTTTAAATATTATTTCATTCACAAACGCGTTTTCTTTCTAATTTTCTTATATTTTTTTAACGCAAATTTGCTGCTAATTTTTTACGATATTGACAGCACAAAATCAAACTCAAAATTAATGCTTGACGAGTCATCCAGCATGTTTATACACAAGATCAATGCACACGTACACATCAGGCATTTGAATTGTGTTTAGTACGCAAAAGGTCATTAATTTAATGAGAAAAAGTGTATGTTGAATTAAAGGAAAATTAAATTAATCCTTAACCCTACGTCTACACCTGATATATTTTTATCATGACAAATGTCAAATTCCATATAGAAAAAAGAGTGCTAACATAAAGAAAATATTTTTCAATATAAAGTTTGACTTTGTTGTGATAAAAATATATCAGGTAAAGGAACGACGGGAACATATCACTCATTTACTTCAATAGTGTCATAACTCAAAAAATTAGTTTTTTTCAGTTAATAATGCAGAATAATGCAGCATTTCGTATTTTATCTTGTGTAAAAGTTTCAGATAACTAAATAGCTTGTACCATTACCTTCTGAGAGAAGAATATTTTTCTCATGCCTTCATTGATTAAGAATTAAGAAATTTTTCATCCTGATTTTGTAAGACGTTGACGTAAGAAATCTTATCGTTTACGTAATAGATTAAATTAAACTTGTACCAGAAAAATCTAAAACTTGCCAAAGAACGCCCTAAAATATAAAACACATTTTAAATAATCTTAGAAATTCTTAAGTTTCGCAAACTTCCAATGCTCACATAAACATTGCACGTGTAGAACACGTTGAACATTTAATGCCTAAACATATTTGTGTCAGCAGCTTTATCTAGTGTTTAGCAATAAAATTTCTTCTATGGGACCGATATGGCCCAATTTTATTAATGGCAACAACTATGTGCAACTATGATGTGTTACTAATCTATCTTCAGTTAAAAATACAATATTTATACACAAGTCTAATGAAAAAAAAAATATTATCAAAGGGATGGGAAAAATGCAGAAAGAGCATAAAAATCTTAATATGTTTCAATTCTTCGAAAAATCTTTAGAACAAAAGAGCAGAGAACTGAAATAAATGCAAAGTACTCGTATATTCTAAGTGAAATTGAAATAAAATTGCTATGGAGAGTCAATTGCAGTCTTGTAAAATCCAAACAAACTGAACTTGTACCACTGACCTACATTTCATAATTTTTTTTAATAAAATACTTGATGGTCCATTCACAAGCAAGCAATGGAATTGAAAAGAACAACAACAGCAGCTACAGAACAACACGGGAACAACACTGATGGAATTGTGAGTGAGTGACACATGAAATGCAACAGCAAATTGGAATTATTGAGGCAGGACCCGTGTTAAGAGAAATTTTTTTTTTTAATGATTTCTTTGTTAGAGAAAATGTCTCTAAAGGATTTTAGTAACAGAAAACAAGGACTTGCGCAGTTAATAAATGCGAGTGTATAAAAGAAAAATTGTGTGCATCGAACATGTTTGAAACATGTGTTGGATTAATTGGCCTAAATCCGTTTTTTTTTTGTTTTCTCATATTTATTTCAGTATCATTGAGTGACTTTTTAGTGGGCAATATTTGCAAAAACGGAATATGTACATATGCTGGCCACTTAAACTAACTAAACAAAAAATATATTGTTGAAACAATTAGTAGTAAAAAAATTTTAAAGTCGTTGGAAGTATTAAATGTTATATCTAAAGAGAGGAAGCATTGAGCAGGCACTCGCCTTAAATTTTTATACCCTTTACCAACAAAAATGGTAAAAGGGTATATATAGGTTTGTCATTCCGTTTGTAATTTCTATAATATCAATAAGCGACCCATATAATATATATATTCTGGATCCTTATGCATAGGGAAGACGAATAAGCGATGTCCGTCTGTCCGTCTGTCCGTCTGTCCGTCTGTCCGTCTGTCCGTCTGTCCGTCTGTCCGTCTGTCCGTCTGTCCGTCTGTC
Source organism: Tachina lurida (assembly GCA_944452675.1). Taxonomy (NCBI): domain Eukaryota; kingdom Metazoa; phylum Arthropoda; class Insecta; order Diptera; family Tachinidae; genus Tachina; species Tachina lurida. The sequence goes on from OX101752.1 coordinate 32,525,109, forward strand.
CGTCTGTCCGTCTGTCCGTCTGTCTGTACGTGAAATCGGTTTTCCGAAGCTCCCAGAAGAGCTAGAGACTTCGTTCTTGGACTGGTGTGTCAGAAATTTTCCAAAATAGATTGGTATTGAAATTCAGCAAAATCGGGCAGACGATTGCAGAGCTGGAAAACTTAAACTTCATTTTGCCATATAAAAGTAACTCCCGAAAACAAATTTTTATTTTTTTTTAATAAATGTACATATTTTACACTTCAGTACGACTAAAATTGGAATTTTAAATTAAAAAAATACAAAAAAATTAAAAAGACGTTTCCAGGGTTGGAAAACTTTAACTTTTTGTGTTATGTAAAATTAACTATGTCTAAAACTATATTAGTATTTTCTCGAGAACCGTAAGAGCTACAGACCTGAAATTTGGACACAGTGTGTAGACCTTTGGCCGCTACAACAACAAGTACATGATAATTGGAAATTAAAGGGTGTTCCAAAACGAGCAACGAAAAATTTTAAAATCTCATGTAGTATATATACAATTGTATGTATATACACTTGAAATTTGAGACTACAAAAATTAACACAAAAATGTAAAAAAATTTAAATTAAAGGGTGTTCCATCAGTTAATGCAATTTTGACTATGTAATTTTGACAATTTGCTGTATCTTGGAAACCGTAAGAGCAAAACTCTTGAAATTTTCAAAAACGGTAAAACTGAAAAAATAAAAAATTATAAAATCGCCAAACCGAAAAAAATCGCCAAAAACAAGAAAAAATCGCCAAAACGAAAAAAAGCACCAAATTAAAAAAAAATCCAAGACTAAAATAAATCGCAAAAAAAAAACGGAAAAATTGCTAAAATGAAAACAAAAATCGCCAAAATGAAAGAAAATCGCCAAAATGAAAATCGCCATGATGAAAAAAATCACCAAAACGAAAAAAACCCAAAAAAAACAGAAAAAATCGCCAAAATGAAAAAAAATCGCCAAAATGAAAAAAATCACCAAAACAGAAAAAAAAATCGCCAAAACGAAAAAAGCACCAAATTAAAAAAAATTATAAAACTAAAATAAATCGCAAAAAAACGGAAAAATGCTAAAATGAAAAAAAAATCGCCAAAACGAAAAAAAACAAAAAAAAATCGCCAAAATGTAAAAAAAATCGCCAAAATGAAAAAAATCACCAAAACGAAAAAAACGCTAAAAAACAGAAAAAAATCGTCAAAATGAAAAAAAATCGCCAAAACGAAAAAAAACCCTAAAAAACAGAACAAAATCGCCAAAATGAAAAAAATCGCCAAAAAAAGAAAAAACCTAAATAACAGAAAAAAAATCGCCAAAACGAAAAAAAGCACCAAATTAAAAAAAAAATTCTAAGACTAAAATAAATCGCAAAAAAACGGAAAAATTGCTAAAATGAAAACAGAAATCGCCAAAATGAAAGAAAATCGCCAAAATGAAAAAAAAAATCGCCAAAATGAAAAAAAAAACACCAAAACGAAAAAAAAACCTAAAAACAGAAAAAAATCGCCAAATTAATAAAAAAAATCGCCGAAATGAAAAAAATCACCAAAACGAAAAAAAACAGAAAAAAATCGCCAAAATGAAAAAAAGCACTAAATTAAAAGAAAATTTCTAAGAGTAAAATAAATCGCAAAAAAACGAAAAAATTGCTAAAATGAAAAAAAAAAATCGCCAAAATGAAAAATATCGCTAAAACGAAAAAAAAACCTAAAAAACAGAAAAAAATCGCCAAAATGAAAAAAAATCGCCAAAAAAAGAAAAAAGATCGCCAAAACGAAAAAAAACTAAAAACAGAAAAAAATCGCCAAAATGAAAAAAAATCGCCAAAATGAAAAAAAAAATCGCCAAAATGAAAAAAATCACCAAAACGAAAAAAAAGAAAAAAATTGCCAAAATGAAAAAAAAATCGCCAAAATGAAAAAAATCACCAAAACGAAAAAAAAACAAAAAAATCGCCAAAAAAATCGCGAAAAAAACCCAAAAAAACAGAAAAAATCGTCAAAATGAGAAAAATCTCCAAAATGAAGAAAAGCCCAACAACAGAAAAAATCGCCAAAATGAAAAAAACCTCCAAAAACAGACAAAATCGCCAAAACGAGAAAAAAGCGACAAAACTGAAAAAATCGTTTTAACTGAAAAAAACTTCAAAAAAGCAAAAAACCTTCCTTTCGTGCGCGATTCAAAGTCGCACTTAACTGATTTTTTTAATATTAAAGGAATTAAATGAAACTAAGTTTTTGCTTATTTCGTTCTTGCTTTTTTCACTTAACATATTTTATGTATTTTTTAAAGAACTAGATTGGTAACAATAATCAGAAAAATCCAAAATTATGACTCCAGGGTTGGAAAACTTACACTTTTTGTTTTTTTTTCTTTTTCTTTATAAATTGAATATATTTTATGCTTCTGAAAGAAAAGTTTGGTGTATGAAATTTGAAAAATGAAAATTATAGCTCCAAAGATGGAAACTTTAAAAAAATTATAAATTTTTTCACAAAACAAATATGTATGTACGTGTCTGTATACTATATATATGTACGTACGTTGGTAAAGGGTATAGAAGATTCGGCACAGCCGAATATAGCGCTCTTACTTGTTTTGGTTCAGTTTGCTTAAAAAATTGGGTAATTTAATTATATAAGAGAGGAGTGTTTTTTCTGTAAACACAGCTTTGTTTAACACGGCGGTTGGTGTCGAGGCCCTGTAGTAAATAAAATAATCAGTTGAGAAAAAACACTAACTTATAAATTAATTATTTTGCAAGTGACTACAAACTGGTTTAAATCTCATGCAGATATCAACCAAACATATTGAATAGAAGCACACGTAGGAAATAAATAAAAGCAAGATAAGTAAATGAAAAGAAAATAAAAAAAATCAAAAGCAGCATGCCATGAAATCAAATGCCAAATGTTTTTGTTGAAAAAAAAACTAAATAATTTCAATAATATTTTCTATGAGTGGTTCGTATGTATGGATATACTTATGTACATATGTATATATATACATATATACATATATATATATATTTATATAATATATAAATATACATATATCTTTTTTTTGCTATAATATTAATTAACTACAAATTGGTTGAAAAACAAGTAGTTAGTAGTCAATTTAAAAGTCATGCAGAGATGGCCAATTGACTACCGCCTATGCCATGCCTATGTTAAAATAGTGAGCCGGCGACAAGGAAAAAAGTCACTTAATCAACCAGTTGTGGTTATTAAAAAACCAGTTTGAAGTTACTTACAGATGGATTTAAATTTAACTTCACACACATACATATAAATATGTAAATATATGGATTTCGTTCCTGCTTAACGTTAGTTGGACTCTATGTGCCTCAGCCTTAAATCAAATAATAATTTATGATTATTAAAAAAATGTTCAAATAAATTGATTAACTTTTGCATGTTTTTTTATTTTTTGGAATCATCAATTTGCTCTAGGTAGAAGTAGAGTGATTTTGTATAGGGAACTTTGAAATAAATTTTCAGCAACAGTTACAGATTTCATATTGTTACGTTTTTTTACCCTTTAAAAACGCTTTTCCGTTTATTCGAAGATTTGCAACTGAATAAAAGACCCAATGTACTAATTAGTGCTAAGAATGACACTTTATTTACCAATAAATAGACTTATACTAATCGAATTTAAGAGCTTAAATAGACAAATATAGATTACCTAAATATGCCACAACTGGTTAGTAGTATACGCTGTTGTATATGCAGGTCTCCTACAACCACTGCACTGGATTTGTAGAAAAACTCCCACTTGGCTGTCTGTCACGCACAAGACTTATTCTGCTGATGCTCACTGTTTATACAACACTACAGACTCCACTGCCTTTACTTAATTAATTCCTCAAGTTGTCTTCACTTTGAACGATGTTGACTCCACTATTATCTGATTCACACTGACTGCCTCTCACACAGGGTACCTTTTATATTACAGACAGTGGTTCTAGAATGTTCGTTATGTGCTTAATGAAATGTGTGCACTTGGTAAAGCCAATAATGAAAGAAATTTTAATACTGCATAACGATGTTGCTGCTATGCACGTTAATATCGGTCTTGTCGTTTACTATTGGTAGTCAAAAGTGATCAAACTGTCGTCTAACACAATCTGGAAAATGCATGTTGCTGTTTCTAGGTGTTTGTAGATAATTCGATTGGAAGTTATTTTGAATTTCAGAGTTACTGTGTAACGACGTTTATGTTGGCAATACCGTGTGTTGTTGCTAATACAGAGTTGTTGTCATGTGTGTTTGCACTATTATGTGTACGTGTATACGTTTAGTTCCTTGGCTAAATACATCTAGATAGTTCTTTTTATTTATCAAATGTTTTTTTTTATAAAAACATTTACATTAGCTCTGTTCGCATATTTTTGGGTAACAATATGTTTATCATTACGGCAACATTGTTTATACATAAAGACAGTTGCTGATATATTCTTAAAAAGCTTCAATATTAAAAGTTTTAGTAGCAAATATTTTTATAAATGGCACAACTAGAGATGCTAAACGGGAAATCCCGGGATTTTCGGGACTATGCAAATCCCGTAGCCCGGGATTTTTTAATTTTAAAGCCCGGGATTTTCGGGATTATCTGAATCCCGTTTTTTACATAAATAATGTCATCTTCTATGTCAAAAATTATTAGAAACTCCCTGTTATAAGTTAAAATAAAAAATCTGCTTTGAATAAATATTTTAGTAGATCATATTATATGGTATATACATAAAATATCTTATGGCGTTTTCTTTTCTAGGAAAAATGTTACATACATTGCACTTTTCAATTAAATATCTGAATTATATACATACATAAGTACCTTTTAAACATGAAAAAAAAATATTTTGTAAAATTAAAATATTATTTTTAATATAAGGACGTACATATGTGCACAACATTTTCCGGTATCCCGGTATCCCGGTTCAGGATTTCGAGACTCCATCACTGAATCCCGAATTAGCATCTCTTGTCACTCCATAAAAAACACCCTTTATAGCTTTTTTTAGTCTCCTCTTTATTAATCAGTTGGCAGAACATTGTTACTTTTTTGTGTGTTGCACAGTTTTATTAAACTTAAATTTCTTTGATTTTCAATTAACAAATCTTCTTTACGTTCTTTACATTCACTGAGCACTGATAGCGGGAGGAAGTTTCACGGTAGATTCACCGTAGAATTTTCCCCTTCGCGGGGATTAAAAATTCCATGGGAGAAATAATGCACACTTGTTATTCACAATAGGGGTGATTAAAATTTTTCGATTGGCAAAAAAGTTACTGAATCCAGGTAGAAGGGGTTTCATTTCTTTTAATTTCGAGTTATTAAAATATGGAAATTAATGGTATCAATAGCGATCAACTAAATTTGATATCATTTTATATTTCTTATGCATATTGTTTTTTCTCCATAATGAATGAATGAATTACAAAATTAATCGAATTGTTACATTTCATTTGTTTATACATTTTTCTTATTAAGCTTAAACGTCAGTCTCCCATGTTTGTTACATGTCTTACACTTCCTGCTTTTGTTTTTTTTAGTTTATTTTTTATTTTGTTGTTACTGTCATCAGTAATTTTAATGAACCCGTAATTGTTTATTGTGTCACTTGTAACTATTTTCCAAGTCATTCATGTCACTGGCAATAAATGAAGCAAAAGAATGCAATAACAAAAGCGAAAAGGAAAAGCGAAACGAAATGTAAAAAACTGTTAATAAATAACTAAAATTACAACACGAACAACAGCAACAGCAGCAACAACAACAACAACAACAACAACAACAGCTTTACTAGCGCCAACAACATTGAAAAGGGAAAAAATTTACATAATTTTCCTGCTTGAAAGTATTTCATAGTTAGAAGAAACGAGTACTTATTTTTTTATCTTTCATTCATTTTCTTCTATTTGATATTTCTTAGTTGGATAATTTATAGAGAAAAATGAAAAATAAAAATAAATTAAAAGAGAAATGGAAGCGATTGACTTGAATTAAGTTGATAGAAGACAAACAGATAGAAAATATCATCAACAACAACAACAACAGCAACTCTATAAATGGGAAAATAAGCATAACAAAACAACAACAACAACAAAAAAGCTATTTTAAAATAAGTTTTAAAAGCAAAGTGGCAGATTTTGTGACCATCACATCTATGGCACAGAATAACTTCCATACGAAAGACGGAATTGAATCCATATCTAGATTCTTATGAAAACAAGGCTTTGTTGGGGACTAGACAGTTATAGCGCCACATTAAATTTTATAATATCTATAAAGGATTATTAAAATATTTCTAGGGAAAAATTATACACGTGTGAAGTTTTGGGAAAAGGGAAAAATTTTGGGGAGAAATTTTTTTTTTTTGGAATTGGGATGAATATTTATCACTCTACAACAGATTTGAGGTAAACAGCTTTGAAAGCTGTTAAAGTTGTTCTTGTTTCTTTGCAAAGTAAGAGCAAGCATTGCTATACGTTGTGTTCTTGTTGTGGATGTTGTACTGTCGTCGGTGTGAAAGCACAAAAAGCTTTTTATAAAAGTTTGCACAATATGCATATGGCTTGGACGTAGCTGCTTTACAACGATGGCTTCCATTGACCAAGAGCTCAACATTAATTTAAATTAAGAGCCAACAAACAAGCTTGGAAGCTACTTTTTAGGGTTCCGTACACCAAAGGTGAAATGGAACCCTATTGTTTTCGCTACGCTGTCCGTCTGTCCGTCTGTCCGTCCGTCCGTCTGTCCGTCACAGGATATTTTCTCGAGAACCGTAAGAGCTACGGACCTGAAATTTGGACACAGTGTGTAGACCCTTGGCCGCTACAACAACAAATACATGAGAGTTGGAAATTAAAGGGTGTGCCAAAACGAGCAACGAAAAATGTTAAAATCCCATGTAATATACATACAATTGTATGTATATGCACTTGAAATTTGTAAAGTTAGTGTATTTTTATACAGACTACAACAATTAACACTAAAATTTAAAAAAATGTAATTAAAGGGTGTACCATCAGTTAATGTAATTTTGACTATGTAATTTTGATAACTTGCTGTATCTTGGAAACCGTAAGAGCAAACTTCTTGAAATTTTCAAAACCGGTAAAACAAAAAAATTATAAAAATTATAAAATCGCCAAACCGAAAAAAATCGCCAAAATCAAAAACAAAATCGCCAAAACGAAAAAAAGCACCAAATTAAAAAAAAATTTCTTAATCGAAAATAAATCGAAAATAAATCGCGGAAAACCGGAAAAATCGCCAAAATGAAAAAATCGTCAAAATGAAAAAAAATCGCCAAAATAAAAAAAATCGCCAAAATGAAAAAAATCGCCTAAACGAGAAAAAAGCGAAAAATAATCAAAAAAAATTATTTAAGCTGAAAAAACGTAAAAAACACTGTATAAAAAAATGCTCAAACGTACGGAACCCTTCGTGCGCGAGTCAAAGTCGCACTTTACTGAATTTATTTATAATAACTCAGAAAATTCTTTTTTGCACTTGTATCTTCTTGGTTTTCAGTCCCTCCTTTAAGAAGAGCTTTTTCTGGAAATATTAACAAAATATTTCTACCTTATATCTAGTTAAATTACATCCCTTCTTACTTCTTCAAAATAAATATCACACACACACTGCGCTAAAAAAAATCATTATTAACATTTTTATTGTTGCAGAAACTGTTGCATTTAACAAGCTGAAGAAAAAAATTTATAATATTCAATTTATATGCATTTTTTTCACTCATTTCAGTATCTTTTATCTTTCAGCTTTATTATTATTTTTCTGTTTCTATACTTTATTAGTCCTTGTTCATAAATAAGTATGTAAAGCCATCCACCTCGAAATAATGCCGCAATTATGTAACCCTCTTTCCCCTCCCAGTTGTTATTGCAAGGAACAACATCTTACAACCTCTTTTGCAATTTTGTAGTTGTTACATTAAGCATCTGGATTAAGGAAATAGCAAGTGAGGAAATAAGAGTATGGGGAGCGTTACAAAAAGTATATATATATCGTCGGCTTAGAGTGTAAACCACCTAACTCACTTCAAGCAAAATTCACAGTCTTGTGCAAATGGTCTTGCATTGTAGCATGTGCAAAATGGTATGGTATATTGATACTCACCACTAATTGTTAAGTGGTGAGTATGATATGCTACGATGCAAGACCATTTATTTGCACAAGATTGTGAATTGGCCTATTAAGTTTTTCCCACACACAGGGCCAGTTTCTTACTAATTAGTTAAACTTAGTTTAACATACATTTGAGTTAACCAAGAAACAAATTTAAATGGGGTTTAACTTAACCGCCTATGGTGTTTTTCAGTGATGGATTAACTGTTGTCAATTTAGCTAGAAATGCCATACTTTTTTCAATATAGATGTGGCATTCTTGAAATTAGTTTACGTAAATAGGGCAACACTTAAAAACGATGTGATAATTCTTTAAATTTATTTAAAAAAAAAAAAAAGCTTTAATAACTGAATTCTGAATTTTTGAAAAATAGAAAAATAAATAATAAAAAGAGTTAAAAAATAGCGACGCTCGAAAAATAAAACCAAAAAAGATCATCAAATCTTAAATCCAACTAATTCTAAAATCATCATCTTTGCAATAATTCTAGAGTTCGACCGATTAATCGGCTTAGCCTTCGGCCAAAAATTGGTAATCGGCCAACGTTCGGCCTATGGCAAAAATCGGCCGATTAGCCGAAGCCTAATATTTTTCATTCCAAGCTTGAAAAATAAAATTATGTTTGGTCGTTGCTCGCCAACAGTTTCTATTGTGTTTAACGTTTTGAAAGGGTTGCTTTGAAATACAACCCTGTTGGTTTCTATTTTCTTTTACTTGGACGTTCTTGTGAGTGATTATATGAAAAAGCAACCTAGAAATTGCAAAATAGTTTTATTTTTCTTGTTATAAATCCAATAGATATTACAGCTATTTCAGTGATCTCAAAAAAGCAAACTTTTTTCTTAATTCATATAAAACGTAAGTATCATTTTTATAATTTAAAACATTCGGCTTCGGAAGTTCGGCTTCGGCTTCGGCCAAAAAAAAAACGCCTTCGGTCGATCTCTAAATAATTCCAATTCATTATATACATAAAAATGCTTTGGACGTGTTTTTATCTCTCTTATTTTTCTCACAATTGTTCTATTCAAGTTATTCTGGTTTCAAAATCACTAAAATCTTCGTCGTCACAGCAAGCATCCGTTTTATTTATGTATGAGAATATATTTATTTATTAAAACTTATTTTTTCAATTTCATATATTTACCATTTGACAGTACTAACTATAGTTTAACTGAGCAATATTGCTCGGTTAAACTTAGATTATTAACGTCCCTTTTCACAATGTATGGTTAAGAGTTAACGTGAACTTTAACTGACAGTTCTTCATACAAAACTTGCAGTTAAAGTCTCTGTTATCTTTTAACCATACATTGTGAAAAGGTACGTAACTAGATAATCTTTATTTGAAAAACAACATTTAAGTTTAAACTGCAGTTAACTGACAAGTAGCGTTTATGCTTGTGTTAAAAACTAGCTCATAGAGCTTAAAATTAAAATAAATATTTTAGGCAGTCGATGAGAGGCGTCTCCTTCTCTTTCGAATGTCATTAAAAGTAGATTTAGCAGGTTTACACTCTAAGTCGACGATATATAAATATGTGTATATTCTACCACATCATAACAATAGTTAAGACTCGCAATAAGTGTTTTAAATGATTGAGATGATGTAGAGCAACAAAATTATGTTTGTAAAATAATTTACTTTTATAAGACTTGTTGTAATTTTTATTTTACAGTTATAAATGTACATAACCTGTCGGAAATTTGGCTAACTTTAAACTAACTTTAAGCTAACTATTTCGCAACTAGTGCTGACTGACACTTGGATTACTTTGCAATGCATTAGTCAACTGACTATTTTAACATTGCGATGTCCTAGGCGGTAGTCAATTGTCTCACTCTGCACTACTTTCAGCTAACTTAAAGTTGAATTTTTTTAAATCACCTGGTAGTCAGTAAATTAAAAAAATTTTTCTGGGGTTCGAATATGTATCACATGTTGTGTACTAAACGCGCTACCACTCGGCTAACGTGCCATCTAAAATAACAACAGCAAAATGTTAATATAAAACTGAAATGATTTTCAAAGTAGCTGAGAATAAGTTTGTTGGCTCGAATCAAATTCGATTACGTACTCAACTTAAGAATTAATTTTGGATTTGTTCTGGATGACTTTGCAGCCAGCTTTTAGTCAGCCTAGAACCATATGTCTCTATGTCAACACTCTTTTCTCTAGCGACAATTACAATAGTTGAAATGTCGAAAACTTTCCTTTTATGTGCGAGTAGAGATACGTTAGAGACAACAGTTTTAGTGTATTTCTGGTGACATTGTCAATGAACGCGTCAATAGTTTGTTTTTCTTTTTTAATTATGGTATCCAATAATGTTATATATGTATTGAAGTTTGTTGCCCAAACCCTAATAAAATTGTAGACGAGGGTCACTAAAATGTACTAGTGAATCTTTAGTTCAAATATATCTATATGGTCGTAAAAGAATAGTGCTAAGGTCTACCGGTGGATTGTCAAAATATGTTATATGTCAATAGGCGATTATATTGGCTGGGGTACACCTGGTCAGTAGTACTATTGACAACGTCACTAGTAAATCACTACAATTTTACTAATGACATCGAGCGAGGAAATATCGATATTGTAGACTAGAGTCCCTCAAATTTACTAGTGAATCTCTAGTGACAATGTCTCCATGTGGTGCCAAAAGAACTACTCAGTCAGTAGTGCTACAGTCTAGTGGTGGATTTATAATGGCAAACTAATGTTAAATGTCAATAGATGATTACATTGGCTGGGGTACACCTGGTCAGTAGCACTACCGACAACGTCACTAGTAAATCACTACAATTTCACTATTCGCATTTCCTGCAGGGTAATATACACTTATGTATGGACTGGTGTATGAAGTTGCAAGTGTGTGAGTGTGAGTGAGTGTTTGTTTTGGGTTAGAGCACTGCAACTGTGTGTATGATCGTGTCTACACTGCTGTTATTTATTGTGGCATCATTATGTTGTTAAGAAAAATTTACGAAACAAAATATAATCTTAAAAAGAAATCTCAGCTTTTTGATTAATGAAGGATTTTTTACTCTTTTGTAAGTGGACTTTTAAACTGGATTTTAAATAGAAATACATAAAACAGGACATAGAGATGTAACAAGTTTATTAAAATCAGACCAAAAATAGGGAATTAATTCATAAAAGAATTAATAAAGAAAGAAATTATTTCCAAATTAATAAAACCGAAATTAAAGTTAAACATATTGCAATGCAAATGATGTCAACTTATGTACACATATACATAACAAATACAGTGGAATCTCCCTTAACGGACGCTTCCTATAGGCGGACATCCCCTTTGGACGGACACTTTTGACAGGTCCCGGTAGCGCTCCATTTAAATGTTTAGTTTCCTCTTGACCGAACAGTCCCCTTGTACGGACACATTTCAATGGTCCCTTCAGTGTCCGCTCAAGAAAGATTCCACTGTAATAACAAACATTTTGAAATGAAAATGACTTTATTATTTTTCGAAATATTCTCCTTGATGATCAAGAATATGGAATAGTTTCGGTTCAAACCATTTCTGTTAGCATTTTATACGGAGGATGAGTCCTCAATTCCATGTTTTGAGTGCTCAAAAATTTAGTTGTTTGATGACGAGATGTGAGAGCTCACATTGTCATGATTAAGAATGAAGTCTTTCTCCGACGACTTGTGGCAAACAAATGGTCGCGTACCACTCAGTACTGACAGTCCCACCTATCCTATCATTTGCCTCGCTGTGCTTCTTCCACGAACAGCTTTTGTTGGACTTAGATAATCTTGGAATCCCCACACTGTCTATTGCAGTTTTATTTCCGTTTCATAACCATATACGCATGATTCGTCACCTGTCATGATTATATACAAGTCTTTCGAAGCACCACTGTTGAGCTTTTCTATTCATTTCCTTACAACTCTTGACACGAGCCTTTTTTGGGCGATTGATAAATTATGGGGTATCCAACGAGAACAAATTTGTTTAGCAACCATGCAAAATCATGCAAAATCGAATGTATTCACGCAAAGAAAAAATATGGTTGAGGTAACCATAATCAAACAGCAACATACTATGACTGAATTATATGGTTGCAGTCAAATCATATTATTGTCAATGGAAAAGCAAAGTTTAAATAATATTATTTTCTGAGTTACTAATAATATTATCTACAAAAACAATTAACTTTGTTATACCTAATCTTATTATTGTAAATAAGACAACGCTATAGTTAGATGCGACTAAAATATAATTGAGACTTACCATACCATGTTCTAGTATTATAATAATATTGTTATTTATGACCACAGTATTATTTTATGTAATAATAATATTTTGTTTTTTAATCAGATATTTATTGGCAAATCTTTTGTTTAAAACAGCTGTGCTGTAAATCCGAAATAAAAATAAATTAATATTGTTGAAATAAAATGTATGTATGTATTTATAGAAATGTATACTTTAATATATGTGTATACACGAAATACATACATATCTGTATAAAGAGATATACATACATTCATATGTACATATTATTTTTATTTATCTACCCTTTTGTTTATACTTTTTTTTATTTATTTAACACCACGCGTGCACTACCGATAGCTTACATACGAAACACTGAACTGACAGAAGATGTTTCTGAAAAAGATTTGTTTAAGAACTTAACATAGTATGGTTTTAGATAACATTATATTGTTATTTACATCATATTATTTTTACACAATAATACAAATTGTATTGTAGTCATAAATTTTTAACAAAACTATATATTGTTAAACTCTAACCATATCGCACTTTCTATAAATATAATAATGTAATTATTAAATTCAAACATTACTGTGTTTATCGTAACGAAATTAATGTTTAAAATAACAATAACTAGTTTTCAACGACCACACATTTGTTTCAGAGAACATAATATTGTTTTCTCAACCATTTTACAACCATATCTTTTCTTTGCGTGTTGAAGTGGAACTAATGTGCAAGGATGCCGATTTTTTTTCGCCCTTAGGCGTTTATTGTTTTTAGCGATTTTAAATTTTTGGTCCTTTTTTCGTTTTGCCGATTTTTTTGTTCGTTTTCGGCTGTTGTTCGTTTTTTTCAGTTGTTTTATTTTTAGCTTAAGCGATTTTTTAATTTAGACACTTTTTGTCGTTTCGGCGATTTTTTTCCTTTTTGGCGATTTCTTTTCGGTTTTTAGAAATTTTTTTAGTTTTTTTTGCGACTTTTTTACTTTTGGTGATTTTGTTTTGCATTTGAGCGATTTATTTTATTTTTGGTAACATTTTTCATTGAAGCGTTTTTTTTTATTTTGGCGATTTTCTCGTTTATATAATCAAATATCTTATTTGACGTAGTCATTTAAAAAAAAATTATGTTTTGTCTTGTTGTTTTTAGCGATTTTTCAGTTTTGGTGCTTTTTCTATTTATTCTAATTATATTATTTTTGGTGATATTTTTCATATAAGTGCTTTTTTATTTTGGCGATTTTCTCGTTTAGCCGATTTTTTCGGTTTTTGGCGATTTTTTAGTTTTTTTTGGCGACCTTATTACTTTTCTAGATTTTTTTTTTGCAGTTAAGCAATTTATTTTATTTTTGGAGATATTTTTATCTTAGCGATTTTTTCGTTTAGGCGATTTATTTATTTTGGAATTTTATAGGTTTAAAATTTTTTAGTTTTGAAAAAAAAAACGAGTTTGCCTCTTATGGTTTCCAAGATGCAGCAAGTTGTCAATAATACATGGCCAAAATAACACTAACTGATGGCATATCCTTTTAATTTAATAAATTCTTTTTAATTCAATACTAATTAGTGTAGTTTGCATAAAAATTAACTAACTTTGAAAATTTCAAGTGCCTGTATATAATTGTCTATATATTTTTTATTAGTTTTTTTTTAAAGAGAAGTAACAGTCAGGCAATGAATGCCTACTACTATTACTAGGTGTTACCTTGTTTAGTGTGATAGAGAAGATAGGTGGTGAAGGAAGAGATAGAAAGATATATAGAAAGCTTCAGTCTTTTACAACTCTGCTTTTTGCACGTTTTTTGTTCAAAAATGCAGTGTTGCAGCGCCTCTGGTGTTAATGAGGAGTATTAATTTTTGTTTTGTTTGGAAGCTGTGCTTAGTAGCCATTTTAGTGGTTATTTTGTTTTCGCCGATGATTCTGCTACACAACGAAGGAGTGTGCTCTCATGTTTCATTATTATTAGTAAGTGACTATGCCTTCATTGCATGAACTTTTCCTACAACAATTGATACAAAGAGGACACATCAGATGCACATCAGAAAAATGCGTGGTGTTGTTATTGAATGACTGTTGGATACCGGGCTCGAACTCAGTACCTTAGGTCTTGTAGTCAACGTGCTAACTACCTCTCGAGAAAATATCCTGTTACGGACAAACGGACATCGTAGCGAAAACAATAGGGTTCCTTTTCACTTTTGGTGTAGGGATGGATCCCTAAAAACAACCCTGATCTAATGCATTTAAATTGTCTTTTGAAAATTTTTCATAAATTCCAACAAACTAGAGTTGTATTTTGTCAAAAGTCATACGATTGTGTAGCATATTGAGTCATAGCCTTAATGATTGGATTGGATTGGAAATCATTGTATTTTCAGTACTTTTTTTAATGTGAAATTTTACCAAGAACCTTTCCGTGTAACACATTAACCCTCTAATTTTTTTATATGGAATTTTTGGATCTCCTTTGAAAGAGTAGACCAAAATGCCTCTTAAGAGAGGATTTAAGGGTTTAATCCCAGAATTATCTTTTGTGTATAAGAAAAGCTCAATTCAGCTTAGAAATATTTATGATACTCCATACAGCAAAACTAGAAAGTCATTTTGAAGTATAAACAATTCAAATGAAATTTCTTTAGCAATAAGAAAATTTAATTTTCATTAAATATTGAAACTAATTACCACCTATTCGTTTATCTGCCTTTTAAGAAATCGCAGAAAAAAAATCAAAAATTTAATACACTTAAAATAATAAATTTCATTTAATAAATGCTTCTCGTTTTTATTTAATGCTGCTTAAACAAATGGGCGAACGAGTTCGAGTTGGTACTTGTTATTAAAAGATATAATTTGTGGCATTACTTCTGAACGAGCTGGCTGAGATGCGAATTACTTATTTGTTTAATAGATGGAAATGCATTTTTTTTCTTTTCACTTTCCCAAATGAATTCAAATTTTAAGCTTTAAGATGACGACAAGCAGGGAAGAGCAACAAAAGGCACTTAAAAATAAAGTTCACTCCTAATCTCTTTCTATTAATAAATTTAAAATTTGAACAAGCACAAAGAGAAAAAAATACTTTGCAACATTTTCAATGAATGATTGACAAGCAACCGTTTTTAATTTTGTGGCAACTTTTGTTTTCAAATGTAAGACAAATTATTCGCAGGAGGCGAATTCAGTAATTTTTATTACGATAATGATATCGCTGTAATAATAATAACGAAAACTGATGGACTTTGCTAGCCAGTAACATATTTTAACGATATTCGCGGTCGTTTGAAATAAAAAAGCAAAATCACAAGCTTCAATTCGTTTAATTTATTTTTATTCTTCTTTCTGCTTTTCGCTTATGTTGATATTTTGTCTGCAGAGATGCCACATGCTATCGAATTGAATGGTGAGTATAGTATAATGGTGAATATGGTGTTCACCATCGTTAAAAAGAAATTACAGAATAGCATTATGGCATTTGAGCTAAACAACTTTTAAAGCTTTTACAATTTGTTCTTGTTTCTTTGCAAAGTAAGCAGCACCAAGCACTATTGTCGCCCATATCTTATTCGCTATTGTGCTCTCGTTGGAGCTGTGAAAGCGCAAAGCTTTTTTTTTCAAAAGCTCGCACAATGTGCATATGGCTTGGATGTAGCTGCTGTAGACGAAAAAAAAAACTATTGATAAATATTACGATTTTCGCTTTGCAAAAAGTTACTGGATTCAGTAACGACATACAAATTTAAAAATATTTCAATGTCAAATTAAGTTTATTGTACACCTCCGGCGCGCTTAATGTGCTATAATATAAAAAAAATAATTTTTTTCTTAAAATTTTTATTTTCGTCCCAAAATTATAACACAAACAAACAAACAAACAAACAAAAAAAAAACCAAAGCTTTACGATTTTCTTCATCATCTTTTGAGCACTTGAAGGAAATCTTTGTTGTTTTTTCTTAGCAGATTATCTTTTTTGTTCTTCATTTTCATCACAATATAAATCTTTGGATTTTTTCCTACTTTATGCCCAAAAGGACTTTATATCGTTTATTCATTTGTTGGTCTATTCCTTGGCAATTTTATTGTCTTATAATGTTGAGTGGCAGAAATACGAGTAAAAGTGAATGGTTGATGGCCATAAACTGTATAAGCAGCAGAAACTCACTTTGTTTTTAGTTACGGTTCGTTGATGTGGAGTCCTTAGGAATACATACATACATACATACATACATACGAGTACATTTGTTTGTAACACACCCAACGTTATCACGTTTTGAACAGAAATGACGGAATGTGTGGAAGTATGTACGTTTGTATGTACACTGTCCACCATCATTTGCAATAGTTAAAAGAACGGATTTCTGTTAAGCAATTTTAAAATAGGCTTTAACGTTTTCTTATTTTATTTTAATACAGGGTAACTCAAAAGAAAGTTTATATTTGTCTAACATACTGCAACGTACGGGCTATATCAATAGGTAGAGTAGCTTTTGGTAGTTCAGTTGCTAAGGGGCCTTTGGGGGGCCGTACCAGACATTGTGAGTGCGAAAGTAGAAGATTGTACAATATCAGCGATGCTCACCACTGAAATAATGCATCAAGCACACCTCTCATACAAAAATGAATCAAAAAGTTTGACTAATACAACATTGGAAAAACCAACATCGGGGTAGGACTAGTGCACTTTGCACTACTCCTACAGAAGTATTCGGCATGCTCCTACAGCTGATATCACTGGACTTAGTAGGCAAGGAGATAGCAACAAACTCGACAATCTGTCTTCGTTATATTTCTCTGCGGATCGAAATGTCGCAAAGCCCTGGTTAGGCTCACGCAGCACTCAGGTATCATATTAAACTGGGTGCGTGGATACTGGACTATTTCAGGTAAAATAGTTGCGGATAATCTGGCAAAGAGGGAAAGTCTACTCCAAAAAGTCGCTATGTGGTCTCCCACTCTCATCCTGGAGACGCTTAAATTTTGTCTTTCCTCAATCAGCTCAAGACAGATGGAGCAATGATCCCACCTGCACATTAGCGAGGACCCTCTGCTCATCGTCTAAGCTACCACATAACGAAAAACCTCATGAAGCTCACTAGGAAGCACTTGAGGAACCTCATGACCACGTTGACCGCTCACTGTGCTAAATGTATAATGACTACTGCTTCAGTTGCAATGATGATGAGGAGGAGGATGAAAGTATCTTGCATCTCCTCTACTTTTGTCCCACTCTGGAAGATCTCCATCTGCACTTTCTTGGCAGATTATCCCTCAGTAGCCTATCCGAGTTATCGGAAATAGAACTAAAAAAATGTTGCATTTATATTAGGAGCAGCTGCTGGTATAGCCGCTGACTCCTCCCTCACCCTCTAATCAATTATCGACCCACTCTCATCTCCTCTCTAACAACTAGTTATCTCTTTTCTACATCTATCATTCTCACCCCTCTCTTCTCTTTAAGTCACAGATAGCACAAAGGGATCATTGTATTGGACCCAAGTGAGCTGGACTCTTAATTTTCACCCATCCTTACTAGCAACCTGCTAACCCACCTACATACGTGCTTTATAGACGTCTTTATAAAATCTGGATGCCAGTTCAAGAACCGTACAAAAATAGTATTCTAAGTATAAGAGTAGTAGAAGTTTGAACTGATCGCTCCAAAACTCAATTAGTTGTGGGTTAAGGTCACAGTGTTTACTCAGGAACATTAAGAATTCGTATTGCAAAGCAATTTGCGGATCATTGCAGTGCTTACCAGGCAGATATTCTTGCTCAAGGAAGTTACGCATTCGTTGATAGTGAAAGTCATCTAAAACCCACAATAATCCAGCCGCTTTAATGGCCTTGGAACTCCCGCTTCTAAAAACAGCAACAGCCCTTGACTGTAAATTATCTCTAAACGAGTTGGCAGAGCAGTTAAGTATTAGGAGCATCTGGATCCTAGGGCATAGAGGTTTTCAGGGTAACCTTAGGACTGATGAGCTTGAAAGAACTGGGACAACCTAATAGGTTCCACTGAAATTGGAATGTGTGGAGTCACTGCTACTTTCGTGCAAACTCAGGCTTAGGCGCAATACCGAGGAAGTAAAAAACATAAGGTGGTCACCAAAAAAAAATACCACTAGGTTATTGATTATCAAAGAGAAGAATGGCCACCATTGGCGATTTTTAGGTTGGGGAACTTTTTGACGTTACCGGTGTTGAACTGAAATGTGTTAGTAGTTTTCATGAAGCTCTGGTTGGTTTGGCGGTGGCGATTACGCTTAGGCAGTATTCGTAGTATCACAATGGATCAAAGGGGCTAAGTGAGTCTGGAATTCTGTCTGAAACCCTAACTGCATGCGTATTATTAAGATGTGGTTGGTTTGACCACGGTGTGGATTCCGCTTAAGCAGTGATCGTGGCATCAAAAGGATCTAACTGAGTTTAGAATTCTGACTGTCACCTTTAGCTAAACTTAGCTAACCTAGGATCACCAAGAAAGGTAGAAAATGTGGAAAACAGTCGTGGCAATCGTTACCTTAAAATTTGGGAGCGCCTTAGATGCTTTAAATAAGCATATACGCACATTGGGCAGTGTAAGAGTGTGCTAGCTAGACTGAACGATCTCACCCTCAGCCGGATTCCAGCACTTAGCAATTTGTCAGGTAATGACACGGGCGGACGCGCTGACTCTGCTATGAATGTCTTCAACGCCGAATAGGTAGCTATGAAGTTTGGTACAATTAGAAACCGCATCTTAAAGTACTATCTCTGTAAGGCTGAATGCAGATGGCGCAATATAGACACGTGCAAGGTTGCTAAGAAAATGTGTTCTTGCTACAATGATAGGTGCTGGATCCAATTAACAAGTTGGAACCATAGGGACATCTCGAGGCTCGTTGAAGAGCTCTGCATCACTGGATCTTTAAAGAGTACACCCACTGCAGCTTTAGACGTTATATTGGACCTTAAACCAATAAAACTAATTGCAGTGAACGTGGCATGCAAATCGGCTATCCGACTCAGGACAGCAGGTCAGATGTCATACAGATCATTTGGTCACAGCAACATGGAGTGTAGCTCGGACTATATCATTCCAGTGACGAAATTTTTTACCAAACCACAGATCACTATAAGTGAAGAAGGCTATCTGGAAAGTCTTAATCATAGTGGTTCTGGGTATAACTTTTTCACTGATGGTTCAAAAATGGATAGAGGGGTGGGAGCTGCGGTTTACTGTCAGGAGATTGGTATAGAGGAATCTTATAAACTTCCTGAACATTGTAGCATCTTCCAGGCGGAAATCTATGCTGTCAAAATGGCAGCAGAGTTAGCCCTCACCTCTCTCACTATGAATGCGCGTGTAAATTTGTATATAGACAGTCAAGCGGCTATAAAAGCAATTTCAGCTGACTGCAACTACTCCTCGATTGTGCTCCTGTGTAGAAAGGCCCTGGATATATTATGTACTGATAGACAAGTACATATATTCTGGATCCGGGGACACATGGGCATAGAGGGAAATGAAATGGCCGATACACTGGCCAAAAGGGGAATTCAATTACCGGCTGAGGTAACGGTGTATATCCGAAAACCAATTCAATACCTTAAAGAGATCATAGACTCTAAAATGAGGGAAGAAGCGGAGAAATGTTTTCGTGCGACGAAAACTTGCAAAACTTCTAAAATCATGTGGAGTTCCTATGATCCCAAATTGACTAAGTTCATCTTATCATTAACTAGAAGCAACTGTAAACTTCTAGTGGGAGTATTAACTGGGCACTGCTGGACGGCTTCGTACGCTGTCAAAATAGGACAAATAACCGACGGTACCTGCAGGAAATGTAAGGAACCCGGAGAAATGGAAACAATGGAACATCTACTGTGCCACTGCCCGGCTTTAAGCCGCACTAGATATAGCCATCTTGGTGCTTACACTTTTCGTAGTCTTGAGCTTATATCGAGAGTAGAAATGTGTAGGTTGCTAAGATTTGTTAAATCGGTGTGGGAGTCATTCGATACAGGCACCACGAACTAGGCTGCCGTACTAACAGGTTCTCTTTTCATCTGCTGGTATCGCTAAGGATCAATCCCGGTCTATGCGAGGTCTTTTGGACCAACCAGATTAACCTAACCTATAGGGACATCTCGATGCTCGTTGAAGTCATGGTGGGGTGGCACTGGACGGTCGGCAGACAATCTAGTATGATAGGCCTGAGTTCTGCCAAAGTTGTTGAGAAGAAAGCAAAGAAGAGACAATCTTCAACTTTCTTTGCGAATATGCAGCTTTGCATCTCTCGCGCCACAAGTTTTTAGACAGTCATGTGCTACACGAGCTTTCAGATTTATCTGACATTGCGTTGAGTGAACTTATTAAATATCTTTTAAAGAAATCATCTAGATTCTACAGAAGAAGGCAGCCACGTAAACCAACCAACATATTCCGTTTACAACTATTTTTTTTCTACATTTATCAAGATTGTTTATTCAAAAGAAAACCCATCATCAAAACGTCATCACTAAGTTCTATGAGATTTTAATTAAATTTTTATCCAATCTAGTGGCTAAATAGATTTTGTTTGTATGGGAATTATACTAGATTTTGCTCAAATGTAAACTTAATATAAATCTTCTTTTGAGAAACCCTGTAAAAGTTTTTAGTCCCTATTATATGTTCACATTTAAAGAACAATATTTATTTCTTAAAGTAATTCGAATATAATAAGTGGATTTTTTTCATCACTCTGCGGGGATTTTATATCATTGAAATTTATTAAGTTATTTACAATTTCTGTTTAAGTTGCTTTTAGTCGTCCATAAGGCCAATAAGAAGGGGAAAAAACCAACACTTTCTTTGTCCTTCTAAATATAAATAAAATAATAGTCTATTACAAACTGGATCCGGTCTTAGCATAGATATGGTAGAGACTAATCATAAGATAAGCCGTATTATGAAAATTACTGCTTAGTAAAATATTAAGTTATGGAAATTGAATGAAATGTTGGGGCTTAAATATTTCTTATTGAATTTCTAAAGAAACCATTTCGCGAAGAAAATTGTACTTTTTAACCGATAATTGCCTTAGGTCTCATTTAACGCAGCTGCTTCTAAATCAAGCGTCTCCCAACCACCAAACATGTTACGTTACTTGTTCTCAATTTAAAATACAAATTATTATTTTTTTTTACCACACAACACAACCCGCGAAGCGATTAGCTTGTCTGCGGAAAACAGACAGGGTCTATGGCTGAAATCGAACCCACGACCTCTGGACTGAGAAGCTACTCGCTACATCAGCCACAGGGGCACCCAATAAATTATTGAGAGCGATTCCCATATGAGAATGACAAATGAGTACTCAAAAAACAATATACATAAGTAAATAGTCTTAATTTTAGTAACTTCCTATAATGATAATTGTAGCGCAAACAAATCATACGCTCACATATTTTCTCTCCAGCAACGATGACTATAGCCGATTACAACATACAAGAGCATCCTCTACTTCGTTTAAGCGAAAAACTCAAATACGCTATAACTAAAAATAAAAAGCCACATCGTCGGGTGGTTTCTGGTTCGCTGCAGACATAATTAATGTATTTTGAATAGACTGTGCCGCAAACCAGAATCCAACCGACGACATGCGTATCAAGAGCATTGACTCTATCTCTCTCTTTCTCTCTCATACTTATACTCTGACTATCTTTATACTTAGGCTATGGATATTTCATCGGTAAAATAAAAATATACGCATGATACTCGGGATATTTATGGAATGGAAAGTGTGTGGGTGTGCTTGGGGCTGTTTGAAAACATGCTTTATGTGTGTGCATACATTAAATAGTCCTGTATATACGCGTGTGTAGCCGATTAATAGTCAGAGTATTTTTGTACTCGTGCATATGTGATTGTAGCTCATACAGTCTATAAATTTTAGTTATAGTTGTTTGTGCTGCGTAATTTAAAAACATATTTGTTAGGTTTTTTTAGTTATATGTATTCGGTTTGAAATTAATGCGTGTGTTTGTGTACGCATTCACAGTTTTTTGACGGCCAATACTCAAAGAGTACTTTAAACGATACTTTGTCATTATCTGATGCCGTCTTCGTTACACAAATGCTGTAAGGTAATACAGACGGTATGTGGTTTATGTGAAAAAGTTCCTAACGTTCTTAATACACACATTTTACATACATATAATGCCGTGTGTACTCTGATATTTCTTGTGTTGTCATTTTCAAAATGTATACAACGCCGTTCCCATTATGTTTTTTATATGGAAATCAATGCCGCACAATTACGAAAATGATAAGCGTTGCCACTAGTACACACTGTTGTTAAATTAACAATTGCCACACAAATGGGTTAATGTTTTATGGACAACAATTTGCGCAGTTCATAACGATAAAAAGATTAAATATTGCATAGTGCTATTATCGCTACTTTGCGAAGCAACAATTAATATATCACATAAGTACGTGTATGGTCAATGCTCTTAAGTTTCTTAATTTGCACAACAAGGTCGATAAGAATTTTAGTTTTAGATTAAATCCATAAAACGTTAAATATTTACGGTCTTATTTATAAAAATTATTAAAGCTTTATAAAGGGGTTTTAAAACAAATTTTCATACAAAGTTGTTCTTATTAATCCTTTATACACCCTTATTGCAAAGATATTTTTACATAAAATGCGTTTAAACTTTTCAATTTACATGCAAAGCAATTCAGATATTCTCTCTCATCGAACCAATTTTCTACTACCGACTACGGACTTCAATATGCCAAAAATAGATTACACATGTTTATATGAGAATTATTATTTTGACGACAGCCAGGGAACATGGCGACAGGTTGTTTTCCATGCTGCCTTAAAATAATTCCAACTTCCGTTGATGAGAATGAGCAAAAAAAAAAATATGGGGAATGAATGATAATGAGCAGCTTAGTATAATCTCATATTATTTAACAGAACGAACATCGCGAAATCAATTTTTATAGTTTTACTTGGCATAAATAGATTTTAAAAGAGTAATTTTAATTTATAAATGCGAAATATTTGAAGGTGGCAGCACTGAAATCTACAGTTTATGCCTGCAGGGTTCCCAGATTTGTTTTCACTGACATTACCAATTTAAAATTTTTCATTCCCAAAAATTCCCTAAAAAGTAATTTGTACTATCTCCAAAAATCTTCACTAAAAATAAAACCATTTAAATATTAATTCATTTCATTATTTTCTTATGAATATCTTATTTGCAATGTGATTCATTTTATTTGCACATATGAGGAGCCGCAGAGCAAAAGGTGCTTTTTTGCTCATTTCAAATTTTTGGGAAATCGAGATTTATTTTTTTCGCCCCTTTAAAAACTGCAAGAACATTTCCAGGTTTCCAGGCTAACAAGTTTTTTTAGTTATCTACAGATGCATCAACTGTCATAAGTCAGTCACCCCATTAAATGTTAACCATTTTAATTTCGGAAAAAGCACCTTTTGCAAAAAAGAAAGCAGCTCTGGGTCGAAGAACATCATTTCGCGTCATCGTAATTATTTATTAAGTGCGGTCAGGCTTAGTTCTGTTGCTGGACCTTCGAGAGTTTTTCGTCTCGCTCGCACTGGTTGACTGATCTGCCACGGATAACCGTATAATCTTGCGGTTTTTTTGTGGAATTTCTTTAACAACCACGTTGCTACTTCCTATGTGAAGGCATAGGTCGTACAGTCAGTCACGGAACTTTTTTTAAAAAAATACTGTTAATAACATCTTGGGCATATGGTCTAGTTACTACGCCCATATTCGTGCAACACCATACTATGCAAATTTACTTTCTATAGTATGTTTAATAAATAAATAAATAAGAAAGCAAAAAAGCACCTTTTGTTAAGGGGGGGGGGGAAAGTACAAACACCTCTTGTTAAAAAAGAGTAAAAAAGCACGTTTTGTTAATAGAAGGAAAAAGTACACTGTGTAATGCGAATACACATATATGACGATAAAATGTTGACTGAATGTAGTTCAACCTTATCTAATATATTAAAAAAACACCTTTTGTTAAGCATACATTTTTTAGAACTCATTTACTTTGTAAGAAAAAAATAATAATGATGCTAACTTGATTGTTTCTACAAGAATACCAAAAAATCAACTTTTCGAGAAATGCGAAAAAGCACCTTTTGTTCTGCGGCTCCTCATATGATGTATATTCTAGTATAGGCTGTTTTTTTATAGAGTGACACAAGTTTAAATCATAATAAAACAAGGAAATATATTTTAAATATCAATGAAATGGGCTTTATTTCATGAAATTGCCCAGCATAAAAATTACAATACAAATCATTAGTTACAGCATTGATAAACTCAGCTCCAAGTAGTTCCATTTCTGGTGAATCATCAGTGAATTTAACACGTGGTTGTCATAGGACGGAAGTGATCCAAATAACAATGGTATGCACATAAAAGGTTGTCTAGAACAATTTTTTATATAAACAGCAACCTTAGAATATTAAATTCAGTACCTGTAGTGATTGGTATGCAACGAAAGTGGTAAACATTTCGAACTAGTTCCGATTTTTTTATTGTTTTTGCTGGGTAATGTTTAAATATGATTTCTGTCATGTGGCCGCCAAGGCTGGCGCGTAGAAGGCGCCATCTGAAACACTAATTTTCAACAAACTTTTCGCAGCCGATAACACGTCGATTGTTGATTTCCGTGTGTTCAATTGTTTGTGTTTTATCGAGGTACGCTAGTGACTTAACATAACCCCACAGAAAATAATTCCATGGGGTTAAATCACACGATCTTGGTGTGGCCAATTAATTGGGCCATTATGTGAAATTATTTATTCATCAAGAGTTTCAAAAGCTCCGTCCTGTTGGAACCACATATCAGCAAGATTAATGCCACATAATTGAAGTACGAAATAATGTCGAATCATGTTCCTATACCGTTCACCATTGACAGCAACATGCTGACCATCATCATTTTTGAAGACATATGGACCAATGATTCCGCCAGCCCATAAAGTGCAGCTGTAATGGTGTTTCGACAAAAGTTTGTCGATTCTTCTCACTCGAAATGCGACAATTCTGCTTATTTATGTACGTACCCATTCAACCAGAAATGGGCTTAATCGGAAAATGGAAGAAGTGCACGATGAGTAAGAATTATATATTTTGATTAAAAAGTTGCTCCGGTGTAAGCCAATTCATAATGAAATTTCAAAGGAAACTAAACAAAAACCAACTATCAGCTGTTAAATGGATGCTCAAATAAAGCAATGATGCCAACTCAAATTTGTGACACTCTAAAAAAAAACACGCCTTATATTGTTTAAACTTATGGCAGGTAAAGACTTCGCAACGTGTTTATGCAACCAGGCAGGTTGCATTGTCGATCGCATAGTCTGTAGTCTTGCATTCGAAGTTCCGAAAAAATCAAAATGTTTTGATGTTTATGGGTTGCATTGACGGTTGCAGTGTCTGTGTCAAAATATTCGAAAACATGTTGCGTAAGCAAGTTGCAAAGTCTGTATCTACCATTAAATTGCTTTAAAAAAATTTTAATTAAAATCCTAAAAAAATTATTTAATTTTCGCTTTAAAGTGCAGGGGCTTAATCGTCGCTTTCGATAACGAGCTGATTCGATCCCGTTTTTCAGTTTGAGATTATGGCATTCGCTATTGAACAATGTAATGATATGGTTCGATATCGAATGCCATAATCTCAAACTGAAAAAAGATGATCGAATCAGCTCGTTATCGAAAGCGACGATTAGACCCCAGGTTAAATTAACTGGGACAGTAGCGCGATTCCGTAACTTTTTGCTAAACCGAAAATCGTAGTATTTATCGATATGTTTACTCGTTTGCAGCAACGATAATGTTTTCCTGTAATTTCTTTTTTACAATTGCTTACAGCTGTTTTTTTGAGTGACCATGTGGCAACCAAAGTTTATCATTACAAAAACTTCAGAATCGAAATCTGATTCATCGGAATCAGAAACTTTGTTGTACATAGTACTTGTATTAAAAAGCTTTAGCATTTCAGCAGAAGGATTAAATTTGTCACAACAAATTGAATTACTTTTAAAAGTGTGTGTTTATTCTAAGAAGTGCTTCCAACAAGTCGTATTGCATTTTGTGGCGTATTTTTGTTTTGGTAGTGTTCATTATTGGTTAATCTGCCTCGATACTTCTCCTTCATTAGAAACCATTCACTATGAATCGTAACACACATTTTTAGACTTGCCAGACAGCATATTCCTTAGTTCAAAAATCATTCTTGTTACCATCAGTTATAAAAAAAACCCCAAAAAATGCCCTAAAATTTGGTTATAATCCCCAAAACCCCAGTACGAAATTTTCATCCGCAATCGCGAAAAAAAATTCTCGATTTGGGGACAAATCCCCTAAACTGGCAACACTGCCTACAAACATTTTTAGGATACATTTTGCTAAATACAAAAACGTATTTTTAACTACATACGCATATTGCAATGAAACATTTATTATGATGTTGATTTATTTTTAAAAAAATATAGCGTATGTATATTTTTAAATTTTTAATTTATTTTCTTAAAATTAATATTGTTTTTTCTTACCAACTAATTTATTAGCACAAACAAATACGAGTACCTACAGTCTAATCTAAAATTTGTAACATCCGGTGCACATGAATATAAATAAATATTTTATACAACTGATAGCCACGAACTTATAGCGCCCAGTGTTGCGTTTATTGATCTATTTTCATCTGCCAGTAGATCATTCGGTAGCAAGTCGGAAGGCACAATATTTGCAAGATGATTGACCGAAACCATTATACAGTCCATTAACAGCAGAGTTAGGCCGAGTACAAATAAAATTGTTATTTGCATAAAATGTTTAGACACTTCAGTAATACATTCGAAGCTACTGTTGAGAATAATAGAAGCAGCAGCAGAGGAGTTGTTATGTCCCTCATTATGTGAAGTTATTACACCTGTTGCTGATGTTTTAATTGATGTCGTAGAATAATTTTCGATAAACATTTTTTTGCGCTTATTTTTTTTAATTATTTGTTGAACAATAAATTATTTTGTTAAACGCCTGGTAAAAAGGTAAATTCAGAATAAAGTCCGAAAACACCCACAGTTTTTATATAAAGGCCGTTTTATTATGCAGAATATTTGTAAACAAAAGAAATAAAAAATGATAACAAATTTACAATCGCAAGAATTTTTTTTCAACCGCTCGCCCCCCCCCCCCACAAAGAAAAAAAAACAACTCAATGACAAAAAAATACGTTTTCTTTATTTTTTTTTTTTGTATTTGATTTTACTCTCAACCGATTTCATGCAGCGTTGCCAGTTACTCTTTTTTTTAGAACAATTTCCAAACAAATTAAATTAAAAATGTTTCACTTTTGCGGCTACTTAAGCGCTACCTAAACGGTGTTAAGAATCACTCCTAGGAAGTTCATATGTTCTAGAAAGTTGTTTATTGAAATCTTGGGTACATTTTTGTAGTTGATTGTTTCCCTGAATTTTTAACGGTATGCTATCTATGGTCCTGAACAGGGGGTAAAATTAAAAAAAATCTAAATTTTTTAAATTAATCTTGTGCGATTTTGATCTTGAAGTTGAAGTTCTTTTTGGATTTTATATGTTCACAATTCTGGTTTTTTATGACAAGAGCTACAACTTTGCCTCAGAGAGTAAATCGAAATTCCTAACGCTTTGCAAGATATGAGCCAGAGAAAATGCAAAAATGACACCGAGGACCCAAATCTTTGGGCAAAACTGGGAGACTCGGGTCTTTTTTTTTTTTTTTTGGTATTTTATAACGTAGTGGTGTCCGTATATGGTTATATTTTTCCGTGTTGCACTGTGTATATACATATGGGCATTTCCACAGGAATGTCAACTTTTTGTAGCGTGCGACAGCAAGCAAATATACTTGTTTTTTCACAGAAAACGAATTTTTTTTTCTACTTCTTTATATATGTATTTGTGTAGGCCGTCAGCAGCTGTACGTTAGGTACAATTTTAAGAAAAATCGAGTCACGTTGTTTAGAAATACAAGGTTAATTGCTTGCTGTCGCACGCGACAAAAAAGTGGAATTTCTCGGAGAAATGCCCATATGTATATGAGAGATGGGATCGTGAGTAATTTTTCACTTATCATAAAAAATATATTCCCCCTGTACACTCATGCAAAAATTTGCGAGTCTTAACAAAAAGTTATTCGCAATTATGAAATTTAACGCTTACGAAGTACTTAAAAGTTTTGTATTTAAATAAAATTAAGTTGTTGATCTGTTAATAGAATCAAAACCCTTTTTAATCGACTTCAAAAAGGCCCTGTTCGGAAATGCGTGGATAAGGCACACCAAACAGTTACGCTGGGGCAATGCAATGGTTTTTGATGTTTCAATCGAAGGGTGCTGGTTCTTGGAGACCCGTAACGGCAGTTTTGCTTGTTGACGTGGCCGTTTAAGTGAAAATGAGTCTTGTCGCTCCTTCCACCAAAAAAAAGGGATTTACAGTGCGAAAACGCACCAATATCGTTTCACAAAAATTTTTCCGCCAATCAAAGTCACTTTCTTTCAGTTCTTGATCGATTTGAATTTTAAAAGGATGGAAATTCAGATCTTTTTAAAAATTTCATGAATAATCGCTCTTGGAAGTCCCAGTGAGGCTGTTCTGTTCCGTCTTGAAAGTCGCGGATTTTCACGTAAACTGCTTTCAAGCAGTTCAATGTTTTCGGGAGCCCTTGAAGATCGACTGGGTCCTGGCCGTGGGACATTCATTAATTAAATTAAATTACACTCGGTCCATCACGTTTTCGCCGAATACCGAACTTTTAACTAAATTGTCGACGAGCAATTATGTAAGAATCATTACTCTTAAAAAATGCCTCCACAGCAAACGTGCGATGGTCACTCCACTAACGAATTCGCATAATCGATAATTCCAACGGCGCCACCCTCCCTCCGCACCGTTCATTGCTTTACATAGAATTATATTATTAGTTCATTTAAAGCCCGATCCTAGATAACGATTCTCCTATTTATTTATTTATTGCAATTTGCCAACTAAACTTATAGCTTACAGTTGCCATCCGACAATAGCATTTTGGCAATGCAACTAAAGTTAGATTACCATCCATAATCGAGCCATCAATGCAAAATTTCGAACCTCATGATTCAGGATGAAATATTTAAAAAAAAATTAACCACGAAATGGTCACAAAGAAATGCACTCTGAACTTTTTGGTGCTAAAATTTTACTCACGATCAGACACGTTTTATATAAATCACGTGAGCACTGTCCATCTCTGCTTAATATAAATTGATTTTTTTTTTTCAATTAATTTATGCAGTAAAATTTACTGCATATTGAGTAAATAAAAATCTAAGCACTATATCTCACATACAATCAATTGATACTCATGCATACATACGTACACATATACATATGTATGTATGTGCAAATTAAAGTCCTGCACAAGACTATTTATAAGACCTTTCAAGACATGCGACATTTTTTAAACGCTTTACTACAGCGAAATATTCTAAAAAAAAAACGCTAAAAAACACTGTTGGCAAGACAAATAACTCAAAAAAAAATCTTGCCAACAGTGTTGTTTAGCGTTTGTTTTAGAATATTTCGCTGTAGTAAAGCGTTTAAAAAATGTCGTATGTCTTGAAAGGTCTTATAAATGGTCTTGTGCAGGTCAATAGTGCAAATCAAGCAAAATCAATCACACCATTTCAAAATTAATTTAGTCGTCTGCAGTGTTACCGTTGGTGATACAAATATATTCAATAGAGACAGACACTTTTTGAACTGTCTTGTGCGTTTGGTGACGCTTTCTCAAAATGAACTTTTGACTAGTGAATGGTTGGCTTTAAAGAAAAATTAATCTTATAGCTTTCTTCCATTCATATTCATGTAATTAATCCATTAAGATTTGTCTTTAAAACAATTATGTATCTTGATAGAATGTCTTTTTTATATTTATTGATACATTTTTATTGAGAACCTTATTTCTAGGCCTTTTTCTTGCGTTAAATTTTATTTGCCATAAGAAATAAATTATGCAAATTAATTTTATTGAGTACAAAGAATGACTGGGAATTTTTTTTTTAATTACAATTTAAGGCGACACGTTTTAGTTCATCTTTTCACAAACATATTGTAATTATGTTACCGAAAAAGAAAAGTAGTTCGCTAAATTTAAATTTTAATAAATTCTTTTTTATAAGGTATGTATAAAAAATAAAACTAAAGGCTAAATAGAATTTTTTAATTATGTATGTGAAATACTAAAATAAGTTGTT
The DNA here is from genome assembly GCA_944452675.1 of Tachina lurida. Taxonomy (NCBI): domain Eukaryota; kingdom Metazoa; phylum Arthropoda; class Insecta; order Diptera; family Tachinidae; genus Tachina; species Tachina lurida. The sequence goes on from OX101752.1 coordinate 32,555,830, forward strand.
AATTCATTAGAAGTTTCTTAAAGGAATAAGTTTTAAAGGTTGCTTATAGAAAAAAACTTACCGAGATTTACTTAAAATTATCTAACCTTTTTTTTTTAATATTTACAATGGCCGGTATTCGATGTTTGATGCAAATTGTCTTGCGTAAGAGTAAATGCAAAATATGGTAGCTTTTCTTTGGATTATGTGTGTATTTTGTTGTTGGATTTTAAAGAAAAGCTGCGATATTTTGCATTTACACTAACGCAAGACTATTTGCATCAAACATCGAATACCGCCAATATATAACAAGTAATGCTAGTAACAATATAAAGGTTGGGCAAATTTAAGGTAAGGAAGTGAATTGGCTCAACAGCACACTTTTTTTTTTGACAAATTCAGTTTTATGTACATATAGCAACATAAAGTAGAAATATGGGAATTAATAACGAAATATGATGTCGGGCAAATGTTTACATCTAGCACGTCAGCAGACCGACGTCCGCTCTTTTCACAAATTTTGAACCGCATTTTGCAACAAAGCTTCGCTTATCTTATCAATGCAGCGCCGAATTTCATCTTTCAGAGCGTCAGTTGTTTCTGGTTTGTTCACGCAAACACGACCTTTCAAATTAAAATTCTTTGTTCAAGAGTGTAGCGTTGCCTGGTTAAAATTTCCCAACTTTTTACTAAATAAATGTCAAAGAATGGCAGCTCAATTTTTGACATTTCATTATTTGACAGTTAATTTATGTAAATCCTAACCTCAAATTTGCCCACCCTTTATGTTATATATAAAAAACCTTAAACGAAATTACTACCACTTTTCCAACGCAAAATCAGGATAAGGGGATTTATCGACAATATTTAAGCGGCGTATAACCTCGTCCTTGCATGCACTTGAACTCAAACCATAGACATCTAAGTGCACCATATTGAATTTACTTAATCTGTAAAAATTGTTAACAATACTATTAAAGAGTTTCTAGATATTTATTTAAAAAAAACCTAACTACCTTCCTCCTGATATATCTTGCAAGAACTTAAAATAGCTTTGCCTTAAATTGGTGGCTTCCAAAATGCCCGCATGGAATAACACTGCTGTACAAAAAGCGTAAAAAATCGATGTAAAACCAGGTACTTGGGGCAGCTTTTTCTTGTCAATGCCCAAGTTATAAACAACCTGAAAAAATATAATAAATTAAATATAATTGCATTTAAACTTCTTCTTTTAAATAAACTAAACCTGCAACATTTTCCACATGACATACAAGGCCACAGTGACATCTGGATAATAGGCAAAACCTAGACTAGCTATCAAACCAGCTGGTATGGCAAAACGGGCATCATCACAATTGAAGGCATGTCTAAGGCCACATGAAATAGACTGAAAACATAATTATAACTTAACTAAGAAAATAATTATGAACTCACCTTGTACAAAAAGGAAAAGGAGCCCAAAAAGAAGCCCAAATTTAAAGTTTGTTTATTAAATATGGCTTTCTTCCAATCCAATTTATTTTGAGCTAATCTCTTAATATTAAGCAACAATTTTAAGGCCACCTGTATTCCAATACCTCCCAGCAGAGGTCTTAAGCCGCCCATTAAAGCGTTTTTGCTGCAACTTCCACTGTGCGGGCAGGAGGCATGTTTTTGTTTTAGTTTCTGCACAACACTGCTGTAAATTTGCACCCAGCCATTTATGCTATTCAAATTCACTAGCGCTCTAGATCTGGGTATTTGGGATACTTCATTGTTGCCATTATTATCAACGATAAAGGGTTTAAGAGGTCCCTCTTCTCGCTTCCCCACAAACAGGCGCAATATATCAAACAGCGAGTCGCGGCAGGAAGTTTTGTGTAAACCTAATCTGTACAAGTAAAGTAGAATTGATATGCTTGCACCGAATATTAAAACCTGTCCATTGGGTATGGATTTAACCCAACCCCTGGCTTCAGCCATATTCCACACAGTTTCAGTGGCAACATTGGCCACATACAAGGCCAACATCGGTCTTCTTTGCGGCCTCTCCACCGCTATAGACATTAAACTGCCCAAGAAACAGGGCCAAAAGGCCACCGTCGAGAAATAATATTTACCCAACATGTTGCGCAGCAAACAGTTGAACATTATAAAACTGTAGGCATTTGTCGTTAAAAATGCTGTCGACTGTAAAATGCCCAAAACCATTCGGCGTAGATCTCGCATAGTTGGTATCTTGTGGCGCATGAGTAGCGAAAGCTTCAAGAGGAGGAATAAAGTGTGAATCTAGTTTTACTTTTATGTTTTCACTTACTTACTAGATAAACCATGGAATAGACCCTTAAACAATAGGGAGTGGCTGCAAAAAGTAGACCAGCTGAGGCATGTATACATTTATCGGTCCATGGGTGCTGGAATTCTTGACAGGTACACAGTAACACAGTTGTTAGCTTACTTTGAACGGCCATTGCGATGTGGAATTAGTTTTGCTTTTAATAAACTTAACAAATACGAGTACTGTAAAGAGAATCAATTTGCAGGCAAAAAAATTTAAAATAAAGTTAAAATTATACTTTAAAATACGAGTAAGCTATGAATAAATAAAAAAGTTGGATATATATCGGACATATGAATAAATGCTTCACACATTGGGTCATATCTTGGTTGAAGCATTTCAAGTTGGAATTCATTTTGAATTCCAACTTCGTAACATTTAAAAAAAAAAAAAAATGTTACGAAGTCGAAGTCGAAAAATGCCAACCAATTCTCGTTTTGTTTTTATCTGTTATAAGAGCGACTCTAACGCATCATTTAAGCCCTGGATGATTAAACTTAATCTAAACTCTGTATGATGCTGCTAATGAAAGCCCAGTACAGAAGTGGAAACCAGGATGTTTTTTTTTTATAGAGGTATGGAACTTTGAAATGGAATAAAACAAAAATTAATTTTTTAAATTGGCATGGTTAGTAGGCTGCTGGTAAGGAAGGATGTAATTTAGAGTCCAGATCACTTGGGTCCAATACAATGATGTCTTTGTGCTACCTGTGATTTGAAGAGAAGTTAGTGAGAGTGGGTGACAGGGAAGGGATAGTGATAGAGAAGATATGTGATGCAGGAAGAGATAGAGGAAAGCTTCATTCTTTTACAACTCTGCTTTTTTGCACGCTTTTTTTAACAATGCAGTGTTGCAGCGCCTCTGGTGTCAAATGAGGCGTATTAAATTTTGAAGCTGTGTTTAGTAGCCATTTGATTGGTTATTTTACTTCGCCGATAATTCTGCTACACAATACCGACGAAGGAGGACGCTCTGATGTTACATTAGGAAGACGATGCAGTTGTAGTGACCAGTGCCTTATGCCTGCGCATCACTAGAACTTTTCCCACAACAACTGTTACAAAGGATACTAATGCACATGCTTGGTGTTGTTACTTAATGACTGTCGGAGACCAGGCTCGAGACCAGTACCTTCGGTTTTCTAGTCAATGTGCTAACTACTTCAGCCAACACCACCCTCTAAATTAACATGAAATTTATTTTATTCCAAAGATAATCTTCTGGCATTATGATTTAAATATTACTTCTGGCATATGACCGGCACAGCTGGCTCGGGCGTCGTCTAATCTGGAAATCCAATTTTCGATGACGTTTTCCAAGATTTGTGGCATATGACCGCCACGTCTGGCTCGGACGTCTTCTAATCTGGAGGTTCAATTTTCAATAACCTGCCAAGCAATAACGCGACGAACGTCTTCATCGAAGTGGTCAATAGTTTTGGGCTTATCAGCGTAGACTAGTGACTTTACATATCCGCACAGAAAATAGCCTAGCGGCGTTAAATCGTACGATCTAGGAGCCCAATTCACGGGTCCAAAACGTATGCGCTTACCAAGCGTTTTCTTCAATAAGTCAATTGTGGCAGGAGCTGTGTGATATATTGCGAAGTCTTGTTGAAACCACAGCTCCTGCACATTACGGTCGCTCAATTGATGAACGAAGAAGTCAATAATCATGGCTCTATAGCAGCCACCATTGACGGATAGACTGCTTCGGGTCTTCCTTACAGCACCAATGACTTCTTTTGTACGCACTGTATGACGTCTCTGTGTGAATGCGTATTATCATTCAGAGTAAAAGTGGAGCGAAAACGCTCGATAGTTAATCGAATTAATTGCTCTGATGGACGATTATGTTGAACGTGAAATGGAAGTAGCGCGCTACGTATTTCGAACAGAACCATGATTTTGAAAATTCATGTTAAAATGCCAAATCAAACTAAATGTTAATCACTTGGCAGCTGACAAAATGGCAGCCCGTTAAAAAAGTATTGCCAACTTAAAGTTTTATGCATCTATAAAAAAACACCCTTTATATTAAATACTTAATTATAATTGATACTGAAAAGAATCACAAATACAATTTTTATCGGTTTAAATCGAATTTTGAACTTTAATATATACGGATACATACAACAGTATATTACCCTTATGCCAGTTGTCGACATCGACGTCACTTTAACACATTGGAATTGTAATTGAAGCTAGTTTACTCGCTCTGGAGAAAAATTTTGTGCTACTGACAATTTATTTCCGCTCCCTAAGGTCTAGAAAATAGCAAAAACCCGCCAATAGGAGTCAGTTATTTTCGACAAGGTGTACACAAGCTCCAATTGTTTTGGTAATGTGTTAAAGTGACATCGATTTCGACAATTGGAATAAGGGTGATTCTTATGGAACATTTAAACCCACTGTCCTAGACAATCGTACGACTTTTGAAAAAAAAAAATACCACCCTGATCTAATGACTTCTTGTTGTCTGCCTCAAATGTCAGAGTATGGTTTAGATGGTTTCAGCTGCCAATTGACCACAAGAATCTGCAAGAGGGCAGACATTTTTCAACGTTCTTCGAATTTCCAAAAATCGGATACATGTGCATTTTTTTTTTGCTCCTCTACCCGAATCATTCGTTGAAAACATTGTTTTTAGTTACACTATTTAAGGAAATACTCATTGAATATGTAATTTTTTCCCCGCAAATGTTTCACTTTTTTGAATATAATTTTTTGCTAATTTATTTAGTTGCTAAATTTGGGGCTATTAAACCAAGCATTAATTTATTCGTTTTTATTGTAGCAGCGTGTGCTAGTGAAACTCAATTTTTATGTGTTAAATTAAAATATAATAGTTATGCATGTATACATGTAGATTTAAATTTAATTCTTTTATTGTGAATTTAAAAAAAAAAAGGTGATACATGCCATGAGTGACCATTGAACTCATTTAAAATGTGCTTTTTTATGCCAAATAAATTATTTTTGATAAGATCTAAATGGTTATTATTATGAATTAAGTACTTTCGCACTTAAATGTCAAATGAGGGTGGCGTTGGCTGAAGTAGTTAGCACGTTGACTACAAAACCGAAGGTCCTGGGTTCAATCCAACAGTCATTGAATAACAACACCACGCATTTTTCTGATGTGCATTAGTGTCCCTTCGTATCAGTTGTTGCAGGAAAGTTCAAGTGATGAAGGCATAGTCATAGTCACTGGTCACTGAACTATACCGACTTCAGCAGATACTAATCCTAATGTAACATCAGAGCGCCCTCCTTCGTTGTGTAGCAGAATCATCGGCGAAGTAAAATAATCAATAAAATGGCTACAAAACACAGCTTCAAAAATTTAATACGCCTCATTTGACACCAGATGGCGCAGCAAAACTGCATTAAAAAAAGGGTGCAAAAAAAAAAAAGCAGAGTTGTAAAAGAATGAAGCTCTCCTCTATCTCTTCCTTCACCACCTGTCTTCTCTATCACTATCCCTTTCCTAAAAGAAGGTAACACCTAGTAATAGTAGTAGGCATTAATTGCCTGAGTGTTACTTCTCTTTAAAAAAAAAAAAAAAAAAAATGTTGTTAATAATAAATAGAAGCAGATTAACATATTGCAGCGTTGATGCACCTGATACCATTTGAAGTGGAACACTCTAATCAGGTGATATTAAATGCCATATGTATACATACAGTATGTCTATAATAAGTTTTCACATTAAAAAAAAAAATAAATAACGTTTTTATGTTATTTTGAGAAAACAAATTCTTTATTTTAAATTAAAGTTTTTTTCTTATTTATAATTATTAATTTTTATTGTATACATTATTAGGCTTTTATGCATTTTTAAAAAATGTTATCCCTTATAGTGCGTCACGGATGGAAATCATGGTACAATTGTACTTTTTATGGCAAATTTTTTACCTCGTTGGTACCGTGGTACTACCGCGAGTTACTTGGTACAATTTAAAAATGGCAATGTTTCAATATATGGTAACATTAATTTTGCCTGTGTTGTCTTTAAATTTTTTGTGTGTGTTTTATTTTAGACGGTCAGCTTCTCTGTTTTTTTTGCAATGCTGTTGTCAAGGCAAGTTCGTGTACCAGGTGGTGTCAAGTCTGCAACAAAAAAATCTGTCTAGTACTTTAACTGTACCTGTTAACTTGACAGCACCTGGTACATTAACTCGGCTTGGCTGTGGTTATATTTACTTTTATTAACTACATATCGCTCCTTTACTTCAATAGTGTGTTTTAGGTTTTATCGCTCATTTTTTATCAATCAAAAATAAAAATATATAAGAAAAATATATAAAATTTACGGACCTAAAGCTTAAAGAAATAGTTTTATTGATCTCTAATAAGTCTAATCTACAAATGTACCCTTATGAAGGTAATATTTAATGTTTTTTTTTTTTTTTTGTTATTTTGTATTTTTTAGAGTCTGAACACAATGCAACGATAATTTATTGCGGTGCGGTTTTTCATACGATTTTGAAGGAAAAAACCGCAGTGCGGAACGGTATAAAATTAAAATCTATTTTATTTTCTCTGCGGACTTTCTTATTCTCTCAATTTTCGACACTCTTTCTCTTTCTGATGTTGCCACAGTTTTTGAATAATTGGCGGTGTTCACAACAAAAAACATGATTTTTTTTGTCATAAAATATAAAAGTTTAAAAAATATATCAAATATGTCTGCGAATGTATAAAATGTTAATCATTTTTTGTTTTTAGTTACTGCCATTACAAAATATTTAACACAAATGGAAATTTTTTTTATAAAAATGTATTCACAAAAAAAAAATTAATAAATATTTAAACAAACAATGACAAGTATCGCCGTAGCCGTCTTCCGTTGTATTGTGTTTATTTTTCTCTCCCGCAACGAGAAATCGCACCGCACCGCAAACATTGTGTTTAGACTCTTATACTGAATTTTTATACACATTTTTGTTAATTTTCTATTTTTTATGGTTTACTTCTGAATTTTTACAAATTTTTTTACGTTTCCGTTCTTATTAATAAATATTAAAAAAAAATGGTACCGCCATGGTCCAAAAAGTACATTTTGTTTTCACAGTTGGTACAAAATCCAAGAAGAAATTTTCCTTCCCTGCAGTGCGTTTATATATCTGAGCACAATTTAATACTCACAAGATTTCGAGCAATTTCTAGTTCATTTCGAAAAAGTTAGCACGTTGTTCCGTTCTGCTAGAGTTTGCCATAATCATTTTCAATTCATATTTAATGCAATTTGTTTCTTTAAAATTATCACATGTAATTTAGCTTATAGAGCAATATAAACTTTAGCTTTTATTTTCCTCAAAAATTATACTATTTCTGTTATTCCGTGAAACCCCTTGAATATTATTATAACAGTTCACTATATTTTTTCTCCTCTATGGAAAAAAAACATCATCATAACGACGTTTGTAAAACAAGTGTTGTAAATTTTTGTGTTTTAGTAGTACAATACCGAGAAGTTTAAACTATTACATACAAAAATTTTGGCTCTCAGCGGAAAGTTTAGTTGTAGTTGAAATATGTTTTGTACATTTTGCTTTAACATTTGTTTTAATATATATGTATATGTAATATATTTCCGGTATTATTAACGTGACCAAATGGCTTTTGCAAAAAGCGGGACATGATCGATCAAAAAGCGGGATTTTGAAGAAAATAGCTCCAAAAAGCGGGATTTCAATATAAATATTTTTTAGAAAGCGGGATGTGTACAGCACAGTTTTCAAGTCAAAAGAATTTTTTTTAAATAAACAAAAGTATTTATAAAAAAATTATTTATCAATGTACATAAATAAAAATCAAATGTCGTTCGTTGGTAATGTCTTTAATTAAGAGCGGATGCACCGATTTCGCTATTTTTTAAAATTTTTTTTTTTATTTTAAAATATCATTCACCAAGAAACGTGAAATTTTTTGTAATTAACGATTTCTATATTGTGCGTTGTCTTACAAAAAAAGTTTGAATTATACAGGTGTGAAACCTGCCATAAAGAAAAAATATTTACTGTGAGATATCTGAAAACTAATATAGTGAGAACTTTGAAATATTATGGGGATTACTCTGCTGATATTGTGCATTGCCTCTGGAAACAACTTCAGAATTTAACAAGTAGGCGTGGTGCCTCACATATAGTACAAATTTCTGTTTGTCTTCAAAAATAACACCAGTGTACCGATCTTCCTGATTTGCTTACAGAGTATTACTGATGGTTTAGAAAGAAGAAGAGGTTATTACTTCAATATATGTATCTAGGAAGTCAAAACAGTAAAAATTTAGAAATTTTTTTTGTAAGCAGTGACGCCAATAACGAGAAAAGTATTATGAAAAGGAGTCAATAATGGAGTAAAAAGTGTGTCACGTCCCAAGTAAATTAAATATTAGTTTTTTCAATATCTTGGTATCTGCTACAAACACAAACTTGAAATCCCGCTGATTGCGCCGATGATAGGAAGTGAGCATGGCTCCTCTCATATAGAGGATGTGTTAAATCAAGAAAAAATCTTGAAATCTAATGCAATGAGAATTTTTAAACTCTTCGTGACTATTTTGTTAATAATAAAATTTGTATTCTGCAAAATAGTGAAGGTTGAACCACTATCGTGGCAAAGATATTGAAATCTAAAAAGCGGGATAAAGCGGGAATAAAATTCGAGGCGGGATCGACCTGTGAAAAGCGGGATAATCCCGCCTAAAGCGGGATGTCTGGTCAGGTTAGGTATTATGTTAGATAACAATTTTTGTTTTTATTTTTGCTTTTAGCATTTCATTTATCACTTTCGACACTTAATGCGAATAATAGTGTTTATTTTTTTAATTTTAATTATATTTACATTATTTCTAAGTTAATGTCAGGAACTCTTAATAATAGACGCTATTATATTTTCAAGAATTTAGTTTTTAATTTTTTTCGTTTTATCAACTTTAAGTATTAACAATCTATGTGTATTAAAATTCAAATTCTTTCACTGGTTTACATACATATGTACATACATACATACATGTGGCTTAAAAGTTATAAATTTTAACCATAAAACAATTCAATTCGCTTGTGATTAGATTAGTTAATCGAAATACAACAAAAGAGGTGAAGGTGAAAATAGATCGTTTAAAGGGGTCTAGACACGGTCAAAATGCTTGATGAGATTGGTTATAGTATGAGTGAAAATTTGTTAGTATGTGTGACACCAATGACGCTTGATGGAAAATCAAAAAATTTTGATTTTTGGCATGCTTGCTGTCACTTTTTATATACGTGTATGTGTTAACCCGTCAAGCACGAACACATTTTCATTATAATTTTATTTCCATTGTGAACAGTTGCTAACAAATCGGAATTAAAAGAAGAAAAACATAAATGTGACTTGTGAAAAAAAAGAAGTGTTGAGAACATTTTATTTCGCATTTCAAAATCAAAATGAATGCTTGATGGGCCATCAAGCATGGTAACATCAAGCCGCCAAGCACACGTACACGAACTTGACAGCAAGCATTTTGATCGTGTCCAACCCCCTTAAGGTTTAAGCAGACGTGACATATTATAATGCCATAGCCATAACCATAAATACATATGTTTGATTCACCTATTTGTGCTGCTATAACTATAAACAGCTGTTTATATTTTTATTTATTTATTTATTTCATAAATACTTTACAAAGTAAATTTCTGAAAATGTTTAGTTAATATAATGCAGCATAGTTTTTTTTTTAAGTTATGCCACTATTGTAATAAATGAGCGATATGCTTAATCAGCAAACAGCTATTTATGGTTACGGCGAAAAACCAAAATTCAATTGGTTTCTATGGTTATGGCGTTATGGCAGCAAGTCTTCTATAATAAAATACAGTGTTGCCCATAAGGGGTTATGGCACTTCTAATTGAACCCAAGGCAAATTCATGATTTTCCCTTGATTGAACCTTACACTGAATAACAATTACTTTATAAACAAAAATTTATTTAGAAATCCGCCTCACAAAAAAAAAAGATTGAAATTGAAATAAAAGAAAAAGTGAAACAGTCATAAAACCATTTCACATGCAATAAAAACAAAAATCACAAAATCATTCTACATAAAGATAAGGTTTACTTTAAAAATAAAATTATCAATTATTCAATATATCGACGGCTACATTCCAAAACATGCTAAGTAAAAAAGCTAGTTTTGAGACAAACGCCTACAAAGTTTATTGATGATATCTCGGGAATGTTATGAGATAGAAACTTGAGACTTTTTGTATATAATAATAATAATTGCAATAGAATTTTTTTAGTTTATTCGAACTTTATAAATTTGTTGTAGATCATAGTTAAAGTGACTTCAAATACTTAAGGTTGCCATCTAAGTATACGTAGCATCTCCTACAGTGGTCATCTAAGTACATATCGAGCCTTATTTTCGATTTTATCGTAAGCGACAAAAATTAAAGTCTTCAGGAGAAGGTTTTTTTTTAAATATTCAAACATGGTTTTGTACGTAAATTGTCGCTTACGATAAAATTGTACAGCCTGTATCTTAAAAGTTACCAACAATTTTGGCATTTTGATAATTCTAAACTATGAATAGGCCCATAAAATTTTAATTTGAAAAAAAAAAGTAAATTTTCGATAACATGTCGCTTACGATAAAATCGAAAATATGGCTCGATATAGCATGTTTTAGGTGGGAGAAAAATTTAAATTAATTGTTTTTTGACTACTTAATTTTAAACTAAATCATGCTAAGTGTACTTAAAACATTTTAAAAGGGACGTTTTTTAAACTTGACAAGTTATGCTAAGTACATTTTTGCTCATAACTTTTGATAGAATGGTCCGATTACTATTAAAATTTTACAGAATCCAAGTTAATAAACGATGAATTCAGTAATGCAATTCCCAGCATAACATGCTATGTCGACTTAGCATGTTTTGGAATGGGTCCGTCCATATGTAAATAGAATAAAAATTTTGCTCAGATAGTAAAATGTTTTAGAGCTTTTTATTTGTAAAATATTTTATTTAGTGTTGGCCTCAGCAGGGCTGTTAGTATTGTTGGCGATAATGTAACTTTTTAACCCCCGACCAAAAAAAGGGGTGTTATAAGTTTGTAGTGTATGGCTGTGTATCTGTGTATCTGTGTATTTGTGTATCTGAGTGTCTGTCCGTGTCCTCGTACAGCCCAAACGGCTGGACCGATTTTGATTTAGTTTTTTCTGTTTGAAAGGTGCCTTGATCGAGAAGGTTCTTAACTATGTTTGAAGAAAATCGGTCCAGACGTTTAGAAGATATCACATCTTTTCTAGATATATCGAGGGTTTTTAAAATTTAAAATTTTTGTTATTTATTTCTATTTTTGAAAAAATAAAACACAAAATTGTGATAGCTGAGATGCTTTGATACAAGTGAATAATAAAATTATCAAATAGCTGTAAAACGAAAAAAAAAAAACAGAAGTCAAGAATGTTATTGTAAATCACAAACATGTGCGGTGTAAAGAAAAAACCGCCAAATAAGACAAATGAGCTTTTTGGCGCTAAATCTGCGAATTCGTGTTTAACTAGCGAAAGTGGAAAATTGTTGATTGTAAATTTATGCAAGAAACCCTGAATTTTCACCTAATAATCGTTTCTTCTTAAATGGAAAAATGTTTATATATCGTGCCATAACCGCCATAAAAACTTAAGCGACATAGTTTTCTAAATTAATTTTTTTTTTTGCAAAAATATTCGATTTTAGTTAAAAAAAACCAAGTCTAAAAAATGTGTCACTTAAGCTATTTTAGCGGTTATGGCTTGATATATAAACATTTTTCCATTTAAGAAGAAACGATTTATTAGGTGAAAAATTCGGGTTTCTTGCATAAATTTACAATCAAAAATTTTCCACTTTCGCTAGTTAAACACGAATTCGCAGATTTAGCGCCAAAAAGCTCATTTGTCTCATTTGGCGGTTTTTTTCTTTATTTAGCGCTTTAGCAGATTTTTAATACAAACGGGTGAATGTTAAGTAATTCGACCACATTATGGATTTTACTATTGCGAAAGAATTTATTTTTAGTTCCTTACCTTCCGTTGGATTTCATCAAACCGGCCAATATTATATTAAAACACTAGTTATTTAATGAATATGACTATATATTATTACGTATTTGACAATAAAGTTAGGTTTTCTACACAACACATAATACAGAACCATTTCTCACTCTACAAGCTTCAGAACTTATTGTATGCTATGACTAATAAATTCACAACCAAAATGTTACAATTTTATTTATAACAAAACAGTCATTACTTTGTATTTCTATTAACATTTTATGTAATCAAATTATTGCAATTGTACTTTTGACTTCAACAAGGTAATACGCGTAACATTAATACTTTTCGCATATGTGCGACTTTTAGACTTGGAACTATACAGTATGTTTTTTTTTAATATGGGTAATTACACTGTGACCATAATAATTCTTTATTATAATTCAAAAATATAAAATAAAAAAAAATTAAAAAAGGTCGCTGTTCTAAAGAATGTTAGTATTAAAATTGTCATCAAGTATATTTTTAAAAATATGGGTAATTACATTGTGAACGGGTGTGACCATAATAATTTTTTGTTATAATTTAACAGCCTTGTTTATTTAAATTATTAAGGGTTTATAAAGGATTTTTAAGAAAAATGTTGTATGAAATTTTGTTTTAAAAACCCTTTATAAAGCCTTAATAGCTTTTATAAATAAGGCTGTAAACATATACCCCCATATTCATAAAATTTGAAACGAATTTTAAATGTATTTTATTTCAAATTTTTCATACAAAATTTTCCTAAAACGAATTCCAAATTCATTATATTTTCTTAAGAATAAGGGGGATAAAGTTTATAACTAAAAAAAAGAGTTCGGATCTCAATAATGTTAATATTAAAATATAAAATGGCCATTTTAGCATATGTAAAATTTTTCGTAGAACGTACATAATAATATTCGTGTGGTACGAGTAAATTGGTCTTTTTGATTGCATTAAAAACTTATTGCGTGAGAAAAAAGAATTTTTCTTAAAATAAATTTAATTCGAAATTGTGACGCTTGTGATCTATTTAGATGACGGGTGTGACCTAATATGAGAAAACTTAAAGTTTCAAGAAATAAACCTTTTCAAGAATTTCATACATATAATCAATCAATTTGACTTTGATGCCTCTTTCATTGTCCTTGCTTTCATTTGATTTCTGGACTTTTTTTTTCTTTTAATGATTGTTCATCCATTATCATTTTTTTAGCATTTTTTCCTGTCCATTTCTTTCTCTAAACATGAATGCAGTTCATATTTTTCCTTGATTTTTTTAGGTTTTTCCTTAGTTCTCATTTTCTATTTCTGACATTCATTACATTTCAGCTTTGGTGTGACGGGTGTGACCAAATATTTCCCATAATTATTATATTATCAAATGCGCTTACTTATTTTATTGTTGGAAAGTATGTAGTATTTATTTGGATATGTTCTGTATTCCACGTGATATTAAAACGTGCGGAATTGCCATAGAATTGTTGTTGGATATATGAATTTATAACAATGATTCTATGGCAATTCCGAAATATTTAATTTCACGTGGAATACAAAAACATAGTCGATTATGTACACTAACAATTTTAATAAACTTGTGATATTTTTACTGTGACGGGTGTGACCGAAAGTTTTAATATTTCAAAAAATCTCATTATAAGACATAAACAATAGAAACTTTAACAAGAAGAAAACAAGAATGTAGTGTTTTAGAGACGAAAAATATTAAAGAGCAAGAGCAGAGTGTTCAGTATATGATAAATTTTCAAAAATAATTTATTTTTTAACCCCCGACCAAAAAAGGAGTGTTATAAGTTTGTAGTGTGTGTCTGTGTATCTGTGTGTCTATCCGTGTCCACGTACAGCCCAAACGGCTGGACCGATTTTGATTTAGTTTTCTCTGTTTGCAAGGTGAGTTAATCGAGATGGTTCTTAACCATGTTTGAGAAAAATCTGTCCAGCCGTTTAGAAGATGTCGCATCTTTTCTATATATATCGGGGGTTTTTAAAATTTTTAATTTTTGTTATTTAGTTTGTCGACATCAGTTGAACGATTTTTATTAAAAATAAGTAAAATTTTTTTTCTGTGCTGATTCGTTTTGCGTGGAACTGCCCATATAATGAGTTATTAAAGTGGAGCGCAATATGCATGTGTAATAATTTAATTGATGTTATGAAAAGCGCTTTCTTAATAAAAATGTACACACATTGGAATAAATTAGCTTTTTATCCTTCATAATCTTTTCTAATATTGATTTAAAAAATTTATTTGTTGTTGGCTTAGCAACACACGCATTAAATAAAATATTGGGATAAAATTTTCGAATATATTCCAACACATAAGAGAAATTTATTCATCTCTTATCAAAATAAAGATATTGCTTCTGGTAGTTTATTTTACTGAAAATGATTCTCACTAATCATAGTTTTTGTTACCCAACAACTTACCCTCTTACAAAATTTGTTAACTCAAAATAATTGTACAATTTGAATTTTTCATTAAAGGCCGGTTTGCCAAATTCGACAACGTTCGCCTTGTCGCACACTTACATACACATGTAAGTATCCCTACAAGAAATGAATAACCGAAACTAACACAAAGGAAATTTTTTCACTAATACATTTGCAATAATTTTATAGTGAATTTAAGAGTGCCAGTCAATTGACTGGTCATTTGACTGGTAGCGATGACCGACACATTTACCAATTATAGTTGCTCCTCTCTAACATGTGTGTTAGAGTGGAACATCTAATGTACATAAGACATCGCATTTTATTGTAAAATATACAATTCGTTCGGTTTGTGAAGTGATAATTTATAAAAGTGCTAAAAAAGTTAAGTAACAACAATACTGCATAAAAGAAATTGAAAAGTTTAATTTAATTTATGCATTTATGTATTTTGTTTTTAAATTTTAGATATTTACAAAAAGAAAGGAGTTTTGGAGCTGAAAAAAGCGTGAAGAAGACTAAATTGGTGCCACCTTATATTAGGGATGGGCAAATGAAAGAAATGTATCGATATATATCGTATCGATATTTTTGAACAGCATCGATATATATTTTTTGAAAACATCGATATTTCGATATATCGATATTTTTTGCCTTATGGGTTTTAAGGGTTTTTCAAAAAGATTTCCATAAAAAATGTTCTGATTAAGCCTTTAGAAAGCCTTAAAAATTTTTATAAATAATGATGTTAATCATTGATTAATGAAGACCCGTGTTTAACACTTCAAAGTTCATCATTGCAGAACACGAGAAATATTCACTTTGCATCCAAGCAATAATATTTAAGGAAATCGCGAACAACTAACTTAAAACTTAATGAACTCCATGAGTGGAGAAAACCCAAATTGATACTGGTATCAAAAAGGAAATAAATTTATCCATACATCTGTATGTTTAATTTGTATTTTAAGATAATTTCTGAAAAACTACATTAATTTCCAATGCATAATTAGTCACTTTAAGAAATTTAATACAAAGGAACTACGTATGTTAAGTTATACGTAACCTACTGTAGCTCCTTAACGCTTCCTTAGTTTTTACTTTATGTTGCTGTTCTGTGCTGTGCCTAGAGATGCTAAACGGGAAATCGCGAGCCCGAAAATCCCGGGCTTTTCGGGACTATGCAAATCCCGGAGCCCGGGATTTTTTAGTTTTAAAGCCCGGGATTTTCGGGATTATCTGAATCCCGATTTTCAGCATAAATAATGTTTTTGGCGGTCATCTTCTATATTAAAAATTATTAGAAACTCCTTGTTAAAATAAAAAATTTGCTTTGAATAAATATTTTCGTAGATAATATTAAATGGTATATATCTGTGGCAATAAATAATAATGGATTAAGTTGACATAAGTGCTTTTTCATTTTATTACATATTCTTATTCTCTTCTTCAAGATATATCACTCAGCTAAATTTCAATTTTAAAATGTCATTAATATTAAAACTATACGCATTTATATTTTAGCTCAAGTCTTCATGGAAAATAATACATAAGCCATACCATCTTAACTCAACTTAATCTTTTTTTACGGTAGCTTTATTAATATTAAAATGTTTGAGCATTAAAACTTGTATACATTTAAGTTCAATAACTTACAGCCCATTCAAAATATTCCTCATAAGAAAAAAACTTGTATTTAACTTTAATTTAATTTAAAAACTTATTTAAAAAATATCTACATATACATTATCTCAGGTTTTCCGCAATTTACAATTTAATCTAAAGCGACTTACTATCAAAACAAATTATTTTGCATTTCAATATAATAGCTTAAGTTCACTTTAGTTTTTATTTTTCTGCCAATGGATTTTTTCATAACATCTTAACTAAAAAACAGCGAATATAAATAAACTAATAAAACGTTTTCTTTTTTTTTATAAAATTAACAGTTTTGTTCCAAGTAAATCTGCATCTTTTTCGGTGGCTAAAAATTTTATATAAAAACTAAACACAATTTAGACAAAACTCTTAATATCTCGAAACAAGACATTTCGACTTAAGCCATTATTATTTATTGCCACAGATATATGGCGTTTTCTTTTCTAGGAAAAATGTTTACATACATCGCACTTTTCAATTAAAATTTGCAATTAAATGTCTGAGTTATATAAGTAACTTTAAAATATGCAAAAAAAAAATTAATTGTTAAATTAAAATATTATAATTACTATAAAGACGTACATTTGTGCACAATTTTTTCGGGATTTTGTAAGTCCCGAAAATCCCGGGATCCCGGTTCGGGATTTCGAGACTCCATCACTAAATCCCGAAGCCCGGGATTTCAAAAAACCTGTCCCGATTAGCATCTCTAGCTGTGCCGTTCTATTTCTAAATTTTAATAGCTACTTTTTCTGTAATAAATTAGCTGTTTTTGATCAGAAAGGTCACAGTTTTCGACTGAATTGATGAATTTTGCATCGTCCATTGTTATGTTTCAATATAGTGTTTATTTTTTCCCAGAATGGTCACGGTTTTCCACAAAAGTGATGAGTTTTGCTTCGTCCATTGTTATATTTAAATACAATTTTATGTTTCTTAATTCTTAAAGTACAATCACAGTTTATTTCGAAATATTTTCATTTTATTTATGTTTTTTGATTTTCAGAGGTTGAACCGAAAAAGAACAGGGGCTCATTTTTCAAACCTACAAGTTACAAATTTACAAGTAAAATAGACACAAAACAACAACACTTTTACAAATTTTATTGTTGATTTGTGTGTATTTTATTTTTAGATTTGTAACTTGTAGATTTCAGAAACGGGCCCCTTAACGAAAGAGAAAAACTAACGGCTTGTATAAGATTTCTATAAACAAAAAAGAGTTAGCTGATTCGTAACAGAACAGAAAGTAAAAACTAATTCTGTCTTCAGGCTTATACCCACACAAACCAAATTTGGCATTTAGCTTAGTTAACAAATAGAAGTCACCTGGCTTAGTGGGGTCACATCATAGATGAGCCTTGTTATTATGAAATTTCACTTTTTTTTTCTTCGCATCACTAGCAGTAATGCCAATATCGTACAGTTAAAAACCGGCTAAAATTTGTAGATCTCTTAAAAATATCGAAACCCGATACTCGTAAATAAGAATCGATGTATCGATATATCGGTTTTTGAAATATCGGCGATATATATCGATATTTATTTTCGCAAATATCGATATTTCGATATATCGATATTTTTTGCCCATCCCTAATATATATTACTTATTTCTCTATTTTATTATAATAAAAAACAGTTAAAATAACATGAAAATTATATTTATTTATTTAAAAGTTAAATTTTTCCAGTTTTTATGTAAAAATTTACTAGTAACAGGTAACCAGTTGCTTTGTAACCATTTACTAGTCATAGTTCACCAATGCTTATGTAATCTGTGACTGGCAAAAAAGTGGCAGAGTAAGCAGTTCAGATATATGTGTTTAAATTAAGTGAAATTAATGAGTTAGAGGGAGAGAAAAAATCACACGTACACAAATGTTTTGGTCATTTTTTTTCACCAAGCCCCTAATAAACTAACTGGAGACGGTGACCGAAGTTGTGGTCGTCGCTACTAGTCAAATGACTAGTCAATTGACTAGTAGCTTTCTTGTAGGGATGTACTTCAAAAACAAATTTTAAAATTTTGTTGTTGCTCCAAATGTATCTAACTAAGTATGCGACAAGTCGAACGTTGTCGACATTGACAAACCGGCCCTTAATAAAAAAAATGCAGATTGCACAAATTTTGTAAGAGGTTTTTGAAGTCTGTGTGATTAATAAATAGTTTTTTATTCAATCAATATAATTAATTGGTTCTCTTAAGGTAAAACATCATAACATTGTACTTTATTAGCTTATAAGATATGTAAACAGGTATGTAAAGACAAAGTGGCAATATGCAATAATCGCTTAAGTCGACTTGATCAAATTTTGCTTCATTATGCTGTATTATGTCTCAGTTGAAAGTTGCAATGGTTTTAATGCTACATACATACCCATGCAAAGTAAGGATTACAAGAAATGAGAAGAATGCGTTAGATAGAGCCTTTCAATATCTTAGAGTTAGCGTCAAAACTTCCGAAAAACACTGCTTTGCTTAAGTCGACTTAAGCGATAATTACATATATATTACACATATATAATCACTCCAAAGAAGCTCATCTTTGCTGCTCAGTAACTTCAAACTATGGAAAATGTTTTCAGGGTAAGATTGCTTTGTAGCCTATGCATTTATGTCTTTATGTACATATGTATGTATGTATGTATATTAAAGTGCACTGATATACATATGTACATATATTGTATGCACATGTTTACATATCTACAAGTATGTATGTATATTTATGTTAGTAGTACGATATGCATATTCCGTTTTTATTTTGGCTTTTTATAATTGATTTTAAACTTTAACTAAACTTACTTTTATTTATTATTGAATGTAATGAAATTATGTTACACACCCAAATTGTTAAACTATGGAGGAATATATACAAATATAGTTTTATTACAACA
Source organism: Tachina lurida (assembly GCA_944452675.1). Lineage (NCBI taxonomy): Eukaryota > Metazoa > Arthropoda > Insecta > Diptera > Tachinidae > Tachina > Tachina lurida. Next base: position 32,575,186 of record OX101752.1, read on the forward strand.
TTTTTCCAATGTTATTTTCCTGAACACTTCTGTCCCACAACACTTATCACTTTCTATGTGCTTTTTAACCTTGTGTATTTGATTTTTTTTTATTTACAATTATACTTGTTACTTGTGTTTCTTTCTTCTTAAGTGCTTGTGTACTTATATATTTTATTTCTTTTATAATTAAATTTTTACACTTTTAATATTTCTTATGATAAGACCACTTAATTGTTGCATTAGTTATGCTTTTGTTGTAAAACTGTTGGTTAATATTTTTCGTTTGACAGTTCGTAAAAGAAACATCTGTTTGGTGTGTGCAAGTGTGTGTGTGTGTGTATGTGCGATTGTAAGTGGTGGGTTTAACAATATTGTAAGCAATGAGGTGAATATGGCAAACTCTGCTCAAAATCTACCCAACAGTAGATGGCGCAATTAAAGAATATTTTTTATCCTATTAATGCCGAATATAGCAAACTAAATATCAGCTTTAATTTGTTTTTCTTACTAAATAAATAAAATAATATATTACATTATATATTTTTTAAATTAACATACGCGGTAGGAACTTGCTTGTGGTAGTGTTGTGTGTTATGCTATGTTTAGACAACGAGTTGAATCACCTGCTTCGCTCTCTGAATCATGTTTATTAATCATGCTGTTTAGACTACTCATTCGTGCTTCGTGTGCAGCGTGCCAATTTAGTGCTTTTCGTACTAGATTTAGAGTTTTTTAATTCATAACAGTGCGGAATTTTTCAAATTGTTGCTTAAAAAAAGGCACTAAATTGGTGCTTTTCACCTTTGATTTTAGTGCGTTTTGCGAATCTACTAAATATTAATTTGTTAAAGTGTGGTGGCTTTATTTTCACTTTCCAAAAACTATCTGCTTTCACCCCTTTTAAACATGCGAAGTTTCCTTTGCAGAATGTTAATTGAGCTGGGTGAAATACGAAGGAAGAAAAACTTTCTCTTTCATAGTGAGAAAAAATATATTTCTAGAAATTACAGAGGATACCACGTTGGAAACACGTTATAAAATAACTTAATTACAATAATCTAATTACTAACCACTGAGGGAAGCAATGTATTGCTTTCTTGATAACGAAAGCTTTCAAAAATGCTTCTGAAAAGTACTAACGTAAGGCTCTCTAACAAAGTGGACTGAAGTAAAAAAAATGTAAACTTTTGCATCTGAATACACAGAAACTACACATTATTACTTCTGTAAAACGAACTAGTAAAGCAAAAAATGAATGGCTTTTTGGAAACTGAATGCATTGCTTCTAGCTGTCTTACAAAAACTCTTCTGAAAAGCGGTAATTTTTGCTGGGATGGTGAAATTGAATAAATGGAACGAAGTATCAGAAGTTTAAGGATACATAATTGATCAGAAGTGATCAATTTTGGGATTGAAGTTTATAATTATAGAAATTCAACTAATCATAATCCATTTCTAATACTGTCAATATTTCCTCTAAGACTATTAACATAACCATGTTCAAATGTTGAAGTAGAAATAACTTTTAGCGCTTATATCTATTTTTAAAGTAAGTAAGAAATACAATAATGATTTTATAAATCAAATTGTTTCATTCATATAAAATACGGTCTAAAAAGAAAAGGCTTATGTTGTTCAGTAGCTCGTTTCTGTAATTCTCGCATCGTAAAATTTCTCACATGAAGTGTGAAACACAAAATTCCATCGTTTCTCGATTTGTGAAAAAAAAGTGTTTCTGTATTTGAATGTGAAAACAGACAACACTGAATCTGTTTTTACTGGAATATTTCCAGTAATCGAGTGTCAAATGAAAACAAAAGTCACAAAAATATTATTTCAATAACAAAAAAATAATAATTTTAAAGAAAAATAAAATTTTTTAATGAACATGAATATAAAGTGAATGTAAAATGCTTGAAATAAGTTTTTTCTAGCAACTGTCTCTATTATAGAAAACTCCACAAAAAAATTGTAAATATGTAAATATAATGATATCGACTCCTTAATAATAATTTTAGTTCAATAATTCGTTGCATATCTTTTCAACTAGTTTATTATTCATATTTTCATGTTTCATGTTTCTGTACAAATTTTGTTGTTCTCGCACCAATTTAAAATGCGAGTTATTTAGACGGTTCTTGCGAGAAACTTTTCACAGAATATTGTTACAGAAACACCCTTTCTCACATCCTTCCAATAATTGCTGGAAATTTATTTAAATGACAGATAGTTTTCGCAAAGTAAATATACAGAAAAACTTATGTGAGAAAAGCCATTTTGTGTTTCAATTTACACTGTTTTTGTTACGATTCCCTTGTTTCATGCGGGAAATTTTACGATGCGAGAAATATAGAAACGAGCTACAGAATGTAACATACTGAAAGAAATGAAACTGCATTTCCTGAAACGAGGATATAATTCTCGTTGATACTATTTTCTTAAAATAATACACTATAATTGCAGTGCATTGCCAAATGAATTTCAATTATTTTCCTACTCATATTCTACTTATACGCAAAATCGAAATATGGCTCGATATAATTGAAATTATTACAAAAACCTATGAAATGTAGTAAATTTAAAATTGTAGTTAACTTAAATTTTTAATTTCTACTCATTCAATACATATATAATTATCCATGTGGGCTTTCTCTGTATTGAAAATAAATAGATAAATATAAAAATATAAATAAAAAATATATTGCATTTAGTGCTTTTTTATGAACACACAGTGATTTTTGCTCTGAAAAAGTAGGCATCATTGTTCGCGTGGCATTTTTTTATGTATATTCACACAAACATACGTATCATACGCACGTGTATACATGCATACATACTTATATAAATTCGATTCAAGCAAAATCTTGTTTTTGAAGGCATCTCTATATTTTCTTCTTATTTTTCCTTTTTATATTATTCATAACTTAATTAAATTTATTTATATTAAACTCACATCTATGTTTTTTTGGCTTGTTTTCATTTGTTTACAAACACACACATACACATATACCTATTTTGTTTTGATAGCTAGTTCAGATAAAGTGGCGATTAACTGCGATAAAAGTTAGAGAAGATACCAATTTTACGTGCTTCGCAAGTAGATTCAAATTGAATCTACTTGATTCGCTCTCATAATTTTGTATGGCGAAGCAAGTGGATTCGGTCATGATTGGGGCGTGAAGCATGAATAGAGAGCGAAGCACGTACCGTCTAAACATAGTATTACAGTGTGCAACAAAAATTTTAAAAATCAACAAGGCATACTTACATACTTACATACATACATACATATGTACAGTTACTCACAAATATATTTTGCTTATTTAAATCTCAACAAATTTGCAAAAAGAATGCTATATAAAAATGTCTTCTTTGAAAAATTCATGTTTATTTTTTTACATATTAAATAGGAGAAGTCTTAACTACAAATATTTTAATTAAAATTTAAAAACAAACAATTATTTTATGAAATTTTTAAAAAATAATGAAAAAATCGCTTATTCTTCAGGTCACAAAAGTATTTTGCTTTTTGAATTTTTTACACAGATTTTTCATTATTAAAGCAGCGTATTTTTTTAATGTTTTGTGTGATATTCGTTGTTAGATATGACCACTTGCAGACGTCCTAGCATAGATTCCACTAAATTTCGGAAATTTTTAAGTACTTTTTTTTATACATTTCTTCTTCCTATACTCGTCCTAAGCACACTTTTGATAAAATGCTATTTTCCCGGATTTTTTTTCCAAATAAGCCCAAAGTTTTTCAATAGGACTCATGTCGAGACTTTGTGGTTTTATTGGCAGATGTTTGGTATTATAAAATAGCCATAATTTAATGTCCAGGGATATATGTTTAAGGTCGTTGTCATGTTGAAAGTAATACCCATTGATATATTGATCCATTTGTTCAGCACTGGCATGTAGGTTTTCTCTAATAATGGACAATTATAGATGTTTATCCATTGTGCTTTATATAAACACCAACTTTCCTACTCCTAGTGCCGACGTATAGCCCCACACCATGAGAGAACCACCAGCATGTTTTACTGTTGGCCTTATATTCTTAATAGTTAGTGATTTATTTGGCTTGCGCCGCACCATAAGCTGTCTATCTGACCCAATAATTATAAATTTACTTTCGTTGCTAAATATTATCGTGTTCCCAAAATTAAAATGTTGAAGATACGTTTCAAATGTTTCACACAAGATAAACAGAGTAGCTACTATTTCTGCAACATTTTTTCATGCACAATTCGTGCCAATTTTTTTTATATGTACTTTGGCAATATTTCGCGTGAAATGTTGAACAGAATACCAGGCTTTAGAAAAGAAATAAATTTAACATGATGCCTAAATTTTCTATTTTTAATAAATTTATTCAACTTTTTTGCGTAAAGAATGTAGGCAAAATATATTTGAGAGTAACTGTATGTAAGTATAAACCAAACTTGCCTTACCTTATCGTTCACTTTAGGTTAAAGCAAAATAATCAAAATAATGAAAATTTTTTTATACATTCGATAAAATCACATATGTAGGTATTTAAGGAACGTCAAGTTCTTATAATTACAACATATTTATTCTGAGATGTCAAGGCGAATCCATACTAAGTGATCGAAAGGGATCACGGGTCTAATCGTCGTTTTCGATAACGAGCTGATTGGAAATTTTTTTTCATTTTGGCATTCGGTATCGTAGCATATTATTACATTGTTCGATAGCGAATGCCATAATCTCAAACCAGGGATTCCAACTACAGTCAAATCCCGATAATTCGTAATCGCAGGGGACCGGCCATTTCTTACGAATTATAGGGGTTTTCGATTTAGCGTGGTTTCGATTTAACGGGGTTAAAATAAAATAAATACGAATTAACGGGGGTTTTACTAAAACTATAAGAAATTAACATAAAAAACAATTGTCAAAAATAAAATACAAACTAAATAAAATAAATACATAAAGTAAAATAGCAAATTCATTTACTTAGCGTAAAATACGTGTAATTTTAATAGCAATAAAAATAAAACTGACAAATTCATTTCATCATTCTTTTCATGCTTTTGTTGTTTTTATTACGAATTATAAGTGGTAGTTAGCAAACAATTACGATTTATAAGAGGTAAAGAAGATTTTATTTGAAAAAAAAAAAATTACGAATTAGCGACGGGACCAAAATATATGGAAATTTTACGAATTAACGAGATTTTTTCAAGGGAACGACAGTTTATTACGAATTATCGGGAATTACGATTTATCGGGGTACGAATTATCGGGATTTGACTGTATTTATAGCCCAAACGCGCTATTCACTTTCTCAAAACGCGCTAGAACGCGCTGAGTTACAGCATTGTCAACTATTTATAGTCAAAACGCGCTATTTTTCTGCGCGCTAAATTAAATTTTAATAAAAGTCGACGTATGTATTAGTAAATATACTTTTTTAAGCAACTGTTTTTCAGATTTTGCAATATTGCTTCTTCGAAATTATATCCTAAATTACTAAAATACAGCGTTGTCGACTTTCAAATTTTAAAAAGCACTGAAATCAGGAAAAAAGCGCGTAATTTAAGTAAAAAAGCACTAAATTTAAAATTTTTCTATTTTATTAAAAAAAATTTTATTCATAAATACATACATATGCATTCCGTTCTTAAAACGTCAAATTAAAGGCACACATTGTAATTCTATAGGAATAAGTGTATTCTATAATCAATTTGACGAAGACTTTTGAAGTTATTATAAAAAAAATATTTTAATTTTTTTGTCAAGGAACAAACGAATCACTCGAGCTTAGTCAAGTTGGCAGTAATCGACAAGTATTTATGAGGTTAAGAGCTGATTATATTTTGAACTCGATGGGCTTACCAAATTTGGTTGTTATTAAATTATGGTGTAAAAACATTCTTTCGGCTGCAGCTGAACTATGTGATAAAGGCAATAAATTTTGAACGAAATAAAAAAGGTGTCAAAAGTATTGTGCACAAACGCAATATAAATAACAAAGTTAAATATAGAAAAAGTGATTTGCAAGTTTATCAAGTTACATATGTATATACAAAAATATTCATAGCAAAAATGTAAGCGAAATGAAAAAAATATTGGACATTGGAAAATAATTTTACAAATTTTGGTTATAATTAACCAAAAACGGCAGCTCTATTCACATCAAAATTGTCTCGTTTCAGGCCGATTTTTATATAAAGCAATGTGTTAACCAATTGTAGGGACATTCTGTTACGTAGCTTAGACTAAACTACAGCGTTCAACTTCTTCGTTTAAATATGGAAGTGACAGAAGTTTGAGGCTAATGCAATTTTTGATAATGCCTCAAACGCTATTAGATTCTGCCCAAAAATCGATAGTGGACTGAATACTTGTATTATGTCTTCCTTGTTGTGTGGCAAAACACTGCTTACATTAATTATACTTAAAATGTTAAAGTTTGATGCTAATATGGCGCTTATTTCTTCAACCAAGTCTTGTACAATCTTATTAGAATTTTTTTAAATGCTCTATTTAACTTCAGAGCTTATGTTTTTTCAATGATAGACTTCCTCGAAAAAGAAATAGATAAGGAAATTTCTCTTTGAATTTTTGGTTTAGTGCCACCGCTCAAAACAAAAAACACCGAAAATGAATTTAAAAAAGCACTGAGCACTAACTTCAAAATTTTTCGCGTCGAAAATTTCAAAAAGCAGTAAAAATGGTGCGAAAAGCACCGAGTTGACAACGCTGCTAAAATAATTTAATACAGAATCAGAGTCACCAAATAATCGAAATCCTTAGTTTTTGTTTTAATTTTCTTTAACAAACTTTGTACGAGTAACAACATACTCGTATAAAATGTCGAATAGTTTTGCGATTCAAATGATTTTTGTACTTCAGCTTTAATAGATGCTTGATAAGTTATATAAATTTTTTTTGGTCACGAGTACGACTACATATTTGTAGTTGTGAAATTTGAAGATATTTGCCATTTACAGTATTAAAATCCGTTTTTAATTCTAATTCTAATGCATGTAGCAAGGGAATTTTATTTAAACAGCTGAATCATTAACGAAATTAAAAAAATTTTTATCAGAGTTTTGGATACAAGAAAATTGGTAAATTTATACAAAAAAAGAAAAAAAGTTAACTAAAATGATGTTATTGACTTTATCCAAAACGCGCTAAAACAAAAAAAAATCGCGTTTGGCGTAGTTAAAACGCGCTAAATCTAGCGCGAAACGCGCTAAATTGGCATCACTGTCTCAAACTGAAAAACGTAATCGAATCAGCTCGTTATCGAAAGCCACGATTAGACCCCAGGTGACTACTTATTTCTTGTTTTGAACTCTTAAAAAATCACGCGACAACTGAGCGTTTGCAACATACACGACACAAGTTCACTTTACAGTTTTCAAGCTTGAGCAAATATCAAAATTGTTTTGATATTTACTCAGTTCACTGCGTAAATAGCACAACCACCACCATACATTACACAAACGCACAGTACAGTGCCAGACTTGTGTAGTGAACTTGTGTAGTTTATGGCCGGCATTAGGAATTCGCCTTATTTATCAAATATATATTAACACGTTCGCCACTCAGCGTTACATATATGTGACAAGGGGGTGTTCAAAAAAAAAAAAAAACTCATGTCAAATATGCATATGGGTCGCATAATTAATAATATGTATTAAGCATTTATTTCTTAAGAGTTTGTAGGAAGTAATTTTCTTGTATCTTCGAGTTTCTGGAAAGGTGTCAAATACATACTATATGAGTACTGCTATTTGTGGATATGCTCACCAGTTATTTTAAAATTTCTTTTTTTAATTTTGTCCGTGAGTTTTTATTGAAAGCACGAAAAATAAGTGAGTGGCGAACGTGTTAAACGCCATGACTCACTATCTTATACAACATACGAAAAATACAACCCTGATGTGATGAATATTGTTATTGTGTTTTTAAAAATTTCATAGACTTCATCATACCAGGGTTGTAGTTGATCAAAAATTGCATGATTATGTGGGATACTGTATCATGGCCTTAAGGAAAACTACATACAATTTTAGTTGATTTTTAATTATTATTCGAACTTCATTTGTTTCTATATTTATGATTTGAACGGGCTAAAGTTCGTATCGCTTTGTAAGCCAAATTACATGGGATAATTATTAACGAACAAATAACATCAAAGTTTGTTGTAAATATTCTGACTAACAACACATGTGTAGTTGAACGGAACAACTAGACGTTTTCGAAGGCCACTAAAAAAAATTTCTTTTGGCGATTTTTAAAATCAATTTGGCGTAATAGGGCGCAAAAACATCTGACAACCCTGATGATCCCACCTGTTCAGAAGTTTAAAATATCACTCAAAAATATCAAACTCAATTAATGTTACATAAAAATTAATTTCGAACCCAACAAAAATGGCCCTAAATGTTTATTTCAAATAGCAAGAGATCATGTGCAAGTGCATATTAAATTTTATTAATAAAAAAAAGGAATTAAATACATAACAACTACTAAAAGTCAATTGTCAATTGTCATTCTCAAAATATCAAACTGTCATACGAAATCCATATACAATAAAACACAAAAAAACTGTTTAATAGAAAAATAAAAACTTACATTGAAAACATATGGAGTAAACTAAAATCACATACGGGGATTATTAAATGTCTTTAGGAAAAATCATTGACCCATATCAAAACTTCACCTGAGTATTAGTGTTTTTTTCCCTTTAAATATATATTTTTTGCTATTTCCTTTGTCTTGTTGCGTACTTCTTTAAGGATTTACAATTCACAGGATGGCTTAAGGGAAGGCAAAAGGTAACAAGAAATGAAAAAATAAAGAAGCATATTTAAAATAGGAAAATAAACTCAAAAGAGACATTGTTATTTGTGTTCACCTTGATGAGAAAAAATTTCTGGTGCTTTAGAGATTTTATATAACTTTTTTTTATTAAAAAAAAAATAAATAAATCAAAATAAACGATTGTTGGAAATAGAACAAAAACGTTGCAATAGTGTAGAATAAATGAGTAAAAATGATGTGAGCTATTTTTAAGAGATGATTTTTAAATAATGCCCTAAGGTATGCTACAGTATTTACTTCAACGCAAGAGATATAGAGAAAGCAAATGGTGGAAGTTTGTTGTTGTTGTTGTTGCATAAAGCGTCTGAACTTGAAGAAAATACAAGCATATGTATTTAATAAAGGCTGCCTAAAGTATGCTTTAAGATTTAAGATTGGGTATATTGATCTTCAGTTGGTCCTGTAACTGAATATTTTGAATGCCATTGCCTAATTTTATATTAGTGGAAGTAAAGTTGCCAGACTTGCTGAAAAGATTGTAAGAAAATCGACTCTTCTAATTTAGTTTAAAGTTATTTGCCCTCAAAGTAAACATCCATCCATTCCTTTTAATTTTCCATCTTCATAAGTAGAGTCCTTTGAATTTTCCAATAAAAAAAAATCAATATTTAAAAAAATTCAATATATTTTTTAATTCCATTTTGCTGGCTTCCAACTTTGAAATAAAAAAAACCATATCCAACAATCATATAAAAGGCTTCCATTAATCAAATGACTATTAAAATTTTTTTTTAGCTCGTTTCTCTTAGACTCTTATATAGCCAGACCAAGGCTATATAAAAACGAGATCACGAATGCTTTTCTGACTAACAACAACGCTGGCTGTCAAACATTATTTCAACGAGTTTTTCGTTAATCCTCTTTGTTTTCCTTTTTTTCCTCAAAACTATGAAAAACTTGTGAAAAAAACTTTTGCTTCACTCTATTTGCAATTGACGAAAAGCATTTGGGAAAGAAAAAAAAAACCGCAGTATAAGACCTGAATTTGCTCTTAGTATATCCCACAGATACTTTAACGTTAATGTCATTAGCACTTAAAGGCAAACATGCGAGTACACGCACTGTTGCTGCAGTTGCCACAGCTAATTTTAGTTATGCTTGGGTCACTTTTTATTTGGAAAAAAAATCGCCAAAATTTTCAGAGGGAGCTTTTGGTTGGCAAGCACATTGAAATTTAAAATGTGTGTGATTTGGTGGAGAAGCAAATTGTGATTACTTTTGAGCCTTGCACGTTTTCTTTTTACATTTTTAGTTTTATTTTTTATTTTTTTTGCAAAAGTACTCAACAATAATACATAAAAGACAAAATGACAGGCCGTAAAGCGACATACAAATTATATACTTTCAGGTAGACATAGACATGGCAACATAATGTCACTGCTTTTGTTATCAAGTGCTGTGAAGGCGATTACTAAAGCTCAAAATAAGAGGAACAGACAACGAAATATATGCAAAAGTGACTTCTTTAGAAAGTTCACTAGGCAATTATTGAAAGTAAGACAGAAGATAATGAAAAATTTAAGAAAGTTTTGTTTCTATTCAAATAAAAAGAGACTTAAAATATTGTTTTTGTAACAATAGTCTACAAAAATTTATTTTTATTTTCCACACAAATTGCGTCTTTACAAAAATTCCCTACAGACAAAGACTAAATCAAGGCGAATCCAAACTAGGTGGTCGCAACCGATCAGGTGGCTTATATTCGCCGCTTGTAATTTGAATATCATTTCTCAGTACCAAGGTGGTCGCAAGGGATCAGGTGACTATTTTCGCCGCTTGTAATTTGAATATACGTTAGATGTCAACACACAGTTTTCAGTACACTTTGTTGACATTTAAATTATAAATTTCTCAAAGCGAATTCAGCTGAGTATACCTTATATGAAAATGCCTTGTCTCAGTACATACCTAACATGCAATTGCCTTGCTTAAAAGTATAAATTTCGCAAGGCGAATTGAGCCATATATGAATTTGACTTGTACTAAATATGCAAATTGATTCGCCTTGATGTATATCATCATAAAATCATATAAGGTAAAGTTTAAGGCGAAGTCATATTAGGTGATCTCAATTAGTCGGGTGACTATTTTTGCCGCTTGTAATTTACATGTCAATGCATATTTATCATTAATATTTTTTTTTTACATCAAAAATGAAATGGTCACAAAACAGCCTTGATATTAACAAAAAAATGCATTATATATACTTAGCATACACTAGAAATAAACTCGACATTCACTAGAGACAGACTAGGAATTAAATAGACTCATACAAATAGGTTCGATATCCCACCAGCATGGCTTGCTCGAGATGCACCAGCTAGATTCGACATATATTAAAAATATACTATAAATAGCCTTGAGGGATATATGTAATTTACTAGAAAACTACTCGACGTGCACTGGATGCGAACTCAAAAATTCACTATAAATAGACTTAACATATACTAGAAATGAGCTCGACATTTACTAGAGACTAGGAATTCAATAGACGCAGACTTGACATTCAATAGATACAGGTCTGCAATACCCTGGAGATATATTCAACAAGCACTAAGCATATGGTCGAAATATGTTGTGGATAGACTCACAAGACCTTAGAGATAGATTCGACATGCGCCAGCTAGATTTGGATTGCACTATAGTTAGGCTATGAATAGCCTTGAATAGATTTGACAGTTACTAAAAAATTATTCAACATGCACTAGATGCAGATTCGAAAATTCATTATATACAAACATAACACAAAATAAAAATAAGCTCGATATCCACTAGAGATACACTAGGAATTCACTAGAAGCAGATTTGACATTAAATAAACATAGGTTCGGAATGCACTAAAGATATATTTAACATGCACTAGACATAGGGCCGACATACGCTGGAGACAGGCTCGTAATAGTTCAGAAAAATATATTCTACTTATTGCAGAAATAGATTCCAGATGCACTGGAAATAAGTGCGATAAATGGTAGAGACACACTCGAAATACACTAGCGATAGACTTGACATGCAGTAGAGATGGACTAGAAATTCACTAGTTCCATAATCTATATATGTGACGCGCAAAATAGAAAGGGACCTAAAGGTAAAAACCGGTTTTGTTCAGGAGAGCCATTTTAAAGATTTAAATACGTATATCTTTGGTGTACCATCACTGAGCGTGTTGGTATTGGTCTCATTTGAAAGCGACACATCTTATGACGTCAGGAAAGTGTTGGTTAACCTTGAAAACGCGCGTAGGTCGTCCCTACCTCTTATTTTGTGTAGTTGGTTTTTACTGTTTTCTACCTAGAGCGCTGTTTCCATGAGTTTGATATCAATTTTGCTCGCGTTTTTTCGAATCCAGGTTTATTTTCTGAAACTATTAATTGTGAATTATAATAAATACTCATTTATAATTCTTTTAAATCGTGAATATCACTCTGTTAGTACGAAAATTTTTTCACATAACCTTAGAATCGTCGACTTCAATTTCATAAAACGCGCATATCTCTGGGAGGGAACACTTTTGGGGCATGGGATCGGTCTCATTCGATGCTCAGATGTTGTCCACATCAAAAAAAAAAGTTAAAATTTACTTTTTTACCCTTAGGTCCCTTTCTCTATTATTTCTATTATTTCTTTAATTAATAATACCAATTATTGCGAATAAAATAATATAATTTATTATTAAAATAAATAAAAATCCATACACAAATTTACATATAAATTAAATTAAAAATAAATCTTTATAGACATTGGCTCGCCATGCACTAGAGGTATATTTAACATGTACTAGGTATAGGTTCGGCACACGCTAGAGATAAGCTGGAAATATGTTGGAAAAAGATTCGATACACGTTAGATATAGACTAGACATGCACTAGAAATAGGCTTGACGAATCGTGGAGACAGGCTCGTCATAGACTAGATATAAGCTCGACACGCCTCAAATAGATTCGATATAAACTAGACATAGACCTATAATGCATATGTCGCCTTGAATATTCGTCTAACTAGGAGAATTTTATCCTAGATTAAAGAAAACTTATAGACGTATCAATTAATCTAGTAAAAAATTCTCTTAGAACATTAAATGAGTCGACATACGTATTATGGGTAAGACTCGAAAAAGCCTAGAAAATTACTCAATATGCACTTAGGCATACAGGCTCGAAAATTCATTATATATAAAATTAACAAACACTAGAGACGGGCTCGCCAAACACTAGACATAGACAAAATATACACTACAAATACTCGTAGATTTGACTAAGAGACTAGAAAATTTTTTATTATATAAATCACATAATAAGGATGTAACTTCATGTACGTACATATGTATGTATGCACTTATATATTTATAAGTAAGTTTATGCATAAACTTGTAAATAATTTATTGGTTCTGTTATTTATGTACTGAGTAGCATGGCTTGTTTTTCCATCTATTTGCAGGCAGGCTTGTCAAGACAATAATTAATCTACTAACCGGAAGGAAAATTTAATAGTGTTTAAGTGTTTTATTAGAAAATTACAGCTTATATACATATATCTAATAATCTTATGTACATACATAAATATTTATGGGCATTCCAGGCTGTTGTAGCAAAAATAATGCAAGTTTAGTAAGTGGTATGTCTGCTTGTCTGTCTGTCTCTGTAGTGCACATCCTTTAATCCATCAATATAAAATGTTGTTTGTAGGTTTGTTGTTGTCTCCATATTGTTTAAGATTGTATTAATTATAGAGCAGTTGTTGTTAATGCAGCATGTTTAGATTAGTTTTAGTGTTTAGTGTAATATATAAATGTTATTGTTTTTTTTTCTGTTATTTTTGTTGTTGCTATTGTTGTTGTTGTTGTTGTTGTTGTTATTGTAGCAGATGAGTTGATTAGTGATGGTGTGTTGTAACATTATTTTGGTTTTGGGCATCATTATTAATACATCTACACTAAGTTAAATACAGTTATATTTACATGCTTGTGTAAATGTGTGTGTGTGTGTGCTTGTATTTGCGTGTGTGTTTGTATGCTGATGTTGCTGTTATGTGCCATATATTTTGGCAATTTCGTTCCAAAAATGTTTAATGCTCCAATATAAATTTAATTTTAGACTTATTAGACCGGAAACGTTTTGTACACTCGAATTCAAATACAGACAATATTTTCTATAACACACACGCACACACACACATACACACTCACACACACTCACACTCACACACACACACACACACGAGTACTTATACACATACATATGTACGTACTTGTAAGACTATAAATACCCTATAGGAACTGCATTTATAAGTAACTTCAAACTGGTTTTTTAATAACCACAAAAAAAGGTAGTCAATTGGCCATCTCTGCATGACTTTTAAATTGACTACTAACTAATTATTTTTCAACCAATTTGTAGTTAATTAATATTATAGCAAAAAAAAAAAGATATATGTATATTTATATTATATAAAAATAAAATATTCGTACATACATACATACATATATACATACATATGAACATAAATATATCCATACATCCGAACCGCTCATAGAAAATATTATTGAAATTATTTAGTTTTTTTTCAACACAAACATTTGGCATTTGTTTTCATGGCATGCTTCTTTTTATTTTTTTATTTTCTTTTCATTTACTTATTTTGCTTTTATTTATTTCTTACGTGTGCTTCTATTCAATATGTTTGGTTGATATCTGCATGATATTTAAACCAATTTGTAGTCACTTGCAAAATAATTAATTTATAAGTTAGTGTTTTTTCTCAACTGATTATTTTATTTACTAAAGGGTATTTAAGATTTGATACAGAAATGTATGAGTGTGTGTATGTGCGTGTGTGTATGTGTGTGTGTGTGTGTGTGGGTGCGCTGCTATGTTATGCACTCGAGCATAACGTTAGAAGACAGTGTGTATTAAGGCGATAATTAGGTAAATTATTGGCATTGTAACAAGTAATCAATTGCGAGAAGACATAAATTATCATATTTATGGAAAATAAATAAATGTTCGAGCAGTTTAGTCTTCGAAATGGAAATGTAATTCATTATTGACTTTAATTAATCTGAAGCCTCAAATTCAGAAAATTTAAAATGAATTTTAATCAGAAATAATTTCTTAATCAGGCCTGAGTTCAGTAATTTCAATTCTTATTGAATTAAATATTTTTATTAATTAATGTGAGTATCTAAAGAAGAGAAGAAAAATTAAACTAGACTTTATTAGCTGGGGGAAATACCGATATTTTTCTGTGCAGCCACGCACTTTATCAGCACCCATGTCTATCTACTGGGGTAGAGATTATTGTTATTATTATCGGTATTTCCCCCAGCTAATAAAGTCTAGTTTAATTTTTCTTCTCTTCTTTAGATATTCACATTAATTAATAAAAATATTTCATTCAATAAGAATTGAAATTACTGAACTCAAGCCTGATTAAGAAATTATTTCTGATTAAAATTCACTACAGTTCAATTAATTCTAAAAATGTCTCAATTTAAAATGAATTTAAAAAGTACTGGCGCATATTTATAGTCAAAGCAAAGTGTGATTTGGACTATGAGTATGCGCCATTTTATTTAAAATTTTTTATAAAATTTTTTCTTGAAATATGTGGATTGCAAATAAATTTGAGTTTTTTTTAAGAATATAAGCTAAGGGCCTTACAAGTATAAAAGCAATAAATATTTATATTAATTCAAAACAAAAAATACTGTAGAATTTATATGGGGCTATCGGCACAAAAATTGTGTAACTTCAAAATATTTAATTATCCTATTTCTCTATTTAATTATTCATTTGCTTTTTACTTTGCTTTACATTAGAGTATTATGTTCTGCACAAAAAAAAAATTATTGATGCATTGTTTTTCAATTAAATGATTGCTTAGAAAAAATAATACTTTTGATTAATATTTTAATTGAATATATATAATATGTTAATTGAAGTTACTGCTCTATTAAAAAAAATGGTTTTTGAACGCTTCAAATCTCTAAATCTCTAACCACGGGAAAAAGAAGACGTTATTCGATGCCCAGTCAGGTCTGTATGGAGAATGAGTCTTCTATTCGTTATTTTGACTGCTAAAAATTTAGTTGTTTGACGAGATGTATGAGAGCTCGCATTGTCATGATGAAGAATGATTCGTCTTCGGGGTTTGATTTTACGAATTTCTCAGCAGACTTCCGGCAAACAAATGGTAGTGTAGCACTCAAAATTTACAGTTCTACGTTGCTCTCAAGCGAAATAGTGACCTTATGACCCATTGGGCCGAAAAAACAGGCAATCATTTGCTTCGCTGTGTTTCTTCCATGAACAACTTTTGTTGAATTTAGCTCGTCTTGGAATACCCATACGGTGGATTGCTGTTTTGTTTCCAACTCATAAGCATATATCCATGATTAGTCAGCTGTCACGATTTTATACACGTCTTTTGAAGCAACACGGTTGAACTTTTCAATCATTTCCTTACACCACTTGACGGGAGCCTTTTGTTTTTTTTGAGCGATTGATAAATTATAAGGTATTCAACGAGAAGAAGTTTATTTTTACAACTAACTATTCATGCAAAATCTAATGTTTTGAAATGGAACTAATGTGCAAGGATGTCTCTATCTCACAATATTTCACATGTGGATCTTGCATTATCAGTTCATGCTTTGCATCGATGTTTTGTGGCACAACAATCGGTCTTGGACGACCTTCAGGGAATGCATCGGTACAATGATCACGACTGAATTCCCATATACCAGCGCAATACATTGGTGCTTCATCGCCATACAAAGAACTGAGTTCACCGACGCCTTCTTGTTGAGATAATCCACATCGAAAGTTGTTAAAAATAGTCCAACGAGAACGTTCTCTTGAAATTTCGTTTTTTTTGTCAAATTGATTTTCTGAACTCACTGTAAACAGAACAAAAAGCACTTATATGTACATCAAAACGTTGTGAGTACGTTAATTCTAAAAAATGTCAAAGTTTATTATTAGATTTTAGCTATTAACATTAGTGTGGCCAGTTTCCGAAATATAAATAATAGCCCTCGTATACATATATACAAAATATCGTAGCCTTTCTTTAAAATCTAATCCAAAGGAAAGCTACAATATTCTCCATTTATACTTTCGCAAGACCATCAAACACCGAATACAGCCACTGCACTTTTGTGTACCATTCTAACTTCAAACGGAATACAATGCATCCGATATATTTTTGGTACAATAGACAAATGTTAAAATTTTTAAAAATTTTATGTAACATACAGGGATGTAAATAAAATAATCGGTTGACAAAAAACACTAACTTATAAATTAATTATTTTGGAAGTGACTACAAATTGGTTTACATATCATGCAGATATCAACCAAACATATTGAACAGAGAAGCACACGTAAGAAATAAGTAAAAGCAAAATAAGTAAATGCAAAGAAAATAAAAAAAAAAAAATAAAAGAAGCATACCATGAAATGAAAAAAATAAATAATCTCAATACTATGAGCGGTTCGTATATACATACGTATTTTTTATTTTTATTTATATTAATTAACTACAAATTGGTTGAAAAATAAGTAGTTAGTAGTCAATTTAAAAGTCATGCAGAGATGCCCAATTGACTACCGCCTATGCCATGCCTATGTTAAAATAGTGAGTCGGCGACAAGGAAAAAAGTCACTTAATCAACCAGATGTGGTTATTAAAAAACCAGTTTGAAGTTACTTACAAATGGGTTTGAGTTCCCATAGGGACTGTTTATTTTTTATTCTTACATTATTGGATTTTTCTATACATATTTCAATTAATATTTTAATCTGTAAAATTTTTAATTAGTTTTTCAATTGAATCCTTAAAACTATTTCAACTATTTTTTTAATTGAATCCTTAAATATGTTTCAATTAAATTTTAATTGAATCTTATATATGAAAATAATTATAAAATAGTAACGAGGCAGTAAGGAAAATTTTCATGTCTTAACGTTTTATAAATTTAAAAAAATTTTTGCTTCTAAGTATTTATTTACGGTTTTAGCCACTGTTTCCGGGTTTCCATGGGCGTGTGTTTGTGTTTTTTTATATATACATATATTTTTTTTTGTGTTGATGCTTTTGCAAAGTAAATCAACAATTTATTACAGCTTAATTGAACACATTTTAAGAAATCACATGCACACATCTCAAATTTAACAAATTGATAGATATTCACACACACACACATCCATACTAACAATGCAGGATAAGCCTAAATGCCTAAACACATTATTACAAATATCCTATTCAATATATGCTAAGAAATTGACTCACTGGAAGGGAAAGAGATAGAGTGAGAGAGCGAGAGAGAGAGAGAGAGAGTGAGGGTGAGGGGAGGAAAGAGACCAAAACATTACAAATTGTGTTACAGATCTCTTAATAAGTATTAGGCTAAACAACAACAGCAGCATCAATAAAATTTGAAGCAATGAAGTTTAATAACACATGGATGTGGCTTAAGCACCAATAGAAGATAAATACACACACACACACACACACACCTTCTTATCTATACAAGCATTTAAGTAAACTTATGCAGTTTTGTATGACTAAATGTGCTTTTGTGCTAAAATATTTGTGTTTTATATATTTTGAGGACAGTTTATTGAGAGAAATATTTACAGAGATGATGTAAGTATAAATTTTAAGTCATTAAGTCAAAAGAGATTTTAACAACAGCAACAACAACAGTAACAATAACGAGCCTGCAACAACAATTGTTACAATAATGACAATCGAACCTAGACAAGAACAACAACAACAACACATCATTGTCAACTTTATCATTGAATATCGAACGATTATACGATAGAAATGCTCATATCCACACTAGAATTGAATCATATGCTTAGCAAGGCCATTCTGGGGGTGCATTGTCCCCACCCCCTCCCCATCCCCTTGCAAAAGAACTGCTATTACCCCCCTTAATTATTTATTTAACTATTATCCATGAAAAACACCAAACACAATGCCCCCTAGAAAAAGTTATTAGCTACGCCACTGAACAGAGTAGAATAATGGTATAAACGAGTAGAGGGCAGTGTGTGACAAAAGTTTAGGGTCTTGTTTTATTTGTAGATTTTAAAAATAGCGGGAAAAAGTACTCTTTGACGGGACAATAAAAAACTTGGTCTGGTTAAAAGCTTAGTATGTATGGTATGATTTCCACGTGAAACATTTGATTTGATTGAATGTAAGACTGGACTTGTTTCATTGTCTTCCTGGCCAGCTTTATATGTAGTATCATCAATAAAACCCATGCGCTTTTTATATTTGCCAATTTACAAAGTGTTGGCCTTTTTAAACTCATATGCTGGCTCATATGTCCCTGTGGCTGAGTGCTAGCGATGCTATCCTTTCAGTCCAGAGGTCGTGGATTCGATTCCCGCCATATACCCTGGCTGTTTTCTGCAGATAAGCTAAGCGCTTTGCAGGTTGTATTTGTTTAAAAAGAGTTTATCTTTTGTCTTTTCCCTATTAGGGTCACTCTTACAATAATAGACTCCTGACAATATCTGATGTGGTCATTGTTTTTAGTTCGTTTTTAAATTTTTTGAAAGATTTGGCATTTTCTAGTGTGATGTTGTTCACTGAAAATCCCATCCTCGCCACCATATTGCGCCACAGATGGGAATGTCACATTGGCTCTTTATTTTTTTCAAGGAATTTTACATTGACCTTCTCTTCTAAAGATGCAAACGTAATAATTTGTGCCACTTCAGCCGTCTGTGTGTCATCTTGCTTCGTATACAAAAGGCCCAAATTCTTTAAGCCTTTAACTGCTCTACTGTATTTATGGTCTTTCAGGATAATCTTAAATCAAATACTATTCCTAGATATTTCACCTTTTTGATTATTTGTAATGTTTCATTTTGACGTAAAAAAGATTCCAAAGCAGGAATTAGTCGCTTCCTCGTAATCAAATAAATTTCAGATTTTCCGGGTTTAATACCAAGACCTCGTTGTAAGATAAGTTAGAGAGCTTCTATAGCCCTTTCGCATAATATTCTGGGTTGGTTTCCCCTTATTAATATCGCATAACAGACGGGATTTAGTCCTTCTTCGGATAGAATAATGGAGATAATATGCATCCGACATACATTACCTCTTATTTTTATATCCTCTAACCTTTATGAAAGCCAGAGATGTTTGAGGATTCGATAAGACTCGAGATCAAAACATTGTTGAAAGCTAAGGATAAGATCTACGAACACAAGGTTAATTTAAAAGTTTTCGGCAATAATTTTATTTTTTATATGTGTTTCATGTTAATTCAACATGATTTACAGTAACCTCCGAAGAAAACTTTAACTATTAAAATTATTTTATTTAATGTTGATTTACTATTCCAGTACTGACTGTTAAAGCAAACTGAAGAATCATATTGAATCAAAGTTATTTTAAGTTGAAAGAACGTGAATCATGCTGAATCTAAGTTATTTTCAGTTGAAACAACATGGATTTAATTTAATGTAGTCAATTTATTTTATTAAATATCTAACTTACATTGGTGCAGGCGTCAGAAAAATTTAGCGCTGCAGCCACAACCACCCTACTACACTAAACCCTACCACACTCAACCCTACTACACTACACAAAAGTTATTTGAAAAGTTATTGTTAAAAAAATAAAAACTGCGAATCTACTTTGACTTGTCTCCTGGGGGTCTACTGTGTAGTTCGAATCGAAGGAAAATGCTTTCGAATTTTTATGCTTAAAACATTTTCTTTCGTTTCGAATAACAGAGTAGCCCACCAGGATTTGAACCTGCGATCCTCCGACTACAAGACTAATGCAGTATATTACTAGCCAGCAGCAGGAAGTTTTCGCTGATAATGTGAATTATGGTCCGAATTATTGGTCTTTTTAATCTTAGAATATCTATTGTATTTTCCTTTTTTTTTTTTGGTTCCCTCAGAGAATTTCAAAGCACTCTTCCCATAGTTGAGATCTGCAAAACTCTTTTGTGGATCTGTGTAATCTTTAAAGAAAATTGTTCCTATTGAAATAACTTTATTTCATGTTGATTTAAAATTTAAATACATACTCTTAAAACAAAATGAAGAATCATATTAAATCAAAGTTACTTCAAGTTGAAACAATCACCCTTATTCCATTTGTCCATATCGACGTCACGTTAACACAATACCAAAAAATTGGGGCCTGTTTACTCGCTCTCGAGAATAATTTTGTGATAATGGCAATATATTTCCGTTCCATTAATTTTAGTAAATGGCCTTCGCCTGCCAACAGGAGTCAGTTGTTTTCAAGAACGGGTATACAAGCCCCAATTTTTTAGTATTGTGTTAAAGTGACGTCGATGTCGACAAGTGGAATAAGAGTGAATGTGTAATGGGTACTGAAAAATAACACGAAGAACCATGTTGAATCAAAGTTATTTCAAGTTGAAACAACATGAACTTAATTTAATATTTTTTTTTTTTTTAATTTAATTTATTATTAATTATATTCAATTTCACCAATTCTATCTAAATATCAATTCATATTTAAAAGTTGTTTGCCATATGCTTAATAAGGTATTTACACCTGCACAAAATCTAGCAAATTTTTATTAAAATCTTTATGAAAATCTATACCGTTTAAACCAATGTTTTCTGAAATTTATCAAGATTTTTTTTATCCAAAACAAAACCCTTTACTGAAAAATAACTGCAATGTAGCCAATTCACACACCTTTTTAAGCAGATCGTAGCTAATTCACCCATCTTTTTTTTATGAACCTGTACATGTTATAATAATACAAAATAAGTAAAAATATTAGATTTTGATTAGATTTCCTACAAATCTACTGAAAAAATTAATTTTATTTTGTAAAAAGCAGCAGGATTTAGCTCGAAATCTCGTAAGTACTAGATTTCGAGACAATGTAAATGGACGTCTTACAGTTTAATACAAAGTTTTAGACAAATGATTTTGTCTTGGACACGAAAACGTCAAAAATGTCAAAAAAGCTTAGTGTAAACGATACAGATTTCTATAAAGATTTCAAAGAACATCTACTAGATTTCGCTCAAATGTAAACGCACTATTAATGGGTTTTGTTTTGGACGAAAACAAGTCTAAATAAATGTCTAAAAACGCTAAAGGTTCTCATTAAGATTTTAATTCAAATCTGCTAGATTTTGTGCAGGTATAAATGCCCTATGAATTCCATTGGGAAGCTCTTAATGAAATATGCTTTATTAGAACTTTTTTTTCCTTATGAGCTGTAGATATATAGCGCACCTTCCAACTAGAACTTATTGAGTTCCCAGTTCAGATTTGAATTTTTTTATGATGCAAAAAATTTGAGGACTAATTTTCTATTAAGAACACTTAAGTGATTTTAGGAAAAAAAAAATAATTATTTCCACTCACATGTCAGAAAATTATTTTTTATTCAATTACATATTCCCAAAAAAATTGTATATTATTTAGTTCTACACTGTCTGTCAATTCATCCTGGCAAGGATGTTGGCATTTAAAGGAACATGCTGAGTAACTTGCAAAAAAAAAAATGAAGAAAGGAATAAAATACTTTTCTATGTTGAAGTAAGTTTGAGTGTGTTTTAATGTAAAGTCACTGTCGCACAAACATGTTTGCTAACACAAATGAAGAAAATAAAAAAGTATTTGTATGCGTTAATATTTGTATGATGTTTGAAATTCCCTTAAGTAACAAATCACAAACATCTACAGATAAAGATTTTTCATTTAGACAAATAGTTTTTGAAATTCTTGCCATGTAAGCATGTGTGTGGTTCTATATGAGTGCATTTGTTTGCATACGAACATCTGAATATTGTTAAAATATTTTTCTACTTTTACAATAAAATAAAAGTCCTTCGAAAAATTGTTAAATTCGTTTAACACAATCACCCAAACACACAAAGCCACACACACACACACACCCAAACCGAGAGAGACAATTTTTCCTTTGAGTAGTTGTTTATTTCCTGCACAATGACAAGATGAATTGTGTGCTGAAAAAATATTGGGTAAGATCAATAGTAATTTCCCTGGAATTTATAAAACTCTAAAATATAAATAATGCATTTTTATATTTAATTAAAAAACTATCGTTAATAACTTAAAAATATTTTTTTTTAATAATTTATTGTTTCTTCTCCTACCCAATGATTTATGCCACTTCCACAGCTCTTTTGTCTATTTACTCGTTTATTGAGTCTAAAATACCATTCAACTGATGAATATGCAAATTATAATTTTAATGTTACTTTTTAATTTTTTTTTTATTTTTGTGATGTCCCTAAAAATAGTCTCGTAATATCTATGTGATGTGTGATAACACATGTTGTGACTTATTAAATCAGTTGAATTTGTAATGCTGAAATAACAATGTCCTTCTCAAAATTCAAATATTTATTAAGACTTTTAAGCCATATGGATTTAAGGAAAGCTTTAAGCTACAAAATTGAAATAAATGCTAAAATATTTTAGTGAAATAAAATAATTATAAAAAATTTACAATTTTG